>CM046876.1:338202354-340602354 GCA_025667525.1 Glebionis coronaria | reverse complement strand
AAATCGTAAGTCCTAGTTTCTTCTCGTAAATTTGTGAGTTTATGAACCAACACAAATTTAAAACTCCAAAATAATATTTACGGATAAATTTATTTTCTGAATTGTCGGACTGTCACCAAAGACGGTGTATGTAAACGTAAGCACGTAACGTTGAATCCTCCCAAATTTATACAACTCAGTTCAGCGGAAGACTAGTTGGTGTTACGGTTTCTCTCTCTAAAACAAGAAGAAGAGAAAATACGATAGAAGACCCACACACAGGATGGTGTGCCTTTTATACTAAGGCTTACAATGTTAGGAGGCCTTCCTCGTTTGTGTGTTCGGGACTAATTCCCGTTACATACATAACAATAACATAGAACTCTCCACACCATTAAGTAGCTTTTTCCACGAGCTTCACAACGGTATATTATATGACCATCACTTTAAATACTTCTAAGATAACTATTATTTATTAAACTTTATAATATAATTATACATGATATAAAATAAGCATACGATTAATTATGGAAACATGTTAATTATGGAAGTGTACTAATTATAAAAACATGATAAATATGGAAGCACACTAAATATGGTAACATGCTATTTATGGTAATACATTAATATGGTAACATGCTAAATATGGAAACTTTCTAATTTTGGAAACTTACTAATTATGGAAACTTTCTATTTTTAGAAACTTACTATTTATGGTAACTTACTATATATGGAAACCTACTATTTTTGGAAAGTTACTATTTATAGAAACCTGCTATTTTTAGAAAGTTACTCATTATGTTATAACAAGTACTATAACACTTAAAACATGAAACACATGAATCCAAAACACATGTAACTATAAGAAACATATGATTAATACATTAAATAATAAGACAAGATAATAATAAGTAAAATAAGTATGAACACGTCAAGTAAACTGATTAACAAGTATGTAAAAGTAAGATCGACTCTTATTCATGATTGTAAAAATCCTCAAAATTCACATCTATGTTATAAGCTATGATTATATGAGTATGAAAATTTGGCTAGAAATTTTTGCTTTCTGTATCTTACTTGGTAAGATGAACTGCTTCTCACAACCTAAACTTCCATTACAACATATTCCTATATGTTTTCAATGTAATGTATATATCAAGTCTAAGATCTAAAAGTGGTCTAATAAGTTCAGTATTAATAAGAACATCTCACATGTAACTATGATGCCCTAAATTCCATTAAAAACCCTAGAATCCCTATAAATGAGTTGTAAAATCAAGAATGGTAAGTTGTGAATTTAAAACACATATGAATAAGTCATTAAGGATTATAAACAAGTTGTAAACCACAATTTGAAGACCTAATAATACCTATGAATGGCAAGAACAAAGCATACAAGGCTAAGTACAAGTAATTGTACATAATAGTCTAGATCACCACCTAGAAACCCTTGATAAACAATATTTTAAGCAATGTAACTACATAAAATCTATGTGCATTATCAAAAATAATATACTAATTACAATTTATCAAATAAAGGAAAGTTAATTGATCACAAAATGCTAATATTCACTAATCCAAGGCTAATTACAAGTTAAGACCTAGTAACCAAGATTTGCATATAAAATCCATTATACATTGAATTAGAGTCTAATATTTTTCCACAAATTATAAAACTTCACTATATTTCATATTAAGAATATACATTTATTTCATGTCAAGTTACAAATTGGTAAAGTATAAAGTACAAGTTATCAAAGCATAGGATCTTAAGCTCCCATAATTGTCCCTAGAATATGTTCAACCTATACAAACTCTTAAAATAAAAATGTAAAATCCCTAGAAGTCATAAACATGCTATATAAGCCATATAATAAGTATTTATAAAGGTACAAACACTAATTACCCAAGATATAAAGTCATTAGGATTAATGACCTAAAAACCCTTATAGAAATCTACATGGAATCATCACCTAGTTCTTTTTGGAAAAGTATATAATAATTTATATGACTTCATTAAGGTCAAAAGATTATTTTAAGACAATGTACAAGTAACCTAATGCACAAGGTACAAGATTTCAATGCAGGGCTTGTAAATTAGGTCAAAATGGGTATTTTCGCCCATTAGACATGTTTACTTAGAATAACTTAATAATACTAATGTAGGGACTTCATGAACACATTAAGGACAATTTAGGATGTATAAATTGAGTTTACATCAGTAGCTAATTGAAGAATAATCCGTTTTACTAATACTTAGCCATAGATCATTAGAAACCCTAACCCGCCAAAGTTTTCCTCCCATTTTCACCTCAAACCTTTATTAAACTTCAAACCAAAGACCCAAACTTCTTAATTACAATGTATATACCCAAATTAAACCTTAATCCGTCACTAATCACATTCTTAAAACCTTAATCACCAAAATTACAAAGTTACAAGTTATAAGCCCTAATTTTGGACCTGGCTTAGGTTTTTCCCTCCAAAACATATTCAAAACACTTTCCCTCCAAAATTAAAACCTAAGGCAGATATTTTGAGATATTTAAAAGATATTTCCAGCCCTAAGCAACCAAGAACATATGTTTATAACCTACTTGATGGCAAATTCTTAACCATGTACATTTTTATGGCTAAAAATCATTCCAGCACTTCTACCATGAATTTTAAATATACCTAGAACCTATAAACTTGTGTAGGGCTTACCTAGCCTTCCTTAATCAGTACCTTAGCTTTGTTACACGTTTACACCCTTAACTTGGAGCCTAAGGGTCAAATTTACTATAAATAGCAAGCTAAACCTTGCATTCCAATTCGCACCCCGTTTTCTCTTAACCTCCATTACCCATTTTGTTCCCACTTATGTATACGTCCTAGGAAATGTCCCAAGACCAGAAACCAGGTCTTAAAGCTAGCCATTGAAGCTCTTGAAGCTTTGATAGCAAGATGTGCTCATAGGAAGCCATTAGGAGCCATTTTGGAGTATCCTAGGTAATCACTATGTTAGCTATGATTTGATCTTGTTATAATGAATTATTTGAGTTGTTATAATGCCAAAAACATGTTATGAAGATAATCTAAAAGAAACTAAGTCATTTCATCATTTTAAATGTAAGTTATAAGTTAAAGATGTCTTAAAACCCTAGTTTTGTAATTTACATAAAATAATAAGAAAAAACCAATTTTAAAAGATATAATTATGAAGAAATGTTTTTATTATGATTATAAACTTGTTTTGAAACTTTGTTTTAAAATCCTAGATGATTTGGTCCATTTTTGAGGTTGTTATGTGATTTTTATAAGTGTAGGGACTAAAACTGTCATTTTTGAAACTATTTAACATTTTGGGCCAAAAGTGTCATTTTATGAAAGTTAAAGCTATAATAATAAATGTTGGAAATTTTGAGGTCCTAATGTTAAATATTGAAGGTTAAAAGTGTAATTATAAGTATAACAAAAAGGGATATTTTTTCCAATTTTGAAATTAAAGAAGATTAATTATGAATATGAGGAAGTAATGAAAGTATCATGTTAGTAGGGAGCTTTGTATAAAGATGTTCCATATCGATATTATGTTCTGTCTGAGTGGTTAGGTTTACGATTAAAAGTGCCCTCGCTCCTCAAACGTTTATAGAATGGCTTCTAAGTATGATGGCCCGAACAATAGTGCTAGAATTACAACCAAATAATAATCAAAGAATATATAACCAACACTTAACAATATTGAACTAAAAACCTAAGACTTGATACTATACATAATGTATTAATCCAGGTTCGTATGAGATCACGCTGTTGTTTATGAGACCAAGATGTGGTTTGTATGATCAAGCTGTTTATCTGTGAATGAAATATATCTGATTATAGCTTGGATTCTATGGACATAAGGTGAGTTCATAGCCTCACTTTTTAAATGATTTCTAAATGATTTCAAAACCCGTGAGGGGGATATATGCAAAACTAGAATACAAGTGCTTTTAAAACTGTATGGTATGATTATTGACACTATGTTTACTACTGCCATTAAGTCCCTTTTTAATCCTGAACCGCTAATCATTTCTTGAAAATGAGCGCTAATGTTGTGAATAGTACTATTTGGGGGTTGACATTCCCTATCTGGGTAAGTCGCGCTTGCTAGCAGCTGAAGGTTCCTACCTAGGCTAAACAGATACACTTTATTTTTCTTAACTCAGGAGTTTGGAAAACTGCCTGCATAAGGGAAATTTGTTGGTTTATGTATTTCAAGTAGCGGTACATGAGCGCAGTTTAGTATGATAACTATTTTATGTGGGTGTATAACAACGTATCCCGGAGAACATACTTGTATTCAAAAACTGTTATTACAAACCTATGAATTCACTCAACCTTTGTGTTGACTTTAAGCATATATCTTAGATGAATGGTGACTAATAGCATGGAGCAGCACAAGGGTAGCATGAAGAGGCACAAGACTGAAATTATTTTTGATTTTGGGAACCTCATTATAAAACTCTGATTTTTTAATGAAATATAAAGAAATTTGATTTCATCACTCTTTTGAGTTGTTTTCTATTATTATGACTTGTGTTCTATGAAGTAATACCCCAAATCAATGTTCCGCTGCGTAAAGGTAAAATGGGGGTGTTACAGATTGGTACTCAAAGCCATGGTTAATTAGAACAAGTAAAAAATTGACTATAAATACTTTTAGAATAATTTTAAGAAGTCCTCTGTGCCAATGCCAGTGCTGCTACAAGAATAAGGTAATATTATGCCAATATTAGTACTTCTACCCTATAGAACAATGTGTAAATGATACCATGTTTATGTGTAAGTATAAAGATGTAATAAGTTAGGATTTATCGACGACTCTAGAGATAGGTATCCCTATCTCCCTCGTATCATCATCTTATCAGATTCTCAAGAAAAGCGTTATGCAAGTGTTACTGATAACTTCCCAAAGTGTATTTCCACTCTCCCAATGAATAATCCTTATGATACTTCAGAAAATACACCTAAAGACTAGAAAATCTCAAAATCCATTTTACCCATTGATGAGGATCCCTATATGCAAGTTATACGAGCATAAAATGAATAAGTAGATTTTACACCTCGACACCAAGATTTTCCATCACCTTACCCTATTAATGTACCCTCAACTATATCTGAAACCTTACCTAAACATACCTATGAACAACATATTAAAGATATCCTACCCTATATGAAAGAATTTCCTCCCGAGCGTATTGAAGATCTTGAAGATAAAGTTGAAGGCTTAGGAAAGGCCGAAGAATTATACAACGAGATTTTGAGAAATTAGAAGGAGATTTTGAAGAAATCAAGGCTAAGTTATGGAGAAGACAGATGATACAAGATGAAGAAATTGTTCGAGCTCGACTGAAGATTTCTACTCTTGAGTTAGTTATTGTGGACATTCAAATTAGACATAGAGCCAACACACGAAGTCTTTTAGATGCCATCAAAGAACTTAAGAGGGAGAGATGCAAACATTATACTATTAAGTTGTAAATGCTTTCAACTTTATGTCTTTACTTTTATGTTAACAGTGAAGCTTGTCTTGTAAGTTTAAACAGACAAGTTGTGAATAAATAAAAATCGTGTTTCTCATCTTGTTGTTTCGTATTTATTTTTGAGGAGTAAGAAACCCCTATTTCTTGGATTTATCATAAATGATTATGAATTAAATTGCGTTAATTCAAGAAGAAAGCATATACTTGACAAAGTATATATTTTTGGAATTTACGTTATCTTCGATGATAGTACAAATTATCAGTTGAATATAACCCGCAATTTGGAAGAAAGACTTAAGAAGATATATGGTATGCTTGGATATTATATAAGACAAGTTGTTTCATATCATGTTATGTTACGATTATGCATGATTCATATCTTTATAAATCCGTTGTAAACTTTGGAACTATGTTTCATAGTTGGATTTATTATCCTCAGATATAAATGATAATCAACATATTAAGTTTCCCCTACACCCTACCAAAAAAAACCCAAAAGATATACCTTGTGTTCTATAAATTTTTTTGATAAACATTTAAATTAAAGTTATGGTCATATAATATATCGTTGCGAAGCTCGTGAAAAATGTCATTTAATGATGTCGAGATTTTTTAGTTATTATTGCTTTTGTAACGGGATTTAGTCCCGAACACACAAATGAGGAAGGCCTCCTAAACATTTGGTACTTAGTATAAAAGGCCTCCTAACCCATATTTGTGTGTGTGTTTTCCATTCCATTGTTTGTAGAGAGAGAAACGTATGTGTTTCTCTCACTAGGAATTCACAACCTTTGTTTTTCTCTTTTCCTTCATCTAATCTAATCTTTCTTTTTGGTTTAATCTTTACCTTCATTTCTATATCCTATATAGTCGTGTGAATCATTTCAACAAGTGGTATCAGAGCTAACTGGGGGTGTTTTGTATCCGTGTGGTTTGTGTTCGTGTTATGTTATCTGATTCATGATTCACGGTTGGTATTTTTTCTCATTTCATATCTCGAAATATCAACTTTTGTTTCATTATTATCTATTTCCTATCTGTCCTCGTCCCAATATATCATGTCTCGTAATCTATGATACTATGTTTGTCCATTTTTTTGTACCCTGTTTATTTTGTGTTTTTGTCCCTATATACATATGTTTTCCTTCATGCGGATAAGGACATAAAATATTGGTACAGATCCATTTTTTATGAGGATTAAAAAAATGTGTCAAAACCTATTATGATGGTACTTTCAGATGGATATTCCGATGTTTATTGCGATGGGTGCACTTTGCGATGGTACTTTCCGATGGATATTACGATTCTTATTCAGTTGGTCACATTACGACGACTTCTTTTTCGGATTTATTCCGATGGGGTTTTTTGAAACATTCTAATGGGTTGGGCTGTCCTCATTACGATGGGCGGCTTGATTCATCGCAATGGCATTTAAGTCGTCATGCTGCCAAAATTTTTCCAACATTGTGATGGATAGTGAGTTATTGCGATGGGTTCATCCATTATTACGATGGATTGTAGTGAAAAAACTACATTGCGATGGACTGAAAATATATATTGTGATGGTGAATTATTAATGTCAAAACAGTGAGTCTATATCAGTTAATTTAACATATCAGATTTAGACTCATGTTAACCCTATAATCACAACATTTTTTTAACACATCCAGTAATCCAAAACCAAAAATTTTATCAATATACAAACCAGTAACTTTCAACCGACTCATGCTCAAACAAACCTAAATCCGTGACCAAAACCGTGACCAAAATCGTGACTCATACACACTATTTTTTTCAATCACAGCCTTTTATCTCCTCAACTCCACTCAATCTTGTCCTAATCCCATCGTCACCTAAACCCATCATCTAGACTCGAAAATCATAGACTCGAAATCACTCAATCATGATCTCAGTTTGTTAAAACGTTTTTTTTAATCTGTAAAAAAGATTTTTTTTCGTTTAAACAAAATCATTAACCATAACAAATTATCATCATTGACCAAACCTACCTGAGATCATATCAATGATCTTGAAGACTGGATCAACTCTTTGTTCTTCATGGTTTTGTTTTCGATCTAAGCATATGAGGATTGATGGGGGTTTGAGTTCATTCGTTTTGATTTGAGATTGATATTTAAGGTGAGATTGGGTTGTGATTAAGATTTAGGTGGCTGTGTTATGTATCAGCAGATGGGAGGAGATGGAGTTTTGAGATAGATGTATCTGGCGATGTAAACAAGGTGATAAGGGGCGGACTTTACAATGTAAGTGTGTTTAGGGTTATGAGCAGAGTTTTTAGGATTTAGGGACTTTTATAACTAAGATTGGACTGGGTCCTCACATTTGTTTACTTGGACTGGGTTTTATCATCTCATGGTTTTTTTTGGGCAGCAAATCATGATGGGCCAAGTACACGAATTATATCACTCATGGTCTTGTCAAATTAGAGTGATGTTTTGTGTATTTTGAAAAATGGTGATGGTGATTCTAATAAATTGACGGGCCGATCACTACGTTACCGAAGGCATATTGTGGGCCGATTATTTTTGCAATTTAATTCAGGATGACCGATTTTATATCCGAATTTTGTAAAATTAATCATGTCGGTTTTGAGTTACGAGGTTATTGGATTGAGTCGGGGATTTTGAAAGAACCAAGTAGTAAAATTGTTGTCGAGTTAAATGCTTATGGGACAGGATTTTATTATTTTGGTAGGCCGTTTAAACTGTGACATTTAAGGCCGGGTATCCATTTTCGATCATACCATTTTTTAACTAACACATCAAACACAACAAACACGATACATTACACTAAAACGATCCTTATCAAAAATTCACCTAAATTCCTAACGGCTATTACGGTTTATGTGATTACGAAGATGATTTGATGTTACGTATTTGAGGTTGAAGTGAGATTTCTCGAAGGCGTTCTTATTTTATCTTTAAGGGAGTACTTACGACTTTATAAGATAACTTGTTAGAGCATATTCGATTATGAATAAGACTTGAAGTATCAAGTTTCCATGGTCAAGGGAAGGATGGACGACGACATGGATAACTATCATTTTTTGGGAGCTTCATTGTGGTTCTTAGTGTCACACGTACTTGCAGTTGTGGATTTCTTCAAGAGGTGTAGTACCTTTTCATATATCGCCTGCTTTGGTATAGGGTACTTTAGAGAGGTTGTACCTTTTTAATACCGCCTTTTGGTATAGGGTACGTTTAAGACTTCTCTGCATCGCTCTTCATTCTACTATAGTGCAAGCTTAAGTTCAAGTTTGGAGAATTCTACTTCAGTTTCAAGTTTGGATTATCGGGTTATCTTCATCAGTGGTCACTATCAATAGCCAACAGAATTGATAAGGGGATTCAGTTTGGGGTGATCTTGAGAGAATTTTTGTTTAGAGAGATATTCTTGACATCTTCTCACATAGTAATGGTTACTAAGTAAGCGGTTCCAATTGGCATACCACGTACACACATGAAGGATGATTCCCTTAGTAGGTATCATCCTGGAGGGAGATATGTGTACATGCGGGGTCACTTGACTTTGGTGTTACCGTTTCTACATAGAGGGATAAGTTGTCTACATTCAGGACTTAATTGATTTTGATGTGTCAAATTTATATCATCACTGTCCTGTCAGGAGAAATGTGCATTTCCGGGACTTAATTGACTCTGGTGCTACGGTTTTACTTCATGTTCGGGATAGAGTGGGTACTTCTGGTAATCTATCATAGAATCAAGACTGGGATTGCCTCAAATTGTGAGAAATTGTTGTTGACGTTATCACCTCCCACAGATTTCCTCTAAAGGATCTGTTTGGGAGGGAGCAGTCTTTACTGCTTGTTTTATGAAAGGCCTTCTAGTTGGGAGGGAGTAAAACTCAACTAGATTCTACAAAGCTGAAGAAATACAGCTGGAGTATTCAAGAAGATGAAGGTCGCTGAAGACTGTCTCAAGGAATGCTGGAATTCAAGCTTATCATTTTTCTTTATTTTGCTTGTAGGAAACATTATAACCAACTCACGCGAGTCACCATCTTGGAGGGAGATTGTTAGACTTACTTTTTGGTAAGCTGGCGCCTTTCACGTGAGTTGGACTAGATTTATATACTTTACTAAACGCAGGGACTTATTATGTAAAGGATAGATAGTCTAGTTATGTTAGGCCTATAAATACCCCCATGACTCTCCATGGGGGTGTGGAAGTTGGTTCATTTTTCCTTTGTTTTCTTTCACTTGAAATAAAACACACAACATTCCTTCACCTCTCTCACTTCTTCACGAACAACAATGGCATATATGTTCTTTGATCATCCCCGACCCCCCGATCTTAGGTGCCTTTTTTATGTTTGTCATGTATTCCTATACATATGTGACAAATGTTTTCTGATAGGAGTATACTTTGGATTCTAAATTATTTCTCTTCTTTTCCCCTCATTCTAAACCCTAAAAAGTATTTGACGAAGAATTAACGATGATGTGGTTACAATCCTGCAAGTGTAAATTGTCAATAAGAAGTATTATTCGGAAGAAGACTAGATGACTAGTTAGTTTTTAATATCCAAGGAAGAAAAGATGCTATTAGTATCACCTGTTGTATTTAAAGAGCCAATTCAGTTTCCTATCATATTTGAAATTATAAAAAGAAGCTTGCTATAAGAAGATAGCACTTCGTCAATTATCTTGGTAAATTCTTTATACTCAACCCATTGAGATAAAAGAAATACATAAGATCGTTTGATTAAATTTCAAATATCTCTTCGAGAAGATGAAAGAAGAACTCCGCTATCTAATGATAAAAGGAATTAACCTCGAAACATACCCGAGGAACTTTCAAGAGTTAGTAGAGTTAAACCATATTCCATAGAATGAGAAAAACCTTCATCAAAAGATTTTATCACGGAATTATGTCATGGAATTTCATCTGAAGTTCTATTAAGAAGACTCCATCAGAAGATTTTGTAAGAAAAGTTTATTAAGGAATTTTATCGAATATTTTGAAGAAAGATCACCACTTCCAAATCCCAATATTCTGGAAAAAGTCATTAACTTTTACCCAAAGAATTGATGAACAAGGTAATTAAGCATAATCCTGTGTAAAAGTCAGAGAAATCTTAAGCGTAAACTCGGCAGTGAATGAACGTCCGTAGAGTCTAGTAAACCAGAACATAGGATTAGAATCAATCTACTGTGAATATGATGGAAATTTTCTTCTGTGTAAGAAAATGCACTCAACATCACACAGAAATTTGCACAATCTTGTGTCGGATTTTCAACATAGTAGATCAATAGACTAGGATTTGTAAGGTCAAGTGGCCTTATAAATCATATGTTTGGTAGGATTATTCTGTATTTTATAGGTAATAAAATATCATCTTCTGTTTTCATGTCATTCGTCTCTAGAAACACCATATTCCTAGATATTATATACAAGACGTATTACACACGCCAACGTAGGAAGGAAACTTAAGGGTAAAATATTTGTTTATATTTGTGTTATGTCGGAAATTTCTGAGTCAATGATTTACATTATATTTATCTGATTGAATTAGGACGTTTCTTTAGTCAAATGAATAAATCTAAATAACCAAATTTATAATTTCTTCCTTGCATAAAGTTGGACGCATCTTTATGTTAGTAAGAATTTATAAATGGACTTAAAGAAATTGGATATAAGACAAGTGTATACTTAATAAAACGTTAGAATTCTAAGTGAGAAATTACGTGTATTACTATATTAGAAAAGTACGTCAATGTTCGTCTTAGATTTAGAATTTGAAATGTGAAGTATTTGAAGAAAATCTGAAATCCTTATATTATGTGCTTACAGCAGAATATTAAGTCATCCGACTTACTAGTTCAACCTGAATTCCTCCATGCAAATAGGAAAGAACAATGAGGATTTTATTACATCAAGAAGACATGATGTTATCTGGTTCATTGTCGATTATTTTACTAAGGCTATAGGATCTATTCCTATCTAGGAATTTGATGATATAGGAACTCTGACGAGGTTATACAAGAAATGATCTATCGACATAGAGAATCAATATCTATTACCAAAGATCGTGATGAGTGTTTTACATCTTGATCCTAAAAGTATACTCAAGATTTTTGTGTCATACAAAATAGGTATACTAATGTGGTAAGTGGAAAAACTACCCAAATACTAAACTATATACTCCACGTATGTGTTATAAGTTTTGGAAAAGAACACTTACCATTGGAAAAATTTTCCCGTGTAACAATAGTCTTCATGCTAGAATCAAAGCAATACTACTTGAAGCACTGTATCGAAAGAAGTGCCATTTACGTATTTGCTGGGCTAAAGTTGGAGATTTTTAACTCACGAAACACAAAGTAGTTTATGAAACTATTTGAGATGGTTATATAAGAATAGAGCTTCATAGTACATTCAATAGTGACTGTTTTGATATAGATCTTTAAAACTGCTAGATGTTTAAATGGTAAATTGGAATGACTGTTTTGATATAGATCTCTCACCGTAAATGAGAAACTACACCATATTAAACAGTATCTAGTTGAAAAGAATCTTTTCTCTATAAATTACCCAAATTGATTTTGAAAAATGCGATAATCAATTCAAGATTTTGAATTGAGCAGTGACATATTGACTTGAGTTTCCCAAAGAACTCAATAGTAATCACAATCCTTTTCATATTTTGGAATCTAAGAAAGATTTGTGTGACTAAATGATTGATTTGAAACTAAAATACCAATCGTAAAGTTGTATTCTTGATATGTGAATAAAATTCTAAGAAAGAATTTGAACACGTTAGAGCTATGTTTGCCCTTGATATGATATGTTACCCTTATAATCTCGGGATGAGATTTCTTTAAGGGGAGAGACTGTGACAATCCTCAAATTTTACATATAAGCTATAAGCTATGATTATATGAGTATGAAAATTTGGCTAGAAATTTTTGCTTCATGTACCTTACTTGGTAAGATGAACTACTTCTCACAACCTAAACTGCCATTACAACATATTCCTATATGTTGTGAATACAATGTACATATCAAGTCTAAGTTCTAAAAGGGATCTAATAAGTTCAGTATTAATAAGAACATCTCACATGTAATCATGATGCCCTAAATTCCCTTAGAAACCCTAGAATCCCTATAAATGAGTTGTAAACTCAAGAATGGTAAGCTATGAATGGAGAACACATATAAATAAGTCATTAGGGATTATAAACATGTTGTAAACCATACTTTGAAGACCTAATAATACCTAAGAATGGCAAGAACAAACCATACAAAGATAAGTACAAGTAATTGTACATAATAGTATAGATCACCACCTAGAAACCCTTGATAAATAATATTTCAAGCAATGTAACTACATAAAATCTATGTAATATTACCAAAAACAATATACTAATTACAATCTATCAAATAAAGGAAAGTTAATTGATCACAAAATGTTAATATTCACTAATCCAAGACTAATTATAAGTTAAGACCTAGTAACCAAGATTAGCATATAAAATCCATTATTCATTGAATTAGAGTCTAATCTTTTGCCAAAAATTATAAAACTCAACTATATATCATATTAATAATATACATTTATTTAAAGTCAAGTTACAAGTTGGTAAAGCATAAAGTACAAGTTATCAAAGAATAGGATCTTAAGCTCCCATAATTGTCCCTAGAATATGATCAACCTATACAAACCCTTAAACTAAAAATGTAGAATCCCTAGAAGTCATAAAAAAGCTATATAAGACCTAGAATAAGTGTTTATAAAGGTACAAACACTAATTACCCAAGATAAAAAGTCGTTAGGATTAATGACCTAAAAACCCTTATATTAAGAAATCTACATGGAATCATCACCTAGATCTTTTTGGACAAGTCTAAAAATATTTATAAGACTTTATTAAGGTTATAATATTATATTTAGACAATGTATGTAACACCCCCAAATTTATACAACTCAATACAGCGGAAGACTCGTTGGTGTTACGGGATAACACATTACTCACATCATAGACAACGCATAAAAATCGCGTTGTTTAATAATAAAAGCATTTCCATTCATAAACATCAAAGTTACATAGGTCCCAAGTCATATTATTTCATACAATTTTACAAAGAATTTGAATGGAAATTGTTATTTAGTGCGGGCCATGAATTCTTGTTGTCTTCCCGAGAATTACCTTCAAGTACCTGAGACAAAACATGTTAAAAGAAAAGGTCAGCGATAACGCCGAGTGAATTCATAAAGTTTAATAAATTCCATCAATATAACTTTGGTATGAAATTATTACCAAAAATCATTTCGTACAAATTATTGTAATAGGCCACAAAATAGCCAAAGTCGTTTTATACAAAACCTTATCAAAATCATAATATAGGCATTTTCCTTAAAAATCATTATACGAGCCAATGTCGTAAAAACATCATACAATACGTTTTATAACGTTGTATGGAGTTAATAAAAACCGTTATATGATTATGGTTATGAAAACCAAAACACGAACATAATATCAATAGTATGACCCCGTATTGCTAGTCAGGCAATACATCGTAATTCGGTGCGTATAGTAGTATTTCGTTAATTGGATTATTATAAGCCGCATGACATTGTTACCTTACTAAACCAAACAACGGGTAGCTAGCCCGAAACTCATTTGCCCATCTAAATTAGCGTGTCATCACAAAGGTCACGCTATGGAAATCTTCTCATACATAAATTCGCTTACCAATCAATGTGGCACGACGGGGATCAACCGTCAAGGCACGAACTGGGGTGATCGTCCCCAAATAGTACTATTATATGCATAAGCGTCTACAAAATCCCGGTAGTTCACAATTCATGCTAATGGGACTTTTAGTGACATAACCTAACTTTAATAATCCATTTTATTTCATCTATCGGGTCATTTAATCATTTATCGGATCAAACTATCGGGTCATACAATCATTCGGGTCCAAATCAATAAACAAGCAATCGGGACAAATGGTGTCCTATTTTATAAAAACTAACATGTTATCTCCCTCGCGGGTTTATAAAACATTTATAAAAACAATTAAAAGAGTGCGAGGCTATGAACTCACGTTGATGGGGAAAGCGGGTTATCGGTAATTCGGATGTACGATACGTGCTTCTATCACGGAAACCTAGACAAATAATACTCGTCTTAGACTCTTGTCCAATGACTTTATAAAAATAACAATTATGTATACATATGATGATTTTATATATATATATATGATGATCAAGTGGGTTTACATATCCTCATTTACTCATTTTAGTGTTATGTGTTGGTAACTTCTTTACTAGTTTACTAGTTTTACCTATTTACATGTTTTAGGCCCAATAGGCCCATTACAAGCCCAATATATTATATTAGCCCAATTATACTTTTATTATCAGTATCGCACTTTACATGTTGGGCCCAAATGGGTTAAGCCCAATAAATAAGTTTATAAGTGTTTTAGCCTATTTTGTTGTATTATTAGCCCAATAACATTAACTTAGCCCGTTAATGTCCGTATGTTATATAGTTCGGGTTTTATCGGTTTTTTACTTGTTATATATATTTCTATTTCAGTATATGAGTTTATAAAAGTTTACATTAGACGGGTCCAACCGTCTAAGTTTTATTTAACAAAAATATTAATTTTACGGTAATAGCCGAAAAAGTCGTAAAAATCATGTTTATAGTTTTATAACTTATAAAACTTATCAAACTACCATTCTTATAAAATGTCCATTTATTTATCCTTATACATATTTATATAAATGTATTATATGAGTTAGTGGGTTTTAATTCACATTTTATACTATTTTTATTGGAGTGCTTATATAATACTATTATACTTTAATTTCCAAAATCTGATTTTTATTTTCATGTTCACCAAAACTGCCATATCTAGAGTTCTATATGGATATAGAAGCTCAAATTTTTATGACCTAAACTGCATGATATGTGCTCCATTTAACTCTTCTATAGCTACTGTTGAATCAGCCTGTAAGTATTTTCTAAAAATCGTCCAAAACAGTGAACTCAGATTTGTACTTTAAACTTGTTTTGATCATATCTCACTCATTACAATGATTCCATTGCATGGTCAACTCTCACATGTGTACAAGACATATTACTTACTGTATATTGCTTCTACTTTGCCATTTTATCAGTCTAACATGTGGTTCTTTACTGTTTTATACAGCCAACAATCTAAACAAGATTTTAGCCTTGTTTCTTATAGTTTTTCATCTTTTTAAGCATGTTTATCAACACCAAATCCCCACACAATATTTTTAATCATCATTCATCATAATATACATATACATAAGTAAAAGAAATACAAGATTACATAATCAAAAATAACAAGGGTATTGGGAGAACAATCTTTATACAACCATGATGATGTAGGTTGTGATCAAAACATGGATTTTGATGGAGAAACTTGTGAATAACCAAGACCATCTTCAAGACCACCAATATTCATAAACTCCTTGTGGAAAATCAGCCCCAAGACTCCATGGAAACTCCTCCTTGGATGTTATAATCACCACCAATCAATAGGGTTTCAAAAGGGCTTTAACATGTGTGTAAATAACATAAGATTTCATGGTTACTTTTGATTAATGATGGTGGTTTAAGGTGGAAATGGGGCAGCATAAATGGGGTTTGGAGAGAGAGATGAGAGTGTTTGCATGAGTGGAAATGGAACTAGTGGTTTGTGTTGCTAGTTTTGTGGTAAGAAAGCTTACTTTGTAAGCTTGGTAAGACAAGTGTCTTACTTAGCATACACTTGACACCAAATATTGGTGTGGTAGCTAGTTAAGGCCAGTTTTGAGTGGGGATGGGACAAGTGTCCCACTTGTCTCATCCCCATTTATTTACGGGTACTCCTCGATTCTAGTTTCCTTGATTTGCGTGCCCTCGGGTCGTTTTACGAAAAACGTTTTTATAAATTATGAATCAACGGCACAAAACGAATCTAATAAAAATTGTCTCATCAAAAACGGAGTTCGAAAACGTAAATATGTAGTCCTTAGGTTTCCGGTTTATTCGTAAAGGACGTTAAATTAAAATCGTAAGTCCTAATCTCTTCTCGTAAATTTGTGAGTTTATGAACCAACACAAATTTAAACTTCCAATATAATATTCACGGATAAATTTATTTTCTGAAATGTCGGACTGTCACCAAAGACGGTGTATGTAAACGTAAGCACGTAAGTTGAATCCTCCGGTTTAGACGTAGTCGACGCTACTTCAAGACGTAAATCCAAATTACTTCCCAAAAATAAGTGAGTTCATAATATAACATTAAAATAATGTTTTTAAATAATATCTGAGAATAAAATATTAACCATAAATTGACGGATTGTCACAGCATTTACCCCTCAACAGGATCTTTGTCCTCAAAGATCATCTTACTACTCGCTTCTTATAGAGTTAAAGCCATGTGGGTATTTCCTCCACATTCGGTCTTTTCTCACAAGTTTAATTCATTACAATACGCGAGTTTCATCAAACATAACTATGGGAATAAGTTCAAGCTAAATGTTGACTTACTTTCTCTATCCATGATGTTCACGGGTTTTTGATGAATGTAACTTTTCGCCGATCTAAACTTCATTAAGGAATAGTCAGATTTTCACTTGATAGGAATTTTATCAAGTTCGATATACGAAACCTAATTCACGCAGTCCTTGAAGTCCTAGGGTAGATCCAGCTTATATGCCTTTCAAACCAATCTTTTACCTCATCTCAATAGTCCCATACAACGGGGACTTATATCCCATGATCTTTCAGATCATCAATTCATTTTCCATGGTTAAAATTTTTGGCATAACTTCGCTACCCATCTGGCACTTCAAGATCTACATTTCATATTCACATAACCTCTTGCCCACTACCGGCAGTCAATAATCAGATCCTAATTTCAACAATCATCTCAGGTCTCGCGGGTCGAGTATTTTGTAAGGTTAGATTTGCCATCATAGGAAACCTTAAACCTAAAAGACATGTCCAACTCACAATGGGTGTATGTCGGGTGTCTTCATTCCAACTCCTGCTTACAGATGCTCTAATATATCCTCACAAGATTCGATCTCGATCCTAATACGATAATTATCAATGATAATCTCTCCAAAGGAAAAAGATTATACGGTTCATTACCAAAGGTCAATCATTCAAACATAAAACAAGACTTCTAGTGTTTTGTATTGTTACTTTACCTCGTCCCTTTGATTTGGGGTGGTAAATAGTACTCTCATCAAGATTCATTCCCAATGACTTCTGAGCAAATCTCTAGAAATTCGATGCGAAGCGAGGATCTTGATAAAGATGTTCGATACAGGTACACTATGTTTACATAACTCCTTTAAATACAAAAGAGTCAATTTCTTCATCAAGAATTTATCATTAACGAGAATGATATTAGCAGATTTGGTCAGTCTGTCGACGATGACCCAAATCGAATCAAATTCTGATGATGACCTTTGCAATAGTTAGACGTTTACTAATGTATGAGGCGATGTCTGCCTTCATAATTTATCATTAGTAAAACTTCTTCTGATAATGATACATTAAATCAGAAATGACAAGAATAGAATACTTATACTTACAAGATGACTACATCTCAAAATTTCCATATTTAGACGATCACAAGTGGTCTTTAAAACATTTAATGCCATCGGTTTCTCAATTCTAATGGTTCACATTAGCCGCGAACCCCTTTTATTATATATATTATCCTTCTTACAAGCATTAGTTATTTCTAAATTGTTCGGCAATTTATTTTGCACAGCCATTACTAAGGAACACATCCTAATTGATTCTTTATATTTTCTACATAATGTGTCGGTAATTACGTTCACCTTCCTTCATATTTTCTAAGTTTCAGTTTCGTTTCAGCTATCATTTTTATCAGTTTTGCTTAATCCGACGTGTAAAGCGTCGATAATTATTACAACTAATTAAACAATAAATATTTAATTTTTATGAAACATAACGTAAAAATTTTAATTTTTCTTAGTTCGACCAATTATAAAAATGTTCGAAATAAATTTGAATTTAATTAACAAGATTTTTGTTGATTTATCAAAAATAATTAATAGGATTCGTAAATGTTCGAAAAAATCTTTGTTTATATTTTGGTCAAAATTTTCTTAGTTGAAAAGCAAAAAATATCGTTTCAAATTTCAAGTCATAAGTTATATAGTTTCCTCAATTCTTCTTAAGTTGTCTAGAAGTATACACAAACATTTACCCCTAAACGGAAGTTTAGTTAAATCGTTTGTGTATAAGGGAATAATCCCTTAAAAATCCTTTGTTAAAACATTTGTCAAAATATATTTGCACTTTCTTTTTAGTATAACTCAAAGTCTTAAATGACTTCTAATTTTTGAAGAGTCAATTTATATTCCATTATCTATTAATCACATGGTTAAATCATGTAAAGGATTAAGTCTTAAGTCATATGTTAAATATTCAAAGTACAGGTTTTCATCGTTCGGCCAATTCAGGGCAGTTCATAAATGATTATTAACTCATTCTTATTCTTATAAACAAACAAATAGCCCTTAATGATCACAAGCATGAATTTCTCACTTTACAGCCTACACACGTGATTCACCCAATTTATGAATGCTACATGTGTATTAGTCAATCCAAACGACATAACATCAAACTCATAATATTCATTACAAATTCTGGATGTAGTGATTGGAATAGATAATCTTTTTCGCGGACGCGAAATTGATGATAACCATGCCATGGATCAAATCCTTAAAACATACGCTAGAACCTTGTAAATGATCGAACAAATCTTCCATTTCGAGTCATGGATATCGTTTTCGATTGTCAATTTACTCAGTTCACAGTAATCTATAAATATAAGGAATGATAACACCATATCTCTTCATGATGACGAGCTCGGTAGAATAAAATCTTTCTCTGACAACTCTCTTAGTTGTACGGTAATTCCTTTAATTCAGATGGTGTTGACGTACAGTGCACATGCCACAGGTGCAGCACCAGGAATATAATCAACACTAAGTTCAACTTTCCTTAATGGCGAAAGTCTTGGTGATTCACCAACAAATACCTCTTTAAAGTTTCAAATAACGGAAACATCTTTTAATAAATTCATATTAGGTTCTTTCTAGATTATAGTATCTATGACTAATTCACAACCATTCGTGGTATAATTTAAGTCTAAATGCAGGGTATAATCATCCATCAAGAATTATTTAGATCACTTTTGATATTCAACATCTTATCATTTAGGGGAATTCTATTCGAGTTCCTATCAATTAAGACAATGTCGTCATGTCATAATCAATCAACCCATTCTACTGGCATTACCAACTTTTCAGTTTCATTGCCGTTGATAAGATGTGAACTTCTCAAAAGACTAATAATAACTCATAATCCTTCACAAATTCAGGGATATATGGAGACACAACTACTATTAAAAGAGTAAGTTCAACGCATAATCTATGCGAGAGAATTTCAAATCAGATACAGACGAAAACATTTAACGAATATGAATATATCCCATGTTTTCATAATTTTAGTACGCGTTTGAAAGCTCCTCGGATCGTTACCCAGGTTATTCAAAAGAAATGATAAGAACGTCGATACATCCAGTCGGCTATCAACACCCGGTAATCAAATACTTTTCCTAAGAATCTCACTACGGGAGAATTGGACAAGAAAGAATCGTCAATTGTCAAATAAGACAATTTCCACAGATGAGTAAATTCAACTCAGAAGAATAGACGCTACAGGCACATATGTAGGTGTCCCTAACACTATGTCCTTATTTTTTACTTCTTGCAGATCTCATAAATTTTAATCTTTCACAATCTTCAAAGAAAATTTAGTGTTTATTAATTAGTTTTATGGTGACTACTAATCAGCCTTGCATGGTCCATTCCAAATTGTATGTAGGCGCGCAACTATGTACAATTTCAAGATTAACGATGCAATACTCAGTTCGTCAAAATTTTATCATCCATGTTTATATTAAAATCATTTTCATGCTTAACTCTTAGATAAGAATAAAGAAGAAATTTACAAAGATTTTCTTTATTATGAAAACAATTAAGTCTTTCCAAGGTGTTTTATAAACAGCCTCATTTCATTAACAATCACTTATAAATCTTACTTTAAGTAATCCTTATGGTGATGAAAATTCAATTTTTCTCAAGGGATACTGTTTTATCTTATAAAAACAATGAGTGGTCTGCAAAGGAGTGATGAAAAGTTGTTCACCAAGAACTAACTACAATATATCAGGAAATGAGCTTTAGCCAAATAATCATGAGGTTCATGACCTTGATGGCACACAGGAATACAAAGAGAATAATCCACAACGTAACTCAATTCGAGATGAGTACTTGTTCAATGGTTGCATTACTAATGCGAGCATTAGGATGAAGCAATAAAAGATAGATAACACCGATACATGTAGAATTTAGCAATCAGAGGTAGTCTTTTCATTAATCACAAACAAGTCAAAATTGTACCGTAACACATTACGTGTCACTATGTCATACAATTCTCAGAACTCATCCTACCAACTGATGTCTCAGTTAAGTTAGGGATTTTTTTAAAGGTACCACAATGAATACTAATATACAAGAGTCATTAGGTGTTCCACATATCCCAGAAGATCCATCGGTCTCAATTCAGAAGAAGATCTCTTCAATTTATTTCTTGGACACTAGGCATGCTCGTTAGTGGACAACGGCCTAGGAACAACACTTAACACGAATCAACAATCAATTAAAACCTTATAATTCAATCACAGAACTTAACGACTTCCTCTTAATAATATCATATTCTATACGGGTTAAATTTTTACTTTATTCAAGTTTTAATCAACTTATACTCAATGCAATATCCTACCTCATTTTCCAATACTTTCAACCTTATTCATAAACCTTAATAGGGCAATCAAAGCTCGATATGATCAACACTTAATTTCCAATCCTATTAGCTCTTACAACAATAATTATCAAATGAGTCACAAGCATGAGATGACTCACCCATTCAATTAGATTTCTCGGAAAGGTATTAATTGCATGAGGCTTTTGGGTAATGGTTCCAATGACAGCCTCAAGTGCAACATTCACCCTTTCGATTTCAAATATAAGAATTGGGTGACAACGAATCAGATGACATATTTCTAGGTGGTAACGTTTTGTCAAACTCCACTCTATAAGGAAAGATCGTCATGGCATCGATATCAGATTTAATCTATGTTGGGAATAAATTAAGGCCAGATCACTTGAGCGCTGACAAGAACAAAACAAGCGTTGACAGGAACAAAGCAAGCGCTGACAGCTCAAGCGTTGACAAGTTAAAGTCAAGCGTTGACAGATTGAAGACAAGCACTGATGGAAGATATAAGCTACACGTTTATTATATTCTAGAATACTTCTAGTAAGGATAGAAACGACATTGTATTTTCTATGTCTATCTTTACCTAGAATAGTTGATACGTAGCTTATTGTACAAGGCTTCTTAGTCTATAAAAGAAGGCCTTTAGGTTAATGTTTAATATAAAGTTTTATATAAGTTTTCATTCGTAAACATCTTTCATTGTAAGCAAGTTCGACATTCATAATCAAAGTGAAAGTTTTTTTTACATCTTGTGTTCTTGTTTAAGTGTTAAATTCCGCATAACACTTAGATTCACAAAGCATATAACAAAGGTTTCTCTACGTGCTATACTTGATCTAATCTCGTATACACAAAGCTAATCGATCTAAGTTTGGGATCAACAAGTGGTATCAGAGCTTGTTGAGGAACTTTTGATCTTTGAAGAACAACAGAACCATATACGAACACCAAAACCCTAATTTTCTCAGAAACCCTAAAAACACCAAAACCCTAACAACATGTCTGAAGCAATAACCACCTCCTCTTCACCCTTACCAAACATCAGGATTCCCATGCTTGATGCAACCAACTTTGACTTATGGAAGTTCAACTTTGAACAATATCTGGGGATCTATGACTATACACTATGGGAGATTATTGAATATGGAAACTCATTCAATAAGGCTCAAAAGATTCTTGATGCCATTACTCAAAGATCAGCTGTTGAAGGATGCCCTGATGAAGATAAGAAAGAAAAACCTGGAGATGGTAGAACTGTAGGTGCTGAAGATATTGCAAAGAAAAGGGTTGACATGAAAGCCCTAAATATTCTAAAAGTCTCTTTGGGACAAGAAAACCAGCACAAATATAGAGGCTATGAATCTGCTAAAGATCTTTGGGAAGCACTTGAAGTTGCATATGGTGGCAATGCAGACACTAAGGAAGAAAAGAAAAAGCAACTTCTGCATGACTATGTTGTCTTCAAAGCTCAACCCAATGAGAAACTGAGTAGTGTGAGAAGCAGATTGCTTGACATCACAAGCAAATTGTCCTTCATGGGGACACAAGTTGGTGATATTGACACCAATGCTACCTTTCTTAAAAGTCTTGGTGAGGCATGGAAGATTGAGGCAAGATCTATTCTTGCCAATAATACTTACAAGAGCTCCTCGTTTGATGACATCTACAACAAACTAAGACTATTGGAAGATGAAACTCTTTCAGCACATGGAAGAAAACCTAGCACCAGCAACATGGCCTTCTTCTCTCATAGTGAAGGTCAATTCAATCAGAAGGACTCTTTTATGCATCCAGTTACTGGATCATCATTTGTCAGCGCTAGAACAATTCCTGTCAACGTCTCCTTTTCAGACGCTGACACATTCATGAATGACTCCCCAAGAGTTAAACCTGCTGGTTTGGATTTGGATACTGTATGTGATTACATTGCTTCTTTGCCCAATGGTTCAGTGATTACATATGAGGACCTTGAGTAGATAAGTGATGAGCACTTGGAAGAGATGGACATCAAGTGGAACATGGCTCTTGCTAGTATAAGAGAAAATAGGTGGAATAGAAGGTTCAAGAAGAAGATGACCTTCAATGCTAAAGACACAGCTGGATTTGATAAATCCAAAGTTGAATGCTACAACTGTCATCGTATGGGGCACTTCATAAGGGAATGCAGATCTCCTAGAAGATCTGATGCTGGTAAACCCTCAAGTCAGGTTGTTAAAGCTCAAGATTCCAAAGCCATGGTTGCAGTTCAAGGAATTGATGGTACTGGATGGGATTGGAGCTATCTGGCTAAGAATGCTGAAGAGGACAAAGCTTTGGTTACTGATATTGAAGAAGAAGAGCATGTTGAATATGCTCTCATGGCACACTCCTCCTCTTCATCTGATAATGAGGTATATGATGATGCTTTTTGTAGCAAAGGTTGTAGGTTAAACACTGATAGACTTAACAAAGAGGTGTTAAAACTAAAAGATGATATGAGCACTGAAAGGTGTAAATTGTCCAATTACGAACTAGCTCTTACTGAAACTGAGAAAACCGTTTCTAAATACAAGAAAATGGAATTTGACTTAAAAGATAAGATAAATATCTTAAAACATGAGCTAGAGGGTAGTATGGATATTAGAAATATCATGACAAAGGTCAATAGAGACCTACAGGCTAAGTTAGATGAGGCCATTAAGAATAAAGATAATGTTGACCTCAAGATTCAAAGATTTGATAGAGCCACCCAAACCCTAGGAGACTGTGTAGCTAAACAAAGGGATCCTAAGGACATGACTGGGATTGGGATGAATGAGTACTCTCTGGTTCCACCACCAGCTGGTGACTTCTATGGTGTCCTTAGAAAGGATTTGTCTTGGACTAGTATACCAGAATGCCAAGAAGAGGAATTCATTCCTCCACCAAGAGTTGTCACTCCAGTGGAAGAGTATCAACAAAAACTGACTGACCTAAATGAGTGGAAGAAAGCTAACCCTACTTTATTTGTTAAGGGAGGTTTGCTATATGAAAGTCCCAATGAATCACCACCCATTAAGGTTACTCATCAAATCACTAGTAAAGCTGTTGACCTAGGCTCAAACACTGTTAGAAGACCTACCATTAAATATGCAGAGATGTATAGGAATAATAGGTCACCCAAGAGCCAAGTTAGCAATCATGGAACAGGTTTCTTCTCTTCTAGACCTAAGGGTGTGTCTAAGAAAGCCTGTTACACTTGTGGTAGCTTTTCACATTTGGCATACAAGTGTGTCAACGCTCCCAAAGCCAGCGCTGACAGGAACAATTTCAGCGCTGATAGGAAGAAAGTCAACGTTGTTAGGAAGTCAAACGTTGTCAGACCCAAACCTTGTGTGCAGCAAAGTCCACAAGTGATTAGACCTGCCCCATTCTTTTCTAGAAGGTCTAACACTCATGGACAAAGACCTTTTCAAAAGACAAACACCTGGTCAAATAGGCAATGGGTTCCTGTAGCAAACCCTAGGTTCAACGCTGACAAGGGTAATTTCAGCGTTGACAGGACAAAATCCAACGCTGACAGAAACATGACCAGACCTAAATATTTGCAGCCACAAGGTAAGGGGTCTAAAGCTTCTTCAAGCTTAACATGGAGACCCAAGAAAGATCAAAACCCTAATGATAATAGGATTTCAATGACTTGCAATAGATTTAATTACATTTCAAAGGTCATTACAAAACCTATTGGGGTTAACTGGGTATTTCATCCTAAAAAGGATGAGAATGGGGTTGTTGTGAGAACTAAGTCTGTTCTTATTGAACAACCAGATGAATCCAAGTCTTCTGAGACTTGGGTTCCCAAAGAAAACTAATTTGTTTTCTTTATGTGCAGGGCATTCAAAGACAGATCAATGATTATGGATATTGGGATAGTGGATGCTCAAGGCACATGACAGGAAAGGAAGACTATCTGACGAACTTCACTCCTATTAAAGATGGTGATAAGGTATACTTTGGAGGGGGCTATGGCACCATTACAGGCAAAGGAACCCTTCTCACCAATAATCTGCGTTTTGAGAACGTCTTCCTGGTAAAAGAACTTGATTATAATCTTTTTAGTGTATCACAAGTTTGTGATAACAAAAATAAGGTTCTTTTCACTGATACTGAGTGTTTGGTGTTAAGCAAGGATTTTAAGATCCCTGATGAGAAATATATTGAGTATAGAACACCTAGGCATAAGGACATATATAATGTGAATTTAAATGGGATTAAAGTGAATACAAATATGTCTTGTTTTTATGCTAAGGCCTCAGTAGATGAAAGTAATTTGTGGCACAGGAGATTAGGCCACATAAATTTTAAAAATATAAATAGACTTGTGAGGCTTGGTTTAGTTGATGGTTTGCCTGAGAAGGCCTTCCACAATGACCACTCTTGTGTTGCGTGTCTTAAAGGCAAGCAGCACAAGGTCTCATTCAAGTCCAAGCAGGTGCATACTAGTTCCAGACCTCTTCATATGCTTCACATGGACCTCTTTGGTCCAAAAAATATAGAAAGTTTGAATGGTAAGTCATATTGTTTTGTTGTCACTGATGACTTTTCTAGGTTTACTTGGACATTCTTTCTAGCTATGAAGAGTGACACAGCTGACGTTCTTATTGATTTTATCACTCAGATTGAGAAAAGGTCTGGAAATGAGGTTAAAATGCTTAGGAGTGATAATGGTGGAGAATTTAGGAACAAGAAGCTAGATGATTTTTGTGCCAGGAAAGGAATTACTAGGCAATTCAGTATTGCTAGAACCCCACAACAAAATGGGGTTGCTGAAAGGAAAAATAGAACCCTAATTGAAGCAGCCAGAACAATGTTGGCTGATGCTCACTTTCCTATAACCTTTTGGGCTGAGGCTGTTAATACAGCATGCTATGTGCAAAATAGAGCATTGGTTAACAAAATTCAGAACAAAACACCTTATGAGTTACTTTGGGGAAGAAAACCTAATATTGGTTTTCTTAGACCTTTTGGTTGTCATGTAGTAGTTTTGGATACTAGTGATGCCTTAGGGAAATTTAGTGCAAAAGGTGATGAAGGTTACTTCATGGGGTATTCAGTGCAGAGCAAGGGTTATAGGGTTTATCTTAAAGAGGACAAACGTATTGTTGAGAGAGTACATGTTAGGTTCTTAGAGAATAAACCTAGTGATCCTGAAAGTGGTCCTAATTGGTTGTTTGATTTGGAACCCTTATCTAGAACTTTAAATTATATGCCTGTCACTAATCCAGACATTGTGAAGGTCACTTCAAATGTTGTGGAGGAACAAGTTGTTAATGTTTCAGGTACACAGGTTCATGAGAAGGTTGGATCACAAGCAGAAAAGGCATCTCCTACATTTGAATATGTCACAATTCCCATTTGGACAGATGCTTTTGCTGCTGCTGCTGCTGCTGGACAAGAAAATGGTGGTCTCCAAATACCACCAGATACAAACATGCATGGTTCTTCAAGCGCTAACAAAGGCAAATCTAGCGCTGACAAGACCAATTCAGACGTTGATGGCTCAGACGTTGACAACAACAGTTCAAGCGTTGTTAGCCCAAGCGCTGACAAACAAGGTTCAGACGTTGACAACACCTTTGCACATCTTTTCTCTTCCACTTTTGAACAAGGAGAACCTTCCAATTCCCATGAAGAAGGTCATCCTTATGTTGATATAAGAGAGTCTGATGAAGAAGACATTGGCAACATGGAGCATGAGGTTGAGGACACCAGACTTTTTGAAGGAGGGGTTCTCACTTCCACAATGAAGAATCACCCCACATCTCAGATCATTTGTGATATTATGACTCTAGTTCAGACCAGAAGATCTCACCAAGGTCTTGGTGGGTTTATTGCCAATATACACAAGAAGGTTGATACCCCTCTTGTGCAAGCATGTTTGTTTGCATGTTTTCTGTCACAAGAAGAACCCAAGAAGATATTTGATGCTCTCAAAGAACCAAGTTGGGTGGAAGCAATGCAGGATGAGCTTCACCAATTTGCAATTCAGGATGTTTGGCAGCTGGTTGATTGTCCTAGATATATCAGACCTATAGGGACAAGATGGGTTCTAAGGAACAAAAGAGATGAAAGAGGTATTGTGGTCAGAAACAAGTGGCTCAAGGTTATACACAAGAGGAGGGGATAGACTATGAGGAGGTCTTTGCACCAGTTGCAAGGATTGAAGCTATTAGGATTTTTCTAGCCTATGCTTCCTGCATGGGCTTCACAGTCTATCAAATGTATGTCAAGAGTGCTTTCTTGTATGTCACCATTGTTGAGGAAGTTTATGTAATGCAACCTCCTGGTTTTGAGGATCCAGAGCATCCAGATAAAGTGTATAGAGTCAAAAAGGCTATGTATGGCCTTCATCAAGCCCCTAGAGCATGGTATGGTACTTTGTCTACCTATTTGGTGGACAATGGATTCAAGAGGGGCACCATAGATCAGACACTATTTACAAAGAAGAATGGCAAAGATGTGTTGCTTGTGCAGGTCTCTGTTGATGATATCATTTTTGGGTCTACTGATCCAAAGATGAGTGAGGATTTCTCCAAGCTTATGACAGACAAATTCAAGATGAGTGCTATGGGGGAGATGAACTTCTTTCTTGGTTTACCAGTTCAGCATAAAGAGGATGGTATCTTCATCTCCGAGGACAAATATGTTGCTGAGATCTTGAAGAAATTTGGCTTTTCTCCACATGAAAAGAGGGCTACTACTCCTATGTATAGAGAACACCCTTGGGGAAAGATTGGAGATGGGAAAGATGTTGATGTCAGGCATTATAGATCCATGATTGGATCCTTGATGTATCTTACTGCTTCCAGACCTGATATCATGTTTGTTGTGTGTGCTTGTGCACGCCATCAAGTGACTCCCAAAGAATGTCACCTTTATGCTGTGAAGAGGATCTTTAGGTACCTAAGATGTTACCCTAGTCTTGGTTTGTGGTACCCAAAGGATTCACCATTAGAGCTGATTGCATATTCAGATAGTGATTATGGAGGTGATAAGTTTGATAGGAAATCCACAACTGGTGGATGTCAGTTTCTTGGGAGCAGGTTAATATCTTGGCAATGCAAGAAACAAACAGTGGTGGCTAATTCTACAACTGAAGCAGAGTATGTGGCTGCAGCAGCATGTTGTGGTCAAGTGTTGTGGATTCAGAACCAGCTGTTGGATTATGGGTATAATTTCATGCATACTAAGATATTTGTTGACAATAATAGTACTTTATGCATCATTAAGAATCCTGTACATCATTCTAAAACTAAACACATAGAAATTAGACACCATTTTATAAGAGATTGCTTTGAGAAAGGTTTAATACAACCAGATAGGGTTGACACTAAGGAAAATGTGTCAGATTTATTAATTAAACCTTTTGATGCTGGAAGATTTCAATACTTGGTAACAAGTATTGGAATGGTTAATATCACTTAATATGTGTTTTGGATTCTTTTTGTAAAAGTATGTACAGGATGATGCATTATTATTATTGGTCTTATTGATGATTTAGATTTTCCACTATATTTTTCTCACACTGAAAAAGGTTGCTTGAACACTGATAAGTGTTTTTGCAACGTTGTCAGCAATATAATTGTCTAACGCTGACAAAGCTTCCTTCAACGCTGTTATGTGTTATCGGGGTGTTGTCAGCAACAATGTTAGTTTTGTGGTTTTTAATCTAAATGTGCAGATGGTATTAGCAGTATACCATTGGATACAGAGTTGCTTATGGATCAATGGATAAGCATTTGGACAAGTTTTTATTTATGGATGATGGTTGGAATGTTTCATTCCTATCTTGACATAAATTTTTTATGTTCATGCATGATTTTTGCAAACTTTTTGTATCATCGTTTAAGGGGAGGTTTTAGGAACCTTTAGGATGTTTGGGTATCCATATGATACTCTTATCACAATTCTAGATTGTGTCTACAGGTGAGTATGGGTTAGTTTTACTAAACCATGAGGCACTGTAGCATGCATAGTATATCAACTTTGCATGCTGCCAAGACATTTTTGGCCTAGAATTGGTTGTGGTCTGTTGGGAGACTTGGGAATGATTTTGATATGGGATTTACCTGGGAGTAACAAGGATTTTATAAGGTAACTTTGTTGTTAAGAATTTTGGTTAGCAAGGGACACTAGAGGACTGTTCTGTCTATCTTGCTTATGCAAGTGTGCATAACTGGACAGTGCTTGCCGCCCTATAATAATTATCAGCTTTTGGTTATCTTCTCTAGGATAAATTACTTGTTAAGGTCATTTTTCACTTTTTAAAACAATTTTATTTTTGGACGCTGACAAGATTTTTCCAAGCGTTGTTGTGACCAAATTGGACGCTGACATGGCTTTAGGCGAACGTTGACAAGATTATAGCCGTTGGGCGTTGATAGGTTATTTTTGACCGTTGACACTCAATGGGACCTACCCAGTTGTTACTTTTTGACATATTTTCAAGCCGTAATTTTAGGAGTTGTTACTTTCATTAAATGCATGAGATAACTTATAACTTTTTCAATATTTTCATGATTAGTTTTTGAAAATCTTTGCCTATTTTTGGGCCAATCACATGCATTCTTTCTCTCCTATAAATTTGGCTCCTATTTTTAAACAGGGTATCTATAATTCTTGTCTAACACTTTTCTCTTATCAACCTTCATCTTCTTCACTTAAAATTAACAGCTTTCATCAATGGCACCAAAGTTTAACTCAGCAGAATTGGAATTGGAGTTCAAGTCACAACACAACATGATTGCTTATCTTGTTGCTGATAATGATCTGTTTCCTCAATACACACAAATGGTGGCGTATTTGAACGCATCCCCACTAAGGTATGCTCCTTCTCATGCACCACTCATTCCAGTCACACACATTAAGCAGTTTTGGAACACTGTCAGTTCCTCAACGGTTAATGGAGTGACCACATTAACTTCTATTGTTCATGGGAGGTCTTGGGTGGTTACTGAGGCCTTGGTACGCCAGGCCTTGCATCTTGATGATGCTGATGGTGTAGCCATCCTTCCCATAAATGAAATAGAACAAGGGCTTAGGGCTTTGGGATACCCTTTTCCTGATGAAGGTACTCTTAATAAGTATCATAAGCAGGAATTTCCCCCAGCCTGGAAGTACCTCATTCACATTCTCCTTCAATGTTTGAGTCCCAAATGTACTGCACACAATGAGATCAATAGATCCATTGCAAGTGCTATTGTGTGCATTGCAACAGGTCAAAAATATAACTATTCTAAAATGATTTTTGGAGGGATGTGTAAAAACAAGGGGACAAAAATGACTTTAGCTTATCCCCATTTTCTGCAAATGGTTTTTGATGATCAAGGATACTGTTCAAGGGATCACAATGAGTTTTATAAGATCCCTGAGCAAAAGAAAGCTATTTTTACAAAGATGAATTCACCACCCCATAGAGACTTACCTTTAACCCCAGCCATGCTTGCTGTTATTGCAGCAGCACAACCCCAACCAGACCCTTTACCTCATATTGACCCTCAACCACAACTTGAACCCATTCCTGAACCTTTACCCTCACCTGAACAAATGCAAATTGACCAAGAACCCTTTGACGCTGACACATCAAATGTTGGCGTTGATGTGCCTATTTCCAACGCTGACACACAACCTTCACAATCCCAAAGACCCCTTAACCAACCCACATCTACCCATTCTTCCAGACCATCTTCCACACCACCTGAATATAGGTTGATGAAACGCCAAAGGACTACTGGAGTGTTCTCCTCTGGTGGTCCTAGCCATGAAGCAGAGAGAACCACCACCACAAGTGTGGCTGGTGACCTGGATGAGGCTGGGACTATTGGTTCTGGCTTAGATGCTGGCCAAGGCAGTCCCATCATAATTAAGTCCTCATCCATGCCCAATGAATCTGACTTAGGAGGTCAAATCCCCATTTCAGAAGAGGGCAGACTGGAACCAATGACTCTTTTGGAATTGACGGCAGTCTGCATTAGCTTGCAAAAGCAAAATGCAGACTTAGTACAAATTGTCAGCTCTCAAGGCCTTGAACTCAAGCAATTGAGGGAGATGATTGTTGTTTTGGAAAGTGATCATGCTAGGAGGGGTATGGAGGAGTCTTCCAGAGGGGAGGAAGATCAAAGAAATTTGAGTGATAAGGGCAGTCAAGATGGTCAATCAATGGATGTTGCTGAAGCCCTTACAACTTTGAAGGAACAAACAGGTTTTGATACGTCCTTAACCTCTCCAACCAATCTAAATTTATCATTTACAGCTATGTTGAGAGAGGTTACACAAGGCGCTGAGGGAAAATATTTGAGCGTTGACAAGGCAACTTTGGACGCTGATAAAAGTATTTTGGGCACTGATAGGATAAATTTTGACGTTGACAGACCTGCACATGAAGGTGATGTATTCCAGTCATCATCTATCATCAAGGAAGTTTCTACTCAGGTATTACCATCTACCTTACCAACCATTGCACCACCAGATAAGGGTAAGGGTAAATTGGTAGAAGAAATTGTTCCAAAGGATGCAGCCCAAGTTGAATTTGATAGAAGATTGGCTGAACAAATGATGGAACAAGGTGAAAAGGAAAAGTCACCATTTGTTGTGACTTCTGAAGAAGAAAGTGATGGAGCTAGCTCAGACTCAAGTTTGATGATTATAGAACCAGAAAGGCTTGAGTATGGTGATGAACTTGCTAGGGAAAAGTTGAGAGACTTAAAATCGCAGGTTGACTTTGACATGCCAGAGGTGGTTCAGATGTACAATTCTTGGGAAGAAAGCTGCATGGATAATCCAGACTTGACCATTTCAGATCAAATATGGGGTTTGGAGCTTCTTCTTAGAGTTCAGAAGGATTGTAAGGTGATTTTGAAGCACAAGGCAAGCAATATTCTCTCAGAATTGAAAAGGGATAGAAGAGAGCTCTACTTTATGTTGCTCAGATGTCATGGAGTTGGATGGACACATCAGAAGTTGAAGGCTTTGACATTTGATGAGTTGGAACATAGGGCTTATCCTATTTGGGTGAGAGTACAGGAAGCAAACACTCTCAGACTTCTTTCAGATGAAAGAAAGGAGCAACTTGCAGAAGAAATGGAAATCAAGAAGGCTATGATGATTCCCAGGCCAGTGAAGAAGGGATTTAAACTTGAGTTTCCAAAAGATATGGATCCACTATATCCAAGTGAAGCAGTTATAAGAAAGAGCCTCAAGCTCTCCCCGTTAGAAGCTTCAGATATGGTGCAAGTGTTACCATTAGATTCCAGGAATCCAATTGTGAGTTATGATGAGGATGAATGTGGATTTTGGAAGATTGGAAGATTTGGCAAGGAGGTACACACTTTTACCACTCTCATATCTTTATTTGCAAGTTGTGATAGAGAAGACTTGGTGGACCTTTGGAGGTTGCTGGAGACCAAGTATGAGGCTAAAGCACCAACTTCAGCTAATGGAATAAAACTTTGGACCACATTCAAAAGAATGTGTGGGACAAAAGAGGAAGATCCTGAAATATGGAAGGATCTTGAAGATGACCTCAGTGGTCTTCAATGGAAATTATATTCAGCTGCTGGTGTATACCATTTGAGTTCTACAAAGTTTGCTGAGTATTGATAAGTGTGAAAACACTCATCAATAATGATCCAAATACCACTCAAAACACAGTCAAATACATTATTTTAACTGTAAATTATCAGAATTACGTGTGTATTTTGTGTTTGTGTATTTTCAGGTAATATAGGTACATTTGGAACAAAGACGCGTTTTTAAGGGATTTATTTGAAGAAAAGACGAAGAAAAGGATGAAAGATGCTACAAGGACCTTATTTGCCAAACTTCCAAAGATAAAGGGCTTAAAGTGCAATGTCTACAAAGATTAAGGATGAAATGGAAATGAGATAAAAGTTATAAATACACATTTGAAATGAAATGGAAAAGAAAGGATCAAAAGAAAATAAAATGAAAAGTTTATTACTTTTCATATATTAACTTGGTCTGTTTGACCAAACCAGTCAAAACACACAAACCAATCACGCACATCTTCTCCTTCGTTTCCAAAGAAGAGAGAGAAAGACGGTTATCCCTTTTTCATCTCCAAACCTGCAACTCATTTTTACGAAGGATCGAGAAGGATTCAAAGGAAGAACAAAACATGAAAGTTGATCAGCTTTTCACCCTCTTGATGATGACACCAATTAATTGGCTCAAAAGTAGACGAAGAGGAAACGCCCAATTTGGCTTGAAGATGAAGGACGAGTGTAAACCTCGTATTAAACACGTGTCAATCAATCATTGGATAGACCACGTCATCCCACCTCCTCTCGAGCCTATAAATAGAAGACGAGAGCCTCATTTGGAAGCGGTTAGCTTAGGGTAGTTTACACATAGTAGATAGTTAGGATTAGTTAGTTAGTTTCATTTTCTCTCAAAGCTATTTGATTTTCAGTTTAAAGTTTGTTAGAAATTAGTTGAGATTAGTTAAACTTGTTGTAACAGTCACTTTTTCTGCCATTAATGATAAGTGAAGCTTTTTGATTTCTCATTTTGTCTCTACGAATCTTATAGAATTACATGATATACTGTTACAATTTAGTTCGAGTTTGTTATGAAGTCACCATTAATGGAAGCTTTAACTTTCGTTTACCTTTTCTTTTAATAGCTCGTAATTTTGATTGAGGAAGTTAGTTTAAATCTGTTAAGAACTTTTCGAGTAATGTTTGTAGTCATAAGCCTCTAACAACTTGTGATTTGATTCTTTAGCTTTAAAAGATTTGAACTTGTAGAATTTTGGTGAGATTTCATTTAGTCAAAATCTTATCAGCTTTTTAATTGTTCTTGTTCGATAACTTTTTCAGATAATTGAGTTTTAAAAGTGAAGTTTTAGTTAAAACTTACTCAGTTTCTTTTGAGCTTATACAAGCGAGAAATATAGTAGTAACAGGTTAGTGGATTTCGGTTCTACAAAGTTCAAATGTTGCTGTTCGTTTGAGGATTGATCAAGGCGTTTTGAATGTGTGATTTGTTGTTATGAGATTGGTCTCGGATAGCTTATGGACTAGTTTTGTAGGTTGTAGCATAATGCATTTGAATTTCAGCGAGCATCACCATCAAATGGGGCTTAGCGAAAAGTTTTCAGAAATTCAGTTTTCAAAGTTGTGATCGGGTTTGCTGATCTCATTAGTTGCTGATGATGTTGTTCGTTTCAAGCTGGTAGTGGATATGGTTCAGACTGTTTAGCAGTAGGTTCTTAGATGATAGTTGGTAATGATTTCAGTCCAAACAGTGCACTCGAAAGAAGTAGCTTAATCTCAACAAAGGACAGGCTGGGATGTACTGATTTTCAGTAGATCGTCATGTTAGTTCTAGTGCAGCAGTAGCTTAGTGTCGCTTTCAGAGGACGGGCTTGGATGAACACAACGAGTGAGATTCCATTCCATTCCTGAGTCGTTTTCATTGAAGAACCGAGTTCACAGTTCGTTCGAGTGTAGCACTGGAATCAGTCAGAATCCGTGCAGTTCAAGGTGTACGAATAGTAGAGTAAAAAGTTCGTAGAATTGGCGTTGTAGAGATCAGCTTTTAAGCGAGCTCAGCGCTCCGCTTCTCCTCAACGGAGGCCTGGACGAATAGGTCAAGCACTAGTTTCGTTTTCTGCAAGTTTTTAGTGTAATTTAGCTAGTGTTTGCTTTAGTGTAATATTGGCTGTGATCAGTTTGATTTGGCTAAGTGCTTCACATACGGTAATATAGTTTTCAATGGAATATCTTAGGTTTTAGTGAATTTGAGCAAACTTGCTGTTAAATTCAGTTAGGATATACTAGTTATTAGTTGAATGATATAGATGCACTTATATTCTTTGATAAAATCAATCAGTTTGGTAAATTGGCCAATTTAGTCCTTCATTTTGTATCTACTTGTTGCACCAGCAGTCCAGCCTCAGTTAGTGCATAGTTTGTTAATCTTTTTAGTTACAAAGGCTTTGCATTAGTAGTCCTTTTTGGTTAATTGGATCTCTGGCTAGTTGGGCTTAGGTTGACTTAGATGGGCTGAAGTTAGCACTTGTAGAATTGATTTTTAATTCGTGAAATTTCACTGCTTTAATTGTAGTCAATTTTGTGTACTCTTATAATTGATCATTTCATTTTAGTCTAATATTTGTATTTTGTATTTTAAATTTGTAGTGTAAAAATTGTATTTTTCGTGCACTTTTACGTTTACATTTTATATTTGTAGAATAAATTTACTTTGTGCATTTTATATTTTATTCAATTGATTGTCGTAATTGCAATATGTTTTTAGTGTAGTACGTATATGTAGTATAGACATTATTTTCACGTTTTTAAGTGTTTTGTTTGTCAAGTAGCTTAAATACCAAATAATCTTTAGTTAACCAAAAACAATCAAGTCTTAATTAGAAATTGTTAGATCAATTCGAATCGAGCTGAGAAGACAACTACACTAAAAACGAAATATTAAATGGCGCCGCTGCCGGTTCTTTTCGTAAAGATTAACGATTTCGAGTGAGACGATTGGATTTTGGGATCCGTTCACTTTGTGAACGTTATTTTTTTTACGTATTATAAATCAAAAAGATAAAAAAAATCAAAAAGATAAAAATACAAAAAAATAAAATAAAAAATCCAAAAAGTAATCTTTTTTCCTAAAAGATTACAACAAAAAAATATATATTATATCGATTTCATCGCTTTTTACGTAGATATAGTATTTTTCTTAAAAAAAAAACAAATAAATACAAAAATATTTTTGATATATTATTATATGTAAATAAGTATACGTATAAGAACAACCAAGTTACCTATTTCCATAAGTATTGCCGAGGCAATACACCGTGTTGAGGGGCGTTCCGGTCCTTGACACGCGTATCGATCCAATTTAATTAAGCAAGAATAGATAAATACTTCCAATTGGCAATAATTCGAAGAATACAAACTACTAAAGTGAATAGATAGGCGACGTGCTATAAAATGCCGTCTAAGGGTTAATAGGTACTTAAGTGCTTCGCGCCACCTAACCCCCCGTTCACTAGTGCGTATTCTAAGAAGGAAGGCTTAATTGGAGGTCTTGCACCCAAGTAGTAATTATATATATACTTTCTTGTGGATATTTCATATCAAAACTCGAAAAGGATAATCTTATTCTTTTCAAAGTCGACCGAGGGCTACTCCCTCATTCCTCGTGTTTACTTACACGTGTACTCGCACACGTGTAAACATACCACCTTTGGTGTATCACTTCCTTCCCCGAGGAAGCTTTTAAACGTCATTATACTTGTATATACATTCGGCCACCTTGTTACACATGGATACTCGTTCCATGTGGGAGATTTTGCAACAACGATCCGCCAACGTTAATTATTCACCTTGTTCGACTTGTGGTGGTCCACACGATACGTATTTATGTGATCAAAATAATGGTTATTATGGGGAGGGATATGCTTACAATGGAACCGAGAACCCTAATTTTCGACCTAACATTCAAATGGACTACACTTGTAATGACTATATGGGCTATTCCGGTTTTTCATCACAACCTCCACCATCATTTCATGATCAAACCTTTAATGTGCCATACCAAAACCAAGGATTTTCCAATTATGAAGGTTTTCAAAACAATGAAAATTTTCAAGGATATAATCAAGAAACCTTTCATAATCAAGGATTTTCAAACAATGAAGGCTTTCAAAATGATGAGAATTTTCCATGTCATAATCAAGACACCTTTCAACATCAAGGATTTTCATATTCGACCACTTTGCCACACTTGGTTAATCGTTCTATTTTGGAGATATTACAAGACGAGCAATATCGAGCTATGTATGGGCCTTGTGCGACTTGTGGAGCATCGCATAATGAAAATAATTGTGATCTATACGCGAGTAATTATGATCAAGGGTTTGATGAGGATTTTCAAAATCAAGAATTTTTAAATCACGACTATTTTCAAAATGAAGAAAATTTTCAAAGTCCTAATAAAAAAACCGTTAACAATCAAGGCATTTATCATTTCTTGAGTAAAGACGCTTTTAATATGGTAATGCAAGCACTTGAGTCAATGCAAGAGGCAACTTATCCGAAAATCTTATGCTTGAGCACATACGTCTTGCAACTCATGAGACCTGCCGATGCCTTACCTGATGATGAGCCTTCTTTGAGAGTAGATGTTGAGGATGATACACTGAGTGATGTTCCTATTGTAGACCCTTCCATCTCTCTACCGACTATGCTTGAGCCATATACATCTTCATCACCTTTACCTCACGTGGAACCCACCGACTCTTTAACCATGGGGGACGAGCCTCTTAGCACTAATACAAACACCGATTTGGAAGAATTAACCGTTTCTAGTGTTGAGAACCTTATCCCAATCCAAAGAGAGCTTGAGAGGGTTTCCAATGAACCATGTGATGAGCTTTGTGTTGATACCTCTTCTCCTCATGATCACATTGAGATTTTATCACATATTGACCTTCATGCTACTACTAGTGATTTTGGTGATTTTGATCTTGATGAATTGTTTAAAGAAAGGGATAATGAGATTGAGGAAGAGTTTGTGAAAGACTTGACACAAATGGAGGAGGATGATTGTGATTCTAGTGACACGTCTTATGCTATATCATCCGATGATTTGTCTTGTCAAGATAACATTCCTAATTTGGATGAAGAGTTTGCTCCTATAGCAAAAGTGGATCCTTCTCCTCTACCACTTTATGATTCTTGTGATGAAACCTTTGATGATCCTTATGATAGTGATGAGTCTTTTACTTCTGATGATGATGACTCTATTTCTTCTATGACTCCTTCACCTATTCCTCTAAATGATTTTGTGATACATTCAAATCCTCTTTTTGAGACATGTTTTGATAACCCACTTTTTGAGGAGTGTGAAGAACCTAATAATGAGTCTATAGAAGGAGAACCCTTGATTGATATTCCTTCACTGGTTTTTGAGGATACACCTATTGATTTTCATGATCATATCATCCCTTTGAGTGATTCTCTCATTAATACGCCTCCTTTTGAGCCTTATGTTCCCACCCTCCCACCCTTGAAGTTGGTTATTGATGAAGATCCTTTTCTCTTAGAGATTGATACTTTTTCACCTAAGGCACCTTTAGAACTCAAAACCTTTGATATGGACTCTTTTATGGAGATTGATACCACCATAGAGGATACATTTGCACAATTTTATATAGAGGTCAACGATAGTGTTTCTAATTTGGAAGAGGAGGTTCGTCTTATTACTACATTGCTTTTTGAGAACATAGAGACTACACCTTCTCCACAAGACACTATTGATCTTGATCCTCCTTTCGCTATGCCTTCTATGGATGATTACCCACCTTTTGATAATGATGATGAGCCTAATATGGACATAATAGTTATGAATGTTTTGATACCTACACCTTCATATTCTTATGATGCTTTGATCACTAAGGGGGAATCTTATATGGTTGATATGAGCTCATCTTCTTATTTTCCCATGAAGGGAAAGGTTTTTGATCCTGGGATACATATGTTTGGGAAAAATTGGTTTTCATCTACTCCACTTAAGAGTGTGACTTCGATTGATATGCGCTTCTTGTATGAGCTTACTTTGGTGATGCTACCTATTTTGGAGTTGTTCGAATGTAGAGATGGAAACTTTGTATTTGATCCTGGAGTGCTTCCTTTATGAGAGATTTCGTATGTTGGACAAACTTGAGACACGTTGGACCGTTCCATTTATCGAGGCAGAATTGGTAAATCTTATAGTAAATGGCAACGTGCTAAGTTTGAGTGTATCATGTGAGACGAGCTTCAAAGTGTATATCCTTTGTTCTCCATGATGGTTTCCCCAAGGACAACTTAATTCGGGGCCGAGTCGAGCTAGCGACTTAGGGTTAAAAAAACTCAAGCATTGAATAACTAGGTTAGAAAACGTAGAGTAGATTTTCAATAGGTTAGGTTTAATTAAAAGGATGTTATCATAGAGTTGAAGTGGAGGGGTGCCTTTCTTCGTCTTTTCGTGTTTGTTTCAAGGGTTGCTCTCTCACATTTCATGCTTGGAGCTTATGGAGGAGGCCCGTGTATCTGGTTCACTTCGATTAGTTTTTGCTATCGTGATATTCAAAACACTTGTGCTTAAAATGAATACCCTTTAGTTGTCTCTTCCTTAACTTGAGTTAAGCAAAGTAATCAATGTCATAAGTGTAGGGGAGTTCACTCCAATACTCTTAAACATTGAGGACAATGTTTATCTTAAGTGTAGGGGGGTCTTCTATCGAAGTGACCTTACCTAGACCATTGCCTTAACTTCATGATAATTGGGAAAATTGAATTTTAAACATTTTTCAAATTTTTGATCTACTTTGGCCAACAAAAATATGCATTCATAATTTTTGCATTAATCATTTTGCATAACACATTTGCATTGTATATATTCTTTTATTTTTCATCAAAAATATATAAAAAGGAAAAATATAATAAAAACATGGTTTAACAAGTTTAGACTTCTTTGACATATTAGGCCCGCCATGGATATTTTGACTCAACCCGAGTTTGCTTATTTTAGCACTCTCTAGCTAGTATCCTTAACCATGTAGTCCTTCATTGGTCTATTAGGCTAAGCTTCCACCAATTTCATTCTTTGAGATTTTAAATTTGTGGAGAATGGGAAATGATAGAGTTGAAGCAAGTGTAAAAGGGCTAGATAGACTTCATGGCAATTACTTGTGGTTAAACCCTTCTCTTCTTGACCTCTATTTTCTTCGCTTGTATATAATTGTTAATAAATAATCAAGTACGGTTTTAATTGGTTTGTAATCTCTTATGCATTTTTGGCTAATCATTTATGGTTGATATGAGTACGTCTTAAGATTCTAAGTTAGCACGTTTTATGTGTACTAGACTTATGTCATGCTCCATATTTAGCGGGTGTTTTTCCTTTTCTTCTTTTCAAATTTCTTTGTGAGGAATAAAGAAAAATAAGAGCGGCTTATGAAAAAAAATGAGTGGCTAGAAAAAAAAAGAAAAAGAAAAAAAAAATAATGCAAGACTCCCAAGAGGGGCAGTGTGGTGTTAATTATAGTGACTATTGAGTTCCAATATTACCTTGACGGGTTGCGGGGATTCAATAGATTGCTCTAATCCAATATTACCTTGACGGGTTGCGGGGTTGAAGATCCAAAATCTCAAAAAGATGCGGATGTAAATTATTGCGTGAGTTTTATTTTTCTTTCCTTAGCGAGTGTGTAGTTACTTATGAAAGCATGACATGAGGATTTTACACATAAGGCGAATGACTTATTACTCTTAATACGGACTTATATTAATTATGAGCGGTTTTTCAAGTAATGGATGAGAGGATTACTTAGGATTAAAACCGTGCTTCCTTATTTTTGGATTTTACACTTCTTATATTTCACACTTGAATAATGACAAATTTGCCCACAAGCAATTTGTTCAAATAATAACCGGTTCCACATTTAATTGTCATGAATAAGTTGATGCACTTTTTACTTGTGAATGCAATGATCCCATTTATAAGCTTGGTATGGGGAAAGTGAAACTTGAGGGTGATGAGATGGATATCCAAGCCCTAATCTAAGTCATTGATTTCTTTATGAGTTATTTCCATCGAAACCATTTATGAAAAATCCAAAAATATATAAATAGAATTGTTTTCTTTGCATTGCATTGTAAATATTCAAAATCATGCATCATATAGAGTAGGGTGGTGTAGATGCATTCTATAATGGCCAAGGTTGGTTAATTATGAGAAAAGTGTAACTTGGTGCTTTAAAATGCTGCATTGCATGAGGACATGGCAATGGTCAAGTGGAGGGGAGTTGATAAGTGTGAAAACACTCATCAATAATGATCCAAATACCACTCAAAACACAGTCAAATACATTATTTTAACTGTAAATTATCAGAATTACGTGTGTATTTTGTGTTTGTGTATTTTCAGGTAATATAGGTACATTTGGAACAAAGACGCGTTTTTAAGGGATTTATTTGAAGAAAAGACGAAGAAAAGGATGAAAGATGCTACAAGGACCTTATTTGCCAAACTTCCAAAGATAAAGGGCTTAAAGTGCAATGTCTACAAAGATTAAGGATGAAATGGAAATGAGATAAAAGTTATAAATACACATTTGAAATGAAATGGAAAAGAAAGGATCAAAAGAAAATAAAATGAAAAGTTTATTACTTTTCATATATTAACTTGGTCTGTTTGACCAAACCAGTCAAAACACACAAACCAGTCACGCACATCTTCTCCTTCGTTTCCAAAGAAGAGAGAGAAAGACGGTTATCCCTTTTTCATCTCCAAACCTGCAACTCATTTTTACGAAGGATCGAGAAGGATTCAAAGGAAGAACAAAACATGAAAGTTGATCAGCTTTTCACCCTCTTGATGATGACACCAATTAATTGGCTCAAAAGTAGACGAAGAGGAAACGCCCAATTTGGCTTGAAGATGAAGGACGAGTGTAAACCTCGTATTAAACACGTGTCAATCAATCATTGGATAGACCACGTCATCCCACCTCCTCTCGAGCCTATAAATAGAAGACGAGAGCCTCATTTGGAAGCGGTTAGCTTAGGGTAGTTTACACATAGTAGATAGTTAGGATTAGTTAGTTAGTTTCATTTTCTCTCAAAGCTATTTGATTTTCAGTTTAAAGTTTGTTAGAAATTAGTTGAGATTAGTTAAACTTGTTGTAACAGTCACTTTTTCTGCCATTAATGATAAGTGAAGCTTTTTGATTTCTCATTTTGTCTCTACGAATCTTATAGAATTACATGATATACTGTTACAATTTAGTTCGAGTTTGTTATGAAGTCACCATTAATGGAAGCTTTAACTTTCGTTTACCTTTTCTTTTAATAGCTCGTAATTTTGATTGAGGAAGTTAGTTTAAATCTGTTAAGAACTTTTCGAGTAATGTTTGTAGTCATAAGCCTCTAACAACTTGTGATTTGATTCTTTAGCTTTAAAAGATTTGAACTTGTAGAATTTTGGTGAGATTTCATTTAGTCAAAATCTTATCAGCTTTTTAATTGTTCTTGTTCGATAACTTTTTCAGATAATTGAGTTTTAAAAGTGAAGTTTTAGTTAAAACTTACTCAGTTTCTTTTGAGCTTATACAAGCGAGAAATATAGTAGTAACAGGTTAGTGGATTTCGGTTCTACAAAGTTCAAATGTTGCTGTTCGTTTGAGGATTGATCAAGGCGTTTTGAATGTGTGATTTGTTGTTATGAGATTGGTCTCGGATAGCTTATGGACTAGTTTTGTAGGTTGTAGCATAATGCATTTGAATTTCAGCGAGCATCACCATCAAATGGGGCTTAGCGAAAAGTTTTCAGAAATTCAGTTTTCAAAGTTGTGATCGGGTTTGCTGATCTCATTAGTTGCTGATGATGTTGTTCGTTTCAAGCTGGTAGTGGATATGGTTCAGACTGTTTAGCAGTAGGTTCTTAGATGATAGTTGGTAATGATTTCAGTCCAAACAGTGCACTCGAAAGAAGTAGCTTAATCTCAACAAAGGACAGGCTGGGATGTACTGATTTTCAGTAGATCGTCATGTTAGTTCTAGTGCAGCAGTAGCTTAGTGTCGCTTTCAGAGGACGGGCTTGGATGAACACGACGAGTGAGATTCCATTCCATTCCTGAGTCGTTTTCATTGAAGAACCGAGTTCACAGTTCGTTCGAGTGTAGCACTGGAATCAGTCAGAATCCGTGCAGTTCAAGGTGTACGAATAGTAGAGTAAAAAGTTCGTAGAATTGGCGTTGTAGAGATCAGCTTTTAAGCGAGCTCAGCGCTCCGCTTCTCCTCAACGGAGGCCTGGACGAATAGGTCAAGCACTAGTTTCGTTTTCTGCAAGTTTTTAGTGTAATTTAGCTAGTGTTTGCTTTAGTGTAATATTGGCTGTGATCAGTTTGATTTGGCTAAGTGCTTCACATACGGTAATATAGTTTTCAATGGAATATCTTAGGTTTTAGTGAATTTGAGCAAACTTGCTGTTAAATTCAGTTAGGATATACTAGTTATTAGTTGAATGATATAGATGCACTTATATTCTTTGATAAAATCAATCAGTTTGGTAAATTGGCCAATTTAGTCCTTCATTTTGTATCTACTTGTTGCACCAGCAGTCCAGCCTCAGTTAGTGCATAGTTTGTTAATCTTTTTAGTTACAAAGGCTTTGCATTAGTAGTCCTTTTTGGTTAATTGGATCTCTGGCTAGTTGGGCTTAGGTTGACTTAGATGGGCTGAAGTTAGCACTTGTAGAATTGATTTTTAATTCGTGAAATTTCACTGCTTTAATTGTAGTCAATTTTGTGTACTCTTATAATTGATCATTTCATTTTAGTCTAATATTTGTATTTTGTATTTTAAATTTGTAGTGTAAAAATTGTATTTTTCGTGCACTTTTACGTTTACATTTTATATTTGTAGAATAAATTTACTTTGTGCATTTTATATTTTATTCAATTGATTGTCGTAATTGCAATATGTTTTTAGTGTAGTACGTATATGTAGTATAGACATTATTTTCACGTTTTTAAGTGTTTTGTTTGTCAAGTAGCTTAAATACCAAATAATCTTTAGTTAACCAAAAACAATCAAGTCTTAATTAGAAATTGTTAGATCAATTCGAATCGAGCTGAGAAGACAACTACACTAAAAACGAAATATTAAGTATTTACTTGTGGATGCTCAGTATTTCATATCCAAGGCTGTTTTGGAAAAGATGAAGGACACTCAGCTGGAGATAGATTATTCAAGTGACGTGGCAAAAGATTTGATCAGATTTATTCATTACCAATATGAGAAGATTTGTCAGACTCCTCCAAGTTCTTAATGCTTATTCAGAAACTTGATCATAAGAGTGGATATCAAGTTTAGGGGAGGATTGTTGGGAATAAATTAAGGCCAGATCACTTGAGCGCTGACTAGAACAAAACAAGCGTTGACAGGAACAAAGCAAGCGCTGACAGCTCAAGCGTTGACAAGTTAAAGTCAAGCGTTGACAGATTGAAGACAAGCACTGATGGAAGATATAAGCTACACGTTTATTATATTCTAGAATACTTCTAGTAAGGATAGAAACGACAATGTATTTTCTATGTTTATCTTTACCTAGAATAGTTGATACGTAGCTTATTGTACAAGGCTTCTTAGTCTATAAAATAAGGCCTTTAGGTTAATGTTTAATATCAAGTTTTATATAAGTTTTCATTCGTAAACATCTTTCATTGTAAGCAAGTTCGACATTCATAATCAAAGTGAAAGTTTTGTTTACATCTTGTGTTCTTGTTTAAGTGTTAAATTCCGCATAACACTTAGATTCACAAAGCATATAACAAAGGTTTCTATACGTGCTATACTTGATCTAATCTCGTATACACAAAGCTAATCGATCTAAGTTTGGGATCAACACTTTACTGTTTTATACAGCCAACAATCTAAACAAGATTTTAGCCTTGTTTCTTATAGTTTTTCATCTTTTTAAGCATGTTTATCAACACCAAATCCCCACACAATATTTTTAATCATCATTCATCATCATATACATGTACATAAGTAAAAGAAATACAAGATTACATAATCAAAAATAACAAGAGGATGAGTAGAACAATCTTTATACCACCATGATGATGTAGGTTGTGATCAAAACATGGATTTTGATGGAGAAACTTGTGAATAACCAAGACCATCTTCAAGACCACCAATCTTCATAAAATCCTTGTGCAAAATCAGCCCCAAGACTCCATGGAAACTCCTCCTTGGATGTTATAATCACTACCAATCAATAGGGTTTCAAAAGGGCTTCAACATGTGTGTAAATAACATAAGATTTCATGGTTACTTTTGATCAATGATGGTGGTTTAAGGTGGAAATGGGGCGGCATAAATGGGGTTTGGAGAGAGAGATGAGAGTGTTTGCATGAGTGGAAATGGAACTAGTGGTTTGTGTTGCTAGTTTTGTGGTAAGAAAGCTTACTTTGTAAGCTTGGTAAGACAAGTATCTTACTTAGCTTACACTTGACACCAAATGTTGGTGTGGTAGCTAGTTAAGGCCGGTTTTGAGTGGGGGTGGGACAAGGGTCCCACTTGTCTCATCCCCATTTATTTACGGGTACTCCTCGATTCTAGTTTCCTCGATTTGCGTGCCATCGGGTCGTTTTACGAAAAACGTTTTTATAAATTATGAATCAACGGCACAAAACGAATCTAATAAAAATTGTCTCATCAAAAACGGAGTTCGAAAACGTAAATACGTAGTCCTAAGGTTTCCGGTTTAGTCGTAAAGGACGTTAAATTAAAATCGTAAGTCCTAATCTCTTCTCGTAAATTCGTGAGTTTATGAACCAACACAAATTTAAACTTCCAAAATAATATTCACGGATAAATTTATTTTCTGAACTGTCGGACTGTCACCAAAGACGGTGTATGTAAACGTAAGCACGTAACGTTGAATCCTCCGGTTTAGACGTAGTCGACGCTACTTCAAGACGTAAATCCAAATTACTTCCCAAAAATAAGTGAGTTCATAATATAACATTAAAATAATGTTTTTAAATAATATCTGAGAATAAAATATTAACCATAAATTGACGGATTGTCACAATGTACAAGTACCCTAATGCACAAGTTACAAGATTTCAATGCATGGCTTGTAAATTAGTTCAAAATAGGTATTTTCACCCTTTAGACATGTTTACTTAGAATAACTTAATAAAACCAATGTAGGGACTTCATGAACACATTGAGGACAACGTAGGATGTATAAATTGAGTCTAAATCAGTAGCTAATTGAAGTATAATCCCTTTTACTAAGACTTAACCATAGATCATTAGAAACCCTAATCCGCCTAAGTTTTCTTCCCATTTTCACCTCAAACCTTTATTAAACTTAAAACCAAAGACCCAAACTTCTTAATTACAATGTATATACCCTGATTAAACCCTAATCCATCACTAATCACATTCCTAAAACCTTAATCACCAAAATTACAAAGTTACAAGTTACAAGCCCTAATTTAGGACCCGGTTTAGGTTTTTCTCTCTAAAACATATTCAAAACACTTTCCCTCCAAAATTCAAACCTAAGGCAGATATTTTGATATATTTAGAAAATATTTCCAGCCCTAAGAAACCAAGAACATAGGTGCATCACCTACTTGATGTCAAGTTCTTAACCTTGTACATTTTTATGGCTAAAAATCATTCCAACACTTCTACCATGAATTTTAAATATACCTAGGACCTATAAACTTATGTAGAGTTTCCATAGCCTTCCTTAGTCAATAACTTAGCAGTGTTACACGTTTACACCCTTAACTTGGAGCCTAAGGGTCGAATTAACTATAAATAGCAAGCTAAACCTTTCATTCCAATTCGCACCCCGTTTTCTCTTAACCTCCATTACCCATTCTATTTACACTTCTATATACGTCCTAGGAAATTTCCCGAGACCATAAATCAATTCTAGAGGCTAGCCATTGAAGCTCTTGAAGCTTTGATAGCAAGATGTGCTCATAGGAAGCCATTAGGAGCCATTTTGGAGCATCCCAGGTAATCACTTTGTTAGCTATGCTTTGATATTGTTATAATAAATTATTAGAGTTGTTATAATTCAAATATAATGTTATAAAGATAATCTAAAATAAAATAAGTCATTTCATCATTTTAAATGAATTTCATAAGTTAAAGATGTCTTAAAACCCTAGTTTTGTAATTTACGTAAAACAACAAGCAAAAACCATTTCAAAAGATATAATTTTAAATAAATGTTTTTATTATGAATATAAACTTGTGTTGAAACTTTGTTTAAAAATCCTAGATCATTTGGTCCTTTTTTGAGGTTTTTATGTGATTTTTACAAGTGTAGGGACTAAAACTGTCATTTTTTAAACTATTTAACATTTTGGGCCAAAAGTGTCATTTTAAGAAATTTAAATCTATAATAATAAATGTTCTAAAGTTTGAGGTCCTAAGGTTAAATATTGAAGGTTTAAAATGCAAATACTAAAACTATATACTTTAGGGGTTAAAGGTGTAATTATACCAAAGTATAACTAAAAGGGCTATTTTTGGCAATTTTGAAACTAAATAAGATTAATTATGAGTATGAGGAAGTAATTAAAGTATCATATTAGTAGGGAGCTTTGTACAAAGATGTTCCATCTTGATATTACGTTCTGACTGAGTGGTTGGGTTTACGATTTAAAATGCCCTCGCTCCTCAAACGTTTATAGAATGGCTTCTAAGTATGATGGCCCCAAAAATGGTGCTATAATTACAACCAAATAATAATCAAAGAATATATAACCAACACTTAACAATATTGAAATCAAATACTTGATACTATACACAATGTATTAATCCAGGTTTGTGTGAGATCAAGATGTTGTTTATGAGACCAAGTTGTGGTTTGTATGATCAAGTTGTTTATCTGTGAATGAAAAATATTTGATTATAGCTCGGATTCTATGTACATAAGGTGAGTTCATAGCCTCACTTTTAAATGCTTTCTAAATTATTTTAAAACCCGTGAACGGGATATATGCAAAACTGGAATGCAAGTGCTTTTAAAACTGTATGGTATGATTATTGACACTATGTTTACAACTGCCCTTAAGTCCCTTTTTAATCGTGAACCGCTAATCATTTCTTGAAAATGAGCGCTAATATTGTGAATAGTACTATTTGGGGGTTGTCATCCCCTATCTTGGCAAGTCGCGCTTGCTAGCAGCTGAAGGTTCCTACCTAGGCTAAACAGATACAAAACATAATAAAAATAAGATCTCGAAAAACTCAAATATCGATCAATCGATAACAAAAGATAAATTTTGGGCATCCGTGGGTATCGTAGTCGTCATCGGTTCTTCTTAAATCGTCAAATGTTAAATTATGACCGTAAATGTTGGTTTCAACTTAAACCGTCAAATATATAGCAAACGAAATTTCTTAAAAATTTCAAAAATATTCATAAAATGGGATAAAATAAATGACGTTGGGTTCGGGATATCACCTCCTCAAGTGAGTCGCAACTTAAGAGAGATGCTCATACTGAACAGCTCTTGAGACAATAACTTAGCATCCTACGACACAGTTACTGGTATCACATCCTCCCCTCCTTAAGGGAGAGACGTCCCGGCGCTCTCTGGTTCTTATACTCGCATTTCGTACTACTAGAAAGATGAGGGTACTTCTTCCTAAAGGGGTCTTCACGTTCTGATGTGGACTTCGGTTCACGTCTCGGGTTCTATCACACCTTCACAATGAGTATTATACCTTGCTTCAATTCTCTTAACATCTCGATCCATGATCTCCACTTCAATTTCCCAAATTCTTCCTACGGTTATCAACACGTCTCTTTTCAAAGCTTCTCGCGGTTAGCAAGTGATTCTTAATCTACACCATCTCTTCCGTAGCCTCTCGAATCATTTCAAGTCCATTCAACTGACTTTTTCCTACTTCATTCCATCCAACTGGTGATCTATATTTTCATCAACGTAATTCTTCAAATGCTACACATTCACTGCTAACTTGGTAAATGTCGTTGTACAAAGATACTACCAACAGAAAGTGTCGATCTCAACAACTACCAAAATCAATCACACACGCTCGGAGCATGTATTCCAACTTTCGAATCGTCCTTTCACTTGGTTCATCGTCTCATAAAAACAATTAATCATAAAGAAAATCATACGGATCGCACCTAACCCCATCGAAAACGTTTAGAATATACAAAACGAAGTAACTAATACTAGTCGTACAAATCTACTTATTGCAATATTACGTACATACAACCTATTTCGTCAAAAACGAATTCATCGATACGAAATCATCCGACGTATACATAACTCTCTCGAAAACATCACAATCCAATCAAACACAAAAGCCCTAATAAAACACATACAACCACATTACGACATGTTTGCAACACAGCCAAACCATGCCAAGTCAATTTGTTTAATCAAGTTAACTCATGCTTGCTAATCAGCCAAGCCTTGATAAATTAAGGATATTTGACATGATTGTCGGATGAGTCCAGTCAAAAGGAAATTGCAAGTTAAAGCAGGTTCACAAGCTTTCTAGCCGTGGATGCATATCGATAAAAAGAAAGAAAATACATACATATGTCATTGTAGGGTGCTCACACACGGATCCATACCCAAAAAAATATAATAATAATTCAAGAACACCATCTCACCTTCCATCCCAAACGTGGTTAAAATCTCAATAAGCATCTCCGTTCACAGTTAGAAATACATTATATGGCACGTGTTCTCCACGAACGGATGTCATTGGACAATGTCGTCTCAAGTTCTCACAACTTTCGATCACTCGACTAAATAACATACAACATAAATACATAAAAGGCAAGGGTTTAGCACATAAACATCAAATATGGCTATTTATCTTTTAACCATCGATGATCAAAGAAAATCAAGTCAAGCAATGATGATTCCTTACTTTGAATAAACGAAGGCGGCAAATGGAATTGTCTTCCAACTACCGATGCACAGTTGGTAAACTTCAACAGTTTATCGCGTGTCGTTTGACATAACAAAAGAACAAGAAAAGAATAATCAATAAAGTACGATACATTTGATGTAGGAGAAGTCTTCGTCATTTCCTCAGAGTTACTCGAGCTCAGATTTCCTCTTCGACAGTCTTCTATCTTTGTTTACATTTATTCTCAGTGTTACGAGCTTCTTTGGTATTTCAGTAACATCCTAGTGATTCCGATAGAATTCGCACGTTACATACAACACATAAAAAGCGTTTTCCAATATTACTCGGTCAAGGTGACTTACCAAGTCAACGCCAAACGAAAGAAAAGAATTCAAGGAAGACAAGAAAATTCAAAAAATTTCTTTAGGAATCAAAGAGAATACGATTACTTGCATAAGGATCCACCATTTTTAAAAACGTTCTCATCCAAACATTTATCAAAAACACTACCGGTTTTAAAGATGACCAATTAATTTGACACTACATTGCCCTTCCTAAACTATGCATAATTAGCTAGATCATGCATACTTGAGGACCAAGCAACGACAATCAACAAAACAGGACTCTTCCTGAATTATGCATAGTTAGCTAAGCTGTGCATAATTGAGGATCGAGTGACGAGCAAACATTATTATTACATACCAAATATGACTACAAAAGTTTTCGACCTAATCTTCAAAATAATTAAATCATTTGAAATGGAGTTTGTAATGGGAAAATATTGTTACTACCGTTTTAAGAAACACATCAAACATTTTTCGTCCACTTTGGAAACATACTTTTTCTTTGCATTTTTATGAGAAAATAAATAAATAAATAAATAAATAAATCGACACCATTCGCATTTGGTTGAACGAACCATTTGACACACTCATATATATTTTCAAAATAGACTATTCACAAAATAACGGTAAGGTGGTTCATGATTAAAGATCATTGCAAACACCACAAGTAATAAAATCAAAAATCAATGAGATCGAACAAGGTAAACGAGCAATATAATTGCCAACTAAAATTTAACTACATTAGAAATGAAAATACTTCAAATATATGACAAACGTCTCGGGATAACAACATCGATCTACGAATACATGGAGTAAAAATTGAATATCAACTCAAGCGTCAAAAATAAAACAACGATCATAATTCCCATCGTCTCGAGTTGCACACATGTTCCACCAAGGGTATACGGGGAGAGGAGAATAATCACCTGGTCAAATAGAAACAACTTCACCAGGAAGATCGAGTTATTTCACCTCTACAATTAGGTAAAGCGGTTTCGCCTCCTCGCTTTTGTTCAATATAAATAAATAACCACTTTAATGAAGATTTATAGCATCATTCAAGTAAATACAGAATTTTAGGTTCCATTAACCGAAAGAAGAAAAGTCACAACGTCCATGAAGAGGACAAGAATACACCGTGGGACATACCCTTATTATCATGTAATAGTGAAGTAGCAATTCAAAAATAAATATAATAATAATGATTTCATACCATAGACAATATTAATATAAACAACCACATGACTACTCCAGTTTAAATACAGACCCACAAAATCAAAGAAGGGATGTCGTACGATCGAACCATCGTGACTCAACACAGTAGATATATTTCTTTATAAAATAATATACAAGTATGCGTTTGTTGGGTAACCCACTTGCGTATTCTACTTAATTTTAACTTGTATATTGTAAAAGCAAACATTGCACATTTTTAATCTGCGTTACACTGTTTAAGAATTTATACCTTTCATGTTTCAATCTTTACAAAGTTTTTATTTCTGGAAAATTTCAATCTCTAGGAAATTATTAACATTAGTAGATGCGGTGACTCGGTCATCATAATCGGTAAAATCATTTGGTTTGAAAATCTCAATATTTGTATTAAAATCTCATTAATATCCATAGCTTAAGTACCAAAAACGTACATAGTAAGTATTTTCAAAGTTTTACGTTATTATTATTATGGCTTACCTTATCACATACATACACGTATTCAACACGACTCAAACTAGTCCAATTGACTCTTAAAATTAACCTTGACTTTTTATTATACACATGTCTTCCTTAAAACTAATTTTTTTAAATCATATTCACGTGATTCGACTCAAATGATAAAGAAGTTTCACGTAGTATTATTTCGGATAAATTACTGATTTCAGTCGACACTTCAATCTTGATAATAATAATAAAATAATAAATAATTAAGATGCTTATTTCAATAATTCAAAGATATATAAAATTCAACTTTTAATCATTAGCCCATTATCAAGTGATTTTTAACATTAACACTTCTCGCAGAGGAATATAATGACGTTCCACCAACATTTTATACTTTATTTCAAGCATTATAATTTCTCACTTAATGTGTACATTCCGGTTTTATCCTAGTTTATTCACTACAACAAGTGACGAGTTCCATTTTATACCAAGGCATTCATAATTATGACTTGACCTTATGTTTAAAATAAAACCAATTTTTCAAAGTCCCTAGCTCCAAAACACATGACCAATTTTTCTACTCATGTTTTATATTACAAAATACGCCAAAAGTTTGCCATAATGACCAAAAAATTTAATTCATATCAAGCCCAAAGCTACAGATACTCGATAGTCATATCGTTAATTTTACCAATAACTCCTTTCTAAAATTAAATTAAACAAATTTTGACAGTTCCATCACAAGCTTTTATTATCAAATTATTAATATATGAAAACAAGGGTTTTACGAGTAATAATAATTACTTATTATGATCTACCAACCAAAGTTAAAAGAAAAAATAATTTCACTTTATCCATTTATTCTTTATAAAAATTCTACTTGTTATAAGACACACCATAGTTTATTTTTATCCAAAAGTTTCATTCACCATTTATTTAATATGTAAAACACTTTATGTTTAAATCATTCGATCAACAAAGTTTAATGCTTGTTTAACTCATACAAATGCCGGACCTCGTCATGTATAATATCGAATTCAAAATAATGAAACAACAAAAACAAAATGAAATAAACGAAGCGAGAATACGTATGTCAACTAAGTGTTGTTATCGGCCTCGGATGAGTCTCGAAATCGTGCACCACAAAATTAACACAAACCAACCAAATTTTCAAGTTATCGCGATTGATCACAACGCTAGTCTATTTTTAAAATGCATATTTAAATTCAAGTAAAATGGTAAACAACGATTAAATGACGACGCGCCTCAACCACGTTTCATAATATACACTAATCGCCGCTATGACGTACGCATCATTGTATTAACTTCGGCTATGTTATAGTTACGCGAACTAATATATCAAACCCATAAGGGATAAAGGAAATAAAATAATATATATAGGTAAATTACGTTCCAAAAAGACGAAGTCCCAAAAATGACACATCACGGTGCGATAACGACAATCGAGATCGGTCTAGTCAATATACAATATGTTACGAGGCGTTATTTACGTATCTAGAGTATCAAAATAGGTTCACACTCGGTTATTCGATCAATAAATATATCAAGATTGATAATTTGCGGTAAGGCCGAATTCTCAACAAAGCCGCATTTTTAATGTACGATAACCACGCAAGGACCATTGCTTCACGTGCAATGCCTTTAAATACCATATTATATACATACATATACATACAATCATTCCTACATACACATAGGATCCCAACACAGTGTTGCCATGTAATGCAATGTAGCCCATATGCCAATTACATGCAACATATATGATAGCCGTATAAATCTTTGCAAATTACGATATTAAGTACTCGACGTACACAACAATATATCTCAATATATTAACATAGTATTTACTTACTAAAATACTAGGGAATTCATGTCAGTTTAAGGGATACATATAAAATATAAAGCAATACTAAAGAAATCTTAGCGGAGCCATGCAGGATAGTTGTGTGCTTGGACAATTTCTTACGACACCAAAAGTTATAGTTTAGGGTTTTTCAAAATGACCTAGTTCTCTATAACTCATGGCTCTGATACCAATCTATAACACCCCCAAATCATATGCGCATCGGAACTACAACATTTGGGTGCTAGGCAGTTATCATCACACATAAGCTATTTCGAACGACTCAAAGAGACATATAAATTTAAACATAAGTTAAAGATTGTTTAAAACATCAAAGTCTACTGTTTTCCGAACCCCAAAAATAATACAAAACAGAGTTGCGTTTAGGTCCCCACTGAATCTCAACCCAAAATTACATTACTTGTTTCACATGACATAATATAAAAGTTTTAAGTGATATAAAGGGAGGAAAAACAAAGTAGACCGCCAAGCCACAACAACTTCCATCCTCGCATGCTCCGCTGCTATCAATCTTGGTTACCTGAAACACATGCTTAAAATCATCAACACAAAGGTTGAGCGAATCTATAGTTTTATCAAATCGTAGGTTGAACATAAGTATTAAAACCAATCATGACCATTCAATAGCATTGTCGTATACACAATCTATTATCGAGGATATTATAATTAGCATTAGCTAATAACTGTGTTTAAGCTCGTGACACTAATCCGTTAACTCAATCACCCGCGTACATTTACCGACAAGATTTAAGTGAAACCAGTGCCCCTTCTAAAGGCATTAGTTGTAATCATACCTTATTTATTATCACAAGTTATCCGTCCGCAGAGGGTACTCAACGTACTAGCTCTCGTCTCGGATAGGGTCGTCAACCCCATAGTACTATCAATTGTATAAGCGGCTATCTCCAACCCACACAAGGGCAAGACAATAGTTAATAGTTCACGAATTTAGGGACTTTTACAACTAAGGACTCAACACAATTCAAGGCAACATTCGGGTCCAACAATCATTCATGACTTATGTTCTTTTCATTTAAATATCATGCATCCCCCTCGCGGGTAAAAACGTTTGAAATAAGTAAAGAGCGAGGCCATAAACTCATCTTGCGTAGTAGTAGTGTTTCTAGCGAAGACGTAACGAAAATATTACCGAGGTCACTTATCTTACCCTAAATTACGCCTATTTTTGAAATTGGGAGCTGTAGTTTTTGCGCTTAAGTTGTGGAGACACTACTTGTATGGGACTAAGTGTGTTGTATTCACTGGCCACAAGAGTTTGTAGCACATTTTAGACCAAAAGGAGTTGAATATGAGACAAAGGCGATGGGTGGAACTACTGAGTGACTATAACTGCGAGATTCGCTACCATCCTGGCAAGGCGAACGTTGTAGTGGATGCACTTAGTAGGAAGGATAGAGAGAAACCTTTGAGAGTCAGAGCATTAGTGATGACTGAGGGTGTTGATTTGACCGAAACAATATTGAAGGCTCAAGAGAAAGGATTAATGAAAGAAAATGTTGGTGCTGAGAATCTGGGAATACTGCTGAAACCTCTGTTTGTGGTTAGTTCAGACGGGCTGAGATATTTCGAGAATCTGATTTGGTTACCGTTATGTCCATCCGGGGAAGGAATGCCTGGAGTACGAGATTTGGTTATGAACGAGTCTCATAAGTCGAAGTACTCGATACATCCTGGAGCGGATAAGATGTATCATGATCTGAAGAAAGTCTACTGGTGGCCGAATATGAAGGCGGAGATTGCTCGTTACGTCAGTAAGTGTTTAACTTGTGCGAAGGTTAAAGCTGAACATAAGAAACCGTCTGGGTTGTTGGTACAACCTGAGATCCCAGAATGGAAACGGGAAAGGATCGCTATGGATTTCGTGACGGGTTTACCTAGAACTCTTAGTGGTTGTGATATGAGTTGGGTAATAGTGGATAGATTGACGAAATCTGCTCACTTTTTACCTATGAAGAAGACGGACAGCATGGAGAAACTTGCCAGTGTGTACGTGAAGGAGATTGTTTGCAGACATGGTGTACCTTTATCGATCATTTCGGATCGCGATAGTAGGTTTACTTTGGAATTTTGGAAATCTCTTCAACGTGCGATGGGCACCGAATTGAGTTTGAGCACGACCTATCACCCGGAGACTGGTGGCCAAAGCAAACGAACTATTCAGACGATGGAGGACATGCTCCGAGCATGCGTGATTGATTTCGGAGGAAGTTGGGAACGCCACTTACCTTTAGTGGAGTTTTCGTATAATAATAGTTATCATGCGAGCATCAAGGCTGCACCATTCGAAGCGTTGTATGGAAGGAAGTGTAGATCTCTTGTGTGTTGGAGCGAAGTAGGAGAGAGTCAGTTGACTGGGCCCGAAATGGTTTTGGAGACGACGGAGAAGATTGTCCAAATTAAGAACCGTTTACTTGCTGCAAGAAGCTGACAGAAGAGTTATGCCGATAATAGAAGGAAACCGTTGGAATTTGAGGTCGGAGACATGGTTATGCTTAAGGTTTCGCCGTGGAAGGGTGTGATTCATTTTGGGAAGAAAGGAAAGCTGAGTCCAAGGTATATTGGACCATTCAAGACTGTTAAACAAATTGGACCGGTAGCATATAAGTTAGAATTACCAAATGAACTTAGTGCTATTCACGACACGTTTCACGTATCAAATTTGAAGAAGAGTTTGGCGGATAAAGAATTGGTGATTACTTTGGACGAGATTCAGCTTGACGATAAAATGCATTTCGTCGAGGAACCAGTGAAGATTATGGACCGAGAGGTCAAGAGGCTGAAGCATAGTAGAATTCCCATTGTGAAGGTACGATGGAATTCTAGGAGTGGACCGGAATACACTTGGGAACGTGAGGACTTTTTCAAGGAGAGATATCCTCATTTGTTCCAGCGGCACGAAATGTGAGTATAAGAAGAGGCGAGCGCCGGGACGTCGCTCTCTTTAAGGAGGGGTGGATGTAATACCCAGAAACCGAGGTCACTTATCTTACCCTAAATTACGCCTATTTTTGAAATTTTTAAGAAAATTTATTTACTATATATTTTATCGTTTTGGTTGAAACCAATGTTTGAGGTCGTAATCTTGACGATTGACGATTTAAGAAGAACGATGACGACTACGATCCCGATGGATGCCCAAATTTCTATGTTTATTGCCATTTTATCGATATTATAATTTTTCGAGGATTTTACTTTCGGTTCGTGTTAAGTCGAGTCAGGTGTGTTTTATTGCTTTCCGGGTGCATTTAAATTGTCCTAAAAGTATTTTGGAGTGTTCGGGATGACCCCCGACTCCCGCAAAATTTTCCAAGTCGACTAGTAAGTCATTCCCGCAAACATTTGAGGTCGTTTTTAAACAAGGCCAAAAGAAAGCCCAAATTGCACACAAGGACCTCCCAAATTTATAAAAAAGGAAAATCAAACACACACATTCATAAAATTCATTTCAAAAAATTTAAACTCTCTCTATTTTTCTCTCTTTAGGCCGACGGCCACACCACCACACCACGACCATCTTTTTTTTTCTACTTTGTTTTGATTAAAACCAAGGTTAGACCACGTTTAGATTATCCATTTCAAGTGTTTTGATGTATTTCAATCCAACATGTATTCATAAAATTTTTTCAAGAATCAAATGGGTTTTTCAAAACTAGTTTTGATGTTAATGGGGTTAATGCATGTTTCATTAGTGTGTAAGTGATGAATAATCACCCAACAAACCAACCAAAATCAATTTGGTTGGGGTTTTTTGATCACCAACACCCCACGGTAATATGGGGGTGTTTGGTGGATCTTGGGGGTTGATGTTTTTGCTTATGGGTTTGTGTTTAAGTTATTGTTTTAGATGTTTTTGAATGGGTTAAGCTTGTTGCATGTTTGATTTAGTGAATGGATTTTAGAGTGAATTTGATATTTTTAGTGTTAAGGACTGATTAGGGTGTTTAGACATGGTTAGGAGTGATTAAGTTAAGGCTAGGTATCTATAAAATGGTTTAAAACAAGTGTAGGGTTGATTTTGAGAAGGGTAATTTTAGGCAGATTGTTTAGGCTTGTTTTCATGGGTTTGACTTTATAAACAGGTCATGATAATAGGATATAGTTGTAGAGCGTCGTCTTAGCTTCGATTTGGTATAAGAAAGAGCTTACGACTCCTAACGAGTCAAAAGTTATGATGTTTTGAAAATACGTGTACCGGGAGATGAGAACCTACATAATCCGAAATTATGTTTGGTTTTGGGTCAAATCCCTGGGACCATAGATATAGTTTGGTAATTGATTAAAAGTTGATTTTTGGTCTCAAACCTGCATTTGTGAGTCTATTATTAGGCTTAGGTGTTGAACGGGTCAATGGTATATTTTAAATGGGTCAAACAAATCCAACATGGTCAATGTGCAAAATCAGTCCAAAAAACGTATGTCTAGTAATGTGTTGAGAAACGGGTCATAAAAGTGATAACTTTTAATGGGATTAAAAATTGGTTTTCTACAGGTCTTGAGGTATTTTTGAGAATTTTCCTAAATTTTATAAAAGGGTTTAAGTCTTAGAAAACAACCCATACTTTTGGTAAGTATCGGCGAAAAACGTAAAAAGGGTAATAACGTTAATAACGTAGATGAATCGTATAAAACTAATAACAATTACTTGTTTGGTTTTGGCGTGAGTTTATAATTATCACAATTGACTAATATGTACATATTATACAGTACTTAAAGTTTATAAATGAGATTTACTCATTACGCGTTATTGTTTGTTAGGTGTTGAATTTCCCGGGCATCCTCATCATCGTCAGTGATCGTCATTCGTATCGTCGACTACTTCTATATACATAAGGTGTGAATTTGTAGCCTCGCTTACTACTGTTTTAAATTGTTTTTACCCGCGAGGGAGATGCATGCTAGTTTTATAAAATGAACATATGTCATGAATGATTGTTGGACCCGCATGTTGCCTTAAATTGTGTTGAGTACCTAGTTGCAAAAGACCCTATATTCATGAACTATTAACTATTGTTTAATCCTTGTGTGGATTGAAAATAGCCGCTTATACAATTGATAGTACTATGGGGTTGACGACCCTATCCGAGACGAGGGCTAGTACGTTGAGTACCCCCTGCGGACGGATAACTTGTGATAAGAATAAGGTATAATTGCAACTGATGCCTTTAGAAGGGGCAATGGTTTCATCTTAATCACGCCGGTAATTATACGCGGGTGATTGAGTTAACGGATTAGTGTCATGAGCTTAAACACAATTGTCATAACCTTGATAATAGATTGTTTGATCGACAATTCTATGAATGATCGTGAATGATTTTTATAACACATATGTTCAAAATGAGATTGTAAAACCTATGAATTTCACTCAACATTAATTGTTGACCCAATTTAGCATGTTTTCAGGTAATCGATGAAGTATAGCATGGAGCATGCAAAGGATGGGAGTTGTGTGTGGCTTGGCGTTTACTTGTTTTCCACCAATTATTTAACTTGAACACTTTTAATTTTCTGTTTATGTTAATGAAAATGTATCTTTTGGGGTTGAGATTCGTGGGGACCAAAACGCTAACTCTGTGTTGTATCATCTTGGGATTTGGAAAACCGTAGACTTGTATGTTTTTTTAACAATGTTTAATTTATGTTAAAACTTATACGTCTCTTTGAGTCGTTTGATATAGCTTGTGTGTGATGATAACTGCCTAGCACCCAAATGTTGTAGCTCTGCTGCGCATAGCATTTGTGGGGGTGTTAGAGATTTGTAATCAGAGCCATGAGTTATAGAGAACTAGGTCGTTTTGAAAAATCCTAAACTATAACTTTTGGTGTCGTAAGAAATTGTCCAAGCACACAACTATCCTGCATGGCTCCGGTAAGGTTTATTTTTAGTACTAATGGTATAGATGTATACCTTTGAGTTGAAGTAATATATGTGAGTATTTATTACATAGATATTGAACTACTATATGTAAACGTTGGAATTATACGTGGAGTACTCGATACCGTAATTCTTGTATTACATATGCATGAGCATCATATTATCGCATTTTCGGCATGTGTACCACCTTTGCATTACATTTGCATGCATGTATTTATAAATATTGAATAATAATCTTACGTACCCTCCAAAATTCTCTGTTATTGCAGGAATGGCCGAGGTACCGCCTAACGGAAATGGAGACGAATACGTCATAGGACACCAAGGGGGACCGTTTCCTCCGAACCCGCCAAATGGTGACAATGGATGGGTAGCTCAAGAAGAAGCGATAGAGCCGGAAAATGACAGTGATGAAAGTGATGTGGACAAATTCAGCGTTAGTGACGATGGTGGAGAGGATTCCGAGGAAGAGGATCCGGTGGATGAGGGAATTCCAACAAATGCCATCGGTCAGACCGAGCCCGAATTAGTTCAATCTCCAAATTCACCGAAGGGATATGAAGTGCCTCTGACAGGCCGATATGATCAACAACCCGTTCGTCCCCCAATGGACATTTGTAAGGATTACTTGAGGATGGTGCCGGGGTTTACTCGGGTGAGTAATGAGTTTGGTGTGGAATCCAGTAATGCATCTAGATTGCGTTCTCTTCATGAAAATGTGGCGAAGGTCTATTTTCTGAGGCCAAGAAACTATTGGGATCTTGAAAATCGCTTGAGAAGCATGGATAGATTGATGTACGAACGGTACGTGGTGGAAACAAGAGTAATCAAAAGGTTTGACGAGAATGAGAGGGCACATCAGAGGTTGTTGGCAAGAACTGCAAGGGCTGAATTTGATGAAGTAGCGAATAAGAGTGATATTAATAGTTTGAGATCGATGATAGCAAACCTAAGTACTAGTCTTGAGCAAGTTAAGGAAGATCAGGCGAGGTTGGCTAGGATGCAAAGTTGGGAGTGTGGAAACCTTGGTTTCCGGATCTTTTAAGCTACTAGGAATGCATCATGTTCATATGATTTAACAATCAAAGCGGAATTAGAACATAACACATTAACAAGGTGTTTAGGCACGAATAACATGAATTAAAACAACTGGATTGTTCATTATATTAATAACAAACAATCACTAGACGTGTATACATTGAATCCCACGTCTAGTCGACACACACTTTTAGGTTTACATTGTGAATGAATTGAATGAATAAAACCTATGACCCTTGGTTCCTTTTATAGTGTAAGGATTAGGGTTTACAAGAGATAATGATGAATAAACAAGTAAATCTTCTATTTAAATAAACTTATGCAGAATATCTTTTGCATGTTTATCTAAATAGAAGCTTCCATAAACTTCTTTGTCTATGTTTTGTCAATGCTTGAATTGCATGTGACAATGCTTGGATTGCTCTTGACAATGCTTGATTCCATCAACGCCTAAATTGTACATGTTAACGCCTGGAATGCTCTTGTCAACGCCTAGACAAATACCTTCATGTTTTCTTCGTCTTCGTTTTTGAGTTTCTGCCACATCAACTTTTTGACCCAACAATCTTCCCCTAGTTGATGGTGGCAAAACTCTATGTGTATCTCTTGTAAGTTGTACATGATCTTCAAATTGCTTCCCTTTAAGTGTAGCATGTATTTCTTCCCCTTTTTGTCACATCAACAAGGAAGTAAACAATGTATGCAATCTTTGAAAATTCTCCAAATGTAGACTCTGTGTAATGATCTTGAAGAAAAATAAATAAAGTATTCTTGATGTAGAAGTAGAATAACCCAACCTTGTATTCCATGTCTTGTATTATCCATGTGACTAAGAACTTATAGAGGAGGATATAAGTAGACCTCGATCCCTTGTCAATATTCTCATCTTTTGTGAGACACTGAGCACGATAATGTAACTCCTTCAAGTGTTATGACAAGTCTTCGTCACCAACCATGTAAAGCACGAACAAGTTACCTTTAAAGTATATGACTGGAAGTGCACGACTTTAAGATATGATAGAACACAAACTCGCGAAAATCTTCTTCAATCATCAAACTTACCATAAGAATTCTTCCCCTTAAGCTAACACCTCTTTATGATGAACCAATATCTTTGTATGTAAAAGCAGACATGGATAACTCTTTCTCAAGGCTATCCCGATTACATACTCCAATAAATTACTTCATAAATGTTGTTAACTCGCCTTCAAATCATTAAATCCGTTTAAAATGTCCGAGCCATAAATATCACCATGATATTCTGAATTAAAATGGAGATTCCATGTACCTTCGTGTGTATAATCCTCCTTTTTGTGTGCTTAAAACGTCCAATTTTCTCAAACAGCAGCAAACCTTGTGTTGTCCAATATCTTCTTCTGTCCAATATCTTTGGCAGATGTATTGTCCAATATCGGACAATACCTATCAGCGTTGAAAAACCATATCTCGGACAACACTGTCAACGCTGTCAGCGTTGACTTATTCTGTCAGCGTCAAAATTCCAAACGTCAGCGTCTACGCCTCTCCTGTCAGCGTCTCTTCTGCTGACGTCATCAAATGGCAATACTTTCTAGAATCATGATATTTAAAGAAGTGCAATACTCCCTGATAACTAGGTAATGTATCCCTAGAAATTAGCAAGCATGTATATCCTCTTTTATCCAAATGTATAATCCAACTGTTTTGACATTGTGATCCTTCCCATATGTAACAGAAATATTATATCATCCATAAATAAAGAGATACGAATACGAATACAAGATTCTCCATGTTTTTAGCACTTCCTCCAAAACTTACGTGACTAATCCCACGTTTTGATTTTGCCATTCACGTTCAACATTAATATCCAAGATTCACGCAGCATCAACCATGGCAGGAACTCTTAATATTTGACCAAGTCTTGACAAATCTTTTGAGAACCATGCATGTGAACACAAAGCTGTATCCAAAGTCACTCGCTTTTACTATCTAATCGTGTGAACTTTCCACCAATTATAGGATTAGAACCATGTGAACACAAGTATCCTTCACCAATGAAAAACGAATGGCTTGTATATTGTCTTGGACAGCATCATGTGAACTCATAAAGAATGATCGTGTGAACATAATGATTTTCACCAATCAATAGCATTCCTTATGATCGTGTGAACGCACCCTTTTTACACCAATAGGAAAGTGTTGGTCGTGTGAACACAATTTTAATGACCAATCGCATGCAATATATACTTTTCTTCTCTTGGCCATGTGAACACACTCTTTCCTTGCAGTAAAATAACGTTCCATATAATAGCAAACAAAAAGAATTTGTTCACGTTTGCTTGAACAGTAGCTGCATCAAAACCCTAATTAGGGTTTGTAAAGCAAACCTTAGCTTGAATTCATTATGCATTCTAACAGCCACGAACTACAATTCTTCCTGCTTTTAAGTAGATCTAGGGTTTGAGGAACCCTAGTTCATGATTTTATGTAAAAGCAGAAAACTGAAAATCACTCATCAGCCAACTTCGACGCTTAATAACTTTTGCCTGGGGATAAAACTCGACAATCCCTACGGTGGATGTTTAGATCTATGTATGTAGAACACACATATAAAATTTCGTGACGATCCAACGGTTCAATCAAAAGTTATGACCTTCTGAATACTGCTGCGCATACAAAAACGTCTAGAAAAGCCCTAGACGGATTTTTCTTTTCTTCTCCATACACGAACACCTTGTTGGTCCTAGCATCACGAGCCACGAGGCTCTGATACCAATTGTGGAAACCTTGGTTTCCGGATCTTTTAAGCTACTAGGAATGCATCATGTTCATATGATTTAACAATCAAAGCGGAATTAGAACATAACACATTAACAAGGTGTTTAGGCACGAATAACATGAATTAAAACAATTGGATTGTTCATTATATTAATAACAAACAATCACTAGACGTGTATACATTGAATCCCACGTCTAGTCGACACACACTTTTAGGTTTACATTGTGAATGAATTGAATGAATAAAACATATGACCCTTGGTTCCTTTTATAGTGTAAGGATTAGGGTTTACAAGAGATAATGATGAATAAACAAGTAAATCTTCTATTTAAATAAACTTATGCAGAATATCTTTTGCATGTTTATCTAAATAGAATCTTCTATAAACTTCTTTGTCTACGTTTTGTCAATGCTTGAATTGCATGTGACAATGCTTGGATTGCTCTTGACAATGCTTGATTCCATCAATGCCTAAATTGTACATGTCAACGCCTGGAATGCTCTTGTCAACGCCTAGACAAATACCTTCATGTTTTCTTCGTATTTGTTTTTGAGTTTCTACCACATCAACTTTTTGACCCAACAGGGAGCACCGTGTTAGAGCATCCCTGCCACAAGATTGGAGATTTGTAGATGACTCGGAGCTGGAGGCTAATGATTTCATGGTCCAGCCACCCGCCAGGGGTGTGTGTATCACTTTAGGGAATCAGGTAGCATTGGAGTGTGGATCTACTTCTGGAACGAAGAAGGTAACTGAGTGTGAGCCGAGTGATAAGGGAAAGAGGAAGATGGACGAGGAAGAAGAAGACAGTGACGAAGAGCCCGAAGAGGATGAAGAAGAACCACCATCCAAGAGGTCGTGTGGATCACCACGTGACTAGTTATTTGTATTTTATTTTATCTTTTGATCGTTGTAATCGAACTATTTTAGACTCCTGTATGATGGTATTATGAGAAAACTTGATGACTTTAAGTTTGTTGGTGTATGGTTGTAGTGGCATTACTTGTCACAGATTTTGGTTGATTTATCAATGCAATCCATGTTTACCTTTCATAATCTATGATATGTCTTTAATTTTCCCTTTTGTGATGTGATGGATGAATATTAGTAACCTTGTAGTGATGTGTTGTTGTACTTATATTATGTCTTGAAAGAGAAATCCATCTTAATCTTGATGTGTATACTTACCTTGTTTTCTATTTTCCCTGTCTTTGCAGAGAGGTGTACTTGAGAATTCACCATGCCTCCAAAGCTGACAGCTAACCGTGTGAACACAATGATTCAAGAATCAATTGCAAATGCACTCGAAGCGGATCATGCAAACCGAAACCCATATCAAGGTGGAAATGCAGGAAGACAGCAAGCCCCAAGGGAGTGTACTTATGCTGGTTTTATGAAATGCGGTCCCACGCAGTTTCGTGGTACTGGCGGAGCCTTAGAACTCTGAAGATGGTTGGAGAAGATCGAAAGCTCTTTTGAAATTAGCGGATGTTCAGAGGCAAATAAAGTCAAGTTTGCAGCTGCCACTTTTCTCGATGATGCCTTAAGTTGGTGGAACAATCAAGTGGCCACTGTATGCGAGGACTTGGACTGCTACCAAGGCACTCTTGACCAAAAAGTTTTGTCCCGAAGAAGAGCTGGGTCAGCTAGAAGATGAGTTAAGGCATTTGTCTTTGAGGAACAATGACATCACCGCGTATACAAGGAGGTTTAATGAGTTGAGCCTTTTGTGTCCCGATGCCTTTGCTGATGATCACAAGAAAATGAAGCAGTACATCAAGGGTTTGTCAAGCAATATCAAGGGTGAGACAACTTCATCTAAGCCTGGGTCATTCGATGAAGCGGTCCAAATGGCTCACGCACTAATGGATGTCAAGCTGCAAGATAAGAAGGACTACATTGCCGAGGGGAACAAGAGAAAGTGGGAAGCAGATCAGGGGAATAAATCCCAAGGTCAAAATCATGGAGGAAACCGTAACAACCAAGGTCAGAACCGCAACCAGCAGTTCAACCAGAGAAGAAGTGATGGGATGAGGTCTGTCACTACCCCTAGAGGAGCTAAGGTGAATCCTCATTATGTCGATGTAATTTGTACCATATAGGGAATTGCCCACCTGCGTGTGGCAAGTGCGGAAAAGCGGGTCATAGAATTGCAGATTGCCGAGCTAAAGGGGTGGCTACTGGGGTAAATGCCACGAAGTTGATGGTTTGCTTTGGGTGTGGAGAAAGGGGGCATAAGCAAGGGAACTGCCCGAAAACTGGAAATAGGCAAGGAGGAAATAATGTTGTTGCTGTGTATTGAGTAGGTACCGCTGATAAACCACAAGGCCCGAATGTGGTTACCGGTACGTTTCTACTTGACGCTCGTTATGCTAGTATATTGTTTGATTCTGGTTCCGACAAGAGCTTTGTAGATGTAAAATGTAACATCTCTATGTTTCGCGACTATTTAGTTGAATGCAATACAAGTTGTGAGCGTGTTATGATGTGCCGTACGTTTTATTTGTGCTAGTTATTAAGATTTGATAACGACTCGCACAATTGTCTTTTGTTTTGGGATCGTACGCTAAACGGTTTTGCTGTCGTGTTATATCAGTCGTGTCTAAACCTAAATATATCGAACCCGAGCCGAGTTTATCACTATCACAGCATGTGTATGTAACTGATTATTTAAACCTTCAATTTTATTGTCAAAGCTTGTCATACAAGTGTCCCAAATCAGTCACAAGTCTACATTACACTTATAAACTTTATAGTTATTTGCCCCACTAAAGGACAACACATTTGCCTAGTTTACCCCTTTTGGGTATATCACAAGCAAACATTTCCAGAATCTCACTAACCCTAGACTAATTATACAAGTTTATATACAAGTCCAAGGTAATGTCCAAAGTCCAAATACAAGTTATCACAAGTTATCACAGTCCAAAAATACAAACATCAAAATCTGCACAAGTCTTCTCAATACAACTCCTGAGTAGAAGTTTGTTCCAGCCAACCTACACGCCTCGTCCGAACCTGCACAACCAAGAGCCTTCATTCTGTCCGAACCTGCAAAACCGAACGTAGCATCCCTCTTTGTGAGTCTTTTGTCCTTTCGTTTTACTTTGGAAGTCTAGTTGTGCTTGTCTTTGTACGAACCTACGAATAAACGAAACCGCGGTTAGTCATTGAAATGAACTTATACTTTTAACCAAAAACTGTAAATTTCTAAACTTTTAAATACAAACATGTTTATGTTATCATCCTGCTGTCAACCAAACCGAGACCCGATTGAGACCAAACCAAGACTCGATTTTGAAACCAAACCGAGACCCAACTTAGAACCAAACCGAGACATGTCCAACCAAAACAAGACTTCAATCATGAACCAACCCGAGACCCATGTTTAACCAAACCGAGACCCAATCAAGAACCAAACCGAGCACCAAAACAAACCAACCGAAGTCCTATTTTCTGCCAAATTAATTACCATTCTTACCAAACAAACCCAAATCTTAATCAAGCTTTCTTTTACAAGAAAACCTTAACCATGCCGCGTGTTTATAGAAACCCCCAATCGAAACCCTAATCATGTAACATCTTTTTAAACATTTCATTTACATTGAGACATTTCAGAAACACCACCTAAACACGAGTAACATTCGATAATATAAAAACCCCCAATTTTCAGAAAACCCTAGATTTACTTTTATTAATTAAAATGCTAATTAAACCTAATCTAAACCCAAACCCCTTAATTAATTTAATTAAAAGTGAGTTTTACAAAAACCCCCAAATAACCGAAACCCTAATTTTTATAAATCGACTTTATATTAAAATTTATTTGATTTTATAAATGAAAACATCAATTAATTATATTTTAAACCGATTTTGATGAAAACCCCCAAATATTTCAAAACCCTAATTTTGTTTACTTTCAATCCGAGAATCATATGATTCATAACAAATATGTACAAATAAATTAACCCACTGATATTCATTAAATCAAAGATCAATTAATCTTTTGTTAAAAGGAATAAAGGAAAATAAACTTATCTTGATTTTGGTATTTGATTTACGAACCGCAAGAAGAACACCATCAGAAAAACCCAAACGGTTGATGTGGGGATTAACCCACATCTCACGCGATATAAGAACCTCAAACCACCCATGTTTAATCTTATAACACAAACCGATTTGATGATAACCCTAGAAAGGGATAGAACCAATCTAGGTTTAGAGAGAGAGAGAGTTTGGGACGGTGGAGGAAATATCGAGAGAGGAGAGAGAGAGAGTCAACTCCAGTTATGGGGTTATGTGTGATAAACACACACGTATACTACTTTCGTTCCTTGTTTAATCCGCCAGTGGACCGGGCCGGGTCAATGACCCTTGGGCCGGTTTGCTGGGTAAATGTTTTGGACCCCCATTTTGGGCCTCATGAGTTTATTTGGTTTAAGTTAAAGCCCAAACGAAATTTGTTAAATTTAAGTTATGTTTTGACCCGTAAAACCCGACTCGTTAATAAACCGATTTTATTTAACGTACTTTTCAGTAAAATCGTATTTTCATAAAACGTATGGTTTCGTCAAGCACAACTAGGGTGTCGAGTCATTTAATCATACAAGTATTCGTATCGTAACTCGATTCTTAAATTAATTAGGTCGCGGCTAGCGTAACCGTACACTCGAGCTATTTTATCTTCGTTCTCTTTGCTGCATTTACGAGGTAAGTTTATAGCCCCATACTTTACTATTTTCACTGCTTTTTGGGGTGAGACATTGCTTGATTTTAACGTTTGAACACAAGTGCATTTACTGATTTATCTATTAGTCTAAGTCCCACTAAAAACCCAGTTGCTTTGGCCCGTGAATCGTGAACCGTTAATTACTTTGTGTAAGCGCGAATGTTATGGATAGATCTATCGGGATTGACGTCCCTGTCTGTCTTGTCCAACAAGGGGACAAGCGGGCACAGTTTCATTTGAATCTGATATAGGATGTCGTGGGTTTAGGCATCTAGTTTGGGCTACATTTATATGATTATACTGCCGGTGTTGTTAACGCTTCGGTGTCACGAGCTTAGACTGTAATAAATACTTTTGGGATGACTTTGTATATGTTATATTGTCATCACATTTGGGAAAATCTTGTGGTTCATTAAACCTTTCAAACTAACTAAACCTATGAACTCACCAACTTTATGTTGACACTTTAGCAATGTTTTTCTCAGGTATTAAGAAGGAAGATGCTAAATGAGGTCTCATGCATTGCCGTCATTTCTTTGAAACAACGATCATTTGTACCATTTGAGAAAACTATGTTTTGTAACCATATTCAGTTTATGCTTCCGCACTTTGTTAAAACAACTTATTTTATTAATTACAAGTGATCTATTTTTCCGAACGTCTCATGTAGAGGTCGTTCTTTGTGACTATGTGTGTATGATAATCATGACGTCACCACTCCCTTGTCGCCATTATACTCTGATATTTTGGGAGTGTGACATAAAATTTAGTCGTCATATCAGTAGAGAACCGATAATGCTAACGACTAATTATAACGTGGAATTAGCCGATGGGAAGATTGTTAGTACAAATTCTGTACTAAGAGGGTGTACCTTGAAGTTATGGAATTATGCCTTTGATATCGACTTAATGCCTATAGAGCTAGGATCGTTCGACGTGATCGTTGGGATGGATTGGCTGATGGCGCATAGTGCCGTGATCGTTTGTGGAGAAAGATTAGTTCAAATCCCGATGAGGAATAGGGTTTTGACTGTGAAGGGAGACGAATGTACCTCTCGTTTGAAAGTCATATCTTGCTTGAAAATGATGAGGTATGTAGAAGATGGATGTGATGTGTTTCTGGCACAAGTTTCTAGTGATGGTGACTTAGAAGCAAAGTTGGAAGAGGTACCTGTAATTCGAAAATATCCGGAAGTTTTTCCTGATGAGTTTCCGGGTTTACCGCCCACCCGTGAAGTCGAATTTCGAATCGATTTGATGCCAGGAGCTACACTAGTTGCTCGTGCACCCTATCGATTAGCACCGTCAGAGTTGAAGGAGTTATCGGATCAATTGAAAGAGTTGATGGATAAGGGGTTTATTCGACCGAGTTCATCACCATGGGGAGCGCCAGTGTTGTTTGTAAAGAAGAAGGATGGGTCGTTTCGGATGTGTATCGACTATAGAGAGCTCAACAAGTTGACGGTTAAGAATCGGTATCCATTGCGGAGGATTGACGATTTGTTTGATCAATTGCAAGGTTCCTGTGTGTACTCAAAGATCGACTTGAGATCAGGGTGTCATCAACTGCGAGTTAGAGAGGAGGATATTCCTATAACTTCCTTTCGTACGCGGTATGGACATTTTGAATTCCGAGTGATGCCTTTTGGGCTAACAAATGCGCCTGCAGTATTCATGGATCTTATGAATCGAGTGTGCAAGCCGTACTTGGATAAGTTTTGTAACACCCCAAAATGTGATATGCGGAAGCGGTGAAGCTCGGGGGCTGTTACGTCATTGTATCATAGTTCAAGGTACAAGAGAACGACTCTAAATGAGACGTTTTATAAAAATACCTCGTTGAATTTAAATTAAAAGCATGACAGTACAAAGGTCTCAGTTTCAAAAGATAGTGCAGCGGAATGTAAAAGTTTTAAACATCAACGAGATAATAGTTCAAAAGCAGAAGTAAATAAATGTCCGAAGATAGCCATGAAATGCATGCGGACTCCAAGTACTTCACACAGCAGGTACAACACATCATCAATTACCTGAGATAAATGCTAAATTCGGTCAACATAAAGTTGGTGAGAATATAGGTTTGAAATAAAAATTCATAGTCATATAATTTCATATTTCATTTCATGTACACGTGCAACTATAGGAGATATAGTGCCAAGTGTAGGATAAATTGGGTGTTCACAATATTTATGATAGCGCTAAGCTCGTGACATCGAAACTAGTGATCCAGTGCATACAATAGATTGCATACATAAATTGCCCCAATGGAGTACCTAGCCAAGATGACTCCGTTCATACAAATGGTACACACTCGTCCGGCATCAGAATGCCTGAGTGGAGGTTGTCAACCCTCAATAGATCTATCCGTAACATAAGAGCTTACTCCAGCAGAGTAACTAACGATTCACGATAGTGGGGACTATGGCTAAAGCAACTTAAGCTATCTCATAAATAGTGTTCACAAAGCGTTCACAAAAATCAAGTTTTACTTCCATCCAGAAGCAAGTCATCAAAGCATTTATCACATCCCAAAGCATTAAACATACAAAAATAGTTTAATAGGGATCTATAAACTCACCTCAAGCAACGATTCAAACCGCACAAGTAAGATCAAATAGTAGCGAGCAACTCTAGCAACAACCTAAATATAATACTATAGTTTAGGCGCTAGCAAATAAGTCACAAAAGTTCATAACGTACGTTACTCATCGATCAAGTATATATTTTGTTGTTAAAATCGTGACTTGTAAATGTTACATCGTTATAACATTATAGTATATATATACTTAGGCAAAAATATTTATTTTTGACTCGACGAAATTTCGACAGCCTTTCGGCGTAAATTTTAATTTACCAAAATTTATCTTAAAAATTTTCCTACGTGAATTCTAACGAAAATTCGGCAGCCTTTCGGCGTCACATAAAAATTTGCCATTTTTAGTAAGTACTCAAATCTCGTCCTAATTCCCCTATTTTCAATAATTTCTCAATCGCCAACAATTCAACAATTCATTTTTCACAATCGTTTAACAATTTCAACTTCCAACGTTTAAACTTTCAATAGTATAACAAGTATTCCCTTTTCGAGCTAACACGCTTTTACAAAACAAGTCCAACATCCATACATACTATTTAGTAACCATTTCGACACTTAAAACAACTCCGTTTAACTCGAAAATGTCGTTTCGACCACTTTAAAAATCTGGACAGCAACCACTTATAGTGTTGTTCTCCAAAAATAAAGTTTTCCGACAACGTAATTTAAACAACCACAACTTACTCATTTTAGCTCCGTTTTTAGCCCATAATATATCGAAACGAAGGTATTCACTTATACTTTCATAATATCGTAAACTAGTGTCAAAACAATTTTTACGACTCTCTACGCTACTTACAAAAGTCGGACAGATTGTATGTATTCCGTAAAAACTCGTTTTCGACCGTTTTCAAGCGTAACCACTAGTAGTAACACCACTAGTTTCTTCTAATTTTTCATATACAACAACAAAATCAAAGATTTTTCTTCAAGTTTACAAATCCAAAATATATATACTTATATTTTTCACAAATCTTTCAATTAACCCATTTTCATGTATGGATCTAATAGATCCACACTTAATTTCCACAAATCTTGAAATATTTCATGACCAAAAATAATTTTCATCATTTTATTTCATAAAAATACTTGATGAGTAACATGCATGCATAGATCTACAAAGATCATGCATGGAAAAATGAAATGATGAAAAGGTTTAAGAAATGACCTTGTGTAACGATCCTACGTAACCACAACGATCCGATCTACAATAATACTCACTAATAATCAACAAGAACTCTACCCTAATCTTCAACCCAAAAACTTCTCAAATCGTCAAACCAAGAAAATCAATTCTTCTATATGCTTATACAAGCTCTAGGGTGTATTTGTTTTGTGTTGAATCTTGGTAAAATGAAGCTTTTCAAAAATCAACAATGGTGGATATGGAGAGTATTTGTGCCGTGTGTTTTAGAGAGAGAGAGAGAGAGGGGTTGTGTGTGTGTTTTTGGTTGAGTGAAGTGAATAAGTGTAAGTATATGAAATGTGTTTGTGGTATAAGGTTAAAAATAATGTAAGGTGTGTAAGTTAAGCTTAATTTGGCAAAGTGTGAAAATATGGTGTATCTTGCATGTGGTGCTTGGTTTTGGCCGGTTATGGGGGGGTCCCACATGGGGTAAATTATTCAAAAATTTTACTATGGTAATTAGTTAAAAGGTTTAAGGTAAAAATGTTAGTTAGTTTTAGATAAATATCAAAAAGTATATAGTTAAGTTAAAAATTACGTAAAACTTAAAAATTTGACGAAATATATTAAATTTACGATTTTTCGACGAAGACTGACATTTTACGATTGGTAAAGTGTTTTATGCATTTTAACGACGGTTAAACGTAAAAACGACGTAAAATACGAAAACGCGATACGTTAATTAAATATTCACAATAAATACGATTTATTACAATAAATAGCAAAAATACTAAAATACAGGCATATATAAACATATACAGAAATATTTAAATACGCTGCTCAAGAAGATACGATCACGCTGCTAAAAACTAAACAGTTAAGCACATAATTCAAAGATAACGAATAATCTCATGGATTATCGTCAATTCATTGACCGTCTCAGCACTTTGGTCAGGTTCACAGAAAATGTTCAGAATAATGACTGAGCTCAAAGTCAGGCCATTACTCGTCAGCAAACAGTTTTTCAGACAACGCGGGATAACCTCCCGGTTCCAACAAAGTTAAATCACATAGTTGACTAAATAAAAAGTCAAAGGGTAAAATAGTCATTTTTCAAAGTAGGGAAAATTACCAGGTGTTACATCATCCCCTTGATAGAGAAGCTTTGTCCTCAAAGCTTAGGAGTGTCACGGTTTCTAGAATTGTCAAAGAGTTGCGGATATTTCTTGCGAAATTGATCCTCACTCTCCCAAGTGAATTCAGGTCCACGTTTAGAATTCCACCTCACCTTGATAATAGGAATACGACTCTGTTTCAATCGTTTGACCTCACGGTCCATGATTTTAACAGGTTCTTCGACAAATTGCATCTTGTCGTCGATTCAGAGTTCCTCCAATGGTATAACGAGTGTTTCATCAGAAAGGCACTTCTTCAAGTTCGACACATTAAAAGTGTTGTGCACGCGGCTCAACGCTTGCGGTAATTCGAGACGATAGGCTATAGTTCCAACCTTTGCCAGAATTTTGAAAGGTCCAATATAACGGGGGTTCAGCTTTCCTCGCTTGCCAAAACGTACTACACCTTTCCAAGGCGATACTTTTAGCATCACTTTGTCTCCCACTTGAAATTCGAGAGGCTTACGTCGAAGGTCGGCGTAACTCTTCTGACGATCACGGGCTCCTTGAATTCGGCTCTTGATTTGAACAATCTTCTCAGTCGTTTCACGGATGAGTTCAGGGCCAGTGAGTTGACTATCCCCAACCTCACTCCAACATACAGGCGAGCGAAATTTACGACCATACAATGCTTCAAACGGTGCAGCCTTAATACTGGTATGATAACTATTGTTGTAAGAGAATTCTACTAGAGGCAAATGTCTGTCCCATTGCTTTCCAAAGTCAAGCACACAAGCACGCAACATGTCCTCCAGCGTTTGAATAGTTCTCTCACTCTGTCCGTCAGTCTGCGGGTGATAAGCAGTACTCATGTCCAATTGCGTACCCAACGCTTTCTGAAGTGATTTCCAGAATTCCGAAGTAAATCTACCATCTCTATCAGAAATTATCGAGATTGGTATTCCATGTTTTGTGACTATTTCCTTCAGATAAAGTCTCGTAAGCTTATCCATCGAATCATCTTCCTTCATAGCCAAAAAGTGTGCAGATTTCGTAAGTCGATCCACAATTACCCAAATTGTGTCGTATCCGTTTGTCGTTTTAGGTAGCTTAGTTATGAATTCCATGGTTATATTTTCCCATTTCCACATAGGAATTACAGATTAAACCAACAATCCAGATGGTTTTTGGTGTTCTGTGTTCACTCTAGCACAAGTCAGGCACTTCCCTACATACGTAGCGATTTCAGCTTTCATGTTTGGCCACCAAATACAGCTTCTTCATATCCTGATACATTTTATCAGATCCTGGGTGAATCGAATACTTAGATTTATGCGACTCGTGCATAATCACGTCCCTTAGTCCTCCAAACCATGGTAACCAACTTCTACCATTCAGACATAGCGTTCCATTAGTGCTAGTCTCCAATTTCTTTGTAACCATTCCCCCTAGTTTCTCATCTTCAACATGTTCAGGCTTAAGGGCTTCGGTTTGTGCTTCACGATTTGCACATGTAAGTTCGGATTGATAACTATAGCTAACGATCTAACTCTACGTGTCACCAGTTGTTCCTTTCTACTTAGCGCATCCGCCACTACATTGGCCTTCCCAGGGTGGTAACGGATTTCACAGTCATAATCGCTGAGCAACTCGATCCATCGACGTTGTCTCATGTTCAGTTCCTTCTGATCAAGAATATGTTGTAAACTCTTGTGATCGGTATAGACGACACACTTGGTTCCATACAAGTAGTGTCTCCACAATTTCAAGGCAAATACTACCGCTCCTAGCTCCAAGTCGTGCGTAGTGTAGTTTTCTCATGCGTTTTTAATTGTCGTGACGCGTAGGCGATAACTTTCTTCCTTTGCATCAACACAGCTCCCAATCCTTTTGCTGATGCATCACAGTAGACCACAAAGTCTTCCGATCCTTCTGGTAATGATATAATAGGCGCACTACGTAACATTTGTTTCAACTTCTGGAATGCTAATTCCTCCTTATCTCCCCATTCGTATTTCACCTTCTTTTGAGTCAACTTCGTCAATGGTTTCACGATCCTCGAGAATCCCTTGATGAATCTTCGGTAGTATCCGGCGAGTCCTAAGAATTGGCTAATTTCAATCGGTGTCGTAGGAGCAGTCCACTCCCTAATTGATTCAATCTTAGCAGGATCAACATGAATCCCCTTGCTATCTATAACGTGTCCTAGAAATTGTACTCTTGGCAACCAAAAATCACACTTCGAGAACTTAGCGTACAATTCCTCCTTCTTAAGCAAATCCAGTATTATCTTAAGATGTTCCTCATGTTCCTTCTCATTCCTTGAGTAAATCAGTATGTCATCGATGAACACAATGACAAACTTGTCCAAATACGGTTTACACACCCAGTTCATAAGGTCCATAAACACAGCAGGTGCGTTTGTCAAACCGAACGGCATCACTTGGAACTCATAGTGTCCATACCTAGTCCTAAAAGCAGTCTTTGCAACTTCTTCCTCACGGACTCTTAATTGGTGATAACCAGACCTAAGGTCAATCTTTGAGTAAACGCTTGATCCTTGCAACTGATCAAATAGATCATCGATCCTAGGTAACGGGTAACGGTTCTTGATGGTAAGTTTGTTCAACTCACGATAGTCGATACACATCCGAAAACTCCCATCTTTCTTCTTTACAAATAAGACTGGAGCTCCCCAAGGTGAAGAACTCGGTCTTATGAATCCTTTATCAGTCAACTCTTTTAGTTGCGTCGCTAGTTCTTGCAATTCCGACGGTGCTAAACGATAAGGCGCTCGAGCAACAGGTGCAGCTCCCGGTATTAAATCGATCTGGAATTCAACTTGTCTAGCCGGCGGTAATCCAGGCAAATCTTCAGGAAAGACTTCCGGAAAATCACGTACGATAGGTACATCTTCCAACCGTTTTTCTTCCGTCTGCTTTTCAGTAACACAGGCTAAAAATACGTGGCAACCTTCTGACAACAACTTCTGAGCCTTGACACGCGAGATAATGTTCAGTCGTGACTTCCCTTTTCCGTCACTCGTATCCCCTTGTATCTCCAAAACTTCATCACCAAATGGTAAACGAACGATCTTCTCGTCACATACAATCGTAGCACGATATCTCGACAACCAATCCATTCCGACAATCACGTCAAAACTCCCTAACTCAACAGGCATAAGGTCTCTTACGAAAGGATGACCTAGAAGATTTAAAGTGTATCCACGAAGTATAGTGTCGGCTTCTATCAACTTCCCATTAGCTAACTCAATAGTGTACTTAGTGTCTAAGGGCGAAGGGGTCACATCAAGCGAAACACTAAAAGTAGTCGACACAAAACTTCTATCGGCTCAAGTATCAAATAAAATAGAAGCATTACGACCATTGAGAAGAAACGTACCCGTCACAACGTCGGGGTTTTGTTGCGCTTCTCCTCCTCCTATCACATAGACCCTACCACGAGCTTCCCCAACTTTAGCATTCTTTACTTGGTCCTTGTCCTTGTTCTTTTTCTTTGGGCACTCATTGCTGTAGTGTCCCTTCTGCTGACATTCATAGCAAGTGACGTTGGCTCTCGTGTTGGGTGGTGACTTACAATCCTTAGCAATGTGTCCAGTTTTCTTGCAGTTGTGACACTGTACATTGCATTGTCCATTATGGTGACGCTTGCATCGATTGCACAGAGGTAACGTCCCATTGTACACTCCCTTTTCCCCAGTACCAGCAGTGTACGCTTTCACAGTGTCTTGCCTCTTGTTCGGATAGTTCCCATGGTTGTTCCTTTGGTTATTACCCCATTTTCTCTTGTTGTCCGCGGCATACCCAGCATTTGCTCGAACAACTTGGTCCATCAGACTGTGAGCCATCCTTATAGCATCACTAACTTTTGTCGGTCCAGACGATGTCACATTCCCTTGAATTCTACCAGGTAAACCCCAAATATAGCGCCCAACCTTCTTCTCTTCATCTGGAACCATTCCAGGACATAGCAAACACAATTCTTGAAACCTCCTAGTGTACGTCCCAATATCATTGTTCTTCACAGTCAAGTTCCACAGTTCGATTTCCATTTTCTGAATCTCATTACGGGGACAGTACTCCTTAGTCAACAACTTCTTAAATTCCTCCCAACTCATTCCATACGCCTCCTCGGCTCCAGTCGTCTGCACATGGGTGTTCCACCATGTCAACGCTCCAGCAGCTAAAGTACAAGTGGAATAAGTCGCTTGGTTTTCAACAGCACATCCACTAAGACGGAACACGGCTTCCATCTTTTCAACCCAACGAGCTAATCCGACAGCTCCTTCAGTACCATTAAAAGTCAAAGGGTCACAGCTCCTAAAGTCCTTGTAAGTACATGGCTTAGGCGGTCGATTGTCAACATTGTTCGGCGGTGCTTCGTTCACGTTGTTGTTAGCTTGAACGTTTGCTAGTGCAGCAGTCACTCGCTGCGTAATCAGTGCTTCCAATTGAGCGTCAGTCATTCCGTTACGTGTGTTCACCATTGTTTCTCTGCGTTAAGACAACAATGCAATTAAGGTTCAAGCATGAATATACACGTTATATATTTCATATGCTAAAATAGAATGCAGAATTTAACAGTACAACAAACAAAGAAAGGATAATCACTGGTCAAGGTCATAAAGTTAAATTCCCATTCATAATCAAAATATCAAGTACATAGTCATAAAATAAGAGTATGACTACATCTAGTCTACTCCAACTAACCGAGTACTACTCTAGTTTAGTGGATACAGTACCCAAAAGATAAAGATGTCAATCTACTCTAGAATTAAGCACAATAACGATGAATCTCTAAGTGCGACGACGACGATCACACTCAGCACATCTCGGTGAATCACTCCTCGGGTGTCCATCTGCAGCTCGGTCTCCTCCACGAACTGACTCCAACTCACGCCTCAACCTAGCAACCTCCTCAAGTGTGGTATCCAACAAGTCACGGGTATCCTCGTTATCCTCTAACAATCCAAAAACCGTATCCTCAAGTAGACGAAAACGAACAGCATCTGAATCCCTATCACATCCTATCATAACAACACATGACCTAGGTCTAGAGGGCTCTCCAACATGATGAGTAGGTGGTGTAGAAACAGCAGTAGCAGCTCGAATCTCATGAGTAGGCGATGCCTCAGGTGTAGTGTGTGAATCAGACATACGGATCTTCTTCTGTGGGCATGGTGAATCAGAATCGGACAAAGCTCGAGATCTAACACCGGATGGTCCAACTCCATCAACAGGTGGTACAGTATCATCGTAGTCAGTGTAAACCTCAGCTGGCGGCGTACCCCATAAAGCTTCCCTTTCCTCTCTAAATCGCTGACAGGGAACAGTGGGCTTCTTCCTCAAGTTGGATGTCATCCTAATCTCACTCCTCCTACTAGGATCAACTCTCTCAGGTACAGCAGTCAAAGCATCAACCCTAATATCATCCTCAGCCTCAGCACCCTCGCTATCACTACTAACCACAACCATCCTAACGTCAGTATCACTGCCAATCTCATCATCCATGTCCTCACGATCTACCTCATATCCATCCATATCATCATCACCCTCATGATCTACCTCAACACCATCCATATCATCCTCATGACCTACCTCATGTCCATCCATATCCTCATCACCCTCGTGATCTACCTCAATACCATCCACGTCATCCTCATCATCCTCATCGTCCTCACTACCACTAACCCACTCGATCAAAGTACGATGCACAACCGGTGGCATCCCATCAACAACATCGGAAGTATCAGACAACACATCAGGCTCACCCTCATCATCCTCCCCCGGATCCTCGTCAGGGTCATACTCCGCACCTTCCTCCTCAGGATCAGCTTCCTCTTGGTCATTCTCCGGCTCAACATGATCTGGTACCATCTCGATCTCGTCTTCCCACTCTTCGTCGGCAGAGTCAGGCTGGTAAGAAACAGTAGATGACGACATAACCTGCAACAACCAAAATGCGTATTAAGCAGTTGTAGGGTATGCATGAAATAATCATGTATAGAAATTAAAGTATGCAAATCAACGAGATGCATATGTATATAATACATATTACGTATTACATAATATATATTACATATTACATATAGTGTTATCCTACGTAATACATTACGTAGTACACATATATATATATATACAGAGTAACAAGTAGCCACATCGGTTATAGTCTAGGCCTAAGATGCAAACCTAGTTCTCTATAACCAAGGCTTTGATTACCAATTCTGTAACACCCCAAAATGTGATATGCGGAAGCGGTGAAGCTCGGGGGCTGTTACGTCATTGTATCATAGTTCAAGGTACAAGAGAACGACTCTAAATGAGAGGTTTTATAAAAATACCTCGTTGAATTTAAATTAAAAGCATCACAGTACAAAGGTCTCAGTTTCAAAATATAGTGCAGCGGAATGTAAAAGTTTTAAACATCAACGAGATAATAGTTCAAAAGCAGAAGTAAATAAATGTCCGAAGATAGCCATGAAATGCATGCGGACTCCAAGTACTTCACACAGCAGGTACAACACATCATCAATTACCTGAGATAAATGCTAAATTGGGTCAACATAAAGTTGGTGAGAATATAGGTTTCAAGTAAAAATTCATAGTCATTCAATTTCATATTTCATTTCATGTACACGTGCAACTATTAGGAGATATAGTGCCAAGTGTAGGATAAATTGGGTGTTCACAATATTTATGATAGCGCTATGCTCGTGACATCGAAACTAGTGATCCAGTGCATACAATAGATTGCATACATAAATTTCCCCAATGGAGTACCTAGCCAAGATGACTCCGTTCATACAAATGGTACACACTCGTCCGGCGTCAGAATGCCCGAGTGGAGGTTGTCAACCCTCAATAGATCTATCCGTAACATAAGAGCTTATTCCATTAGAGTAACTAACGATTCACGATAGTGGGGACTATGGCTAAAGCAACTTAAGCTATCTCATAAATAGTGTTCACAAAGCGTTCACAGAAATCAAGTTTTACTTGCGTCCAGAAGCAAGTCATCAAAGCATTTATCACATCCCAAAGCATTAAACATACAAAAATAGTTTAATAGGGATCTATAAACTCACCTCAAGCAACGATTCAAACCGCACAAGTAGATCAAATAGTAGCGAGCAACTCTAGCAACAACCTAAATATAATTCTATAGTTTAGGCGCTAGCAAATAAGTCACAAAAGTTCATCACGTACGTTACTCATCGATCAAGTATATATTTTGTTGTTAAAATCGTGACATGTAAATATTACATCGTTATAACATTATAGTATATATATACTTAGGCAAAAATATTTATTTTTGACTCGACGAAATTTCGACACCCTTTCGGCGTAAATTTTAATTTACCAAAATTTATCTTAACAAATTTTCCTACGTGAATTCTAACGAAAATTCGGCAGCCTTTCGGCGTCACATAAAAATTTGCCATTTTTAGTAAGTACTCAAACCTCGTCCTAAATCCCCTATTTTCAACAATTTCTCAATCGCCTACAATTCAACAATTCATTTTTCACAATCGTAACAATTTCAACTTCCAACGTTCAAACTTTCAATAGTATAACAAGTATTCCCTTTTCGAGCTAACACGCTTTTACAAAACAAGTCCAGCATCCATACATAATATTTAGTAACCATTTCGACACTTAAAACAAGTCCGTTTAACTCGAAAATGTCGTTTCGACCACTTTAAAAATCTTGACAGCAACCACTTATAGTGTTGTTCTCAAAAAATAAAGTTTTTCGACAAAGTAATTTAAACAACCACAACTTACTCATTTTAGCTCCGTTTTTAGCCCATAATATATCGAAACGAAGGTATTCACTTATACTTTCATAATATCGTAGTAAACTAGTGTCAAAACAATTTTTACGACTCTCTACGCTACTTACAAAAGTCGGACAGATTGTACGTATTCCGTAAAAACTCGTTTTCGACCGTTTTCAAGCGTAACCACTAGTAGTAACACCACTAGTTTCTTCTAATTTTTCATATACAACAACAAAATCAAAGATTTTTCTTCAAGTTTACAAATCCAAAATATATATACTTATATTTTTCACAAATCTTTCAATTAACCCATTTTTATGTATGGATCTAATAGATCCACACTTAATTTCCACAAATCTTGAAATATTTCATGACCAAAAATAATTTTCATCATTTTATTTCATAAAAATACTTGATGAGTAACATGCATGCATAGATCTACAAAGATCATGCATGGAAAAATGAAAAGATGAAAAGGTTTAAGAAATGACCTTGTGTAACGATCCTACGTAACCACAACGATCCGATCTACAATAATACCCACTAATAATCAACAAGAACTCTACCCTAATCTTCAACCCAAAAACTTCTCAAATCGTCAAACCAAGAAAATTCATTCTTCTATATGCTTATACAAGCTCTAGGGTGTATTTGTTTTATGTTGAATCATGGTAAAATGAAGCTTTTCAAAAATCAGCAATGGTGGATATGGAGAGTGTTTGTGCCGTGTGTTTTAGAGAGAGAGAGAGGGGTTGTGTGTGTGTTTTTGGTTGAGTGAAGTGAATAAGTTTAAGTATATGAAATGTGTTTGTGGTATAAGGTTAAAAATAATGTAAGGTGTGTAAGTTAAGCTTAATTTGGCAAAGTGTGAAAATATGGTGTATCTTGCATGTGGTGCTTGGTTTTGGCCGGTTATGGGGGGTCCCACATGGGGTAAATTATTCAAAATTTTTACTATGGTAATTAGTTAAAAGGTTTAAGGTAAAAAGGTTAGTTAGTTTTAGGTAAATATCAAAAAGTATATAGTTAAGTTAAAAATTACGTAAAACTTAAAAATTTGACGAAATATATTAAATTTACGATTTTTCGACGAAAACTGACATTTTACGATTGGTAAAGTGTTTTATGCATGTTAACGACGGTTAAACGTAAAAACGACGTAAAATACGAAAACGCGATACGTTAATTAAATATTCACAGTAAATACGATTTATTACTATAAATAGCAAAAATACTAAAATACAGGCATATATAAACATATACAGAAATATTTAAATACGCTGCTCAAGAAGATACGATCACGCTGCTAAAAACTAAACAGTTAAGCACATAATTCACAGATAACGAATAATCTCATGGATTATCGTCAATTCATTGACCGTCTCAGCACTTTGGTCAGGTTCACAGAAAATGTTCAGAATAATGACTGAGCTCAGAGTCAGGCCATTACTTGTCAGCAAACAGTTTTTCAGACAACGCGGGATAACCTCCCGGTTCCAACACAGTTAAATCACATAGTTGACTAAATAAAAAGTCAAAGGGTAAAATAGTCATTTTACAAAGTAGGGAAAATTACCAGGTGTTACAAGTTTGTCATTGTATTCATTGATGATATTCTTATTTACTCCAAGAGCAAGGAAGAACACGAGAAGCACCTGAGGAAGATATTGGATCTGCTGAAGAAAGAGAAGTTATACGCGAAATTCTCAAAGTGTGAGTTTTGGTTAGAATCTGTACAATTCCTTGGGCACGTAATTGATAGCAAAGGAGTTCGTGTGGATCCTGCCAAGGTTGAGGCAATCAAGGAATGGTCGGCACCGACAACGCCGACTGAAGTTCGACAATTTCTTGGTTTAGCTGGGTATTATCAGAGATTCATCGAAGGGTTTTCTTTGATTGCAAAGCCGTTGACCAAGCTTACTGAGAAGAATCAGGTGTTTGATTGGGGAGATGATGAAGAAATCGCTTTCAAAACACTTAAGGACAAGTTGTGTTCTACTCCGATTTTGTCATTGCCAGAAGGAATTGAAGACTTCGTGGTGTATTGTGACGCGTCTCGTAAGGGTTATGGAGCTGTGTTGATGCATCGTGATAAGGTGATTGCTTACGCGTCGAGACAATTGAGGAAGAATGAAGAAAACTACACTACGCATGATTTAGAATTGGGAGCTGTAGTTTTTGCGCTTAAGTTGTGGAGACACTACTTGTATGGGACTAAGTGTGTTGTATTCACTGACCACAAGAGTTTGCAACACATTTTAGACCAAAAGGAGTTGAATATGAGACAAAGGCGATGGGTGGAACTACTGAGTGACTATGACTAATACTCGGTTTTACCCTAGTATAAAATATTGTTATCCCAAAGTCTTTTCGAATTGAAAACCGGTCTAGAGTGCGACTCAATCGTCTTTTGGTGAATCAAGAGAATGGTTTGGTTTGGTTGTCTAATTTAAACTATTAGCAAATAATTAAAGTGTCGTTGAGTAAAATGGAAGTCAAAAGATTAATACTAAATCGACAAGTAAAAATAAATGCTAGCGAAACAAAAAGATAAGATTAGAAAAATGCTTTAACACTTAATAAAAATAATAATACTTTGAAATTTACTAAAAGAAAGTAAGGTCGGAGTATCAAACAAGTGCAACAATTGGAATAAACCAACAAATACTTATGAAAAATAAGCTAATCATAAAAATAAGCCAATAAGCACAAAAGTCTTAAAGCTTAATCAAATGAAAACTTATGAAATGATCAAAAGATTAACTTTTTAAGCATGAAATCAATTAGAACAACACGGATCACATGATAATCACACCAAAATCAATCTTAAATCAAAGAAAAGTAGAATGAGATTAAGAAATAAAAGCTTAAAATGGAACTTGATTAATGAAAATAAGCAATATAAAGTGTTTAATCTTGAGAGATTAAAAGAAAAAGATGAACTAGTGAGAGAAAGTTTAAGACTTTCTCTTTCTAAAACTAGAGAGAACTAAAAAAGGTGAAAACTAACTAAAATCTAACTACCCTCCTAATGACTATTAGGAGGGTATTTATAGGGAAGGTGGAAGGAGTGCATGTGTTGCATCTTCTTTCTTGCTTTCTTCACGTTTTCTCGACTCGACTTTAATTCCTCGTCTTTGTCGTCTCGGGATTTGAACTTGTCTTTTAATTTTCTTCTTCTATTAGACTTAAGTTCTTCGACTTCGTTAAACTTCCGTCTTTTGACTTTTTCTTCGATAAATCTTCAGAATAGGCCTTGGACTTCCGTTCTTTTTGCACTCTTGATCTTTTGACTTCGTCTTTTCCCGTTTTCTTCGATAAAATCCCGTGAAAGCCCGTGTTTTCTTCCTTTTTAATATTTTGGTCCTAAAACACAATAAAAACACAAACCACGCATAATTCCGACTTTTACGACATAAATCACACGTTTTGGTCTTGTTATTATTGGAATAAGTGGTAAAAGGATAAGTGTTTTCACACTTATTAAATCCCCTACACTTGACCATTGCAATGCCCTCATGCAATGCATTAATTTTAAAGCACGGTTCACATTTTCCATCATAAATAACCCACCTTGGCCTTTATTAAATACTTAAACATAAAAGATAGAAATAAGTAAAGAAATTAAAAACTTACATTGGGTTTTGGCGGCCATGAACCTTTATCATCCTCAAGTTTCACGTTCCCCATACCAAGCTTAAAAACGAGATCATTGTTATTATAAGTTAGCAAACTATCACGAACTCATGTGGGCCAATTATTCACTTAAACTCCCTTATTCCTAGGTGTATCTCTTATATTTTATTTTTGTCTTGAATGATCACGAGGATGCATTGTTTGACTTATTTCGATAGTTATTTAGGCCAAAAATAAAGTGAACGATTTGAGACCTTTCTCGGACCGATATTTGGCAACAACTTCATACTTCGAATCTTTGAGAGACGTTCTTGAAATAATGGTCTTCTCTTCATAATAGGAATTTCTTCACTTGAAGTTTTGAGAGATTCTTCATCTTTGGACCACGACTTCTTCATTTTTCTCCAATCTTTATTTTGGACTTTGATATACAACGATCCGCCTCCTTTTAGGACTTGGATCTATTTATCCTCATACCTTGTTAGGGTCTTTTCGGATAGATTTCTCCATGACTTTTGGGGAGTTCTTGCTTTTCGTCGTGTGTCTTGATCTTTCATATTGATTTTTGATAAATGATTCTTCACATCACTTTTGGATCTTTAGCAACAAAATGTAGCCCTCATGCCTTGTTAGGGCCTTTTCGGACTCGCCAATCTTCACATCCCGCTTCAATAAGTTATGCCTTGGCTATGAACTCTAATCCGTACCGAGCAACTTTTAAACGATCTGGGGCTAGAAGCTAAGTAACCTTTTAAATCGTACAACCTTATTTATTGTAGATAAATTTATTAACAAGCGGAGGGAGAATAGGCTTATAATTAACTCACATAAATTCACGAAAGAATACCGAACTTATAATTGACTCTATCATCTCTCGTTCTCCACAGTTTAAAATCTCAAGGAATGAGACTCGCGGATGCTTAGCCGATTAAATCAAAGTTTTGGGTTTTCGAGTCGCCTATAGGATCTTGCAAATTCTTAGACTTTTTCAAGTTTAGAAATCGCATTTTAAAGTTACCTTGATAAACGACTCTCTAGGATCAATTATAGGAACTTGCGAAAAGTTCTTGTTCTTAACCCGCGAGAGTTAAGACTTTCGCGTTTTATAGCTCCCTATATAAAAGCCTAGCAAAACTTGACTCAAACACGTTAAGGATACTAGCTAGAGTAAACTTAGGATAAGTAAACTCGGGTTGAGTCAAAAAATTCACAACGGGCCTAATATATCTAAGATAACTAAACTTGTTAAAACCATTTTATTAAAATAAGAGAAAAATAGCAAAAATAAAGGGAACTACAACTAGGCCAAAATAGATTAAAAATTTTGAAAAATGTCAAAAAATCGATTTTCCAGTTAAAATGAGGACAAATACAAGGAAACGGCCACTTAACTTCAATAGAAGTCCCCCCTACACTTAATATAAACATTGTCCTCAATGTTTAAGCATGTGGGAGTAAACTCCCCTACACTTAGGACATTGTGCACTTTGTTGAAATCTTGCTAAGGAAGAGACAACTAAAGAGATTCCTATCTTAATATTGAGAAATATAAAATAGTGAATCGAAAAGAGTTTAGGATAGAACCGGGAAGAAGGGAACACGGAATCACGGTTCGTCAAAAGTCATCAAGAGTGTGTCTTTGAAGCTCTAATCCCTGCACATGATAAGAAAGAGAACAAGAAACACCAACGGGGCTCCCCCTACACTTATGGTGAAAACAGGAAAGATAGATAGATAATTGGGTTGCCTCCCAAAAAGCGCTTGTTTATATTAACCGAGTCACGAGCCTGACTCGTCCCCGAATTAAATGGTCCATGGGGAAGCCTCGTATGTAATACCGGGATCAAAGACCTTGTCCTCGTTCCCGGAGGACATCAATAAAGGAGAGGCAGGAGGATAAGTCTTAAATGGTAAAAAGGTCCTCTCAATACCAGAAAAGCAAGTGAAGTCCAGATTGACGGGAGGTGGGGTGGGTAAGGGAATCACATTGTCATCCTCCAAAGACAATGGAGGCAGACCAATTGGCAAAGCCGTAAAAGTATCAATCATAGAATGGTCCATGTCACCTCCCGGGTCAAAGCATTTATCCTCATGATCGTAGAGAAGGAGTGTAGAAACTCGTTTGAGAAGACCACGATCAAGTACGAAACCATCATTCATTTGTGGGGATTGTTGATAAGTTAAATCCTCACGAATGTGGTAAACGTAATTCTCATAAGAGGAGTGTTGATTAGGTAACTCCTCGAGAATAGGATGTTTGGGCATGTGAGTTAGTTCGTCATTATTATGAAAAATAAGACGTTCCAACTCATCAAGTTCGGCATCGATGTTGGAAAAGTCGACCTCGCTTGTAGGTGGAAGCGGAGGCAAAAGAGCTAGCTCTCGGTCGATAATTTCCGCAATCTCGGGCTCTAAGACGAAATCATCATACGCACCACATGTTGAACTCTTGTTGGGAAAATCAATTAGCGCTTGTGGATTTGTGATTATGTGATCAATGACTGTCAAATCGACCTCGTCCTTAAGCTTCGCAAAAGTCGGCACATCACACAGATTTTCCGGAATACCTGCGGGCTCACTTGGGATGACGACAAGTTCCTCGACACGAGACTTTAGGAATTTGTCCGATTCAGTTGCCGAGATAATGTCAATATGCTCATCCTCCATGATGTGAGAGCCAACGGGCTCCTCGGGTGTGATAGAAATAGACGAAGGAGGAAGGGAAGAAGTCTTACTTTGCTTTAGAAATTCCTCCTCGTCGAAAATAACCTCAATATCGTCATCGCTCTCCTCATTACCTAAAGGGCCAATAATAAGCTCATGGATATGAGTACTCGTCTGATCTCGCTGCTGTAAAAATGACTCCATATAAGTTTGCAGCGTGTGTAAAAGCTCTTTGCTTTGTTCTTGAAAAGCTGCAGCAAGATCGTTTCTTTGTTCTTGAAGGGCTGTAGCAAGATCGTCAATTGGTTCTTGGTAACTCATCCCGTGACGAGGCTGATGATCAATTGGGTATTGCAGGGGTTGGTCAAAACTGGAAGGGGTATAATTATAGTAATTGTGATCCCCCGTAGGACAGTGAAAACTTTCGTGAGGACCCCCACAGTTGTTGCAAAACGGGTGAGGAAAAAGACTGGGTGCGTCATGTGGATAACTATTTTCATTGTCATAATTGTACCCCTGTTCTTGCCCGTGACCATACGGGTATCGAACCGGGCACGAAACATGCCAATGAGAATCGATTCCACAATAGATGCACGGGGGAACAGGATGTGGGTTCAAAAAGAATGAATTAGTCGAGTTGCACAAGGGACAAAATCCGAATTGTGTGTTGTCGATATCGTTTCCGCACCGCTCACATGTACACCATTGACAAGAGTCGTTCCCGTACAATCGTCTCCCACACCCGACGCAATGGACATAAAAATCCATGGAGAAAGATAGATAAGCAAGAAGAATATTTTTGGTGCAAAACTTTTAAAAAGAAATGCTTTTTAAGATTTTTCAAATGTTTTTGGAATTTTTTTTTTTTCGAAAATTTTTGACTCGAAAAAAAAACGTTCACAAGTGAACGGATCCCAAAAGCCAACGCGTCTCTCACAAAAAAACCGTTAATCTTCACGAAAAGAGCCGGCAGCGGCACCATTTAATACTCGGTTTTACCCTAGTATAAAATATTGTTATCCCAAAGTCTTTTCGAATTGAAAACCGGTCTAGAGTGCGACTTAATCGTCTTTTGGTGATCAAGAGAATGGTTTGGTTTGGTTGTCTAATTTAAACTATTAGCAAATAATAAAAGTGTCGTTGAGTAAAATGGAAGTCAAAAGATTAATACTAAATCGACAAGTAAAAATAAATGCTAGCGAAACAAAAAGATAAGATTAGAAAAATGCTTTAACACTTAATAAAAATAATAATACTTAGAAAATTACTAAAAGAAAGTAAGGTCGGAGTATCAAACAAGTGCAACAATCGGAATAAACCAACAAATACCCCGATCGGAATGTATTCCGATCGGTTGATCGGAAAGTGGAAAGATGGTTGTCGGAATAAGGAGAAATGACACAATCGGAATACGGATGGCACCGGTCGGAATATCCAACAAAATGGAATCAATCGGAATGTCACTCAAAGTCCCAATCGGAATACTCAACATACACAATCGGAATACTGGAAAAATACTACCGTCGAAATACTCAAGGGTGCAGATCGGAAAAGGAGAAACCCTTTTCCGATTGGATCAATCGGAAAGGATGGTCCGCTCGGAATGGGGCAATCGGAAAGGGTGTTTGTACCCCCCTCCTAAAATTGTGGAATTCGGTTAAGCAAGTGAATAAGCTATAAAATAAGCTTTTCACAAAACTAACCCGAATCAATGCCTAAACCGGATCAAATAAGCACTCTAATCAACTTATTCAACCCGAAATTAAGCAACTTTTTAGATTAAATAATAAAAACATAAACTTTTTAATAAAACTTTTATAAGAAAAATAAGCTAATCATAAAAATAAGCCAATAAGCACAAAAGTCTTAAAGCTTAATCAAATGAAAACTTATGAAATGATCAAAAGATTAACTTTTTAAGCACGAAATCAATTAGAACAACACGGATCACATGATAATCACACCAAAATAAATCTTAAATCAAAGAAAAGTAGAATGAGATTAAGAAATAAAAGCTTAAAATGGAACTTGATTAATGAAAATAAGCAATACAAAGTGTTTAATCTTGAGAGATTAAAAGAAAAAGATGAATTAGTGAGAGAAAGTTTAAGACTTTCTCTCTCTAAAACTAGAGAGAATTTAAAAAGGGTGAAAACTAACTAAAATTTAACTACCCTCCTAATGACTATTAGGAGGGTATTTATAGGGAAGGTGGAAGGAGTGCATGTGTTGCATCTTCTTTCTTGCTTTCTTCACGTTTTCTCGACTCGACTTTAATTCCTCGTCTTTGTCGTCTCGGGATTTGAAATTGTCTTTTAATTTTCTTCTTCTATTAGACTTAAGTTCTTCGACTTCGTTAAACTTCCGTCTTTTGACTTTTTCTTCGATAAATCTTCAGAATAGGCCTTGGACTTCCGTTCTTTTTGCACTCTTGATCTTTTGACTTCGTCTTTTCCCGTTTTCTTCGATAAAAGCCCGTGAAAGCCCGTGTTTTCTTCCTTTTTAATATTTTGGTCCTAAAACACAATAAAAACACAAACCACGCATAATTCCGACTTTTACGACATAAATCACACGTTTTGGTCTTGTTATTATTGGAATAAGTGGTAAAAGGATAAGTGTTTTCACACTTATTAATGACTGTGAGATTCGCTTCCATCCTGGCAAGGCGAATGTTGTAGCGGATGCACTTAGTAGGAAGGATAGAAAGAAACCTTTGAGAGTCAGAGCATTAGTGATGACTGAGGGTGTTGATTTGACCGAAACAATATTGAAGGCTCAAGAGAATGGATTAATGAAATAAAATGTTGGTGCTGAGAATCTGGGAAGACTGCTGAAACCTCTGTTTGTGGTTAGGTCTGATAGGCTGAGATATTTCGAGAATCTGATTTGGTTACCGTTATGTCCATCCGAGGAAGGAATGCCTGGAGTACGAGATTTGGTTATGAACGAGTCTCATAAGTCGAAGTACTCGATACATCCTGGAGCGGATAAGATGTATCATGATCTGAAGAAAGTCTACTGGTGGCCGAATATGAAGGCGGAGATTTCTCGTTACGTCAGTAAGTGTTTGACTTGTGCGAAGGTTAAAGCTGAACATAAGAAACCGTCTGGGTTGTTGGTACAACCTGAGATCCCAGAATGGAAATGGGAAAGGATCGCTATGGATTTCGTGACGGGTTTACCTAGAACTCCTAGTGGTTGTGATATGATTTGGGTAATAGTGGATAGATTGACGAAATCTGCTCACTTTTTACCTATGAAGAAGACGGACAGCATGGAGAAACTTGCCAGTGTGTACGTGAATGAGATTGTTTGTAGACATGGTGTACCTTTATCGATCATTTCGGATCGCGATAGTAGGTTTACTTTGGAATTTTGGAAATCTCTTCAACGTGCGATGGGCACCGAATTGAGTTTGAGCACGGCCTATCACCCGGAGACTGATGGCCAAAGCGAACGAACTATTCAGACGATGGAGGACATGCTCTGAGCATGCGTGATTGATTTCGGAGGAAGTTGGGAACGCCACTTACCTTTAGTGGAGTTTTCATATAATAATAGTTATCATGCGAGCATCAAGGCTGCACCATTCGAAGCGTTGTATGGAAGGAAGTGTAGATCTCCTGTGTGTTGGAGCGAAGTAGGAGAGAGTCAGTTGACTGGGCCCGAAATGGTTTTGGAGACGACGGAGAAGATTGTGCAAATTAAGAACCGTTTACTTGCTGTAAGAAGCCGACAGAAGAGTTATGCCGATAATAGAAGGAAACCGTTGGAATTTGAGGTCGGAGATGTTGGGTCAAAAAGTTGATGTGGCAGAAACTCAAAAATGAAGAAAACGTGAAGTATTTGTCTCGGCGTTGACAAGAGCATTCCAAGCGTTGACAAGAGTTATTTAGGCGTTGATGGAATCAAGCATTGTCAAGAACAATCCAAGCATTGTCACATGCAATTCAAGCATTGACAAAACGTAGACAAAAGAAGCTAATGGAAGCTTCTATTTAGATAAACATGCAAAAGATATTCTGCATAAGTTTATTTAAATAGAAGATTTACTTGTTTATTCATTCTTATCTCTTGTAAACCCTAATCCTTACACTATAAAAGGAACCAAGGGTCATAGGTTTTAGATATAACTTATATTCACAATGTAAACCTAAAGTGTGTGTCGCACTAGACGTGGGATTCAATGTATACACGTCTAGTGGATGTTTGTTATTAATATAATGAACATCCCTAATTGTTTTAATTCGTGTTATTGTGTCCAAACACCTTGTCATGATCATTGTTCTTTTCCGCTATGTTATCATATGAATGATGATCAAACCTAGATATATGGTTCATAACCATTGAGCCCAACGATCTATAGGACTCATCAATTGGTATCAGAGCCTAAGGCTCATGATATCTAGGTACGACGAGGTGTTCGTGTATGGTGAAGAAGAAAAATTCGTATTGAATTTTTCTGGACGTTTTTGTGTGCGCAGCAGTATTCAGAAGGTCATAACTTTTGATCTAACCGTTGGATCGTCACGAAATTTTAGATGTGTGTTCTACATACATAGATCTAAACATCCACCGGAGGGATTGTCGAGTTTTATCCTCAGGCAAAAGTTATTAAGCGTCGAAGTTGGCTGATGAGTGATTTTCAGTTTTCTGTTTTCACATGAAATCATGAACTAGGGTTTCCTCAAACCCTAGATCTACTTAAAAAAACAGGAAGATTGAAGTTTGTGGATGTTATAAAGCATGATGGTACATAAGATTCATACCCTAGTATGATTTTCTCGTAACCCTAATTAGGGTTTCGATTTAAATCTGTCATGGTAATAGAATATATTATGAGGTACTGGTTTCTTTCTGTTGCTTTGTACATACGCAGATCAGAATGATGGTGGTCCACAAGCTGTTGTATTATATCACATGAAGCATAGAAATTGTGTCTAGCTTTTTGAAGACGTGATGTATGGGATCAAGAAAGCATTCACTGGACGATCAAAAGAAAATACAAATAATGTTTTCTTATGTGGGCCATTATAGTCAAAAGAAAAAGGACAGACGTGAGATCTATAGTTGTGTTCACACGAAGAAGCATAAGATGTAACAAGCTACATGTGTTCACACGATTATTCCATTTTCATTGGCTGAGATTGTTATGTTCGCATGATGCGAAGGAATTTTATTGGTGGAAATTCTTTTTCACACGGTTTGGATGGGTTGCATTCACATAGCCAAAACAAAACCCTAATATTACAATCCTCTACATGCTACCCCATCATACGGTTATGTTAGGATTGAGTCGCTTGATTCTAATTGGAGGAAAGAACTTGTGTTCACACGGTTCTATATTTCCTATTGGTTGAAGTTTTAATTTGCATTCACACGGTTAAAGTATTCTGATTGGATGGACGTTTTATGGGGTGCAAGTCAAAGTTTGCATTCACACGGGTTGAAAAGGTTATGTTGATATTCAACGTTGACAAGTACGAATGCAACGCTGACAGGATTTTAGGTTGGCGCTGACGTGTGTAATTCAAGCGCTGACAGGAAGGGTTTCGACGCTGACAAGGAATAAGTCAACACTGATAGGTTGACAGTGTCGTCCGATATATGAGCTTCAACGCTGATACGTATTGTCAGATATTGGACAATACATCTGACCAAGATATTGGACAGAAGAGATATTGGACAACACATGGATAGCTGCTGTTTGAGAAAAACTGGTACGTTTTTAAGCACACAAAAAGAAGGGAAAGACACACAAAAGGTACATGGAATCTCCGTTTTATTCAGAATATCAAGTTGATATTTATGGCTCGGATATATTTAAATGGATTAATGATTTTAAGGCGAGTTAGCAACCATTCATGGAGTTATTTATTGGAGTATGTAATCGGGATAACCTTGTAGTTATTCGTTAACAGCTTTTACATATGAAGATATTGATTTGTCATGAAGAGGTGTTAGCTTAAGGGGAAGAATTCTTATGGTAAGTTTTGATGATTGAAGAAGATTTTCGCGAGTTTATGTTCTATCATATCTTAAAGTCATGGACTTCCAGCCACTGACTTTAAAGGTAACTTGTTTATGCTTACATGGTTACTGATGAAGTGATACAAGGTCTAGGAATATGTGATTTTTCTTATGGTTCTCTATGCACATATTTGCTATCACTTGAAGGAGTTACATTATCGTGCTCAGTGTCTCACAAAGGATGAGGATTTTTGTATCAGCAACACACTTCATCACATTCTACAAGATATGGAACATAGGTTTGGGTTATTTTACTTCTACATCAAGAATACTTTATTAATTGTTCTTCAAGATCATTACACAGAGCCTACTTCTGGAGAATCTTCAAAGATTGCATACATTGTTTACTTCCTTGTTGATGTGACAAAAAGGGGAAGAAAATACGTGCTACAGTTAAGGGGAAGCAATCTGAAGATCATGTACAACTTACAAGAGATATACATAGAGTTTTGCCACTATCAACTAGGGGAAGATTGTTGGGTCAAAAAGTTGATGTGGCAGAAACTCAAAAATGAAGAAAACGTGAAGTATTTGTCTAGGCGTTGACAAGAGCATTCCAAGCGTTGACAAGAGTTATTTAGGCGTTGATGGAATCAAGCATTGTCAAGAACAATCCAAGCATTGTCACATGCAATTCAAGCATTGACAAAACGTAGACAAAAGAAGCTAATGGAAGCTTCTATTTAGATAAACATGCAAAAGATATTCTGCATAAGTTTATTTAAATAGAAGATTTACTTGTTTATTCATTCTTATCTCTTGTAAACCCTAATCCTTACACTATAAAAGGAACCAAGGGTCATAGGTTTTAGATATAACTTATATTCACAATGTAAACCTAAAGTGTGTGTCGCACTAGACGTGGGATTCAATGTATACACGTCTAGTGGATGTTTGTTATTAATATAATGAACATCCCTAATTGTTTTAATTCGTGTTATTGTGTCCAAACACCTTGTCATGATCATTGTTCTTTTCCGCTATGTTATCATATGAATGATGATCAAACCTAGATATATGGTTCATAACCATTGAGCCCAACGATCTATAGGACTCATCAGGAGACATGGTTATGCTTAAGGTTTCTCCGTGGAAGGGTGTGATTCGTTTTGGGAAGAAAGGAAAGCTGAGTCCAAGGTATATTGGACCATTTAAGATTGTTAAACGAATTGGAGCGGTAGCATATAAGTTAGAATTGCCGAATGAACTTAGTGCTATTCACGACACGTTTCACGTATCAAATTTGAAGAAGAGTTTGGCGGATAAGGAATTGGTGATTCCTTTGGATGAGATTCATCTTGACGATAAAATGCATTTCGTGGAGGAACCAGTGGAGATTATGGACCGAGAGGTCAAGAGGCTGAAGCATAGTAGAATTCCCATTGTGAAGGTACGATGGAATTCTAGGCGTGGACCGGAATACACTTGGGAACGTGAAGACTTTTTCAAGGAGAGATATCCTCATTTGTTCCAGCGGCACGAAATGTGAGTATAAGAAGAGGCGAGCGCCGGGACGTCGCTCTCTTTAAGGAGGGGTGGATGTAATACCCAGAAACCGAGGTCACTTATCTTACCCTAAATTACGCCTATTTTTGAAATTTTTAAGAAATTTTATTTACTATATATTTTATCGTTTTGGTTGAAACCAATGTTTGAGGTCGTAATCTTGACGATTGATGATTTAAGAATAACGATGACGACTACGATCCCGATGGATGCCCAAATTTCTATGTTTATTGCCGTTTTATCGATATTATAATTTTTCGAGGATTTTACTTTCGGTTCGTGTTAAGTCGAGCCGGGTGTGTTTTATTGCTTTCCGGGTGCATTTATATTGTCCTAAAAGTATTTTGGAGTGTTCGGGATGACCCCCGACTCTCGCAAAATTTTCCAAGTCGACTAGTAAGTCATTCCCGCAAACATTTGAGGTCGTTTTTAAACAAGGCCAAAAGAAAGCCCAAATTGCACACAAGGACCTCCCAAATTTACAAAAAGGAAAATCAAACACACACATTCATAAAATTCATTTCAAAAAAATTAAACTCTCTCTTTTTTTCTCTCTTTAGGCCGACGGCCACACCACCACACCACCACCATCTTTTTTTCTACTTTGTTTTGATTAAAACCAAGGTTAGACCACGTTTAGATTATCAATTTCAAGTGTTTTGATATATTTCAATCCAACATGCATTCATAAAAATTTTTCAAGAATCAAATGGGTTTTTCAAAATTAGTTTTGATGTTAATGGGGTTAATGCATGTTTAATTAGTGTGTAAGTGATGAATAATCATCCAACAAACCAACCAAAATCAATTTGGTTGGGGTGTTTTGATCACCAACACCCACGGCAATATGGGGGTGTTTGGTGGATCTTGGTGGTTGATGTTTTTGTTTATGGGTTTTTGTTTAAGTTATTGTTTTAGATGTTTTTGAATGGGTTAAGCTTGTTGCATGTTTGATTTAGTGAATGGGTTTTAGAGTGGATTTGATATTTTTAGTGTTAAGGACTATTTAGGGTGTTTAGACATGGTTAGGAGTGATTAAGTTAAGGCTAGGTGTCGATAAAATAGTTTGGAAACAAGTGTTGGGTTGATTTTGAGAAGGGTAATTTTAGGCAGATTGTTTAGGCTTATTTTTATGGGTTTGACTTTGTAAACAGGTCATGAGACTAGGATATAGTTGTAGAGGGTCGTCTTAGCTTCGAGTTTGTATAAGAAAGAGCTTACGACTCCTAATTAATCAAAAGTTATGATGTTTTGAAAATACGTGTACCGGGAGATGAGAACCTACATAATCCGAAATTATGTTTGGTTTTGGGTCAAATCCTGGGGACCATAGATATAGTTTGGTAATTGATTAAAAGTTGATTTTTGGTCTCAAACCTGCATTTGTGAGTCTATTATTAGGCTTAGGTGTTGAACGGGTCAATGGTGTATTTTAAATGGGTCAAACAAGTCCAACATGGTCAATGTGCAAAATTAGTCCGAAAAACGTATGTCTAGTAATGTGTTGAGTAACGGGCCATAAAAGTGAGAACTTTTAATGGTATTAAAAATGGGTTTTCTACAGGTCTTGAGGTATTTTTGAGAATTTTCCTAAATTTTATAAAATGGTTTAAGTCTTAGAAAACAGCCCATACTTTTGGTAAGTATCGACGAAAAACGTAAAAAGGGTAATAACGTTAATAACGTAGATGAATCATATAAAACTAATAACAATTACTTGTTTGGTTTTGGCGTGAGTTTGTAATTATCACAATTGACTAATATGTACATATTATACAGTACTTAAAGTTTATAAATAAGATTTACTCATTACGCGTTATTGTTTGTTAGGTGTTGAATTTCCCGGGCATCCTCATCATCGTCAGTGATCGTCATTCGTATCGTCGACTACTTCTATATACATAAGGTGTGAATTTATATCCTCGCTTACTAATGTTTTAAATTGTTTTTACCCGCGAGGGAGATGCATGCTAGTTTTATAAAATGAACATATGTCATGAATGATTGTTGGACCCGAATGTTGCCTTAAATTGTGTTGAGTACCTAGTTGCAAAAGACCCTATATTCATGAACTATTAACTATTGTTTAATCCTTGTGAGGATTGAAAATAGCCGCTTATACAATTGATAGTACTATGAGGTTGACGACCCTATCCGAGACGAGGGCTAGTACGTTGAGTACCCCCTACGGACGGATAACTTGTGATAAGAGATAAGGTATAATTGCAACTGATGCCTTTAGAAGGGGCAATGGTTTCATCTTAATCACGCCGGTAATTATACACGGGTGTTTGAGTTAAAGGATTAGTGTCATGAGCTTAAACACAATTGTCATAACCTTGATAATAGATTGTTTGATCGACAATTCTATGAATGATCGTGAATGATTTTTATAACACATATGTTCAAAATGAGATTGTAAAACCTATGAATCCCACTCAACATTATTTGTTGATCCAATTTAGCATGTGTTTCAGGTAATCGATGAAGTATAGCATGGAGCATGAAAAGTATGGTAGTTGTGTGTAGCTTGGCGTCTACTTGTTTTCCACCCATTATTTAACTTGAACACTTTTAATTTTCTGTCATGTTAATGAAAATGTATCTTTTGGGGTTGAGATTCGTGGGGACCAAAACGCTAACTCTGTGTTGTATCATCTTGGGATTTGAAAACCGTAGACTTGTATGTTTTTTTAACAATGTTTAATTTATGTTAAAACTTTTACGTCTCTTTGAGTCGTTTGATATAGCTTGTGTGTGATGATAACTGCCTAGCACCCAAATGTTGTAGTTCCGCTGCGCATAGCACTTGTGGGGGTGTTAGATTAAAATACACCATTGACCAATCCAACACCTAAGTCTAAAAAGAGACTCACAAATGCAGGTTTGAAACCAAAAATTAACTTTCAATCATTTTCCAAACTCTATCTATGGTTCCAGGGATTTGACCCAAAACCAAACACAAATTCGAATTGTGTTGGTTCTCATCTCCCGGTACACATATTTTCAAAATTGCATAACTTTTGACTCATTTGGAGTCGTAAGCTCTACTTTATACCGAAACGAATCTAAGACAAATCTCTACAACTACATCATATGCTTATGACCTGTTTACAAAGTTAAACCCACGAAAAACAAGCTTGAACAATCTGCCTTATTTTTCCTCTTTCAAAATCAATCTAACACTTGTTTCCAATCCAATCTAACATCACCTAAACCTATATTAACCACCTATACCCATTCCCATTCACTCTAATCAGCCTTGAAAACTATGAACCTCAAATCCTAATTAAAACCCAATCCTAAATCATACATGCAATAAGTTTTAATCATTTAAAAACACTAAAAACATCACTAAAAACACAAACCCATAACACATTTCATCAAACACCATGAACCCACCAAACACCCCCACATTTCGTGGGTTTTGGGGGCTGTAGAACACCAATAACATAAATCCCATCTTGTTTTATGGATTAATTAGCATTACCAATACACTAATTAAACATCCCACTAGTTTAATTAGATTAAAACATGTTTTTGAAAAATCACTGATTCTTGAAAACTTAATGTTATTGCATGTTGGATTTAATTATGTAAAAAAACTTACAATGATTAATTGAGAGGTGGTCTAAGCTTGGATTTAATCAAAACAAGTTGGAAAATTTTTGGTGGTGGTGGAGTGGTGGAAGCCGACGGCTAGGGGAGAGGAGGAGGGAGAGAAAAATTTTGTGGAGTGTTTGTTGTGTGTTTTTGGTTTTCCTCCTTTTTGTAAAGTTTGAGGGACTAAAATTGACAACTTAACTATCTTTTGGCCTCATAAATAAATGACACAACTTAGTAGCAGGAAACGACTAACTAGTCGGTTTTAAAATTTGTGGGAGTCAGAGGTCGTCCCGAACACTCGAAAATACTTTTAAATGGTTCAAATGCACACAAAACGAATATACACATGGTCCCGACTCGCCTTAAAACGTAATAAAAATAAAATATCGAAAAACTCAAATATCGATCAATCGATAACAAAAGATAAATTTTGGGCATCCGTTGGTATCGTAGTCGTCATCGGTTCTTCATAAATCGTCAAATGTTAAATTATGACCGTAATCGTTGGTTTCAACTTAAACCGTCAAATATATAGCAAACGAAATTTCTCAAAAATTTCAAAAATATTCATAAAATAGGATTAAATAAATGACGTTGGGTTCGGAATATCACCTCCTCAAGTGAGTCGCAACTTAAGAGAGATGCTCATACTGAACAGTTCTTGAGACAATAACTTAGCATCCTACGACACATTCACTGGTATCACAATTGAGGAGTAGCTAAAACTGAGTTAATTGTAGCACATATCATGTAGTTTGTGCTACCAAAAAATGAGCTACTACCTCCTTGTATTACTCAAGATATGGTAAAATGGTGGAAGTGAAAATCATAATCAGATTTGTAAAATAAAGTATATATTATAAAATTAGCACTCAAGTAAAACTAATATAAAATGTATACCTAAAACCCACTAACTTATATATTACATATAAATAAGTATGAAACTTTAATAAATAAATGTAACATTTTATAAAAATGGCAATTTGATAAGTTTTATAAGTTATAAAACTATAAACATAAGTTTTACGTCTTTTCTCTAAAACCGAAAGATTAACGTTTTCGTCAAATAAAACTTAGACGGTCGGACCCGTCTAATGTAAACTTTTTATTAATCATCTACTGATGTATAAGTACATTTGACAAGTAAAAACCAATAAAACCCGAGCTTTATAACATATGGGCATTAACGGGCCAAATTAGCAGTATTGGACTATTGACCAAATTAGTTTGGATAAACACTAATGGAATTACTCATTGGGCTTAACCCACTTGGGCCCAACATATGAGTATAGGCCTGGTATTAGAAGTATAATTGGGCTAATATAGAGTATTGGACTTTAAGGGGCTTATTGGGCCTTAATATGGAATTGGATTGAAACTAGTGTAACTAGTCAAAAATTTGACTAACACATAACACTATAATGTGTATGAAGAGATAAAATCCCACTTGATCATCATCATACTTATAATATCATATATATATATATATATATATATATATATATATATATATATATATATATATATATATATATATATATATATATACATAGCCATTGTTTTTATAAAGTTATTGGACAAGGGTCTAAGACGAGTATTATTTTTCTAGGTTCCCGTGATTGAAGCACGTACCGTACATCCAAATCGCCGATAACCGCCTTTCCCAATCAACGTGAGTTCATAGCCTCGCACTCTTTTAAATGTTTTATGAAATGTTTTATAAACCCACAAGGGAGATAACATGTTATTTTTGATAAAATAGGACACCATTTGTCCCGATTATTTGCTTATTGATATGTACCCGAATGATTGTATGACCTGAGGAATGATTATATGACCCGATGAATGATTATATAACCCGATGTATGAAATGAAATGGATTATTATTAGTTAGGTTATGTCACTAAAAGTCCCATTATCATGAATTGTGAACTACCGGGATTTGGTAGACGTTTATGCATATAATAGTACTATTTGGGGAAGATCACCCCAGTTCGCGCCTTGACGGTTGATGACCGTCGTGCCACATTGACTGGTAAGCGAATTTATGTATGAGAAGATTTATATAAGCGTGATTATTGTGACGACACGATGTTTTAGATGGGCAAATGAGTTTCGGTTAGCTACCCGTTGTTTGTTATAGTATGGTAGCAATGTCATGCGGCTTATAATAATCCAATAACGAAAATACTGATATACGCATTGGATTACAATATAATGCCTGACTAGCAATACGGGGTCTTATTATTGATATTATGTTCGTGTTTTTGTTTTACATAACCATTTTCTTATAACGGTTTTTATTAAACTCTATACAACGTTATAAAACGTATTGTATGATGTTTTTTTACGACAATGGTTCGTATAATGGTTTTGAAGGCAAAGCCTATATTATGATTTCTGACAAGGATTTGTATGAAATGTCTTTGGCCTATTTTATGGCTTACGACAAGGAATTGTATAAAATGATTTTCGGTAACGATTATATATACCGGTGATATATTAATAGTTTATATTAAACTCTATGATTTCACTCGGTGTTTTCGCTGACCTTTTCTTTTAACATGTTTTATCTCAGGTACTTGAAGGTAATTCTCGGGAAGACGACAAGAATTTATGGCCCGCACTAAAGTAACAATTTCCATTCAATTTTTTTGTAAATTTGTATGAAATACTATGACTTGGGACCTATATAAATTTGATATTCATGAATGGAAAATGCTTTATTATTAAATGACGCGATTTTTAAGCGTTGTCTATGATTTGAGTAATGTGCTACCCCGTAACACCAACGACTCTTCTGCTGAACTAAAGTATGAATATTTGGGGGTGTTATAGTTTGGTACCAGAGCTCTGGTTATAGAGAATGAAATATTTTTAAAACCAAGGTTTTGAATAAAACATTTCAAAATCTTTTAACTACAAACATTTTTCCTAAAATGTCTAGAAATATTTTGACTATAACGGTGGCGAATAATTCACGAGTTACCGACAAGGCCAAACTGAAGAGTGTTATTTTAATATATATATATATAACTTGGATTATATATATATATATATATATATATATATATATATATATATATATATATATATATATATATATATATATATATATATATTGTAATTTGATTACATGATTGTTTGATGATTATTTTAATACTTATACAAGGTATTTATACGACGTAGCTTGTCACAAGAAACCCTAACTCCCCTAGCAAATTAATCGAAGCTTAGCTATTCCAGATCTAAACCAAGTTATGGATATTTATGATTCCAATAAAATGGTTGATATTCGTAGAAATGTTGATATTGGTTTATTGTGATATTGAAGAAGAATTGGCGAGATTAAATCTAATATCGATGTCATGACGATCTTTCCTTATAGAGTGGAGTTTGACAAAACTTTACCACCTAGAAAGGTGTCATCTAATTCGGTGTCACCCAATTCTTAAATTGGAAATCGAAAGGGTGAATGTTGCACTTGAGGCTGTCATTGGAGACTTTACCCAAAAGCCTCATGCCACTAGTACCTTTCCGAGAAGTCTAATTGAATATGTGAGTCATTTCATACTAGTGACTCATTTGATAACTATTGTTGTAAGAGCTATAGGATTGGAAATTAAGTGTTTTTCATATCGAGCTTTTATTGCCCTTTCAAGGTCTAAGAATAAGGTTGAAATTATTGGAGAATGAGGTAGGATGTCGCATTGAGTATAAGTTGGTTGAAACTTGAATGAAGTAAAATTTAACTTGTATGGAATAAGAAATTGTTAAGAGGAAGTTGTTGAGTTCTGTAATTGAATTATAAGGTTTTAAATGATTGTTGGTTTGTGTTAAGGGTTGTTCTTAGGCCATTGTCCAATGACGAGGATGCCCAGTGTCCAAGAAATAAATTGAAGAAATCTTCTTCTAAATTGGGACCTATGGATCTTCCGGGACAGGTGGAACACCTAATGACTCTTGTAGATTAGTATTCATTGTAGCATCTTTTAAAATCCCTAACTTAACTGAGACATCAGTTGGTAGGATGAGTTTTTGGAATTGTATGACACGGCAACACGTAATGTGTTACGGTACAATTTTGACTTGTTTGTGATTAATGAAAAGACTACCTTTGATTGCTAAATCCTACATGTATCGATGTTATCTATCTTTTCTTGCTTGTTCCTAATGTTCGCATTAGTGATGCAACCATTGAACAAGTACTCATCTCGAATTGAGTTACGTTGTGAACTATTCTTTTTGAGCGCCATCGAGGTCATGAACCTCATGATTATTTGGCTAAGTTCATTTCCTGATTTATTGTAGTTAGTTCTTGGTGAACAACTTTTCATCACCCTGTTGCAGATCACTCATTGTTTTTATAAGTTAAAACAGTATCCCATGATAAAGATTGAATTTTCATCACCGTATGGATTATTTAAAGTGAGACTTATAAATAATCGTTATCGAAATAAAGTTGTTTATGAAACACTTTGAAAACTTAATTGTTTCCATAACAAAGAACATCTCTGTAAATTCATTTTGAATTAAGCATGAATATATATATTTTAAACATGCTGACAAAGTTTTGACGAACTGAGTATTGCATCATTAATCCTAAAATTGTATATATAGTTGCGCGCCTACATACAATTTGGAAGGGACCATGCAAGGCTGATTAGTAGTCACCATGAAAGTATTAATAAACACTACATTTTCTTTGAAGTTGTGAAAGATTAAACTATTATGAGATCTGCAAGAAGTGCAAAATTAGGAACATATTGTTAGAGACACCTACATATGTGCCCGTACCCTTTATTTTCTTAATAGAATTTACTCATCTGTGGAAATTGTCTTATTTGACAATTGACCTCCCCTTCTTGTCCAAGTCTCTCATGATGAGATTATTTGGAAAATTATCTAATTATCGAGTATTAATAACCCAACTGGGTGTATCGAAATTCCTATCATTTCTTTTGATTAGATTTCATTTGAATGACATGGGTAACGATCCGAGGATCTTTCGAATGCATACTCAAATCATGAAAACATGGGATATATTCATATTCGTTAATGTTTTCGTCTGTATCCGATTTGAAGTTCTCTCGCGTAGATTATGCGTTGACCTTACTCTTTTAATGTTAGTTAGGTCTCTAGATATCCTTGAATTTGTGAAAGATCATGAGTTATTATTAGTCTTTTAAGAAGATCACATCTTATCAACGGTAATTAAACTGGAAAGTTGGTAGTGCCAGTAGAATGGATTGATTGATTATGACATGACGACATTGTCTTAATTGATGGGAACTCGAGTAGAATTTCCCTAAAAGATAAGATGCTGATTATCAAAAGTGATCTAAATAATTCTTGATGGATGACCATATCCTGCATTTAGACTTGAAAGTTTACCATGAATGGTTGTGAACTAGTCATAGATCTTGTAATATAGAATGAACTTAAAGTAAATTTATTAAAATATGTTTCCGTTGTTTGAAACTTTAGGAGGTGTTTGCTAGTGAATTACCAAGACTTCTGCCGATAAGGCAAGTTGAAATTGGAATTGATTATATTCATGGTGCTACACCTGTGGCGTGTGCACTGTACGCCAACACCATCTGAATTAAAAGAATTACCGTGCAACTGAGAGAGTTGTCGGAAAAAGCTTTTATTCTACCAAGCTCGTCATTATGAAGAGCTATGGCGTTATCATTCCTTATGTTTATTGATTACCGTGAACTAAATAAATTGACGATCAAAATCGGTATCCATTACCTAGGATGAAAAATTTGTTCGATCACTTACAAGGTTCTAGTGTATATTAAAAAATTTGATGCTCGGCATGATTATCGTCAATTTCGCGTCCGCGAAATAGATTATCTATTCCAATCACTACATCCAGAACTTCTAACGAACATTATGAGTTTCATATTATGTTGTTTTGATTGACCAATGCACATGTAGCATCCATTAAATTGGTGAATCACGTGTGTAGGCTGTAATTTGATAAATTCATGCTTGTGATCATTAAGGACCATTTGTTTGTTTATAAGAGTAGGAAGGAGTTAATAATCATTTGTAGCATACCCTGAGTTGGCCGAGTAGTGAAAACCTGTACCTTGAGTATTTAACATGTGGTTTAAGGGTTAATCCTTTACATTATTTGACCGTGTGATTAATAGATAATGGAATCTATATTGACTCTTCAAAGATTAGAGCCATTAAGGCTTTAGGTATACCAAAAAGAAAGTGCAAAAATATTTTGACAAATATTTATCAAAGGATTTTAAAGGAATCATTCCCTTATATCCAGACCATTTAAATAAACTCCTTTAGGGGTAAATGTTTGCGTATACCTCAAGACAACCTAAGATGGATTCAGGAAACCATTTAAACCATAAATTTGAATTTGAAACGACAATTTTTGCTTTTCAACTAAATTCTTTTTTACCAAAGTATAACCAAAGATTTTTCGAACATTTACGAATCCTATTAACTATTTTCGATAAATCAACAAAAATCATGTTAATTAAATTCAAATTTATTTTGAACATTTTTCAAAAAATTGGACGAACTGAGAAATTTAAAACCTTTTACGTTTACATTTCATAAAAATTAAATTATTATTATTTAATTACTTGTAATATTTATCGATGCTTTAAACGTCGGAATGAGCAAAACTAGTAAAGATAATAGTTGAGACGAAACTAAAACTTCGAGAATATGAAGGAGGAATTTTTGAGTGAATTGTGGTCATGATATTTATTTCATCAGGAAAGGTGAATGTAGATACTGACACATTATATGGAAAGGATAAAGAATCAATTAGGATGTGTTCCTTAGTAATGACTGTGAAAAATAAATTGTCGAGCAATTTAAAAATAGCCGATGCTTGTAAAAAGGATAATATAGATAATAAAAAGGGGTTCGCGACTAATGTGAACCATTAGAATTGAGAAGTCGATGGCGTTAAATGTATAAAAGACCGTTTGTGGTTTCCTAAATATGGATGTTTGTAAGATTTAGTTATGTTGGAATCTCATAAGATTAATTATTCTATTCATGCCGTTTCTGATTTAATGTATCTTTATCCGAAGAAGTTGTACTGATGGAAAATTATGAAGGCAGACATCGCCTCATGCATTAGTAAACGTCTAACTATTGCAAAGGTCATCATCTGAATTTGATTCGATTTGGGTCATCGTCGACAGACTGACCAAATATGCGCATATCATTCCCGATAATGATAGATTCTCGATGAACAAATTGACTCTTTTGTATTTAAAGGAGTTGTGTAAACATAGTGTGCCTATATCGATCATCTCTATCAAGATCCTCGCTCCGCATCGAATTTCTAGAGATTTCCTTAGAAGTCATTGGGAACGAACCTTGATGAGAGTATTGTTTACCACCCTAATCGAAGGGACGAGGTAAAGTAACGATGCAAAACACTAGAAGTATTGTTTTATGCTTGAATAATTGACCTTTGGTAATGAACCGTATAATCGTTTTCCTTTGGAGAGATTATTATTGATAATTATCATATTAGGATCGAGATCGAATATTGTGAGGATCTAAATATGAGAGCATCTGTAAGCAGGAGTTGGGATGAAGACACCCGACATACACCCATTGTTTGTTGGACATGTCTTTCAGGGTGGAGGTTGCCTATGCTGACAAACCAAACCTTAAAAAATGCCAGACCCGCGAGACCTGAAATGATTGTTGAAATTAGCATATGATTATTGACTGCCGGTAGTGGGCAGGTTATGTGAATATGAAATGTAGATCTTGAAGTGCAGGATGGGTAGCGAAGTTATACCAAAAAATTTCACATTGGAAAAATGAATTGTTGATATGAAAGATCATGGGAAATAACTCCTTGTTGTATGGGACCATTGAGATAATGTAAAAAGTTGGTTTGAAGGGCATATAAGCTGGATCTACCCTAGGACTTCAAGGGCTGCGTGAATTATGTTTCGTATATCAAACTTGATGAAATATCTATCAATTGAAAATCTGGTTGTTTCTTGATGAAGTTTAGATCGGCGAAAAGTTGCATTCATCAAAAACCCGTGAACATCATGCATAGAGAAAGTAAGTCAACATTAAGCCTGATTGTATTCCCGTAGTTATGCTTGATGAAACTCGCATATTGTAATGAATTACACTTGTGAGGAAAGATCGAATGTGGAAGAAATACCCACATGGCTCTAACTCTATAAGAAGCGAGTAGTAAGATAAATTGATCTTTGAGGACAAAGATCCCGTTTAGGGGTAAATGCTGTGACAATCCGTCAATTTATGGTCGATGTTTTATTCTCAAGTATTATTTAAAAACATTATTTTAATTTTATATTATGAACTCACTCATTTTGGGAAGAAATTTAGGTTTACGTCTTGAAGTAGCATCGACTACGTTTAAACCGGAGAATTCTACGTTACGTGCTTACGTTTACATACACCATTTTGGTGACAGTCTGACATTTCAGGAAAAAAAATTATTCTTGAATATTATTTTAGGATTTTAATTTGTGTTGGTTCATAAACTCACAAATTTACGAGAAGAGATTAGGACTTACGTGCATAATCTAACGTCCTTTACGACTAAACCGGAAACCCTAGGTTTACGTATTTACGTTTTTGAACTCCGTTTTTTATGAGACAATTTTTATTATATTCGTTTTGTGCCGTTGATTCATAATTTATAAAAACGTTTTTCGTAAAACGACCCGAGGGCATGCAAATCGAGGAAACTAGAATCGAGGAGTACCCGTAAATTAATAGTGGATGAAACAAGTTACACTTGTCCCACCCGCACTTATAACCGGCCATAACAAGCCACACAAACCCTTGGGTGTCAAGTTTTGGCCTAAGCCATGGGACGGTTGTCCTTCTCTTGTTACAAAACCACTTTACAACAAAAACAAGCTAACTAAACTAGCTACTTCATTTCTATCTCATGCAAATCTCAAAAACTCTCTCAAACTCTCTCTCTCTCCTCTTATTTCCGTCCACTATAGCACCACCACACCACCATCATAAAAATCTAGCCATAAACAAAGGCTATAATCAACATATGTTGAAGCCTAGTTGAAAAGATGAAGATTGGAGGTGGTTATAACATGTGAAAAGGAGTTTATACGGATTTCTTAGGCTGATTTCATGAAGATATTCATCCATTTGAAGGACCCAATAATTTCATTTGCCAAGTTGAAGGTTTGGTAACAAGGAACCAAGTCTTGTTCATCAAAAACCTCATGTTTTCATCACTATTGGTGGTATAGATATTGTTTCTTCCTATCCTCTTGTTATTATGAATATGTAATCTTGTATTTTCTTCATTTATGTATATGTATATGATGATGAATGATGATCAAAAATATTATGTGGGGATTTGATGTTGATAGATTTGATTAAAAATATTAAAATCTACTTGAATGGATGTTAAAATCATGGCTAAAAATGTAGACTGTATAAAACAGTAAAGAACTATATGATAACTTGTTAAAGTAGCTTAGATAATCTTTAATATATATAAAGGAAGGTTTTGGGAAATCTCATCTTGGGCCAAAATCCTGTAAAAAGTACACGTGTAAAATATAAATAATCAACGTCCCATATTGCACTAACATTAAAAACAAAAACCTCCACCTTCATATTCATCTACAGAAACAAAAAACTAAAAATCCCAAAATAACAAGAACTACACGCACAATCCGGATGACATCCCAAAATAACAAGAACTACACGCACAATCACAAAATCAAAAGGATTATGTTGCTGGAGGATTTTGCAAACAAAGTGAAGACTTGAGGTATGATTATCCTGATTCATTTTCTTCCAAGATCCATCAAACAAAATACAAAATCAAAAGGATTTAGCTGCTGGAGGATTTTGCTGTTGCGAGAAGACTTGAGGTATGATTATCCTGATTCATTTTCTTCCAAGATCCATCAAACAAATTCATCAATCCATCAAGCGACTAACATGGATATTATAAACCATTCAATCTTATTCCAAAAATGAAAACCCTTTATTGGATTATAATAAATCCCCAAAAAAACATAATCGATTTGGGGTGCAACCACTGCGGTAGATCGATTAACCAGTTAATTCATCCACATTCATGTTAAAAGTAATATTGTTTATTAGAATTATAAAAGTAGGACTCCCATATATAAAAAACCCGTAATTACTCTGCTCCTTCACCTCTTTTTCAATCACAAAATCATTTGCTCCTGCTTTATTTATTCGAACATAATAAGGAGATTCATTTTACTTTTCTGGTTAAATAATACAGTATATTCTTCAATCTTAATTCCTTATGATTTAGTTCTTTTTTAAACACCATTAAAAATGAAAATGTAATCAGTCGTGCTATATATTGACATGGTGTCACTGGTGGTTTTGCTTGCTATATGGTATAGGCGCCAGTATAATCACGTGGTGGTATTTATTCATACCAAACATAATATTTAGCTCATTTATATGCAGAATACCCCTCATCGTGCTTTTTAGTTCTACAAACAATACAAAAGGATAATCGTGCTATATATTGAAGATGGTGTCACTAGTGGTTTTTAGTTCTACAGAATACCCCTCATCGTGCTTTTTAGTGTTGGGATAAACTCCTATACATGTTTTGTTTTTTGTTTTTTTTACTTCTCAAATTTTGTCATGTTTTGCTAATTAAAAAGTGTCTCGGTAAAATTACATAACATAAAACTTACATATGATATATTTCAGGTCGCAACTGTATTCCGCATGCTGACTTGAAATTCGCAAGAATCAAGGGAACTGCATACAAATGGGTGGTATTATTTGACTTTAAAGTATTGTGTTTTATTTTCCTCCTGAAGTTTGTCATCCATTACATCCTTAACGAGAAGAGCATCTACATAGAAATTTCTAAAATCGCAGAACAGGCTGAAAGACATGCTCAAGTTCCAAGGTAAATTTATAGCCCATTTTCACATTTTGAGGGTGTTTTTAAGACGTCTGAACCGGTTTTTGTTAATAATGTACAATCAAAAGCCTCTTCGATAACTGATTCAATATATTTCGTCTTATATTGTGTCATAGTATTTGTATTTTTTAAACTTAAGTACTAAATGGACTAAATTTTAAGCTTCTTAAATATCACTACTGAAATTCAAACAATGTGTAAAACATGTTTCTTATGATACATAAAATACCTGATTCACTTTTAAGCTCGGGAACATATGCAAGATATAGCTATAATAAAATCGTTACAAATATCAACTATAGAAACTGAACCACTAATTAGTTAACAAACTTTGCGGCTGATATTTAATAAAAAGTCTTCTAAAATCTACCATGCACATCACTGATCCTTTCTACTCATTATATGATCAAGAATGTTTAATCATGTTTTGATTTAATGAATATCATTTGAAATACTGTATGATGTGTAACAAGTGGAATGATGTGGATTAAGGCTATACAATGATGTGGGATCTTGACAGTTTGTTTCTACGTATTCAAATATATGTTTTTTACGTCCCCAAGGTTGGACACCCCATATTGTCATGTTGTACGTTAATCTTTAGTCTTTATGCACATCCTTTAGGAAATAGTTAAAACACATCCTTGACGAAATAGTTGTTCATGATTCAAGTGCATTTGTGTTGTTTTTTGTAGGAAATAGTTACAGCACATATGTCTTGACTGCGTTTAACAATTATACGAATTTTAGTTTCTCGATTGCAGCCATGTCTGTCTTTATTACTTTATATCAACTTTATTCACAAAGTACCTTCAATTATTATTCTGTTTATTATTTTAAATATTCTGTAATTTGTAAGATAAACTTCATTTATATATATTGTTGTTTTAACATTAATTATATGTATTTATTGTTTTGTTGACAGACACAAGATGATGAATATAGATTATCATCCTTATTCCACGAATTTATGTTGTTGGAGGATTTTGAGGTATTATAAAGATTGAATTTCTAAATATTGAACTTATTTATGTAATCCAAATCAATCAGGTCCACTAATAATATGTTACATGTGTATAATTTATGATTAAACTTTCAATTATCTTTATGTTTAAAAAGTGTAACTGAAAATAACAAACTTCCTGATTTCATGGTCAATCCCTTTGAATGCTAAAATGATTTCCTTAATTATCCATCTTAAATTTTGATTTTTTTTGAAATTCAAATAAACCATTTAACCTAATTCAATCACTATAAATTAATCATCACATACACTGTAAAAAGCAAACTTTTGCAATCTCTTCTCTCTTTGTATCAGATTCAACATAAAGTAATGTTCATTAAATAGCTTGTTTTATTTTTTGTATATGGGTACATATAGGTAGTATACATATCAAAAGACTCATGCTGTGTTTTCTTTTACTTTGTATGCAGAAATGGATTCAAACATGACTAAGATCTGTGATGTCGATCCAATGTTGGACGATATGAAGGTATTATCCAGATGTCTAAGCATCTTTAAGTCTCGTCCGGTTGGAAACCCAAGTGTGGTATGGAGCTTAGACTTTGTGATGCAAGACCCTGAGGTAGTTTTATTAGTATTTGTTTATATCTGATCTTTAATATAGCTAATCTTTAAATATAAACATTAAAATTTTGTTTTGGTTTTCAGGGTAATCGTATGCAAGCAAAAATAGATTCAAAATATATCAGCAAGTTCCAAGGTTTACTTGAGGAAGGAAAATGTTATGTTTTCAGTAACTTTGGTGTTGGAAACAATTCTGGAAAATTTCCATTATTGAACCATCTTTATAAGCTTAATTTCTATGGAAACACAAACGTGAAAAGGGTTCCGGATTTTGATAGAAACATTCATGGTTTCCAATTTACACCCTTATCTACTTTTACTACTAGGAATACCTTGAAACAGAACTTGTGGGTGAGTATTTTATATCATGTTTAATCATTATGTTTTTCTTTCTTACAGTTAGTTATTTACATTAACAAGTTGTTTTATGAAAATACAGATGTAATTAGAACTGTGATCTCTATCTCTGACTCTATCCCTTTTAACAAAGGTGGGAAAAACAAAACAAGAAGGACTATAATTTTGGAGGATGTCGAGTAAGCTTTTTATTTTAAAATAAATATTGAATTAGATCTTTTTCTTTCAACATATACTTAACTATCCTTAATTTAACTTCATTATATCAGAGGTGTACAACTTGAATGCTGTTTTTTTACTCATGGGACCAAACCTTTGCAAAGTTGTTTGATGAAAGGAAATCAAGGGGCCATGTAGTCATGATTCTTTAGTTATGCAAAGTTAAATATTTTAAGCGTAAGTAATCATCATGAATTAACCTTATACAACAAATGGTATGCTTATAATAAAAAGTATCTAATATATGTTTGTATTAAAATAGAGTCGGAATAAATCACCAAACACTCGGTCACCAATGCTATGTACTCGACAAAGTACTTCATAAGTGATGACATTCCTGAAATTGCAGCATTCAAAGCGAGGTAAATTATTTTGTTTGACAATTAAAAAGATCACAATTCAATCATATATTAGTTGAAGATTACCATTTAATTATTTTTACACAATTAAACAGGTATGTTCAGAGAGATGGATATGATCCAAATAATCATTCCATTGCGTAGTTTACTCCAGTCAAAAGAGAATTGACACCTGAAGAATTTTTTAAAGGTGCCATCAAGAAGACTGTTGGCGGTATAAGGGATTCTGAGAAAGTAAGATCATACATATTTTACATTTGAAAATTCGGTTTATCAAGTTCATAACCTCAAATAAACTATTTAGGATTATATAGCAGGCGTATAACTTATATGATTTCTTAATAAATAGTTAATGGAGTTGTATGCCTAATAACTTGAGCATAAACATTTCTTAGCAGGCTTATAACTTATATGACTTTTAGTATTTTTTAATATGTTTTATATGATTGTTTTGATATGATAAAGTATCAAAATTCAGAAACCTAAAACTTTGTAAATAATCAAGTGGGTAAAGTACTTTTATATTTTAAACATATTTTGATAAATTGTTCTATATTAAAGATTTTAAAATTTTCAAATATTTTTATTATATATGCAGCTGTTCGAGTGTATTTTGTATACAAAGTAAAAGAAAACACATCATGAGTCTTTTGATATGTATACTACCTATATGTACCATATACAAAAAATAAAACAAGCTATATAATGAACATTACTTTATGCAGCCATTCGAGTGTATTCTGTATGCCAAAATCCACAAGATCCACAAAGAGTATGGCTGGACGTACTTGGGGTGCAACCAATGTGGTAGATCTGTAAAAGAAGTTGCTTTTGGTGAGTCATCTACAAATGCAACAACAAATAACACAGAAAAGTTATGGAATTGCACCAAACATCCTACACTAAATGCTGGTTCAGTTGGGATGAGGTATTATTAATATGTATACATTTGTTGGTTTAGATTACAGAAATTATATGATACGTTACTATTAGTGTATATTAAAGATTATTAATTTTACTATTACAGATATAAAGTCATCATACGAGTTATTTATGACACTCGATCAGCATCATTACTGTTGTTTGGTGATATGGTTTTTAAGCTTTGTGGACACCTCTGTTATGATGTAATTCAAAAAAATGGAGCAGAATATGACAATTACTTCCCAACAGAACTTGATAGTATGAATGGCAAACAGTTGCTCTTTCGTTTCAAGTACACTAAGGAACATATTGAAAGCAATAAGCATGTCTATCAGATTAGTTGTATTTCTGATGACGAAAGCATGATCAAACTTTTCAAAAAGGAGTTCATCCAAGAGGTATTAACATATAATCCACATTCCTTTTATATATATGTTCCAACTTATATGTTGAAAAAGTCTTATTTTGTTTCTGTATAGGATGATAAAGAGATGAATGATATGCAAACACCTGTTATGACCAATAAAAAACCAGGCAAGGTCACTATTTCTGGAAGTTTACCATTTAACTTGGAAGATACTCCAAAATTTGGTGAAAGTTCCGGCAAAGATTGCAGCAGTTCGGGAAGTGGGAAGAGGACTTTCATCGAATTAGATGATTATGATGAAGAGGAAGCAGCGGCAAAAAGAGGGAAGCAGTTGGTGCATGTGAAGATTGAAAAAGAAGACTAACTTCAAGTCTTCTACATATATCATCCTGGATACTTTTAATTTATATGTTTTGTTTAATTTTTTGCGTTTTTAAGACAATGTTTTGTTTGGTTGGTTTATTTCTTTCAGATTTGTTGTCTTATTTCAGTGACATTTAATAATCATGGTCCTGGGAGGTTTTTCCCATGTACACATGACTTTCTCCTTTTTATATTCCTGGATGATATATAAAACTTTACTTTTAATTTCCTATGCCTTCTTTACAATTATTGGTCACATGATTGGTTGTAACTAAATTTATATTCTTGCAAGTTTTAATAAGTATAAAATACGATTCAGATGATGATAATTGATATTTATATTATCATTGTATTAGCTTGACTTATCTTTATATCTTTTTAAGAATCATGCTTGTGTTTTTTTTTCAATTATAATTATTGCCTTTGTTAATTTTTAGTCTCTTTAAAATATAATCTTAACAACATCAGTGGACTATTTTGATAATAGACGTCTTATTCCACTCTTTTATTCATTCCAAATGCATGGTTTGTGCAGTTTCGCCGCTATCAAATTGTGCTTCGTGATAGGGTCAAATCTAATCTGAGCTTGATAAAGGACCCGCAGCACAACAACTGCTTCGAGCACCTGCATTGCACTTCTTTCTCCAAAGCAAAAGTGAGGAGAAAAGACAGTTCAACATTGAACTTTATGTAAAGAAACTAAAACTTTATCAACATGAGTATGTAAACGTACATCACCACTTAACCCGCATTTTTAAAATTAGGCTTCTGCTACATTTAAAATGTTAGTAGTGTTGTTTCTAGAGCAGACGTTCTTTTTGTTGATGTGAACGATACAAGTTATGATATGTTGACCTGACAACATGTAAGCTTAACTATGTATGTTTAAAAAAAATACAGGATTTTAAATGTACGTAACAAAATAATAATTAAACCAACTTTAAAATAAAAAGTAAAACTATAATAATTATCATAACTTTATTATAAAAACTATAAATATGTTTGGCTAAATCTTTTTTATCATCTAAATAATATGTTTCCTAAAATTTCGCCTATGAATCCTCCACATAGTTCCATTTAACTTTTGGTAACCTCCATATACACATTATATATTCATTCAATTTTTTGGTAACCTCCAAGCAAATATTTTTTTAAGATCGACTTTTTTTTATAAAGAAGGTAGGCATTTATTATAATAAATCTTTTTTATCATCTAAATAATATGTTTCCTAAAATTGCTCCTATGAATCCTCCACATAATTTTACCAATTAATTTTTGGTAACCTCCATATACCGATCATTATAAATTCCTGTTAGTTCCATTGTTTCAATCGTACAGAACCAAAAAAAAAAGAAATCGCAATACCTCTTCATCATAACAAAAAAAACTAACAGTGATGCTATGGTTCCAACTGAGACCGATTCACATTCAAATAAAATTGTACATTCAACAAAAATTGTTGACAGCAATTCGAAAACTTCTCCACAGTCCACTATAGTAGACAACGGAGTCACACGTTTGGTGCAAGGTAACGTCTTAACTGATACTATTTTTTTGAAAAGTTACATCTACAATGTCTCAATATGCGATATCAACCATGTATTTTGTAGGTAGTTCGATATTAGCTTTCGATGATCTGCCATATGTGAAAGCTAATAATATTGGGTTATAGAAACAAGCTTCGTATGGATATTATAAAAGCTCAAATTCCGTTTAAACAACAGATATAATATATAATAATTACTTTATGTATATGAATTATTGGATGGCATCACAATTATGTTAGAATTTATGTAATTCGTATTATTTGACATCAAATAATTTTGGTGTAAAGCAAGGTCAACATAACAAGATTGTTATGAAGAGTGTTCCAGCATACAATTTGAAAACAAAGACCGATATTTGTAAGCACAATATTGTATAAATAATTTTTTAATTTTATCATTATAATTCAGTTTTTTACATTTGTTAATCGATCACATAATATTTTTGCAGCTACAAATTTAAACCAAGCTGGACAAAATTCTAATATGTCACATATCCCACTACCACACAACAGTAAGGCATCATATTTAATATTTATGAACTGTTTTTTCTAAATGATAGTTTGTTTTAACATATGTGCGCGTACGTATATGTGACATACATGCAAGTTTTTAACAAAACATAAATTATCAATCTCAACTATGGGAAATGAAAGTATGCCAATTGTAAAAAGGGGTCGTGGACGGCCGTGGAAGGATACTCTTAAGGAGAATGAGGTTACTAATGTGCGAACTTCTAATATCCATGTACATACTAAAAAACAATCTGCCGCAACATCAGGTAATATTTTAAAGATTATGTTCACAAAACTTTATTGATAGAAACACTAATAATAGTATGTTTGTATTACTGATTTAACATAAGTTTTGCACAGATCAAACAAAGCACAATTCAGCTCCTGCGAATATAGTCGTATCACAAATGAAACAAGTATCTCTTCCCATACTATCCCAAACAATTACAATACAGAAGAGGGGCCGTGGGCGACCACGAAAAGAAATTCATGATAGTTCTGTTGTAAGTAAAAAAATAAAACATGTACCGATATATGAGAATCAAAATACTCCACTGTCACTTAGTGAAAAAACACATCTGTTCCCCGTTCAAAATGCGATTTCTAATCATCATGTTCTTAGATCTCCTCTATCTGACATTACATCAGGTAACACACTATCTGTTTTTTTTTTAAATATAAATTGTAGACGTGTCTTTGAATTTTTTTAGGTTCAGTTTCACGTAGCGGTAAGCAACTGTTAACCCAACAACTGAATGAAAATATTCAAGGTGTTTTTAATAAGCTTGGACTACAAAAAAAGAAAATGGGACGTCCTCCTAAAAGTCCCATCATAGTTGATGTTACATATCATGGTAAAGATGCTGAGTCATCGCAACCTTTAACTATTGCTTCCCATAAGAAACGTGGGCGACCTCGCAAAGTACCACTGCAACACGGTAACACTTTCAACAATTTTATACCTTTTTTTATCTACTTATAAAAACATTTACTGTTACTTTCCGCATATATTTTATTTACTTGACCTAAATATCTCTTTTAAAGCGGATGGGTCATTGAGTAACACTCCTTTAAGAATTGGTGTTGGGTCTTCGTCTCCTAAGTTTCTAACTCCAGATGTACCACAAGACATATCAGCGGCTATTGATATCTCATATACATGTAAGGTTTATTTATACTAACGCATCATTACTACACAATATAGTGTTAATATTGTTAACACATACGACAATAATTTCAGACAAAACGTCAAAAGAAAATCCCGGGATAAAGTTCAGAAACATTACTCATGTACACTTTGACATTGGTGAGATACTATAACAGAATAATATAATTCATTTTTTATTACATACATATTACAGATTAAAGATACGATGATACTTATTACAGGATCAAGCCCGATTGAAAAAGGAAAATCAATTTTGAACATTCCTGACTTTGAACCATCCGATGTCGACAGTGAAGACTTAAATGTACCTACTGACCAGCCTGACATTGGTGAGATACTTTAATTTCAAATTACCCTATCAAATTAGATTTTCTAAGAAAATTTTTTAAACTAAATACAGGGTCAACCACATATGGACATGGGAAATCAAATTTTGATATCCCTGACTTTGACCCATCTGACGACGATAACAAAGACTTACATGGTTATTTGGATCCAGATTCTTTTGGAAATATTGATGATTTTGAACCATCAGACGATTATCTAGAAGATAATAACGAATATGGCGATTGTATAAAAGGCATATCTAAAGGTATTTATTATTAAAAAGAGTAACAAATTTAGTATTTGTTAATTTCTTATCATATACATATTGTTTAAACATTTTATCATCATTGATTCAGAATATCATGACCACGGAGATCCTACTGAGGAATGTACCAAATGTGGTGCATTACTGTGGCTTGCAGAAAGTAAAGTAGGATATGGCAATGCAAATAGCCCGGACGGATTTTCTCTTTGTTGTGGTAGTGGATTAGTAAAACTACCAGTTGCATTGAAGAATCCACCCCCTTTGTTAATGGGCCTATTGAAAGGTGAACATCCAAAGAGCAAACCCTTTATGGATCAAATACGTAGATATAATTCTATGTTTGCTTTTACATGAATGACTGGAAAGCAAGATAATAGCGTTAACAAGGGTCGTGGTCCATTCTGTTTTAGGATCCAAGGAAAAAATAAGCATGTCATTGGAGATTTATTACCAAAAAAGGGTGAAACACCAAAGTTTGGACAATTGTACATCTATGATCCAGCAAATGAGATTCAGAACCGGATTAATGTTGTCAGGTAACAAAATTACTAAAATTTCATATAACTTATATTAATTTTGGTCATTATTTATTTGTAAAGCTCATGATATTTTTTGGTACAATTATCAGTGGTACAAAAGATAAAGCGTCATCGTCTACAAAACAAGACATAGACTGTAAACTAACAAAAAACATAAAAGCTATGCTTGATAAGGAAAACCCTTTGGTTAAGCAATATAGGATGGCTGCTCAACAGATTGTTGTTGGTAATTCAGATGTTAAGATCAGACTAATTGGTAGACGAGATAGCGATGGTCGACAACACAATCTCCCTACCGCAGACGAGGTTGCTGGACTTATAGTCGGTGATTTTAGTTCAATGTATAAGCAAAGAGATATACTTGTGCACGAAAAGAATGGTAAATTGAAAAGTATTAGTGAACTACACGTTTCATACCTTCCTTTACAGTACCCTTTGTTGTTCCCTTACGCAGAAGATGGGTATAGGACAGACATATACCTGGATGGTATAACCAAAGACACACCTTAAAATAAAAAAAAATATGTTACCATGCGTCAATGGTTTGCCTATCGTATTCAAGAACGTCCAAACATTTTTTCAACTATTGTAAATGGCAAAAGGTTGTTTCAACAGTTCTTAGTTGACGGTTATAAAATGGTCGAAGCTGAAAGACTTTTATATGTAAGGAATAAACAAAGTGAACTCAGATGCGACACATACTCCCGTCTCCAACAAGCAGCTGCATCCTCAAATCCAGCAAATCCAAAGCGTGTAACACCATTAGTATTACCTGCAACTTTTACTGGCGGCCCACGTTACATGCTACAAAACTATTTGGATTCCATGGCAATGTGTAAATGGTATGGTTACCCCGATTTATTTATTACGTTTACATGTAATCCAAAGTGGCCAGAGATTACACGTTTCCTAAGAAAAAGAGGAATGAAATCAGAAGACCGACCCGACGTTACAACTAGAGTTTTTAAAATACAGCTCGATCAATTGATAAAGGACATCAAGGAGAAACGTATATTTGGACGTGTTCGAGCAGGTAATTTGAATATGTTTGTATGTATAAAACATTTATATTTCTAAGTATATATCAGAAAACTAAATTGTGTTTACATCTCTTTGTTTTTCAGAAGTATATACCATAGAGCTCCAGAAACGCGGATTGCCTCACTATCATTTGTGCATATGGCTTGAAGCAGATGATAAATTAAGAACAACGGATGACATAGACAGGTGTATATCAGCTGAAATACCCGATAAAAATGATGATCCTGAGTTACACAAATTGGTCAAAGAATTTATGATGCATGGCCCATGTGGTCTAGACCACAGAAACTACTCGTGCATGGTTGATAACAAGTGCTCTAAGAAGTTCCCAAAATCATTCACAGAAGAGACTTCATTTGATCAAAAGGGATATGCTATTTACAAAAGGTGTGATAATGGCGCAACAGTTAGGAAACAAGGTGCGGACCTACATTCTTGTTATGTCGTTCCGTACAACCCTACATTATTGAGAAGGTATTATTTTCAAAAAAATTAGTAACTTACTTAATTATTTTATATTCTTTTATGATAATGAACTATTATGATGCACTAATTTGTACAATATTATTATAGGTACCAAGCTCATATAAATGTCGAGTATTGTAACCAATTCGGATCCATCAAATACCTTTTTAAGTACATCAACAAGGGACCAGATAGAGTCACTGCTGCTGTTGAAGATGGTGAAAAAGACGAGATCAACGATTATGTTGACTGTCGTTATTTATCTTCATGTGAAGCTGCGTGGACGATTTTCAAGTTTGATATACATCACAGATTTCCAGCCGTAGAACGCTTACCATTTCATTTGCCGGACCAACAATCTGTTGTATTTGATCCTTCGAAAGCATCGACTTCCAGCTCGATAAGGTATCGGCTAATACTTCAAAGTTTTTAGCGTGGATGGAAGTTAATAAAACAGAAGTAGACGCGCGTGATTTATTGTATTTACAATTTCCTAAACATTATGTTTGGAATGCAACTAACAGAAAATGGACAAAGCGAAAACAAGGTAATAAATCAATCAATTTACAATAATTATAATACATTTCAAATGTTTTTTTAATATAACTCAGTCACCCATATCATTCCATTTAATCATACAGGTAAAAGCATTGGACGAGTCCATCACGTACCTCCTTCTTGGGGAGAGCTCTTTTATCTACGCAGAATTTTAAATCATGTTAAAGGAGCGCAAGAGTGGGAAGACTTTAGGAAATTTGAGGGTGTTTTATATCCTACGTGTAAAGAGGCTTGCTATGCACGAGGACTGTTAGATGATGACAGGGACTACATCGACGGTATTAAAGAGGCAAGCGAATGGGGAATGGGAGAATACTTACGGAATTATTTCATAATGTTAATACTCTCAGATACTATGTCGAGGCCGGAAGTTGTTTGGGAGAAGACTTGGGAACTATTAGCCGAAGATGTTTTAAGACTTGAAAGAATAAAACGGAATCATCGAGGTAATTTTTGTTTCTATATTTTAAATTCATACCTATGAACATAATAGTCTTTTCGTCTACCAATTAGTCTTATGTGCATCACAGATCTCGAACTTAGTGATACTCAACCATACAATATATGTTTATCGTATATTAAGGAAAAACTTCTCAGCAATTCAAAGAGTCTAAGAAATATAGTCAACATGCCTTACCCAGATTCGGAGTTCACAATGGGAAGTTACAACCGTTTGATTTATGATGAATTGGATTATAAAATACCTGAGCTTATAATCCAACACCAACAGTTATTTCAAACTTTGACTGATGAACAAAGAGCTATATACGATACAATCGTTTGTGCATGTCATAATAATAAAGGAGGAATGTTCTTTGTTTATGGTTATGGTGGGACTTGGAAGACCTTCTTATACAAAACACTTACAGCTGCTATACGGTCTAAGGGAGAAATTCTTTTAAACGTTGCATCGAGTGGCATAGCTTCACTTTTCCTTGATGGTGGAAGAACAACCCATTCCCGTTTTGCTATCCCGATAAATATTGTTGAAGATTTTATTTGTAGTATTCCTGCGGTTGGTGACCTTGCAGATTTGATACGAAAAGCAAAGTTAATAATATGGGACGAAGCGCCAATGATTACTAGACTTGCTTTCGAAGCTTTTGACAGAACATTAAAAGATATCTGTACCGGTCCATTCGAACAAAATTCAAAATTGCCTTTTGGTGGAAAAGTAGTTGTTTTTGGGGGTGATTTTCGACAAATATTACCGGTTATTCCAAACGGTACTAGGCAAGACATTGTACACGCGTCGCTCAACATGTCGAGCTTGTGGCAGCATTGCACTGTTTTAAAGATTACAAAAAACATGAGACTTCGTGTAGGTTATAATCCAGCAGACGCAACCGAGATAATGATTTTGCAGATTGGATTTTGGATATTGGAGAAGGTAAAATAGGGGGGAAATGACGGTCATGCGGAGGTCGAATTTCCCGAGGAAATGCTTATTCCGAAATCTGATGATCATATTGAATCTCTCATAAGAGAAACATACGATGGATGGCAGGATAATCTGTGGGATCCAACTTATTTTCAAAATAGAGCTATTCTTGCACCTACACACGAGCAGGTTGACAAAATAAATGAACGAATGTTGGAAAAACTACCCGTCAGAGAGAAAGTATGTTTAAGCTGTGATTCAGTTTCAGATGTGGATATTGATTTTAATTTCAATGAGTCTCTTTACACCACTGAATTTCTTAATACGATCAAGATGCCCGGTACCCCGCACCACAAATTAGTCTTGAAGGTTGGGGCTCCAGTTATGTGTTTGCGTAATATTGACCAACGCGGTGGACTTTTTAATGGAACGAGATTACATGTTTTGAGAATGAGCAATATAAACATAGAGGCTAAAATTATCTCCGGTGGAAAAGTAGGCACGGTGGTGGCTATACCTCGAATGAATATTATCTCGTCAGATAAGAAAATGCCTTTTCAACTAAACAGGCGACAATATCCTGTGGCCCTTTGTTTTGCTATGACAATTAATAAAAGTCAAGGACAAACTTTGTCTAAGGTAGGTCTGTATTTGGAACGACATGTTTTTTCGCACGGACAACTTTATGTTGCTATTTCCAGAGTAAAGAGCAAGAAAGGTCTAAAAGTCTTGTGCTGCGACAAAGATGGTAATTATTGCAAATACACAACAAATGTTGTATTTAAAGAAGTTCTCCATCGACTTTGAACTTTGGTAAACTAACAGGTATGTTGTCTTACAATCTTTATAGAATATATTTGTCCCACAAAAATCATTTAAATAGAAGACTGGATAGTTTTTGTTTTATTAAATGTTTGACCCAAACAAACCTTAAATCCTTACAATTAACAAACACACTACATGCTAAAGTGTTTTGATTAAAATGTCTCAGATAGTAAAAAAAGATATATTACTGCAAAAATCTATCATTTATTCATTTAAAAACATCACTTACTGTTTTTTATTTTTATGTTTCAGGATATATTAATTTTTTGCACATAATTTTTTTTCTTAATGGATTTTGGTGTTTTGTTTGCAGGATGCTAACAATGGGAAAGCTTGGATAAATGTTCACAAAGAAGATGATTATTTGCTTTTGAGTTGACATTTATTCCATCACAGAAAATAGAGAATGGCTTCTTGAAATATTAAGTTAATATGGCAACACTTTGAACATTAGAGACTGGATTTGCAATAAGGATAATTGTATTAATATGTTTTTTGTTCAAATACTTTTCCACGTATGTGTTTTTGTTCAACATTTTAATACAATATATCTAGTCAAAACTTTTGGTTTTGCATAACAAGTTATCGTTGTTTATGTAAAATCATTCATACATTATGTTCACCAATAATATTTTTGTAGCTCGCCGTCCAACGGGCGGGCCTTGCACCTAGTTTAATATACAGTAAGGTAAGTGACTTTTACATATGTGAGAGTTGGAAACTCAATGGAATCCATAAAATGAGTGAGATATGATCAAAACAATATTGAAGTTCAAATTTGTATAGTCTGTTTTGGACGAACTGTTAGAGACATTTAGAGGTTGATTGAGCAGTAGCTAAAACTGAGTTAATTGTAGAACATATCATGTAGTTTGTGCTACCCAAAAATGAAATTCTATCTCTTTGTATAACTCAAGATATGGTAACAATGGTGGAAGTGAAAACCATAATCAGATTTGTAAAATAAATGTATATATTATAAAATTAGCACTCAAGTAAAACTAATATAAAATGTATACCTAAAACCCACTAACTTATATATTACATATAAATAAGTATGAACTTTAATAATTAAAGGTAACATTTAATAAAAATGGCAATTGGATAAGTTTTATAAGTTATAAAACTATAAACATAAGTTTTACGTCTTTTCGGCTAAAACCGAAAGATTAACGTTTTCGTCAAATAAAACTTAGACGGTCGGACCCGTCTAATGTAAACTTTTTATAAATCATCTACTGATGTATAAGTACATTTGACAAGTAAAAACCGATAAAACCCGAGCTTTATAACATATGGGCATTAACGGGCCAAAGTAGCCTTATTGGACTATTGACCCAATTAGTTTGGATAAACACTAATGGACTTACTCATTGGGCTTAACCCACTTGGGCCCAACATATGAGTATAGGCCTGATATTAGAAGTATAATTGGGCTGATATAAAGTATTGGACTTTAATGGGCTTATTGGGCCTTAATATGGAATTGGATTGAAACTAGTGTAACTAGTCAAAAATTTGACTAACACATAACACTATAATGTGTATGAAGAGGTAAAATCCCATTTGATCATCATCATACTTATAATATCATCATATATATATATATATACATAGCCATTGTTTTTATAAATTCATTGGACAAGGGTCTAAGACGAGTATTATTTGTCTAGGTTCCCGTGATTGAAGCACGTACCGTACATCCAAATCGCCGATAACCACCTTTCCAAATCAACGAGAGTTCAGAGCCTCGCACTCTTTTAAATATTTTATGAAATGTTTTATAAACCCGCGAGGGATATAACATGTTAGTTTTGATAAAATATGACACCATTTGTCCCGATTATTTGCTTATTGATATGGACCCGAAGGATTGTATGACCCGATGAATGATTATATGACCCAATGAATGATTATATGACACGATGTATGAAATGAAATGGATTATTATTAGTTAGGTTATGTCACTAAAAGTCCCATTAGCATGAATTGTGAACTACCGGGATTTGGTAGACGCTTATGCATATAATAGTACTATTTGGGGAAGATCACCCCAGTTCGCGCCTTGACGGTTGATCCCCGTCGTGCCACATTGATTGGTAAGTGAATTTGTGTATGAGAAGATTTATATAAGTGTGATTATTGTGACGACACGCTGTTTTAGATGGGCAAATGAGTTTCGGGTTAGCTACCCGTTGTTTGTTATAGTAAGGTAGCAATGTCATGCGGCTTATAATAATCCAATAACGAAAATACTGATATACGCATTGAATTACGATATATTGCCTGATTAGCAATTGCCTGACTAGCAATACGGGGTCTTATTATTGATATTATGTTCGTGTTTTGGTTTTACATAACCATTTCTTATAACGGTTTTTATTAAACTCTATTCAACGTTATAAAATGTATTGTATGATGTTTTTTACGACAATGGTTCGTATAATGGTTTTGAAGGCAAAAGCCTATATTATGATTTTTGACAATGATTTGTATGAAATGTCTTTGGCCTATTTTATGGCTTACGACAAGGAATTGTATAAAATGATTTTCGGTAACGATTATATATACCGGTGATATATTAATAGTTTCTATTAAACTCTATGAATTCATCGCCGTTTTCGCTGACCTTTTCTTTTAACATGTTTTATCTCAGGTACTTGAAGGTAATTCTCGGGAAGACGACAAGAATTTATGGCCCGTACTTAAATAAAAATTTCCATTCAAATGTTTTGTAAATTTGTATGAAATACTATGACTTGGGACCTATGCAAATATTATATTCCTGAATGGAAAATGCTTTATTATTAAATGACACGATTTTTAAGCGTTGTCTATGATTTGAGTAATGTGTTATCCCGTAACACCAACGAATCTTCCACTGAACTAACGTATGAATATTTGGGGGTGTTACAGTTTCACTTAGTTATGGAGGTACCATAACAATAACACTGGAGGCACCAATGTTATGACAGCACCACGGCGGAGTGATAGCTCGTGGTGTCCCTTTCAGCTTTTAGCCATATTATTATGTTATCATGTGGGGCGTATGGGTGCATCCTAGGTTACATGTTTTCATATTATTCAGGTGAATGCGGTGTGTGCCTTGCATCCTTCACAAGGAGCTGATCACTCCTACCCAAAACTTAAATTAATTAGAGGCAACCCCTCTAATTACATGACGAGGTCACCCCTCCAAGTATTCATGCACGTTGATATTTCATGACATATATTGGCTAATGGTAAACATGTTAAACAACTTTTTATAAGATAAACATAAGGCTTTCCAAACTATAAAACCAGTTTTACTAAGTTATACCAGGTTTTCCAGGACTTAATCATTTCCGTTGCTATATGTTGTATATGCTTATGTTATTCATTCTATGCTTGTATATCCGTGCACTGAGCATTATGCTCAGCCGCTTTCCTTTCATGTTCCCAAAACGGCAGGTACTCAGGGACGCTCGTAGACTTTAAGTGTACGTGCATATGGATTGGAAGCTTTCTAGCCTTCATTACTTTATACATTTCTTCATACTTTTGATACTTATTTCCATAGACATTGTTTAGTCCTTTTCATTTACAGTACTTATGTTTGTGTGTGATGAGCTTTACTTTGGGGTACCGATGTTTGTTTCCGGTATTTCCTTTATGGTCATGTAATGTTTAAGAAATTTATCCTTGTATGCTTTGATGACACGCCATAATCACGCGTGACATTCCATTTACCAAAAAGGGGTGTTACAATTATGGTATCAGAGCCAAGGCTTCGACCTGTAGTCTCTCAAAACACGACCTGTGATTAGTGGGTAGTCACTATGGTCTTCCTAGAACTGACAGCCGGTTTTCATGCATTCGTTGTTTTCATGCGTTTATTGTTTTCATGCATTCATATATATGTCATTGTCGCAGGTTTATGACTAAGTAATGGTTGGTACAGAACTGGCCCTATTTAGTCGCATGTGTTTTATCGAAACTTTTAACTTTGGGACCGACCCATTGGCGTTCGCTCGCAATGTCTTTTGTTTTGAGTGAACTGACCATAGGCGTTCACTCTCGCTCATATAAAAGTTTTCATAAAAACTGCATCATGCATTCATGTACTAGTTTCCCCTGCATAAATTTTTCTCATGATTTATTGGTATAAATTTTTTCATGTATATATATTTTATGTTTTGATTAGTTTAATCATGTATTTTATGTGATATTGTCAGATGATAAACACACACAATGTCCGAGAGATGGTTGCAGCTGCCAATGCAGATTTACAGGACATCCTTCACCAAAACGACAATTATCCTCCTCCACCGCAGATATTCCCCACGGAGGGAAGGAATAGCCTTATGAGAGAATACTACACGATTAGGCAGCAAGCTGAGGAAAACAGCAACAACTTCATGTAGCGATTCCTACGGTTCGCTGGTGTTCTGAGAGCAGCAGCGGGCACTGCCGAAGAGCAAGCACAACATTTTCGTTGGGCCCTTTGTCCAATGATTGCCAATAACTTTGAAGGCACTACCTTCGACACGGTGGCACAAGTGGCCGATGCAGCAAGAAAGAGAAGACTTCGGGGAAGCAGAGAGACCCGAGAAGAGGCAGAAGAATGGGGACCGGTCTCGGCTAGCTACTCAGCAAGAGCCGACTCAACCCAAGGTAAACAGTTAGACTCACGACCGTTCTGCTACGGATAATGATAATTACCGTAACAACGCTGGAAACTCCAACAGCAGCATATCCTTATTTTTACTCATTTTCTTATGATTTCATGCAATAGTTCATAATTCTGACACATTAGAGAATCTTCTACCAGGAATCATGGTAACGCGAGGGACTAGAACCAAAGATGTTCACAGCCTAACCGTCCAGCTATCACTGGTATTCCATCTTACGAATTTTCCGCATTGTCCTTTGTACCTATTGTCATGTCTCATGTATATTGTTCTTATCAGGCTCTCAGCCAGCAAGGACACGTGCTGGAGGATATACTCATCCTCTTTGCACTACCTGCAACCTTAGGCACCTAGGGCCATATCGCCGCGACAGCGACGCATGCTTCAAGTGTGGTCCACCTGGCCAACGTATGAAGGACTGCCGCAAGGGCGAGATAGAGGGCACATCGGGACATGCTGATACCAAATCGCCTCCTACTAGTGGACGCGTTTACACGACTTCTCGCGATCAGGCCAACAAGTCTATAGGTACCATCACTGGAATCTTGTATATGTATGGTCAAGCTACATGTGTTCTATTTGATACGGGTGCTACTCATTCGGTTAATTCTATTGCTTATGCTAAGAATGTTAGGATATCCCCTATCCCATTCGAGAATGTACTAAACATTTCCACGCCTTTAAGAGACTTTGTACGTATAACTCATGTGTACAAGAGCCTTCCCCTAGAGTTTGATGACAAGATTCGTCCTGTTGACGCACTTCCGCTGGACATGAATGATTTTGACATGATTTTGGGCATGGACTTCCAAGCATCATGCTACCATAGACTGCCATTCATTTTTTTTGGATTCATATCGAGTCAACTTTGGTGATGTTAATGCACCAGAGTACATTCACAACGGGTTCGTCCCCAGAAGGTCTGTACAAAACCCTGCAAGCACGTGCATTACTTTCACATGGTTGCGAGGGCTATCTAGCTACTGTTCATGACATGGATGCTGAATCCCCATCAATTCAGAATCAGTTGATAGTGTTAGAATTTCTAGACATATTCCAGAAGAACTTCCGGGCATACCACCTACACGTGAAGTAGAGTTTAATATCGAGCTCATCCCAGGAGCTGAGCCGATTTCCAAGGCTCCTTATTGCATGGATCCCATAGACTTAAAGGAGCTGAAGGATCAATTGCATGAACTTCTGGAATGAGGCTTCATGCGACCGAGCGCATCTCTATAGGGCGCACCGGTCTTATTCGTAAAGAAGAAGGACGGCAATATGCGTCTTTGCATAGATTATCGCGAGCTCAACAAGATCACCATCAGGAATAGGTATCCTCTACCATATATCGACGATTTGTTTGACCAACTCTAAGGGGCCAAACATTTCTCAAAGATTGATCTGAGGTCGGGCTATCATCAGCTACGGGTAAAAGAGCAGGACATCGCCAAGATTGCTTTCCGTACACGCTATGGCCACTACGAATTTGAAGTCATTGCATTTGGCCTTATCAATGCTCCAGTAGTGTTCATGGATTTGATGAACAGAATCTTCCATGAATTCCTGGACAAGTTCGTCATTGTCTTCATTGACAACATCCTGATATTCTCTAAGTCCAAGGAGGAACACGAAGACCATCTTCGTACATTGTTACAGATTCTTTGCCAGAAGCAGCTGTATGCTAAATTCTCCAAGTGTGAGTTCTGGTTAGACAAGGTGGCATTCTTAGGTCACATTATGTCAGCAGAAGGAATCACTATGGATCCAGCAAAGGTTGAGGCTATTACCAAGTGGCCAATAACGACATCAGTGACTGAGGTTCGTAGTTTCCTAGGATTAGCTGGTTACTACCGTAGGTTCGTGGAGAACTTTTCCCGTTTAGCACTACCATTGACCAAATTGATGAGGAAAGGGGAGAAATTCGTCTAGAAAGATGAAAGAGAGAAGAGATTTGAAGACCTAAAGCAGAAGTTAGTATCTGCACCGATTCTTACTCTCCCATCTGGTACATGTGGATTTCAGATCTACAGTGATGCATCGGGGAAGGGACTTGGTTGTGTTCATATGCAACATGGGAAAGTGATCGCGTACGCTTCACGACAGCTTAAGCCTTATGAGGATAATTACCCTACGCATGACTTAGAACTTGCAACAGTCATGTTTGCATTGAAGATATGGAGGCACTACTTGTATGGAGAATCATGTGACATTTTCACGGACCACAAGAGCTTGAAGTACATCTTCACTCAACGTGAATTGAACATGAGACAGAGGAGATGGTTAGAACTATTGAAGGATTATGACATTAATCTGCAGTATCATCCCGACAAGGCGAATGTAGTGGCAGATACACTTAGCAGAAAGTCCGGAATGATAAACGGCATTAAAATTGAGGAGGAAATAATAAGTGACTTGGAGCGACTAGACATTAAGATCATGGTACGTGGACAACACGGTTACTGGGCTAATCTTAGAGTGGAACCTGAGTTACTCTATAGGATCAAGGAAGCTCAGAAGGATGATGGTGAAATCTGGGCGATAATTCAGAATTTGGAGAAGCAGACAGAATTTCGAGTAGACGTAGACGGTATCTTATGGCAGGGCACGAGACTTTGTGTTCCTGATGATCAATAACTCCGGGAAGCATTGTTAGCTGAGGCTCATATCTCCCTATTCTCTATTCATCCTGGTTCGACCAAGATGTACCATGACATCAAGCAATACTTTTGGTGGAGTGGTATGAAACAAGATGTTGCGACTTACGTCTCCAAATGTCTAGCCTGTCAACAGGTTAAGATCGAGCATCAACGATCTGGCGGACTTCTACAACCGTTAGATATTCCAGAGTGGATGTGGGACAAGATCACCATGGATTTTGTTACCGGTCTTCCGTAGACAAAGAGGAAGCACGATGTGATTTGGGTTATCGTTGATCGACTTACTAAGTCAGCTCATTTCTTACCGATCCGCAAGGAAGATTCAGTCAGTAAACTCGCCGATACTTACAAGAAGGAGATCATGAGATTTCATGGTGCTCCATCCAGCATTGTCTCAGACAAAGATCCTCGTTTCACTTCGCGATATTGGAGGAGTCTGCAGAAAGCTTGGGGGACAAAACTTAAGCTTAGCACAGCTTTTCATCCTCAAACGGACGGGCGATCGGGGCGAACGATTCAGACATTATAAGAAATGTTGAGGTCATGTGCGTTGGAATGGAAGGGAGATTGGGAGGATTACATTTGTTTGGTATAGTTTCCATACAACAACAGTTGGCACGCAAGTATCATGTGTGCTCCATTCGAGATGTTGTATGGCAGGAAGTGTCGCGCCCCAATCTGATGGGATCAGGTTGGTGAGCGAACACTTGAAGGACCAGAAATGATAGAGTTGACTAATGAGAAGGTCGCAGTAGCTAAGCAGAAATTGCAAGAAGCACGGTCACGTCAGAAGAGTTATGCCGACAAGCATCGTAGGGACTTACATTTTAACGTAGGAGATCACGTCTTCCTTAAGGTATCGCCGACTCGTGGTGTTAGACATTTTGGAATCAAAGGGAAGCCCAGTCCTCGATTCATCAGACCGTTTGATGTCATTGAGCGAGTCGGGAAAGTATCTTATCGTTTAGCGTTACCTCCGCAGCTTTCTCATGTTCACGATGTTTTCCAGGTGTCCTTACTCAGAGGGTACAAGTATCATCCCCTTCACATGTTTCAGTATCCACTAGAACAGATTCGTGAAGATCTTACCTTCATAGAAGAACCCGAACAAGTTCTTGACAGACAAGAACGAGTCATGAGGAGGAAGACGATTCCATTCGTCAAAATCCTTTGGAGGGATCACCCCGAGCGGGAAGCCACTTGGGAAACAGAGGAGTCTATCCGGGCTTCTTACCCTCATTTCATATTTTGAATTCGGTTATGTTCTTCTTTTTCAGTTTACGTTATCTATAATTCGGGGACGAATTATTCTTTTTAGGGGGGAAGAGTTGTAAAACCTGCATGCTTTTACCATGAAAAGTACATATATAATCGTACGTACATGATTAAAACTTTCCTTTTATAGCACATTTATGTTTCACGAATAGTAATTACAAGTATTATGTATGTATTATTACACGATAAGTATTTAATACGTATTAGGACACGATAATTATTGTCAACAATAATAATAATCACGAACAGGAAATCATGAACGTAAATAATCACGAACCTATTATTATGTATCTAGGTAACAATTATTACGATCACGTATAAATATATATATATAACACGAAAAATAGATAAACAAATCACGTAAACACGACACGAGAACACGTAAATAATTAAAACACGGAAAACAACGGGTTTCCCTTTGTGGGCCCCACCTACCCGCGGCAAGAACAAGCAAAAAGGGCCAAGCCCACTTGGGATTTAACTAAAACAAGAAAAAGGGAAAATAGATTTTCATAATACAGAAGATTAGAAAAATCACAAAACCCTAGCTTCTCCTTTTTCTCTCCTTGGCCGCCGGTTTTAAACACATAAGGAAGGGGTGTTCATTGAATTTTTGGTAATCCAATTCTTGCAAGATCGTTCGTGTTATCACTCCTTTTTGTTTCACGCATTGGTAATCTTTAAACCCTTTCTTTTTAATTCTTTTATTTATTAAGAACGCATGAAATCATAAGGTTTATGAAAAACTAGTTAAAACATGTTAAATAAATCATGGGGTAATAAATTTTGGAGGTTTTGGGTGTTTTGGTTCAGCCGACACACACAACCGAGAGCCCCAGGCTCTCGACTTGGTTTGTTTCGCACCAACAGCCGAGACCAAGTGGTCTCGGTGTGGTCTTGGTGGTTCGGCAACAAGAACAAGGGACCCCGACGCATGTCGGGGTTGTCCTTGTGGTTTGGGGGTCTCAGCTGAAAACAACAAGCACCACCGGCATAAGCCGGTGGCTAATATTAACAAGCAGGGGGAGCCGCGGCATGGGCAACGGCTAGCCAAGGACCAAGGGACCACCGACTTAAGCCAGTGGCAACTTTACACAAATAGTGGCAATCGGCCAAGCCGGTTCGCCACTGTTAAGGGTGTGTTTGTTTGGTCCGGTTCAAGGGTTAACACGGTCCGGTTCACGACATGTTTAGACTTAAAACACGGGTTCGGTTCATGACTTATTTTTACAAGTTAATTATTTTTACAAGTTAAATAATTACAAGATTAATTAAATTAATTTAACATGCTATATAATTAATTTAATTTAGACATGACTTAGGTTAATTGTTATTAGTAATATTACATGATTTTAACCTAAGTATTTTATGATTTAATTTAGACTATAGTAATTAATTAATTATTAAAACATTACATATAATTTATTAATTCTCATGACTTAGGTTATATTAATATGAAATATTAATACACGTTTTAACCTAAGTATTATTTATACTTTTATTTAATTAAATCATGCTATATTTAATTAAATCTTATAACATATAATTATTTAATTATATGTAATAATTAATAAACTATACTATTTAATCACATGACTTAGAATATTAATCAGTAAACACTTAAGCTTATATTTTTAGCTTAATAATCCAACTTAATTCTAATTATGGAAACTTTCTATTTTTAGGAACTTATTTATTTTAAGCAGCTAATCTATTTATGAAAACTTTCTATTTTTAGAAACTTATCGACCTTGGGTTGTACCTAGTCTGAAACAAATTGGATTTACTTTTTGTCCCATGTTCCCCCATTACTATTACTATACATATGATAATACGACATAGTTGTATCTTTTTTTTTCCATTTTGTTTTTTGTGACCACATAATAGAGTCGATATCTAATCCACCTAAGGATATATATTTCATTACAATAGTTATATGGCAGGTAGGTTTGTGTATGGAAAAACTACGCCCTCGAGCTCGAGGTTTTAATATCTTCACGATAGTACCTTCATTTACTTCGGCTTTACTAATGACTAAATTTTTTGGAAACTTTCTATTTTTGGAAACTTTCTATTTTAGGAAACCTGCTATTTTTAGAAAGTGACTTATTATTATAAAACAAGTATAATAATACAAGAAATACAAGTAACACTTAATCAGAATATCCAGAATACATGGTAAATACAGCATAACGATAAAATCAGTAAAAGATGACATGAACATATAAAACAAGCTAAGACATGATATAAAATCAGTTACGTACACAGTAATCAAAATACTTATACACGTATATTATCTATGTAGCATTAGTGAGATCGAATTAGGACTTCATTCATCTTTTTCTTTCACTGGACATAAGGTACGGATTCTCCGTCCTTTCAGTATGGACATTCTTTCCTTATTAGGATTCCCCGTATGCAGCCAACTGTTTTCCCAGTAGATGTTCAATATGTTTTGATTTGCTTATGTTTAATTAAATTCCTAAGCCTATACATGTGTGACCAGTGTCACCTAGTTATGGAGGTACCATAACCATAACACTGGAGGCACCTGTGTTATGATTCACCACGGCGGAGTGATAGATCATGGCGTCCCTTTCAGCTTTTGGCCATATTATTATGTTATCATGTGGGGTGTATGGGTTCATCCTAGGTTACATGTTTTTCAAATTATTCAGGTGAATGTGGTGTGTGCCTTGCATCCTTCACAAGGAGCTGACCCCTCCTACCCAAAACTTATATTAATTAGAGGCAGCCCCTCTAATTGCATGAAAAGATCACCCCTCCAAGTATTCATGAACGTTTATATTTCATGACCTATATCGGCTAATGGTAAACATGTTAAACAAATTCTTATAAGATAAACATAAGGCTTTCAAACTATAAAACCAGTTTTACTAAGTTATACCAGGTTTTCTAGGACTTAATCATTTCCGCTGCTATATGTTGTATATGCTTATGTTATTCGTTCTATGCTTGTATATCCGCGCACTGAGCATTATGCTCAGTCGTTTTCCTTTCATGTTACCAAAACGGCAGGTACTCAGGGACGCTCGTAGACTTTAAGCGTACGTGCATATGGATTGGAAGCTTTCTAGCCTTCATTACTTTATGCATTTCTTCATACTTTTAATACTTATTTCCATGGACATTCTTTAGTTCTTTTCATTTACAGTACTTATGTTTGTGTGTGATGATCTTTACTTTGGGGTACTGATGTTTGTTTCCGGTATTTCCTTTATGCTCATGTAATGTTTAAGACATTTATCCTTGTATGCTTTGATGACAAGCCATAATCACGCGTGACATCCCATTTACCAAAATGAGGTGTTACATGGTGTCTACAAGGCAAGGTTGGCTTGCTATACGTTTGAAGGTGGTGCCTTGCATTGGTGGAGGGCATACAAGTTAGCAAATGGAGGTGATGTTTGGATAGCTGCGTTGACTTAGGATCAGGTCAAGACCTTGTTTTATGGGCATTTATTTTCGACATATGAGTAGGAGGGAATCAAGAGGGACAATCATTCCATTCGTCAGAGAACTGGAGAGACTAGCATTGGGTTATTGCAGAGGTTTCTTAGGTTGGCTGGATTCTTAGGCGCTGCTGCGGGTACTACGGAAGAACAAGCTAAGCACTTTCGCTGGGATCTACACGCCTCTACAGCATCTCGTTTACTTAGTGTTACTTATGTTAATGTGGCATAAGTTAATGATGCAGCAACGTAGCTTGGAAATGCTACATGAGCGTGATGACTACGAGGAACAAGCTCGTCATGAGAAGAGTTATAAATTTCAGTCATCAAGCGTTATCATTTCATTTCAATTTTTATGTTCATTTATACATTTTTCCCTATCAAATTGTATCTTCAGGCAGAAGGGTAGAGACCGGTCCCAACCGGCCTCTCAACAGAATGCCAACAAGGCGCACGGTCAATCTAACGACCGCTATGGATCTGACCGGAAGAATGGTAATGACAATTACCGTAATGACAATTACCGTAACAACAATAGCCAGTCCAACAACAACAGTTCCCTAAATTCTTAAACTTTTCTATGTTAAGTTGCTGTATGTTTTACATACTAACATGTCAGCATCATGAACAGTAACTCAACGAGTGAACGTGACAAAAATCCTAAGGGTTAGTAGTCCAACAACTCGTCTTCATGTGGTAAACTATCATTTAATCTTTAGTGCAGTCATGTTTATGCCAAGTAATAATGTCTTACACATATTTCTTAAAGAGCCTCTCAGGTAGCAAGGTACCTCTAGAGGGTTACACCTACCCCATCAGCATGACTTGTAGTCGTTTACATCCTGGTCCATGCCGTAAGTTAGCCGACGTCTGTTTCAAGTGTGGACTACCAGGACACATGTTGAAGTACTACAAGAAGGGAGACACTGTTGGTACTTCTAGTGCTGCTCTTCCTAAGCCACCAGCTTCGAGGCGTGTCTACACTACCACAAGGGAACAAGCTAATAAGTCCTTAGGTACTATCACCAACATCCTCTTTATGGACGGTCATATTGTGTGTGTTTTATTCGATACTGGTGTTACTCATTTAGTTATATCCACTACGTATGCCACTAGTATTAATAAAATACCTACGCCATTAGAGAATATCTTATGTATATCTACGCCTGTGCGAGACTCTGTACGTAATACCCAAGTGTATATAGATCTTCTACTAAAATCCGATTATAAGATTCGCTCAGTAGACGCACTTCCTCTGGATATGTGCGAGTTTTATCTCATCTAAGGCATGGATTTGTTATCCAAGCATCATTCTACTATCGATTGGTATACCTATCGGGTTATCTTCGGTGATGTTCAAGCACTAGAGTACATTCACAATGGCTTTATACCAGGAAAGTTTGTACAAATCATCTCTACGTTAGAAGCTCGTGCATTGCTATCTCATGGTTGCGAGGGCTTCTTAGCTTCAATTCAGGATATTACTGTCGAAATTCCATCAATCTAAGATCAGCCAGTTGTTTTAAAATTCTCTGATGTATTCCTAGAAGAGCTTCCGGGTATACCACCTATCCGTGAAGTAGATTTTAACATCGAGCTCATTCTAGGAGCTCAACCAATCTCTAAGGCTCCTTATCGCATGGATCCCATAGAGCTCAAGGAGTTAAAAGATTAGCTACAGTAATTACTGGATCGAGGTTTCATCCGACCGAGTGTATAACTATAGGGTGCACACGTACTTTTCATCCAGAAGAAGGATGACAGCATGCGTTTATGCATTGAGTATCGTGAGATGAATAAGATCATGATTAGGAACCGTTATCCATTACCGCGAATCGATGATCTGTTTGACCAACTTCAGGGTGCCAAGCATGTCTCCAAGATTGATCTAAGATCCGGTTATCATCAGCTGCGAGTGAAAGAGTAGGATATTCTTAAGACTTCTTTTCGCACCAGATATAGCCATTATGAGTTTGTTGTCCTGCCTTTTGGACTCACTAATTCTCCTGCGGTATTCAGGGACCTTATGAACCGCATCTTCCATGAGTACTTAGACAAATTTGTTATCGTCTTCATCGATGACATCATCATCTTCTCTAAATCCAAGGAAGAACACGAAGAATATCTATGTATTGTGCTACAAATTCTTTGTCAGAAACAGTTTATGCCAAATTCTCCAAGTGTGAATTTTGTCTAAACAAGGTGGAATTCTTAGGACACATTGTCTCCGTAGAAGGGATTTATATGGATCCTGCAAAGGTTGAAGCTATGGCTAAATGGCCAAGACCGACGTCTGCAACTGAGGTTTGCAGTTTCCTGGGTTTAGATGGTTATTATCGCAGATTCATGGAGAACTTTTCAAGACTATCCTTACCTTTGACCAAGTTGATGCAAAAAGGAGGGAAATTCGTTTGTACTGATGAGGGGGAGAAGAGATTTGAAGAACTCAAGAAGCGGTTAGTATCTGCACCTATTCTTACTCTCCCATCTGGCACAGGTGGATTTCAGATCTACACCGATGCTTCAGGTAAAGGATTAGTCTGATTACTCATGAAACATGGGAAGATGATTGCATAAGCATCACGTCAACAAAAGCCTTATGAAGGGAATTATCCTACCCATGACTTGGAGCTAGCAGCAGTAGTCTTTGTACTTAAAATCTAGAGACAGTACCTTAATTGTGAATCATGTGACATCTTCACTGATCACAAGAGTCTCAAGTACATGTTCACTCAAAGGGAACTTAACATGAGGCAGAGAAGATGGTTGGAACTACTCAAGGACTATGACATCAATCTTCGGTATCATCCTAACAAGGCGAATGTAGTGGCAGATGCTCTCAGTAGGAAGTTGGGTATGATTAATGGCATCATGATACAGGAGGAACTCATACGTTACTTAGAGCGACTAGACATGGAAATCTTAGTACCTGGATAGCATGGGTACTTGGCTAATTTGAGAATTGAGCCAAACTTAATTTATCGAATTAAGGAAGCTCAGAAAGATGATGGTGAGATTTGGGCTATCATTCATAATCTTGATCGGCAAACAGAATTTCATGTAGACGAAGAAGGCATTTTATGGCAAGGAACTAAGCTATGTGTTCTAGATGATCTTACACTCCGGGAAGCTCAATTGACAAAAGCTCACGGCTCTCTATTCTCTATTCATCCAGGATCCACCAAAATATATCATGACAATAAACAACATTTCTGGTGGAGTGACATGAAGCAGGATGTTGCTACTTTCGTATCCAAGTGTCTAACCTGCCAGCAGGTTAAGATTGAGCATCAACGAGCTAGTGGTTTACTGCAACCGTTAGCGATTCTCGCATGGAAGTGGGATAAAATCTCCATGGATTTTGTCACCAGACTTCCGCTTACTTAGAGCAAACATGATGCTATATGGGTCATAGTAGATCGTTTGACCAAGTAAGCTCATTTTCTTCCAATTCGCAAGGACTTCTCAGTTAGCAAATTAGCAGATATATTCCTTAAGGATATCATACGATTACATGGAACTCCTTTAGACATCATATCAGACTAAGATCCTCGTTTCACGTCAAAAGTCTGGAAGGTGCAGAAATCTTGGGGCACTAAACTTAAGCTTAGCACTGCTTTGCATCCTCAGACCGATGGTCAATCGGAGCGTACCATTCAGAAATTAGAAGACATGATGCGGGCATGTGCATTGGAATGGTCAGGAAGTTAGGACGACTACATTTGTTTGGTAGAGTTTTCCTACAACAACAACTGGCATGCAAGTATTAAGTGTGCACCTTTCGAGATGCTTTATGGTAGAAAGTGTCGTGCTCCAATCTGTTGGGTTTAAGTTGGAGAACAAATCCTTGAAGGACCAGAAATGATAGAGGTGACCAATGAGAAGGTTTCCATCGCCAAGGCGAAGCTATAGGAAGCTCGTGCTTGACAGAAGAGCTATGCTGATAAACATCATAGAGATCTAGCGTTTAATATCGGCGATCATGTTTTACATAAAGTATCACCAGCACGTGTTGTCAAGCATTTTGGACTTAAGGGCAAGCTCAGTCCTCGTTTCATCGAAACATATGAAATCCTTGAACGTGTCAATGAAGTATCCTTACTCAAAGCTTACAACTACCATCCATTGCATAAGATTACGTATCCATTCGAACAGATTCGAGAGGATCTATCATATATCGAGGAACCCGAGAAAGTTCTCGATCGCCAAGAACGAGTCATGTGGAGAAAGACGATTCCATTCGTTAAAATCCTTTGGAAGGATCATTCCGAGCGGAAAGCCACTTGGGAAACGGTGGAGTCTATCCGGACTTCTTACCCTCATTTCCAGTTCTGACTCGGGTATGTCATTTCAGCTTACATGTCTTTCCAGCTTTTATGTCATTTTAGTGTTTATTATCTCATCAGCTTATCGTATCTCTAATTCGAGGGAGAATTATTCTTTTAGAGGGAAAGAGTTGTAAAACCCGCTTTAAAAACCCTAAGATCATTAAATGCACGAATTTACGGTTAAATTTAAACTTTGTAATTAATTAATATACGACATGCATCACGAATATTTAATAAAAATATTATGTATATTAATTAATTATCATAAGTATTATGTACGTAAACACAAATATTAATACACGATAAGTATGTATGTATAATATTATGACAACATTCAAGAAACGCAAACACGATAATTAAACACGAACACATACGATAATATGTAAACAAGAAAAACAAACATGAAACTACAAAGGGTGTTTGTTGGATTTCAGCTAGAAGAAGAGAAAGGGGAAAGACGGGCCAAGCCCGGACCAAGGGATTTTTCTATTCAATTAATAAGACCACAGGAGATTTACACATTATTATTTTTCAAGAAAACAGAACCAAAACCCTACCTCCTTGCCCTTTGGCCACCGGCGATCAAGAACACAAGAGGGTGTGTTTATCGATTTTGATATTGTATTCATACGCATACGTGTTTGTGTTTCCAATCACCAATTCATTCACGCATTTGGTGTAAAACCACAACATTATCGCATCCTTAGTTCTGGGACGAATTTTTTTTAGAGGGGAAGAGTTGTAAAACCTGTAATTAAAATACAAGAATTTGAATATATACAGTCTCAGTTTATTTAAAAATGTGACGTAATTAATTATTCAGAACAATTATTAATACCAGTTATTCAGTATTAAGTAAGTATTATTATTCAAAAAATAAATACTAAGTTTCCGAATTTAAAACGCGAGAACTAAAAACAAGCATACATGATAAATTATAAGTTGTCGAAAAACAAATGAAAACCACACATGTATATGTGGGCTGGCGGTTTTAATAGAAAAGAAGAAAGAACAATGGGCCTTAAGCCCATCCCTTTAAAAACAAACACAGGAAACAAACATACTACTATCATATGATTTCAACATATCACAAAAAGAAATTAGGGTTGGTGCTTGCTCTTGGTTACCGCTGGCTAGAACAACACAAAGAGGGGTTCGGTGTTGATTTTTTTCTTCTATCGATTGTTATATTCATCATTTCATCCTCAATCTTATAACGGTAATCACCCTTTCCTTTAATTCCATTTTAAATCACGAATTAGTATTTTTAGGATCTAAACAATTGAGTTTATATATTGTAAACATGAAATAATAATCAAGAGGGTGTCGGGTTTGTTTGGATTCAGGAAGTGATATGAGTGAAATTACTCATATCAATTGTATCAATAAATGAACATTAAATGGCCTAAAATATATGAAAATGGAATTGTATATGAATGTTTTTTGTTTCATGTGTGTAGGTACCCAAGATCACGAAAACCGGCTAAAACGACACGAGTTAAGTGGGCCAAATGGGACCCACATTTGGTTAATGGGCCTAAAAGCCCATTAAGATGCTACATTTGATAAGTTATATACAAAGCCCAAAATTGAGGTCCAAAATGAGACGGATGGATTTATTTCTATTTGGACCCAAAGTCCCAATTCCATTTATCAATATGGACGTGGGAAGTATTTAGCACAAATGGACCCACGCCCATATACCATACAATGAGACGGTGGGAGTAATATAAATATTATATTACTTTCACTTGGTCAAAACAAACTTTCGTTATAAACTATGTAACTCACAAAAAAAGAAACACAGAGAAGAAAAAGAGGCAGTCACAAACCATACTATCAATTGGGGGTTTTTGATTAGCTTATGTTTGAATCCCACGCGCTGAAATAAACTCCCAAGAATTTTAGGATGAAGATGTTGGTACCAAGCATTCCACGTGGCATCTCAAATCGTCACCCCTCTCTTTCTATTGGTTTAGTTTCTGAAAACCAGTGAAAGGGCCAATAATACCACATTAGCATCAAAGTAGCACAACAAACACAAAAAAATGCCAAGGTGGCGATCTGTGTGACCGAGAGGATATTTAGCAGTCGTTTGATCAAGAATATCAAGAAAGAGAGTGAAGAAAGGATGATCCAATGGCCTGAAACTGATCTTCCTCAACAAACACCCTCTCGGGTTTGCCTATAAATACCATTATTTTTCTCTTTGTATGCATCCCTTACTTTTTGTAATGTTATAATGTTAGTTTTAGATTAGAAGTTTTTATTTTCTTTTTAAAGTTATACTAATTTTAAGGAATTAATAAAATTGAATTTCTGTTTAATAATTGTTGGTGTTTTGTTCTTATTATTATTTCGGAGTTACTTTTAATGCTGAATCTATAATTATAACTGTTAAAAAATGTTTACATAAGCTTCTTCTATAGCTTATGTAAATGTTGAAAAGATTTGGGATAAAAATACTTAAACCACTGTTTAAGAATTTTAAATATAAGCTGCTGGTTCGAAATTTTACATGGTTCGAGCCATGATTTTTGTTTCGAGGTTTACTTGGTTCGAGATGATGATAGTGGTATCGTTTTTGTTCAAAGGTGGTTCAGCGCCAACCTTCTGCATCAATGGTTATCTCATTTAAGGTTAATCTCATTTTGATTTTTTTATAAGTTTTTTTAGTTTATACTGATAATTGATAATTTAGTTTTGGGTTTTATTTAACTGTTAAATTGAATTTTTCAATATGTTGTGATGATATAAATCTTTGTTTTGGAGTGTCTTTTGTAGAATTTGTTTTTTGTTAACTTATAGTTTGGATTTAACTCAAAAATTTATGTTCATAAAATATAACAAGTATTGGATCTGTATGTGCTATAATTTAGGATATTGATTTGTTTTGCTGAGATATTGTGTTCAGATGTCTGATATGATTTATGATTGAGGTACTACAAATCTGCTTAAATGGGTTTCGTTATTGATTTGTTTGGAGCAATTTTGAGCCTCGTTGTTTTGGTAAATGATTTAAGTAGTGAGAATGCTTGGACAATTAGCTATTTGATCTTGTTTGTCTTCTGATTAGGATGGCTGTGGTAATAGTTCTCTTTTAGGCTGCTATTGTGATTTGGTTTCTTGATTAGATACATATTGCTGTTACTATCGATTTCATTGCTTGGATATTTTGCTGTTAGTATTTTTAGTCTGCTTGTTTACATAGGATATCAGATTTGGATTTAAATGCTTTTGAGTATCTGTTGATAAGGTTTTAAAAACTACTTGTGTTATCTTGCTTGTTGACTTGTTTTAATATATTGATTTCGGTTTGTTTTTATATATTTAATAGATCATTTTGTTTACTGTTAAATTTGAGTTTGATAAGTGTTATTATTTTTCTTAATACTATACTGATATAACATCAGACCAAAAGAATTGTTTGGTTATCTGTGATACTAGTTTATACTCCAAAATCTGATTCAAATAATATTATTCAAAAAAATGTACTTCCTAGGACTCGAACCCTGGACCTCCAGGTCCACAGCCAAATGCACTAACCATTGAGGTGCATGCTCAATTTAGTTTAAAATATATTTCATAAATTATATTATACTACTTTTCTTTAATAACTTTTAGTGAAAATAAAACGTCTAATTTGTTTTCATAACTTTTAGATATTTTATAAAAATAGTTTTATTAAACTTTATTAAAATATTGATTAAATATAATTTAAAAATATAAAACTAAAATATATATATATATATATATTTTATTACTTTCTAAAATTTAAATTGTTTTAAAATTTGTTTTTAAATAATATAGTTTTAATTAATTTTGTTTTAAATAATTTTGATTTAATATTTATGTCTAAATATTTTTTATCAAAGAATTAAGTTTAAGTAAAAATAATTTAGTTTCATTTTGTCTTTTAGATTTAATTTTAGGATACGATTCATGCACTTTAGGTTTAAAATTTGTAGGATTATATTAGATAAAAACCTAAACCAAATTCAAATCAATTGTCCATTTCAAAACGAAAGTCTCAAATTCACAAGTTCCTTGTGTACAACGAACCGGGATCACTCTCGTGTTAAATTGATTCGTCTTTATCTTATTTTTGGATTATTACCTTTTCCTAAGGGTAGTTTCCTAAAATTTCTCTATAACGTATTAAATTAGAATACACCGACATTTCCCAACACATCAAAAATTTTGGCGCCTCTGTCGGGGATCTTGTGTACGGTTCTTTCGTGGAGATTTGTTGATCGTTGATTTGAAGACCCTTTCCGTCCTCGGAATGTTTTGTTATTTTTCTATTATATATAGTATATATCGTTTTTCGTGTTTTTTGTTATTACTATATTTTATTATGTAGAACAATAAATTCACCTACTTCCAAATAAGACCTTAGTTGAGATTTCATCATCTAGCTATTGTATTCGAATCCAAAACAAAAATAAAAGGCAAAATAGATAAATACTAATAAAAAGTTTGAACACGATTTATACAAACTATAAGGTGGGTATAAGGCGACGAGCTATAAAAGGCCGTCTAAGGAAAACGGTTTTTAAGTGCTTTGTGCCACCTCGTTTCCCCGCTTGCTTGTGCGTATATTGAGAGGGACGACCGATTATTGGTTTGCCAACTCAGTTAGTAATAAATTTATTTTTGTTGTTTACTTATTGCACCTCGAGACGTTTAGGTTTTCACCTAAGTTTCAATGTCGACCGAGTGTAGATTACTTCCATAGTAATAATCCTTATTCCTTATTTTTATCAATCTTTTGATTGAGCAATACCAAATAAAAATACCAAAAATAATCTTCTTCTAATATAATTTCTTTTCTTCAACCCTATAAATTCTCGTCAATTTTGGTTTATGCAATTACGATCTACTCGAATTTTGATTAATCTCGATGGGCTTGAAAAAATTCCTCGTTGAAATAGAAATCGTCAACAACAAGTAGTGGAACCCGAGCTTCCACCTATTGTTGTAGAGATGGCCGATAACCAAACAATGGAGGAATTGCTCCGTGCACCCACCGAAGGGTACGTGGAAGTAATCGTTGTGCCGGCTATTTTGGCAGATCGTTATGAGATTAAGACGGGTCTTTTATCACTCATTCGTGCCGACCAATTTCTTGGCAATGAGATCGATAACCCGCACTCTCACATTCGGAATTTTCTTCGCATCACCTCGACTCTCAAGTTTAGAGATGTGCCGAATGACACGATTAAGCTCAGGGTTTTTCGTACTCGCTCGAGGGGAATGCTAAACGTTGGTATGAAAAAGAACCACCGGGTTCGATTTTTACATGGGACGATTTAGTGTCTAAGTTTATGAATTATTTCTTTCCACCATCTAAAACAACTCACTTTAAAAACAAAATTACTAGATTTGAACAAAAAGTGCAGGAATCGTTTGAAGTTGCTTGGAAAGGTTTAAGGATTTGTTGAGACAATGTCCACACCACGGTTTCACAGAGTTATATAAAATTAATACTTTTTATAATGGACTTAATATGGTTGAACAAGATTCTTTAAATGCCGTCACGGGTGGTAATATTTTAAGAAAAACTCCGAGAGACGCGTGGGGTATCGTTGAGAGTAAGTCTAGAGTGCAATATTCATGAAACACACCGGTTTTTTCTAATGTGAATTCTTCTAATACCGAGATTTCTAGATTGGACTCTAAGATTGATACGATTTTGTATGAGATTAGGAAGAATCCTCATGGATCGATTAATGCGGATGAGAAATTTTGTATATCATGTGGTGGAGCACTTCCGAATTATGCTTGTTCAACCACCTGGTTTGATTAAGCTAGTGCTTTTGCCGCGACGGGAACTTATGGCCCTAACGGTCAAGCTCCTCGTTAAAACCATGTTGCTCCACTGGGTTTTTCCACCGGTTCAAAACAGATACAACAATGGAAACAATGGGAATAATTTTAATCGTGGTAACCAAGGGAATTTTAATCAAGGAAATGGATTTCATGCTAATCAAAACAATCAAGGTTTTCATAAAAATAACCAAAATGATTTGTCAAGTTACATCAAAACGAATGAGTCAAATTTGAAAGCTTTTCAAAACAATCTTGAAGGACAAATGGCAACTTTGAAAAATGAATATCAAAATATGATCAAGGGGCAAAATAACAAGATTGAACTTAACCAAAAAAGATTAGAGCAAAGCTAAAACCGTATGGAGCAAAGATTAGAGCAAAGCCAAAACCGTATGGAGGGAAATCAAGATAAGTTTGAGAACAAATTAATTTCGATGTTTGAAGCTTTTATGTGAAAAAATTTTCTCTTCTTCGGGTGGCTTACCTAGCAACACCATTCCAAACCCGAAAGGAGAGATTAAGTCCATCACTGTTTACAATGATGATAGCTTGGATATGAATTTACAAGATGTGATCGAGTTTGATCCTCCAACTAAAGAGACCTTTCTTGATGTTACCAAGGCTACATTAGATGCTAATTGTTCCACGATTTTACGTGATTTCTATCCTGAGAAATATGGAGATCCGGGTCAACTCTTGATACCTTGTGTTTTCAAAGGGCTTGAGGAATGCAAAGCTCTAGCCGATCTAGGAGCTAGCATCAACTTAATGCCTTTATCCATATGGAAGACTCTTGACTATTTCCCACATACTCCCACTCGAATAATCATTGACCTTGCTAATGGAACCACCGCCCACCCGGTTGGTATAGCGGAAGATGTCATTGTTAAAGTGGGGAAGTTTTTGTACCTTGTCGATTTTGCAATCGTTGATTATGAGACAAATCCTCGTATGCCTTTAATTTTGGGACGACCATTTTTGTCCACGGCTTAAGTTCAAGTTGATATGAGGAAAGATGAGATAACATTATTTTATGGGGATAATAATGTTGTTTTCAAAGCAGAAAAACTTCCAAAATTTGTTTCTAAAAATGTGTAAAATGTAAAACTTGTTGAAACTTTTGAAAGTAACACAAATAAGGATTTTCTCATTTACAAGGGTGTAAGGCAACGTATAAACTTCTCATTTCGTGAAGATGAAAAGTTAATTCCGGAGGGAGATGTTTGTTCCGTTGAAACGTGTTGTAATATTATCTCGTCTCCACTCACTCTTGAGGATAAGATCGATAAGGAAATTGATGATTACCTTAGTTCACCATTCGATGCTAGTGAGTTTGATTGTGAGAATTTCGATCTGAAGGGAGATATTGCTTTAATTGAAAAATCGTTGAATACGGACTCATTTTCATTCCCTCCGAAGGACCAAATAGATGATACTAAGTCACATTCTTCAATTGAAGAGCCTTTGACTCCTAACTTCACACCGAGTGAGGTTAGTGACTATTCGTTAGATAAGTTCGTCGATGAACTTCTTGTTCCTATTGATACACTTCCACCAGGAAGTTAAGACGTGTTCGATCTCGGTATCGAGCGTGATCTTCATGATTTACCTTCCATTATCGAGGAGTTCTCCGATGAACTACCCTCTAATGAGAATGATGATCTTGTATCCGAGTGTGACACACTTGATACTTTGTCAGATATTTCTTGTGATGACAAGATTGATGACACTTATGTAACTTACTCGAATCCTCTTTTTGAAGATTCGATGAACAATAATCAATTGTTTAAAGATGATTTTGAGAGAATCATACCTCCTTCATCTCACGCCCTTAATGATGATGAACACTTCTTTAAGGAGGTTGATGAGTTACTTTCCATAGACATTCCTTCGGAATTTGAGGAAAAGTCTAATGAACCAAAGGAAAACACTCTCTATCTTGAGAATGTTTCTAATGACGGTTTTGAAAACCCTTGGTTTGATCGCCCGATTTATGATGATGATAATGTTGACCCGGAGGAAGAAATTTTCTTTACTCAAAATATCCTTCCCACTCGCTTTGATCTTAATGTGCGGGTTTTTCATGCGACTCATTTTGAGTATCATGACCCCTTTGTTTACATTTCTAAGAGTTACAAGGTCAATAAATTCATGCATGTTGATACCACTATAGTTGATACCTTTATCCCACCATTACCATGTGCTTTACTTGATTATGGATTAACATGGGGGACGACACCGTGTTGTCTATTCCTTTCTCTCCCGAGGACGAGGTATTCGATCCCGGAATCATTGATTTAGGGAAATCTCGGCCTTTCACCGATGTAAACTCTGAAAGATTTTTTCGATCATCTTGGTGCGAGTTTATCTCGGGTAGCATACTATATCCATTTCATGATGTGTGATATTGACTACCATCTCTTTTTGGAGATTTATGTTGGAGTTTCATCCTTTTGTTTGTCATCCTACAACGAGGATGTGATCTTTGACCCCGGCATCGTGCTTTATGTTGGATTTTATTCTAATATGCCGGTTTTCACCATTTTCCCTAAGGACCAATGAATGCGGGGATCGAGTCGAGCTCATGACTCGGTTAACAAAACGAGGTGCTTTGTGGGGGAGTCCCATACATTCTATCTTCTATCTATTTTCTAACTCTAATAAGGCTTGATTTTTTCAAGCTCGTTCTCATGTTTTGTTGTGTTGTGAATCTTAGGTATGACCCTAATCATTGAAGACTCTCGTGTTCGGTTTCTGCCGGTCCACTCGAGCTTTCGTACTTTGATTATCAAAAGGGGCACTCACTATCCTTCGATTTTTATCGACTAACGTTTTATCTTGAAGCATAATTAATAAACGGCTTATAGTTTGCGTACTCTTTCGATGTTAGGACTTTTGCATTCGACTCTTCGTGTTTTAACAAGGGGGTGTTACTCTTGAGCTAGGAAACATTTAGGACAATTTTTGGTTTTAGCATGGGGAGTCAATCCATATAATCGCTTGCAATTCCTTTTGTCGTGTTCAAATGTAATCGTTTTTCTCGTTTTTCATAAAATTTTAAATTTTTAGTGTATTTTGTGTTTAATAATAAAGAAAATAAGTGTTTTTGACACAAATGTTGGCTTTCCGTTGGTGAAAATAAAAATAGTTTTTGACTCGACTCGGTTTTTACCTTAGCTCATTCCTTAACGTGTTTAAATCAAGTTTTGCTAGACTTTTATATAGGGTACTTTAAAACGCGAAAGTCTTAACTCATACGGGTTTAAGAACGAGAAATTTTCGCAAGTTCCTATAATTGATCCAATAAAGTCGTTGATTAAGGGAACATTAAAACGCAAATTCTAAAACTTGAAAAAGTCCAAGAAGATGCAAGATCCTATAGATGACTTGAAAACACAAAACTTTGATTTAATAGGCTAAGTGTCCATTAGTCTCACATTTTTGAGATTTTACAATATGGAGAACAAGAGATGATAAAGTTTAATCATATGTTTTTGAGGTTAATTCTTCCTTGTATAAGTATTTTTGTGTTTGATTCTATCGCCTCGTATTTATTTTCCACACTTGAATAATAAATTGCTTAATAAATAAAGTTTTTAAGAGGTTTAGGATTAATATCTTAACTCGTAACTCCTTCTTTTTCTTCCCTTGTAATTAAAGTAAGAACACATTGAGGGTGTCAGCGTCATGTACTTTTTGATCATGGGATTGCGGAAATTTGGCTTACTATATATATCATAATAATAAAGAAGAATAAATATAAACATGTTCTCTATGATCCTTCGGGTGGGAGTCAGGTAGCACTAGCCTTGTCATTAGAGCCTTAAGGTGAATGGCATGGTGACGTATTTAATAAAAAATTCTTCATCATCATGAGCCTTAAGGTTGGATGGTGAATGTCAATTCCCTTGTTTATGTCCAAGGAGCCTTCGGGTGTGGATTATAGATAAGGAGTACTTTTACATCTTAAAGAGCCTCAAGGTGTATGATGTAAATGTTTCTAACTCCATTAATAAGGTCAAAACTGACGTTGGAGGATTTATTGTTGCTTTAAGTAGTCCTATTAGCCAAATTTCGGATCCAGGGATTTATCCCTCAAATCGTGTTAAGTTATCCTTGATGTGGGCTTTCTTTAGTGACAATCGGTTTTTGAAGTCGAGGTTAGGTTTTGAGTGTTGGGTTTATACCGTTATCGCCTTCATTTTTGGATTAATAATTATTTAATAAGTCAAATGAACCTTTGGGTGACTGAAAAAATTTAAAATCTAGAGATACAATTAGGAATAAAAGGAGATTGAGTTTAACATAAATTGCTTGTATAAGTGGTCTTAACATTGGGGCTTATGATTGACAATGATCTTATTTATAAACATGGCATGAAAAGAGTGAAAAGTCGAGGACGATGGATCTATTTGAGTTTTATGATCCTTAAAGTTATTTTTCAAATAATGAAAGCATTACATTATGTCTTTGCAAAATAAAATGTCAAAAGTTGAATAAAAGTGTAATTAGTAGCTTTATTTTATCATTGTGTGAGGACACGGCAATTGCTTAGCAAGGAGGAGTTTGATATGAGTGAAATTACTCATATCAATTCTATCCATAAATGAACATTAAATGGCATAAAATATATGAAAACGGAACTGTATATGCATGTTTTTTGTTTCATGTGTGTCGGTACACAAGATCACGAAAACCGGCAAAAATGACACGAGTTTGAAGATAATGTCAAGAAAGCCAAAAATCAAGTTCGCTTTTCGAGGATTTAATTTTATGAAAGTTAAGTGGGCCAAGTAGGACCCACATTTGGTTAATGGGCCTAAAAGCCCATTAATATTCTACATTTGATAAGTTATATACAAAGCCCAAAATTGAGGTCTAAAATGAGACGGATGGATTTATTTCCATTTGGACCCAAAGGCCCAATTCCATTTATCAATATGGACTTGGGAAGTATTTAGCCCAAATGGACCTAAGCCCGTATACCATACAATGAGACGGTGGGAGTAATATAAATCTTATATTACTTTCACTTGGTCAAAATAAACTTTCGTTATAAACTATGTAACTCACAAAAAAAAGAAACACAAAGAAGAAAAAGAGGCAGTCACAAACCCTAATATCAATTGGGGGTTTCTGATTAGCTTATGTTTGAAGCCCACACGCTGAAATAAACTCCCAAGAATTTCGGGATGAAGATGCTGGTACCAAGCATTCCACGTGGCATCTCAAATCGTCACCCCTCTCTTTCTATTGGTTTAATTTCTGAAAACCAGTGAAAGGGACAATAATATTCTTCCACATCAGCATCAAAGTATCACAACAAACACAAAAAAATGCCAAGGTGGCGATCTGTGTGACCGAGAGGATATTAGCTGCCGTTTGATCAAGAATATCAAAAAAGACAGTGAAGAAAAGATGATCCAATGGCCTGAAATTGATTTTCATAAACAAACACCCTCTCGGGTTTGCCTATAAATACCATTATTTTTCTCTTTGTATGCATCCCTTTCTTTTTTTAATGTTATAATGTTAGTTTTAGATAAGAAGTTTTTATTTTCTTTTTATAAAGTTGTACAGATTTTAAGGAATTAATAAAATTAAATTTCAGTTTAATAATTGTTGATGTTTTGTGATTATTATTATTTCGGAGTTACTTTTAATGTTGAATCTATAATTATAACTGTTAAAAAATGTTTAGATAAGCTTCTTCTATAGCTTATGTAAATGTTGAAAAAGATTTGGGAAAAAAAAATACTTAAACCACTGTTTAAGAATTTTAAATAGAAGCTGCTGGTTCGAAATATTACATGCTTCGAGCCATGATTTTGGTTTCGAGGTGTACTTGGTTCGAGATGATGATGGTGGTATCGTTTTTGTTCAAAGGTTGTTCAGCGCCAACCTTCTGCATCAATGGTTATCTCATTTAGGTTAATCTCATTTTTACCTTTTTATAAGTTTTTTTAGTTTATACTGATAATTGATAATTTAGTTTTGGGTTTTATTTAACTGTTAAATTGATTTTTTGAATCTGTTGTGATGATTTAAATCTGAGTTTTGGAGTGTCTTTTGTAGAATATGTTTTTGTTAACTGATAGTTTGGATTTAACTCAAAAATTATGTTTTTAAAATATAACAAGTATTGGATCTGTATCTGCTATAATTTAGGATATTGATTTGTTTTGCTGAGATATTGTGTTCAGATGTCTGATATGATTTATGATTGAGGTACTACGAATCTGCTTAAATGGGTTTCGTTATTGATTTGTTTGGAGCTATTTTGAGCCTCGTTTTTTTGGTAAATGATTTAAGTAGTGAGATTGCTTGGACAATTAGCTATTTCATCTTGTTAGTCTTCTGATTAGGATGGTTGTGGTAATAGTTCTCGTTTAGGCTGCTATTATGATTTGGTTGCTTGATTAGATACATATTGCTGTTACTATCGATTTCATTGCTTGGATATTTTGTTGTTAGTATTTTTAGTCTGCTTGTTTACATAGGATATCAGATTTGGATTTTAATGCTTTAAGTATTTGTTGATAAGGTTTTAAAAACTACCTGTGTTATCTTGCTTGTTGACTTGTTTTAATATATTGATTTCGGTTTGTTTTTATAGATTTAGTAGATCATTATGTTTACTGTTATATTTGAGTTTGATAGCTGTTATTATTTGTCTTAATACTATACTGATATATCATCAGACCAAACGATTTGTTGGGTTATCTATGATACTAGTTTATACTCCAAAATCTGATTCCAATAATATTATTCAAAAAAATGTCCTTCCTAGGACTCGAACCCTGGACCTCTAGGTCCATAGCCAAACTCACTAACCATTGAGCTGCATGCTCAATTTAGTTTAATATTTGTTTCAGAAATTATTATACTACTTTTCTTTTAATAACTTTTAGTGAAAATAAAACGTCTAATTTGTTTTCATAACTTTTAGATATTTTATAAAAATAGTTTTATTAAAATTTATTAAAATATTGATTAAATATAATTTCAAAATATAAAATAAATAAATAAATATATTTTATTACTTTTTAAAATGTAAATTGTTTTAAAATTTGTTTTTAAATAATATAGTTTTAATTAATTTTGTATTAAATAATTTTGATTTAATATTTTTGTCTAAATAGTTTTATCAAAGAATTAAGTTTAATTAAAAATAGTTTAGTTTCATTTTGTCTTTTAGATTTAATTTTGGGATACAATTCATGCACTTTAGGTTTAAAATTTGTAAGATTATATTAGATAAAAACCGAAACCGAATTCAAATCAATTGTCCATTTCAAAACGAAAGTCTCAAATTCACAAGTTCCTTGTGTAAAACGAACCGGGATCACTCTCGTGTTTAATTGATTCGTCTTTAGCTTAATTTTGGATTATTACCTTTTCCTAAGGGTAATTTCCTAAATTTACTCTATAACGTATTAAATTTAAATACACCGACATTTCCCAACACATCAGGAAGACCGAGACCAATAGTTCTCGGTGTGGACTGTGGAGATCAGCCGCGACCCATAATGGGTGTGTGGTGGGTTTGTTTTAATTCACATCCCCAAAAAGTCCACCAGGGGTGTTTGGTTCACAAACAGTGGGTAAAAAGGGGCGTCCAGGGGGTGTTTGGTTCGAGAACTTTGATAACAAACATAGCACACTGGGTATATGAGGCACAACAATGGAAACAATACACTAACAGTGGGCATATATTAAACAGAAGGGATTCGGTTGAGATTAAAGTCCAGAATTAGCGACCGTTTAGTAACAGAAATTCTGTAGCAACTTATCTTATTGACAGTTTCGTCACAGTTTAGCGACGGTTTAACGATATAAAATTATGTCGCTAATACGACTATAAGAATATAAACTGTTGTTGCTTTGTCTTAGTGCGACCGAGAGGGTTATCTCGGTAGGCTCGGGTTCACGGTTTAAAAATTAAACAAGGGTTCATTTAGTTAACATTTTACTATAAATTTATTTTAAAATATAACAAGTATAAAGGTTTTATTAATTTAATTAGTATAAATTATAAATAATTTGACTAGTTTTATTAATTGAAACATATAATTTTGTTAAATGAATTAAATGATTCTTGAAACCTTTCTAATTTAGGAAACTTTATTATTATAGCGAGTTACTATATATAGTAATGTAAGAATATATTTTGCACATTAATCAGAAGTAAAGGAATAAACTTATCAGTAATATTTTAGAACAGACAGAATTTACCAAATTATACACAAACAGTAATACAAGAATATAACAAATCAAACTAAGAACAGTTAAGATCAGTAAAAAACAGATATCAGTCAACTCATTCGCGTCCGTTATTCATGTAGCTTCTGTGAAGTCGAAGTAGGAGATCCATCGGTTTTCCTTGCAGTCAATTATTGGACACAAGGTACGGATTTTCCGTCCTTCAGTAAGGACTTCCTTTCCTATGCATGATTACGATTCCTCGTCCGCGGCCAAATGTTTTCCCCAGTATATGTTATGAAATTTAATGTAATCATCTTAATAACTAAGTTAAACTGCTGAGCTTTATATACATGCATGACCATTTATATACTAGTTATGGAGGTACCGTAACCATGACACTTGAGGCACCTATGTCATGACTCCTCTATGAGGGAGTGATTTCTCGCAGCGTCCCATTTATTTCAGCTTGGCCATTTTATCAGTATTATCAGCGCGGCGTATGGGTGCATCCTAGGTTATCAGTTACAGCTTATCAGGTGAATATGGTGTGTGCTCTACATCCTTCACATTGGAGTTGATCCCTCCACCCAACATATCAGTTAGAGGTCACCCCTCTATAGCATGACGAGGTCACCCCTCTATGTATTCATGCAGACGTTGTTATAGCACATGACCTATATAAGCTCTTGGCACTTAAAATACAGTAAATGCATGTTTTTAGATTTAACAGATAATAATTCAGCTTTACTAATTATAATCAGACTTTTAGAACAACACAGTTTTCTACTGCTCTTTTACTTATTAGTTTTATTGTTTCAGTATTTGTTATCTGTTTCATTCCAGTACATTCTTATCATGCTTTATATCCGTTCACTGGGCGTTATGGTCAGCTATAGTTTTCCTTTCATGTTCCAAACGACAGGTACACAGGGACGCTCTTAGGATTCTAAGAGAGTATGTGCATTGGATGAAAGCTATCCAGACTTCTTCACCTTATGTACTTCATACATTACTTGCTTGTTTGGACATTGTTTAGTCCTTCCTTTTCAGTACTTAATTATTCATGTTTGAGTTTATGTTTGGACTACCGATGTTTGATTCCGGTATTTCCGTTATGGTCAGTTATTGTTTATAAGACATTTGCCTTGCATGCTTTGATGACATGCCATAAATACATGTAATGTTCCACTTATCAAAGTCGGGAGTTACAATTATGGTATCAAAGAGCAAGGTTCGACCTGTAGTCTCTATAACTTGACATGTGACTAGTGGGTAGTCACCAGAAACTTCCTATATTTTGTTGTTGTTATCTTTTATGTTTCTCATGCATTCCATCATTCATTTTTCCTTATTTTGACTAAGTAAAAGGTTAGTACAGGACTGACCATATTTAGTCGCATGTGCTTTTCTACGAATTTTGTATTGGTGAACCGACCCATGGGCGTTCATCGTTACTCATGTCAGATTCATGTTTTTCCGTCGAATGTTATTTTTGTGAACCGACCCATAGGCGTTCACCAGTATTCATATCAAATTTTCGTTGGCTATGCCTTCATGAAATATCTCATGCATATTTCAGATTTCTTATTCCACTTTTCTAACAAGTTAATCATTTTTACTCTTTAAACTTTCAGATGCCACCCAGACACAATAATGAGAATGGTGGTATAGTTGTTGCTATTGCTGCAACTGTTCAAGGAGTTGTGTAAGCCATGTTACCGCAGATTTAGGATGAGATTCGAGCTGAGTACCAAAATGGACCTCAGATCAATAACAACCCTCCTTCTCTACCACCTGCCACTCTAGCTATCTGGTTAGAAAGATTTAACAAACAGAAACCCCAGTCTTTTGAGTAGACAGTAATTCCAGCGCACGCAAAAAACTGGATTTCTCATATGGAGAAAATCTTTGAGGCCATGGATTGTGGGATGCCTTCAAGGTCAGGCTAGCTGTTTACAAGTTGGAGGGTGACACCCTACATTGGTGGAGGGATTATAAGCTAACAAATGGGGGAGATGATTGGGTGCTCACATTGACTTGGACACAATTCAAGGCGATATTTTACGATCAGTTTTTCCCTCATGCCGAGCAGGCAAGACTAAAGAGAGACTTTCACTCCATTCGTCAGAAGAATGGAGAGAATAGTATGGAGTTCATGCAGCGATATCTCAGGTTGGGTGGATTCTTGGGAGTGGCTGCAGGTACTATAGAGGAGCAGGCGATACACTTTTGCTGGGCTCTTCACTATTGGCGTACGGATAGACTACTTAGTGCCACGTACACTAACGTGTCGCAGGTAGCTAACACTGCTCGTAATGTAGAGATGCTTTATGAAAGGGATGAGAACGAGAACGTAGAGTAATACAATGGTTTTAGCCAAGTATGAAAGTTCGTTAAACCGATCTTTTTTTTTTGGTAAAAGGGTAACAATGACCCCGGTAAATAGAACCAAAAAAAGCGTTGAAGTACAAGGAATGTGGCTGAAATGACACATTAACCGCAAGCTACAGGCAGCTTGTTAAACAAAATGTTTATGACATGCCATAAACATTAACTAGTCTAGAATACTGGAAATATATAAACTAGACAAGTTAAACCGATCTTTTCGAATTGATTACCGGTTAAAAGTGCGACTCAGTCGTTCTTGGTGGAAAATAAAATGGTTTGGTTATCTAAAACTAATTAAAAGAAAAGGCGTCGTTAAGTAATTAAAATAAAAACAAAGCGAGAAAAGATTAAGCTAAAAATAAAGACTTTTAAAAGTAAATGACGAGAAATTAAATAACGTAAAATGAAAACTTGACGAAAAGTAAATTTGATAATTAAATAAGAAATGCAAAACGTAATTAAAACAGACTAAAAACAAAACGAGAAAAACTGTCACTTTTTCTCTAAAAATAAAAACTAGAAAATTCCTTCATTCGGAAAAATATCCTTCACTCGGGATAATGCTTCGTTCGGAAAAAGTCCCTCACTCGGAATAGTCTTTCGTTCGGAATATCTTCTTCATTCGGAATAGTCCTTGGTTCGGAATAATAAGCTCGTTCGGGAAAATCTTCTCGTTCGGGAAAATACTCGTTCGGGAAAATCTTCTCGTTCGGGAAAATAACTCGCTCGGGATATTTTGCTCGTTCGGGAAAGTTCACTCGTTCGGGAAAATTTTCTCGTTAGGGAAAATTAATGCTCATTCGGGAAATCTACTTAGTTCGGGAAAGAAGAACTGGTTCGGTAAAAACTGGGCAAAATGAAACAGTGACGAAAAATAAGGAAAAACAAGGCACGAATTTAGCTAACAACAACCATAATCAATCTAAAAATTAAACCAAAATAACCACTAATGATTAACTAACAATAACCAATCGACCCAAATCAATTAAACTAACAATAATAACTAAAACAATCAAAACCCACTTGATTAAATCTATGAAAACTCAAGAACACAACCAAAATCAAAAGCAAAGATTAAACAAGAAAGGAAGAAGGAGATGAATTAAAAGCTTGATTAAAAGTAAAGATTCAACAATAAAAACTTAAAGATTAAAGATCTTACAAATTAATCTAGAGAGAGAAAGCATAGACTTAGAGAGAGAAAGTAAACTATACTACTCCTAATCTAACGTAACTAAGCCTAAAACTAACCAACCCTCAAATGACAAATGAGGGTGGTATTTATAGGAGAGGGGAGTGGTTGGTGGCTTACTCCTTTCTTTCTTTCTTTCTCGTCTTTTTGTCTTCTAAGTTCTTTGACTTTTTCGACTTTGTCTCGGGATTAGTTTAAACTCGTCTTGTAATTTCTTCATAAATTAGATTGAGTTCTTCGGCTTTATTAAACTTCCGTATTTAGACTTTTTCTTCGATAAATCTTCAGAATAGGCCTTGGACTTCCGTTCTTTTTGCACCCTTGATCTTTTGACTTCGTCTTTTGTCTTTTTCTTCGATAAAAGCCCGTGAAAGCCCGTGTTTTCTTCCCTTTTCACATTTTGATCCTAAATCACAACAAAAACACAAACCACGCATAATTCCGACATTTACGACATAAAATACACGTTATGGTCTGGTTTTTATTATAATTAAGTGGTCAAAGGATGGGTGTTTTCACACCTATCAAATCCCCTACACTTGACCATTGCGATGACCACATGCAATGCTTAGTGACAAAGCAAGATTTACATTCTCCATCATAATCAACCTACCTTGGCCTTTATTAAACAATAGATACTAAGGAAAATTTAAAAGATAGAAAATATACAAAACAGGTAAATAAATTAAAAACTTACATTCGGTTTTGGTTGTCATGAATGTTCATCATCCTCAAGTTTCACGTTCCCCAAACCAAGCATATAAACGAGATCATTGTTATTATAAGTTAGGAAACTAACACAAACTCATGTGGGCCCATTATTCACTTAGACTCCCTTATTCCTAGGTGTATCTCTTATATTTTATTGTTGTCTTGAATGATCACGAAGATGCATTGTTGACTTATTTCGATAGTTATTTAGGCTGAAAATAGAGTAGGACGATTTAATCAATAGTTAGCTAAATGACAAAATCTTTTAAAACTGCTTCTCGGGACCTCTTAAAATTCATATCTTGGCATAACTTGCTTCACGATTTGTGACCTTTCTCGGACCGATATTTGGTAGTGACTTCATACTTCGAATCTTGAGAGACGTTCCTGAAAATATGGTCTTATCTTCATAATAGGAATTTCTTCACTTGAACTTTTTGAGAGATTCTTCATATTTGGACCACGACTTCTTCATTTTTCTCCAATCTCTATTTTGGACACTGATATACAACGATCCGCCTCCTTTTAGGACTTGGATCTATTTATCCTCATACCTTTCTAGGGTCTTTTTGGATAGACTTCTCCATGATCTTTAGGGGAGTATTTGGTTTTCGTCGTGTGTCTCGATCCTTCATATTGATCTTCGATAAATGATTCTTCACATCACTTTTGGATCTTTAGCAACAAAATGTATCCCTCATGCCTTGTTAGGGCCTTTTCGGACTCGCCAATCTTCGCATCCCGCTTCAATAAGTTATGCCTTGGCTATCAACTCTAATTAATACCGAGCAACTTTTAAACGATCTTGTGCTAGAAGCTAAGTAACTTTCCAAATCGTACAACCTTATTTATTGTAGATAAATTGATTAGGAAGCGATGGGAGAATAGGCTTATAATCAACTCACATAAGTTCACGAAAGAATACCAAACTTATAATTGACTCTATCATCTCTCGTTATCCACAATTTAAAATCTCAAGGAATGAGACTCGTGAATGCTTAGCCAATTAAATCAAAGTTTTGGGTTTTCGAGTCATCTATAGGATCTTGCAAACTCTTAGACTTTTTCAAGTTTAGAAATCGCATTTTAAAGTTCCCTTGATTAACGACTCTCTATGATCAATTATAGGAACTTGCGAAAAGTTCTTGTTCTTAACCCGTAAGAGTTAGGACTTTCACGTTTTAAAGTTCCCTAAATAAAATCCTAGCAAAACTTGACTTAAACACGTTAAGGATACTAGCTAGAGTAAACTTGGAATAGTAAACTCGGGTTGAGTCAAAAGATTCACAATGTTTGAAAATTAAAACCACTTTATTCAAAATTTATTCTAGCAAAGAAAGAAAATAACTATAACAAAGGAAAAACTACAAGGCCAAAATAGATCAAAAATTTTGAAAAATGTCGAAAAATTGATTTTCCGGTTAGAATGAGGACAAATACAAGGAAAAGCCCATTTAACTTCGATAGAAGTCCCCCCTACACTTAATATAAACATTGTCCTCAATGTTTAAGCATGTGAAAGTAACCTCCCCTACACTTAGGACATTGTGAACTTTGTTTAAATCTCGCTAGGAAGAGACAACTAAAATGATTCCTATTTTAATATTGAAAAATATAAAATAGAGAATCAAAAGAGTTTAGGATAGAACCGGGAAGACGGGTACACGGAATCACGGGTCGTCAAAAGTCATCAAGAATGGATCTTTAAAATCTTGAATCCCTGCACATGATAAGAGACAACAAAAACCAACGGGGCTCCCCCTACACTTATGATGAAAACAAATAAAGATAGATAATCGGGTTACCTCCCAAAGAGCGCTTGTTTATGTTGACCGAGTCACGAGCCTGACTCGTCCCCGAATTAAATGGTCCATGGGGAAGCCTCGAATGTAATACCGGGATCAAAGACCTTGTCCTCGTTCCCGGAGGAAAATACAATAGGGAAGGCTAGAGGATAAGTCTTAAAAGGTAGAAAAGTCATCTCAACATACGAAAAGTATGTGAGATCATGATCCACGGGAGGTGGGGTGGGTAAAGTAAGCAAATTTTCATCCCCCAAAGACAATTGATGCTCAGATAGCGGAAAAGACGTAAGGTTATCAATCATAAAGTAATAAATGTCACCTCCCGGGTCAAAGCACTCATCCTCCGTAATGGTGTCGAAAGGAGTGGATGAAAGGTGCTCGGGAGGGGGACTTTGGACAATACCTTCCTGCAGCAAATTATCAAAAATAATATCCCCCTCCGTGTGATCATCATCAATACCCGGAGGTATTGAGTGAATGTCGATTTCTTCTAGCAATGGGTCATTATACTCAACGGGTGTAATAGACTAAGGTAAGGATTCTTTAAGAGGAGGAGAATTCAACTCTTCAATTTTAGCAATCAGAAGATGAACTTTAAGTAATTTGTCACGAAGAATAACGTCTTCCACCTCATCTACAAGACCAAGTTCAGGGGTGAACTTCTCATAAGTCGGAGAGAATAAATCAACATCGCCTTCATCGTATGGTGGAGAAGGATAAATTTCAAAAGTGAAATTCTCATAGCATGGAGAAGAATCATCATCATTAAGAGCGACATCTTCTGTAAGCTCCTCAAAAGTTAGCACATCACAAACCTCATCAAAGAATTTATCAAGACCAAAATCACTAATCTCACTCGATGTATCACAATCCTTAGACGTATTATGGATATCAAGAGCAGGAGTAGTAATCTCAGAAGATGGGTTGAGATTGTAGATATCATCCTCGTCATCATCATCATAATAGACTAGACCATTCCAGTTAGGAGTGATATAGTCGACTAACTCCTCCTTGATAACCTCCACATCTTTAAGAAGCTCATGAAGCAATTTTTGTTGATCATCTCCCCGAGTATGTTCAATTAAACCCATTCTATCCCACGCTGTAAGTAAACATTTTGGTGTAGAAAAGAAGGAAAACGACCAAATTGGTTCAAAAAGGTGTAGGTGGATTTCAAAATTTGGTCACCATCAAGCAAAGGTTGCCTTTCCTTATGTAAGTCAGCTCGGATTTGAGCTAAACCTTCTAGAATGTCATTCAAAGTAGTGAGTTGTTGGTCAAGACTAATTCCCTGAGAGGATTGATGATTGAGGGTGTGATGTGGGGGCTCAAAGTTATACAAACCGGAATCATAGCACGTAATTGGCTCAAAGATATTCATCGGTTGACAAGAAGAAGCATCGTGAGGGCCCCCACAATAGTTGCAACACGGGTATGGAGAAAAACCCTGTGCTTCTTGTAGATAGCTATTACCATTGTCATAATTGTAACCCAGTTCTTGCTCGCCATGAGGAGGGTATCGAATTGGACACGAAACATGCCAATGAGAATCGATTCCACAATATATGCAAAGGGCAATAGGAGGTGGATTAGCAAAGGACGAATTAGTCGAGTTGCACGATGGACAAAATCCCAATTGTGAATCGATTGAAATAGGAGGAAGGTCTTTTCCGCATTGCTCGCATGAACACCATTGACATGATTTGCACCCATATAATCGTCTCCCACACCCTAAGCAATGGACACAAGAATCCATGAAGAACAATAGATAAGCAAGAAGTTTATTTTTGGTGCAAAACTTTCGAAAAAGAAATGCTTTTATGATTTTTCAAATGTTTTTGGATTTTTGAAATTTTTGTTTATCGGGTTCTTAGCCAGTCAGAACACCTACTGGAGGATATACTCATCCTCTTTGCTCTACTTGCCACCGTAGGCACCCAGGGACATGTCGCCGTGATAGTGACGCATGCTTCAAGTGTGGTCTTCCTGGCCATCGCATGAAGGACTGCCGCAAGGGCGAGATGGAGGGCACATCAGGACATGCTGATACCAAGCCGCCTCCTACTACTAGACGCGTTTACATGACATCTCGCGATCAGGCCAACAAGTCTACATGTACCATAACTGGAATATTGTATATGTATGGTCAAGCTGCATGTGTTCTGTTTGATACGAGTGCTACTCACTCAGTCATTTCTACTACGTATGCTAAGAATGTTAGGATACTCCCTAAGCCACTAGAGAATAGACTCAGTATTTCCACGCCTTTGGGAGACTCTATAACCCATGTGTACAAGAGTCTTCCCCTAGAGTTTGACGACAAGGTTCGTCTTGTTGACGCACTTCCGCTGGACATGAATGATTTTGACATGATTTTGGGCATGGATTGGCTATCCAAGCATCATGATACCATAGATTTCCATTCATATCGAGTCATTTTCGGTGATGTTAATGCGCCAGAGTACATTCATAACGGGTTCATACCCGGCAGGTCTGTACAAATCATATAAATCTTGGAAGCATGTGCACTACTTTCACATGGTTGCGAGGGTTATCTAGCTACTGTTCATGACATGGATGCTGAATCCCCATCAATTCAGAATCAGCCGATAGTGTCAGAATTTCCAGATGTATTTCCAGAAGAGCTTCCGGGCATACCACCTGCAAGTGAAGTGGAATTTAAGATCGAGCTCATCCCAGGAACTGAGCCGATTTCCAAGGCTCCTTATCGCATGGCTACCATAGAGTTAAAGGAGCTGAAGGATCAACTGCAAGAACTTCTGGAACGAGGTTTCATTCGACCTAGTGCATCTCCATGGGGCGCACAGGTCTTATTCGTTAAGAAGAAGGACGGCAGTATGCATCTTTGCATAGACTATCGCGAGCTGAACAAGATTACCATCAAGAATAGGTATCCATTACCACGTATAGACGATCTGTTTGACCAACTCCAAGGGGCCAAACATTTCTCCAAGATTGATCTAAGGTCAGGCTATCATCAGCTACGGGTTAAGGAGCAGGACATCGCCAAGACTGCTTTCCGTACACGCTATGGCACTACGAATTAGTAGTCATGCCATTTGGCCTTACCAATGCTCCAGCAGTGTTCATGGATTTGATGAACAAAATCTTCCATGAATTTCTGGACAAGTTCGTCATTGTCTTCATCGATGACATCTTGACTTTCACTAAGTCCAAGGAGGAACACGAAGACCATCTTTGTATAGTACTACAGATTCTTCGCCAGAATCAGCTGTATGCTAAATTCTCCAAGTGTGAGTTCTGGTTAGACAAGGTGGCATTCTTAGGTCACATTGTATCAGCATAAGGAATCACGATGGATCCAGCGAAGGTTGAGGCCATTACCAAATGGCCAAGGCCGACATCAACGACTGAAGTCCGCAGTTTCCTAGGCTTAGCTGGCAATTACCGTAGATTCGTGGAGAACTTTTCCCGCCTAGCACTACCATTGACCAAACCGATGCGGAAAGGGGATAAATTCGTCTGCACTGAAGAACGAGAGAAGAGCTTTGAAGACCTGAAGCAGAAGTTAGTATCTGCTTTTCTTACTCTCCCATCTGGTACGGGTGGATTTCAAATCTACAGTGATGCATCTGGGAAGGGACTTGGCTGTGTTCTCATGCAACATGGGAAAGTGATCGCGTACGCTTCACGAAAACTTAAGCCTTATGCGGAAAATTAACCTACGCATGACCTGGAACTTGCAGCAGTCGTGTTTGCATTGAAGATATGGAGGCACTACTTATATGGATAATCGTGTGACATTTTTACGGACCACAAGAGCTTGAAGTATATATTCACTCAGCGTGAATTGAACATGAGACAGAGGAGATGGTTAGAGCTGTTGAAGGATTATGACATAAATCTACAGTATCATCCCGACAAGGCGAATGTAGTGACAGATGCACTTAGCAGAAAGTCCGGTATGATCAACGACATTGAGATAGAGGAGGAAATCATAAGAAACTTAGAGCGACTAGACATAGAGATCATGGTACGTGGACAACACGGTTACTGGGCTAATCTTAGAGTAGAACCCGAGTTACTCTCTAAGATCAAGGAAGCTCCAAAAGATGATGGAGAAATCTGGGCGATAATTCAGAATTTGGAGAAGCAGACAGAGTTCAGAGTGGATGCAGATGGTCTCTTATGGCAGGGCACGAGACTTTGTGTTCCTGATGATCAAGAACTCTGGGAAGCCTTGTTAGCTGAGGCTCATAGCTCCCCATTCTCTATACATACTGGTTCGATCAAGATGTACCATGACATCAAGCTGTACTTTTGGTGGAGTGGTATGAAACAGGATGTTGTTACTTACGTCTCCAAATGTCTTACCTGCCAGCAGGTTAAGATCGAGCATCAGCGATCTGGTGGTCTTCTTCAACCGTTAGATATTCCATAGTGGAAGTGGGACAAAATCACCATGGCTTTTGTTACTGGTCTTCCATCAACCAAGAGGAATCACGATGCTATTTGGGTGATCATTGATCTACTTACCAAATCAACTCATTTCTTACCGATCCGCAAGGAAGATTCGGTCAGTAAACTCGCCGATACTTATAGAAGGGAGATCATGAGACTACACGGTACTCCATCCAGCATCGTCTCAGATAGAGATCCTCGATTCACTTCGCGATTCTAGAGAAGTCTGCAGAAAGCTTGGGGTACACAACTTAAGCTTAGCACGACTTTTCATCCTCAAACAGACGGGCAGTCAGAACGAATGATTCAGACATTAGAAGACATCTTGAGGTCATGTGCGTTGGAATGGACGGGTGATTGGGACGATTATATCTGTTTGGTGGAGTTTGCATACAACAAAAGTTAGCACGCAAGTATCAAGTGTGCTCCTTTCGAGATTTTGTATGGCAGGAAGTGTCGCGCCCCAATCTGCTGGGATCAGGTGGGTGAGCGAACAATTGAAGGACCAGAAATCATCGAGCTGACTAATGAGAAGGTCGCATTAGCTAAGCAGAAATTGCAAGAAGCACGGTCACGTCAGAAGAGTTATGCAGACAAGCATCGTAGGGACATACATTTTAACATACGAGATCAGGTTTTCCTTAAGGTTTCGCCAGCACGTGGTGTTAGACGTTTTGGAATCAAAGGGAAGCTCAGTCCTCGATTCATCGGACCGTTTGATATCATTGAACGAGTCGGTGAAGTATCTTACCGTTTAGCATTACCTCCGCAACCTTCTTATGTACACAATGTGTTTCATGTGTCCTTACTCATAGGGTACCAGTATCATCCCCTTCACATGGTTCAGTATCCACTGGAACATATTCGTGAAGATCTCACTTTCATAGAAGAACCCGAACGAGTTCTTGACAGACAAGAACGAGTCATGAGAAAGAAGACGATTCCATTCGTCAAAATCCTTTGAAGGGATCATACCGAGCGGGAAGCCACTTGGGAAACAGAGGAGTCTATCCGGGCTTCTTACCCTCATTTCATATTTTGAATTCGGGTATGTTCTTCTTTTCCAGTTTACTTTATCTATAATTCGGGGAAAAATTATTCTTTTTAGGGGGGGGGGAAGAGTTGTAAAACCCGCATGCTTTTACCATGAATAGTACCCTTACAATAGTACGTACATGATTAGAACTTTCCTTTTTAGCATGTTTACATTTCACGTACAAGAATTACAAGTATTACGTATGTGTTATAACACGATAAGTATTTATTACCTATGAACACACGATAATTATTCCAATAATAATTATAATCGCAAACATACGAACATGAAATCATGAACGTAAATTAATCAAGAGCTAATATTACGTATGTATGTATATTTATTACGAGAATGAATAAATATATTAAGTCACGAACGATAACTAATCAAATCACGTAAAAACACGAACACGAGAACACACTATCATTTTAGACACGGAAAATGTTCGGGTTACCCCCATGTGGGCCCCATACCCACGGACACAACAAGACCAAAGGGCCCAAGCCCATAATTTTACTAAACATGGAATTTAAGGAAAAGTTATTTTCATTTAACACATTTAGTGAAAACAAGAAAAACCCTAAAAATCTTGTCCTTCTTCCTTTGTCTTTGGCCGCCGGGTTTAGCATCACCAAAGTGGTGATTCGGGTTGATTTTGGTCTTTGATTTATTGCAAGGATCGTTATGTGTTCATCCTCATTCGATTCACGTGATTGGTATAACCTTTAACCTTTTTCTTTTTATGTTTTTAATTACTAATCACATAAAATCATGAATGTTTTAATAAACTAAATAAAAACAAGTACTTGATCATGTTATTAATCTTGGGCTTAAATCAATTATGTGTTTAGGGGTGTTTTGTTTGTGGCCGACGCCTAACCGAGCCCCAAGGGGGTCTCGGCTTGGCTTAAACTCACACCACCGAGACCTTAAGGTCTCGGTTTGGTTATGGTGGTCTCACGGCAGCAGCAAGGGGAAGAAACCCCGACCTAGGTCGAGGTAGGTGATGGTTACGGGTTCGGTTCATGGGTTTTAAACACGGGTCCGGTTCACATGTTAGAATAAAAACACGGTCCGGTTCATGAGTTCTTTTTCAAGGTTTATTATTTTTACAAGTTATATTATTTTTACAAGATTTAAATTAAATTAATTAAAAGAATGAACATGATTAATTTAATTTACATGACTTAGGTTATTAATTTTATTATTAATTCATGAATTTTAACCTATGTATTTATCTTTTAATTAGACTATATAATTAATTAATTATTAAAACTATGACTTATAATTAATTAATTTACATGACTTAGGTTATATTATTAATAGATAATAATACATGTTTTAACCGAAGTATTTATTTTACCGTTATTTAATTAAATCATATTATATTTATTAAATACTTAATACCTATAGTTTATTTAATTTACATGAAATAATTAATAAACTATAATGTGACAATCCGTCAATTTATGGTTTATATTTTATTCTCAAATATTATTTAAAAACATTATTTTAATGTTATATTGTGAACTCACTTATTTTTGGGAAGAAATTTGGATTTACGTCTTGAAGTAGCATCGACTACGTCTAAACCGGAGGATTCTACGTTACGTGCTTACGTTTACATACACCGTTTTTGGTGACAGTCCGACACTTCAGGAAATAAATTTATCCGTGAATATTATTTTGGGATTTTAAATTTGAGTTGGTTCATAAACTTACAAATTTACGAGAAGAGATTAGGACTTACGTGAATAATTTAACGTGCTTTACGACTAAACTAGAAACCTTAGGATTACGTATTTACGTTTTCAAACTCCGTTTTTGATGAGACAATTTTTATTAGATTCGTTTTGTGCCGTTGATTCATAATTTATAAAAACGTTTTTCGTAAAACGACCCGAGGGCACGCAAATCGAGGAAACTAGAATTGAGGAGTACCCGTAAATTAAAAGGGATCGGACAAGTTTACACTTGCCCACCCCTATACAAGTGGCATCCAAGAGTACACAACACACTCTTGATGTGTCAAGTTTACTTAAGTAAACAAGGACACTTGTCCTTGTTTCTTACAAAACCACTAGAAACACAAAACTAGCCAAGACTAAACCATTATCTCATTTACAACATACAAACCACACACAAACTCTCTTGGCTCCCTATGAACGTCCATCATGCTCCCAAAACACCCCATTTGATCAAAAATTCAACCATGAATCATGTGTTTAACTTGCACAAGTTGAATACCCTTTGAAGTTATGGAGATTGGAGGTGATTCTAACATCCAAAGAGGAGATTTCTTGGTGTCCTAGGTCTGATTTCCCACAAGGAGATTATAAAGATTTGTGGACTTGAAGATGATATTGGTTTATCACAAGTTTTGCCATCAAAATCCAAGCCTTGTTCATCAAAAACTCATCTTTTCATCACTAATGGTGGTATAGAGATTGTTTCTTCCTATCCTCTTGTTATTTTGATTATGTAATCTTGTATTTTCTTTATTTATGTATATGTATAAAATGATGAATGATGATTAAAAATATTATGTGGGGATTTGGTGTTGATAAACATGGTTAAAAAGATGGAAAACCATATGTAAAAAGGTTAAAATCTTGCATAATAAGTTAGCTGTATAAAAACAGTAACTAACCATATGTTAAACTGATAAAATGGCAAAGTGGAATCAATATACAGTAAGTATTAGGTCTTGTACACATGTGAGAGTTGGCCATAAAATGGAATCATTATAATGAGTGAGATATGATCAAAACAAAATTAGTGTATCAATCTGAATAGTCTGTTTTGTGAGGACTGTTAGGGATACTTAGACTTGGATTGAGTAGTAGCTAAAACTTAGTTATTTGAAACACATAATATGAAGTTTATGTCATCCAAAAATGAGCTTCTATCTCCTTGTAAAAATCAAGATATGGTAAAAATGGTGAAAATGAAACTAAAAATCAGATTTTGTGAAATTAAAGTTTAATAGTATTATAATAGCACACAAATAAATATAGTATAAAATGTAAATTAAAACCCACTAACTTATATATTACATTTATATAAATATGTACAATAATAAATAAAAGGGACATTATATAAAAATGGTAGTTTGATAAGTTTTATAAGTTATAAAACTATTAACATGTTTTTTACGTCTTTTCGGCTAAACCGATAAATTAACGTTTTTGTCAATTAAAACTTAGACGGTCGGACCCGTCTAATGTAAACTTTTTATAACTCATATACTGATATATGAGTACATATTACAAGTAAAACCGATAAAACCCGAGCTTTATAACATACGAACATTAACGGGCCAAGTTAGCCTTATTGGACTATTAATCCAACTAATTTGGCTAAACACTTATAAACTTACTTATTGGGCTTAACCCACTTGGGCCTAACTTTTAAGTATAATACTGATATTAAAAGTGTAAAATGGATCAATATAAGGTAATGGACTTATAATGGGCCTAATGGGCCTTGACAAGTAAAGAAGATGAACTAGTGAAACAAGTATAAAAGTTGTCAACATATATCACTAAAATGAGTAAATGAGAATGTACAATTCCACTTGATCATCATCATACTCATGATATCATCATAGATATATGACCCGATGTATGACCCGAATGATTGTATGACCCGATGAATGATTCTGACACGAATGATTGTATGACCCGATGAATGATTATATGACCCGATGTATGAGATAAAATGGATTATTAAAGTTAGTTTATGTCACTAAAAGTCCCATTAGCATGAATTGTGAACTACCGGGATTTGGTAGACGCTTATGCATATAATAGTACTATTTGGGGACGATCACCCCAGTTCGCGCCTTGACAGTTGATCCCCGTCGTGCCACATTGATTGGTAAGCGAATTTATGTATGAGAAGATTTACACAAGCGTGATTATTGTGACGACACGCTAATTTAGTTGGGCAAATTGAGTTCGGATTAGCTACCCGTTGTTTGTTATAGTAAGGTAACAATGTCATGCGGCTTATAATAATCTAAAATAATGAAATACTGCTGTACGCACTGAATTACAATGAATTGCCTGACTAGCAATACGGGGTCTTATTATTGATTTTATATTCGTGTTTTGGTTTTATATAACCATATTCATATAACGGTTTTTATTTAACTCTATACAACGTTATAAAACGTATTGTATGATGTTTTTACGACTTTGGTTCCGATAATGATTTTGAAGGCAAAAGCCTATATTATGATTTTTGATAAGGATTTGTATAAAATGACTTTGGCTATTTGATGGCCTATTACAATGATTGGTACAAAAATGATTTTCGGTAATAATTATTTACCGATGATGTATTAATGGTTTTATTAAACTCTATGAATTCACTCGGCGTTATCGCTGACCTTTTCTTTTAACATGTTTTATCTCAGGTACTTGAAGGTAATTCTCGGGAAGACAACAAGAATTCATGGCCCGCACTTAAATAATAATTTCCATTCAAATGCTTTGTAAAACCTGTATGAAATACAATGACTTGGGACCTATGTAAATCTGATATTTTTGAATGGAAATGCTTTATTATTAAACGACGTGATTTTTATGTGTTGTCTATGATGTGAGTAATGTGCTATCCCGTAACACCAACGAGTCTTCCGCTGTATTAAATTGTGTAAATTTGGGGGTGTTACAGTTTGGTACCAAAGCTCTCGTTATAGAGAACGAAAGATTTTTAAAACCAAGGTTTTGAATAAAACATTTCAAAATCTTTTAACTATAAACATTTTTCTCAAAATTTCTAAAAATCTTTTGACTATAACGGTGCCGAAGAATTCCCGAGTTACCGACAAGGCCAGACTGAGAAGTGTTATTTTAATATATATATATATATAACTTGGATTATATATATATATATATATATGATGTAATTTGATTACATGATTGTTTGATGATTATTTCTATATTTATACGAGGTATTTATACGGCGTAGATTGTCACAAGGAACCCTAAATCCCCTAGTAAATTAATCTAAGCTATTACTGTAGGAAATCTAGTTATTCCAGATCTAAACCAAGTTGTGGATATTTATGATCCCAAAAAAATGGTTGATATTCGTAGAAATGTAGATATTAGTTGATTGTGATATTGAATAAGAATTGGCGAGATTAAAACTGATATCGATGTCATGGCGATCTTTCCTTATAGAGTGGAGTTTCACAAAACGTTACCACCTGGAAAGGTGTCAACTGATTCGTTGTCACCCAATTCTTAAATTTGAAATCGAAAGGGTGAATGTTGTAGTTGAGGCTATCATTGGAACGATTACCCAAAAGCCTCATGACACTAGTACCTTTCCGAGAAGTGTAATTGAATGTGTGAGTCATTTCATACTAGTGACTCATTTGATAACTATTGTTGTAAGAGCTATACGATTGTAAATTAAGCGTTGTTTATATCGAGCTTTTATTGCCCTATTAAGGTCTAAAAATAAAGTTGAAAGTATTGGAGAATGAGGTAGGATATTGCATTGAGTATAAGTTGGTTAAAACTTGAATAAAGAAAAATTTAACTTATATGGAATATGAGATTGTTAAGAGGAATCCGTTAAGTCCTGTGATTGAATTATAAGGTTTTAATTGATTGTTGATTCGTGTTAAGTGTTGTTCCTAGGCCATTGTCAAATTATGAGGATGCCCAGTGTCCAATAAATAAATTGAAGAAATCTTCTTCTGAATTGGGACCGATGGATCTTTCGGGACATGTGGAACACCTAATGACTCTTGTAGATTAGTATTCATTGTGGTATCTTTTAAAAATCCCTAACTTAACTGAGACATCAGTTGGTAGGATGAGTTCCGAGAGTTGTATGACATAGTGACACATAATGTGTTACGGTACAATTTTGACTTGTTTGTGATTAATGAAAATACTACCTTTGATTGCTAAATCATACATGTATCGATGTTATCTATCTTTTATTGCTTCATCCTAATGTTCGCATTAGTGATGCAACCATTGAGCAAGTACTCAACTCGATTTGAGTTACGTTGTGGATTATTCTTTTTGAGTGCCATCGAGGTTATGAACCTCATGATTAATTGGCTAAGCTCATTTCCTAGCATATTGTAGTTAATTCTTGGTGAGCAACTTTTCATCACTCTTTTGCAGATCACTGATTGTTTTTATAAGATAAAACAGTATCCCTTGAGAAAAATTGATTTTTCATCACTATAAGGATTATTCAAAGTGAGATTTATAAGTGATCGTTATCGAAATGAAGTTGTTTATAAAACACCTTGGAGAACTTAATTGTTTTCATAACAAAGAAAATCTTTGTAAATTTATTTTTGATTCTTATTTAAGAATTAAGCATGAAAGTGTTTATATTATAATCATGATGATAAAATTTTGAAGAACTGAGTATTGCATCGTTAATCTTGAAATTGTATATAGTTGCGCGCCTACATACAATTTGGAAGTGACCATGCAAGGCTGATTAGTAGTCACCATGAAACTATTAATAAACACTAAATTTTCTTTGAAGATTGTGAAAGATTAAATTTTATGAGATCTGCAAGAAATGAAAAATAGGGAAATATTAATAGGGACACCTACATATGTGCCCGTACTATTTATTATTCTGAGTCGAATTTACTCATCTGTGGAAATTTTCTTATTTGACAAATTGATATTCCCTTCTTGTCCAATTCTCCCGTGGTGAGATTCTTAGGAAAAGTATCAGATTACCGATTGTTGATACCCGACTGGATGTAACGACGTTCCTATCATTTTCTTTGATTAGATTTCATTTGAATGACCTGGGTAACGATCCGAGGAGCTTTCGAATGCGTACTCAAATTATGAAAACATGGGATATATTCATATTCGTTAAATGTTTTCGTCGGTATCTGATTTGAAATTCTCTCGCATAGATTATGCGTTAACCTTACTCTTTTTAAGGTTAGTTATGTCTCCTGATATCCTTGAATTTGTGAAGGATCATGAATTATTATTAGTCTTTTGATAAGATCACATCTTTTCAATGGTAACAAAACTGGAAGGTTGATAGTGCCAGTAGAATGGATTGATTGATTATGACATGACGACATTATCTTAATTGATGGGAACTCGAATATAATTCCCCTAAATGATAAGATGTTGATTATCAAAAGTGATCTAAATAATTCTTGATGGATGACCATATCCTGCATTTAGACTTGAAATTATACCATGAATGGTTGTGAACTAGTCATAGATATTGTAATCTAGAAGAACCTAATATGAATTTATTAAAATATGTTCCTGCTATCTGTAACTTTAGGAGGTATATGTTGGTGAATTACCTAAACTTTCACCATTAAGGCAAGTTGAATTTGGTGTTGATTATATTCCCGGTGTTGCACCTGTGGCATGTGCACTGTACATCAGCACCATCTGAATTAAAAGAATTACCGTACAACTGAGAGAGTTGTCGGAGAAAGCTTTTATTCTACCAAGCTCGTCATCATGAAGAGCTATGATGTTATCATTCCTTATATTTATTTGTTGAATTACCGTGAACTAAGTAAATTGACGATTAAAATCTATATCCACTACCCAAGATGATAGATTTGTTCGAACATTTACAAGGTTCTAGCGTATGTTCTAAAGATTTGTCCATGGCATGGTTATCATCAACTTCGCGTCTGCAAAGAAGATTATCTATTCCAATCACTACATCCAAAACTTGTTATGAGTTTCATGTTATGTCGTTTGGATTGACTAATACACATGTAGCATTCATAAATTTGGTGAATAACGTGTGTAGGCTGTAATTTGATAAATTCATGCTTGTGATCATTAAGAACCATCTGTTTGTTTATAAGAATAAGAATGAGTTAATATTAATTTATAAACTGCCCTGAATTGGCTGAGAAATGAAAACCTGTACCTTGAATATTTAACATGTGATTTAAGACTTAATCCTTTACCTGAATTGACCGTGTGATTAATAAGATAATGGGATCTATATTGACTTTTCAAAGATTAGAGACATTTAGGCTTAAGGTTATACCAAAAAGAAAAGTGCAAATATGTTTTGACAAGTGTTTTATCAAAAAGAACCTTTGAGGGATTATTCCCTTATACCCAGAACATTTAACTAAACTCCTGTTTAGGGGTAAATGTTTGTGTATACCTCAAGACAACCTAAGAGTGATTGAGGAAACCATTTAAACCATGACTTGAAATTTGAAACGACAATTTTTGCTTTCCAGCTAAGAAAATTTTGACCAAAGTATAAACAAAGATTTTTTTGAACATTTACGGATCTTATTAACTATTTTAATTATTTCCGATAAATCAACAAAAATCTTGTTAATTAAATTCAAATTTATTTTAAACATTTTTATATAATTGGTCGAACTAAGAATTTTAAAATTTCTACATTTACCTTTCATAAAAAAATTAAATATTTATTATTTAATTACTTGTAATAATCATCGACGCTTTAAACGTCAGATTGAGCGAAATTGATAAAAATAGTAGTTGAGACGAAACTAAAACTTAGAAATTATGAAGAAAGAATTTTTAATGAATACGGTCATGATATTTATTTCATCGGGGAAGGTGAATATAATTACTGACACATAATATAGAAAGGATAAATAATTAATTAGGATGTGTTCCTTAGTAATGACTGTGCAAAATAAATTGCCGAACAATATAAAAATAAAAGATGTTTGTAAAAAGGATAATATAGATAATAAAAAGGGGTTCGCGGCTAATGTAAACCGTTAGAATTGAGAAGCCGATGGCGTTAAATGTTTTAAAGGCCGTTTGTGGTTGCCTAAATATGGAGATTTAGAGATTTAGTCATATTGGAATCTCATAAGATTAAGTATTCTATTCATGCCATTTCGGATTAAATGTATCTCTATCTAAAGAAGTTGTACTGATGCAATTTATGAAGGTAGACATCGCCTCATACATTAGTAAACGTCTAACTATTGCAAAGGTCATCATCTGAATTTGATCGATTTGGGTCATCGTCGACAGACTGACCAAATCTGCTAATATCATTCCTGTTAATGATAGATTCTCGATGAAGAAATTGACTCTTTTGTATTTAAGGGAGTTGTGTAAACATAGTGTGCCTGTATCGATCATCTCTATCAAGATCCTCGCTTCGCATCGAATTTCTAGAGATTTGCTCAGAAGTCATTGGGAACGAACCTTGATGAGAATACTGTTTGCCACCCCAATCGAAGGGATGAGGTAAAGTAATGATACAAAGCACTAGAAGTCTCGTTTTATGATTGAATAATTGACCTTTGGTAATAGACCGTAAAATCGTTTTCCTTTGGGGAGATTATCATTTATAATTATCATATTAGGATCGAGATCGAATCTTGTTAGGATCTAAATATGAGAGCATCTGTAAGCACGAGTTGGGATGAAGACACCCGACATACACCCATTGTGAGTTGGACATGTCTTTTAGGTTTAAGGTTGCCTATGATGACAAACCTAACCTTAAAAAATACCCGACCCGCAAGACCTGAAATGGTTGTTGAAATTAAGATCTGATTATTGACTACCGATAGTGGGCAGGAGGTTATGTGAATATGAAATGAGGGTCTTGAAGTGCCGGATGGGTAGAGAAGTTATGCTAAAAGTTTTCACCTTAGAAAAATGAATTGATGATCTGAAGGATCATGGGAAATAAGTCCCCGTTGTATGGGACTATTGAGATGATGTAAAAAGATTGGTTTGAAAGGCATATAAGTTGGATCTATCCTAGGACTTCAAGGGCTGCTTAAATTACGATTCGTATATCTAACTTGATGAAATGTCTATCAAGTGAAAATCTGATTACTTCTTGATGAAGTTTAGATCGGCAAAAAGTTACATTCATAAAAAACCCGTGAAAATCATGGATAGAGAAAGTAAGTCAACATTAAGCCTGATCTTATTCCCACAATTATGTTTGATGAAACTCGCGTATTGTAATGGATTACACTTGTAAGAAAAGACCGAATGTGGAGGAAATACCAACATGGCTTTAACTCTATAAGAAGCGAGTAGTAAGGTAAAATGATCTTTGAGGAAAAAGATCATGTTTAGGGGTAAATGCTGTGACAATCCGTCAATTTATGGTTTATATTTTATTCTCAAATATTATTTAGAAACATTATTTTAATGTTATATTGTGAACTCACTTATTTTTGGGAAGAAATTTGGATTTACGTCTTGAAGTAGCATCGACTATGTCTAAACCGGAGGATTCTACGTTACGTGCTTACGTTTACATACACCGTTTTTGGTGACAGTCCGACACTTCAGGAAATAAATTTATCCGTTAATATTATTTTGGGATTTTAAATTTGAGTTGGTTCATAAACTCACAAATTTACGAGAAGAGATTAGGACTTACATGAATAATTTAACGTCCTTTACGACTAAACCGGAAACCTTAGGATTACGTATTTACGTTTTCGAACTCCGTTTTTGATGAGACATATTTTATTAGATTCGTTTTGTGCCGTTAATTCATAATTTATAAAAACGTTTTTCGTAAAACGACACGAGGGCACTCAAATCGAGGAAACTAGAATCGAGGAGTACCCGTAAATTAATAGGGATGGGACAAGTTTATACTTGCCCACCCCTATACAAGTGGCATCCAAGAGTACACAACACACTCTTGATGTGTCAAGTTTACTTAAGTAAACAAGGACACTTGTCCTTGTTTCTTACCAAACCACTAGAAACACAAAACTAGCCAAGACTAAACCATTATCTCATTTAAAACATCCAAACCACACACAATCTCTCTTGGCTCCCTATGAACGTCCACCATGCTCCCAAAACACCCCATTTGATCAAAAATTCAACCATGAATCATGTGTTTAACTTGCATAAGTTGAATACCCTTTGAAGTTATGGAGATTGGAGGTGATTCTAACATCCAAAGAGGAGATTTCTTGGTGTCCTAGGGCTGATTTCCCACAAGGAGATTATAAAGATTGGTGGACTTGAAGATGATATTGGTTTATCACAATTTTTGCCATCAAAATCCAAGCATTGTTCATCAAAAACTCATCTTTTCATCACTAATGGTGGTATAGAGATTGTTTCTTCCTATCCTCTTGTTATTTTGATTATATAATCTTGTATTTTCTTTATTTATGTATATGTATATAATGATGAATGATGATTAAAAATATTATGTGAGGATTTGGTGTTGATAAACATGGTTAAAAAGATGGAAAACCATATGTAAAAAGGTTAAAATCTTGCTTAATAAGTTAGCTGTATAAAAACAGTAACTAACCATATGTTAAACTGATAAAATGGCAAAGTGGAATCAATATACAGTAACTATTAGGTCTTGTACACATGTGAGAGTTGGTCATGCAATGGAATCATTATAATGAGTGAGATATGATCAAAACAAAATTAGTGTATCAATCTGAATAGTCTGTTTTGTGAGAACTGTTAGGGATACTTAGTCTTGGATTGAGAAGTAGCTAAAACTAAGTTATTTGTAACACATAATATGAAGTTTACGTCTTCCTAAAATGAGCTTCTATCTCCTGGTAAAACTCAAGATATGGTAAAAATGGTGAAAATAAAACTAAAAATCAGATTTTGTGAAATTAAAGTTTAATAGTATTATAATAGCACTCAAATAAATATAGTATAAAATATAAATTAAAACCCAATAACTTATATATTAAATTTATATAAATATGTACAATAATAAATAAAAGGGACATTATATAAAAATGGTAGTTTGATAAGTTTTATAAGTTATAAAACTATAAACATGCTTTTTACGTCTTTTCGGCTAAAACCGATAAATTAACGTTTTTGTCAATTAAAACTTAGACGGTCGGACCCGTCTAATGTAAACTTTTTCTAAATCATATACTGATATATGAGTACATATTACAAGTAAAAACCGATAAAACCCGAGCTTTATAACATATGGACATTAACGGGCCAAGTTAGCCTTATTGGACTATTAATCCAACTAATTTGGCTAAACACTTATAAACTTACTTATTGGGCTTAACCCACTTGGGCCTAACTTTTAAGTATAATACTGATATTAAAAGTGTAAAATGGATCAATATAAGGTAATGGACTTATAATGGGCCTAATGGGCCTTGACAAGTAAAGAAGATGAACTAGTGAAACAAGTATAAAAGTTGTCAACACATATCACTAAAATGAGTAAATGAGAATGTATAATTCCACTTGATCATCATCATACTCATGATATCATCATAGATATATATAGCCATTGTTTTTATAAAGTCATTGGACAAGAGTCTAAGACCGAGTATTATTTGTCTAGGTTTCCGTGATTGAAGCACGTACCGCACATAAAAATCGCCGATAACCGCCTTCCAACATCAACGTGAGTTCATAGCCTCGCACTCTTTTAAATGTTTTTATGAAATGTTCTATAAACCCGCGAGGGGGATAACATGTTAGTTTTAATAAAATAGGACACCAGTTGTCCCGATTGTTTGTTTATTGATTCTGACCCGAATGATTGTATGACCCGATGAATGATTATATGACCCGATGTATGAGATAAAATGGATTATTAAAGTTAGGTTATGTCACTAAAAGTCCCATTAGCATGAATTGTGAACTACCGGGATTTGGTAAACGCTTATGCATAATAGTACTATTTGGGGACGATCACCCCAGTTCGCGCCTTGACGGTTGATCCCCGTCGTGCCACATTGATTGGTAAGCGAATTTATGTATGAGAAGATTTACACAAGCGTGATTATTGTGACGACACGCTAATTTAGATGGGCAAATTGAGTTCGGGTTAGCTACCCGTTGTTTGTTATAGTAAGGTAACAATGTCATGCGGCTTATAATAATCTAAAATAACGAAATACTGTTGTACGCACTGAATTACAATGAATTGCCTGATAGCAATACGGGGTCTTATTATTGATTTTATATTCGTGTTTTGGTTTTATATAACCATATTCATATAACAGTTTTTATTTAACTTTATACAACGTTATAAAACGTATTGTATGATGTTTTTACGACTTTGGTTCCGATAATGATTTTGAAGGCAAAAGCCTATATTATGATTTTTGATAAGGATTTGTATAAAATGACTTTGGCTATTTGATGGCCTATTACAATGATTTGTACAAAAATTATTTTCGTTAATAATTATATACCGATGACATATTAATGGTTTTATTAAACTCTATGAATTCACTCGGCGTTATCGTTGACCTTTTCTTTTAACATGTTTTGTCTCAGGTACTTGAAGGTAATTCTCGGGAAGACAACAAGAATTCATGGCCCGCACTTAAATAATAATTTCCATTCAAATGCTTTGTAAAACCTGTATGAAATACAATGACTTGGGACCTATGTAAATCTGATATTTATGAATGGAAATGCTTTATTATTAAACGACGCGATTTTTATGTGTTGTCTATGATGTGAGTAATGTGCTATCCCGTAACACCAACGAGTCTTCCGCTGTATTAAATTGTGTAAATTTGGGGGTGTTACATATACTATATAATCATATGACTTAGAATATTAATCAGAAAACATTTAAGCTTATATAATTAGCTTAATTATCCAGCTTATATCTATTTATGGAAACTTTCTATTTTTAGAAACTTATTTATTTAAGGTAGCTAATCTATTTATGGAAACTTTCTATTTTTAGAAAATTATCTATTTTAAGCAGTAATTCTATTTTTGGAAACTTTCTATTTTTGGAAACTTTCTATTTTTGGAAACTTTCTATTTTTGGTAACTTTCTATTTTTGGAAACTTTCTATTTTTGGAAACCTACTATTTTTAGAAAGTTACTTATTATTACACAACAAATATAATAATACATGAAATACAAGTAATACTTAATCAGAATAGACAAAACATATGATAAACACATTATAAAGCTTAAATCAGTAAAACATGATATGAACATATAAAACATGCTAAGACATGATATAAAACAAGTTACGTACTCAGTAATCAGATACTTATACACGTATGTATTTATGTAGCATTAGTGATACCGAAGTAGGACTCTCTTCCGTTCGTCTTCTTCGTTCACTGGACATAAGGTACGGATTCTCCGCCCTTTCAGTGTGGACATTCTTTTCTTATTAGGATTTCCTGTATATAGCCAACTGTTTTCCCCAGTATATGTTTTATATGTTTTTGAATTGCTTATGTTTAATTAGAATACCTAAAGCCATATACATGCATGACCAGTTTCACCTAGTTATGGAGGTACCATAACCATAACACTAGAGGCACCAGTGCTATGACTTCACCACGGCGGAGTGATAGCTCATGGCATCCCTTTCAGCTTTAGGCCATTTATTTATTATAAGGTGGGGCGTATGGTGCATCCTAGTTTACATGTTTTCAGCAGATTACACAGTGTGAATTTGGTGTGTGCCTTGCATACTTCACAAGGAGCTGATCCCTCCTACCCAAAACCAGTATATTAAATTAGAGGCAGCCCTTCTAATTTGCATGACGAGGTCACCCCTCCAAGTATTCATGCACGTTGATATTTCATGACCTATATTGGCTAATGGTAAATATGATAAACAGTTTTTACAAGATAAACATAAGGCTTTTCAAACTATAAAAACCAATTTTACTAAGATATAACCAGGTTATCCAGGACATAGTTTCTTCCGCTGTTTCAAGTTTTTTATGCTTATGCTATTCATGCTATACTTGTATCTCCGTGCACTGAGCGTATTGCTCAGCCGTTTTCCTTTTCATGTTCCCAAAACGGCAGGTACTCAGGGACGCTTGTAGACTTTAAGCGTACGTGCATATGGACTGGAAGCTTTCTATACTTCTTTACTTTATGCATTTGTCTATACTTTGATACTCATTTCCATGGACACTGTTTAGTCCTTTCATTTATAGTACTTATGTTTGTGTGTGATGAGTTTTACTTTTGGACGACCGATGTTTGATTCTGGTATTTCCTTTTTGGTCATGTATTGTTTAGACATTTATCCTTGTATGCTTTGATGACACGCCATAATCACGCGTGACATTCCATTAATCAAAATTGGGTGTTACAATTAGGGTGTTATGGCGCTAGTTTAATATTTAATTAACCTTCAAAAGTTTAATTAAATATAAACGGGTAGTGGAGTTGTGAGGTGGCAGCACGGAGGGTTGTGATTGGTTGAGGGGTTGAGTGGGGTGAGGTGTCAATTAGTTATTGGTCTAGTTAAGTATCTTTGTCGTCCAGCTTTGGGCCCTCTTCTTCCTTCTTTGTTTTATTTCAAGTTTAAACAACCCATGACTAGAATCCATTGTTAGCAAAGTTTCAAACGTTGCATTTTGGCCACAAATATTTTTGCAAAGTGTTTTCAAGGACTAGTTATGTAATTCATGATATTTGAAGGGTCAATCTTGACATGTATTCATTCTTCAAGGTCTTCACTTGTATCTTTGACTTTTTGGAGGACTAAAAGTGACAAATCTTCAATTTGGAGGGACCAGTCTTGCCAGTTCTTCAAACTTGAGGGTCCTTTTTATAAATAAAACAAACTTTAGAGACCAAACTTGTAATTATGAATAAACAAGGGTATAAAGTGTCAATTATTCAATCGTGAAGGACCCTTCTTGTACAATCTTCAATTCTTCAAGGACTTTTCTTAGATTTTAACTCTATGTTCCGGTTCATTGTGCGGCTTCTTTTGCCGTGTTCGTTTTTTATTGATTCTTGTGATGTTTTGTCATTTTCTGGATATCCGTACCAAAAATACACATTAAAAAAGGACAAGCATATATTTGGCACTTTTTATGATATTTTTACCAATTTAAGCCCATTTTGGACGATGAGACTATGTATAAAAGCAGTCTCATCACTCCCCCATACTAAACCATTGTCGTGCCCTCACGCAATGCTAGAATAAAGTATCTTAGCACCTCCAAAATTCATTTTTATGGACTTTTATTGAAACTTAAACTTACTACACTACTACTACTTGATACTACTTGCGTTTTAGACATAATGTATGATTTTCATCTCAAAACAGGACGTTTAGGTTCACAAAACAAGAACACGTGAATGTTTCGTTAGAAATAATTTTGTCGTCCTCAATTTTCACCCAATTCCATGCCAAGTGTGCAGCGAGATCATTATCATTATAAGTCAATAATGATAACACTACTCATATGCCCTAATCATGTACTTAGAATCCCTTAATCCTAAGTGGTATCTCTTATATTTTATTTTGTCTTAAATGTTTACGAGGATACATTTTTTACTTATGCGATGATAAAGATTAGGGTCTAAAAATAGAGTCATAACGGTGTAACCAAGACCATCGAATTAATAACGCCCTCTAATAGACAACGATGTCAAAAAATTAAGTCAACAAGAAAGATCGATAAACACGATTTTATAACAGTTTTGAACATGAGACTTATTACCAATACTTTTATACACCCCCTATCGGATGGGCCTTATTATCATAGGTTTATCTCTATCTTTTATTCAACTCCGCCATGGAGCTTTTATTATAACTTCGGTCTTGCCTTGCCTTTTATTTAACCTCTCCTGAGGTGTTTATTATGGTCAAAGATGTATATCCTCACGCTAAAGCGAATTTTGGATCTTTAAAGCTTCAAAGTATAAGGCTTGTTCACTTTCAACTTTCGCATAAATTTTTCAGCCTTGTGAGCTTGAAATTTTTGCTTGATTTAGGTGAGTGAGCACTTAAAATTATTATTGGGTGAAGCTTTCGATTATTCAGGGTGCCAATACTTCAAAACCGTGACGCTGACGATACCTTAATCTTTTCCCAATTTAATTACATGGAAGCTACTAGAAAAGACTAGAAACCAACAATCAAGACTAAACAGCTAAGTCAATACTTATTAGCAAAATATATATACAAGCGAAGGGAGAATAAGCAAACAATTAGAACACATGAGTTTTTAAAAGAATACAAGTACTCTACGTTTAGCATAGTAACTTATAATTAACTCTATCATTTCTCGTCCTCATTTAAGAGACTTAACCTAATATAAGTTAAGGAGTCGAAGCTAAGTGCTCAACACGCGCGGTCGAGTCAAAAATTACTCTTATTCTCCCCATCGTAAATCTACATTGGTGTCTTCAAACACTTATGAAACATGAATTTTTTTAAATTTGGCCGTTTTTAGCCTTATTTTGCAACAAAACGATAAACAAAAAGATCAATTTTGGAAAGCGTGATGGTTTGGCAAGGCAAGTATCCATTCACCCCCATACTAAAGTTAAACATTGTCCTTAATGTTTGAGTCTAAGGGTAGTATAACCCCATACTAGAGACGAAGTCAAATGCTTAATCTAGCATCGAAAGGTTGGAACCATTAAATCAATAGCCGTTTATTAAGTGTGCTAAAAGACCTAAGGTTAGAACATCAAAGGGTATATCATTAGGATATCGAGAAATTCTTCCATGCAAACGATCGAGTGCTCACGTAAAACGAATAAGAGAGGCTCTAATCGTGAAGATGATCATCTAAAAACCACAATTCACAAACAACCACGAAACAAAGGTTGAAGGGCACAAATCCCCTCACATAAGCTACATTAGGAAGCGATAATATATACATGGATAAGCATGGGAATTCCCCCACGAGGAACCTCGTTTTTTATTACCAAGTCATGAGCTCGACTCGATCCCCTCAATACTAATTATCATTGGGGAAGGTGACTTGGTCGAGGTCTTCCAAAGAAGGGCCTCCCCACCAATGTAGTGCTTCAACCTATGTCCATTCACCTTGAAATTAGTTCCATCATCTTGAGCTAGCTCTATGGTCCCATAAGGAAAAACTTGTGTTACGGTGAATGGACCCGACCAACGAGATTTCAGTTTTCCGGAAAATATTTTCAAAATCAAGTTAAAAAGCAACACTTGTTCCACAATGTCAAAAACCCGGTTTTAATTTTAGAATCATGAAACTTTTTAGTTTTCTCTTTAAAAATCAATGAAATTTCATAAGCATTATCACGTAATTCATCCAATTCATTAAGTTGTATTTTCCCGTGATCTCCCGTGGTCTTCAAATCAAAATTTGCATGCTTTAGGGCCCAGTATGCCTTGTGTTCGAGTTCGATAGGCAAATGGCAATTCTTCCCATACACCAACTTATAAGGAGTGCACCTGATGGGGGTATTATAAGCGGTGCGAAAGGCCCATCAAGTATCATCAAGTTTGTCGGACCAAGACGCACGGTTCTCTCCTATTGATCTTTCCAATATCCTCTTCAAATCTGGTTTGAAACCTCGACTTGCCCACTCGTTTGTGGGTGATAAGCCGTAGAAAGACGATGTGTAACCCCATATTTCCTTAGAACCTTTTCGAATTGGTCATAACAAAATGGGTTCCTTGATCGCTTATAATAGCACGAGGGGTTACAAACCGAGAGAACAATTGCTTCAAGAACTTGAACACAATACGAGCATCATTTGTAGGCAAAGCCTTAGCTTCCACCCATTTAGATAAGTATTCAACCGCAACGAGGATATACTTGTTACCATGAGATGATGGGAAGGGACCCATAAAATCAATTCCCCAAACGTCAAAGATTTCACAAACGTGGATTATATTTTGGGGCATTTCATCCTTTTGTGATGATTTTCCTTAACGTTGGCATGACTGACATGACTTGACAAGTGCATGTGCATCTCAGTAAATAGTAGGCCAAAAGAAGCCGGCATCAAACACTTTCTTAGCCGTGAGATTAGCACCGTGATGACCTCCCGTAGGGCCTTCATGACAAGCTCTAAGTATATTAGTAGCTTCGGTGCCAAAACACAACGTCTAATGATTTGATCCGCACAAGTCCGAAATAGATAAGGGTCCTCCCAAAATAGAACTTGACGTAACGAAAGAATTTTCATTTTTGTTGAGTCTTCATATCCTTAATGATAAAGTTCCCCGCATGGTAATTTGTGATGTCCGTAAACCATGGGGTGGTAGAATCTTCCTTGGAATTTACTACACCAAGTGCCTCGAGAGGAAATGTTTCGGTGATTTCCTTTTTCTCATACACACTTTGGTGAGGATATTCCAAAAGAGAGAGGTGATCGGCCGCAAGATTCTCAGGTCATTTTTTGTCCTTTTTGGTGACACCAAATTCTTGTAGGAGGAGAATCCAAGAAGAAATCTCGGCTTTGCATCAAGCTCAGAAAATAGGTACTTGATAGCCGAATGATCTGTATACACTATGCTTTTGGTCAAGACGAGATAAGGTCGAAATTTGTCAAATGCATACACCACGGCAAGTAATTCCTTTTCCGTTGTGTTGTACTTAAGTTGAGCCTCGGTTATCGTCTTGCTAGCATAGTGACTAGGCAAGAAGTGCTTATCATGACGTTTCCCCAAAACGGCCCCAATAGCGTAATCACTTGCATCACACATTAGCTCAAAGTGGAGATTCCAGTTGGGAGCAACAAGAATGGGAGCTTCGGTAAGTTTTCTTTTAAGAATCTCAAAGGCTCGTACACAATCTTCGTCAAAGACAAAAGGAGCATCCTTTTCGAGGAGATGTGTAATGGGTCGAGATATCTTTGAAAAATCTTTGATGAATCGATGATAAAAGCATGCCTGGCCTAAGAAACTCCTAACTCCCTTAACGGTTTTGGGATGAGGTAATTTGGCGATGATGTCTATCTTAGCTTTGTCTATCTCAATCCCTGCTTTCGAGACCTTGTGCCCTAAGACGATTCCTTCCTTACACAAATGACACTTTTCCCAATTGAGCACAAGGTTGGTATCCTCACAACGTTTTAGCATTCTCTCAAGGTTCGACAAACACGAAGTGAACGAACTACCAAACCCAGAAAAGTCATCCATAAAGACTTCCATCGTCTTCTCGATCATGTCATGAAAAATAGCCATCATACATCGTTGAAAAGTTCCCGGTGCATTGCAAAGTCCGAATGGCATTCAACGATAAGCAAACGTTCCATATGGACACGTAAACGTAGTTTTTTCTTGATCAAGAGGATTGATGGGGATTTGAAAGTAACTGGAAAAACCATCTAAGAAGCAATAGAAATCGTTTCCCGCAAGACGCTCCAACATTTGATCCATGAAGGTCAAGGGAAAATGGTCTTTACGAGCGGCGTCATTTAGATTACGATAGTCAATACACACCCTCTAACCGGTCACGATTCGAGTTGGAATTAACTAGTTGTCATCGTTTGGCACAACGGTCATTCCTCCCTTTTTAGGGACACAATGAATGGGGCTCACCCAAGGGCTATCGGAAATAGGGTAAATCATTCCCGCGTCAAGGAGTTTAAGGACTTCCTTTTTATGACATCGTAAATTTTGGGGTTTACCCTTCTTTGACATTGAATTGCGGGTTTGTATCCTCCTCCATTAAAATCTTGTGTGTAAAAAACATTGGGTCGATACCCTAAATGTCGAATAATTTCCATGCAATTGCACCTTTGTGAGCCTTCAAGACATCGATAAGTGTGGTTTTTTCATCATCCGAAAGATCCTTCGCAATAATAACCGGCAACTTATCGTCTCCTTCCAAGAATACGTATTCGAGTTGAGGAGGAAGATCTTTCAACTCGAGGATTGGTGGTTCCTCGATTGAAGATTTGGGTTTGATACTCATAACCTCCACCGGCGGAGGAAATGGGAAATCGTTAAGAAAATCCTTGATAATCGAAAAGTCCTCTTCATCATCGAGGTCTTCGTTAGAAGTTCGAGGTACATCAAACTCTTCCAAAGTAAAACCACTTCCTTCAAATGGATTGAAAGATGGTGTCGAATTAACAAGGATAGGATCGAGCATAGTGGGATTTCCACTATTTTCTTCATTGGTGAAACCCAAAATTTCTTGTGAAAATTCTTCGCAAACGACATCAATCATATCAACATGGTTCATAGTCGCGATAGAATAAACATGAGAAATCTTGGAGTTTTGAGTTGCGTTTATAACAAGTTACTCATCGTTGAAACGTAAGGTGATTTTTCTAGCATGCACATTAATAACCGCCTTAGACGTATCTAAAAACGAACGACCTAAAATGAGAGGAACTTGAGGTTCCGTGGGAATTTCGGCTACTATAAAGTCTACCGGATAATAGAACTTTCCCACTTTCACAAAAACGTCTTCGGCCGTTCCACATGCGGGAATTGTAGAATGATCGGCCATCTCGATAGACATCTTTGTAGGAGTAAGATTAGGTAGATTGAGCGACTTGAATATGGTAAGAGGCATCAAATTGATACTAGCACCAAGATCGGCCAAAGCGAAGCATCCTACCATGTCTTGAATACCACACGGAATGAAAAATTTTCCGGGGTGACCGACTTTTTGAGGAATGCGGTTAAGATAAACCGATGAACAACTAGACAATTTTTGCAATTTCTCCTTGTCGTTCAACATACTCTTAAAGTAGGCGGCAAATCGAGGCATCATGATTAAAGCGTCAGCAAAACTTATGTTGAAATGCAAATCACGAAACATAAAAAGCTCAAATTGATATTTGTCATTTTCTTGCAATATTTCCTTATGACGTCTCGATGGGTAAGGTAAGGGTGGTGTTGGGTGAGGCATAGGCATAGCCTTTGGAATCTCGGGTTCCAATGTTGGTAAAAGGTCGACCGTAAGTGTGGTTTGAGCGGTACTTTGTGGGATTGTAATGTGCTCCTTTTCGACCACCACCTCGGGTTATTCCTCAATTTCCTCCACCGTATGAGTAATTGGTTGAGGAATTGGTTCTTTAAAGGTCTTACCACTACGTGTGGTAATCACTTTCATCTCTCCCTTCGGGTTTGACACGGTGTTACTAGGAAGACCACCCAAATTAGAGGCTTTGTTCATCATGATTGCTTCCAAAATAGCATTGAGCTTAACGTCTTGCTTAGAGGCACTTTGGTCTATCCTTTGTTCAAGCCTAGATTGAATTTGTTCAAATTTGTTGTTTTGACCTCTAATTTGATTTGCAAAATCGTTTTTCAACTCAATTTTCATGTTGGCATTTTCCCTAACAAAATTTGCTAAATCCTTTGTGTTTTTAGCCGTTTCCCTAGCTTGACTAGCCAATTGCTCTTGGAGGTTTTCGAGAATCTTGTCATTTGCCGTAGCATAATTCAAAAAGTCATTTCGAACCTCTTTAATGTAAGCATTTTGAAATCCTTTACTCGGGTTTTGAAAATTACGGTTTTGATTTTGGTTTTGCACTTGATTACTAGTCCCTTGATTCCCATAGTTGTTACCCTTATAGTTTTTCCTTTGATTTCCTTGGTAACCAACTTGATTGTTGCGATAATTGTTAGCATTTTGATTTAGTGGAAACCCCAGTGGAGTCAGTGCGAGTAAGTTGACCGTTTTGGTTATAAGTTACCGTGGTCGCGTAGGCACTCGAATTGTTACTAATAATTGTGAAAAAACATATTCTTTTACCACTTATTTCCAATACTAACAAGACCAAAACATGTATTTTATGTCGTAAAAGTCGGAATTATGCGTGGTTTGTGTTTTATTGTGTTTCAGGATAAAAATATGAAAAAGGAAGAAAACATGGGCTATCACGGGCTTTTATCGAAGAAAACGAGAAAAGACGAAATCAAAAGATCAAGATTGCAAAAACAACGGAAGTGCAAGGCCTATTCTGATGATTTATCGAAGAAAAACTCTAAATACGGAAGTTTAACGAAGTCGAAGAACTCAAGTCTAATAGAAGAAGAAAATTACAAGACGAGTTCAATTTATATCGACAAATCCCGAGACGACGTCGATAAAGACAAAGAATTTAAGTCGAGTCGAGACGAGAAGAAAGAAAGAAGGAAGCAACACATGCACTCCCCACCTCCTATATATACCCTCCTAATGACACATTAGGAGGGTGTTAGTTAATTAGTTTTTAGTCACTTTTCATTTTTCTAGTTTTTAGAGAGAGAAAGTGTTTAACTTTCTCTCACTAGAACTTCATCTTTTCTTTCTTTCATGTTTAAGCTTTAATTCAATCTTGTATTTTTGAATCTTTAATCTACAAGTTCAAGTTAAGCTTTATATCTTTAATCTTCTTCTACCTTTCTTGATTTTATTTACCTTTGATTCGTTATCATCTTTGATTTTGTTTAATCTTGATGCTTATGTGATTAAAAAGTTTGTCTTTTTATTCATCTCTATGTTTTAATACGGATTAAGATTTGAGCTTTTCATGCTTATTGGCTTAGTTTGTGTTTAGCTTATTTACTTTTCATTTTTTTCTTAAAAGTTTCATCTTTTTATACTTTGATTTAATAGTTTTGCTTATTTAAGTTTAAAAAGTTCTTATTTGTGCTTATTAGTTCTTTTCGTGATAGATCTGGTTAAGTTTTAGTTTGAGCTTATAAAAATAGCTTATTAACTTGGCTGATGGCAAAATACATGTCATCGGAAAAGGGTAAACCCCTTTCCGACCATACATTCCGATAAGGGACTTTTATATTCCGACATCCTCACTATTATTCCGATCACAAGGGATCGGAATAGGGTTTTGCATTCCGACGAGGATTCCTATCTGGATTCCGACGAGGGTATTATTTGATATTCCGATTAGCTTTGTGTTAACAGCATTCCGATAGGATTTCATTTTATGTATTCCAACTAGTTCATATTCAGATCACATTCCGATATTATTCCGACAAGCATTCCGATGGGATTTCGATTAGGATTATTCCGACGGGTTTAATTTCTTGTTTTTACAAAGTTTTCAAGTTTTAAATTCATTACGTTTTAATTTCCAAAAGTGACAGTTTTTCTAGATTTGCTTTTAGCCTATTTTAATTACGTTTCGCCTTTACTTTTTAATTAGTTATAGACAACGACAACCTTTTTATTTTCCACCAAGAAAGACTGAGTCGCACTCTTAACTAGTAATCAATTCGAAAAGACTGGAATTAACGAACTTTCATAACTAAGTAAAATCTAGGTATCAAATGGCGCCGCTGTCGGCTCTTTTCGTTAAGATTAACGGTTTTTAGTGAGAGACACATTGGATTTTGGGATCCGTTCCCTTTTGATCGTTATTTTTCTTGCTTAAAAATTTTCAAAAATCCATAAAAAAATATAAAATTTTCAAAAATCCAAGAAAATAGAAAATCATAAAAAAGCCAAAAATATTATTGTCTATCTTTCTTTTCTTTTTTGTAGGTGTGCATGCGTACCCGTGCTCGTAAGAAGAAAGCAGCTCAAGCCGAAGTCATTACTCCACCTATTGTCACCATGGACAATCGACCAATGATCGAGCTTTTGTAATCGCAAGTAGAGGGCAACACCGATGCTATTGTCATACCCGAGATTGGAGCCAACAACTTTGAACTCAAATTCGGCTTCATTCAAATGGTCTCTGCTCAACCATTCTTGGGGCGTACACTTAATGATCCTCATGACCATATCAAAAGGTTCCTTCAACTCACTAATACGGTCAAGTATAATGGGGTTTCACAAGAGGTGATTTGCTTGCAACTTTTTCCTTTCTCCTTAGAGGGACAAGCCCGGCACTGGCTTGATAAGGAACCGCCACAAAGTATTCTTACGTGGTCGGATTTTGAGACCAAATTCATCAACTACTTTTTCCCACCCTCACATCCTACAGCTTTGCGGAATGAAATCATTACCTTTGAACAAAAGTACGGTGAGACATTTAGTAAATCTTGGACCGTTTTAAGGAACTTTTAAGAAAGTGTCCACAACATGGTTTCACAAAAGTACATCAAATAAATACTTTTTACAATGGGTTAAGCATGAATGACCAAGATTCACTAAATAGTGCCTCGGGGGGTAACATTTTGGTTAAGTCTTATAATGTCGCATGAGATATAATTGAGAATAAGTCTAGAGTGCAAACCAAGAGTGTTCGAACTAATGTGGCTAGTGCTAGTGCTAGTACTAGTGACGCTGACAAGAGAATTGATAAGCTTACTTCGCTTGTGGAATCGCTTGCTGTACAAGCCGTCAACAATGCCAAACAAATCATTGCACAAGTTAATGCTTTGAGTCAGTCATGTGAAATATGCGGGGGATCTCATTCATACACCGATTGTCCTTTGACTCATGACAATCCGGAAAATGTGTATGCCGCCAACGGTAACTTTTCTACGGGAGGCTATCAAGCACGTTCTCAAGGTGACCGCAATTTGCTCAGTTATCGTTCAAACAATTTCCTTTCACCACCCGGTTTTCCCCCAAAAAACCCAAACAACCTCAATCGCAATAATCAAAATCAACCACGAGCTCCAAATCAATATCAAAATCAAAGAAATCCATATCCACCTCAAGGAAACAATCAAGTTCACCAACCACCCGCTGATCAACCACCTTCCTACCATGCTCTTCCTCTCACCCAACCCACCACATTTAATCAAGAGGTTGACACTTACATGAGGACTAATGATGCGATAGTGCAGAATCTTCAGCGGCAACTCAGCAACTTGAAAGGAGATATGGTGAAACAAAGGAATGATCTTCGAGCCGATATGCGAAACTCTTTGAGCAGTCAAACGAATGAGCTATGAGATATGATGGCTATTTTCTTCCAAAGTAATCAAGCCTCTGGTTCGGGTTCTCTTCCGAGTAACACCGTTGCTAATCCAAGAGGGGAGATGAAAGCAGTCGCCACTCGAAGTGGAAAAGGTTTAAAGGAACCCGAGCTTCCTACACCTACACCGGTGATTGTGACAAAGGAAAATGAGTCCCCTTATCCAATTCCTCCACCTTCTACTTCCACCCCTTCACCACCCAAGGATGTGAGTGAGAATTCCATTCTAAAGCCTTCATCTCAACCCAATATAACTTATCCCTCAAGGTTGAGTAAAGAGAAGTTGAAGAACAAGGATGATATTCAGGTTTCTAACTTTCTTAAAATGTTTAAACAACTGAATTTCAACATTTCCTTTGCTGAGGCTCTCGCTCACATGCCAAAATATTGTAAAATGTTTAAAGATCTTCTCAGTGATAAAGAGAAACTTCTTGATATCGCTAAGACCCAACTTAACGAGAATTGCTCCGCAGTGCTCTTAAGGAAATTACCCACCAAACTTGGTGATCTGGGTCGTTTTCTCATTCCTTGAAACTTCCCTGGGGTAGAGAATTGTATGGCCCTAGCCGATCTAGGTGCTAGTATCAACTTAATGCCTTTAAGCGTTTGGAAACAATTATCTCTACCCGAGCTAGTCCCCACACGAATGAGTTTGGAATTAGCTAACCGTACGGTTGCTAATCCGATGGGGATAGCCGAAGATGTTTTCGTCGGTGTCGATAAATTCACCTTTCCGGCGGATTTTGTTGTCGTTGACTACTAGATGGATCCCCGTGTTCCATTAATCGTTGGACGCCCATTCTTGAGGACCGGTCTCTCTTTCATTGATGTAGCCGCGGGCGAATTAATCATGAGAGTTGGTGACGACAAAATCGTCTTCAACATGGGTAAACTTTCTAAGCAGCCTTCTGAAAACGAGAGCGTTAATTTCATTGACGTTCTTGATGAGGCTTGTGAAGAACATTTTAAAGACGCTTGTAAAAGTGTTTCTTCTTCTCTACCCATTGTTGAGACCGTTTCCTCTATTGCTCCATCACTAACTCCATTTGGAGAAAGTGATTTCCTTTTAAAAGAATTTGAAGCAACTTTGGGAGATGTGGACTTAAAATATGACAATTCTCCCACTGATTGGGATGATGACATTCGTACCATCGAGAAACTTCTCAATGAGGACCATATTTCTCTACCATCTCCTAAGGAAATCTCTATCGATGATCCAAATTTGACTATGCCTTCCATCAAAAATCCTCCGGATTTAGAGCTTAAGGATCTTCTGTCTCATCTCGAATACGTGTTCCTTGAAGACAATAAAAAGTCACCCGTCATCATCACTAAGATTTGAAAGAGGATGAAAAATCTCGACTTATCGACATGCTGAAGAATCATAAGAAAGCGATTTCTTGGAAAATCTCGGATATTCTTGGAATTGATCCTCACTTTTGCACACATAAAATTTTCATGGAGGACGACTTTAAACCCACTATTCAAAACCAAAGAAGGGTGACTCCCAAGATCCATGACGTTATCAAAAAAGAGGTTATCAAACTTCTAGATGCGGGAATGATCTACCATATCTCGGATTCACCATGGGTTAGTCTGGTCCATTGTGTGCCTAAGAAAGGCGGAATCACCGTTGTGCCCAATGAAAACAACGAGTTGATTCCTACTCGTCTCGTTACAGGGTAGAGAGTTTGTATATACTATCACAAACTCAATGATGCTACGAGAAAGGATCATTTTCCCCTTCCTTTTATGGACCAAATGCTTGAACGTCTAGCGGGTAATGACTATTATTGCTTTTTAGACGGTTTCTCCGGGTATTTTCAAATTCCCATCAATCCCAAAGATTAAGAGAAAAAAACATTCGCTTGTCCTTATGGAACATTTGCTTACAAAATAATACCTTTCGACTTATGCAATGCTCCCGGGACTTTCCAAAGGTGTATGATGGCTATCTTCCATGACATGGTTGAAGAAACTATGGAAGTCTTCATGGATGATTTCTCGGTCTATGGTGATTCCTTCTTATATTGCCTTGCCAATTTGGAACGCATGCTTAAGCGGTGTGAAGACACTCACCTTGTTCTAAATTTGGAAAAATGCCATTTCATGGTAAAAGAAGGCATGGTGCTCGGACATAAAATCTCAAAAGCTGGTCTTGAAGTGGACCGTGCTAAAGTTGATGCCATAGCCAAATTACCTCCACCTTCAACCGTGAAGGGTATGATAAGTTTCCTTGGTCATGCGGGCTTCTATCGTCGTTTCATTCAAGATTTTTCTAAAATCGCTTGCCCGATGACCCACCTCTTAGAAAAAGATACTCTTTTTATCTTTTCTAAAGAGTGTATTGACTCCTTCAATCTTCTTACGGACAAGCTAACTAAGGCACCGGTCTTGGTTACCCCTAATTGGGAGCTACCTTTTAAATTGATGTGTGATGCTAGCGAATTTGCTATTGGAGCGATTTTGGGCCAAAGAGTGAACAAACACTTCCAACCAATCCATTACGCTAGCAAGACAATGTCGGGGGCTCAATTGCATTATACCACTACCGAAAAAGAGCTTTTAGCTGTAGTATATGATTTTGAAAAATTCCTCCCCTATCTTGTCCTTTCCACCACAATTGTCTATACCGACCATTCCGCGTTGAAGTATTTGTTAACTAAACAAGATTCCAAGCCAAGACTTCTTCGTTGGGTTTTACTCCATCAAGAATTTAAAATTGAAATTCGTGACAAGAAGGGAGCCGAAAACCTGGCCGCGGATCATCTAAGTAGACTTGAGGATCCTTATCAAGTGGATCATCCGAATCAAGAGATCAATGACTCTTTTCCCCTTGAGGCCTTAATGTCTATCAATTCCAATCTTGATGATACTCCGTGGTTTGCGGACATTGCAAACTACTTGGCGGGTGGAATTCTCAAGGAAGGGTTAACGTCTTAACAAAAGAAAAAGTTCTTTAAAGACATTGAACACTATTTTTGGGACGACCCTTACCTTTTTCAAACAATGTGTGGATGGGCCGGCAGCGTTACTAATCCTTGAAGCTTGCCATAAAGGACCCACCAGTGGTCACTTTGGTCCCAATTACACCGCGAAGAAAGTGTTTGATTCAGGATTCTATTGGCCCACCATTTATCGTGACACTCACGAGATGGTTAAAAATTGTGATTCTTGCCAAAGACAAGGCAAGATCACACATAAAGATGAGATGCCTCAAAAATTCATACAAGAATGTGAAATCTTTGATGTATGGGGTATCGACTTTATCGGGCCATTTCCATCCTCCAAAGGGAACAAATACATCCTCGTAGCCGTTGACTACGTATCCAAATGGGTTGAAGCAAAAGCTCTCCCTACAAACGATGCGAGGGTGGTTGTGAACTTTCTGAAGCAACTTTTTTCTCGATTCGGTGTTCCTCGTGCTATCATCAGTGACCGCGGGACTCATTTTTGCAATGATCAATTTGCTCGAGTCATGGCTAAGTACGGTGTCAATAACCGTCTTTCCACCGCTTATCATCCCCAAACAAATGGTCAAGCCGAGATTTCTAACCGTCGATTGAAGCGAATTCTTGAGCGTACTATAGGAGAGCATCGTGCTTCGTGGGTCGATAAGTTAGACGATGCTTTGTGGGCTTTCCGTACCGCATATAAGACTCCGATTGGTTGCACTCAATATCGTCCTGTGTACGGGAAGGCATGCCACCTCCCTATTTAATTGGAACATAAGGTGTACTGGGCCTTGAAGTGGGCGAATTTTGACATCAACAAAGCTGGTGATCTTCGGAAGATTCAACTTAACGAGCTAAATGAACTGAGGAATGAAGCTTACGAGAATTCATTGATTTACAAGGAGAAAACCAAGATCATCCATGATGCTAGGATTAGGAACCGAGAGTTCCACGTTGGTGATCAAGTTTTACTCTTTAACTCTCGGTTGAAGATCTTCTCGGGTAAGCTGAAGAGCCGTTGGTCTGGTCCATTCACCGTCACCAAAGTCTTTCCCTATGGCACCATTGAGCTTTCTCAACCAAATGGGCCTAAGTTTAAAGTGAATGACCAGCGTGTGAAGCTGTACTTTGGTGAGGACATCTCTCATGAGATGATTCCATCCCTCACCACGTTTTCCTTGAATTAGTTCTTGGTCGAGTCAGGCTCGTGACTCGGTTAACAAAAACAAGCGCTTCTCGGGAGGCAACCCGTTGACCTATCCTTTACCGTTTTCATAATAAGTGTAGGGGGAGCCCCGTATGTGTTTGTTGTCTTGTTTCTTATAATGTGTAGGGATTAAAGCTTCAAAGAGCACTTTTGATGACATTTGACGAATCGTGTTCCCGTGTACCCGTCTTCTTGGTTCTATCCTAAAATATCCTGATTCAATATTTCATATCTTATATGTTCACACTGAAATCACTATAGTTGTCCTTTCCTTAGCAAGATTTAAACAACGTGCACAATGTCCTAAGTGTAGGGGAATTTACTCCCACTTGCTTAAACATTGAGAACAATGTTTATATCAAGTGTAGGGGGGACTTCTATCGAAGTAAGTGGTCTTTTCCATAAATTTGTCCTCATTTTAACCGGAAAATCTAATTTTTCGACATTTTTCAAAATTTTTAATCTATTTTGGCCTAGTAGTTTTTCCTTTGTTATCGTTATTTACTTTCTTTACTAGAATAAATTTTTAATAAAGTGGTTTTAATTTTTCAAAGTCATGAATCTTTTTACTCAACCCGATTTTACATATTTAAGTTTACTCTAACTAGTATCCTTAAAGTGTTTAAGTCAAGTTTTGCTAGGCTTTTATATAAGGAGCTTTAAAACACGAAAGTCTTAGCTCTCACGGGTTAAGAACAAGAACTTTTCACAAGTTCCTATAATTGATCCTAGAAAGTCGTTTATCAATGGAACTTTAAAATGCGAATTCTAAACTTGAAAGAGTCTAAGAAGTTGCAAGATCCTATAGATGACTTAAAAACCCAAAACTTTGATTTAATTAGCTAAGCCTCCACGAGTCTCATTCCTTGAGATTTTAAATTATGGAGAACGAGAGATGATAAAGTCAATTATAAGTTTGGTATTCTTTCATGAATTTATGTGAGTTAATTATGATCTTTTTCTCCCATCGCTTGCTAATAAATTTATTTGCAATAAATAAGGTTGTACGATTTGAAAAGTTACTTAGCTTCTAGCACAATATGGTTTAAAAGTTGCTCGGTATTAATTAGAGTTCATAGCCAAGGAATAACTTATTGAAGCGGGATGCGAAGATTGGCGAGTCCAAAAAGGTCCTAACAAGACATGAGGGCTACATTTTGTTGCTAAAGATCCAAAAGTGATGTGAAGAATCATTTATCGAAAATCAATATGAAGGATCGAGACACACGACGAAAAGAAAATACTCCCCCAACGATCATGGAGAAATCTAACCAAAAAGGCCCTAACCGGGTATGAGGATAAATAGATCCATGTCCTAAAAGGAGACGGATCGTTGTATATCAAAGTCCAAAATAAAGATTGGAGGAAAATGAAGAAGTCGTGGTCCAAAATATGAAGAATCTCTCGAAAAGTTCAAGTGCAGAAATTCCTAATATGAAGAGAAGACCATAATTTCATGAACGTCTCTCAGGATTCGAAGTATGAAGTCGCTGCCAAATATCGGTCCGAGAAAGGTCTCAAATCGTGAAGCGAGTTATGCCAAGATATGAACTTTAAGAGGCCCCGAGAAGAAGTTTTAAAAGATTTTGTCCTTTAGCTAACTATTTATTAAATCGTCCCACTTTATTTTCGGCCTAAATAAATTATCAAAATAAGTCAAACAATATATCCTCGTTATCATTCAAGACAAATTTAAAATATAAGAGATACACCTAGGAATAAGGGAGTCGAAGTAAATAATTGGGCCACATGAGTTCATGTTAGTTTTCTAACTTATAATAACAATGATCTCGTTTTTAAGCTTGGTATGGGGAACGTGAAACTTGAGGATGATAAACATTCATGACAGCCAAAACCCCAATGTAAGTCTTTGATTTCTTTACTTGTTTTGTTCTTTTAGTTTCCTTAGTGTTTAGTATTTAATAAAGGCTAAGGTGGGTTATTTATGATGAAAAATGTAACTCGTGCTTTGAAATTTATGCATTGCATGAGGGCATTGCAATGGTCAAGTGTAGGGGATTTAATAAGTGTGAAAACACTTATCCTTTAACCACTTATTTCCAATAATAACAAGACCAAAACGTGTATTTTATGTCGTAAAAGTCAGAATTATGCGTGGTTTGTGTTTTTATTGTGTTTCAGGATAAAAATATGAAAAAGGAAGAAAACATGGACTATCACGGGCTTTTATCGAAGAAAACGAGAAAAGACGAAGTCAAAAGATCAAGAGTGCAAAAAGAACGAAAGTCCAAGGCCTATTCTGAAGATTTATCGAAGAAAAAGTCTAAAGACGGAAGTTTAATGAAGTCGAAGAACTCAAGTCTAATAGAAGAAGAAAATTACAAGACAAGTTCAATTTATATCGACAAATCCCGAGACGACGTCGAGAAAGACAAAGAATTTAAGTCGAGTCGAGACGAGAAGAAAGAAAGAAGGAAGCAACACATGCACTCCTCACCTCTTATATATACCCTCCTAATGACACATTAGGAGGGTGTTAGTTAATTAGTTTTTAGTCACTTTTCATTTTTCTAGTTTTTAGAGAGAGAAAGTGTTTAACTTTATCTCACTAGAACTTCATCTTTTCTTTCTTTCATGTTTAAGCTTTAATTCAATCTTATATTTTTGAATCTTTAGTCTACAAGTTCATGTTAAGCTTTATATCTTTAATCTTCTTCTACCTTTCTTGATTTTATTTACCTTTGATTCGTTATCATCTTTGATTTTGTTTAATCTTGATGCTTATGTGATTAAAAAGTTTGTCTTTTTATTCATCTCTAAGTTTTAATACGGATTAAGTTTTGAGCTTTTCATACTTATTGGCTTAGTTTGTGTTTAGCTTATTTAGTTTTCATTTTTTTTCTTAAAAGTTTCATCTTTTTATGGTTTGATTTAAAAGTTTTGCTTATTTAAAGTTTAAAAAGTTCTTATTTGTGCTTATTAGTTCTTTTCGTGATAAATTTGGTTAAGTTTTAGTTTGAGCTTATAGCTATTAACTTGGCTTATTGCAAAATACATGTCATTGGAAAAGGGTAAACCCCTTTCCGACCATACATCTCGATAAGGGACTTTTATATTCCGACAACCTCACTATTATTCCGATCACAAGGGATCAGAATAGGTTTTGCATTCCGACGAGGATTCCTATCTGGATTCCGACGAGGGTATTATTTGATATTCTGATTAGCTTTGTGTTAACAGCATTCCGATAGGATTTCATTTTATGTATTCCGACTGGTTCATGTTCCGATCACCTTCCGACAAGCCACATTCCGATATTACTCCGACAAGCATTCCGATCGGATTCCGATTAGGATTATTCCGACGGGTTTAATTTCTTGTTTTTACAAAGTTTTCAAGTTTTACAAAGTTTTCAACTTTTAAATTCATTACGTTTTCTAATTTTAGAGAGAAAAAGTGACAGTTTTTCTAGATTTGCTTTTAGCCTATTTTAATTACGTTTCGCATTTACTTTTTAATTAGTTATAGAAAACGACAACCTTTTTATTTTCCACCAAGAACGACTGAGTCGCACTCTTAACTAGTAATCAATTCAAAAAGAATGGAATTAATGAACTTTCATAACTAAGTAAAATCTAGTTATTAGTTACCACCGGCGGTAATGCACTCGGAGAAATTATGACCTCCACCACAATAAACACAAGAAACCTCAACCGCTTTAGCCGTAGCGGGAGTGGGTTGTTCACCAACTTTAAACTCTATCAACAATCCTTTAAGCTTATCAAAAATCTTGTTTTCCAAATTAGCCTCTATTTGGCAAGCATCGATGGTATGTGACAATGAAGGCGAAGACGAAGCCTTGTTAACACTCGGTGTGCTACGAGGGCTATAAAACTTGGACCTATCCTCAATGATCAACAATGCCTCCTCGACCGTTTTACACAAAGAATTACCACCCGCGGCGGCATTGAGTTAGTCTCGTTCATGATCATTCAATCCATTGTAAAACGTGTCGATTTGATGTAAGTTGGAAAAACCGTGATGAGGACATTCATGCAACATTTCCTTAAACCTATTCCAAGCCGTTGAAAAACTCTCATTGTATTGTTGTGAAAACTTTGAAATATCGTTTTTCAAATGCGTAGTTTTAGAGGGCGGGAAAAATTGGTTCACAAACTTCGAAACGAGATCCTTCCACGTCAATATAGAATTGGATGGCTCTTTCTCTAACCAAATTTTAGCGAGCCCCGCTTAGGAGTACGGAAAAATCATCATCTTAATCACGTCACTCGAGACGTCCTTAAACTTGCAAGTCGACGTAAGACGATTGAAATGGCGAATGTGGTTATGAGGGTTGTCCTTTTCGTCACCATGAAATTTATTGTTTTGAATCATGGACAACAAACCCGTCTTAACCTCAAAATTCCCCGCAAGGATAGTGGAAATCACAATCACTTCTCCATAACTCTCGGTTGGTGCTTGAAGCAACTCCATCATAGTATGATTAGCCATGGGAGCTTCTTGTTCTACGATGGGTTCATCAATAGGAGATCCTTCACTAGAAGGGGTTGGTGTTCCTTCCTTTCGGTTTCGACGTTTACGTGCATGGTTTGATTGGTTACGAGTTTGCATAAACGTCACGTACAACGTGGGGATGAGCAAAGAAAATTATTTTGGGTGTTTTTACTTTTTTCAATTTTTTTGTGCTTTTGATTATTTTTACTTTTTTTGGATTTTTCTTGTGAATTACGTGGACACAAATCTACAAATCTCCCCTCGAATCGATTTCTTGATTAAAGGAGCCTCAAGGAATGAAAACAATCACGTTGAGTGAACGCCTTCGATGACTTTAGAATGTTGGTGGAACACCAAGAGGGTTTAATCTTTGAAACCAAGCAAATATATATGATACTTAGATAATACTTTTGTCGGCAAAACCTCGATTAGCCCTTTTTCTCTTAACACGCACTAGCAAGCGGGGGAAACGAGGTGGCGCTAAGCACTTAAGAGTCTTTTTCCCTTAGGTCGTGAAATACAACCCCCCATATACCCACCTTATAGTTTGCGTTAATTAAAATCAAGCTTCTCGAAAGTAATTATATATTTTGCCTTTTTCTTTTGCTTCAGATTCGAATACAATAATTGAGTGATGAAATCCCAATTAAGGTTGCATTTTCAAGCTTTTGGAGTATTGTGAATTTATTGTGATACGTAATACACTATAGTAATATCTCTTCACAAAAAACGAAAACTGAGAATACGTATGATTAGAGTGCTAATCACACAAATACTTATTATGGATAATATCGAAAACAAATTTTTTCAAACTTAACACAACAGGCCTCCCCGGCAGCGGCGCCAAAATGATAGTTGAGTAATTATACTTGTTTAGGAAAACAAGGTAAATGGGGTAAGTATTAAGTACGACAATTTAGGAAAATCGTGTACTAATGACCCACAGTGAGTTCGTTCTCAAGGAGGCTTGGTGTGTGTGTTAAACTTGATTATATTTGAGATTAATATTGAGAAAGAAAAGAGGAAAGGAAAATGATGACGGTTACGACTATGATTAAACTACGACGAAAGTTAAAACGTAAAGCGTGAAAACATGACTAAATTTAAAAATTACTCTAAAAATTCCTAGAAAATCACAATAAATTCCTAAAAATCAAATTAGAGTCTACCAAAAATCAAAAAATTTTCAAACCTTTTATTTAACTAATAATTAATTTTTTTAAACGCTAATTAAAGCCCTAAAAATCAATTAAATTAATAAAAAGCCAAAATAAGATTTTCAATTTGTAAACCTCCAAAATAACTTAACTAAACTTAAAAGTATTTTTTCAAAATTTATAACTAATTAAAACTATTTAAAATGATTAAAAATTAAAATTAAATATTAAATAATATTCAAAATTGAAAAATTTATAAAAGATTCTAAAAACTTGTAAACTAATTTATTTTAACTTAATAAAACCAGAAATGAAAGTAAATGACCTAAATACCCCAATTGGGCCTCCAAATTGGCCAAATGTAAAAACATTCCAAGTAATTAGGCTTTTTGGCCCAATAAGAAAAATGTTCACCAAATAAGCCCGAAACTTCCAGATAAGATTAAAAGTTTATTTCAAACACAAAACTCTAAAGGCCCAAAAGCTGAAAAAGTGCTTATCACAGCTTACGAATTAACAGCTTATTCTTAATGGGCTTTTTGGCCATTAAGCCAAAAGCTACTGCCATAAGATAAAATTTTACACATGTCCTTATTTTGAGCTTATAAAGTAGTTTGTAAAAAGAAACTTTAAAAAAGCTCAAGAAATAAGCCTGAAATAAGCCAAAGCTTTCTACACAAAATGACAAAATAGTCGTTTTCGAGTTCTAGACAGTTTCAAGAGCCGATTCAAGTTGCAAAAGGTTTTAAATGACCAAACTAACAGAAATCAACAAAAAGATTTTCAATAAGCACTCACAATAAGCTAAAATGTTCAATAAGCTATTTTGAAAAATAAAAGTCAATTCGTTTTCTAGTCAAACTTCAAAACCAAAAGCTACAAGATACCAGATAAGCTAATTAGATGAAAATAATAAGATCTATCACAAAAGAAAAGTTGTTTCACAATGGAATAAGCCAAATAAGCTTATCAATAAGTTGTTAGAAGATTAACACTAACAGTGGCAAGTAGCAGTGGGAAATGAGTTCCCACTGCTTGTAAACTGATTTTTGTTTTTAGTGAGATTTACTTGGTGTTTTTGGACAAACAAGGCACCCCTACAACCAGTGGGTTGTAGAGAGTCAAGAACGAGCAAGAAAACTCAATTCCACTTAGCAAAATGATACAGTTAATTCAAACAATAAATAGACATGAAAATAAGCTATAACTGATGAAATAAGCAGTTTAAGCAAGAATAAGCCAGCCAAATTTCACCAAAAGTATACAATACCAATAATAAACTTAATTAAACTCAAATAAACTAGTTTCATGCATTCACTTCAAGATTAGAACTATATTAAACCCTAAATGACTTAACTGATATTACTGATGAACACACAAACCCTTTTACTGATGCACTTGAACAAAACATGAACTTCAAATCCCCAAATCCACTAATCAGGTTGCAAGAACTTTGGTTAATCACTTGTTAGCCCTAGTTTAGCATGAAATCTAGGTGATGACAAATTTCCAACACACAAAGACCTAAAACAACTTGGTTAAATCAAAGTTTTAGATTTGGTGTTTAAAAGTAAAAGACTTGCAGATATCAACACACAACCATACCAATAGCAGATGCAAACATATAATAGTCCTTAACAACTACTTAATCTCTAATAAAAATCACATAACATGCAGTCCTAAACACTAGTTAAAAACTGATAACAAGATTTTAACAAAGCAGAATGTTTTTTAGTCCAAGAAACTCTTAAACAAGCATTCAAACAACATCATAATGAACTTTGAACAATAACTCATATACAATTTATCATCATCCAACAATCAACACACATTTCACTTAGAACAAGTTTTTTACAGATTAAAAAGTAAGAAAAGTGCAAACCTCAGGAATGAACTTCCACACTCCTGAATGGTAGAGCTTTAGTTCTAGCTTGAACAAGAACTAGCTTCCGACAAACACCCCTGGTAAGATCAACAAGGTTAGAAGTAGCAGTTTAACAAGAAAATGTAAAATAAAACAGATTCCTTCCAAGATTGTGCCCCATAACTTGAATATTCCCAAACACAGGTCTCACTTCACCTTGATAATTTTCTTATCAAGGTAATACTATCAACCTAGGGTCTAAAACTTTCAAGTGCTTGAACTAAAAACTTGGAAAAATCAGTGATTTTCAAAACCTTTGAAACAAAAGTACATAAAACATAAACCAAACTTTTTGAAACCCTCAAACAATTAAAACTTAGAACATTAACTAACAACAAGAAAATAAAGGCGGTGCTTGGAATTCGTCAGCAATATCAAACTTTTTTCATTAACCTTGAACAAAAGCTTTACAGACTTGTGACCCAAAGAAAACTAAGAACAACGTAAAAAGTAAAACCCTAAGGCCTTTATATAGGCTTAAATATGAACTAGAAGCTGATAAAAAACTAGAAACCCTAATGCAGTGAAGTTCCAACTTTGCCCTTAAATTTTGAATACTTGTTGACTGATCTTGGGTAACATGTGAACACTTCTTGTTTTGTGATGTTGAACATTTATTTTGTGCTTAGGATGAAAGGAAAACTATGGGGCGTTGATTCTGTGCATGCTTTTTGTTTTGGTGTGAAAAGTGGGGCAGGGGAGGGTTGAGGTAGCATGTGGGGTGATGGTGATGGATGTTTACGGATGGGTTTTGGTTTAGGTTAGGGTGAATCATAAATCTAGAGTTAATTACTCAAAACCCCTTTGGTTTAAACAAGTTTAGTAATTAGGGTTCTAAGGTTAATAGTATTGTGTTTTGTTCCAGATTAGGGGTGATTAGGGTGTTATGGTGCCATTTTAATATTTAACTACATTCAAAAGTTTAATTAAATATAAACGGGTAGTGGAGTTGTGAGGTGGCAACAGGGAGGGTTGTGATTGGTTGAGGGGTTGAGTTGGGTGAGGTGTCAATTTGTTATTGGTCTAATTAAGTATCTTTGTCGTCCAACTTTGGCCCCTCTTCTTCCTTCTTTGTTTCATTTCAATTTTAAATATCCCATGACTAGAGTCCTTTGTTAGCAAAGTTTCAAACTTTGCATTTTGGCCACAAATATTTTTGCAAAGTGTTTTCAAGGACTAGTTATGTAATTCATGATATTTGAAAAGTCAATCTTGACATGTCTTTATTCTTCAAGGTCTTCACTTGTATCTTTGACTTTGTGGAGGACTAAAAGTGACAAATCTTCAATTTGGAGGGACCAATCTTGCCGATTCTTCAAAGGTGAGGGTCCTTTTTGTAAATTTGAAAAACTATAGTGACCAAACTTGTAATTATGAATAAACAAGGGTATAAAGTGTCAATTCTTCAATGAAGTAACCTTCGTATACAATCTTCAATTCTTCAAGGACTTTTCTTAGAAAATAAACTCTAGGGTCCGGTTCATTGTGCGGCTTATTTTCCCGTGTTCGTTTTTGATTGATTCTTGTGATCTTTTGTCATTTTCTCGATATCCGTACCTAAAATACACATTGAGCAAACACAAGCATATATTTGGCACTTTTTATGATATTTTTACCAATTTAAGCCCATTTTGGACGATGAGACTATGTATAAAAGCAGTCTCATCAGACAGTCAGGTCACCTGATGAGAGACTGTAAGAAGGGAGATGCTGCCGGTACCTCAGGCCATACTCCTCAGATTTTACCACCACCACCACCACTACCACCAAACGTAGGTCGCGTTTATACCACTACAAGGGAGCAGGCAAATAAGCCTACCAGTACCATTACTGGCATTTTGTTTATAAACCGATAGGCTGTCTGCGTTCTTTTCGATACAGGCGTTACACATTCAGGTATATCTACTTCATTTGCTACTAGTAACCCCTACACCACTTGACAGTATGCTAAGTATATCTACACCCATGCGAGATTCTGTACGCATTACTCAGGTGTACAAGGATCTTCCTCTAGAGTTTGACGATAAAATCCGTCTAGTTAGTGCATTTCCTCTAGACATGTGTGAGTTTGATGTAATTCTGGGTATGGATTGGTTGTCAGTACATCGTGCCACTATAGATTGTCATGCATACCGAATCATCTTCGGTGACGTTTAGACACCAGAGTTTTTTCACCGTGGTTTTCTGCCAGGAAAACATGTTCAGATTATCTCAGCTTTATAGGCCCGTACACTATTTTACCATGGCTGTGAGGGTTTCCTAGCTACCGTTCATGACACTGCTTCAGAGACACCTTCACTCAATGATCAGCCAGTTGTGTCAGACTTTCCTGATGTCTTCCCAGAAGAACTTCCAGGAATACCTCCCATGCGAGAGGTAGAGTTTAGTGTCGATCTTATTCCAGGAGCAGAACAAGTATCCAAAGCTCCTTACCGTATGGCTCCCGTGGAGCTTAAGGAACTGAAGGGTCAACTTCAGGAACTTCTAGAAAGAGGTTCATTCGTCCGAGCGTCTCACCATGCGGCGCGCCAGTATTGTTTGTCAAGAAAAAAGATGGTAGTATGCGGTTGTGTATTGACTACCACGAGCTGAATAAGCTCACCATTCGTAACCGTTATCTACTTCCTCGTATCGATGATTTATTCGATCAGCTTCAGTGTGCCAAGCACTTCTCAAAAATCGATCTACGATCAGGTTATCACCAACTACGTGTAAAAGAGCAGGATATATCCAAGACTCCTTTTAGCACGAGGTATGGTCACTACGAATTTGTTGTCATGCCATTCGGCCTCACGAATGCGCTAGCAGTATTCACGAACTTGATGAATTGAGTCTTCCATGAGTTCTTAGACAAGTTTGTGATTGTATTCATCGATGATATCCTTATTTTATCTAAGTCTAAAGATGAGCATGAGAATCATCTTCTCACAGTTTTGTAGGTTCTTCGACGATAGTAGCTTTATGATAAATTTTCTAAGTGTGAGTTCTGGCTGAGTAAGGTGGCGTTTCTAGGCCATATTGTTTCTGCAGAGGGGATCACCATGGATCTTGCAAAGGTTGAGGGTATCACTAAATGGCCAAGACCGACATCTACCACAGATTAGCGGGATACTACCACAAGTTTATAGAGAACTTTTCATGTTTGGCATTAACGTTGACCAAACTTATGCGTAAAGGAGAGAAGTTTGTATGGACTGATGAGAGGGAATAGAGTTTTGAAGAACTTAAACAGCGTTTAATTTCAGCACCGATCCTTACTGTCCCATCTAGTACAGGTGGATTTCATATTTACAGTGACGCTTCAGGAAAAGGTTTGGGTTGTGTACTTTTGCAACATGGGAAAGTCATTGCCTATGCTTCACGACAGCTAAATCCGTATGAGAAGAATTATCCCCCGCATGACCTGGAGCTTGCGACAGTCTTATTCGCTCTCAAAATCTAGAGACATTATCTTTATGGTAAATCGTGTGATATTTTCAAAGATCACAAAAGTCTCAAGTATATATTTATACAGCCGGAGCTGAACATGAGACAGAGGCGATGGTTGGAACTATTGAAGGACTATGACCCTAACATTCAATATCACCCAGGTAAAGAGAATGTAGTGGCAGATGCCCTCAGCCGAATGTCAGGGATGATAAATGGCACCAAGGTTAAGGAGGAGATCATACGGGAATTAGAACGGTACGATATTGAGCTCTTAGAACGCGGACATACATGTTACTGGGCTAGTCTAAGAGTGGAACCAGATTTACTCTCTCGGATTAAAGCTGCACAAATGGATGATGGTGAATCTGGGCGATTGTCTAGAATATTGACCAACAGACTGAATTTCATATTGATGATGATGGTATTATATGACAGGGTACCAAACTCTGCGTTCCAGAAGACCCTACTCTCAGAGAAGCCTTATTGATTGAGGCTCACAGCTCTCCGTTTTCTATCCATCCAGGTTCCACTAAGATGTACCACGATCGTAAGCAGCATTTATGGTAGAGCGACATAAAGCAGGATGTCGCCACTTTGGTTTCCAAATGTCTAACCTACCAGTAGGTTAAGATAGAGCATCAGCGTACTTGTGGCCTACTTCAGCCATTAGATATTCCAATGTGGAAATGGGACAAGGTCTCTATGGATTTTGTCACCGGGTTACAGCAGACTAAGAGGAAACACGATGCAATTTGGGTCATTATCGACCATTTGACCAATTCAGCATACTTCATCCTTATCCGTAAAGATTTCTCAGTCAGTAAATTAGCAGATCTATTCACGAAGGAGATCGTACGATTATACGGTACACCTTTAGATATTTTATCAGACAGGGATCCACGATTCACTTCTCATTTCTGGGGAGTTCGGCATAAAGCTTGGGGAACCAAGCTCAAGCTCAACACAGCCTTTCATCCGCAGACGGACGGTCAATCAGAGCGTACCATCCAGACCTTAGAGGACATGCTACGCGCATGTGCATTAGAATGGACAGGTAATTGGGATGACTATATATGCTTGGTCGAGTTTTCCTAAAACAACAGTTGGCATGCTAGTATCAAGTGTGCTCCCTTTGAGATGTTATACGGCAGGAAATGTCGTGCTCTGATATGTTGGAATCGGGTTGGAGAACGCTTGATTTAGGGACCAGAGTTACGCCGAAAAGCATCGTAGAGATCTAGCATTTCAGACTGGGGATCGTGTTTTCGTTAAAGTATCACCAGCACGTGGGCTAAGACGTTTTGGCCTCAAGGGCAAGCTCAACCCTCGCTACATCGGACCGTTCGAAATCCTCGAACGTGTCGGTGAGGTGTCATATCTTTTGGCGTTAATGCCTCATCTTTCATACGTCATAACGTGTTCCATGTATCACTACTCAGAGGGTACAACTATCATGAGCTTCATGAAGTTAATTATTCACTTGATCAGATTTGGGAGGACCTATCTTGTTGATCCCAAACTTAGATTTGTGTAAACGAGAATAAATCAATTTAAAAACTTAGAGAAACTTTGTTGTATATGAAACAATCTAAGTATTATACAGAATTAATACTTAGAACAAGAACACACAAACAGAATAAACCAAACTTTCACTTTGGTTGATAATCGAACTTGCGTACAATGTAAGTGTAAAACATATATCAAACTAAAACCTAAAGGCCTCCTTTTATAGATTAAGGAGCCTTATACAAGAGTCTACGTATTAGCTATTTTAGGTAAAGATAAACATAACAAATACATTGTCGAACATATCTTTACTAGAAACGTAAAACATGTAGACTAAGTATCCTATCAGTGCTTGACATCTTCTTATCAACGCTTGACTTCTTCTTGTCAACGCTTGATCTGACAAAGCTTTATTTCTTCCTATCAACGTCCGATTTCCTCTTGTCAGCGCCTAAGTGTCTTGGCTTCATTTTATTCCCAACAATCCTCCCCTAAACTTGATATCTACTCTATTAATCATGATTCTGAATAAAAACTAAATACAAGGAGTATTCTTACAAATACACATCACTTGTTCTTGTTAATTAGGAAATAAATAAACCTAATTGTATCTTTCCCAACATCACTTGTGTAATCCATCTCCAGCGCTGTTGACAACATTTTCTTCAAAACTTCCTTGGACATAGGATATTCACAATCCACAAGAAGATATTCAGAAAATTTTGTAGTACTCAAATAATAAACACCAGCTGCTGAATGTAGACACCACTGAAGTCCATTGATATCATCAAGATCCATCCATACTAGATCTTCATCACTTGGTGCACACATTCTCTTGAATGTGGTCCAAAAATTTATTCCATTGACTGAAGTAGGTGCTTCAGCCTCATGCTTGGTCTTCATCAATCCATAAAGATCTACCAAGTCTTTCTCCATCTAGTCTTGCAAACAAAGAGATAAGAGTTGTAAAAGTATGTACCTCCTTTCTATATCTGCCAATCATCCAGAACACACTTGCATTTTTTTCATAATGAACTATAGCGTTTCTGGAATCATGAGGTAATACCTCTACCAAATGTGAAGCTTCCAAAGGTGAGAGCTTAATACTCCTTCTAATAACAGCTTCACTAGGATTCACTCTATCCAAATTCTATTGGAACTCAATAGGAAGTACCTTCTTCAAAGGCCTTGGTGCAATTAAAGCATTTTGGATCTGCATCTCTTCTTCAAGTTCTTCCTTTTTCCATCTAAAAGAAGTCTCATAGTGTTCTGCTCTTGAACACTTGCCCAAATAGGATAAGCCATATACTCCAACTCATCAAAGGACAAACGCTGCAACTTCTAAAAAGTCCAACCTCCTTGATGACATCTGAATAGCATATAGTGGAGTTACCTTCTATCCTTCTTAGACCGTGAAAAAACATTGCTAGTCTTATACTTCAAGATTACCTTGCAATCCCTTTGAACTCTTAGTAGAATCTCCAAACCCTAAATTTGATCTGATAGTGTCATGTCTGGATTCTCCATTACCTTATTCTCCCATGCAAAGTACATCTGAGCTACTTCAGGCATCTCATAATCTACCTGATTTTTCAATTCTGCAATCCTTTCCTTTGCCAACTCATCACCATATTCAAGCCTTTCTGGATCTTCAATGATCATCACACTTGAATCAGTACTTTCATCATCACTGCCTTTCTTACTCTCAATAGCAGTCTCCTTCACCCTATCCTCTTTCTCAAGTTGTGGAGCCAAAATAGAATCAAACATTACTTGAGCTGCATCCTTGGGAACTATTGTCTCCACCATAATCCCTTTACCTTTATCTAATACATCAATGGTGGGTAAAGAAACTGATGGTACTTGTGTAGACACATCCTTGATGATAGCTGATGACTGGGATACATCAACCAAACCTGCAGGTCTATCAGCGTCCAAAACCAATGTGTCAACGCCTAACTTACTCCTATCAACGCTTAAACTTTGAATGTCAGCGACTGGCTTAGAAACTTGTTCCAGCATCTCCATAAATGATATCTTTGTTGGAGTTACCAGTGAAACATCAATAACTGGTCTTTCTTTCAAACTGGTCAAAGCTTCAGCCATCTTCACACCAATAGAACCACCTGAGCCTTTGTCTTAAATTAAATGGCTCAGTAGTAGCTTCCTCCCCTTTGTAAGAATCCTCCGCTGATGAAAGGACTCTTGTTTGTCTCCTCCTAGCCTCAGTAGTTTCTAAAACAACAATCCTCTCCCTCAAATGCTTGAGTTCAAGGCCTTGTGTAGAGACAGTATGTACGAGTTCTGCATTTTGCTTTTGCAAACTAATGCAGACAGCCGTCAATTCCAATAATTTGTAAGGTTCCAATCTGCCCTCCTCTAGAATGGGAGTTTGACCTCCCAAAGTAGAGTCATGGGGCATGGATAAGGTCTTAATGATGTTAGTACTGGCTTGGCCTGCATATAGGCTAGAGCCAATAGTCCCAGCCCCACTCATGTCACCAACCACACTTGTGGTGGTGGTTCTCTCTGCAACATGGCTAGGACCACTAGAGGAGAACACTCCAGTAGTCCTTGGACGTTTTACCAACCTAAATGCAGGGGGTGTAGAAGACGATGTGGATTGGGTGTCTGTTTGATAGTTAAGGGGTGTTTGGGTTTGTTGTAAGAGGGTGTGAGCGTTTGGATTTGTAGTGTCAACGCCAACATTTAACGTGTCAGCGTTGAAGGATTCTTGCTTGTAACACCCCCAAACCGGGTATCATAGTGGTGGATCGATGAGAAAATAGCTTACAAAGCACAGATCATAATTATATGATTTTTGAAATAGAATTAATGTAAACATTAATTTGGTACAATCGTTTAAATCGTTAAACAACATTTGTTATGAATATCCCAGTAAAAGATAATCCCCCGTCATTTTTATGGTCCTAAATGATGCTCAGTCCAGCTCAAATAATCTTGCTAAATAACCTGGGAAAAACATGCTTACAACAGTCAACATAAAGTTGGTGAATTCATAGAGTTTTGTAAAATCGTAATTTAGGATTTTAAGTTGTCCTAAGTGGTGTTGTTCCGTACTTGATATAAAATTCAAATTTCAAGTTTCTAATTATTCTATACCATAATGTACTAAGGAGTATAAAATCAACTTCAGTAAGTTTTATTAAGCAGAACAAGATTAGGTTTAGTACTCCCTATATTTCCATTTCAGTGTTTTACAAAGTAGTGTGAAATAATCAAGTTTAACATATCCAATATTTCCATTTCAGTATTTTACTAAGTTGTGTAAAATAATCAAGTTTAGTACATCTAATACTTCCATTACTATATTTTACTAAACAGTGTAAAATAGTCAGGTTTAGTATATCTAATACTTCCATTAATGTATTTTAAAAAACAGTGTAAACTAGTCAGGTTTAGTATATCTAATACTTCTATTACAGTATTTTACTAAACAGTGTAAAATAATCGGGTTTAGTATATCTAATACTTTTCATTACAGTATTTTTACTACACATGGTAAAATAATCAAGTTTAGTAAGTTTTACTAATCAGTGTAAAGTAACCAAGTTTAGCATTTCCATTATTCCCATTTTAGTATTTGCTAAGTAGTATATGATTAAGTTTAGTAACGCAAACCTTATAGATAGTAGCAATGCAAAAAGCATTTATACAAAAGATAATTACATTTTCTATTAATCGGAACTGAAGCTTAACCTTCCATAGTTCTCAACAGATGAGAACGTAGTGTCTTACAAAAAACACCCAAACCTAGTTCCAACATGGTATACATCTTTTGGCCCGGCTAAGGCACAGTGAGCATGACTCACCCAGATGGGGATGGCCAATCCCAAATAGATCTATTTATAACATTCGGGCGATTTACAACAATTTAACAGTTTCTATAATAGGCAATCGTAATTAAGAGTATCATTCAATATGCGTTCTATAGAATAAATATCTATCATATTGTTTAAACAAATTACATTTCAATTTATGTTCTATAGACTAAATATCTATCAATTATATAGTCAAACAGGTTACAGTCCAATTTATATTTTATAAATAAATTATAGTCATATTATCAAAACATGTTGCTGTTATTTAATAGCATGTCTCCCCCTCGCGGGTTTGAAAATCATAAAAGATTTAAAATGCGAGGCTATGAACTCACATGTATAATACAGCTCGAGGAAGATCAAGTATACAATCACAAAGCACACAGTACGTCAAATACCTAAGCAATTAAGTATGTTTTAGTAAATACCTAAATAATAAATGCATGCAGTCTAATTGGTCATACGTTTGTTCTTGTTATCAATATATCACTGTGTATTTAATTAATTATTTAAATACACTGTTATGATGGTTGTTATGTGTGCATGTTGTTTACTGTTTCCGTGTATTCCCGATGTTTATAAAACGTGTATGACATTATAGTCTTTAAAATAAATTATTAATTCCATTAAATAATTTATTAGACTAAAAAATAATAAATAAATGATTATTTATTAAATCTTGGTTTATAACCTGTTGATAAAAAAATAATATTTTTATTCCAAAACTTATTAAAATGGTTTTTGTGTATCAATAGTGGTTATTTTATAAAGACAGTGGGAATAATATGAAAACAGTGGCTAGGTTAGTATAGCAGTGGTAACTGTATAGCTAGCAGTGGAAACTATTAAGCTTAACAGTGGGAACTGTAAGCTAACAGTGGGAACTGTTAGACTAACAGTGGGAACTTTTGGTAGTGTGATACTAGTAGTGGTAAGTCGTTAAGTAGTTGGTTAGTATTACATAACTAATGGAGGTAATATAACAACTAACGGTGGAAAATACTACACGTATGTTTACATTCTAAACATAAGCATACGCCTAATGCTCTAATATTGTAAGCTACGCACCCTTGTCGTCTACAGCAGTCCCAAACGCCCCCTAATCAGCATGCATGTCATCAGCAGTCCCAAACGCTCCCTTATACCTGCTGTTAATCCCAAACAGCCTCTTAAACCTTCCGGCAGTCCCAAACGCCCCCTAATCAGTAGATCCAAACACCCCCGAAGCTATGTAACGGCAGATCTTGGCCCCAAACGTCTTGCATGTCACTCCCGACAGCAATCAAAGCAGATCCGTACGGATCTAAGCTAAACCAACACACCCTTGTTTGTTTTCTACCCAAAACCAAACGCCCCCTTATCTTTGCTGCAATATGCAGATCCAAACACCCCTGGTGGTTTGTAGCCGCAAAAACAAACACACCCTACGGTGGTAGTGATCACGTGGTGATGGGTCTGAGGTGGTTGCAAGGTGGGCTCAGGGTGGTTCGTGGCTGAGAGTGGTGTTGGTGGCATGGGGTCTTCATTGGTGGCGGCTCGGGATGGTGGCTATGATGTTTACAGCGGCGGCCACCCACTGGTGGTGTGAGCCGACGGCAGGGGTGATGGCTGTGGGTAAAACCACGACAGTGGCCATGGTGGTAACGTGGTGGTTTCATGGTGGCTGGTGGAACCACGAAAATAGGTAGCGGCTGGTGATGATGATGATGACGGCTGGTGGCAGATGGCCACAAGTAGTTGTTGCTGTGATGGCGATGATAAGGCTGCCGGTGGTGATGGCGGTGAGACTGGTGGCGGCTGCATGGCTGGGAGCCACGAAATGGTGGTGGCAGTATCCAAGAGGGTGGAGGCCAGGGCATGGATGGTGATGATATGCATAGATCTATTAGATCTAGATATTAAAGGTGGCGGCCGAGATTTGTGGTGGCTGCCATTTTAGATGGAGAGAGTGTGTGTGTGAAGATGGAGGCTAGGGTTTGTGTAAGAAATGAGGGGAAACCCTAGTTGCACATATATATACCCATCAAAAGTTATAAAACCTATTTACAAAGTTTATAATAGTTGAGGGCTTATGTTTGCAATTATTTTATAAGGGCCTAAAGTGTAACTTTCTTTGTACGTTAGTTAATTAACGTTACGGGACTCGTTTGTGGTTTATAAAAATTGATTCATCTTACGAGAATCGCGTCATTGATCTAAAAATCATTTCTCCAATAAAATGGAGTATTTATATGACTTATAAACACGAAGAACGTGATCGTTTATCTAAATGATGATAATTGATCATTTATCGTTTTAATAACGTAAGTATCGTTTTGATAAAGATACTTCTCATTTAATCTCTCCGTAGATAAATGGAATATTAACAATTCATTCAAATCGTTTATCAAGTATCTCTCGACAATAATTTATGTAATTAAATTATTAAATTATCGGTACTCGGGTTGTACGACTTTTGTCAAATTTTCAAATCCAATGATTTTTGTATTGCTTCAAAATAGGTTTTGAAGTATACTTCGTTATTATTTAATGAACGGGAAATCTCGGGTTTTACACCATCCGCATGCCACCTTGAGTTTCGTCCTCGAAACTGGATTACTATTACTAGGTTGAGAAATGATCTAGGATCATTGAGTAGACTTTCATTACATTTTTTTCTCATGGTACAATCATGGATTTTACATTGGTAAACATCCATTTGCTGGGGTGAAGGTGGTTGTTCAGGCAATGGGTCTGGTTGTGGTAGTGGGTCAGGTTGAGGTTGTGCTGCTGCAATAACAGCAAGCATGGATTGGGTGAGGGGTAAGTCTCTATGAGGTGGTAAATTCATCATCCTAAAAATTGCTTTCTTTTAAACAAAGATCGTATAAAAATCATTGTTATCCCTATTGCAGTATCTTTGTTTATCAAACACCATTTATAAAAACCTTGGGTAAGCAAGAGTCATCTTTCTACCCTTGTTGTGACACATGCCATCAAAAATCATTTTTTAAAAATTATACTTTTTCCCAGTAGCAATACACACAATGTCACTCCCAATTGAACGGTTAATTTCATTATTTGCAGTACATTTAGGACTCAAACATTGAAGAATGACATGTATCAAGTACTTCCAAGCTGGGGGAAATTCCTGTTTTGTATATTTGTTTAAATGGCCATCTTCTGGTAAAGGATAACCCAAAGCTTAGAGTCCTTGTTCTAGCTCACCAATGGGTAGGGTGGTTATACCATCTGCATCATTAAGATGCAAAGCTTGGTGATCCAAAGCTTCAGTAACCACCCATGGAAGCCCATGGGCAGTAGCAGTCAATGTAGTCACATTATTTACTATTTAGGAAGTGACGGTATTCCAAAACTGTTTAATATGTGTGACAGGGATAAGAGGAGCATGAGAAAGTGCATACCTAATGGGGGATGCATTCAAGTACTCCACCATCTGAGTATATTGGGTAAACAGAGCATCATCAGCTTCTAAATAAGCAACCATGTTATGCTGACTTCTGAACCCAATTTCCAAATCTCTTGGTTTAAAGTTAGGCGCCATTGATGTAGAAAGTTGTGATAAATGTTATGAAAGATGAAGGTTTGTGAAAATTTAGTTAGACAAGAATATGCAGTTACCCTGTTAAAGGAATGAGCCAAATATATAGGAGAGGTGAAAACATGTGATTGGTCAAAACAAGAGGCAGTTATATTCAAATATAATTATTAAAATCTTGAAAATATATAACTTATCTTTTGCATTAATAAAAAGTTGCCAACTCCAAAAATTACGGCCCAAATTTTTGTCGAAAATAACAACTGGGTGTTGGGTCAAAATTATGAGTTGATGCGTCAAAAACAACAAAATAAGAAGACAAGGACTACTTTTGCCAAAGTTACATACAACAAGCCGTTGGAGTCTTTTTATTACTTTAGCTTTCTTTGTAAGCTATGTTTTCTAGTATATAAAGAAAACATAGGACGTAGGTTTTACATATCTTTTCATTCACAATGTAACCTACAACAAGCTTTGATCTCTAGGCATGGGATTCAATGTATACATGCCTAGAGTTGTTTGTGTTAATCATTAATACAAACACACTTTGGGAGAATTCATCTTGTTAACATCTTGTTCATATTAATGTTCTATTCCGCTATGTTTTATACATATGAACATTGATAATCCTAGATATAATGGTTCTTAACCATTGAGTCGAACGATCATAGGACTCCACAATTGGTATCAGAGCATCAAAAATCTTCTTGGGTTCTTCTTGTGACAGAAAACATGCAAACAAACATGCTTGTACAAGAGGGGTATCAACCTTCTTGTGTATATTGGCAATAAATCCACCAAGATTTTGATGGGATCTTCTTGTCTGAACTGGAGCGATAACATCACCAATAATCTGAGATGAGGGGTGATCCTTTGCTGTGGAAGTGAGAACTCCTCCTTCAAAAAGTCTAGTGTCCTCAACTTCACGCTCCATGTTGCCAATATCTCCTTCATCAGACTCTCTTTGATCAACATGAATCTCTTCATGGACATTGGAAGGTCCACCTTGTTCAAAATGGGAAGAGAAAAGATGTGCAAAGGTGTTGTCAAAGTCTGAACCTTGTTTGTCAGCGCTTGGGCTAACAGCGCTTGAACTGTTGGTGTCAGCGTCTGATCCATCAGCGTCTGAATTGCTCTTGTCAGCGCTTGATTTCCCTTTGTCAGCGCCTGAAGAACCATGCATGTTTGTATTTGGTGGTATTTGGACACCACCATTATCTTTTCTAGCAGCAGCAGCAGCAGCAGCATAATACTCATCTGTCCATATAGGAAGTGTAACATATTCTTGTGTGGGAGATGACTCAACTGCTGGTGATCCATCCTTCTTAGCAACCTGTATACCTGAAACATTACCAATTCTCTTTTCCAAAACACTTGAAGTTACCTTCACAATGTCTGGATCAGTAACAGGCATATAATTTAAAGCTCTAGATAAAGGTTCTAAGTCAAACAACCAATTTGGACCACTTTCAGGATCACTAGGTTTACTCTCTAAAAACCTAACATGTACTTTTTCAAGTATACGTTTTTCCTTTTTAATGTAAACCCTATATCCTTTGCTCTGCACTGAATAACCCATGAAGTAGCCTTCATCACCTTTTGAATCAAATTTACCTAGGGCATCACTAGTTTCTAAAACAACTACATGACATCCAAAAGACTTGAGAAAGCCAATATTTGGCTTCCTTCCCCAAAGTAACTCATAAGGTGTCTTATTATGTATTTTGTTGACCAATGCCCTATTTTGAACATAACAAGCTGTGTTAACAGCTTCAGCCCAAAAGGCTATAGGAAAGTGGGCATCAGCCAACATGGTTCTGGCTGCTTCAATAAGGGTTCTATTCTTCCTTTCAGCAACCCCATTTTGCTGTGGGGTTCTAGCTATGCTAAACTGCCTAGTAATCCCTTTCTTGGCACAAAAATCATCTAACAACTGATTTCTAAACTCACCCCCATTGTCACTTCTAATAATTTTGACCTCATTACCATTCTTCTTCTCAATCTGGGTAATGAAATTAATCAGACTTTGGGCAGTTTCACTTTTCTTGGCTAAAAAGAAAGTCCATGTAAACCTGGAAAAATCATCAGTGATAACAAAACAATATGATTTACCCTTCAAACTTTCTATATTAGTTGGACCAAAGAGGTCCATATGCAATAAGTGAAGTGGTCTAGAACTAGAGTGCACCTGTTTAGATTTGAATGAGACCTTATGCTGCTTGCCCTTAAGACATGCAACACAAGAGTGGTCATTGTGGAAAGCCTTTTCAAGCAAACCATCAACTAAACCAAGCCTCACAAGTCTATTGATATTCTTAAAGTTTATGTGCCCTAATCTCTTGTGCCAAAGATTACTTTCATCTACTGAGGCTTTAGCATAAAAACATGACATCATTTTATTATTTATCTTAATTCCATTAAGATTCACATTATATATGTCTTTATGCCTTGGTGTTCTAAAGTCTATGTATTTCTCCTCAGGGAGCTGGTAATCTTTGCTTAACACCAAGCACTCAGTATCAGTGAAAAGAACTTTATTTTTGTTATCACACACTTGTGATACACTAAACAAATTATAATCCAGTTCTTTTACCAGGAAGACATTCTCAAATCGTAGATTGTTGGTAATAAGGGTTCCTTTTCCTGTAATGGTGCCATAGCCCCCTCCAAAGAATACCTTATCACCATCTTGAATAGGAGTGAAATTTGTCAGATAGTCTTCCTTTCCTGTCATGTGCCTTGAGCATCCACTATCCCAATATCCATAATCATTGATCTTCTTCTGAATGCCCTGCACATAAAGAAAACACATTAGTTTTCTTTGGGAACCCAAGCCTTGGAAGACTTGGATTCATCTGGTTGTTCAACAAGAACAGACTTGGTTCTCATAACAACCCCATTTTCATCCCTTTTTGAATGAAATTCCCAGTTAACCCCAATTGGTGTTGACATGGCTTTTGAAATATAATGAAACCTGTTGCATGTCATAGAAACACCAGTAGAATTAGAGTTTTGGTCTTGTTTTGGTCTCCATGTTAAGCTAGTAGAAGCTTTAGACCTATTTCCCTGTGGTTGCAAATACATAGGTTTGGCAGTGTGTCTGTCAGCGCTGAAATTGCTCTTGTCAGCGCCCCGATTGCCTTTATCAGCGTTGAACCTAGGGTTTGCTACAGGAACCCATTGCCTATTGGACCAAGTGTTTGACTTTTGGAAAGGTCTTAGGCCTTGTGTGTTAGACCCTCTAGAAAAGAATGGGGCTGGTCTAACAACTTGTGAACTTTTGTTCACAAGGGTATTGGGTCTGACAGTGTTTGACCTATGTTGACTTTTGTCAGCGCTGAAATGGTTCCTATCAGCGTTGACATTGGAAGCGTTGACACATTTGTATGCCAAATGTGAAAAGCTACCACATGAGTAACAAGCTTTTCTAGACATAGTCTTAGGTCTAGAAGCAAAGAAGCCTGTTCCATGGTTACTAACTTGGCTTTTTGGTGACCTAGTATTCCTATACATCTCTGCATACTTAACACTAGGTTTTCTAACAGTTTGTGGGCCAAGGTCAACAGCTTTGCCAGTGGTAGGGTGTGTGATTTTAATAGGTGTAGGATCATGGCTCTTGATTGGTGTGGGCTCATTTGGACTTTCACACAACAACCCTCCCTTAACAAACAAAGTGTGGTTAGCTTTCTTCCACTCATCTAGGTCAGTCAGTTTTTGTTTGTATTCTTCAACTGGGGAAGTCACTCTAGGTGGAGGAATGAATTCCTTCTCTTGAAGTTCTGGCAAGCCAGTCCAAGATAAGTCCTTTGATTGGACACCATAGAAATCCCCAGCTGGTGGTGGAACACCAGTATAATCTTTCATCCCAATTCCACTCATGTCCTTAGAGTCTCTTTGTTTACTAACACACTCTCCTAGGGATTGTGTGGCCTTATCAAATCTCTGGATTTTAAGACTCACATTATGTTTATTTTTGTTAGCCTCCTCTAACTGAGCTATCAAATCAAGATTAACCCTGTTTACTATATCTTGAATATCTTTACTTTGATGTAACTCATGTTTTAAGATATTTATTTGATCCTTTAAATCAAACTCCATTTTCCTATACTCAGCTACTGTCTTTTCTGTTTGGGTAAGAGCAATTTGATAATTAGATACTTTGCATCTTTCAGTACTTGCCTCATCTAATAATTTTACTATCTCTTGATTTAGTTTTTCAGTATTTAAACGACAACCCTTAGAACAGAAAGCATCATCATATACCTCATTATCTGATGAAGAGGAGGAGTGTGCCATGAGAGCATATTCAACATGCTCTTCTTTAACTTCAGCAACCAAAGCTCTGTCCTCTTCCTCATCCTTAGCCATAAAGTTCCAGCTCCAGTCCCATCCTCCAACACCATCAATTTGTTGAACAGCAACCATGGCCTTGGGATCTTGACTCTTAACCATTTGGCTTGAGGGCTTACCAGCATCAGATCTTCTTGGAGATCTACATTCCCTCATAAAGTGCCCCATCCGATGACAATTGTAGCACTCAACCTTTGATTTGTCAAATCCAGCAACATCCTTAGCATTAAAGGTCATCTTCTTCTTGAACCTTTTATTAAACCTGTTTGCTCTTAAACTTACAAGAGCCATAGTCCACTTGATGTCCATCTCTTCCAATTGTTCATCACTTATCTGCTCAAGATCTTCATATGTAATCCTTGAATCACTGGGAAAAGAAGCAATGAATGCACACACAGTATCTAGATCTAAACCAGCAGGTTTAATTCTATCATCGCCAAAGTTGTGAGTGTCAGCGCTTGAGTATAAAGCGTTGACAGGATATGATCCAGCGCTGACAGGCTGTGATCCAGCGTTGACACATTGAGATCCAGTGACTGGATGTCCATAGGAGTTCATGGAATCAAATTGGCCTTCACTTTGTGAGAAGAAGGCCATGTTGCTACTGGAAGATTTATTATCACTCTCCAAAAGCCATTCATTCTCCAACAGTCTTAGTTTGTTGAAGATGTCATCAAACCTGGAAGTCTTGTGGGTGTTATTGACAAGAATGGATCTTGTCTCAATCTTCCATACATCACCAAGGCTTTTGAGAAAAGTAGCATTCAAGTCAGGGTCATCAATCTGTGTTCCCATGAAGGAAAGTTGACTTGTGATGTCAAGCAGTCTACTTCTCACACTGCTGAGATTCTCATTGGGTTGAGCCTTAAAGACAGCATACTCATGCAAGAGTTGCTTCTTCTTTTCTTCTTTTGTGTCAGCATTGCCACCATGTGCTACTTCAAGAGCTTCCCAAAGCTCTTTTGCAGACTCAAAGCGTTTGTACTTGTGCTGATTCTCATGACCTAAGGCGTGTTTCATGATGTTCAAGATTTTCATGTCCACCCTTTTCTTGGCTATATCTTCAACAGATACAGCTCTTCCATCTTCAGGCTTTTCCTTCTTATCAGCTTCAGGACAATTAGGAAGAGCTACCCTTGCGGCAATAGCAGCAGCAATCTTTTGAGCTTTGTTGAATGTGTTCCCATATTCAACAATCTCCCAAAGAGTGTAGTCATGGATGGCTATATATTGCTCAAAATTAGACTTCCAAAGCTCGAAGTTCCTGGCATCAAACATGGGAATTTTGATACAAGGATTTGTGGAGTTGTTTTGTAGCAAAGCAGCAGGTTGATCTGTGCCAGACATGATGTTTTTAGGGTTTTGAGAAATTTAGGGTTTTTAGGGTTTTTGGTGTTCTAGGGTTTTTGGTGTTTTAGGGTTCTTGCGTTACTTAAAGATCAAAAGTTTCTCAACAAGCTCTGATACCACTTGTTGATCCCAAACTTAGATCGATTAAGCTTTGTGTATACGAGATTAGATCAAGTAATACACGTAGAGAAACCTTTGCTTATGAATAAAGTAACTAAGTGTTATGCGGAATTAACACTTAATCTAAAACACAAAGATGTTAAACAAACTTTCACTTGTATTAGAATGATCGAACTTGATTACAATGAAAGAGGTTTAACTTGTGAAAACTTATGAAAACTGATGATTAACATTAACCTAAAAGATCTTCTTTTATAGATTAAGAAGTCTTGTACAATAAGCTACGAATCAACTATTCTAGGTAAAGATAATAATGGAAAATACAATGTCGAGCTTATCTTTACCATACACAAATAAAGAAACAAATAAACAAAAAGATTCGTATGAAGATATATTCCATCAGTGCTAATCTTCAAGGCTGTCAGCGTTGACTTCTTCAAGTGTCAACGCTTGGCTGTCAGCGTCCAATGTCATCTTATCAGCGTTGACATTCTTCTTATCAGCGTCTAGTGAACTGACCCATAATTTATTCCCAACAATCCTCCCCAAAACTTGATATCTATTCCAATGATCAAGTTTCTGAATAAAAACTTAAGGCTTAGGAGGAATCTTGCAAAAACTTCTTATGTTGGTGATAAACATATCTAATCAAGTCCTTGGCCACGTCACTAGTATAATCAATCTCCAAGGGTGTCTCCATCATCTTCTCCAACACTTCTTTGGACAAGAAATAGTCAGCATCCACAAGTAGATACTCTGAAAACATTGTACAGCTCAAATGAAACACACCACAAGTAGAATAAAGCCTCCAATGAAGATTACTGAGATCATCTTCAAGATCCTTCCATATGGCAGGATCTGCTTCTCTTGGACCACACAAAGTCAAAAATGTGTTCCAAAGTCTTATTCCATTTGTTGAAGTAGGTGCTTCAGCTGTATACTTGGCCTCTATCAATCTCCATAGATGCACCAAGTCTTCTCTGTCTATGCTTGCAAAGATAGAAATAACTGAAGTGAAAGTATGTACCTCCTTTCCAAATCTGCCAATCTTCCAAAATCCACACTCATCTTCATCAAAACTTATGATTGGATTTCTGTCATCTAGAGGTACTACATTAACCAAATCTGAAGCTTCCAATGGAGAAAGCTTGAGATGCTTCCTTATGACACCTTCAGTTGGATAATACACATCCATATCTTTGGGAAATTGGAGAGGATCTCCTTTCTTCACTGGTCTTTGAGCAATCCTCATTTCCTTTTGAATCTGCATTTCCTCAGCAAGCTCTTGTTTCCTTTCTTCTGAAAGAAACTGATAGACATTATTTTCTTGCACATTCCTCCAAATAGGATGTGCCCTATACTCTAACTCCTCAAAAGATAAAGCCAGCAACTTCTTGTATGTCCATCTAGGTTGATGGCATCTAAGCAATTTGTAATACAACTGCCTTCTATCTCTTTTAAGCCAGGTCTTGACCTCTTGTGCATTAAACCTCAAAATCACCTTTATATCATCTTGTACCCTGAGAAGAACTTCCAACCCCCAAATTTGATCTGACAAACTCATCCCTGGGTTGTCCATAACCTTGTCTTCCCAAGCATGGTACATTCTGGTGATCTCTGGAAGGTCCCAATCAATCTGATTCTTCAAATCACTCAATCTTTCCTTTGCTAACTCATCCCCATATTCAAGTCTTTCTGGATCTTCAATAATTTGAACACTTGAATCTGAGCTATCTCCTTCTTTATCATCACCACTCTCTTCCTCACTCTCAGAAGTAGCAACAAATGGTGATCTACCACTCCTCTTCAAATCTCTTTCCAAAAGTTGTGCAGCCAACTGTTCATCAAATGCAATTTGTGCTGCATCTTTCTTTGGAACATCTTCTTCAACCAGAATCCCCTTACCCTTGTCTTTTGGATCAATAATAGGTAAGGTAGAAGAAGAAACCTGTGTGGACACATCTTTGATGATTGTTGATGACTGGAATACATCAACACCACCTGCAACTTTGTCAGCGTTCAAGTTACCTTTATCAGCGCCCCGATTACCTTTGTCAGCGCTGGATGTGTCAGCGTTCAAACCTGTATCAGCGCCCATTGTTTCTGTGAAAGATCCTTCCAAGTTTAATGGTGTCACCTTGGATGTATCAATAACAGGATGCTGCTTCAGACTTGTAAGAGCTTCAGCAATACCTAAAGATTCACTAAATTGTGAACTCTTCTCACTGGCTGTATGAATCAGCTCATCCTCTTCATCCTCCCCTTTGGAAGATTCCTCCATCCTACTCCTGCTACTTGGATTCTCCAAAACAGTTACCCGCTCCCTCAATACTTGGAGTTCACGGCCCTGTGTGTTGACAATTTGTACAAGGCTGACATTTTGCTTTTGCAAGCTAATGACAGCAACCATCAATTCAGTCAATGTCATAGGTTCCAATCTGCCCTCAGCTAGAATGGGGATTTGACCTCCCAAAATAGAATCATAGGGCATGGATGAGGTCTTAATGATGTTGGGACTGTCTTGACCAGCTTCTAAGCCTGTGTCAATAGCCCCAGCCTCATCCATGTCACCAGCCACACTTGTGGAGGTGGTTCTCTCTGCAACAAGGCTAGGACCACTAGAGGAGAACACTCCAGTAGTCCTTTGGCGTTTATTCAACCTAGATTGTAATGGAGTGGAAGATGAGGTAGATTGTGTGGGTGTGGGTTGGTTAAGGGGTGTTTGGGATTGTTCAGGGATGTCATCAGTGTTGGGATTGGCTGTGTCAGCGCCAACATTTTGAGTGTCAGCGTTGACATTGGGTTGGTCAACGTCCATGTGATCAGGTGAAGGTAATGGTTCATGGATAGGCTCAAGTTGGGGTGCAGGGTCTGGTTGTGGTTGAGCATCCTGAATTACTTCAAGCATGGCTTGGGTGAGAGGTATGGATCTGTTTGTGGAGCTCATTTTGGCAAAAATGGTTTTCTGTTGTTTAGGGATCTCATAAAAAGTGTCATGATCCCTAGTACAATGTTCTTGTAAATCAAAGACCATTTGCAAAAATCTTGGGTAAGCCAAAGTCATTTTACTTCCCTTATTTTTACACATCCCTTCAAAAATCATTTTTGAAAAATTATACTTAAGCCCACGTGTGATACAAACCAAAGCACTTGCAATTGACCTGTTTATTTCATTAAAAGAAGTACATTTTGGACTTAAGCATTGGAGAAGGACATGTATCAAATATTTCCAGTCAGAGGGAAATTCCTGCTTATGATATTTATTTAAAGTGACATCAGCAGGAATAGGATAACCCAATTCCCTAAGACCTTGTTCTATTGTTGCAATGGCAAGGGTAGTCACACCATCAGCGTCATCAAGACGCAAAGCTTGGCGAACCAAGGCTTCAGTGACCACCCATGTTCTTCCATGAACAGTAGATGTTAATGTGGTCACTCCATTAGCTGTTGTGGAACTGACATTATTCCAAAACTGTCTAATGTGTGCGACAGGGACTAATGGTGTATGAGAAAGTGCATACCTTAATGAGGATGCATTTAAAAATGCCACCATTTGTGAATACTGAGGGAACAAATCATTATCAGCAGTCAAGTAAGCTACCATATTATGTTGGCTCTTGAACTCCAATGTTAATTTCTTTGAGTTAAAGATAAAAAGCTATGAATCAACTATTCTAGGAGATACAAGGTGTTATGTTCGTGTTGCTGTGAAGCCACTGTCCAGAATTAGCGACAGTTTTAGTGACGGTTTAGTGACGGTCTGTCAGATCTGTGACAGATTTGCAACGTTCTTGCGACAGATCTTGTGTCGCAAAAAGAATGGGAGGAAGGAGTAAGGAGATCTGCGACAGTTTACTGACGAATTAACTGTTGCTAAAGGTGCATCAAAAGAAATTCGTTCTTAGGGTTTTATTATAAACCCTAGTTCCTATAGATCTTCAAGTTGACGTGCTGCTGGCCTTGGGGAATCGATTCTTCATCGATGATGAACCCTAGCAGCATGTTTTTTTTAAGCAAATGTGTTTAGGGTTTGATATAAACCCTAGATCTGTTATGGGACAGATCTCAACAGCAAGCATGATGAAACCCTAGATCGACTTATAAAACAGAGAAGAGGTATTGCTATGTGATCGTGATGTGCATGATGGTTGCTGAATTCATGGTTTTTAATAAACCATATTCGTTAATGATAAACACTAGGTTTTAGGGTTTCGGTTTTTCTTGATACGAATCTGCTTATCATATTTTGCTTCCTGCGGCTTCAAGATAAGGTTCGTTTATATGTCTTATTTGCTGTTTGGAAGGAAGAAAAGAAAAGGCTGCTTTTGTTTAATAATACTGGAACGAGATGGACACAGTCCAAGAAAAGATAGTGACTAAAGTTTTCAGAACATCACGTAAGTACTTTGTTTGTTTGTTTGGTGATATTATCTGAATAAAAAAAGGGTATGGTATCCCGTGAGATGTGTGATGTTGCAAGAATCCAATTGACGTGGGTTTCTGTGTTAAAGTAAGTGAATTGGTAGAAAGAGAAATGATAGTACGTGTTTCTGTTTGAGCAAGAAAGAGTATATTCGAATACCTTTGTACAAAGTTATTTGTGCATATATTATTCGTATTGTTCAAGAAACAGCAGCAGATTGTGTGTTGAGGGTTAACTGTGACTTTGGATCATGGAACCTCAATTACATGAGATGAATTGGTTCGATGCTGCCAAAAGATCTGTTGTTCATATCACGTGACATACATGTGATATTCTTGGTATTCGCTGATCTATATTCGATATTATTGCTTTGTAAAACCAGAAAGCATCTTTGGACGTGTGAGAATAAAAGAAGACTTGATTCCCATTGGTTGATACAACTACAGTATTATTCACGTGTGTATCAACAGCAGGAGGAACATATGGAAAAGATTTGGTCGTTTTTATATTTGCCTGAAAAGATAAGTATTGACCAAGTTATGGTATTCGTATGGTTGATACATGGGATTAAGAAGAAAAGGCAAAGATTGTGAAGTATTTTTCGATTGATAAATACTTTATGATTTGTTTTTACTTTGTGTTATCATGTGAAAGATAAGATGGAGACCAGCATGTCAGATAGTGATTCTTGATTTTATGAGTTTAGCCAAAAAGATGCCTACTGTTTGCTTTTGGTCTAAAGAAAAGAAGGACTATAGTCACATGGAGTGGGACGTACAAGTATTTGCTGGTCAAAATAATGTGTTCACACGGTTGAGTTCACATGATTGGCTGATGACAGTAGGGTATTTTCTATTCAAGTATTATTATTATTTGTATCCATTGTTATATTTTCAACGCTGATAGGAGTTATTTAGCCGTTGACATAAGCGCTGACACGTGAAATTTTAAGCGCTGACAGAATTATTCGCAGCCACTGACAGAAAGTTTTGGAGATGTTTTGGTTTGAAGTTTGGTTTATTCACAGCAACTAGGTCTTAAAGGTATAAAGTCTCGTTTTATTTCTATTGATTACGAAGAAAAGTTTTTATTATTTATTTGAAGACGAAGTAGATTTTCGCGAGTTTGTGTTCTATCATATCTTAAAGTCGTGAACTTCCAGTCATTGACTTTTAAGGTAACTTGTTCGTGCTTTTAATGGTTGGTGACGAAGACTTGTCATAACACTTGAAGGAGTTACATTATCGTGCTCAGTGTCTCACAAAGGATGAGAATATTGACAAGGGATCGAGGTCTACTTATACTTTGTGCCATGAGTATAAGTTCTTTGTTACATGTTTAGTACAAGACATGGAACGCAAGTTCGGGTTATTCTACTTCATCATCAAGTAAGTCGTAATTAGATTTCTTCATATGTGATCATTACATAAAGCCTACAGAATTTGAAGATTCAAGAATGATTAACACAATTTAAGGGGAAGCTAAATTGTTCATGTGTTAATCATTTACATGTAACATTAAGGTGAAGGTGTTTACTACTGCTCATTAGTTTTACTACAACTTGTGTGAGTTTCTATAACTCAAATTCATTTAATTTCATCCTGTTGTTCTTCATGGAGGGTAATTTGAGACATAGAAAACTTGTACTAGTGGTGTGGTATTATTTAAGCAGTGGTCGAAATCAAGGTTGCTTACATACAAGACCCCTATTTGGATCATGTCAAAACAGGGGAAGAAGTCTACACAATGCAATCTGTTGATCCTTGGTGTTATATGATTTACAAAGAATGCGAGCTTAAGGGGAAGTGTTTTTGACATCATCAACTAGGGGAAGATTGTTGGGTCAAAATTATGAGTTGATGCGTCAAAAACAACAAAATAAGAAGACAAGGACTACTTTTGCCAAAGTTACATACAACAAGCCGTTGGAGTCTTTTTATTACTTTAGCTTTCTTTGTAAGCTATGTTTTCTAGTATATAAAGAAAACATAGGACGTAGGTTTTACATATCTTTTCATTCACAATGTAACCTACAACAAGCTTTGATCTCTAGGCATGGGATTCAATGTATACATGCCTAGAGTTGTTTGTGTTAATCATTAATACAAACACACTTTGGGAGAATTCATCTTGTTAACATCTTGTTCATATTAATGCTCTATTCCGCTATGTTTTATACATATGAACATTGATAATCCTAGATATAATGGTTCTTAACCATTGAGTCGAACGATCATAGGACTCCACACTGGGTGGGACCCAATGTTTATCAACGATCAAAAATTACTTATCAGCGCCCAACGGCTATATTCTTGTGAACGTTGGATTTTGCCATGTCAACGTCAAAATTGGTCTTAACAACGCTTGGAAAGAAAACTGTCAGCGTCCAAAATAAAAATAATATAAAGAAAAAGGACCTTAACATTGTAATTTATCCTAGTGAAGATAACTTATAGACTGAAAATCACCATAGGGTGGCAAGCACTGTCCAATCATGCACACTTGCTTAAGCAAGATAGACATAATTGTCCTCAAGTGTCTCTTGCTAACCAAAGTTCTTAAAAATGAAGTTATCTTATAAAATCCTTTGTAACTTACCAGGTAAGCCCAATAAAAATCATACCCAAGTCTCCAAATAGACCACATCCAATTCTAGGTCAAAAAGTCTTGGCAGCGTGCAAAGTATATCAACTTTGCATGCTATAGTGCCTCACGATTTAGTAAACTAACTCGTACACACTAGTGGAAACAATCTAGAATTGTGATAAGAGTATTATATGAATACTCAAAAAGTCCTAAAGGTTTCCTAAACCTCCCCTTAAAATATGATATACAAGTTGCCAAATATAAATTATACAATAAAAAATTATGTCAAGATAGGAATATAAATATTCCTACCATCATCCATAAACTTGAACATACTCCAAGTAAGCTCCAAAGATCCATAAGCAACTCTGTATCCATTTGTACAATGCTCATAATGCCTTCATAATTAGATCAAAAACCACAAAACTAACATATTGTTGTCAACATTATTTAAACACTTATCAGCGTTAAAATAACCTTTGTCAGCGTTAGACAAATAGAGTGGAAAACCTAATTTTGTACAAAGACCAATAACAGTGCCTATCCTGTACATACTTTTACAATAAGTTCCAAAATCACATATTATGTAAGATTGATCATTCCAATACTTGTTACCATGTATTGAAATCTCCCAGCATCAAAAGGTTTAGTTAATAAATCAGTCACATTTTCTTCTGTGTCAACCCTATCTGGTTGTATTAAACCTTTTTCAAAACAATCTCTTATAAAATGATGTCTAATTTCTATGTGTATTGTTTTAGAATGATGTACAGGGTTCTTAATAATACATAAAGTACTGTTATTGTCTACAAAAATCTTGGTATGCATAAAATTATACCCATAATCTAACAGTTGGTTATGAATCCATAAAAATTGTCCACAACAAGCAGCTGCAGCTACATATTCTGCTTTAGTTGTAGAGTTAACCACCACTGTTTTTTTCTTACATTGCGAAGATATTAACCTGCTCCCAAGAAATTGGCATCCACCAGTTGTGGATTTTCTATCAAACTTGTCACATCCATAATCACTGTTTGAATAACCAATAAGATCCAATGGAGAATATTTTGGATACCATAATCCCAAGGTGGGATAGCACCTAAGGTATCTAAAAGTCCTCTTGATAGCTTGAAGATGACACTCTTTGGAAGTTACTTGATGGCGTGCACATGCACACACATCAATCATAATGTCAGGTCTAGAAGCTGTAAGATACATCAATGACCCAATCATTGATCTATAATGCCTGACATCCACCTCTTTTCCATCTTCAATCTTTCCCCAAGGGTGTTCCCTATCCATGGGTGTGCTAGCCCATTTTTCATGAGGAGACAAACCAAACATCTTCAAGATCTCTGCTACATATTTTTCTTGAGAGATGAAGATACCATCTTCTTTTTGCTGAACTTGTAACCCTAGAAAGAAGTTCATCTCTTCCATTTAACTCATCTTGAACTTGTCTGTCATGAGCTTGGAAAAGTCTTCACTCATCTTTGGACTGGAAGAGCCAAAGATGATATCATCCACATAGATCTGAACAAGTAAAAAGTCCTTACCAGTCTTCTTGGTAAACAAAGTCTGATCTATGGTGCCCCTCTTGAATCCATTTTCCACAAGATAGGTGGACAATGTGCCATACCATGCTCTTGGGGCTTGATGAAGTCCATACATTGCTTTCTTCACCCTATACACCTTGTCTGGATGTTCGGAATCTTTAAAACCAGGAGGCTGCATTACATAAACCTCATCTGCAATTGTTCCATAAAGAAAAAGCACTCTTCACATCCATTTGATAAACTGTGAAGCCCATGCAAGAAGCATAGGCTAGGAAAATTCTTATTTGTTCAATCCTTGTAACAGGTGCCAAAAACCTCTTCATAGTCTATCCCTTCCTCTTGTGTATAGCCTTGAGCAACTAAACGTGCCTTGTTTCTGACCATTATTCCTCTATCATCCTTTTTGTTTCTAAGAACACATCTTGTCCCAATAGGTCTGACATATATGGGACAATCTACTAACTCCCAAACATCTTGAATAGCAAATTGGTGAAGCTCATCTTGCATTGCTTCCACCCAACATGGTTCTTTGAGAGCATCAAATATCTTCTTGGTTTCCTATTGTGACAAAAAACAAGCAAACAAACATGTCTGAACAAAAGGGGTATCAACCTTCTTGTGGATAATGGCAATAAAACCTCCTTGATTCTGATGAGATCTTCTTGTTTGAACAGGAGACATCACATCACCAATGATTAGAGAAGAAGGATGATTTTTGATAGTAGATGTAAGTATTCCTCCTTCAATAATAGTGTTGTCTTCAATTTCAGTCTCCAAGTTGCCAATATCATCTTTAAATTCTCTTCCATCATCACCTGAATGAACCTCTTCATGTACTATTGAAGGTTCACCTTGTTCAAAAACATTGGAAGAGAATAAATGGTCAAAAGAGTTGTCAACGCCTGAACTAGGTCTTTCAAGGTTTGAGCCATCAACGCCTGAATTTGGCCTGTCAGCGCCAGATTTTCCTTTGTCAGCGCTTGAAGATTCATACATGTTTTCATCAACTGGTTTTTCTTGTGGACCACCTTTTTCCTTTCCAACAGCAGCAACAACAGCAAATCCATCTGTCCAATTAGGAATGGTGACATACTCAAGTATGGGAGCTGATTTGAATGCTTGTGATTCTACTTCCTTGTCAACATGTATACTTGAAATTTCAACAACTGGTTCTTCCACAACATTTGAATTTACTTTCACAATGTCTGGATTAGTAACAGGCATATAACTCAAGGTTCTAGATAAAGGTTCCAAGTCAAAGATCCAATTTGGTCCACTCTCAGGATCACTAGGTTTACTTTCTAAAAACCTAACATGTATCTTTTCAAGTATACGTTTTTCTTTCTTAATGTAAAACCTTGTTGGAAATACGTTTTACGTATTAAGAAGGATCGGTCACTCCACCAAATAGTATATGTAATAGCTCGTAGTTTAGTTAACTTTATATTAAACAAACAAGGCCAAGCCAAGCCTACAACATGTGTAGGTCGGCGGCCCAATGCAAGCCCAAGCCCATCATATGGGCTTGGGTATATAAACCCTCTCCTTAGATGGAGAGGGTGTGGTGGTTATTCACTTTTCACATAGTAAAACATTGGTTTTTCTCTCTCTAAGTGTGTGTGTAATCCACCATCTCTCTATCTATTTCTCTCTCTAAAAAACATAAGCAAGATTTACAATCCTTCAAATGGTATCAAGAGCCGTGGGATGATTGTTTAGTTCTTGTGTTTGTGTTCTTGATTCTCGCCATTTTTTTGATCCATTTTCATACGAACCAATTTTTTTTTTGTGTTTTTATGGGTTAATCTTGATTTACTTCATCTTATTACTTGTTATAGTGATTTGGTATTGTTATTTGGGTTAAAAACACAAAATTTTTTGGTTGTTTGATTCATTTTTTGGCCTAGAATCTTGAATTGTTGGTGTTCGTGTACTGTCCGAGAAACAAGGTAAGGAGGAATCTATAGTACGATCTGAAGTTGCGATTGCATAAACCCTGGGGGTTTCTACTTGCGATCCATCGTCACGATCTGGTGTTACGATCTAACTGCGATCGGTAGTGCGATCCAAGTTGCGATCTTGACTTCGATAGCTCACTACGATCCATACTACGATCAAGGTAAGTTTGTTCAGTACGATCTCTCGTTGCGATCCATAGTCCGATCACTTGTTGCGATAAGGGAGTGCGATCAGGGTACGATCGTTAGGTACGATCTGGGAGTCCGATCTAAGTGCGATCATAGGGAGTGCGATCCTCACTGCGATCTAAGTACGATCATCACTGCGATCTAAGTACGATCATCACTGCGATCTGAGTGCGATCACAACCACGATCTGAGTACTATCACAATCATGATCTGAGTACGATCACAACCACGATCTGAGTACGATCCAACATTTTTTCAAAAACACGTTTTTGAAAATTTTCGTGTGTAATTTTGACTTGGATTTTTTGGTTTATCAAGGACATATTTTAGGGGATTTTAACATTATTTCTCGGTTTTAACACACTACAACAAACACATTTACTTTCTTTCATTGATCGATCAACTTTGTAAATCTTCACTTATTGAAATGGAGTACACATCTCTTACGGATAAGTCCATTCTCTCGGGTACGGATAATCGTCCACCAATGTTGGTGAAGACTATGTATGAGGAATGGGCTTCCCGGATGGAACTTTATATGTTGAATAAGGAGAATGGACATCTAATTTGGGCATCGGTGCTCAATGGACCATTAGATTATGGTACAGTGACGGAAGGTACGACTACTCGTCCTCGCACAACGGGTGAGTTGACTGGAGATATGAAGATTCAAGATAAATGTGATAAGTATGCTACAAACATCATTCTCCAAGCCCTTCCTCCAGATGTCTACAAACTCGTCAGCAAACATAAAGTTGCCAAAGAGTTATGGGATAGAATTCGTGTTCTCATGCAAGGCACCTCGTTAACTAAACAAGAACGAGAGTGTAAGCTTTATGATACTTTTGATAAGTTTGCCTATGTGCCAGGGGAGACTCTCAATGACTACTATCTGAGATTTACCTTATTGTTGAATGAGCTTAATATCTATGGCATGGCAATTCCTACCTTTCAATTGAACACCAAGTATTTGAACACTCTTCCTTCAGAATGGAAAAAATACGTGACGGATGTTAAATTGGCTAAGGACTTGCATAACACCAATGTGGATCAACTTCAAGCTTTTCTTCAACAACACGAATGCCATGTGATCGAGGCTCGGTTGTCTACATCTTAAGTTCATGATCCACTTGCAATGTATGCTTCTCAACAAAACATGGCTTATACTTATCAACAACCATCATACTTGCAGCAGCCACCACCACACATCTATCAGCAACCACAACAACCATCTTATCAACCACCAATGATGACACAGCAAGAATATCAACACAGTGTTCATCAACAATCTTTTCCACAGCAACCACCATATCAAACATCACCATCACAAGCCAACACTTCTCCATTGGGCTATACTCCTCAGCAAGGATACTTTCCTATTGAAGCACAACCAGCACAAGCTTTCTACTCTAATGAACTTCCACCAATCCAAGCACCGGTCTTTACTCCAAATGATACGCCAGCTGATGTACTAAACCATCTCACCGCTTACTTGTCAAAACTTGTTGCAACTAGAGGATTTCCACCAACAAACAATCAGCTCCGCACCTCATCAAATCCTCGACAACAAGCCACTGTTCAAGATGGTCAAGTGACGGTGCAACCTATTCAGGGAAGGCAAAATTCATATGGACCTCCTACAAGGACTGGGAACAATCAAGTTGTGAATTCTCAAGCTAGTGGAAATGGGAGTCCTATTGGTCCTAAGAAGGTTGTAACTTGCTACAATTGCCGAGGACAAGGTCATATGGCTAGGGAATGCACTCAGCCGAAAAGGAGAAGGGATGATGCATGGTTTCGTGAGAAGATGTATTTGGTTGATGCTCAGTCTAAGGGGAAGATTTTGGATTCAGAGGAGTTAGCATTTCTGGCAGACCCAGGGGCAGCAGATACTGAAGGCATTGCAGTCGTTTCTACCTCTAATGCAGCTTATCAAGCGGACGATCTTGATGCATACGATTCGGATTGTGATGACATTCACTCTGCCCAAGCTGCTCTCGTTGCTAATCTCTCTCACTACGGTTCTGATGTCATCAGTGAGGTACCAATCACATCTAATAATATTGATGATAACCAACATCAAGTTGGGCATGAAAATGACAACCTCGAACAGCATTCGGGAACTAGTAACTCAAATGATGTGGTACCCAATTCTACACATTTGAGTGAACCTCAGCCAAATGCTACGACAGGTATGGAATCTTATGCTCAACATGATTTGGTCATGGTGCCTAAACATATTATTTATCAAATGCATATGGCCCTCAGACAATCCGTAGATACCAATTCCACCCTAACTGCTGAGCTTGCGTTGCATAAAGAAAAGGTCAAAGCTTTTGAAATGGTCCCTCAAGAAGAGAAAATAACATGTTCTGAATTTGACCAATTTCGTTTTGAAAAAATTGAACACTTGAAAGAAATAGAATCATTAAAAGCTAATCTTTCCAATGAATTAAAAGAAAAAGAGTCGGTTGTCAATGATTTTCAGAAACTTAAAATGGATTTCGAAACTCTCGAGTCTAAAAAGGTTGAATCGGAAATTAATGCTACCAAACTTCTTAAATTCAAAGAACAACAGCTTTTAAAACAATACGCTTCCACAGAAAAGGTTCATCTTTTAACTAAATCATTTAAAGAATTCGAACTTAAGCGTCTTCAAGATTTACCACCTAATCCCGGTTATGCAAAACAAGCTCAGGAATATATTCGCGGTCTTTATGATATGACCATAATTGGAAAATCGAAAGAAGCCCCTTTTGTTCGTAGTACTGAGGAGACACAATCACTTGGGGATGAAACTCATTCTAAAATGCTTTCAAAATTCCATACAATTGATTATGATCAACATAACAAAGATCAATTTTCGAAAAAGACACGCATTCGCTTACAAAAGGAATTAGCAGAATTAACAGTTCTTGTGCCCCAAAGTTTGTCAAGTGAAAACCTTCCTAGTACGTCTCCTACACTCGTCAAAAAGGATTTAACGAAGTTAATTCCACCGGTAAGTAAGGCGTCCGTTAGCTTAAATACGGTTCACCAACACTTAGCCGATTTTGACAAGGTCATTTTGGAACGTACGACGGCCACGGCCATAACGGAAGGTGAATGGAACTTTGAGCACACTAGAGCTGCGTTTCGAGATGAAATTGTTCTGTTTGTAAACAATGTTAAGGCTTGTCTTCGTAATATTGATCAAGATTTGTTTTTAGAAATAGAAGAAGTTAGACGTGTTTTCAATGAAATGGAAGATGCTTATGAAAACAGTTTACTTGAAATAGAACGGGTTTCACGCCATAATGATCTGCTTCTGCATCAAGTGATGTCTCATGATATAGTTTCTGTCTGTGTGAATAAAAGTGTTGATAATGATTCTATTGTGCATAATGTTGAATCTGTGGATACTGTGGTAGATAGTACTTGTCACGAATCTGACGCTGAATTTTTAAAGCTTCAAGATTCATATTCATCGCTTTCAAAACGTTTTGATGAGATTCAAACACATTGTATTTCGCTTGAATGCAAGAAACAATTTATTCAAGAAATCTTTGAAACGTCATTCGAAGGTGTTAATATCGATGATGCAAATTTTGAAAAGAATTTTCGATTGAATTTACAATCAAAACAGTGTCAGCCAAGTGACAAAGTTGCTAACTCTTTGCCGATGGAAATAGAGAAATCTAAGGAGCTTAACTGTGTGAATGTACTTGAGGCCGCTGAGAATCTTAAACTGGATCTAGATAATCGAGTTTCCAAGATTTTGTCCAAAGTTGATACCTTAAAACAGAAAAATACACGACTCTTCGATTCAGTACAGCCCGCATGTGTTGATACCACTGCACAGAATCAATCATTGATTGAACAATTGAATAGAAAGTCGATGGAAATATCTGATTTGAGGGAACAAATTTGTGATAAGAACCTGGTCTTGGCTGAGTTAAAGGAAACACTTCGTACTCTCAAAGGTAAGAATGTTGTGGATAACGCAGCCACTATCTCAGCATCGTCCTCTAGCGCAATCAAAAGAACCCTTATAGCCATCACACCACTTAACAAGGGCCCTAGGACTAAACATTCTCAAACATTGGTCACTAAAGATAAGGCGGAATCAAAACCAGCTTCTAATATTCCCGTGTTTCCTTCTACAGGAGTAAGCACCACTACTAAGGCTCAAAGATCTAAGCTTAAAAGAAACAAGAAGAATGATAGGATCTTGCCCTCATCTAGTAGTCAAGTGAAGAAGAAAGTAGAAGCCCATCCTAGGAAAGTTATTTCTGTTTTGAATAAAAAGAATCATGTAGCTAAACCTAAAGGCTCTGCGGTTGTGCAGCGTTCTAAGCCTACTGTGAATTCTAATTTAAAATGTTGGAATTGCAATGAATGTATGTTTTCTAGTCGTCATGATTCTTGCCTTATTGACCATGTGAATGAGATGCATGCCCGGAAAAATGGATTAGAATGGAAACCGACTGGGAAAGTGTTAACCCAAGTTGGTTGCTTGTGGCGTCCCACTGGTAGAACTTTCACTATTGTAGGAAATATGTGCCCTTTAACTAGGATCACTCCTACTAAAGTGAAGAAAGCGTGCCCTTTAACTAGGAGTACCAAGGCTACCAAAACACAAGCGTGTCCTTTAACTAGGAACACCAACACTACTGTAGGAATAAAGTGCCCTTTAACTAGGTCTACTCCCACTGTAGTGCCCACAGATAATCCAAAACCTAAGAAAGTTGGAACAGTAAAACCTGTTAGTGCTAAAGCCATCATTAGAAAACGCAGGAAATCTAAGGGTCTCAAAAATGTTAGCAATTCTGATAATTCTATATCTGTATCTGCTAACACTCTGGAACCAATAGTTTCCAATGCATTGTCTACTGTTGTTGTTGAAAACAGGTGGTCCAAATTGTTCTCTGGTATTTGGACTCTGGTTGCTCCAAGCATATGACCGGAGATCGCTCTCAGCTCAGAAATTTCGTCAGCAAGTTTCTTGGTACGGTTAGATTTGGAAATGATCATATTGCAAAGATAATGGGTTACGGTGAATATCATATTGGGAATGTTATAATTTCAAGAGTGTATTACGTGGAAGGTCTCGGTCATAACTTATTTTCTGTGGGACAATTTTGTGATGCAAACCTAGAAGTTGCTTTTCGAGAGCATACCTGCTTCATTCGTAATTTGGAAGGGGTTGATTTATTGAAAGGTACTCGAGGGAATAATTTGTATACTTTGTCTCTACAAGACATGATGGCCGCTTCTCCCGTATGTCTTCTTTCCAAAGCATCGAAGACTAAGTCATGGTTATGGCATCGACGGTTATCTCATCTTAACTTTGACGCTATTAATCACTTGGTGAAAAACGAACTTGTTCGTGGTCTTCCTAAACTATCATTTCACAAGGATCATTTATGTTCCGCGTGTACAATGGGGAAAAGCACTAAGAAGTCTTACAAACCCAAGACTGAAGACACCAACCAAGAGAAACTTTATCTGTTGCATATGGATCTTTGTGGGCCAATGCGTGTTGAAAGTCTTAGTGGCAAAAAGTACATCCTCGTCATTATCGATGATTACTCTCGGTTTACATGGGTGAAATTTCTTAAAGCAAAAAATGAGGCACCTAAATTCATCATCAGATTTCTTAAGATGATTCAAGTGCGTCTCAACACTACTGTCCGACGCATTCGTACAGATAATGGAACCGAATTTGTGAATCAAATTTTGCGTGATTATTATGAAGAAGTTGGCATATCTCATGAAACGTCCGTTGCACGCACTCCACAACAAAACGGTGTCGTTGAAAGGCGAAATCGCACACTTATGGAAGCTGCTCGAATGATGTTAATTTACGCAAAGGCTCCATTGTTTTTATGGGCAGAAGCAGTATCTACAGCAGTGTACACCCAAAACCGGTCACTAATTCGTAAACGCCATGGTAAAACACCTTATGAGCTTCTCCATGGAAAAGTACCAGATTTATCATATCTTCATGTATTTGGTTCTCTTTGCTATCCAAACAATGATGGTGACAATTTGGGAAAACTTCAACCAAAGGCTGATATTGGTATTTTCATTGGTTACGCACCCGCAAAGAAGGCATTCCGAATCTACAACCGTAACTCTCGCAAAATCCTTGAAACTATGAATGTTGATTTTGATGAGCTGACAGCAATGGCTTCTAAGCAGCTCTGAACCCGCACTTCATGAAATGGGACCTAGTAACATTAGTTTTGGTCTTGTCCCAAACAACCCTGCTTCATCATCATTTACACCACCTACTAGGAAGGAATGGGATACGTTGTTTCAACCGTTCTTTGATGAATTCTTTACTCCTCCAACTATTGTTGCTCCAGAACCTGAGGTAATAGCTCCGGTAACCGAAGTTGTCGCTCCAGCAACCGTTGCACAATCAGATACGTCTGCACCTACAATTGGTCAAGATATACCTTCAACAAGTAATTCTCAACCAACACCTGTTTCAACTACCCATGTCATGCCTATTGATGATGAAGAGGATGATGATGATCACGATTTGGAATTCGCTCAAATGCGTGAACTTCCATTCTTTGGTGTACCAATTCCCGACCCTAATCAAGCCGGGTCGTCCACCTCAGAGGAAGCTCCTTCTACAGTTTACTCCAATCCACGGATTCGTGAACATGACAGCAAGTGGACAAAGGATCATCCTATAGATTCTATTATTGGTGACCCTAATCGTCCGGTATCCACACGAAGTCGGCTACAAGAAAATGCAATGTTTTGTCATTTTGATGCGTTTCTCACTGAAGTTGAACCTAAGACATGGCAACAAGCTTTTACTCAATCCTGTTGGATAGAAGCTATGCAAGAAGAACTTAACGAATTCATACGTCTTGAAGTTTGGGAACTTGTCCCATGCCCGGATCAAGTGCAGTTACTCACTTTGGAATGGGTTTACAAGGTGAAACTTGATGAGTTAGGCGGAATATTGAAGAACAAAGCTCGACTAGTAGCTCGTGGATACAAGCAATTATTGGGCATTGACTTTATGGAATCCTTTGCACCTGTTGCCCGTTTGGAAGCTATTCGACTATTCCTCGCTTATGCAGCCCATATGAATATGATCGTCTATCAGATAGATGTGAAGACGGCATTTCTTAATGGTGAACTCAAGGAAGAGGTCTATGTTCAACAGCCGGATGGTTTTGTGAATCCTAATTATCCTAATCATGTGTACAAGCTTAAGAAGGCTCTCTATGGGTTGAAGCAAGCTCCTCACGCATGGTATGATCTTTTGTCACAATTCCTCATTACGCAAGGCTTCGCTAAAGGCAAGGTGGATCCTACCCTGTTCATTCAGAAACGAGGTAAAGATATGATTATGGTACAAATATCTCAGAGTCCCAGAGGCATCTTCTTCTTAGGTCTTCATTCTTCTTAGGTCTTCAGATATCTCAGAGTCCCAGAGGCATCTTTATCAATCAATCCAAGTATGCCCTTGAATCGCTTAAGAAGTACAAGATGGAATCTTGCGACCCCGTGGATACTCCAATGGTGGAACGAACTAAGCTTGATGCAGATCCTCATGGAGTTGCCGTTGATCCGACACTTTATCGTGGAATGATCGGTACTCTTCTGTATATCACAGTCAGTCGACCTGATCTTCAGTTTGCTATATGTATGTGTGCCAGGTATCAAACTAGGCCTACCGAGTTACACTTAGCTACTGTTAAAAGGATCTTTCGATATCTTAAAGGAACCATTAATCGGGGACTTTGGTATTTGAAGGACTCTTCTATTGCACTAATGGCATATGCAGATGCGGATCACGCGAGTTGTCAAGATACAAGGCGTAGCACGAGTGGAACTTTGCAACTACTAGGAGATCGACTAATCAGTTGGGCATCGAAAAGGCAGAAAAGCGCTGCAATTTCAAGTACGGAAGCAGAATACATAGCTATGTCTGGTTGCTGTGCTCAAATTCTTTGGATGAGATCGCAATTAACCGACTATGGTCTAGGTTTCAACAAGATTCCGATGTACTGCGACAACAAGAGTGCCATTGCCTTATGCTGCAACAACGTTCAATTCTCTCGGTCGAAGCATATTGACATTCGCTACCACTTCATCAAGGAGCAAGTGGAAAATGGAGTAATCGAGCTTTACTTTGTCCGATCTGAGTATCAATTGGCGAATATTTTCACGAAGGCTTTAGATCGCGCTCGAATTGAATTTTTGGCCGACAAGATAGGAATGAGAACCTTCTTACCTGAGACTCTAAAGGAACTAGCAGATGAAGCGAAAGAATAGTGGTGGTAAAACTATTCTCCGTATCCTTGGTGATCATCTGTATATATTGATTATAATTTAATCCACAAAAGCAAAATACAAAAATATAAAACCATATAAAAACCATAAAAATTGAAAAATCTAGAAAAATCCAAAAATATTTTTACTTTATTTTTCAACGACATGTCTTTTGGTACGATAATATTTACGGCCTTAGAAATGTTGATTAATATTGACACGGCGCCATAAATAGAGTTCATACAAAAGTTGTAAATATTTCATAAAACATGCCTAAATGGCTTGTAGTTATTTCAGACTGCAACCCGGTTTTCATATTAAAGTCAAGTATTTCTTATGAAAGCTTTGGCTCACAACGGGAATTAATTTTCTCGGGAAAGGTTTACTTTAAAACCTTGTAAGGGATCAAGTTTACTTTATAACTTGGTCTCATACAAATCTATGTACGTTTTAGTGCATTTATTTGTTAAAACAAGAGAAGTCTTGTTTTTATGAAGCTATCATCTCTACAACCATAGCAATCTACAATTGGTATCTACATACTCGACGATGTGACTACTCAACCGACGACTACAGCTCTTTCAGTAGAACACGGGTCAACAATTGAGGGGGAGCAATTGTCAATCATTCAGAATCTTCGATGCCGAACGTGCCAAGCTCACTAACTGGTGTCAAGACAACAACACCAATCGTACACGTGGTGTCAAGAGATGACTTCAGACGTGACGAGGCGACCAACATATGCTGCCAAGAACCATTTGATCTTATCATATGATGTTCTCATCTATCAGGTCCAACCTTGTCAATCCTTTTTTAATATGGTGAATATGTGATCATGTTACAAATCGATATCATATCTCATACATTTGGTATCATGAAGATAAAACGAACTTGCATTTTTCTTCCCAAAACCTTTGTTAACACTTCATTAAATTAATTGATATTAAAAACATCGATTGGGTTAATATTTATAATATGGGGGAGAAAATGTGATTTAATATGGGATATTATCACAAATGGTTTGACTTAATGTGCTGGCTCATCCCGACATGTGCGAAATGTTTTCGAATATCGTGGCATATGTTAAGGGGGAGCAAAATGGATTTGCTATATCAAAATGGATTTTCATGGTGACGTATACTTACCCAAAACCCATTTATTTCACGACGATGAAGATTGTGGTGACATAAGGATGGTAGGATAGGTTAAGTCCAATGATTCTTCTAGAACCGGAGGAATCTTCCCAAGGACATTCCATAGCTAGAAATAGTAGTCCTTAGGAAAGATGGAGAAAGATTGTGAACGTAGCTGAATGCCGACCAAGTACTTAAGTTAGCACTGGAACAATCACAACAAGGTGCTAGTTATGACGTATTGGTAAGCATTGAAGGGGTTGAAGAATGAAAAAGAATTGTAAAGATAAAGGGTGTAAAGAAAGAAGCCCTCCTTACAACCGTAGGCAGAAACCGGGTCAATACATATGCTATTAAGATCATTGTTTAATGATTCTTGATATTGAAGACAGACATCATGGACCCAGTGATGCAATGCACAACCCATCCCAGCTAACTCAGATATCTCTCAAAAGGTATTTGTTTTAATCACACGGAGACAACACGTTATCTATCGATTTATTCACTCCGAATAAATTGGTATTGAAAAGGTGGCACTCCTCTCCAGCCTCCGATCACTAAATCCAAAATGCACGATCGAGTCTAGAGCCATTTGAGATCATCAAATATCTCATTAGGACACACTTCCATATTTCCTTGCTTCCTCACACACTGTGAAAAGTAAGAAAGATCTTAAGAGTCCTACGCAAAATCTTCATGATCTTGCCTGAACATCCGAGTAATACGAAAGTATTTACAATGAAGATGGAAATGCTTCTTGAGCGAATATCAAAAAGCTCATGGTAGGTGACTTGTGCGATTCTTTATGAATCAAACTTGTGATAACTGGAAAGCAACAGCTGTTTAATTCTTAACTGAATTTAAACACGTTCCAGGCCTCTACGCAATATCTTAGTGATCTTGCCAGAACACTCAGAGTGATACCTTAGTGTTCACAGTGATGAGTGGAAATCCTTCTAGTGTTAACCTCAAACAACACTTGGTAGGTAACTTGCAAGATTCTATACGAATCAAGCTCGTGACAATTGGAAAGCAACGATGGTGCGGTTCTTAATTGAATTTCACTTGTTCCAGGAACATGAATTGACGGCTTTAAATCATGCGAATATTTTTATTCAAATGATTCACTCTTTATGTTTACAGTCAGCTTTGGACGGTCGAATAAAGAGAACGGGTTTACCCGCGAAATCCTGTCAGGAAGTTACTTAATTGAAACTATCCGTCACGGGTACGATATTTTATATCGTCCAACGGTCTTCACCGACCGGAGGTAAAATGCTACCGAATTAGAATGAAATGTTCAAAGCCATTTCGTTCGTGTCTACTTATGTTGCGGCATTTGAAGAAGGTGGCGTTGCGGGATCCAAGAAGAAGTCGTCCCCTCATGCTTATACTTTATGCACTTAATATCACATTTAATTCAAGAAAGCCTAAAAGTTAAGTCTTCCGTTGTATCAAACTCTGAAGCTTTCAAGAATTACGAAGGTATAAGTATGTGGGACATGGTGTCACGATGAGGCGAAGATCACAAGTGAAGGATGCACAAGATCAAGGCAAGAGATCAATGCTAAAGATTGATATGAAAGATCACATCAGCATGTTCACCAGAAAAGAAAAAGAAAAGAAAGACGAAGACTACGAGCTCAAGACAAGCATAGTATGCTAAGTTTATTTTATTATTGTAACTCGGGTGACGCTCTTTTTTGGAGTGACCTCCCTTAGGGGGAGATTGTTGGAAATACGTTTTACGTATTAAGAAGGATCGGTCACTCCAACAAATAGTATATGTAATAGCTCGTAGTTTAGTTAACTTTATATTAAACAAACAAGGACAAGCCAAGCCTACAACATGTGTAGGCCGGCGGCCCAATGCAATCCCAAGCCCATCATATGGGCTTGGGTATATAAACCCTCTCCTTAGATGGAGAGGGTGTGGTGGTTATTCACTTTTCACATAGTAAAACATTGGTTTTTCTCTCTCTAAGTGTGTGTGTAATCCACCATCTCTCTATCTATTTCTCTCTCTAAAAAACATAAGCAGGATTTACAATCCTTCAAACCTATATCCTCTACTCTACACAGACTAGCCCATAAAATAGCCTTCATCACCTTTAGCACTAAACTTACCTAAGGCATCACTAGTATCTAGAACAACTACATGACATCCAAAGGGTTTAAGAAACCCAATATTAGGTTTCATATTCCAAAATAGCTCATAAGGTGTCTTATTGTGGATTTTGTTAATCAATGCCCTATTCTGAACATAACAGGCTATATTCATAGCCTCAGCCCAAAATGCAATAGAAAGTGAGCATCAGCCAACATTGTCCTAGCTGCTTCTATGAGTGTTCTATTCTTTCTTTCAGCCACCCCATTTTGTTGTGGGGTTCTAGCTACACTAAACTGCCTAGTAATCCCTTTCTTGGCACAAAAGTCATCAAACAACTTATTTTTAAACTCACCACCATTATCACTTCTAAGAATTTTAACCTCATTCCCAGTCTTTTTCTCTATTTGGGTAATAAATTTAATCAAAACAGTGGCAGTTTCACTTTTCAAAGACAAAAAGAAAGTCCAAGTAAATCTAAAAAAATCATCAGTTATGACAAAACAAAAAGATTTACCATTTAAACTTTCTATATTAGTTGGACCAAACAAGTTCATATGCAACAAGTGAAGTGGTTTAGAACTAGAGTGCACCAGTTTAGACTTAAAGGAGACTTTCTGTTGTTTGCCTTTAAGGCATGCAACACAAGAGTGGTCATTGTGGAAAGCCTTTTCAAGCAAACCATCAACTAAACCATGTCTCACAAGCCTGTTTATGTTCTTAAAATTTATGTGCCCTAACCTTCTGTGCCAAAGATTACTCTCATCAACTGAAGCCTTAGCATATAGGCATGACAGATTATTATTCATCTTAATTCCATTAAGATTCACATTATAAATTTCCTTATGCCTAGGTGTTCTATAATCAATGATTTTCTCATCAGTTATTTTAAAATCTTTGCTTAACACCAAGCATTCAATATTAGTGAAAAGAACCTTATTTTTGTTATCACAAACTTGTGATACACTAAACAGATTATAGTCAAGTACTTTTACCAGAAATACGTTTTCAAAACTCAAATTGTTGGTGATAAGAGTGCCTTTGCCAGTGATAGTTCCATATCCTCCTCCAAAGTACACTTTGTCACCATCTTTAATGGGGGTAAAGTTGGTCAAATAATCTTCCTTCCCCGTCATGTGCCTAGAGAATCCACTATCCAAATAGCCATAATCATTTACCTGCTTTTGAATGCCCTGCACATAAAGAAAACAAATTCGTTTTCTTTGGGAACCCAAGCTTGAGTAGACTTGGATTCATTTGGTTGTTCAACAAGAACAGACTTAGTCCTTATAATAACCCCTTGTTCATCCCTTTTTTGATTGAACACCCAGTTAACCCCAATTGGTTTAGTTATGACCTTTGAAATATAATGAAATCTGTTACAGGTCATAGAAATCCCATCTGAATTAGGGTTTTTGGTCTTGTTTGGGTCTCCAAGTTAAGCTAGAAGAAGCTTTAGACCCCTTTCCCTTTGGTTGCAAGTATTTGTCCTTACTTGGTCTAACAGCGTTGGAAACATTCTTGTCAACGTTAAAATTGTTCTTGACAGCACCAAAGCTAGGGTTTGCTACAGGAACCCATTGTCTGTTAGACCATGTATTGGTATTTTCAAAAGGCCTTTGTCCATAAGTATTAGACCCTTTAGTAAAGAATAGATCTGGTCTAATGACTTGTGGACTTTGCTGGACAAAAGGTCTGGGTTTGACCATGATTGAATTTTTGTCAGCGTTGACTCTTGAAGCACTGACACACTTATAAGCCAAATGTGAAAAACTCCCACAAGTATAACAAGCTTTTCTAGACATAACCCTAGGTCTAGAGTAAAAGAACCCGGTCCTATTATCACTAAGTTGACTTTTTGGTGACCTAGGTTTTCTATACATTTCTGCATATTTAACACTAGGTTTTCTATCAACGTTTAATCCAAGGTCAACAGTCTTTCCAGTAGTGGGGTCGGTTACTTTTATGGGTGTAGACTCATTTGGGCTCTCACTAAGCATGCCACCTTTAACAAATAAAGTAGGATTGGCTTCCTTCCATTGGACCATATCAGTTAATTTCTACTTATATTCCTCTACTGGAATAAGAACTCTTGGTGGAGGAATGAATTCCTTTTCATGGAGTTCTGGTATACCAGTCCAAGACAAATACTTTCTAAGGACACCATAGAAGTTCCCAGCAGGTGGTGGAACACCAGCATACTCTTTCATCCCAATCCCAGTCATATCCCTAGAGTCTCTTTGTTCACTAACACATTTTTCAAGGGTTTGAGAAGCTTTATCAAATCTTTGAATTTTAAGCCCTACATTATCTTTATTTTTAATGCCCTCATCCAACTCAGCTTGTATTACACCTTTAGATCTCTCCAAGATGTCCCTAATGTCAATACTAGCATTGAGGTCATGAGTCAAAACATTGATTTGATCTTTTAGGTCAAGCTTCATTTTCTTATACTCAGCCACAGTCTTTTCAGTTTGAACAAGTGCAAGTTGATAATTAGATAACATGCATTTTCATCAAAAACATCTAATTTTAACTTTAAAATTTCTTTGTAAAGGTTTTTAGTGTTTAAGCGACAACCTTTACTACTAAATGCATCATCATATACCTCATTGTCTGATGAAGAAGAAGAATGTGCCATGAGAGCATAGTGAACATGCTCTTCTTCCTCCTTTTCTGCAACCAAGGCTTTGTTCTCTTCCACATCTTTGGCCAGAAAGCTCCAGTCCCAGCCAACACCATCAATTCCTTGCATGGCAACCATAGCTTTTGTATCTTCAACCTTGATGATTTGGCTTCACGGCTTTCCAACATCAGATCTTCTTGGAGATTTGCATTCTCTTATAAAATGACCCATTTTATGGCAATTGTAACACTCAACCTTGGATTTATCAAACCCAGCAGTGTCTTTATCATTAAAGGTCATCTTCTTCCTGAACCTCCTATTCCATCTATTTGCCCTTGTGTTTGAAAGTGCCATATTCAACTTTATGTCCATCTCCTCCAATTGTTAATAACTAATTTGCTCAAGGTCCTCATATGTAACTACTGAACCATTGGGCAATGCAGCAATGTATGCACACACAGTATCTAGATCAATACCAGCAGGTCAAATCCTTGGTTACTCAACATTATATATGTCAGCGTCTGAATGTGGGGCGTTGACAAAGCTTGATCCAACGTTGACATAAGGTGATCCAGTAACGGGATGTACGTATGACTCCCTTTGATCAAATTGACCTTCACTATGTGAGAAGAAGGACATGTTTCCATTGGTAGATTTGCTTCCTTGATCCAAAGGACTTCATTCTCTACAATCTTCAGTTTATTGTAGACATCATAAAAAGTGGAACTTTTGTGAGCATTAGTAGAAATTATAGACCTTGCTTCAATCTTCCATGCATCACCAAGAATTTTAAGGAAAGTGGTAATGATATCAGCATCATCATGCACTGTTCCCATAAATGACAATTTGCTTGTGATGTCAAGAAGTCTGCTTCTCACCCCACTTAGCTTTTCATTGGGAAGAGCTTTGAACACAGCATACTCATGCAAGATTTGCTTCTTTTTCTCTGAGGTAGTATCATCATTACCACCATAAGTGACTTGAAGGGCTGCCCAAAGCTCTTTGGCAGACTCAAAACCTCTATACTTGTGCTGATTGGCTGGTCCCAATGAAAGTTTGAGAATACTTAGAGTTTTCATGTCGTTCCTTCTCTTTGTAATGTCCTCAGTTGAGATAGCTCTCCCATCTATAGGTTGTTCTTTTCGATCATGTTCACTTGAGCCTGGAGTTAATCTTAAAGTAATAGCAGCTTGAATCATGACAGCCTTATCGAATGTGTTTCCGTATTTAATAATTTCCCATAGGGTGTGGTCATAGATTTGAAGGTACTGCTCAAAATTGAACTTCCATAGCTCAAAGTTGTCAGGGTCTAGCATGGGTATTTTTAGGTTATGGCTTGAGGAGGAGGTCAACTCTGGAGGAGACATATTTCCTGGTTTTTAGGGTTTCTTGAAAAATTAGGGTTTTTGGTGATTTAAGGTTTTTGTGTTCTTTAGATCGAAGTTCCTCAACAAGCTCTGATACCACTTGTTGATCTCAAACTTAGATCGATTTACCTTTGTGTAAATGAGAATAAATCAAGTTAGACACTTAGATAAACTTTGTTGTATATGAAACAATCTAAGTATTATGCGGAATTAATACTTAGAACACGAACACACAAACAGAATAAACCAAACTTTCACTTTGATTGATAATCGAACTTGCGTACAATGAAAGTGTAAAACATATATCAAACTAAAACCTAAAGGCCTCCTTTTATAGATTAAGGAGTCTTGTACAAGAGTCTACGTATCAGCTATTTTAGGTAAAGATAAACATAACAAATACATTGTCGAACATATCTTTACTAGAAATATAAAACGTGTAGACTAAGTATCCTATCAGTGCTTGACTTCTTCTTATCAACGCTTGACTTCTTCTTGTCAACGCTTGATCTAACAATGCTTGATTTCTTCCTATCAACGTCCCATTTCCTCTTGTCAGCGTCTAAGTGTCTTGGCTTCATTTTATTCCCAACATATCTTATATTGAAGAAACCAAAGCAGTCTTAGATCGCCAGGATCGAGTTATGATAAGGAAGACTATTCCTTTCGTCAAGATCCGGTGGAGGAACCATTCCGAGCAGGAGGCCACTTGGGAAACGGAGGAGTCTATACGGACTTCTTATCATCACTTCGAGTTATGATTCGGGTATGTCTTTCAGCTTTCATGTTCTTCCAGCTTATGCGTTCTTCCAGCTTTTATAGTTTCACCAGTTTAATTCTACCATTAATTAGAGGATGAATTTTCTTTTTGAGAGGGAGATTGTAAAACCGCATCATTAAATATATAAATTCTCAGTTTATTTAAAAACGTGACGTAACTAATTATTCAGAACAATAATTAATACCAGTTATTTAGTATTACGTAAGTATTATTATTCTATAAATAAATACTACGTTTTAGAATTTAAAACGCAAGAACTAAAAACAAGTATACATGATAAATTAATAGTTGTCGAAAAAAAAATGAAAACCTCACATGTATATCTGGGCTTGCGGTTTTAAAAGAAAAGAAGAATGAACAATGGACCTTGAGCCCAACCCGTTTTAAAAACAAACACATGAAACAAAAATACTATTATCATCTCATTTTAACATATCACAAAAATAAATTAGGGTTGGTGCTTGGTCTTGGTTGCCGCCGGCTAGAACAACACAAAGAGGGGTTCGGGGTAGATTTCTTTCTTCTATTGGTTCATATATTCATCATTTCATCCTCAATCTTATAACGGTAATCACCCTTTTCCTTTAATTCCATTTTAAATCACGAATTAGTATTTTAGGATTTAAACAAATGAGTTTATATATTACAAACATGAAATAATAATCAAGAGGGTGTAGGGTTTGTTTGGATTTAGGAAGACCAAGACCAATAGGTCTCGGTGTGGACTTTGGAGATCAGCCACGACCCATAATGGGTGTGTGGTGGGTTTGATTTGATTTACAGCGCCAAAAAGTCCACCAGGGGTGTTTGGTTCACAAACAGTGGGTAAAAAGGGGCGTCTAAGGGGTGTTTGGTTCGAGAACTATGACAACAAACATAGCACAGTTATATGAGGCACAACAGTGGGAACAATACACTAACAGTGGGTATATATTAAACAGCACGGATTCGGTTGAGATTAAAGTCCAGAATTAGCGACAGTTTAGTAACAGAAATTATGTCGCATTTTATCTTATTGACAGTTTCGTCACAGTTTAGCAACGATTTATCGACAAAAATTCTGTCACTAATCCGATTGAAAGAATATAAATTGTTGCTGCTTTGTCTTAGTGCGATTGAGGGGGTTATCTCGGTAGGCTCGGGTTCACGGTTTAAAAAGTAAACAAGGGTTTATTTAGTTAACATTTTAATCATTTTACTATAAATTTATTTTAAAATTTAACAAGTATAAATGTTTTATTAATTTAATTAGTAAATTAAATTATAAATGATTTGACTAGTTTTATTAATTAAAACGTATAATTTTGTTAAATTATTTAAATGATTCTTGAAACCTTTCTAATTTAGGAAACTTTCTAAATATAGCGAGTTACTATTTATAGTAATGTCAGAATACATTTTACACAGTAATCAAATGTACAGGAATATACTTATTAGTCATATTTTAGAACAGTCAGAATTTACCATATTATAGACAAACAGTAATACAAGAATATAATAAATCAAACTAAGAACAGTTAAGATCAGTAAAAATAAACAGATATCAGTAAACTCATTCGCGTCCGTTATTCATGTAGCTTATGTGAAGTCAGAGTAGGATATTCATCGGTTTTCCTTGCAGTCAGTTACTGGACACAAGGTACAGATTTTCCGTCCTTGAGTAAGGACTTCCTTTCCTATGCATGATTAGGATTCCCCGTCTGCAGCCAAATGTTTTCCCTAGTATATGTTATGAAATTTAAATTAATTATCTTAATAACTAAGTTAAACTGCATGATCTTTATATACATGCATGACCAGTTATATACTAGTTACGGAGGTACCGTGAACATGACACTTGAGGCACCGGTGTCATAACTCCTCTGCGAGGGAGTGATTTCTCGCAGCGTCCCATTTATTTCAGCTTAGCTATTTTATCAGTATTTTCAGTGGGTCGTATGGGTGCATCCTAGGTTATCAGTGACATCTTAGCAGGTGAATGTGGTGTGTGCTCTACATCCTTGACATTGGAGGTGATCCTTCCACTCAGCATATCAGTTAGAGGTCACCCCTCTACAGCATGACGAGGTCACCCCTCTATGTATTTATGCAGACGTTGTTACAGCACATGACCTATATAAGCTCTTGGCACTTAAAATACAGTAAATGCATGTTTTTAGATTTAACAGATAATAATTCAACTTTACTAGTTATAATCAGACTTTTAGAACAACACAGTTTTCCGCTTCTCTTTACTTATCAGTTTTATAGTTATAGTATTTGTTATCTGTTTCATTCCAGTACATACTTATCATGCTTTATATCCGTTCACTGGGCGTTATGCTCATTCGTAGTTTTCCATTCATGTTCCAAATGGCAGGTACACAGGGACGCTCTTAGGATTCTGAGAGAGTATGTGCATTGGGTAGAAGCTATCCAGACTTCTTTACCTTATGCACTTCATACTTTACTTGATTGTTTGGACATTGTTTAGTCCTTCCTTTTCAGTACTTAATTATTCATGTTTGAGCTTATGTTTGGACTACTGATGTTTGATTCCGGTATTTCCGTTATGCGCAGTTAATGTTTATAAAATATTTTCCTTGCATGCTTTGATGACACGCCAAAAATGCACGTAACGCTCCACTTATCAAAGTGGGGTGTTACATTTGGTATCACCAAAACCTCCATTTTTTATTATTCTTTTAATTATAATTACGTTCATGTGCACTAATCTAAAATCATAATTAAAGCATGTTATACTAAAGCATATATCAAGAAAAGGTTTTGGGTGGTGGTTGTTTTTTGCCGACGCACGCAAACCGACAGAACTAGGCTCTCGGTGATTGTTTTTTACCACCAGACGAGACCCAAGAGGGCTCGGTATGGTTTTTTCTCGGACGACAACAAGCAAGGAACCCCTACAAGGGGAACCCTTTTGATTTCAATGACAACCGAGACAACATAGGGTCTCGGTGGGACTTTTGGTTAGGCAGGGGAACCGGCTTCAAGCCGGTGGGTGATTAAGGCCATCAGTGGGAACCCGGCTAGGATCAGTGTGTGATTTGTTCGACAAGTGGAACCGGCAGCACCGGTGCAAGCCACGGCCATCCAGTTGCAAGCCACGGCCAGCCAGTGGCAAGCCACCGCTGCAGCCAAAGGCTGCTAGTCGCCGGCTGGGAAGTGATTGTTTTGCTTGTTTGGTCCTGTTTGTTTGTTTCTCGGGTTTCAGGCTCGGGAACTTGACATTTTTCAATAATACATAATTAAACCAATTACGAAAATACTTTACGTTATGATTTTATTAATTAAGTTTATTAACTAATTCTGGTTTAATTAAAATAAAACTTAGGTTATGTTTATTTAAATAAAATCATGATATAACATGTATGCACATTTATTTAAATAAACTTATGTTATAATAATTAATAATTTAATTATTCATGAACATAGATTTAATTAATTAAAACTTAGGTTAATTAATTAATATCTTTTATGGTAAAGTTTAATAACATGAAATTTGTGATATTATTAATTAATATTAATTTATAATAACATGACACGACATTATTAATTAATAATAATAAGCTAAGTAATTATTATTTATTAAACTTTATAATATAATTATACATGATATAAAATAAGCATATGATTAATTATGGAAACATGTTAATTATGGAAGTGTACTAATTATGGCAACATGATAAATATGGAAGCACAATAAATATGGTAACATGCTATCTATGGTAATAAATTAAATATGGTAACATGCTATTTATAGAAACATGCCAAATATGGTAACATTCTATTTTTGGAAACTTACTAATTATGGAAAATTTCTATTTTTAGAAACTTACTATTTAAGGAAACTTACTATTTTTGGAAAGTTACTATATATGGAAACCTGCTATTTTTTAAAAGTTACTATATATAGAAACCTGCTATTTCTATAAAGTTACTCATTATGTTATAACAAGTACTATAACACTTAAAACATGGAACACATGAATCTAAAGCACATGAAACTATAAGAAACACATGATTAATACATGAAATAATAAGACAAGACAACAACAAGTATAATAAGTATGAACACGTCAAGTAAACTGATTAACAAGTATGTGTAAGTAAGACCGACTCTTATTCATGCCCCTTCATTATGTAGCTATTGTGAAGTCGGAGTGATCTTCTACGTTCGTTTTCGTCTTCATTTACTCGACATAAGGTACGGATATTCCGTCCTTCAGTAAGGACATTCTTTCCTATACTTAGGTTTTCCCCGTTTACAGCCATCTGTTTTCCCTAGTAGTTTAAGTGTCTTAAACACATCAATATAAGTATGATTATTTTAGATTTCCTGAGCTATATACATGCATGCCAGTTTCTAGTTATGGGGGTTCCATAACCATAGCACTGGAGGCATCGGTGTTATGACTCTTCTTCGGTGAGAGTGATTGCTCGCAGCGTCCCTTACAGTATTTGGCCTTTGTTATTATTATCATATGGGGCGAATGGGTGCATCCTAGGACAGGTAGTATCATTTCATGGTAACTACGGTGTGTGCCTTGTAATACCCGGCTTTTTACCCCTCGTATCAAATCTTATCGTCCGATCTTTTCGAATTGATTACCGATCTAAAGTGTGACTCAACCGTCTTTTGGTGAACAAGAGAATGGTTTGGTTTCGTTTATCTAATTTTAACTAAAAACAAGTATGAAAATGTCGTTGAGTAAAATTAAAGTGCTTAAGAATTAAACTAAAATCTATTTAGAAAAACATTAAGTAAAACTTAAAAACTTAAAAACATGTTCTATCGTAATATTGCAATTCATTTCTGTCGGAATGCACCAAATCATAACCATCGGAATATAACTAAAATAAGCCATCGGAATAATCAATGCATAGGTCCATCGGAATACCAATCTTAATACCCATCGGAATGTAAAATGCAACTCTGTCGGAATGATGCTGATCGGAATGTCCTAGATCGCAATGTCAGATCGGAATAACCAAATACTTATGTCGCAATGTTTCAGATCGGAAAGTTGCAAATCTGTCGGAATGTTGTAAAGTAAAATTAGGCAGAGTTTCGTCTTAACAAGGAACCTTAGTCCCGTCGGAATATGCGATCGCAATAAGCGATCGCAATCCCAGATCGGAATAAGGTGGAAGTGACCAACCGATCACAAAGTAGAACCCTAATGGGTTATTGCGATTGAAACAATGAGACCCGTCGGAATGTGTAGAATCCCTTGTATTGCGATGGAATGCAATACCTAATCCGAAATTGGTGTAGAGCCTAAAACTCAATAAGCAAGTGTAATAAGCTATCTACCCCGAATTTTAAACAACTCAAAAAGCTTAGATTCGACCACTTCTAAAACATAAAAGATTATAAACTTTATGAAATGAACTTTAAAATTACTAAAACCTTAAAGAAATCAGAAAACCAATAAGCTAAAACTTGAATAAGCCAATAAGCATTAAAAACTTACAACTTATACGTGTAGAAGCTTATGTATGAACAAAGGGAATGAACCATCTAACCATACAATATCAACTTCAATCACGGATCATGGATGATTCGGATCAAAGAAAAGATTTCGAATCAAAAATCAAGGAAACCAAGAAATGTAGAAGAAGATTAAAAACTTAAAACTTAACTTGAATTTGATTAATGGAATCCAAATACAAAGATTAAAGAAAGCTTAAATTTAAAAGATGAAAAACAAAGAAAAACTTAGTGAGAGAAAGTTGGGAACTTTCTCTCTCTAAAACTAGATAGAACAAACTAAAAGTAAAACTAGCTAACCACCCTCCTAATGTGATTAGGAGGGTATTTATAGGGAAGTGGGAAGTGCATGTGTGGTGCTTCCTTCTTTCTTTTTCTTCTCGACTCGATTTAATTCATTTGTCTTTCTTGATGTCGTCTCGGGATTAATTAAACTCGTCTTAACATTTCTTCATCTATTTAGACTCGAGTTCTTCGACTTCATTAAACTTCCGTTCCTAGACTTGTTCTTCGATAAATCTTCAGAATAGGTCTTGGACATCCGTATTTTAAGCACTCTTGATCTTTTGACTTTGTCTTTTCTCGTTTTCTTCGATAAAAGCCCGTGAAAGCCCGTGTTTTCTTCCTTTTTCATCTTTTGGTCCTAAAACACAATAAAACCACAAACCACGCATAATTCCGACTTTTACGACATAAAATACACGTTTTGGTCTTGTTATTATTGGAAATAAGTGGTAAAAGGATAAGTGTTTCACACTTATTAAATCCCCTACACTTGACCATTGCAATGCCTTCATGCAATGCATTAATTTTAAAGCACGGTTTACATTCTCCATCATAAATAACCCACTTTGGCCTTTATTAAATGCTAATTATAAAGGGATAGAAACAAGTAAAGATATCAAACACTTACATTGGGTTTTGGCTGTCATGAATGTTTATCACCCTCAAGTTTCACGTTCCCCATACCAAGCTTAAAAACGAGATCATTGTTATTATAAGTTAGCAAACCAACACGAATTCATGTGGGCTAATTATTCACTTAGACTCCCTTATTCCTAAGTGTATCTCTTATATTTTATTTTTGTCTTGAATGATCACGAGGATGTATTGTTTGACTTATTTCGATAGTTATTGAAGGTCTACAAAATTATTGGCCTATTCTATATGATGGAATTGATGGATTAAGATGGTTGATTAAATGATAAATATAAAGAAGATGAGATGAAGGAGATGATGGAGTAGAGAGAGAAAGGAGAGAAGGGAGAGAAGTAGAGAGAGAAAAATAAAGATGGAATGATTAAGTGAAATGAACAATCAACAACCCCTCCTAACATGCTAGGAGGAGATATATATAGCCCACCCTACATGTGGGCTATATGGACTATACATAAACTAAATGGATCACGAGCCCATTACATAATTATTGTTGGAGCGACCGATCCTTCATAAATACGTAAAACGTATTTCCAACAATCTCCCCCTAAGGGAGGTCGCTCCAAGAAACAAAGTTCTAAATAGTCTATAACTCGTGATCTATGCTAACTAAGATGTGACCGAGACTTTATTGGGAAAAACGTATTTCCAACAATCTCCCCCTAAGGGAGGTCACATCTTTTTACAAAATCTTAAACCTAGCATCTATGCTTGATTCTTCGATCTTGTTCTTGTGAATATGCTTGATGTGATCTTTAACTTTAGTCTTGAGCATGTTTCCTTGCCTTGACCTTGTGCATTCTTCACTTGTGATATTTGCCTCTTTGTGACTTCAAGTTCCACTTACTTATACTTTTAAATTCTTGAAAGCTTCAGAGTTTGATACAGCGGAAGACTTGACCTTCAGGCTTTCTTGAATTTGTTGAAGTACTAATTGTATGTAGTATAAGCATGTGGTGACGACTTCTTCTGGATTGTACACCGCAATGCCACCTTCTTGTTACGCTGCATAAGACAGTTAGCAACAAATAATATACACGGATGAAATGGCCTTGAACATTTCATTCTAATTCGGTAGCATTTTACCTCCGGTCGGTGAAGACCGTTGGACGATATTAAATATCGTACTTGTGGCAGGTAGTTTCAATAAAGAACCTCCTTGACAAGATTTCGCGGGTAAACCCGTTTTTTACTCGACCGTCCAAAGCTGACTGCGAACGTAAAGAGTGAATCATTTGGATAATATTATCCGCATGATTTGAAGCCGTCAATTCATGTTCCTGGAACAAGTGAAGTTCAATTAAGAACCGCACCATCGTTGCTTTCCAGTTGTCACTAGCTTGATTCATATAGAATCTTGCAAGTTACCTACCAAGTGCTGTTTGATGTTAACACTAGAAGGATTTCCATTCGTCACTGTAAATACTTAATAGTATTACTCTGAATGTTCTGGCAAGATCACTAAGATATTGCGTAGAGGCCTGGAACGTGTTTAAATTCATTTAAGAATTAAACCACTGTTGCTTTCCAGTTATCACAAGTTTGATTCATAAAGAATCGCACAAGTCACCTACGATGAGCTTTTTGATATTCGCTCAAGAAGGATTTCCATCTTCATTGTAAATACTTTCGTATTACTCAGATGTTCAGGCAAGATCATGAAGATTTTGCGTAGGACTCTTAATATCTTTCTTACTTTTCACAGTGTGTGAATAAGCAAGGAATAATGACAGTGTGTCCTAATGAGATATTTGATGATCTCAAATGGCTCTAGACTCGATCGTGCATTTTGGATTTTAGTGATCGGAGGCTGGAGAGGAGTGCCACCTTTTCAATACCAATTTATTCGGAGTGAATAAATCAATAGATAATGTGTTGTCTCCATGTGATTAAAACAAATATCTTTTAAGAGATATTTGAGTTAGCTGGGAAGGGTTGTGCATTGCATCACTGGGTCCATGATGTCTTTCTTCAATATCAAGAATCATTAAAAATGATCTCAATAGCATATGAATTGACCCGGTTTCTGCCTAAGGTTGTAAGGAGGGCTTCTTTCTTTACACCCTTTATCTTTACAATTCTTTTTCATTCTTCAACCCCTTCAATGCTTACCAATACGTCATAACTAGCACCTTGTTGTGATTGTTCCAGTGCTAACTTAAGTACTTGGTCGGCATTCAGCTACGTTCACAATCTTTCTCCATCTTTCCAAAGGACTACTATTTCTAGCTATGGAATGTCCTTGGGAAGATTCCTCCGGTTCTAGAGAAATCATTGGACTTTAACCTATCCTACCATCCTTATGTCACCACAATCTTCATCGTCGTGAAATAAATGGGTTGCGGGTAAGTATATGTCACCATGAAATCCATTTTGAAGTGCAAATCCATTTTGCTCCCCCTTAACATATGCCACAATATTCGAAAACATTTTGCACATGTCGGGATGAGCAATCACGTTAAGTCAAACCATTTGTGATTAATCATTTCCCATATTAAATCACATTTTCTCCCCCATATTAAAAATATTAACCCAATCGATGTTTTTAATATCAATTGATTTAATAGCATTTTAAGAAATTTTGGGAAGAAAAATGAAAATCCAATTATCTTCATAAATTACACAAGCTCCCCCTCAAATTAATGAGGGTGTGCTGAAACGTAAATTAAATACCTTTTAAACACAAGTGTAAGGTATTTATCACGTGCAAAGATCATATATGATAATGAATTCACAAGATTAACAATTTACGAGGTAGGACCTGAATGATGGAGAACATCATATGAAAGATTCACATGGTTCTTGTTCACGAATGTTGGTCACCTCGTCACGTCCCCGAGAAAATTAATTCCCGTTGTTGAGTCAAAGCTTTCCGGTGAAATGCTTGACTTGATTATGAAAAGCGGGTTGCTATCTGAAATAATAGCAAACCATATTGAGCATGTTTTAAATCTTTTAAACTTCTGCTCGAACTTTATTTACAACCCCGTGTCATTATTGAATGACATTTCTAGGTTCGTAAATATTATCGATTCCAGAAGACATGCTCGTTTTATCAAAACGTTTTTGAACACACAATTTTGAAAGATTTAGAAAAATCTTTTGAGAAATTCTTGAAAAATTGTGTTCAAAGTTTTGAAAAACAATTACTTGAGCTTAAGATGTTGAATATCTTAAAAGCGAGCTCAAGTCCGAGAAGTTATGAACTTCCCGTTGTTAAGGATAAGTTACCATCGGCGATAAACTTTCCTTTTATCTGAAGGACGAGTCCTAAGCTGACATTTACTTAGAAGTCGTGTTCATGAGCTTGAAAACTTTGACTGTTTTAACGGAAAGCTCATGACCGAGAAAGGTTAATTTCTCGTTACGAGGAAAAGTTCTCTTATTTAAAAGATACACTTTCCTTTCTGAGTTTAAAACTTCGAATGTTTTAATACAAGCTTATGACCGAGAAATGTTAATTTCTCGTTATGAGGATAAGTTATCATAAAAGATAATCTTTCCTTTATTTGAAGTTCGAGTTACAATCTGACATTTAACTGTAAGTTATTATGCATGAGCTTAAAAACTTCGAATGTTTTTTGATATAAGCTCATGCCCGAGAAAACTTAATTTCTCGTTGTTAGGATAAGTTTATCATCGGCGATAAACTTTCCTTTACTTGAAGAACGGGTTACCATCTGATATTTAATGATAAACCATATACATGAGCTTAAAACCTTTGAATGGTTTTAGGATAAGCTCGTGTCCAAGAAAACTTAATTTCTTGTTAAGAGGGTAAGTTATCGTTGCGTAGATAAACTTCCCTGTCTCTGAAGTCCGGGTCTTCGTCTGTCATTTAACGAGGAGCCACTAGTGCATGAGCTTAAAAAACTTGGAATGTTTTTAGATATAAGCTCATGCCCGAGAAAAATGAATTTCTCGTTTTTAGGATAAGTTTACCATCGGCGATAAACTTTCCTTTCTTTGAAGAGCGAGTTATAGTCTGTGATGTGACTATAAGTCCTTGTGCATGAGCTTAAAAACGTGGAATGTTTTTAACATAAGCTCATGCCCTCGTTTTTAGGATAAGTCATCATCGGGATGAACTTTCCTATCTTTTGAGATCGAGTTACAGTCTGTTATGTGACTGTAAGTCCTTGTGCAAGCTTTAACCATGAATCCCCTGAGATACTAGTTTCTCTGATATATGCTTCTTCAACAACCAAACTCTGAGAGTGTCCTTAGTTGAACGGTATACAACGATTGGACCGCTTCGTTCTTTTGGAACATCAACTTTGATACCTACATTCTCATTAGGAGTTTGTATACTTTTGCATGAGTTAGAGATATCTATTTTAGAAGCACATGGGGGTTCACGGTTTTCTTTTCTTGTGTCAGAGGTGGCCTGAGGGGATGATTCACTTGTCTTAGTTGGCAAACGTTTCCTTTTATAGAAAACCTTAAGTTCAGGCTTAAGTGATGTATCATCCTTTGCAATTTCCTCCCTAGTAGTCTTTGTAGAATCAGAGACAATCCTAGTTAAAGGGCACTCGGTTCCTACAAGAGTGAAAGTTCTACCAGTGGGGCGCCACATTTTGCCAACGGGTTTGATTTTAGCAACCCACTGGGATTTAATTCTAGCACGGGAGTTCACCTCATTAAGCAATTTCTTGATACAGGAATCATGATTTGCCGTAAAGACACATTTTCTACATGTTTTACAAGTAGCATATTTAATGTTCGAGTAATTCCTAGATGATTGATCGATGCTCCTAGGAGACGTCATGCTACGGTTAGCAGTGTTGGGTAATCTAGAAGGCATCTGACTAGGTTGGACATTGCTATCTCTTACATGTGTCTTTTGAATAGCTTCCCTTTGACCAAAATCATGGCGCACATCAGTTGAACTAGTTCTAGACGTGTTCATTGCGCTATTATTAGAGAAACTAGGGGCAATCATGTGATGAGGTCTTGCTAAAACTGATTTAGTCACATTAGGCCTAGTTGGTGGAGTGACTGTTCTAGAAATATGACCCAAATCAACTTGGGAGGCAAACCGCGGTCCCGAGGATTGTGGTCGCTCGGATCTAAATGCAGTAGGTTGTCTGACAATCGGTTGTCTGACGAACTGATTTGTAGGCGGTTTCCCCAAGATTGATGGTTTTTCAAGCTTAGTGTCCACACTAGGTCCTCTATTTTTCCTTAACTCGTTTTTCAACGCGGCTATAACAAAGACCTTTTCCTGTACTTGAGCCTTTAATGTCTCATTCTCTTTAAGCAAGTTATCTTGGGATGCCAACTTAGATTCAAGCAGTTGAATTCTTCACTTGTGATATTTGCCTCTTTGTGACTTCAAGTTCCACTTACTTATACTTTTAAATTCTTGAAAGCTTCAGAGTTTGATACAGCGGAAGACTTGACCTTCAGGCTTTCTTGAATTTGTTGAAGTACTAATTGTATGTAGTATAAGCATGTGGTGACGACTTCTTCTGGATTGTACACCGCAATGCCACCTTCTTGTTACGCTGCATAAGACAGTTAGCAACAAATAATATACACGGATGAAATGGCCTTGAACATTTCATTCTAATTCGGTAGCATTTTACCTCCGGTCGGTGAAGACCGTTGGACGATATTAAATATCGTACTTGTGGCAGGTAGTTTCAATAAAGAACCTCCTTGACAAGATTTCGCGGGTAAACCCGTTTTTTACTCGACCGTCCAAAGCTGACTGCGAACGTAAAGAGTGAATCATTTGGATAATATTATCCGCATGATTTGAAGCCGTCAATTCATGTTCCTGGAACAAGTGAAGTTCAATTAAGAACCGCACCATCGTTGCTTTCCAGTTGTCACTAGCTTGATTCATATAGAATCTTGCAAGTTACCTACCAAGTGCTGTTTGATGTTAACACTAGAAGGATTTCCATTCGTCACTGTAAATACTTAATAGTATTACTCTGAATGTTCTGGCAAGATCACTAAGATATTGCGTAGAGGCCTGGAACGTGTTTAAATTCATTTAAGAATTAAACCACTGTTGCTTTCCAGTTATCACAAGTTTGATTCATAAAGAATCGCACAAGTCACCTACGATGAGCTTTTTGATATTCGCTCAAGAAGGATTTCCATCTTCATTGTAAATACTTTCGTATTACTCAGATGTTCAGGCAAGATCATGAAGATTTTGCGTAGGACTCTTAATATCTTTCTTACTTTTCACAGTGTGTGAATAAGCAAGGAATAATGACAGTGTGTCCTAATGAGATATTTGATGATCTCAAATGGCTCTAGACTCGATCGTGCATTTTGGATTTTAGTGATCGGAGGCTGGAGAGGAGTGCCACCTTTTCAATACCAATTTATTCGGAGTGAATAAATCAATAGATAATGTGTTGTCTCCATGTGATTAAAACAAATATCTTTTAAGAGATATTTGAGTTAGCTGGGAAGGGTTGTGCATTGCATCACTGGGTCCATGATGTCTTTCTTCAATATCAAGAATCATTAAAAATGATCTCAATAGCATATGAATTGACCCGGTTTCTGCCTAAGGTTGTAAGGAGGGCTTCTTTCTTTACACCCTTTATCTTTACAATTCTTTTTCATTCTTCAACCCCTTCAATGCTTACCAATACGTCATAACTAGCACCTTGTTGTGATTGTTCCAGTGCTAACTTAAGTACTTGGTCGGCATTCAGCTACGTTCACAATCTTTCTCCATCTTTCCTAAGGACTACTATTTCTAGCTATGGAATGTCCTTGGGAAGATTCCTCCGGTTCTAGAGAAATCATTGGACTTTAACCTATCCTACCATCCTTATGTCACCACAATCTTCATCGTCGTGAAATAAATGGGTTGCGGGTAAGTATATGTCACCATGAAATCCATTTTGAAGTGCAAATCCATTTTGCTCCCCCTTAACATATGCCACAATATTCGAAAACATTTTGCACATGTCGGGATGAGCCATCACGTTAAGTCAAACCATTTGTGATTAATCATTTCCCATATTAAATCACATTTTCTCCCCCATATTAAAAATATTAACCCAATCGATGTTTTTAATATCAATTGATTTAATAGCATTTTAAGAAATTTTGGGAAGAAAAATGAAAATCCAATTATCTTCATAAATTACACAAGCTCCCCCTCAAATTAATGAGGGTGTGCTGAAACGTAAATTAAATACCTTTTAAACACAAGTGTAAGGTATTTATCACGTGCAAAGATCATATATGATAATGAATTCACAAGATTAACAATTTACGAGGTAGGACCTGAATGATGGAGAACATCATATGAAAGATTCACATGGTTCTTGTTCACGAATGTTGGTCACCTCGTCACGTCCCCGAGAAAATTAATTCCCGTTGTTGAGTCAAAGCTTTCCGGTGAAATGCTTGACTTGATTATGAAAAGCGGGTTGCTATCTGAAATAATAGCAAACCATATTGAGCATGTTTTAAATCTTTTAAACTTCTGCTCGAACTTTATTTACAACCCCGTGTCATTATTGAATGACATTTCTAGGTTCGTAAATATTATCGATTCCAGAAGACATGCTCGTTTTATCAAAACGTTTTTGAACACACAATTTTGAAAGATTTAGAAAAATCTTTTGAGAAATTCTTGAAAAATTGTGTTCAAAGTTTTGAAAAACAATTACTTGAGCTTAAGATGTTGAATATCTTAAAAGCGAGCTCAAGTCCGAGAAGTTATGAACTTCCCGTTGTTAAGGATAAGTTACCATCGGCGATAAACTTTCCTTTTATCTGAAGGACGAGTCCTAAGCTGACATTTACTTAGAAGTCGTGTTCATGAGCTTGAAAACTTTGACTGTTTTAACGGAAAGCTCATGACCGAGAAAGGTTAATTTCTCGTTACGAGGAAAAGTTCTCTTATTTAAAAGATACACTTTCCTTTCTGAGCTTAAAACTTCGAATGTTTTAATACAAGCTTATGACCGAGAAATGTTAATTTCTCGTTATGAGGATAAGTTATCATAAAAGATAATCTTTCCTTTATTTGAAGTTCGAGTTACAATCTGACATTTAACTGTAAGTTATTATGCATGAGCTTAAAAACTTCGAATGTTTTTTGATATAAGCTCATGCCCGAGAAAACTTAATTTCTCGTTGTTAGGATAAGTTTATCATCGGCGATAAACTTTCCTTTACTTGAAGAACGGGTTACCATCTGATATTTAATGATAAACCATATACATGAGCTTAAAACCTTTGAATGGTTTTAGGATAAGCTCGTGTCCAAGAAAACTTAATTTCTTGTTAAGAGGGTAAGTTATCGTTGCGTAGATAAACTTCCCTGTCTCTGAAGTCCGGGTCTTCGTCTGTCATTTAACGAGGAGCCACTAGTGCATGAGCTTAAAAAACTTGGAATGTTTTTAGATATAAGCTCATGCCCGAGAAAAATGAATTTCTCGTTTTTAGGATAAGTTTACCATCGGCGATAAACTTTCCTTTCTTTGAAGAGCGAGTTATAGTCTGTGATGTGACTATAAGTCCTTGTGCATGAGCTTAAAAACGTGGAATGTTTTTAACATAAGCTCATGCCCTCGTTTTTAGGATAAGTCATCATCGGGATGAACTTTCCTATCTTTTGAGATCGAGTTACAGTCTGTTATGTGACTGTAAGTCCTTGTGCAAGCTTTAACCATGAATCCCCTGAGATACTAGTTTCTCTGATATCTGCTTCTTCAACAACCAAACTCTGAGAGTGTCCTTAGTTGAACGGTATACAACGATTGGACCGCTTCGTTCTTTTGGAACATCAACTTTGATACCTACATTCTCATTAGGAGTTTGTATACTTTTGCATGAGTTAGAGATATCTATTTTAGAAGCACATGGGGGTTCACGGTTTTCTTTTCTTGTGTCAGAGGTGGCCTGAGGGGATGATTCACTTGTCTTAGTTGGCAAACGTTTCCTTTTATAGAAAACCTTAAGTTCAGGCTTAAGTGATGTATCATCCTTTGCAATTTCCTCCCTAGTAGTCTTTGTAGAATCAGAGACAATCCTAGTTAAAGGGCACTCGGTTCCTACAAGAGTGAAAGTTCTACCAGTGGGGCGCCACATTTTGCCAACGGGTTTGATTTTAGCAACCCACTGGGATTTAATTCTAGCACGGGAGTTCACCTCATTAAGCAATTTCTTGATACAGGAATCATGATTTGCCGTAAAGACACATTTTCTACATGTTTTACAAGTAGCATATTTAATGTTCGAGTAATTCCTAGATGATTGATCGATGCTCCTAGGAGACGTCATGCTACGGTTAGCAGTGTTGGGTAATCTAGAAGGCATCTGACTAGGTTGGACATTGCTATCTCTTACATGTGTCTTTTGAATAGCTTCCCTTTGACCAAAATCATGGCGCACATCAGTTGAACTAGTTCTAGACGTGTTCATTGCGCTATTATTAGAGAAACTAGGGGCAATCATGTGATGAGGTCTTGCTAAAACTGATTTAGTCACATTAGGCCTAGTTGGTGGAGTGACTGTTCTAGAAATATGACCCAAATCAACTTGGGAGGCAAACCGCGGTCCCGAGGATTGTGGTCGCTCGGATCTAAATGCAGTAGGTTGTCTGACAATCGGTTGTCTGACGAACTGATTTGTAGGCGGTTTCCCCAAGATTGATGGTTTTTCAAGCTTAGTGTCCACACTAGGTCCTCTATTTTTCCTTAACTCGTTTTTCAACGCGGCTATAACAAAGACCTTTTCCTGTACTTGAGCCTTTAATGTCTCATTCTCTTTAAGCAAGTTATCTTGGGATGCCAACTTAGATTCAAGCAGTTGAATTTGTTTCAAAAGATTATCCTTTTCAGCTTTAGAATCTAGAACAGTTTGATCCAATTTTCTTTCAAGAACAACGTTTGACTTTTCAAGTTTTTCAAAGTATGTTTCAAATTTGTCCGTTTTCTTAGAAAATTCTAGTTTGGCATCCTCAAGATCTTTTGATTGTTGAGCTACGATCGTTTCGAGCTCTTTAATCTTGGAATCAGAATCAGTTAACGAAGCAGTTATAATACAATTATCATGATGTAGTATAGCATTCTGAACAATCTCTCCCCCATTATGACTTACATCGGATGAATCAGAAGTGGTATTGCTATCACTCGTTTCCATCCCATGTTTGTCATAATTAGGTTCAGAATTCTCAATATGCGGCATATCATCAGCATCTACATCATAAACAACATTACATTGTACCATGTTTGTAGGCTCTGCGTCATAAATGGGTAAAGTGTCATCAAGAGAAATCTCGTGAACATTCCCTGACGTGCCACTGGCATCATGTTGTCCTCCTGATTCTGTTCTCTTGGCATCGTTAGGCTCCAAGTTTTCAACCGTATGACCAGTTTTCTCTTGCATCGAAGAGTCTTGCACTCCATTATCATACCCTTGCTGAAGTCGAGATCTTTCATAAATCGAAGACGAGACCGAGGTCATGAGTTTCAATATTGTATCACGAAAAACTCGAAGCTCGGTATGTGTATCTCGAAGAAATGATTGGCAAAGCATCGAACTTTCAGACTTGATGATATTGAATTGGAGGAAATGCGTGAGTTGTGTCACAAGAGCCTTATAAGCAAGTGCCGATGCAGAGTGATTAAAGTTTTCATTGTTGAGTTGCTCGGCGAGTTGGGTCAAAGTGGTAAAGATAGAGTCGATGAATATATGACGATCTTGTCCAAAGATGGTCACAAATTCGCTCCCTCCTTGAAGCCGTGAAAGAGTAACAAGATGATATTGAAGCAATTGAAATGAATTTATACCACTTTCTCTAACTTTGTTTTGCATTAAATGTGATTCTCCCTTTTGAAGATTCGAATTCAAAGACTCCATTGAATTATGATGAAAAAGTCTTGGATCTTTGATTGGAAAAGTAAAACGGTGCTTGAAATCGTCAAAGTTAGTCTGAAGCCCAGATAACTCAAATCGTGAAAACCGTGACGAAATAATGTCTCTTAAAGCCGATTCGTTGATATTTTCCGACACATTATACTCGATCCGATGTCATTAATTCGAATATTTCCAATATTAATAAAAACAAATTTTGTAAATATTGAAAACGTCACAATATTTTTCACAGTATGATATAAATACGGCCTAACAATATTTTGTAAATGTTTTGCCAAATAAAATAAATGTTTGCACAATATTTTGGAAATGTTTTTCCAAATAAATGTTTTGAGAAAATAAAATAAAAAAATTGTGACGAAACAAAATAAAAAAATACTGAGAAAAAAATCATGAATTTGAAAACCCAACCCAATCTATTAAATTAAATAAATGTTTTGGAAATGTTATGCTTTGTTTATTCCGTCCCCTTAACTCTGTTCCCAAGACCTAGTTTTATCCGCCCCACAAAATGCTTTATTTCACTATTGAATCTGTTCCCAAAATAAAACACGCTTGATTCTCTCTCTCTCTCCTCAATACCGAAACTCACAAATCTAATCTGAACAAAGCTTCTCAAATCCTCTTCTAATGAATCTCAGCTCCCATACAAATGATCATTCAATCTCATACCAAAAATCTATCAATCACATAATATCTGTATTTCTTCAATCTGAGACCCCAAGAGCAAACTCAACTCGAATCGAAGGACCCACGAAGGATAAATCAAATAATGGCTTCAAGATCTTGCAAAAGGTCTCGGGTAGGTTTATTTTAACTTTTTGATTTTGTTGAGTCCCTCTCTCATCTGTCGCGTCCTTCTTGTGGTGTTTTGTGGGTTTTGTGGTTTTTGTGGGTTTTGTGGGTTTTGTGGGTTTTGTGGGTTTTGTGGGTTTTGTGGGTCTGTTTTGTGTCTTAAAAGGTTTTTGGAGTGGAGTCGAGTGATTGAGATGTTTTGTGAGGTACTGTGTTGAGTGAATATGGGTGAGGGAATGTTTGGTCGAGAGGGAGGGTTTGAGGGTGTGAGTGAGGAGTGAGCTTGGGTTTTGGGATTGAGTCAGGATTAAAAAAACGTGAGTTTGGATTATGGGTGTAAGTTTGATTGATGTAAGTCTTTGTTTGTCGAGTCTAACTGATTGGTGAGTGTGATGAGTGTTCGATGAGTGTCGAGTGTTTGTGAGTGTCAGGGTGAGTTTGTGGGGTTCGTTTGGATGCGGAGTCGTGAAGTCTGAATGTGACGAGTTTGAAAGAGGTTGAGTCGAGAGTCTTTTGGTTTTTGTTGGTGCGAGAGGATGAGGGTCAGGGTTTTGATGGTGTGTGTCCAGGGAGGGGAGTGAGTCGGAGTTGGTTTTAGTCCAAGTGTTGAGTGTTGGTCGAAAATTGGTGTCGAGTCAAAAAAAAGGTTCCCGTTATGTTTGAATTGTCTTCATTCGGAACTTTTCATTCATTCGGAAGAGTCATTCGTTCGGAAGAGTTCCGAATCGGAAGTTATCGAATCGGAAGTTTTCGAGTCGGAAGTTTTCGAGTCGGAAGTTTTCGAGTCGGAAGTTTTCGAATCGGAAGTTTGTCGAATCGGAAGTTTGTCGAATCGGAAGAGTGTCGAATCGGAAGACAATAACGATTCAGAATATGGGGAAAACTGGTTGATACTGAATGACAGTTATGATAGGACAGTTTTGGACAGTTATGGAACTTTGGACAAAGATGATGAAAACCTAGATGATAAAGGACTGTAGGACAGATATTGGACAAAAACTCGAGACCCAATTGATTAAAAAATAAAGAAAAATACTGATTATAAAAAATATTGATTAAAAACTGGACAGATCTCGAAACCCAGGATAAAAAATTATCTATAAAAACGTGTAAAAAAACTTTAAAATGATAACAACTTAAACTAGAAACTGATTATATAAAAAATAGAAACTGATTATATAAAAAATTGATTTTTGAATTAAAAATTTGTGATTTTTATATAAAATAAGTAAATCAACGATTTAATTATGATTTAAAACATAAAAACACAAACTTTATATGAAAAATACAAACTTTTTTATGATTTAAAACATAAAAACACAAACTTTATATATAAAAAAAATACAAACTTTTTAATATAAAAGCTTGATTAAATCAAAACCCACCAAAATCAATAAAAATAAAAGCAAGAATAAACCAATCAAACCTTGGCTCTGATACCAATTGAAGGTCTACAAAATTATTGGCCTATTCTATATGATGGAATTGATGGATTAAGATGGTTGATTAAATGATAAATATAAAGAAGATGCGATGAAGGAGATGATGGAGTAGAGAGAGAAAGGAGAGAAGGGAGAGAAGTAGAGAGAGAAAAATAAAGATGGAATGATTAAGTGAAATGAACAATCAACAACCCCTCCTAACATGCTAGGAGGGGATATATATAGCCCACCCTACATGTGGGCTATATGGACTATACATAAACTAAATGGATCACGAGCCCATTACATAATTATCGTTGGAGCGACCGATCCTTCATAAATACGTAAAACGTATTTCCAACAGTTATTTAGGCCGAAAATAAAGTGAACGATTTAATCAATAGTTAGCTAAAGGACAAAATCTTTTAAAACTGCTTTTCGGGACCTCATAAAGTTCATATCTTGGCATAACTCGCTTCACGATTTGAGACCTTTCTCGGACCGATATTTGGCAGCGACTTCATACTTCGAATCTTTGAGAGACGTTCTTGGAATTATGGTCTTCTCTTCATAATAGGGATTTCTTCACTTGAAGTCTTGAGAGATTCTTCATATTTGGACCACGACTTCTTCATTTTTCTCCAATCTTTATTTTGGACTTTGATATACAACGATCCGCCTCCTTTTAGGACGTGGATCTATTTATCCTCATACCTTGTTAGGGCCTTTTTGGATAGACTTCTCCATGATCTTTAGGGGAGTATTTGCTTTTCGTCGTGTGTCTCGATCCTTCATATTGATTTTCGATAAATGATTCTTCACATCACTTTTGGATCTTTAGCAACAAAATGTAGCCCTTATGCCTTGTTAGGGCCTTTTCGGACTCGCCAATCTTCGCATCCCGCTTCAATAAGTTATGCCTTGGCTATGAACTCTAACCGTACCGAGGAACTTTTAAACGATCTTGTGCTAGAAGCTAAGTAACCTTTTAAATCGTACAACCTTATTTATTGCAGATAAATTTATTAACAAGCGAAGGGAGAATAGGCTTATAATTAACTCACATAAATTCACGAAAGAATACCAAACTTATAATTGACTCTATCATCTCTCGTTCTCCACAGTTTAAAATATCAAGGAATGAGACTCGTGGATGCTTAGCCTATTAAATCAAAGTTTTGGGTTTTCGAGTCGTCTATTGGATCTTGCAGATTCTTAGACTTTTTCAAGTTTAGAAATCGCATTTTAAAGTTCCCTTGATAAACAACTCTCTAGGATCAATTATAGGAACTTGCGAAAAGTTCTTGTTCTTAACGCGTGAGAGTTAAGACTTTCGCGTTTTATAGCTCCCTATATAAAAGCCTAGCAAAACTTGACTTAAACACGTTAAGGATACTAGCTAGAGCAAACTTAAATAAGTAAACTCAGGTTGAGTCAAAATGTTCACGACTAAGAAAAATTTAAAAACCACTTTATTGAAAATTTATTCTAGCAATGGAAAGAAAATAAACATAACAAAGGAAAATACAACTATACAACTAGGCCAAAATAGATTAAAAATTTTGAAAAGTGTCAGAAAATCAAATTTCGGTTAAAATGAGGGCAAATTCATGGAAAAGACCACTTACTTTGATAGAAGTCCCCCCTACACTTGAGATAAACATTTTCCTCAATGTTTAAGCATGTGGGAGTAAACTCCCCTACACTTATGACATTGTGCACTTTGTTTAAATCTTGCTAAGGAAAGGACAACTAAAGTGAATTCAATGTGGACATATAATTTATGAAATATTGAATCATAAGAGTTTAGGATAGAACCGGGAAGATGGGAACACGGTATCACGGTTCATCAAAAGTCATCAAGGTGCTCTTTAAAGCTTTAATACCTGCACAGCACAAGAAACAAGACAACAAACACATACGGGGCTCCCCCTACACTTATTATGAAAGCAGTAAAGGATAGATCACGGGTTGCCTCCCGAGAAGCGCTTGTTTTTGTTCACCGAGTCACGAGCCTGACTTGACCCAAATTTAGTTTATGGGAAACATGGTGAGGGATGGAATCATCTCATGCGAGATGTCCTCACCAAAGTACAGCTTCAAACGCTGGCCATTCACCTTGAAATTGGGCCCATTTGGCTGAGAAAGCTCAATGGTCCCATATGAAAAGACTTTGGCGACGGTGAATGGACCAGACCAGCGGCTCTTCAACTTGCCAGAGAAGATCTTCAACCGAGATTTCAAAAGTAAGACTTGATCAGCAACGTGGAACTCTCGGTTCTTAATCCTTGGTCATGAATGATCTTGGTCTTCTCCTTGTAGATCAGTGAGTTCTCGTAAGCTTCATTCCTCAGTTCGTTGAGCTCGTTGAGTTAAATCTTGCGAAGATCACCGGCTTTTTTGATGTCGAAGTTAGCCCACTTCAAGGCCCAGTACGCCTTATGTTCCAGCTCGATGGGGAGGTGGCATGCTTTCCCGTACACACGACGATAAGGTGTACAACCGATCGGGGTCTTATAAGCAGTACGGAAAGCCCACAGAGCATCATCTAACTTATCGGCCCACGCGGCGCGATGCTCTCCCATAGTACGCTCCAAAATTCGCTTCAATCCACGGTTGGAAATCTCGGCTTGCCCATTGGTTTGGGGATGATAGGCGGTGGAAAGACGATGATTAACACCATACTTAGCCATGACTCTTGCAAATTGATCATTGCAAAAATGAGTCCCGCGGTCACTGATAATAGCACGAGGAACGCCGAATCGAGCGAAAAGCTGCTTTAAAAAGTTCACAACCACCCTCGCATCGTTCGTTGGGAGAGCCATAGCTTTAACCCATTTAGAAACGTAGTAAACAGCTACGAGGATGTACTTGTTTCTTTGGACGATGGAAATGGCCCCATAAAGTCGATGCCCCATACGTCAAAGATTTCACATTCCTGTATGAAATTTTGAGGCATCTCGTCCTTATGTGTGATCTTGCCTTGGCGTTGGCAAGCATTACAATGCTTAACCATTTCGTGAGCGTCACGATAAATGGTGGTCCAATAGAATACAGAGTCAAACACTTTCTTAGCGGTGTAGTTGGGACCAAAGTGACAACCGGTGGGTCCTTTATGGCAAGCATCAAGGATTTGTAAAGCTGCCGGTCCATCAAGACATCGACGAATGATCAGATCAGCACATTGTTTGAATAGATAAGGGTCATCCCAGAAGTAAGTCTTAACATCTTTAAAGAACTTCTTCTTTTCTTGGGATGTTAACCCTTTGATGAGAATACCACCCGCTAAGTAGTTTGCAATGTCTGCAAACCACGGGGTGTCATCCAGATTGAGATTAATAGACATTAAGGTTTCAAGAGGAAAAGAGTCATTGATCTCTTTGTTCGGATGATCCCCTTGATATGGATCCTCAAGTCTACTAAGATGATCCGCTGCTAGGTTTTCGGCACCCTTCTTGTCACGAATTTCAATGTTGAATTCTTGAAGGAGTAAAACCCAGCGAAGAAGTCTTGGCTTAGAGTCGTGCTTAGTCATCAAGTACTTCAACGCGGAATGGTCCGTGTATATGATGGTGGTGGATAAAACAAGATAGGGGCGAAATTTTTCAAAAGTATAGACAACAGCTAAAAGCTCTTCTTCGGTTCTCGTATAATGCAATTGAGCCCCTGTCATTATTTTGCTAGCATAGTGGATTGGTTAGAAGTGTTTATTCACTCTTTGGCCCAAAACCGCACGAATAGCAAAGTCGCTAGCATCGCACATCAATTCAAAGGGTAGCTCCCAATTAGGGGTAACCAAGACCGGTGCCTTAGTTAGCTTATCCTTAAGAAGATTGAAGGCTTCAATACACTCTTTAGAAAAGATAAAAGGAGTATCTTTTTCCAAGAGGTGGGTCATCGGGCGAGCGATTTTAGAGAAATCTTGAATGAATCGACGATAGAAGCCCGCATGACCCAGAAAACTTCTCACACCCTTCACGGTTGAAGGTGGAGGTAATTTGGCTATGACATCAACTTTAGCACGGTCGACTTCAAGACCGGCGTTAGAGATTTTGTGTCCTAGCACAATGCCTTTATTTATCATAAAATGGCATTTTTCCCAATTCAGAACAAGGCGAGTGTCTTCGCACCGCTTAAGCATACGTTCCAAATTGGCAAGGCAAGAAGAGAAGGAATCCCCAAAGACCGAGAAATCATCCATGAAGACTTCCATGGTTTGCTCAACCATGTCATGGAAGATAGCCAACATGCACCTTTTGAAAGTCCCGGGGGCATTGCATAAGCCAAAAGGCATTCTTTTGTAAGCAAATGTGCCATAGGGACAAGTGAATGTTGTCTTTTCTTGATCTTGGGGATCGATGGGTATTTGAAAATAACCCGAGAAACCATCAAGAAATAAGTAATATTCATTACCCGCTAAACGTTCAAGCATTTGGTCCATAAAAGGAAGAGGGAAATGATCCTTTCTCGTGGCATCATTGAGTTTGCGGTAGTCTATACAAACTCTCCACCCAGTAACGAGACGGGTAGGAATCAACTCGTTGTTTTGATTGGGCACAACGGTGATTCCTCCTTTCTTAGGCACACAATGGACTGGACTAACCCATGGTGAATCCGAAATAGGGTAAATCATACCCGCATCAAGAAGTTTAATAACCTCTTTTTTGATGACTTCATGTATTTTAGGATTCACCCTTCGTTGGCTTTGAATTGTGGGCTTAAAGTCGTCCTCCATGAGAATTTTATGTTTGCAAAAGTGAGGATCAATCTCGCGAATGTCGGAGATTTTCCAAGCGATAGCTCTTTTATGCTTCTTCAACACGGCGATAAGTCGAGATTTTTCTTCTTCTTTCAGGTCCTTTGCGATGATGATCGGTAACTTCTCGTTGTCTTCAAGGAAAACGTACTCAAGATGCGGAGGTAAGTCCTTAAGCTCAAGAGTAGGAGGGTCCTCAATAGATGGTGTCACTAACGATGGATCATCATTAGTCACCTCTTTAGGAGAAGGAGAAAACGGGTCTTCATTGAGAAGTTTCTCAATAGTACGAATGTCTTCATCCCAATCGGTAGAAGAATCATCATACTTAATATCGAGAGGACCCAAGCTAGCTTCGAAATCATCCAAGTCACTTTCTCCAAAAGGAGTCAATGCCGGAGCAATTGAGGCAACGGTCTCAACATTGGGTAGAGAAGAGAGAGTACTTTTGCAAGCATCATGAAAATGTTCTTCACAAGCCTCATCGAGAACATCAATAGCATTAACACTCTCATATGAATAAGGTTGCTTAGAAATCTTACCCATGTTGAAGAAAATTTTATCGTCACCAACTCTCATGATTATTTCGCCCGCGGCTACATCAATGAGAGTGCGAACGGTCCTCAGGAATGGACGTCCAACGATTAATGGAACACGAGGATCCATCTCGTAGTCAACGACAACAAAATCCGCTGGGAAGGTGAATTTGTCAACGCCAACAAAGACATCTTCGGCTATCCCCACTGGATAAGCAACCGTACGTTTGGCTAATTCCAAAGTCATTTTGGTGGGGACAAGCTCGGGGAGAGATAATTGCTTCCAAACACTTAAAGGCATTAAGTTTATACTGGCACCTAGATCGGCTAGGGCCATGCAATACTCTACTCCCGGGAAGTTGCAAGGAATCAAGAAGCGACCCGGATCACCAAGTTTGGTGGGCATTTTCCTTAAGAGCACTGCGGAGCAGTTCTCATTAAGTTGGATCTGAGCAATGTCAAGAAGCTTCTCCTTGTCACTAAGAAGATCTTTAAACATTTTCACGTATTTGGGCATGTGAGCGAGAGCCTCGGCAAAGGAGATGTTAAAATTCAATTGTTTAAACATTTTAAGAAAGTTTGAAACTTGAATATCATCCTTGCTCTTTTGCTTCTCTTTCCTCAACCTTGAAGGATAAGGTATATTGGATGAAGAAGAAGGCTTTAGGGGAGTAGGATCACTCACAACCACGGGTGGTGGGGAAATAGGGGTAGAAGGTGAAGGAGGTGAGGAAAGTTGCTCTTTTTCCTTAATCACAATCACGGGTGGAGGTGTAGGAAGCTCGGGTTCCGTATAACCTTTTCCACTACGAGTGGTGATTGCTTTCATCTCCCCTCTTGGATTCGCAACGGTGTTACTCGGAAGAGTACCCGAAGAAGAGGGTTGATTACCTTGGATGAGCGAACCGATCATATCACGTATGTTAAGCGCTTGAGTGCTGAAAGAGTCTCTGATGTCTGCACGGATCTCATTGCTCTGTTTTGCCATGTCATTCCTTAGCTCGACTCGAATATCGTTCCCTTGTTTCGCCATTTCGCCCTTCAAGTTGATGAATTGACTCTGAAGATTCGTCACCATCTCTCGATTAGTCTTCATGAACGTCTCGACGTCTTGATTCAATGACATTGGTTGATTGAGAGGTGGAGCTTGGTAAGCTTGAGAATTTCCTTGAGTCGGGTATGGGTTTCGTTGGGATTGATATTGATTGTTAGCACGAGGTTGGGACTGGTTGTTTCGGTTATAGCTTTGTTGTTGGTTTTGATTGGGAGGAGGGAAACCGAGTGGAGCAAGATAGTTGTTTGAACGATAACTTAGCAAGCTACGGTCTCCTTGAGGACGAGCTTGATAGCCTCCCGTGGGATAAGTACCGTATGCCGCGTTAACGTTTTCAGAAAAATTGCCGTGAGTAGAAGGACAGTCATTGTAAGAATGAGGAGCACCACATGTGTCAAAAGAAATAGCAACGACTTTAGCTTGTTGAAAGTGGTTTGTGGCCATGGTCATGAAATTCTTGTTCATCTCAGCGAGTTGTCGAGAAATTTCAGTCATCTCGGGAATGGAAGTAGTAGAAGAAACATTGACTCTCGGGTTAGATCTTGAGGATGCGGATGAATCCCAATTCTTGTGGTGAGTAGTCATGTTTTCAATCAACTCTCTACACTCCTCCGGTCTCCTTTTCATAAAAGTACCACCGGCGGCGGCGTTGATCGTGTCACGATCACGAAAAGTAAGACCATTGTAGAAAGTATCAATGAGAGTGACGGGGAGCATGTTGTGATTTGGATAGCGGTCGATCAAGTCATTGTATCGTTCCCAAGCATCAAAGAGCGATTCATCATTGTCTTGCATGAATCCACTAATTTGGTTACGAAGGCTTGTGACCATGGATGGTGGGAAGTAGCGCGACAAAAAGCGTTGAGTCATGTCATTCCAAATATGAATAGAATTCTTTGGGAGACGGTCAAACCATTTTTCGGCATGGTGAGAAAGCGAGTGGGGAAATAGTTGAAGGCGAAGGTCATCCATAGAAACACCGGGGGACTTCATGCTTTGGGTGATGGTAATGAATTTGCCGAGGTGTTTGTTGGCATCATCATCCGGAATTCCGCGAAATGGGTTAGTTTGCACTTGTTGGATCATGTGATGCTTCAACGAAAACTCTTGAGCCGTGACGTGCATCGGCGCAATCGGGCCTCCACGTCCGTTCATGGTGGGTTGACACAATTCCTCCATTGTTCGTAAATCAGGTAGGGGGGACATTGTTGTTGTTGTTCTTCTTGTTATTGTTATTCAAGTTGGGTAGAGGTGGGTTATTATTGTTGTTATGAACACCAGCCATATCTAAATCTTCACGAGTCTCGGGCTCAGAATAGTTCGAAGATCTAGTACGCATACACCTGCAGAAGAAAAATACATAAAGAAAATATCTATATAATCTTTTTGGTGCAATACCTTGTGGAAAAGAATTGATTTTTATGATTTTTTTAATGTTTTTGTATTTTTGAAGAATTTTATATTTTTTATGGTTTTTGAAAATTTTTGAAGCAAGGAAAATAACGTTCAAAGAACGGATCCCAAAATTCAATGCGTCTCTCACTAAAAACCTATAATCGTAACGAAAAGAGCCGGCAGCGGCGCCATTTAATACCCGGCTTTTTACCCCTCGTATCAAATCTTATCGTCCGATCTTTTCGAATTGATTACCGATCTAAAGTGCGACTCAACCGTCTTTTGGTGAACAAGATAATGGTTTGGTTTCCTTTATCTAATTTTAACTAAAAACAAGTATGAAAATGTCGTTGAGTAAAATTAAAGTGCTTAAGAATTAAACTAAAAGCTATTTAGAAAAACTTTAAGTAAAACTTTAAAACTTAAAAACATGTTCTATCGTAATATTGCAATTCATTTCTGTCGGAATGCACCAAATCATAACCATCGGAATATAACTAAAATAAGCCATCGGAATAATCAATGCACAGGTCCATCGGAATACCAATCTTAATACCCATCGGAATGTAAAATGCAACTCTGTCGGAATGATGCTGATCGGAATGTCCTAGATCGTAATGTCAGTTCGGAATAACCAAATACTTATGTCGCAATGTTTCAGATCGGAAAGTTGCAAATCTCTCGGAATGTTGTAAAGTAAAATTAGGCAGAGTTTCGTCTTAACAAGGAACCTTAGTCCCGTCAGAATATGCGATAGCAATAAGCGATCGCAATCCCAGATCGGAATAAGGGGGAAGTGACCAACCGATCGCAAAGTAGAACCCTAATGGGTTAATGCGATCGAAACAATGAGACCCGTCGGAATGTGTAGAATCCCTTGTATTGCGATGGAATGCAATACCTAATCCGAAATTGGTGGAGAGCCTAAAACCAATAAGCAAGTGTAATAAGCTATCTACCCCGAATGTTAAACAACTCAAAAAGCTTAGATTCGACCACTTCTAAAATATAAAAGATTATAAACTTTATGAAATGAACTTTAAAATGACTAAAACCTTAGAGAAATCCGAAAACCAATAACCTAAAACTTGAATAAGCCAATAAGCATTAAAAACTTAAAACTTATACGTGTGGAAGCTTATGTAGGAACAAAGAGAATGAACCATCTAACCATACAATCTCAACTTCAATCACGGATCATGGATGATTCGGATCAAAGAAAAGATTTCGAATCAAAAATCAAGGAAACCAAGAAATGTAGAAGAAGATTAAAAACTTAAAACTTAACTTGAATTTGATTAATGGAATCCAAATAAAAAGATTAAAGAAAGCTTAAATTTAAAAGATGTAAACAAAGAAAAACTTAGTGAGAGAAAGTTGGGAACTTTCTCTCTCTAAAACTAGATAGAACAAACTAAAAGTAAAACTAGCTAACCACCCTCCTAATGTGATTAGGAGGGTATTTATAGGGAAGTGGGAAGTGCATGTGTGGTGCTTCCTTCTTTCTTTTTCTTCTCGACTCGATTTAATTCATTTGTCTTTCTCGATGTCGTCTCGCGATTAATTAAACTCGTCTTAACATTTCTTCATCTATTTAGACTCGAGTTCTTCGACTTCATTAAACTTCCGTTCCTAGACTTGTTCTTCGATAAATCTTCAGAATAGGTCTTGTACATCCGTCTTTTAAGCACTCTTGATCTTTTGACTTTGTCTTTTCTCGTTTTCTTTGATAAAAGCCCGTGAAAGCCCGTGTTTTCTTCCTTTTTCATCTTTGGTCCTAAAACAAAATAAAAACACAAACCACGCATAATTCCGACTTTTACGACATAAAATACACGTTTTGGTCTTGTTATTATTGGAAATAAGTGGTAAAAGGATAAGTGTTTTCACACTTACTACCTTGCATCCGTTACAAGAGCTAATCCCTCCACTCATTTTATATATTAATTAGAGGCAGCCCTTCTAATTGCATGATGAGGTCACCCCTCTAAGTATTAATGCACGTTGATATAACATGAACTATATGGGATACGAGCATATTTAAAATACATATTTTCAAGATAAACTAAACATAAGTCTTTTCAGAAATACAACCAGTCTTGTGAACTTAAACCTTGTTTTCTAGGACATACATTTATTCCGCTAGTATTCATTTCATTTCATTACTTGCTTATGTTATGTTTTACATTCATTGTTATATATCCGCACACTGAGCGTATTGCTCAGCCGTATTTCTCTTTCTGTGTCCCAATACGATAGGTACTAAAGGGCAAAGCTAGGAATCAAAAGTACGTGCACGGAATGAGGCGTCAGTCTTCTTTTATTCTTTAATGCATTTACATACTTTTGCTTTGTTGGACGTTGTTTAGTCCTTTCCTTTATGGTCATTTAATGTTGGAACCGATGTTTGTTTATGGTTTCCTTTTTATGGTCATTTAATGTTTAGACATTTACCTTGCATGCTTTGATGACACGCCATAATTACTACGTAACGGTCTATTTATCCAAATAGGGTGTTACAGTAATTCCTTCCATTGAAACACTGTGATTCAGAGTGTCACTATAATCAACCAAGATTCGTATTTCGAAAATTCAGTGTACAATTTCTTCCGTCACAGGATTTGTATCATAGTGCGAAGATGATCTTCGTACTCTTCTCTATACTTGGAGAAGATCAGGATGTCATCAATGAACATAATGACGAACTTGTCCAAGAATTCATGAAAATTCAATTTATTATGTCCATAAATACAGATGGGGCATTTGTGAGACCAAAAAGACATAACCACAAATTCATAATGACCATAACGTTTGCGAAAAGCAATCACACAAATGTCCTTCTCTTTCACTCGCAACTGATGGTAGCCTGATCATAAACCGATCTTGGAAAAGTGCTTAGCACCCTGTAGTTGATCAAACAAGTCATCAATACGTGGAGGAGGATAACAGTTAAAAATGGTGATTTGTTCAATTTACGGTAGTCGGTACATAATCTCATGCTACCGCCTTCTTCTTTGATAACATAACCGGTGCACCCCATGGTGATACACTCGGGCGAATAAAACTTCATTCCCACAACTCTTGTAGTTGATCTTTCAACTCCTTTAATTCTATTGAAGTCATGCGATAATGAGCTTTGGAGACAGGTTCCGCTCCCGTAACTAGCTCGATACTAAACTCCACCTCGCGGATTGTAAGTATACCCGGAAACTCTTCTGGAATACATTCGAAAGTCGGAAACAATTTACTGATCATGGATTTAAGGAAGTACAGAAATGGCGTCGTAAATGGTAGCTAGAAAATCTTCGTAGCCATGGAATAATAAAGCACGTGCTTGTAAAGCAAAAATACTTTGTACATATTTTCTTTAGAAAAACCATGATGAATGTATTCAGGAGCCTGAATATCACCGATTATGACCTGATATTAATGGAAAACAATCGTAGCACGATGTGCTACAACCAGTCCATACTTAGAATCATATCAAACTCGCAGTTGTCCAAGGGAAGTGCGTTAGCAGAATGGATCTAGTCGTCAAACTGAAAGGAAAGCCTTTGTACACATGGGTGATATAAACGACGTCTTTTATGGGCGTGGATGTATGTGATATATGATCAAGAGATGAAGGTGCCATGTCAATACATGAAGTATACATGGCAGATCTCACTGAATGTGTTTTGCCCGTCTCACACTGAACGAACACTGCGTGTCTTATAGGTGTAGTAATACACTCTTTTAGGAAAAAGAGCGTAAATAGGGTAAGTACGACGATTTAGGAAAATCGTGCACTAGTGACCCAAAGTGTGGTGAGTTTGTTCTCAAGGAGGCTTGGTGTGTGTGTTAAGACTTGATTAACTTTGATATTAATATTAATGAGAGAATGGAAAAAGAAAAATGATGACGGATACGAATAAAATTAAACTACGACGAATGACGTAAACGTAAAAGCGTAAAACGTGATGAAATTTAAAAATTATCCTAAAAATTCTTAGGAAATCACAATAAATCCCTAAAAATGCAGTTAGAGTTTACAACAAATCAAAACTTGTTCAAACCTTTTATTTAATTAAATAATAATTTTTAGTGCAAATTAAAGACCTAAAAATCAATTTAATTAATAAAAAGCCCGAATTAAGATTTTTCAATTTGTAAACCTCTATATTAACTTAATTAAACTAAAATGTATTTTTGAAAAATTTAAAACTAATTAAAACTATAAAAATGATTAAAAATTAAAATTAAATATTAAAATAATATTAAAAATTCAAAATTTATAAAAAATTCTAAAAACTCGCAAACTAACTTATTTTAACTTAATAAAACCAGAAATGAAAGTAAAATGAACAAAATACCCCTAATCGGCATCCAAATGGGCCAAAATAGTAAACAGTCCCCTTAATGGGTTTTGTTAGGCCCAATAAGAAAAATGATCACCAAATAAGCCCAAAATTTCCATATTAGCTTAAAATTACATTTTAAACACAAAACTCTAAAGGACAAAAAGTTGAATCAGTACTTATCACAGCTTAATAGAAAACAACTTATTCTTAATACAAAACTCTAAAGGCCCATTAAGCCATAAGCTAATGCCATAAGCTGAAATTTGACACACATCCTTCTTTTGCGATTATAAAACCGTTTGTAAAAATAATTTTTGAAAAGCTCAAGAAATAAGCCTGAAATAAGCCAAAGCTCTCTACAGAAAACGACAAAATAGTCGTTTTTGAGTTCTAGACCACTTCAAGAGCTGATTCAAGTTGAAAAAGGTTTTAAATGACAAAACTAAGCTTAATCAACAAAAATATTTCAAATAAGCACACTCCATAAGCTGGAATAAGCAATAAGCTGTTTTGAAAAAAAAGTCAATTCGTTTTCTAGTCAAACTTAAAAGTCAAAGTCTAAAAAGCTCTAGATCAAGTAAATGGGTCAAATAAGTAAGAATGATTACAAAATCTAAGTTGTTGCACAATAGAATAAGCTAGAATAGCTTATTAATAAGCTGATGAACAAATAACACTATAAGTGGGAACTTTCAGTGGGAAAGGGTTCCCACTCCTTGACTTTTTTGACTTGCTTTTTTAGAGAGTTTCACTTGGTTTCTTTGGACAAAAGGGCACCCCTACAACCAGTGAGTTGTAGAGAGTCATAATCAAGCAAATAAACACAAAATGATCAAGCCAAATGATACAGTTTAATCAATCAGTGCACAGACATGACACAGACATGTTAATAAGCAGATATGGTGATTAAAAAGCTGTTTTAGCGAAAATAAGCCAACCAAACTCTACCAAAAGCATATATAGCTATAACAATCTTAAACAAGCATAAATTAACTGGTTTCAAGCAAAAATTCCTAGATTAGATATAGTTATGAGCTTATGTGAATTACTGAGTTTAACTGATGAACACAAATAGCTTTTGCTGATCAAATTGATGAAAACTCCAATTTCAAACCCTCAAATCTACTTAACAGGTTACATAATGTTTTTTAATACTTGTTGACCCTAGTATAGCATGCAATCTAGGTGTTCACTAAGTTTCGGTCAAAAATGACCTAAAACAAGCTAGATTGACCAAAGATTAGGATTTGATGTTTGAAAGCACAAAACTTGCAGATATCAGTACACAACCACTTCAATTTCAGTTACCAACACAAAAGACCCCTAAATAACTACTCAATATCACGAATGAATCACATAACATGCAATCCCAAACAGCCTTTTAAATTCTAAAATCCAAATTTAACAAAGGAAAAATGTTTTTGAGACTTGAATAAGCTAAAACATACATCATAATAACATTATCATTCACTTAGAACAATATTCATGCATCAAAAAACAACAAACAACAGTAGGCACCCAAAATCACTTAGAACCAATTTTTAGTAGATTTTTCAAGAAAAGTGACAAACCTCATGAATGTACTTCCACACTCACGTATGTTAGAGCTTAAGTTATAGCTGAACAAGAACTAGCTTCCAACAAAACACCGTGCTAAGATCAAACAAGGTCAACAGATAACAGTTTATATGAAAAAATGAAAATGAAAATGATTTCTTCCAACTTTGTACCCCACTCCTTGAGTCTTCCCAAACCTCAAGCTTCACTACACCTTGATAAGATTCTTATCAGGGTCCTATGATCAACTTATGATCCAAAAACTTCAAGTATTTGTACTAAATCTTGGAAAAATCAATGATTTTTGAAAACTTTTGAAAACACTTGCATAAACTTAAAACCCAATTTTGAAACTTCAAAATCACAAACTAGAACCAATGATTAACAAAAAATAAGTAAAGTGGTGCTTGGAATTCGTCAACAAATTCAACTCTTTCTCATTCCATGAAACAAGGATTTACAAAGTTGTGACCAAAGAAAACCAAGAACAAACTATTTGCTATGACTAAGGTCCCTTTATATAGAGGGATACAATGATCTAGAAAGCTGATAAACTAAAAACCCTAGCTTGTAGAAGTCCCAAAATGCCCTTGAGATTTTTGAAAATTTTGACTGAATTGGATGTTTGTGAAAAAACATGTGAACTCCTCTTGTTGTTTTGTGATCTTGAGCGTCCAAACTTGCTTAGGTTGTAAGCTGAGCTTGTGGGGCGTTGATTCCCTGACAAAGATTTTGTCTTCGTCCTCAAAAGGTGCAGGGCATGCTTCATGTAACACATGGGGTGAGGTGGCATCAAGTTTGCGAGTGGGGTTATGTTTATAAGACCCTTAATCTTAAATCTGGACAAGATTAGGGCTTAATTTTATGTGATTAGTAAAAACCCAATTTGGTGTTCTTGGCTGATGAACACAAGGTTTGATCTTGTTTTGGGTTTAAATGGGTTGTTTAGCGCGAGTTTAATGTTTAATTAACTTTCAAAAAGTGAATTAATATTAACGGGTGAGTGGATGGTGAAGTGGAAGCAGGGTGGGTTTTGATTGGGTGTTGGGAGAGAGTGGGGCACGTGGCAACCTAGTATTGGTCTAGGTAAGGTTGTGTGTCCCCTAGGTTTGGCCCCTATTCTTCCTTCCTTGTTTCATTCCAAGTTTAAACATGCAAAAGAGGTTTTCCTTTGTAATTTAAGTTTTAAACTTCACACTTTGGCCACCAAAACTTTCAAAAGGAAGGATTTATAAAGGACTTGTTTTGTAATTTGATGATATTTGAAGGGTTGTTTTTGACATGTCTTCATTCTTCAAGGTCTTCACTTGTATTCTTGTCTTCATGGAGGACTAAAAGTGACAACTCTTCAAATTTAAGGGACCAATCTTGCTAATTCTTCAAAGTTGAGGGTCCTTTTTGTAAATTTGACAAACATTAGGGACCAAACTTGTAATTATGAATATACAAGGGTTTAAACTGTCAATTCTTAAATAATGAGGGACCCTTCTTGTACAATCTTCAATTCTTCAAGGAATTTTCTTGGAAAATCAACTCTAGGGTCCGGTTCATTGTGCGGCTTCTTTTCCCGTGTTCGTTTTTTATTGATTCTTGTGATCTTTTGTCATTTTCTCGATATCCGTTCTTAAAATACACATTGAGCAAACACAAGCATAAATATGGCACTTTTTATGATATTTTAACCATTTTAAGCTCGTTTTGGACGATGAGACTATGTATAAAAGCAGTCTCATCACTCCCACTAAACCATTGCCGTGCCCTCACGCAATGCTAGAATAAAGTATCTTAGCACCTCCAAAATTCATTTTTATGGACTTTTATTGAATAATAAACTCACTACACTACTACTACTTGCTACTTTTGTTTTAGACATAATGTATGATTTTCATCGCAAAATGGGACGTTTAGGTTCATAGAACAAGAACACGTGAATGGTTCGTTAGAAATAATTTCGTCGTCCTCGATTTTCACCCAATTCCATGCCAAGCGCGTAACGAGATCATTGTCATTATATGTTAGTAATGCTAACACTACTCATATGCCCTAATCACGTACTTAGACTCCCTTATACTATTTGGTATCTCTTATATTTTATTTTTGTCTTGAATGATCACGAGGATACATTTTTTACTTACGCGATGATAGAGATTAAGGTCCAAAAATAGAGTCTTAACGGTGTAACCAAGACCATCGAATTAATAACCCCCCCCCCCCTAATAGACAACGATGTCAAAAAATTAAGTCAACAAGAAGGATCGATAAACACGGTTTTATAACGGTTTTGAACATGAGACTTATTACTAAGACTTTTATACGCCCCCAACGGATGGGCCTTATTATCATCGGTTTACCTCCATCTTTTATTCAACTCCGCCATGGAGCTTTTATTATGACTTCGGTCTTGCCTTACCTTTTATTTAACCTCGCCATGAGGTGTTTATTATGGCCAAAGACGTATATCCTCACGCTAAAGCAAATTTTGGATCTTCAAAGCTTCAAAGATTAAGGCTTAATCACTTTCAGTTTTGCATAGATTTTTCGGCCTTGTGAGCTTGAAATTTTTGCTTGATTTAGGTGAGAACTTGAAATCTTATTATTGGGTGAAGCTTTCGATTATTCGGGTTGCCAATACTTCAAAACCGTGACACTGGCGATACCTCAATGTTTTCCCAATTTAATTACATGGAAGCTACTAGAAAAGACTAGAAACCAACAATCAAGACTAAACCGTTAAGTCAATACTTATTAACAAAATATATACAAGGAAGGGAGAATAAGCAAACAATTAGAACACATGATTTTTTGAATACAAGTACTCTACGTTTAGCATAGTAACTTATAATTAACTCTATCATTTCTCGTCCTTATTTAAGAGACTTAGCCTAATATAAAGTTAAGGAATCGAAGCTAAGTGCTCAACACGCACAGTCGAGTTAAAAATTACTCTTATTCTCGTGTAGGATATTGTAAATCTTGCTTATGTTTAGAGAGAGAAAGAGATAGAAATATGGTAGATTTCACACACACTTTAGAGAGAGAAAGTGTAGAAATACATACTTAACTATGTGTAAATTATGAGAAAACCACACCCTCTCCAACTAAGGAGAGGGTTTATATACCCAAGCCGATGAGATGGGCTTTGGCTTACAAGTTGGGCCGACCTACACATGTTGTAGGCTTGGCTTGGCCTTGGTTGTTCATTATTAGTAAAAATAAACTACGAGCTATTACTTAGACTATTATTGGAGTGACCGATACTTTCTAATACGTAAAACGTATTTCCAACAATCTCCCCCTAAGGGAGGTCACTCCAAACAAGGGCGTTACCCAAGTTACAATAATAAAATAAACTTAGCTTACTATGCTTGTCTTGAGCTCGTAGTCTTCGTCTTTCTTTTCTTTTTCTTTTCTGGTGAACATGTTAATGTGATCTTTGATATCAATCTTTAGCAGCAATCTCTTGCCTTGATCTGGTGCATCCATCACTTGTGATTTTGGCCTCCTCGTGACCACATGTCCCACATACTTATACCTTCGTAATTCTTGAAAGCTTAAGAGTTCGATACAGCGAAAGACTTGACTTTTAGACTTTCTTGAATTTGTTGAAGTATTAAGTGCATATAGTATAAGCATATGGGGACGACTTCTTCTCGGATTCCGCATCGCCATCGTCTTTAAATGCCGCAACATAAGTAGACACGAACAAAATGGATTTGAACATTTCATTATATTTCGGTAGCATTTTACCTCCGGTCGGTGAAGACCATTGACGATATTAAATATCATACTTGTGGCAGGTAGATTTAATTAAAAATCTCCTTGACAAGATCTCGCGGGTAAACCCATTCTCTTTACTCGACCGTCCAAAGTTGACTGCGAACGTAAAGAGTGAATCATTTGGATAAAATTATCCGTATGATTGAAGCCGTCGATTCTGATTCCTGGAATAAGTTTGATTCATTAAAAAATCGCACCATCGTTGCTTTCCAGTTGTCACCAGCTTGATTCATATAGAATCTTGCAAGTTACCTACCAAGTGTTGTTTGATGTTAACACTAGAAGGATTTCTACTCATCACTGTGAACACTATAAAGTGTCACTCTGAGTGTTCCGGCAAGATCACTTAGATATTGCGTAGAGGCCTGGAACGTGTTTAAATTCAATCAAGAATTAAACAACTTTTGCATTCCAGTTATCACAAGTTTGATTCATTAAGAATAAAACAAGTCACCTACCATGATCTTTTTGATATTCGCTCAAGAAGGATTTCCATCTTCATTGTAAATACATGCGTATTACTCGGATGTTCAGGAAAGATCATGAAGATTTTGCGTAGGACTCTTAATATCTTTCTCACTTTTCACAGTGTGTGAAGAAGCAAGGAAATATGGAAATGTGTCCTAATGAGATATTTGATGATCTCAAATGGCTCTAGACTCGATCGTGCACTTAGGATTTTAGTGATCAGAGGCTGGAGAGGAGTGCCGCCATTTCAATACCAATTTATTCTGAGTGAATAAATCAATAGATAATGCGTTGTCTCCGTGTGATTAAAACAAATATCTTTTAAGAGATATCTGAGTTAGCTGGGATAGGTTTTGCATTACATCACTAGGTCCATGATGTCTATCTTCAATATCGAGCATCATTGAAATGATCTCAGTAGCATATGTGTTGACCCGGTTTCTGCCTAAGGTTGTAAGGAGGGATTCTTTCTTTAGACCCTTTATCTTTACAATTCTTTTTTATTCTTTAACCCCTTCAATGCTTACCAATACGTCATAACTAGCACCTTGTTGTGATTGTTCCAATGCTAACTTAAGTACTTGGTCGGCATTCAGCTATGTTCACAATCTTTCTCCGTCTTTCCTAAGGACTACTATTTTTATCTATGGAATGTCCTTGGGAAGATTCCTTCGGTTTTGGAAGTATCATTGGACTTAACCTATCCTACCATCCTTATGTCACCACAATCTTCATCGTCGTGAAATAAATGGGTTTAGGGTAAGTATATGTCACTATGAAATCCATTTTGCTCCCCCTTAACATATGCCACGATATTCGATAACATTTCACATATGTCGGGATGAGCCATCACGTTAAGTCAAACCATTTGTGATAATTTCACATACTAAATCACATTTTCTCCCCCATATTAAAAATATTAACCCAGTCGATGTTTTTAATATTAATTGATTTAATAAAATTTTAAGAAAGTTTTTGGGAAAAAATGCAAGTCCATTTAATCTTCATGAGACCAATTTGTGAGAAATGATACCGATTTGTAACATGATCACATATTCACCATATAAGAAAGAATTGACAAGGTTGGACCTGATTGATGAGAACATCATATGATAAGATCTAATGTTTCTTTTCGGAAAATGTTGGTCGCCTCGTCACGTCTGAAGTCATCTCTTGACACCACATGTACGATTGGTATTTTTGTATTGACACCAGTTTGTGAACTTGGCAATTTCGGCATCGAAGATTCTGAATGTTGGACAAATTCTCCCCCTCAATTGTTGACCCGTGTTCTATTGAAAGAGCTGTAGTCGCCATTTGAGTAGTCGCATCGTCGAGTATGTAGATACCAATTGTAGAGTGCTATGGTTGTAGAGATGATAACTTCATAAAAACAAGACTTCTCTTGTTTTAACAAATAAATGCACTGAATCGTACATAGATTTGTGTTAGACCAAGTTATAAAGTAAACTTGATCCCTTACAAGGTTTTAAAGTAAACCTTACCCGAGGAAATTAATTCTCGTTGTGAGCAAAAGATTTCATAAGAAATACTTGACTTTAATATGAAAAATGGGCTGCAGTCTGAAATAAATACAAGCCATATGGACATGTTTTATGAAATATTTACAACTTTTGTACGAACTCTATTTATGACGTCGTGTCAATATTAATCGACATTTCTAAGGCCATAAATATTATCGTACCAAAAGACATGCCTTTGAAAAAATAAAGTAAAAATATTTTTGGATTTTTATGAATTTTTCAATTTTTATGGTTTTTATATGGTTTTATATTTTTATATGTTGCTTTTGTGGATAAAAATATAAACAATATATATAGATGATCACCAAGGATACGGAGAATAGTTTACCACCACTATTCTTTCGCTTCATCTGCCAATTTCTTTATAGTCTCGGGCGAGAATGTTCTCAATCCTAGCTTGTTGGCCAAAAATTCCATTCGAGCGTGACCTAAAGACTTCGTGAAAATATCCGCCAATTGATACTCAGTTCGGACAAAGTAAAGCTCGATCACTCCAGTTTCCACTTGCTCCTTGATAAAGTGGTAGCGAATGTCAATATTGTAACACTCCCAAATTTATACAACTTAATACAGCGGAAGACTAGTTGGTGTTACGGGATAGCACATTACTCACATCATAGACAACGCATAAAAATCGCGTCGTTTAATAATAAATCATTTCCATTCATAAACATCAAAGTTACATAGGTCCCAAGTCATTACATTTCATACAAAGTTTTACAAAGTGTTTGAATGGAAGATATTGTTTAAGTGCGGGCCATGAATTCTTGTCGTCTTCCCGAGAATTACCTTCAAGTACCTGAGATAAAACATGTTAAAAGAAAAGGTCAGCGATAACGCCGAGTGAATTCATAGAGTTTAATAAATTCCATCAATATAACTTTGGTATAAAATTAGTACCAAAAATCAATTCGTACAAATCATTGTAATAGGCCGTAAAATAGCCAAAAATCGTTTTATACAAATCTTTGTAATAGGCCGTAAAATAGCCAAAGTCATTTTATATAAATTCTTATCGAAAATCATAATATAGGCATTTGCCTTAAAAATTATTATACGAGCCAATGTCGTAAAAACATCATACAATACGTCTTATGACGTTGTATAAAATCAAATAAAAACCGTTATATGAATATGGTTATGAAAACCAAAATATAATCATAATATCAATAGTATGACCCTGTATTGCTAGTCAGGCAATACATCGTAATTCGGAGCGTCTATTAGTATTTCGTTAATTCGGATTATTATAAGCCGCATGACATTGTTACCTTACTAAACCAACAACGGGTAGCTAACCCGATACCAATTTTTTCCCATCTAAAGTAGCGTGTCGTCACAAAGGTCACGCTATGGAAATCTTCTCATACATTAATTCGCTTACCAATCAATGTGGCACGACGGGGATCAACCGTCAAGGCGCGAACTGGGGTGATCGTCCCCAAATAGTACTATTAAATGCATAAGCGTCTACCAACTCCTGGTAGTTCACAATTCATGCTAATGGGACTTTTAGTGACATAACCTAACTTTAATAATCCATTTAATTTCATTCATCGGGTCCTTTAATCATTTATCGGGTCATACAATCGGGTCATTCAATCATTCGGGTCCAAAATCAATAAACAAACAATCGGGACAAATGGTGTCCTATTTTATAAAACTAACATGTTATCTCCCTCGCGGGTTTATAAAACATTTATAAAAACATTTAAAAGAGTGCGAGGCTATGAACTCACGTTGATGTGGGAAGGCGGGTTATCGGCAATTCGGACGTACGGTACGTGCTTCAATCACGGAAACCTAGACAAATAATACTCGGTCTTAGACGTTTGTCCAATGACTTTATAAAAATAACAAGTATGTATACATATGATGATTATATATATATGATGATCAAGTGGGTTTACATATTCTCGTTTATTCCTTTTAGTGTTATATGTCGATAACTTTTATATTAGTTTACTAGTTTTACCCGTTTACGTGTCTTAAGCCCAATAAGCTTATTATAAGTTATTTAACTTATTTTAATCCATTTTGTACCTATATTATCAGTATGTATACTTTCCAAGTTGGGCCTAAATGGGTTAAGCCCAATAATAAATTTATAAGTGTTTTAGTCCATTTTTGTTGTATTGTTAGTCCAATAATGTTAATTTAGTCCGTTAACATCCGTATGTCCTATAGTTCGAGTTTTATCGGTTTTTACTTGTTATACATGTTTATATATAAGTATATAAGTTTTATAAAGTTTTCATTAGACGGGTCCAACCATCTAAGTTTTATTTAACAAAAACGTTAATTTTACGGCAATAGCCGAAAAAGTCGTAAAAATCATGTTTATAGTTTTATAACTTATAAAACTTAATAAGTTACCACTTTTATAAAATGTCCACTTATTTAACCTTTTAAATACTTATATAAATAAAATCCATAAGTTAGTGGATTTTAGTTTTACATTTTATATATTAAAATGTGAGTGCTTATATAATAGTATTATTCTTTAATTTCCAAAAATCTGATTTTTAACTTCATCTTCACCAAAACTGCCATATCTTGAGTTTTATATGGAGATAGAAACTCAAATTTTTATCACATAAACTACATGATATGTGCTACATTTAACTCTTCTATAGCTACTGTTGAATCATCTTCTAAATAGTTTCTAAAAATCGTCCAAAACAGTAACTTCAGATTTATACCCTAAACTTGTTTTGATCATATCTCACTCATTATTTTGATTCCATTGCATGGCCAACTCTCACATGTGTACAAGACCCATAGCTTACTGTAAATGGATCCTACTTAATCATATTATCAGTCCATGACTTATTTATTTACTGTTTTACACAGCCAACATATTTAGACAAGATTTTAGACTTGTTTCTTATAGTTTTTCACCTTTTTATCCATGATTATCAACAACAAATCCCCACATAACATTTTTATCATCATATAATCATCATAAATATATACAATATGAAATAAAATACAAGTTTACATAATCAAAATAACAAGAAGTTGAGGAGGACAATCTTTATACCACCAACTTGATGTAGGTTATGAGTTTGGCATGGTTTTTGATGGAGAAACTTGTGCTTAGCCAACACCATCTTCAAGAACTCCAATCTTCATCAACTCCTTGTGGAAAATCAGCCTCATGACACCATGAAAACTCCTCCATGGATGTTATAAGTTACACCAATCTTCATCTTTTTGAATGGGGATTAACATATGTTAATTATAACATATGTTTATGGTTAAATTTTGATCAATGATGGTGTTTAGGGGCTGAATTGGGACGGAAATCTAGAGAGAGAGAGGAGAGTTTTGTGTTTGTTTGAAGTGGTTTGCATGGTGAGAAATGAGTTTGTTAGTTTGGTTTGGTGGTTTTGATGTTTTGTGGGTGGAGTAAGCTTAAACCTTAAGCTTAAGTGACAAGTGTTATGTCACTTATTATAACTTGCCACCAAATGCATATTGTGGCTAACTTTGGCCGGTTTTGATGGGGGTGGGACAAGTGTCCCACTTGTCTCATCCCCATTTATTTACGGGTACTCCTCGATTCTAGTTTCCTCGATTTGCGTGCCCTCGAGTCGTTTTACGAAAAACGTTTTTATAAATTATGAATCGACGTCACAAAACGAATCCAATAAAAATTGTTTCATCAAAAACGGAGTTCGAAAACGTAAATACGTAATCCTAAGGTTTCCGGTTTAGTCGTAAAGGACGTTAAAATAAAATCGTAAGTCCTAATCTCTTCTCGTAAATTTGTGAGTTTATGAACCAACACAAATTTAAAACTCCAAAATAATATTCATGGACAAATTTATTTTCTCAAATGTCGGACTGTCACCAAAGACGGTGTATGTAAACGTAAGCACGTAACGTTAAATCCTCTGGTTTAGACGTAGTCGATGCTACTCCAAGACGTAAATCCAAATTTCTTCCCAAAAATAAGTGAGTTCATATTGTATCATTAAAATAATATTTTCAAATAATATTTGAGAATAAAATATCAATCGTAAATTGACGGATTGTCACAGCATTTACCCCTAAACAGGATCTTTGTCCTCAAAGATCATCTTACTACTCACTTCTTATAGAGTTAAAGCCATGTGGGTATTTCCTCCACATTCGATCTTTTCTCACAAGTGCAATTACAATACGCGAGTTTCATCAAACATAACTACGGGAATAAGATCAGGCTTAATGTTGACTTACTTCTCTATCCATGATGTTCACGGGTTTTTGATGAATGCAACTTTTCGCCGATCCAAGCTCTACTAAGAATAATCAGATTCTCACTTGATAGATATTCCATCAAGTTCGATATACGAAACATATTTCACGCAGTCTTTGAAGTCCTAGGGTAGATCCAGCTTATATGCATTTCAAACCAATCTATTATATCATCTCAATGGTCCCATACAACGGGGACTTATATCCCATGATTTGTCAGATCATGAATTCATTTTTCCAAAGTTTAAAATTTTTTGGCATAACTTCGCTACCCATTTGGCACTTCAAGATCTACATTTCACATTCACATAACCTCTTGCCCACTACCGGCAGTCAATAATCAAATCCTAATTTCACCAATCATTTCAGATCTCGCGGGTCGGGTATTTTGTAAGGTTAGGTTCGCCATCATAGGAAACCTTAAACCTAAAAGACATGTCCAACTCACAATGGGTGTATGTCGGATGTCTTCATTTCAACTCTTGCTTACAGATGCTCTAAGATTTAGATCCTAACAAGATTCGATCTCAATCCTAACACGATAATTATCAATGATAATCTCTCCAAAGGAAAACGATTATACGGTCTATTACCAAAGGTCAATCATTCAAACATAAAACAGCACTTATATTACCTTGTATCGTTACTTTACCTCGTCCCTTCGATTTGGGGTGGTACATAGTACTCTCATCAAGGTTCGTTCTTAATGATTTCTAAGCAAATCTCTAGAAATTCGATGCGAAGCGAGGATCTTGATATAGATGATCGATACAGGCATGCTATTTTTACATAACTCTTTTGCATTTATCATTAACGAGAATGATATTAGCAGATTTGGTCAGTCTGTTGACGATGACCCAAATCGAATCAAATTCAGATGATGACCTTAGCGATAGCTAGACGTTTACTAATGTATGAGGCGATGTCTGCCTTCATAATTGCCATTAGTACAAATTCTTCAGACAAAGATACTTTTAGTCATAAAATGACATACATATAATACTTATACTTACAAATTCCAACATAACTATATCTCACAATCTTCCAATTTTAGACAATCACAAGTGGTCTTTTAAAATATCTAACGCTATCGGCTTCTCAATTTTTAACTGTTCACATAAGCCGTGAAACCTTTTTATTATCTATATTATCCTTTTTACAAACATCGTTTATTTTTATATTGCTCGGCAATTTATTTTGCACCCTCATTATTAAGAAACATGTCCTAACTGGTTCTTTATCCTTTCTACATAATGCATCGGTATCTATATTCACTTCTCATGATGATATAATTATCATGTCCACAATTCACTCAGATATTCTTTCTATATCAAGTGTCAATAATTACGTTCACTTTCTCCTGATGAAATAAATATCATAACTTTATTTATTCAAAATTCTTTCTTCATAATTTCTAAGTTTCAGTTTCGTCTCATCTATCATTTTTATCCGTTTTACTCAATCCGTCGTCTAAGGTGTTGATAATTATCATAATTAATTAAATAATTATTAGTTAATTTTTATGAAGCGTAAAAGTTTTAAATTTCTTAGTTCGACCAATTATATAAAATGTTCAAAAATAAATTTGAATTTAATTAACAAGATTTTTGGTTGATTTATCGAAAATAATTAATAAGATTCGTAAATGTTTGAAAAATCTTTGTTTTATACTTTAGTCAAGATTTTCTTATTTAAAAAGCAAAATTTGTTGTTTCAAATTTCAAGTTATGGTTTAAATGGTTTCCTCAATTCCTCTTAAATTGTCTTAAGGTATACACAAACATTTACCCCTAAACAGAAGTTTAGTTAAATGGTTTGTGTATAAGGGAATAATCCCTTAAAATCCTTTGTTAAAACATTCGTCAAAACATATTTCCATTTTCTTTTTGGTAAAATCCAAAGTCTTAAAAGGGCTCTTAAATTTTAAAGAGTCAATATATTCCATCATCTATTAATCACACGGTTAAATCGTGTAAAGAATTAAGTCTTAAGTCACATGTTAATTATTCAAGGTACATGTTTTTATTGTTCGGCCAATTTAGGGCAACTTATAAATAATTATTAACTCCTTCTTATTCTTATATACAAACAAATAGTCCTTAATGATCGCAAGCATGAATTTATCAAATTACAGCCTACACACGTGATTCACCAAATTTATGAATGCTACATGTGTATTAGTCAATCAAAACGACATCACGTAGAACTCATAATGTTCATTACATGCACCGGATGTAGTGATTGGAATAGATAATCTCTTTCGCAGAAGCGAAGTTGATCATAACAATGCTATAGGTCAAATTTGCTAGAACCTTGTAAATGATCGAACAATTCGTCCATTTCGAGTTATGGATATCGTTTTCGATTGTCAATTTACTCAGTCACAGTAATCTATAAATATAAGGAAAGATAACACCATAGCTCTTCAGGATGACAGGCTTGGTATAATAAAATCTTTCTCCGACAACTCTCTCAGTTGTACGGAAATTCCTTTAATTCAGATGGTGCTGACGTACAGTGCACACGCCACAGGTTCAGCACCGGGAATATAATCAATACCAATTTCAACTTGCCTTAATGGCGAAAGTCTAGGTAATTCATTAACAAATACTTACTAATGTTTCAAATAACTTAAACATCTTTTAATATATTCATATTAGGTTCTTTCTAGATTATAATATCTATGACTAATTCACAACCATTCACGGTATAATTTTTAAGTCTTAATACAGGATATGGTCATCCATCAAGAATTATTTAGATCACTTTGATAATCAACATATTATCATTTAGGGGAATTCTACTCGAGTTCCCATCAATTAAGACAATGTCGTCATGTCATAATCAATCAATCCATTCCACTGGCATTTCCAGCTTTCCAGTTTTGTTGCCGTCGATAAGATGTGAACTTCTCAAAAGACTAATAATAATTCATAATCCTTCACAAATTCAAGGATACATGGAGACACAACTACCATCTAAAGAGTAAGGTCAACGCATAATCTACGCGAGAGAATTTCAAATCAGATTCAGACGAAAACATTTAACGAATATGAATATATCCCATGTTTTCATGATTCGAGTACGCATTCGAAAGCTCCTCGGATCGTTACCCAGGTCACTCAAATGAAATCAAATCAAGAGAAAAATGATAAGAACGTCAATACATCCAGTCGGGTATCAACACTCGGAAATCAGATACTTTTTCTAAAAATCTCACTACGGGAGAATTGGACAAGAACGGAATATCAATTGTCAAATAAGACAAATTCCACAGGTGAGTAAATTCAACTCAGAAGAATAGGTGTTACAGGCACATATGTAGGTGTCCCTAACATTATGTCCTTATTTTCCACTTTTTGCAGATCTCATATAAATTTTAATCTTTCACAATCTTCAAAGAAAATGTAGTGTTTATTCATTAGTTTTATGGTGACTACTAATCAGTCTTGCATAGTCCATTCCAAATTGTATGTAGGCGCGCAACTATATACAATTTCAAGATTAACGATGCAATACTCAGTTCGTCAAAATTTCATCATCATGTTTATAATAAAAACATTTTCATGCTTAATTCTTAAATAAGAATCAAAAATAAATTTACAAAGATTTTCTTTGTTATGAAAACAATTAAGTTTTCCAAGGGGTTTCATAAATAACCTCATTTCGATAATGATTACTTATAAATCTCACTTTAGATTATCCTTACGGTAATGAAAATTCAATTTTTCTCAATGGATACTGTTTTATTTTATAAAAACAATGAGTGATCTGCAAAAGAGTAATGAAGAGTTGTTCACCAAGAACTAACTACAATATGATAGGAAATGAGCTTTTGCCAAATAATCATGAGGTTCATGATCTTGATGGCGCTTCAAAAAGATTAATCCACAACGTAACTCAATTCAAGATGAGTACTTGTTCAATGGTTGTATCACTAATGCGAACATTAGGATGAAGCAATAAAGGATAGATAACATCGATACATGTAGAATTTAGCAATCAAAGGTAGTCTTTTTATTAATCACAAACAAGTCAAAATTGTACCGTAACACATTACGTGTCACTATGTCATACAATTCTCAGAACTCATCCTACCAACTGATGTCTCAGTTAAGTTAGGGATTATTTTTAAAAGATACCACAATGAATACTAATCTACAAGAGTCATTAGGTGTCCTGCCTGTCCTGGAAGATTCATCGGTCCCAATTTAGAAGAAGATTTCTTCAATTTATTTATTGGACACTGGGCATCCTCATCAGTGGACAATGGCCTAGGAACAATACTTAACACGAATCAACAATAAATTAAAACCTTATAATTCAATCACAGGACTTAACGACTTTCTATTAACAATCTCATATTCCATACAAGTTAAATTTTACTTTATTCAAGTTTCAACCAATTTTATACTCAATTCGATATCCTACCTCATTCTCCAATACTTACAACCTTATTCTTCGGCCTTGTAAAGGCAATACAATTTCAATATGAATCAACACTTAATTTCCAATCCTATTAGCTCTTACAACAACAATTATCAAATGAGTCATTAATATGAAATGACTTGATCATTCAACTTAGACTTCTCGGAATGGTATTAGTGGCATGAGGCTTTTGGGTAATGGTTCCAATAACAGCCTCAAGTGCAACATTCACCCTTTCGATTTCAAATTTAAGAATTGGGTGGCAACGAATCAGATGACATCTTTCTAGGTGGTAATGTTTTATCAAACTCCACTCTATAAAAAAAAGATCGTCATGACATCAATATCAGTTTTAATCTCGCCAATTCTTTTTCAATATCACAATCAACTAATATCTACATTTCTACGAATATCAACCATTTGTTGGGATCATAAATGTCCACAACTTGGTTTAGATCTAGGATAGCTAGAATTCCTACGAGAATAGCTTCGATTAATTTACTAGGGGAGTTAGGGTTACTTGTGACAATCGACGTCGTATAAATACCTCGTATAAAAATCAAAATAATCATCAAACAATCATGTAATAAAATTACATCATATATATATAATCCAAGTTATATATATATTAAAATAACACTTCTCAGTCTTAGCCTTGTCGGTAACTCGGGAATTCTTCGGCACCGTTATAGTCAAAAGATTTTTAGACATTTTTAGAAAAATGTTTTTAGTTAAAAGATTTTGAAAAGTTTTATTCAAAACCTTAGTTTTAAAAATCTTTCGTTCTCTATAACGAGAGCTCTGATACCAAACTGTAACACCCCCAAATTTATACAACTTAATACAGCGGAAGACTAGTTGGTGTTACGGGATAGCACATTACTCACATCATAAACAACGCATAAAAATCGCGTCGTTTAATAATAAATCATTTCCATTCATAAACATCAAAGTTACATAGGTCCCAAGTCATTACATTTCATACAAAGTTTTACAAAGTGTTTGAATGGAAGATATTGTTTAAGTGCGGGCCATGAATTCTTGTCGTCTTCCCGAGAATTACCTTCAAGTACCTGAGATAAAACATGTTAAAAGAAAAGGTCAGCGATAACGCCGAGTGAATTCATAGAGTTTAATAAATTCCATCAATATAACTTTGGTATAAAATTAGTACCAAAAATCAATTCGTACAAATCATTGTAATAGGCCGTAAAATAGCCAAAAATCGTTTTATACAAATCTTTGTAATAGGCCGTAAAATAGCCAAAGTCATTTTATATAAATTCTTATCGAAAATCATAATATAGGCATTTGCCTTAAAAATTATTATACGAGCCAATGTCGCAAAAACATCATACAATACGTCTTATGACGTTGTATAAAATCAAATAAAAACCGTTATATGAATATGGTTATGAAAACCAAAATATAATCATAATATCAATAGTATGACCCTGTATTGCTAGTCAGGCAATACATCGTAATTCGGAGCGTCTATTAGTATTTCGTTAATTCGGATTATTATAAGCCGCATGACATTGTTACCTTACTAAACCAACAACGGGTAGCTAACCCGATACCAATTTTTGCCCATTTAAAGTAGCGTGTCGTCACAAAGGTCACGCTATGGAAATCTTCTCATACATTAATTCGCTTATCAATCAATGTGGCACGACGAGGATCAACCGTCAAGGCGCGAACTAGGGTGATCGTCCCCAAATAGTACTATTAAATGCATAAGCATCTACCAACTCCCGGTAGTTCACAATTCATGCTAATGGGACTTTTAGTGACATAACGTAACTTTAATAATCCATTTAATTTCATTCATCGGGTCCTTTAATCATTTATCAGGTCATACAATCGGGTCATTCAATCATTCGGGTCCAAAATCAATAAACAAACAATCGGGACAAATGGTGTCCTATTTTATAAAACTAACATGTTATCTCCCTCGCGGGTTTATAAAACATTTATAAAAACATTTAAAAGAGTGTGAGGCTATGAACTCACGTTGATGTGGGAAGGCGGGTTATCGGCAATTCGGACGTACGGTACGTGCTTCAATCACGGAAACCTAGACAAATAATACTCGGTCTTAGACGTTTGTCCAATGACTTTATAAAAATAACAAGTATGTATACATATGATGATTATATATATATGATGATCAAGTGGGTTTACATATTCTCGTTTATTCCTTTTAGTGTTATATGTCGATAACTTTTATATTAGTTTACTAGTTTTACCCGTTTACGTGTCTTAAGCCCAATAAGCTTATTATAAGTTATTTAACTTATTTTAATCCATTTTGTACCTATATTATCAGTATGTATACTTTCCAAGTTGGGCCTAAATGGGTTAAGCCCAATAATAAATTTATAAGTGTTTTAGTCCATTTTTGTTGTATTGTTAGTCCAATAATGTTAATTTAGTCCGTTAACGTCCGTATGTCCTATAGTTCGAGTTTTATCGGTTTTTACTTGTTATAAATGTTTATATATAAGTATATAAGTTTTATAAAGTTTTCATTAGACGGGTCCAACCATCTAAGTTTTATTTAACAAAAACGTTAATTTTACGGCAATAGCCGAAAAAGTCGTAAAAATCATGTTTATAGTTTTATAACTTATAAAACTTAATAAGTTACCACTTTTATAAAATGTCCACTTATTTAACCTTTTACATACTTATATAAATAAAATCCATAAGTTAGTGGGTTTTAGTTTTACATTTTATATATTAAAATGTGAGTGCTTATATAATAGTATTATTCTTTAATTTCCAAAAATCTGATTTTTAACTTCATCTTCACCAAAACTGCCATATCTTGAGTTTTATATGGGGATAGAAACTCAAATTTTTATCACATAAACTACATGATATGTGCTACATTTAACTCTTCTATAGCTACCGTTGAATCATCTTCTAAATATTTTCTAAAAATCGTCCAAAACAGTAACTTCAGATTTATACCCTAAACTTGTTTTGATCATATCTCACTCATTATTTTGATTCCATTGCATGGCCAACTCTCACATGTGTACAAGACCCATAGCTTACTGTAAATGGATCCTACTTCATCATATTATCAGTCCATGACTTATTTATTTACTGTTTTACACATCCAACATATTTAGACAAGATTTTAGACTTGTTTCTTATAGTTTTTCACCTTTTTATCCATGATTATCAACAGCAAATCCCCACATAACATTTTTATCATCATATAATCATCATAAATATATACAATAGGAAATAAAATACAAGTTTACATAATCAAAATAACAAGAAGTTGAGGAGGACAATCTTTATACCACCAACTTGATGTAGGTTATGAGTTTGGCATGGTTTTTGATGGAGAAACTTGTGCTTAGCCAACACCATCTTCAAGAACTCCAATCTTCATCAACTCCTTGTGGAAAATCAGCCTCATGACACCATGAAAACTCCTCCATGGATGTTATAAGTTGCACCAATCTTCATCTTTTTGAATGGGGATTAACATATGTTAATTATAACATATGTTTATGGTTAAATTTTGATCAATGATGGTGTTTAGGGGCTGAATTGGGACGGCAATCTAGAGAGAGAGAGGAGAGTTTTGTGTGTGTTTGAAGTGGTTTGCATGGTGAGAAATGAGTTTGTTAGTTTGGTTTGGTGGTTTTGATGTTTTGTGGGTGGAGTAAGCTTAAACCTTAAGCTTAAGTGACAAGTGTTATGTCACTTGTTATAACTTGCCACCAAATGCATATTGTGGCTAACTTTGGCCGGTTTTGATGGGGGTGGGACAAGTGTCCCACTTGTCTCATCCCCATTTATTTACGGGTACTCCTCGATTCTAGTTTCCTCGATTTGCGTGCCCTCGGGTCGTTTTACGAAAAACGTTTTTATAAATTATGAATCGACGTCACAAAACGAATCCAATAAAAATTGTTTCATCAAAAACGGAGTTCGAAAACATAAATACGTAATCCTAAGGTTTCCGGTTTAGTCGTAAAGGACGTTAAAATAAAATCGTAAGTCCTAATCTCTTCTCGTAAATTTGTGAGTTTATGAACCAACACAAATTTAAAACTCCAAAATAATATTCATGGACAAATTTATTTTCTCAAATGTCGGACTGTCACCAAAGACGGTGTATGTAAACGTAAGCACGTAACGTTAAATCCTCCGGTTTAGACGTAGTCGATGCTACTTCAAGACGTAAATCCAAATTTCTTCCCAAAAATAAGTGAGTTCATATTGTATCATTAAAATAATATTTTCAAATAATATTTGAGAATAAAATATCAATTGTAAATTGACGGATTGTCACAAATATGCTTCGACAGAGAGAATTGAACATTGTTGCAGCATAAGGCAATTGCATTTTTATCATCACTGTACATCGGAATTTTGTTGAAACCTAGACCATAGTCGGTTAATTGCGATCTCATCCAAAGAATTTGAGCACAGCAGCCAGACATAGCTATGTATTCTGCTTCCGTACTTGAAATTGCAGTACTTTTCTGCCTTTTAGATGCCCAACTGATTAGTCGATCTCCTAGTAGTTGCAAAGTTCCACTCGTGTTACACCTTGTATCTTGTCAACCCGCGTGATCCGCATCTGCATATGCCATTAGTGCAATCGAAGAATCCTTCGAATACCAAAGTCCCCGATTAATGGTTCCTTTAAGATACCAAATGATCCGTTTAACAGTAGCTAAGTGTAACTCAGTAGGCCTAGTTTGATACCTAGCACACATACAGATAGCAAACTGAAGGTCGGGTCGACTAGCTGTGATATATAGAAGGGTACCGATCATTCCATGATAAAGTGTCGGATCAACGGCAATTCCATGTGGATCTGCATCAAGCTTAGTTCGTTCCACCATTGGAGTATCCATGGGGTCGCAAGATTCTATCTTATATTTCATAAGAGATTCAAGGATATACTTGGATTGATTGATAAACATGCCTCTGGGACTATGAGATATCTAAAGACCTAAGAAGAATGATACCTTGCCTATCATTTACATTAAACTTGGAAGACATGAGTTTCCCAAACTCATCGGATAAAGTTTGGGTCGAGGCAACATATATAATATCATCAACATATTTTTGTACCATAATCATATCTTTACCTCGTTTCTGAATAAACAACGTGGGATCCACATTGCCTTTAGCGAAGCCTTGCGTAATGAGGAATTATGACGATAGATCATACCATGCGCGAGGAGCTTGCTTCAACCCATAGAGAGCCTTCTTAAGCTTGTACACATGATTAGGATATTTAGGATTCACAAAACCATCCGGCTGTTGAACATAGACCTCTTCCTTGATTTCACCATTAAGAAATGCCGTCTTCACATCCATCTGATAGACGATCATATTCATGTGGGATGCATAAGCAAGGAACAGTCTAATAGCTTCCAAACAGGCAACAGGTGCAAAGGATTCCATAAAGTCGATGCCTAATAATTGCTTGTATCCACGAGCTACTAGTCGAGCTTTGTTCTTCAATATTCCACCTAACTCATCGAGTTTCACCTTGTAAACCTATTTCAAAGTGAGTAACTGTACTTGATCCGGGCATGGGACAAATTCGCATACTTCAAGACATATAAATTCATTAAGTTCTTCTTGCATAGCTTCTATCCAACAGGATTGAGTAAAAGCTTCTTGCCATGTCATAGGTTCAACTTCAGTGAGAAAAGCATCAAAATGACAAAACATTGCATTTTCTTGTAACTGACTTCGTGTGGATAGCGGACGATTAGGGTCACCAATGATAGAATCTATAGGATGATCCTTTGTCCACTTGATGTCATGTTCACGAATGCGTGGATTGGAGTAGACCGTAGTAGGAGCTTCCTCTGAGGTGGACGATCTGGCATGATTAGAGTCGGGAATAGGTACACCAAAGAATGGAAGTTCACGCATTTAAGCGAATTCCAAATCGTGATCATCATCATCCTCTTCATCATCAATAGGCATGACATGGGTAGTTGATTGGGTGTTGGTTGAGAATTACTTGTTGAAGGTATATCTTGACCAATTGTAGGTGCAGATGTATCTGATTGTGCTTCGGTTGCTGGAGCTTCAACTTCGGTAATCAGAGCTATTACCTCAGGTTCTGGAGAAATAATACTTAGAGGAGTAAAGAATTCATCAAAGAACGGTTGAAACAACGTATCCCATTCATTCCTAGAAGGTGGTGTAAATGATGATGAAGTGGGGTTGTTTGGGACAAGACCAGAGCTAATGTTACTGGGTCCCATTTCATGAAGTGCGGGTTCAGAGCTGCTTTGCTCAGAAGCCATTGCTGTCAGCACATCAAAATCAACATTCATAGTTTCGAGGATCTTACGAGAATTACAATTGTAGATTCGGTATGCCTTCTTTGTGGGTGCATAACCAATGAAAATACCAATATTATTTGGATAACAAAGATAATCAAATGCATGAAGATATGATAAATCTGGTACTTTTCCATGGAGAAGCTCATAAGGTGTTTTACCATGGAGTTTTCAAATTAGTGACCGGTTTTGGGTGTAAACTGCCATAGATACTGCTTCTACCCATAAAACAATGGAGCCTTTGCGTAAATTAACATCGTTCGAGCAGCTTCCATAAGTGTGCGATTTCGCCTTTCAACGACACCGTTTTGTTGTGGAGTGCGAGCAACGGATGTTTCATGAGATATGCCAACTTCTTCATAATAATCACGCAAGATTTGATTCACAAATTCGGTCCCATTATCTGTACGAATGCGTCGGACAGTAGTGTTGAGACGCACTTGAATCATCTTGAGAAATCCGATGATGAATTTTGGTGCCTCATTTTTTGTTTTAAGAAATTTCACCCAAGTAAACCGAGAGTAATCATCGACAATTGCGAGGATGTACTTTTTGCCACTAAGACTTTCAACACGCATTGGCCCACAAAGATCCATATGCAACAGATAAAGTTTCTCTTGGTTGGTGTCTTCAGTCTTGGGTTTGTATGATTTCTTAGTGCTTTTCCCCATTGTACACGCGGAACACAAATGATCCTTGTGAAATGTAAGTTTAGGAAGACCACGAACAAGTTCGTTTTTCGCCAAATGATTAATTGCGTCAAAGTTAAGATGAGATAACTATCGATGCCATAACCATGACTTAGTATTCGATGCTTTGGAGAGAAGACATACGGGAGAAGCGGCCATCATGTCTTGTAGATACAAAGTATACAAATTATTCCCTCGAGTACCTATCAATAAATCAACCCCTTCCAAATTACTAATGAAGCATGTATGCTCTCGAAAAGAAACTTCTAGGTTTGCATCACAAAATTGTCCCACAAAAAATAAGTTGTGACCGAGACCTTCCACATAATACACTCTTGAAATTATAACATTCCCAATATGATATTCACCATAACCCATTATCTTTTCAATATGATCATTTCCAAATCGAACCGTACCAAGAAACTTGCTGGAAGAAATTTCTGAGCTTAGAGCGATCTCCGGTCATTTGTTTAGAGCAACCAGAGTCCAAATACCAGGGAACAATTTGGACCACCTGTTTTTAACAACAATAGTTGACAATGCATTAGAACTATTGGTTCCGGAGTGTTAGCAGATACAGATATAATATTATTAGAATTGCTAACATTTGTGTGGCCCTTAGATATCCTGCGTTTTCTAATGGTGAGTTTTTCCACTAACAGGTTTTACTGTTCCAACTTTCTGAGGTTTTGGAGTATTAGCGGGCACTACAGTGGGAGTAGACCTATTTAAAGAGCACTTTGTTCCTATAGTAGTGTCGGTGTTCCTAGTTAAAGGAAACGCTTGTGTTTTGGTAGCCTTGGTACTCCTAGTTAAAAGGCACGCTTTCTTTTCCTTAGTGGGAGTGATCCTAGTTAAAGGGCACGCTTTTCCTACTATAGTGAAGGTTCTACCAGTGGGACGCCACATCCAGCCAACTTGGGGTAACACTTTCCTAATCGGTTTCCATTCTAAACGATTTTTACGGGCATTCATCTCATTCACATGGTCAATAAGGCAAGAATCATGACGACTAAAAAATATTCATTCATTGCAATTCCGACATTTCAAATAAGAATTCAGAGTAGGCTTAGAACACTACACAACCGCATAGCCTTTAGGTTTAGCTACATGAATCTTTTTATTCAAATCAGAAATAACATTCCTAGGATGGGCTTCTACTTTCTTCTTCACTTGACTACTAGATGGGGGCAAGATCCTATCATTCTTCTTGTTTCTTCTAAGCTTAGATCTTTGAGCCTTAGTAGTGGTGCTTACTCCTATAGAAGGCAACACAGGAATATTAGAAGCTGGTTTTGATGTTGCCTTATCTTTTGTGACCAATGTTTAAGATGATTTAGTCCTAGGGCCCTTGTTAAATGGTGTGACGGCGATGAGGTGTGTTTTGATGGCACTAGAGGACGGTGCTGAGACAGTGGCTGCGTTATCCACAACATTCTTACCTTTTAGGGTACGAAGTGTTTCCTTTAACTCCGTCAAAGCCAGATTTTTATCACAAATTTGTTCCCTCAAATCAAATATTTCCACTGACTTTCTATTCAATTGTTCAATCAATGATTGATTCTGTGAAGTGGTATTATCACGTGCGTGCTTTACTGAATCGAAGAGTTGTGTATTTTTCTGTTTTAAGTTATCAACTTTGGACAAAATCTTGGAAACTCGATTATCTAGATCAAGTTTAAAATTCTCAGCGGCCTCAAGTACGTTCACACAGTTAATCTCCTTAGATATCGGCAATGATTTAGCAACCTTGTGTCTTGGCTAACGTTGTTTTGATTGTAAATTCAATTGAAAATTATTTTGAAAATTTGCATCATCGATATTAACACCTTCGAATGACGTTGCAAAGATTTCTTGAATAAATTGTTGCTTCCATTCAAACGAAATACAATGTGTTTGAATCTCATCAAAACGTTTTGAAAGCGAAGAATATGAATCTTGAAGCTTTAAAAATTCAGCGTCAGATTCGTGACAAGTATTATCTACCACATTATCCACAGACTCAACATTATGCACAATAGAATCATTATCAACACTTTTATTCACACAGACGGAAACTATATCATGAGACATCACTTGCTTCAGAAGCTGATCATTTTGGCGTGAAACTTGTTCTATTTCAAGTAAACTATTTTCATAAGCATCATCCGTTTCATTGAAAACACGTCTAACTTCTTCTATTTCCAAAAGCAAATCTGGATCAATATTACTAAGACAAGATTTAACATTGTTTACAAATGGAACAATTTCGCATCGAAATGCATCTCTTGTGTGCTCAAAAATCCATTCACCTTCCGTTATGGCTGAAGCCGTCATACGTTCCACAATGACCTTGTCAAAATCGGCTAAGGGTTGGTGCACCTCATTTAAGCTAACGGACACCTTACTTACCGGTGGAATTAACATAGTTAAATCCTTTTTAACAAGTGTAGGAGACGTACTAGGAAGGTTTTCCGTTGACAAACTTTTGGGCACAAAAGCTGATAATTGAGCTAATTCCTTTTGTAAGCGAATGCGGATATTTTTAAAAAATTGATCTTTATTATGCTTATCATAATAAAGCTTATGGAATTTTGAAAGCATTTTAGATTGAGTTTCTTCCACAAGTGACTGTGTCTCCTCAGTACTACGAACATAAGGTGCTTCTTTCAATTTCCAATTAGGGTCACATCATATAGACAAGGAATATATTCCTGAGCTTGTTTTGCATAACCGGGATTAGGTGGTAAATCTTGAAGACGCTTAAGTTCGAGTTCATTAAAAGATTTAGTTAAAAGATAAACCTTTTATGTGGAAGCGTATTGTTTTAAAAGTTGTTGTTCTTTGAATTTAAGAAGTCTGGTAGCATTAATTTCCGATTCAAACTTTTTAGACTCGAGAGTTTCAAAATCCGTATTAAGTTTCTGAAACTTATTGACAACTGACTCTTTTTATTTTAATTCATTGGAAAGATTAGCTTTTAATGATTCTATTTCTTTTAAGTGTTCAATCTTTTCAAAACGAAATTGGTCAAATTCAGAACACGCTATTTTCTCTGCTTGAGGGACCATTTCAAAAGTTTTGACCCTTTCCTTATACACCGCAAGCTCAGCGGTTAGGTTCGCATTCATATCTATGGTTTGTCGAACAGCCACATTCATGTTATCAATAATATGTTTAGGTACCATTACCAGATCACGTTGATCATAAGATTTCATACCCATCGTAGCATTTGGTTGAGGTTCACTCAAATGTGTTGGATTGGATACCACATCATTTGAGTTACTAGTTCTCGAATGCTGTTCAAGGTTGTTATTGTCATGCTCAACATGATGTGGATTATCATGAATATTATTAGATATGGTTGGTACCTCATTGACGACATCAGTACCGTAGTGAGAGAGATTAGCAACGAGAGCAGCTTGGGCAGAGTGAATGTCATCACAATTCGAATCATATGCGTCAAGATCATCTGCTTGATAAGTTGCATTAAAAGTGGAAACGAATGCTATGCCTTCATTGTCTGCTGCCCCTAGGTCTGCAAGAAATGCTAACTCTTATGAATCCAAAATCTTTCCCTTAGACTGAGCATCGACCAAATACATCTTCTCACGAAACCATGTTGCATCCGTTCTCCTTTTCGGCTGAGTGCATTCCCTAGCCATATGACCTTGTCCTCGGCAATTATAGCAAGTCACAACCTTTTGAGGACCAATAGGACTTCCATTTCCAGTAGTATGAGAAGTCACGGCTTGAGCGTTCACGGTCCATGTAGGAGGTCCATATGAATTTTGCCTACCCTGAATGGATTGCACCGTCACTTGACCATCTTGAATAGTGGCTTGTTGTCGAGGATTTGAAGAGGTGTGGAGCTGATTCTTTGTTGGTGGAAATCCTCTAGTTGCAACAAGTTTTGACAAATAGGCAGTGAGATAGTTTAGAACATCAGTTGGCGTATCATTTGGAGTAAAGACCGGTGCTTCAATTGGTGGAAGTTCATTGGAGTAAAGGGCTTGTGCTTGTGGTGCTTTAATTGGAAAGTATCCTTGCTAAGGAGTATAGCCCATTTGAGAAATGATAGCTTGTGATGGAGATGCCTGATGTGTTGGTTGTTGTGGAAAAGACTGTTGATGAACACTTTGTTGATATGCTTGCTGTGGCATCATCATCGATTGATAAGATGGTTGCTGTGGTTACCGATATGTGTGTTGTGGTGGTTGCTACAAGTATGATTGTTGTTGATAAGTGTCAGCCATGTTTTGTTGGGGGGTCATTTGTTGAGAAGCATACATGGCAAGTGGATCATGAACTTGTGGTGTAGACAACCGAGCCTCGATCACATGGCATTCGTGTTGTTGAAAAAAAGCTTGAAGTTGATCCACATTGGTGTTATGAAAGTCCTTTGCCAATTTAACAGTCGTCACGTACTTACGCCATTCTGAAGGAAGGGTGTTCAAATACTTGGTGTTTAATTGAAACGTAGGAATTGCCATGCCATAGATATTGAGCTCATTCAACAAAAGTGTGAATCTCAAATAGTAATCATTGAGAGTCTCCCCGGGAACATAGGCAAACTTATCAAACGAATCATATAGCTTACACTCTCGTTCTTGTTTAGTTAACGAGGTGCCTTGCATTAGAACACGAATTATATCCCATAACTCTTTGGCAACTTTATGTTTGCTGACGAGTTTGTAGACATCTGGAGGAAGGGCTTGGAGAATGATGTTTGTAAAATACTTATCACATTTGTCTTGAATCTTCATATCTCCGGTTAATTCACCCGTTGTGCGAGGATGAGTAACTGTACCTTCCGTCATAGTACCATAATCTAATGGTCCATTGAGCACCGATGCCCAAATGAGATGTCCATTCTCTTTGTTCAACATGTAAAGTTCCATTCGGGAAGTTCAATCCTCGTACATAGTCTTCTCCAACATTGGTGGACGATTATCCGTACCCGAGAGGATGGACTTATCCGTACGAGATGTGTACTCCATTTCGATAAGTTAAGATTTACAAACGTTGATCGAACAATGAGAGAAAGTAAATGTGTTTGTTGTTGTGAGTTGAAGTCGAGAAACAATGTTGAAATCCCCTAAAATATGTTCTCTATGACCAAAAAATTCCAAGACGAACAAAAACACACGAATTTTTTTAAGGAATAATTTTTGGTTCGTCGGAATATTGATCAGAATAACTGATCGGAATATTCTGTCAGAATAATCTATCGGAATACCCCATGTCGGAATAAACTGTCAGAATATTCTGTCGGAATAATCTATCGGAATACCCCCTGTCGGAATAAACTGTCGAAACAATCTGTCGGAATATCACTATCGGAATACCCGTCGGAATAACCTGTGTCAGAATACCACTATCAGAATACCCCATGTCGGAATAAACTATCAGAATACCCCTTGTTGGAATAAACTATCGGAATAACCAATCGGAAAACCTGTCAGAATGACCTATCGGAATAACATGTCGGAATACCTCTATCGGAATACCAGTCGGAATAATGATCGGAATGTGTAAACCCTTTTCTGATGGAAGCTGTCGAAATAACCGTCGGAATAACCTGTGTCGGAATACCACTATCGGAATACCCCCTGTCGGAATAAACTATCAGAATACCCCCTGTCGGAATAAACTATCGGAATAACCAATCGGAAAACCATTCGGAATATACCCTTTTCTGATGGATTCTGTCGGAATAAACCCACTTTTCTCGGACAAAACTCAACCAATTCGAGATTTAAGCCAAAAAATGATCAAAACACCCAAAATTTTTGTGTTTTTAGCCAAAGTAAATATACCCAATCTCTACCACAACACAAAAAAAATTGGTTCGTATGAAATGGATCAAAATAAGCACAAAAAATTAAGAACACAAACACATAAACAATACAATCATCCATGGCTCTTGATACCATTTGTAGGATATTGTAAATCTTGCTTATGTTTAGAGAGAGAAAGAGATAGAAAGATGGTAGATTTCACACACACTTTAGAGAGAGAAAGTGTAGAAATACACACTTAACTATGTGTAAATTATGAGAAAACCACACCCTCTCCAACTAAGGAGAGGGTTTATATACCCAACCCTATGAGATGGGCTTGGGCTTACAAGTTGGACCGGCCTACACATGTTGTAGGATTGGCTTGGCCTTGTTTGTTTAATATTAGTAAAACTAAACTACGAGCTATTACTTAGACTATTGTCGGAGTGACCAATCCTTTCTAATACGTAAAACGTATTTCCAACATCTCGCCATCGGAAAATCTACATTCGTGTCTTCAAACACTTATGAAACATGAGAAAAAAATCAAAATTTGGCCATTTTTAGCCTTATTTTGCAACAAAACGATAAACAAAAAGATGAAAGTTGGAAAGCGTGAAGGTTTAGCAAGGCAAGTATCTATTTACCCCCATACTAATGTTAAATATTGTCCTTAATGTTTCGAGTCTAAGGGTAGGTTACCCCCATACTAGAGACGAAGTCGAATGCTTAAGCTAGCATGGAAAGGGTGGAACCGTTAAATCTATAGCCGTTTATGAAGTGTGCTAAAAACCTAAGGTTAGAACATCAAAGGATATATCATATGGATATCGAGAAATTCTTCAAAGTAAACGATCGAGTGCTCAAGTAAAACGAACACGAGAGGCTCCAATCGTGAAGATAATGATCATCTAAAAACCACAAGTCACAAACAACCACAGAACAATGGTTGGAATGGCACAAATCCCCTCACATAAGCTACATTAGAAAGCGATAATATGTACATGGATAAGCATTGGAATCCCCCACGAGGCACCACGTTTTTGATTACCGATTCTTGAGCTCGACTCGATCCCCTCAATACTAATTATCATTGGGGAAGGTGACTTGGTCGAGGTAGTTCAAAGAAGGAACTTCCCCACCAAAGTAGTGCTTTAACCTATGGCCATTCACCTTGAAGTTAGGACCATCATTTTGAGCTAGCTCGATGGTCCCATAAGGAAACACTTGGGTAATGGTGAATGGTCCGGACCAACGGGATTTTAACTTGTCGGAATATATTTTCAATCTCGAGTTAAAAAGCAACACTTGATCCCCAATATTAAAAACCCGGTTTTTAATTTTAGAATCATGAAACTTTTTAGTTTTATATTTAAAAATCAATGATTTCCATAAGCAATCTCTCTCAATTCATCCAATTCATTTAATTGCATTTTCCGGTGTTTTCCCTCGGTCTTAATGTCATCATTACAATGCTTTAGGGCCCAATAATCTTGTGCTCAAGTTCAATGGGCAAGTGGCAATTCTTTCCATACACAAGCTTGTAAGGAGTGCACCCAATGGGCGTCTTATGATCGGTACGAAAGGCCCATAAAGCATGGTCTAACTTATCCGACCAAGATTGTCGTTTTTTCCCTATCGATCTCTCCAAAATCCTCTTCAAAGCTCGGTTTGAAACCTCGACTTGCCCACTCGTTTGTGGGTGATAAGCCGATGTGTAACCCCATATTTCTTTAGAACGCTTTTGAATTGATCATTACAAAAATGGGTTCCACGATGATTACACGAGGGGTTCCAAACCGAGAGAATAATTTCTTCGAAAACTTGACTACCACACGAGCATCGGTCATGGGAAAAGCCTTAGCTTCCACCCACTTAAATAGGTAGTCAACGGCGACAAGGATGTACTTATTACCACGAGATGATGGGAACGGCCCCATAAAATCAATTCCCCAAACGTCAAAGATCTCACACACTTGGATGATATTTTGTGGCATTTCATCATTTTGTGAGGCTTTGCCTTGATGTTGACATGAGTCACACGACTTGAAAAGTGCATGTGCATCTCGGTATATAGTAGGCCAAAAGAAACCGGAATCAAAGACCTTCTCCGCCATGAGATTAGCACCATGGTAACCACCCGTAGGCCCTTCATGACAAGCTCTAATGATATTAGAAGCTTCAGTGCCAAAAACACAATGTCGAATAATTTGATCCGCACAAGACCGAAATAGGTAAGGGTCGTTCCAAAAGTAGAACTTGATGTCACGAAAGAATTTTTGTTTTTGTTGAGTCGTCATACCCTTAATGTTGAAGTTTCCCGCATGGTAATTTGTGATGTCCGCAAACCATGGGGTGGAAGAGTCTTTCTTAGATTTCACTACCCCGAGTGTCTCGAGAGGAAATGTTTTGGTGATTTCCTTATTCTCGTAAATACATTGGTGAGGATCTTCCAATCAAGAGAGGTGACCAGCCGCTAGATTCTCGGCTCCTCTTTTGTCAAGTATCGTGACATCAAATTCTTGGAGGAGGAGAATCCAACGAAGCAATCTTGGCTTAGCATCTTGTTTAGCCAAGAGGTACTTGATTTCCGAATGATCCGTATACACTATGCTTTTGGTCAAGACGAGATAAGGTCGGAATTTCTCAAATGCATAAACCACGGCAAGGAATTCCTTTTCCATTGTGGTATACTAAAGTTGAGCCTCGGTCATCGTCTTACTAGCATAGTGGATAGACAAGAAGTGATTTTCATGACGTTGCCCCAAAACGGCCTCAATAGCATAATCACTTGCATCACACATAAGCTCAAAGGAGAGGCTCCAATTGGGAGTAACAAGAATGGGAGCTTCGTTAAGTTTCCTTTTAAGGATTTCAAATGCTCGTACACAATCTTCGTTAAAGACGAAAGGAGCATCTTTTTCGAGGAGATGTGTAATGGGTCGAGATATCTTTTAAAAATCCTTGATGAACGACGGTAAAAGCCCGCGTGGCCTAGGAAACTCCTAACTCCCTTGACGGTTTTGGGATAACGTAATTTGGCGATGACGTCTATCTTAGCTTTGTCTACCTCAATCCCCGCTTTCGAAACCTTGTGCCCTAAGACAATTCCTTCTTTAACCATAAAATGACATTTTTCCCAATAGAGCACAAGGTTGGTTTCCTCACAACGTTTCAACATGTGTTTCAATTTTCCTAAGCACGAAGTGAACGAATTACCAAACACGGAAAAGTCATCCATAAAGACTTCCATTGTCTTCTCGATCATCTCATGAAAAATATATATCATACACCGTTGAAAAGTTCCTGGTGCATTGCAAAGTCTGAATGGCATTCTACGATAGGCAAACGTTCCATACGGACACGTAAATGTAGTTTTTTTATCACGAGGATCGATGGGGATTTGGAAGTAACCGGAAAAACCATCTAAAAAGCAATAGAAATCGTTTCCCGCAAGACGCTCCAACATTTGATCCATGAAGGGCAAGGGAAAATGGTCTTTATGAGTGGCGTTATTTAACTTACGATAGTCAATACACACCCTCTAACCGGTCACGAGTCGAGTTGGAATTAACTCGTTGTCATCGTATGGCACAAAGGTCATTCCTCCCTTTTTAGGGGACACAATGAATGGGACTCACCCAAGGGCTATCAGAAATATGGTAAATCATTCCCGCGTCAAGGAGTTTAAGGACTTCCTGTTTGATGACGTCGTGAATTTTAGGGTTCACCCTCCTTTGACATTAGATTGCGGGCTTGTAGTCTTCCTCCATTAAAATTTTGTGGGTACAAAATTTAGGGTCGATACCCTTAATGTCGGATAATTTCCACGCAATTGCCCTTTTGTGATCCTTCAAGATATCGATAAGTGCGGTTTTTTCATCATCCGAAAGATCTTTCGCAATAATAACCGGCAACTTATCGTCTCCTTCCAAGAATACGTATTCAAGATGAGGAGGAAGATCTTTCAACTCGAGGATTGCTGGTTCCTCGATTGAAGATTTGGGTTCGATACTCATAACCTCCACCGGCGGAGGAAATGGGAAATCGTTAAGAAAATCCTTGATAATCGAAAAGTCCTCATCATTGTCGAGGTCTTCGTTAGAAGTTCAAGGTACATCAAACTCTTCCAAAGTAAACTCACCTCCTTCAAATAGAGTGAAGGATGGTGTCGAATTGACAAGAAAAGGATCAAGCATAGTGGGATTACCACTATTTTCTTCATCACCAAAACCTACAAATTCTTGTGAAAATTCTTCACAAACGACATCGATCATATCAAAATAGTTTATGGCCGCGATAGAATAAACATGAGAAAGTTTGGAGTTTTGAATTGCGTTTATAACAAGTTCCTCGTCGTTGAAACGTAAGGTGATTTTCCTAGCATGAACATCAATCAACGCCATTGACGTAGCAAAAAAACCAACGACCTAAAATAAGAGGAACTTGAGGATCCGTGGGAATATCGGCTACGATAAAGTCTACCGGATAATAGAACTTTCCCACTTTCACAAAAACGTCTTCAGCCAATCCACATGCGGGAATCATAGAATGATCAGCCATTTCGATAGACATTCTTGAAGGAGTAAGATTAGGAAGATTGAGCGACTTGAATATGGCAAGAGGAATCAAATTAATACTAGCACCAATATCGGCCAAGGCATAGCATTCTTCCATATCTTGAATACCAACCGGAATTAAAAAGTTACTGGGATCACCGACTTTTTGAGGAATGCGGTTAAGATAAAACGATGAACAACTAGACAAATTTTTTAATTTCTCCTTGTTTAACAAACTCTTAAAGTTGGCGGCAAATCGAGGCATTATGATTAAAGCGTAGGCAAAACTTATGTTAAAATGCATATCACGAAACATCTTAATGAAAAGCTCAAATTGGTAGTTGTCACGCTCTTGCAATTTCTCCTTAAGAAGTCTCGATGGGTAAGGTAAGGGTGGTGTTGGGTGGGGAATAGGCATAGCCTTTGGAATCTCGGGTTCCAATGTTGGTAAAGGGTCAACCGTATGTATAGTTTGAGCGGTACTTCGTGGGATTGGGATATGCTCCTTTTCGACCACCACCTCGTGTTCTTCCTCAATTTCCTCCAGCGTAGGAGTAATTGTTTGAGGAGTCAGTTACTTAAAGGTGTTACCACTTCGTGTGGTAATCACTTTCATCTCTTCTTTCGGGTTCGACACGGTGTTACTAGGAATACCACCCGAAGGAGATGGTTTAAACAATATAGCCTCAAACATGCTTGATATTCTATCCTCAAACTTAGGTTGCCTTTTATCCGCCTTAAGGATCTCTTGTTTAATTTCATGTTGGCCTTGTTCCATTTTTTGTTGATTTTGTTGTAACCTTTGAACATTACTCTCCATTTTGTTTGTATGAGTCTTAAGTTCATTTGCAAGCTCGTTTTTCAACTCATTTTTCAAATCATTCTTAAACTCGGATCTTAGGCTAATTATCTCCCTTTGTATATTAACAAATCTAGCATAATTACCCGTTGCATAATCAACAAATTCATTTGGAAGATCTTTCACGTTTTGTAAACCCTTGTTGTTGTTTTGAAAATCACGGTTTTGATTTTTGTTTTGCACTTGATTATTAGTCCCTTGATTCCCATAGTTGTTACCCTTATAATTGTTCCTTTGATTTCCTTGGTAACCAACTTGATTGTTTCGATAATTGTTAGAATTTTGATTTGGTGGAAACCCGGTGGAGTCAATTGATTAGTGCGGGTAACTTGACCATTTTGGTTATAAGTTCCCGTGGGCGCGTAGGCACTCGAAGTGTTACCACCGTTGGTAATGCACTCGGAGAAATCATGACCTCCACCACAATACATATAAGAAACCTCAACCGCTTTAGCCGTAGCGGGAGTGGGTTGTTCACCAACTTTAAACTCAATCAATAGTCCCTTAAGCTTATCAAATATCTTGTTCTCTAAATTAGCCTCAATTTGGCAAGCATCGATGGTATGTGACAATGAAGGGGAAGACGAAGCCTTGTGAACACTCGATGTGCTATGAGGGCTATAAACCTTGGACCTATTCTCAATGATCAACAATGGTTCCTCGACCGTTTTACACAAAAATTACCACCCGCGGCGGCATTGAGATAGTCTCGTTGATGATCGTTCAAGACATTGTAAAACGTGTCGATTTGATGTAAGTCGGGAAAACCGTGATGAGGAAATTCATGCAACATTTCCTTAAACATATTCCAAGCCGTTGAAAAACTCTCATTATACTCTTGTGAAATCTTTGAAATCTCGTTTTTAAAGTGCGTAGTCATAGAGGGCGGGAAAAATTGGTTCACGGACTTAGAAACGAGATCCTTCCACGTAAATATAGAATTGGGTGGCTGTTTCTCTAACCAAATTTTAGCGGGCCCGCTAAGGAATACAGAAAAAGCATAATCTTAATCGAGTCATTCGAGACGTCCTTAAACTTGCAAGTTGCGGTAAGACGATTGAAATTGGCGAATGTAGTTATGAGGTTTGTCCTTTTCGTCACCACGAACCTTGTTGTTTTGGATCATGGACAACAAACCCGTCTTAACTTCAAAATTCTCCACAAGGATAGTGGAAATCCCAATAGCCTCTCCATAACCCTCGGTGGGTGCTTGAAGCAACTCCATCATAGTACGATTAACCATGGGAGCTTCTTGTTCTACGATGGGTTCGTCAATAGGAGATTCTTCACTAGAAGGTGTTTTTTCCCTTCGGTTTTTGCGTTTACGTGCACGTCTTGCTAGGTTACGAGTTTACATAAACGTCACGTACAACGTGAGGATGAACAAAGAAGATTCTTTTGGGTGTTTTTACTTTTTCAATTTTTTTGTGTTTTGATTGTTTTTTACTATTTTTGGATTTTTGTGATGTATCACGTAGACACAAATCTACAAATCTCCCCTCAAATCAAATCTCTCGATTAAAGGAGCCTCAAGGAATGAAAATGATCAGGTGAAGTGAACGACTTCGATGACTTTAGAACGTTGGTGCAACACCAAAACGTTCAAGAGGGTTTAATCTTTGAAACCAAGAAGATGTATATGATACGTAGATAATACTTTGGGTGGCAAACCCTCGATTAGCCCTTTTTATCAAAACACGCACAAGCAAGCGGAGGAAACGAGGCGGCACGAAGCACTTAAGAGCCTTTTCCTTTAAGTCGTGAAATACAACCGCCTTATACCCACCTTATAGTTTGTGTTTATCAAAATCACGCTTCACGAAAGAATTTATCTATTTTGACTTTTTTTTCTTTGTTTGAGATTCAAATACAATGATTGAGTGATGAAATCCCAATCAAGGTTGTGTTTTCACACTTTTGGAGTACTTGTGAATTTATTGTGATACATATACAACATAATAATATTTCTTCACAAAAAATGAAAACCGATAATACGTATGATTAGAGTGCTAATCACACAAATAATTATTATAGTTAATATCAAAACAAAATTTGTTCAAATCTAAACACAACATGCCTCCCCGGCAGCGGCGCCAAAATGATAGGTGTAGTACTACACTCTTTTAGGAAAAATGCGTAAATAGGGTAAGTACGACGATTTAGGAAAACCGTGCACTAATGACCCAAAGTGTGGTGAGTTCGTTCTCAAGGAGGCTTGGTGTGTGTGTTAAGACTTGATTAACTTTGAGATTAATATTGATGAGAGAATGGAAAAAGAAAAATGATGAGGGGATACGAATAAAATTAAACATGGACGAATGACGTGAATGTAAAACTGTTAAACGTGACGAAATTTAAAAATTATCCTAAAAATTCCTAGAAAATCACAATAAATCCCTAAAAATGCAATTTGAGTTTATCAAAAATCAAAACTTGTTCAAACTTTTATTTAATTAAATAATAAATTTTTTAATGCTAATTAAAGCCCTAAAAATCAATTTAATTAATAAAAAGCCCAAAATAAGATTTTTCAATTTGTAAACCTCTAAATTAACTTAATTAAACTAAAAAGTATTTTTGAAAAATTTAAAATATAAAAAATGATTAAAAATTAAAATTAAATATTAAATAATATTAAATTTTCAAAATTTAAAAAAATTCTAAAAACTTGCAAACTAATTGATTTTAACTTAATAAAACCAAAAATGAAAATAAAATGACCAAAATACCCCTAATGGGTCTCCAAATGGGCCAAAACAGTAAACAGTCCCCTTAATGGGCTCTTTTAGGCCCAATAAAAAAATGATTACCAAATAAGCCCAAAATTTCCAGATTCGCTTAAAATTCAATTTTAAACACAAAGCTCCAAAGGCCCAAAAGCTGAGTCAATGCATATCACAGCTTAATAGAAAAAAAATTATTCTTAATTGGGTTTTTGGCCCATTAAGCCATAAAAGTCAAAGTCTAAAAAGCTCCAAATCAAGTAAATGGGTCAAATAAGTAAGACTGATTACAAATCTAAGTTTTTACACAATAAAATAAGCTAGAATAGCTTATTAATAAGCTGATGAACAAATAACACTATAAGTGGGAACTTTCTGTGGGAAAGGGTTCCCACTGATTGACTTTTTTTACTTGCTTTTTTAGAGAGTTTCACTTGGTTTATTTGGACAAAAGGGGTACCCCCTACAAGCAGTGAGTTGTAGGGAGTCACAATCAAGTAAATAAACACGAAATGATCCAGCCAAATGATACAGTTTAATCAATCAGTGCACAGACATGTTAATAAGCATATCTGGTGATTAAAAAGCTGTTTTAGCAAAAATAAGCCAACCAAACTTTACCAAAATCATACAATAGCTATAACAATCTTAAACAGTCATAAATAACTGGTTTCATGCAAAATTCCAAGATTAGATCTAGTTATGAGCTTATGTGAGTTACTGAGTTTAACTGATGAACACAAATAGCTTTTGACGATCTAATTGACCAAAACTCCAATTTCAAACCCTCAAATCTACTTAACAGGTTACACAAACTTTGTTTTAATAGTTTTTGACCCTATTATAGCATGCAATCTAGGTGTTCACCAAGTTTCAGTCCAAAATGACCTAAAACAAGCTAGATAGACCAAAGATTAAGATTTGATGTTTGAAAGCACAAAACTTGCAGATATCAACACACAACCAGTTCAATATTAGTTAACAACACAAAAGACCCCAAAATAACTACTCAATCTCACAAATGAATCACATAACATGCAATCTCAAACAGCCTTTTAAATTCTTAAATCTAAATTTAACAAAGGAAAAATGTTTTTGAGACTTGAGTAAGCTTAACCATACATCATAATAACATTATCATGCACTTAGAACAATATTCATGCATCAAATAACACCAAACAACAGTAGGCACCCAAAATCACTTAGAACCAATTTTTAACAGATTTTTCAAGAAAAGTGACAAACCTCATGAATGTACATCCACACTCACGTATATTAGAGCTTAAGTTCTAGCTGAACAAGAACTAGCTTCCAACAAAACACCCTGCTAAGATCAAACAAGGTCAAGAGATAACAGTTTATATGAAAAAATAAAAATGAAAATGATTTCTTCCAACTTTATACCCCACTCCTTGAATCTTACCAAACCACAAGCTTCACTACACCTTGATAAGATTATTATCAGGTTGCTATGATCAAATTATGATCCAAAAACTTCAAGTGTTTGTACCAAATCTTTGAAAAATCAAAGATTTATTAAAACTTTTGAAAACACTTGCATAAACTTAAAACCCAATTTTGAAACATCAAAATCAAAAACTAGAACCAATGATTAACAAAGAATAAGTAAAGTGGTGCTTGGAATTCGTTAACAAACTTCAACTCTTTTTCATTCCATTAAACAAGGATTTACAAAGTTGTGACCAAAGAAAACCAAGAACAAACTATTTGCTATGACTAAGGTCCCTTTATATAGAGGGATACAATGACCTAGAAAGATGATAAACTAAAAACCCTAGCTTGTAGAAGTCCCAAAATACCCTTGATATTTTTTAATATTTTTTACTGAATTGGATGTTTGTTAAGAAACAAGTGAACTCCTCTTGTTGTTTTGTGATCTTGAGCGTCCAAACTTGCTTAGGTTGTAAGCTGAGCTTGTGGGGCGTTGATTCCCTGACAAAGCTTTTGTCTTCGTACTCAAAAAGTGTAGGGCATGCTTCATGTAATACATGGGGTAAGGTGGCATCAAGTTTGTGAGTGGGGTTATGTTTATAAGACACTTAATCTTAAATCTGGGCAAGATTAGGGCTTAATTTTATGTGATTAGTAAAAACCCAATTTGGTGTTCTTGGCTGATGAAAATAAGGCTTAATCTTGTTTTGGGTTTAAATGGGTTGTTTAGGGATAGTTTAATAGTTAATTAACTTTTGAAAAGTTAATTAATATTAACGGGTAAGTGGATGGTGAGGTGGAAGCAGGGTGGGTTTTGATTGGGTGTTGGGAGTGAGTGGGGCACGTGGTAACCTAGTATTGGTCTAGGTAAGTTTGTGTTTCCCGCAGGTTTCGCCCCTATTCTTCCTTCCTTGTTTCATTTCAATTATAAACATGCAAAACAAATTTTCCTTTGTATTACTGTTTTCATGGAGGACTAAAAGTGACAAGTCTTCAAATTTGAGGGACCAATCTTGCCAAATTCTTCAAAGTTGAGGGTCCTTTTAGTAAATTTGAAAAACTTTAGGGACCAAACTTGTAATTATGAATATAAAAGGGTTTAAAGTGTCAATTCTTCAATAATAAGGGACCCTTCTTGTACCATCTTCAATTCTTCAAGGACTTTTCTTGGAAAATCAACTCTAGGGCCCGGTTCATTGTGCGGCATCTTTTCCCGTGTTCGTTTTTTATTCATTCTTGTGATCTTTTGTCATTTTATCGATATCCGTACCTAAAATACACATTGAGCAAACACAAGCATATATATGCAGCTTTTTATGATATTTTAACCATTTTAAGCTCGTTTTGGATGATGAGACTATGCATAAAAGCGGTCTCATCAGTGTCCGAACCTGAGAAATACGCTAGCGATGGTACCTGAAATTTTAGTAGCCTGATCCACACGTGGCACAACAAGATGAGTATACTCCTTGGAGGGTACCCTGAATTACTGAGGGCTTGGTTATGATAATCCACTTTTTCAAGAAAATGTAGAAGATTCTGAAGATTCTCTTCCCAATTTGGATGCCCCACCAATATATGATGTTCCACCAATCTATGATGACGATTCTAGTTCCGATGTGGATGATTATGATGATTTTTCTTCAGAGTATAAAGATATGCCAACTTATGATGACTTTGATGATGTTGATACTCTTTCGAGTGATTCTTCAAATGATATGTCTCCTAATGATGATTATGCTCCTATTTTTGATGAAGATCCTCCGCCAACAAGGCTTGATCCTACTTTGGTTGATTACTCATTTAAGGAAGATTTTGCTACTTTTCTCAATACATACTTCCCCAATGAGCATGATTCTCCTCCTTTGGACTTTGATTATGGTCTTTATCCTCCTTCGGATGTTAAGAAACCCGTTTCAAAGGAGAAGAAACCGGAAGACACCAATATTCGTAGTACCTATGTATTAACACCTCTCTTTCCACCTTCTAAGGATGATATTGTGCGGTTTATGGGCGAATCTTCAAGGTCTACTGAGTCTAAGTCTTATTTTCCCCTAAAGGAAAAGGTGTTCGATCCGGGTATTACAATTCTTCAGCCATCTCAGTATCCATCTTATGAAATAAAAGCAAATATTTTTGGAAACAATGGAGATATGCTTGAACTGCATAATACCTTATACCACCATGCTTAATCTTTGCTTAAGGGAACCTCTCCTACTCTTCTTTGGCTTGTCTTGTTCACCTTAAGCTTGTGCTATTTGATGGACGAGAACCATGTATTTGATCCCGGTGGATGTTCTTCTAGTTTCTTACCATTTTAATCAAGGTCGAGTCAGGCTCACGACTCGGTGAACAAAAACAAGCGCTTCTCGGGAGGCAACCCGATTATCTATCCTTTTATTCCGGTTTTATAATAATTGTAAGGGGAGACCCTCGTATGTGTTTGTTGTTTTCTTTCTTATCATGTGCAGGGAATCGAGCTATTAAAGATCCACTCTTGATGACTTTTGACAACCCGTGTTTCCGTGTTACCATCTCCCCGGTTCTATCCTAAACTCTTTTGATTCTCTATTTTATATTATTCCATATTAAAATAGGAATCACTTTAGTTGTCTCTTCCTTAGCAAGATTTAAACAACACGCACAATGTCCTAAGTGTAAGGGAGTTTACTCCCAAATGCTTAAACATTAAGGAGAATGTTTATATCAAGTGTAGGGGGACTTCTATCGAAGTTAAGTGGACTTTTCTTTGTATTTGTCCTCATTTTAACCGGAAAATTGATTTTTCGACATTTTTCAAAATTTTTGATCTATTTTGGCCTTGTTGTATTTCCTTTGTTATCGTTATTTTCTTTCGTTGTTAGAATAAATTTTAATAAATGGTTTTAATAAGTTTAGTTTTCTTTGATATATTAGGCCTGTCATGAATCTTTTGACTCAACCCGAGTTTACTGATCTAAGTTTACTCTAGCTAGTATCCTTACCGTGCTTAAATCAAGTTTTGCTAGGCTTTTATATAGGGAACTTTAAAACGCGAAAGTCTTAACTCTTACGGGTTAAGAACAAGAACTTTTCGCAAGTTCTTATAATTGATCCTAAAAAGTCGTTTATCAAGGGAACTTTAAAATGCAAATTCTAAACTTGAAAAAGTCTAAGAAGATGAAAGATCCTATAGATGACTTGAGAACCCAAAAATTTGATTTAATAGGCTAAGCGTCCAAGAGTTCATTCCTTGAGATTTTAAATTGTGGAGAACGAGAGATGATAGAGTCAATTATAAGTTTGGTATTCTTCCATGAATTTATGTGAGTTAATTTTGAGCTTTTTCTCCTATCGCTTGTTAATAAATATAATTGCAATAAGTAAGGTTGTACGATTTGAAAAGTTACTTAGCTTCTAACACAAAATCATTTAAAAGTTGCTCGGTATTAATTAGAGTTCATAGCCAAGGCATAACTTATTGAAGCGGGATGCGAAGATTGGCGAGTCCGAAAAGTCCCTAACAAAGCATGAGGGCTACATTTTGTTGCTAAAGATCCAAAGTGATGTGAAGAATAATTTATCAAAAATCAATATGAAGGATCAAGACATACGACGAAAAGCAAATACTCCCCTAAAGATCATGGAGAAGTCTATCCGAAAAGACCCTAGCAAGGTATGAGGATAAATAGATCCAAGTCCTAAAAGAAGGCGGATCATTGTATATCAAAATCCCAAATAAAGATTGGAGAAATATAAAGAAGTCGTGGTCCAAGTATGAAGAATCTCTCAAAACTTCAAGTGAAGAAATTCTTATTATAAAGAGAAGACCATTATTTCAAGAACGTCTCTGAAGATTCGAAGTATGAAGTCAATTCCAAATATCGGTCCGAGAAAGGTCACAAATCATGAAGCGAGTTATGCCAAGATATGAACTTTATGAGGTCTCGAGAAGCAGTTTTAAAAGATTTTGTCCTTTAGCTAACTATTGATTAAATCGTCCTACTTTATTTTCATCCTAAATAACTATCGAAATAAGTCGAACAATGCATCCTCGTGATCATTCAAGACAACAATAAAATATAAGAGATACACCTAGGAATAAGGGAGTCTAAGTGAATAATTGGGCCACATGAGTTTGTGTTAGTTTGCTAACTTATAATAACAATAATCTCGTTTGTAAGCTTGGTTTCGGGAACATGAAACTTGAGGGTGATAAACATTCATGACAACCAAAGCCCTAATGTAAGTCTTCGATCTCTTTACTTGTTTTCTTCCTTGAAATAGTTTGTAACTTTCTATATCTTAAAATTTCCTTAATGTCATATGATTAATAAAGGCCAAGATGGGTAATTATGATGGATAATGTAAATCTTGCTTTGTAATTAATGCATTGCATGAGGGCATTGCAATGGTCAAGTGTAGAGGATTTGATAGGTGTGAAAACACCCATCCTTTTACCACTTAATTATAATAACAACCAAGCCAAAACGTATATTTAATGTCGTAAAAGTAAGAATTATGCGTGGTTTGTGTTTTTGTTGTGATTTAGGACCAAAATGTGAAAAAGGGAAGAAAACACGGGCTTTCACGGGTTTTTATCGAAGAAAAAGACAAAAGACGAAGTCAAAAGATCAAGAGTGTAAAAAGAACGGAAGTCCAAGTCCTATTCTGAAGATTTATCGAAAAAAAGTCTAAAGACGGAAAGTTTAATCAAGTCGAAGAACCAAATATAATAAAAGAAGAAAATTAGAAGACGAGTTCATTTCATATCGACAAATCCCGAGACAACGTCGAGAAAGACGAAGAATTTAAAAGACGAAAAGACGAGAAGAAAGAAGGAAGCAACCAACAACTCCCCTCCTATAAATACCCTCCTAATGACACATTAGTTGGGGTTAGCTAATTTGAAAAATTAGTTCTCCTCTTTATTCTATGCACTTTTCATATTTTCATTTACATACTTGTCTTTAATTTCAAGTTATTTCAAGTAAGTCTTTAATTTGTGTTGTTGAATCTTAATCTTTAATCAAGCTTTTCATTAATCTCATTCTACCTTTCTTGTTTTGTTTTATCTTTATGCTTATTTTATTATTGTGATGCTTATTTGATTGTTCTTTATGATTTTAAGTGTTTGATGTTTGAGCTTATTGTTCTTATAGCTTTTTGTGTGATTTTCTCAATTTTAATTAAGTGTTTTTAAAAGTTATTTTATAAAAAGTTGATTTTAAATATTTTGATTATTTAGTGTTTTTAAAAGTTTTTAAATTTTGGCTTATTTTCTTTTTCTTAAATTTGATTTGGTTAAGTTTTTGGTTGAGTGCTTATTAGATTCTAGCTTATTTTTCACTTTGCTTAATTTTGTTCTTCTCCGGGTTTTCCAAAACCCTAGTATCCCGGATAAGGAATTTTAGTTTTCCCGGATAAGCATCTTTATTAGACATTCCGGATAGCATTTAGGTACAATATGGATAAGCCCAAAAATATAATATTCCGGATAGTATCTAAATTTGTTATCCCGGATAAAGACTAAAATTTCATTTCCCGGATAAGAAACCACTAGCACAAATTCCGGATAAGCTCTCATATTGGATTCCGGATAGTTATATTTTTTTGGAACCCGGATAGTTTTATTTTTTTGGAACCCGGATAGTTTTATTTTTTTTGGAACCCGGATAAAGAAAAAACACATAACTCGGATAGTTAAAAAGTCATGGATTCCGGATAGAAAGTTAAATACACATTCCGTATAACACTCAGTGAAATGACATGCTAGCTAAGTTGCTAGCTTGCATTTTCCCGCCAATAGTATGTTCCCCTTGAGGGAACATGTTCCCCTAGGTTAAACATTTGTTCCGTAATCATTTAGTTTTATCCGAAAGTCGTTTTAATTTTTATTCTGAAAGTCAGTTATTTTTAGTTATATTTTTCGTCAAATTTTAGTATTAGTATTTTATCGAAAAGTTTTAGTTTTAAGTTTTATTAAGTGCCCATTTCTATATTTGTTTCGTTTCTTTTTAAAATAGCTTTGTAATCGATTTCTTTAATCTTTATTTAGCAGTTTTATTTTTAAGTCGAAAGTTTATTTTTATTTTTAGTTTTATTTTTATTAATTGTTTTGTTTTAATTTTCGTCTTATTATTTGTATTGTTTCGTTAAAATTAGTTATTTGCTTTTAGCTTATTTTTATTACTATTCACATTTACCTTTTAAGTAGAAATAGATAACCAAACTTCCCTTTTAGTTACCAATAACGATTGAGCTCCACTTTGAACCTTAGTCAATTCGAACTGAATCGAAAAAGAACTTATTAAAATCACTTTCAAATGGCACCACTGCCGGCTCTTTTCGTGAAGATTAACAGTTTGTTGTGAGAGACGCGTTGGATTTTGGGATCTGTTCCATAAAAATTAAGAAATTCAAAAAAATCCAAGAACATTTAAAAACTCATAAAAGCATTTCCTTTTCAAAAGTTTTGCACCAAAAAGATTTTATTTTTACGTTAACTATATTTCCTTTATTTCTTTGCTATCTTTTTCTTTTGTAGGTGTATGCGTACTAGATCTTCGTATTTTTCTGATCCCGCGGACTCTTGAAGACCTAGATATGGTCGGTGTGCACAACAATAATAATCCACCTCACCCCAACATGAATAATAACAACCATGCTCCTCAACCCGACCTTCGTACGATGGAGCAGCTATGTCAACCAACAATGAATGGACGTGGAGGACCGATTGCGCCAATGCAAATCACGGCTCCCGAAGTTTCGTTTAAGCATCACATGATCCAACAAGTTCAAAATACTTGTCCATTTCGTGGTTTACCGGATGATGATGCCAACAAACACCTCGATAAATTCATAACCGTCACTCAAAGCACACACACTTTATCCCACCATGCCGAAAAATGGTTTGATCGTCTTCCTAAGAATTTAATTCATACATGGGATGAAATGACTCAATGACTTTTGTCGCGCTACTTTCCACCATTCATGGTAACGAGCCTTCGTAATCAAATCAGTGGTTTCACTCAAGAACCTGATGAGTCTCTTTTCGATGCTTGGGAACTGATAAAGAGATTTTGTATACCCTTTTTTATTTCTATTTTCGTTCCTCGACTCGACTCGAATTTGATTGCCAATTAACGTTAGACTTACTTTTGTTTTTGGTGAAAAGTATTTTTGAAAATTTTAAAACTAATTTAAAACCTATTTAAAATAAAAGCTATTTAAAAACTATTTAATCTAATTTAAAAATTAAAACTAATTTAAATAAATCTAATTTAAATGACAACTAATTTAACTAAATAAACTAATTTTGAAATCAAAATTTAACAATAAAAGGAACTTTATATATATAAAAAACTTTTAGATAAAATTAAATAAACTTAAAATCTTAATTAAACTAGCTTAATTGAAAACTGCCACTATATAAAAACTATATTAATTGAACTATGTGAAAGGTAAACATAAAAAGTAGTCCTAGAGCAGTGGTTAAGATGTTGGCTTGTGTGCGAGAGGTCCAGGGTTCGAGCCCTGGACAGACTATTTTATATATTTTTTTTATTAACTTTTTTTTTGGAACTTATATTATGGAACCAACAGATTAATGGTATCTGTGGCTACAGCAGTACTAGTAAACTCACAAACAAAATAGATAAGATGGAATATAATAAGCAATAAGTCAAAATAAAAAAAATCAAATAAGCTATAACAACGAATAAGCTACGCAGACAAATTAAATACGCAGATCAGCTTTAAACTATCAACAATATTGAAGAACTGAACAGGCATCAACCAAAAGATAAGCAGCAATACAGTAGATAAGCAATTAAGTAGAAAACCAATAAGCTAAATCATAATAGATTAAAAAAACTGATAAGCCATAAAATAGATACGCAAAACTTCAAATAAGTAAATCAAAAAAAGTAGATTTTAATAATCAAACAAAACAACTATAAATCCATTAAGCAAAAACAGCATCAAACAAATGCTACCCCAACTCAAACAGTTAACTCAATCAAACTTTTACCAAACTAACAAATAAAACTACATAGAATTAAACAATATATAATCTAAACAAAACAGTGCAAAAATCCTAAACTCAATAAGCAAAAACAAATCAACTAAAGCAAATAAATTCAAATATTAATCTAAATATTAGCAATAAAAATTAAAAGGGATTTTAAAACCTTTTGACGATCCGTTGGGTCGAAGTAACGCGCTGAGCGTACTTGTGAACCGGACCGAACAAAACAATCACCTCCTTCGTCTCGAACCAATCGAACCAAACAATTCTTCGAACCAATAAAGGACTTACTTGAACAGTAGCTTAAATATTTTCCCAGTGGGGGAAAATAAATTTACTTTCCTTTATCTTTATTATTATTTTTTTTATTTTTTTTAAATTATAAATACATGCGACGAACAGTTATTAAATAACTCAGATTCAGTAATTAAAATTAGGATTAAAGGAGACAATCAAACATTGCAAAAAATTAAATTGAGACAAAATTAATAAAAAGAACTTTTCATTAATTAAATAAAAGAGTACAATACTTGAAAATTTAAAGAAATACAAAATTAAATCTAAACCTAATTTTACTAAAAATTAAAAATAAAGAAAAGGCTATCTATTACATGTGAAGAATGGGGGTTTTATAGGAGAAAACCCTCAAAAACTTCTTGGTATTTCTTGGTGCCCAAGGAGAAAGATCACAGCCCTTCAATCTTCATTTTCATCCTCTCTCTTGATCATGCGGCTAAGAATAAGTCTTGAGTCTCGGATTGCCAGTGTGGAATGGTGTGATTGGAGGATTTGATGAGTGATTTATATCCTCCAATCAAAAGAAAGCAATAGGCCACGTAGGTGAGAGATGGCCATCACCCTTGGTGGTTCTTCCGTTTTTTTGGGGGGATTTAAGTGGATTTGTGTGAATTAATCCCTGAGGGTAAAACCCCCAATTTTAATTGGGTATTTTTTTATCAAGGGTGAATTAGGGTTTGCTGTAAAAATGGAGGAAAAAGGGTGACTGGGTTTTTATTTTTTTGGGGAATACGTTTGGGGAGAGAGAAGTAAATGGGTGAATGGGGAGTAATAATTTTTTTTTCGTTTGTTCTTGTTTACATCGAAACAAAGGAGTGGGTAATAAATGGGTTTATTAAATAAGTGAGTTGAGTGAGAATGAGTGTGTGTTTACACGTGGGGGGTAGTTGTGTGGAGGAGAGTTGACCGAATTTTTTGGGGCTGGGGTAAGCATTCGTTATCTATTTAGTGGGGAAAATAAATGGGGAAAAAATGGGAGTTGGGTAATATTTAATGTGTGAGGGTTGTGAGGTGAAAGGGGTTACTCGTTTCATTGACTGGGAATTGACCAAAAAACATCAACCGTTCCATTGTTTATTAGTTTGGGCTCGGCCCAAAAAAAATGAATTTCCATCTAATATTGACAAAACGAATTTTCATCTAATATGGGCCTTTTGGGCTATAAACTTTTTATCAAGCGATTTTAAGCTTTCAAATGGGCTGTGGAGCCCATTGACCCGAATTTGTGACCCTCAAGCCCGTTTAAATCCATAAAAGGTTAATTCCGCTAAAGACGAGCTCGAAATCGGCTTCCTTTCAAATTTAAGTTGACTTTGTCGGTTTTCGTGATCTTCGGCACACTTTTGATCTTTTGACTTTGTCTTCGTCTCTTTTTGTACTTTTCTTCGACATTTGACCGTGAAATCCCGTGTTTTCTTTTCTTTTGATTATTTGTACCTATTTAAACACAAAAACACAAAACCACGCGTAATTCTGACTTTTACGATATAAAACACATGATTAGGTCTTGTTTTTCCTTGATTTTAGTGGCAAAAGGATAAGTGTTTACACACTTATTAAATCCCCTACACTTGACCATTGCAATGACCCCATGCAATGCATTATTTTAAAGCATAAAGTTACCTTTTTCTCATAATTAATCCATCTCGGCCTTTATTAAGATATACTATTATTACTACGACGGAAAGATAAAAACTTTAAAGGAAACAAAAGTTAAAACCTTTTATTAACTTGAAATTATTTGATGGAAGAAACTCGTAAAGAAATCTAAGACTTGAATTTGGGCTTTGGTATCATGAATATTAATCACCCTCAAGTTTCACGTTCCCCATACCAAGCTTAAAAACGAGATCATTGAAACTACAAGTTAGCACAACTAACACTTACTCATGTGGTTTAATTAATCACTTAGACCCCCTTATTCCTACGGTGTATCTCTTGTATTTTATTTTTGTCTTGAATGATCACGAGGATGCACTTTTTACTTATTTCGATAATTTATTAAGGCCGAAAATAAAGTGGGACGATTTAATCAATAGTTAGCTAAAGGACAAAATCTTTTAAAACGGCTTCTCGAAACCTCATAAAGTTCATATCTTGGCATAACTCGTTTCACGATTTGAGACCTTTCTCGGACCGATATTTGGCTTGTACTTCAAACTTCAAATCTTGAGAGACGATCTTGAAATTATGGTCTTCTCTTCATTTTGGTATACATCTTTCATTAGGAGTGAAAGATGCTTCAAACGTTGACCACGACTTCTTCATTTATCCTTTTCTTTATTTAGGATTTTGATATACAACGATCCGCCTCCTTTTCGGACTTGGATCTACTTATCCTCATACCTTGTTAGGGTCTTTTTGGATGGATTCTCCATGATCTTTAGGGGAGTAATTGCTTCTCATCGTGTGTCTTGATCCATCATATTGATTTGGATTATTGATCTTTACAATCTCTTAGGATATTTAGCAAAAAAAGTGAATCCTCATGCCTTGTCAGGGCCTTTTTGGACTCGGGTATCCTCATGCCTTGTTAGGGCCTTTTTGGATAAGCCAATCTTCGCGTCCCGCTTCAATAAGTTATGCCTTGTCTATGAACTCTAATTAATACCGAGCAACTTTTAAACGATCTTGTGCTAGAAGCTAAGTAACTTTTCAAATCGTACAACCTTATTTATTGCAAATATATTTATTAACAAGCGATGGGAGAAAAAGCTCATAACTAACTCACATAAGTTAATGAAAGAATGCCAAACTTATAATTAACTCTATCATCTCTCGTTCTCCACAATTTAAAATCTCAAGGAATGAGACTCGTGGATGCTTAGCCTAATAAACCAATTAAGGTCCATATGGTTAAGGATACTAGCTAGAGTAAACTTGGATAAGTAAACTCGGGTTGAGTCAAAATATTCACGACGGGCCTAATATATCAAAGACATCTAAACTTGTTAAAACCATTTTATTTATTTATTATTTTTTTTTTTTACTTTATTCTTGAAATGAAAAATATAAGATGCGATGATAAAAGGAAAGAAAAAAAAATACTACTAGGCCAAAATAGATAAAAAATTTGAAAAACGTTGAAATTTTTTTAAATTTCCGGTTAAATGAGGTCAAATTCATGGAAAAGCCCACTAAAATTTCGATATAAATCCCCCTACACTTAATATAAACATTGTCCTCAATGTTTAAGCATGTGGGAGAATAAACTCCCCTACACTTAGGACATTGAGTACGTTGTTTAAAATCGAGCTAAGGAAAGGACAACTAAAGTGATTACAATTATTCGTTTTATTTATATACAAGATTGAATCACAATAGCAAAAACTTATCGAAGGAACCGGGTACACGGGAAACACGGGAACACGGGTCACGTCAAAAGTACCAAAAGTGGATCATTAAAGCACATGTCCCTGCACAATCACAACACACAAAACAAACAACCTACACGGCTCCCCCTACACTTATTGGTGAAAATGGGTGAAAAAGGGTAAAAAATCTAACCTAGTTAAACGATGCTTGATTTTTCATCACGAGTCTCTAGCTCGACTCGAATTCCCGAATATCATCATTCAAATGGGAAAGTCATGGAAAACCGAGATTTCCAAGGGAGGGAAATCTCTCCATGATAAAGGGTGAAACAAAGTCATGTAACGCATACCCCATAAAAATCCACCCGGGTCAAACACATAGTTTCCATCACAAAAGGAAATAAACCCCGAGGTGGTACGCAAGTCAATGAAAAGTGGGGTATCCTTAGGCAACGATCTCTTCAAAGGAAATATAAGATGGTATGGCAATGAAAGCACAAAAGTCTCTATTCCCGGATCAAACACCGGTTCCTTAATGGGAAAATAGCAAGAGGTAGTGACATTTAAGCTCAAAATATCGTCAAAATCCATAGTGGGAAAGTCATCCTCTTCCAAACTCGATGTGAAAACATAAGTATCGTCGGAGTCATAGGAAAACTCTTCCTCATGAGGAAAATAGGTATTTAGAAAGATATCTAAATCCTCCTCAAATGGAATAACCTCTAAATTAGGTATGATCTCTAAGAGTGGAGGATCCTCCTCATAAGTCATGACTTCAAAAATTGGAGTATAGAAGTCAAAAAGAGTTTCCATGGAAGAATCACTCATCGAGATATGAGGTGCATTAATATCATGGAGTGGGTCATCAAAGTTGATGAGATCACTTAAAGAAGTGTCATCATCGTAGGTATCAAAGACTGGTTGATCATAAATGGGTGGGTCGAAAGTGGGTTGGTCAAAAGTCGAGTCGTCTAAGCCGAAGATAGTGTGATCAATTGAAGAAGTGTCATCACTATCGGTATCATAAATGGGAGTATCAAAAATTTGAGGCTCTAAAGGAAGGGATGAGTTTATCACAAAATCATTTTGAGTAGACTTTTCAATTCCAAAAGGATTAATAAAAATCTCATCATTATCATAATTAAGAACATCAATCATATTGACCGACTCTTTTCCATTTGATTTTGTTGTGATTTTTCCCATTTTAAAAACTTGTTGTTCATCCCGAACCCTAAGAATTAACTCCCCTTCGGCCACATCAACTAAGGCTCTTCCGGACCTTAAGAATGGTCTACCAAGTATTAACGGAATACGAGGATCCATCTCATAGTCGACGACGACAAAGTCTACGGGAAAGGTGAATGTACCAAATCGAACAAAAACATCTTCGGCAATACCAACGGGGTATGCGAGAGTTCGATTATCTAATTCTAAACTCATACGTGTCGGTACAAGGTCGGGTAATGAAAGTTGTTTCCAAACCGAAAGTGGCATAAGATTGATGCTAGCGCCGAGATCCGCTAAAGCCATACAATCATCGATTTGAGGAAACGAGCAAGGTAACACGAATCGTCCGGGATCTCCTAGCTTTTCGGGAAGCTCTTTGAGAAGAACCGCGGAACAATTCTCATTTAAACGGGTGTTCACGAGCTCAACCATTTTTTCTTTCTTATTAAGCAAATCTTTAAACATTTTGACAAATTTTGGCATTTGATCGAGTGCTTCAATAAGGCTTATGTTAACATTCACATTGGAAATCATTTTCAAAAAAATAGAGACATGAATGTCATCTTTGGTGAGCACTTTAGCCTTGCCTAACCTAGATGGATAAGGAATATTAGGCTTAGACTTTGAAGGTTGAGAAGGAGAAGGACTCGCTTCTTGAAAAACCGTAGGGATAGGCTCTTTCGGCAATGGAGGACTAGTACTATGAGTGGTAGTGGGGGAAATCACCGGAGGGGGAGTAGGATTACTCATTATGACCTCCCGGCCTTGTCTCTCCTTTATGGGCGAAGAGATGGAAGGTCCCACTAAAGTGGCTCCACTTCGAGTATTTATAGCACTCACATTAGCACGAGGGTTAATCTCGGTATTGGATGGTAAGGCACCTTGCGGTCTAAGGGTTTGCAACATAGTCAAAAATCTATTATCGTTGGACTCTTGCATTTGTCTAGTAGACTCTTGCATAGCTTTCATGATTTTCTCATGTTCGGTTAATTTTTGTAGAACCAAGTCCATTTGAGGGTTTTACATATTCACTTGATTGAACCCTTGATTATTAACCCCTTGATTAGGAAAACTTTGATTTTGATATTGAGTTTGAAAATCGTTGTAATTGTAAAAACCTTGATTATTTTGAAACCCTTGATTTTGACCATTAAAAATCCCTTGATTTGCATTACCTTGAAGATTACCCATTTGAGGACCTTGGTTCCTATTTTGGTATTGGGTATTTTGGCGGGTGGGGGTGGTCTTTGTGGTGCTACAAAACCCGGGGGAGCCAAATAATTAGTACTATTGTAAGACAAATGGTTAACATCAACATTAGGTTTAAATGGAACCCTTTCATTAGCATTAAAAGCACAAACTTGTTGTTGTTGATTATAAACCTTGTCACAATTGAAATATGAATGTGGACCACCACAAGTCTCACACGTTTCACTATTATCTTTCACGGCATGCACATGTGTAGTGAGGGCGTCGGTTTTTAAAGCGAGTGTTTCAACAAGCGAAGTAAGTTTATCGATTCTCTTGTCACTCTCACTAGAACTAGCACTTGCCATAGTGGCCCTAACACTTTTGGTTTGTACTTTAGCCTTGTTTTCAAATATGGACCAAGCCTCGTCCATGGTTTTCACAAGAATATTGCCCCCCCGCGGCACTATTAAGTGCGTCTTGGTCATTTAGAGTCAAACCATTGTAAAACGTATTTATTTGATGCACTTTGGTGAAACCGTGTTGTGGACATTTTCTCAAAAGCTCTTTAAATCGATCCCAAGACTCATTAAAAGTTTCCCCATATTGTTGTTTAAAGGTGATGATCTCATTTCTTAAAGAAGTGGTTCGTGATGGTGGGAAAAAGTAATTAATGAACTTGGTCTCTAAATCGATCCATGTTGTAATACTTTGGGGTGGTTCCTTATCAGCCAAATCTGGGCTTGTCCCTCGAGGGAAAAAGGAAAAACTTGTAGGCGAACGGCCTCTTGTGGCACCCCATTGTATTTGACGGTATTAGCTAATTGGATGAAACGTTTGATATGAGCGTGTGGGTCATCATTAGTACGGCCTAAAAATGGTGTAGCGGAAACCATTTGAATAAAATCCGGTTTAAGTTCAAAATGATTAGCTCCAATGGTCGGCACCACAATCGCGTCATCGTTTCCTTCAACGTGAGATTGAAGAATCTCAATCATTGGTCGATTATCCGTTGCCATCGTCATGTCGAAAGCTCGATTCTCGGGATCGTCTTGAATGACGGTCTTTTTGTTTTTCTTCTTCTTCTTTTTGGAAGAATTAGAAGTATTTGGTACATCACTCGGTATGTATGTACGCGCGCGAGTGCGCATATAATTAAAACTTTGGAATGAGATAGGTGACCTCGGTCGACTTTGAGAGGAAAAGGATTTTCCCTCTCGAGGTGCAATAGTAAAAAGATACAAAAATATATACTTAAATACTAATTGAGTCGGCAAACCAATAATCGGTCGTCCCTCTCAATATACGCACAAGCAAGCGGGGAAACGAGGTGGCACAAAGCACTTAAAAACCTTTTTCCTTAGACGGCCTTTTATAGCGCGTCGCCTTATACCCACCTTATAGTTTGTATATTTCGAGCTCAAACGTCTTACTAGTATTTATCTATTTTGCCTTTTTATTTCGTTTAGGATTCGACTACAATAGTTAGGTGATGAAATCCCAACTAAGGCTTATTTGAAAAGTAGGTAAATTATTGTGCTACGTAATATACTATAGTAAAAGAAAAAATCTTTTTGCATTTTTTTAGAAAAATATATATTCACAATAAAAACGAAAGAAATCGAACTAAGAAAAATAACACTAATACGTAATATTTTTGGTGTAATACTTTTAGGAAAAACTATTACTTTTGGATTTTTTTAATTTTTTTGGTGCAATTCTTAGGAAAGAAATTGCTTTGTGATTTTTTTAATTTTTTTGTATTTTTAAGTTTTTTATTTTTTTGTGTGTTTGATTTTGTTGCAAGAAACGTAACGTTCAAAAAGAACGGATCCCAAAATCCAAACGTCTTCACGAAAAATCGTCAATCGTACGAGCGAAGCGGTAGCGGCGCCATTTGATAAAGAGATTTTGTATACCCTTTTTTATTTCTATTTTCGTTCCTCGACTCGACTCGAATTTGATTGCCAATTAACGTTAGACTTACTTTTGTTTTTGGTGAAAAGTATTTTTGAAAATTTTAAAACTAATTTAAAACCTATTTAAAATAAAAGCTATTTAAAAACTATTTAATCTAATTTAAAAATTAAAACTAATTTAAATAAATCTAATTTAAATGAAAACTAATTTAACTAAATAAACTAATTTTGAAATCAAAATTTAACAATAAAAGGAACTTTATATATAAAAAAAACTTTTAGATAAAATTAAATAAACTTAAAATCTTAATTAAACTAGCTTAATTGAAAACTGCCCCTATATAAAAACTATATTAATTGAACTATGTGAAAGGTAAACATAAAAAGTAGTCCTAGAGCAGTGGTTGGGATGTTGGCTTGTGTGCGAGAGGTCCAGGGTTCGAGCCCTGGACAGACTATTTTATATATATTTTTTTTTAACTTTTTTTTTTGGAACTTATATTATGGAACCAACAGATTAATGGTATCTGTGGCTACAGCAGTACTAGTAAACTCACAAACAAAATAGATAAGCTGGAATATAATAAGCAATAAGTCAAAATAAAAAAAATCAAATAAGCTATAACAACGAATAAGCTACAGAGACAAATCAAATACGCAGATCAGCTTTAAACTATCAACAATATTGGAGAGCTAAACAGGCATCAACCAAAAGCTAAGCAGCAATACAGTAGATAAGCAATTAAGCAGAAACCAATAAGCTAAAGCATAATAGATTAAAAAAAATGATAAGCCATAAAATAGATACGGAAAACTTCAAATAAGTAAATCAGAAAAAGCAGATTTTAATAATCAAACAAAACCACTATAAATCCATTAAGCAAAAACAGCATCAAACAAATGCTACCCCAACTCAAACAGTTAACTCAATCAAACTTTTACCAAACTAACAAATAAAACTACTCAGAATTAAACAATATATAATCTAAACAAAACAGTGCAAAAATCCTAAACTCAATAAGCAAAAACATATCAACTAAAGCAAATAAATTCAAATATTAATCTAAATATTAGCAATAAAAATTAAAAGGGATTTTAAAACCTTTTGACGATCCGTTGGGTCGAAGTAACGCGCTGAGCGTACTTGTGAACCGGACCGAACAAAACAATCACCTCCTTCGTCTCGAACCAATCGAACCAAACAATTCTTCGAACCAATAAAGGACTTACTTGAACAGTAGCTTAAATATTTTCCCAGTGGGGGAAAATAAATTTACTTTCCTTTATCTTTATTATTATTATTTTTTTATTTTTTTATTTTAGATTATAAATACATGCGACGAACAGTTATTAAATAACTCAGATTCAGTAATTAAAATTAGGATTAAAGGAGACAATCAAACTTTGCAAAAATTAAATTAAGACAAAATTAATAAAAAGAACTTTTCATTAATTAAATAAAAGAGTGCAATACTTGAAAATTTAAAGAAATACAAAATTAAATCTAAACCTAATTTTACTGAAAATTAAAAATAAAGAAAAGGCTATCTATTACATGTGAAGAATGGGGGTTTTTATAGGAGAAAACCCTCAAAAACTTCTGGGTATTTCTTGGTGCCCAAGGAGAAAGATCACAGCCCTTCAATCTTCATTTTCATCCTCTCTCTTGATCATGCGGCTAAGAATAAGTCTTGAGTCTCGGATTGCCAGCGTGGAATGGTGTGATTGGAGGATTTGATGAGTGATTTATATCCTCCAATCAAAAGAAAGCAATAGGCCACGTAGGTGAGAGATGGCCATCACCCTTGGTGGTTCTTCCGTTTTTTTGGGGGGATTTAAGTGGATTTGTGTGAATTAATCCCTAAGGGTAAAACCCCCAATTTTAATTGGGAATTTTTTTATCAAGGGTGAATTAGGGTTTGCTGTAAAAATGGAGGAAAAAGGGTGACTGGGTTTTTATTTTTTGGTGGAATACGTTTGGGGAGAGAGAAGTAAATGGGTGAATAGGGAGTAATAAATTTTTTTTCGTTTGTTCTTGTTTACATCGAAACAAAGGAGTGGGTAATAAATGGGTTTATTAAATAAGTGAGTTGGGTGAAAATGAGTGTGTGTTTACACGTGGGGGGTAGTTGTGTGGAGGAGAGTTGACCGAATTTTTTGGGGCTGGGTTAAGCATTCATTATCTATTTAGTGGGGAAAACAAATAGGGAAAAAAATGGGAGTTAGGTAATATTTAATGTGTGAGGGTTGTGAGGTGAAAGGGGTTACTCGTTTCATTGACTGGGAATTGACCAAAAAACATCAACCGTTCCATTGTTTATTAGTTTGGGCTCGACCCAAAAAAATGAACTTCCATCTAATATTGACAAAACGAATTTTCATCTAATATGGGCCTTTTGGGCTATAAACTTTTTATCAAGCGATTTTAAGCTTTCAAATGGGCTTTGGAGCCCATTGACCCGAATATGGGACCCTCAAGCCCGTTTAAATCCATAAAAGGTTAATTCCGCTAAAGACGAGCTCGAAGTCGGCTTCCTTTCAAATTTAAGTTGACTTTGTCGGTTTTCGTTATCTTCGGCACACTTTTGATCTTTTGACTTTATCTTCGTCTCTTTTTGTACTTTTCTTCGACATTTGACCGTGAAATCCCGTGTTTTCTTTTCTTTTGATCATTTGTACATATTTAAACACAAAAACACAAAACCACGTGTAATTCCGACTTTTACGATATAAAACACATGATTAGGTCTTGTTTTTCCTTGATTTTAGTGGCAAAAGGATAAGTGTTTACACACTTATTAGGAACGTTATAATGTCTTGATCGATCGTTGTCCTAACCATAATATGCTCCTCGTCACCTTAATTGATACTTTCTACAACGGTTTAACTTTTCGTGATCGTGATACGAATAATGCAGTCGTCGGTGGTACATTTATGAAAAGAAGACCCGATGAGTGTAGAGAGCTTATAGAAAACATGACCAATCATCATAAAAATTGGGATTCATCCGCATCCTCAAGAAATAATCCGAGAGTCAATGTTTCTTCCACTTCATCAAACCCCGAGATAGCCAAACTCACCCAAATCACCCGCCAACTAGTCGAGATGAACAAAAACTTCTTAACCATGGCTACGAACCAATTTCAACAAGTTAAAGCTGTAGCACTTTCTTGTAAGATTTGCGGCGGTCCTCATTCATACACTGATTGCCGTTCCACTCATGACAATCCAGAAAATGCGTATGCGGCTAACGGTAACTATTCAACGGAAGGCTATCAAGCCCGACCTCAAGGTGATTGTAACTTGCTAAGTTATCGTTCCAACAACTTTCTTTCACCTGGTTTTTCTCCTCAAAACCACAACCCAAACAACTTCAATAGAAGCAATCCAAACCAACCTCGAGCTTCTACTCCATATCACCCACCCGCTCACCAAGCTCCACCCCTCACTCAACCCATGACATTTAATCAAGATGTTGAAACTTTCATGAGGACCCATGGAGAGGTGGTGAAAACATTCAAAGACAAATTATTAACTTGAAAGGTGATATCACTAAACAAGGGATGATATTCGAACCGAGCTTAGAAATGATATGCAAACTTCTTTAAGCAATCAAACGAATGATTTGCAGAATATGATGGCTAGTTTCTTCCAAAAAACTCAACCCTCTACTTCGGGCTCTCTTCCTTCGAATACCGTGACCAACCCAAGAGCGAATGTGAGTGCTATTACTACACGCAGTAGATAAAATCTAGTAGGACCATCTACCCCTCCCCCGGTTACTACATCTACACCTCCTCCACCCCCATTTATTCCTCCTACTTCCACGCCTAGTACTAGTTCTACATTACCGTCTCCACCTCTTACGGATGAAGTACCAAAGACAAAACCTTCATCATCCCCACCTTCCACCTCTAAACCTTCTATCTCTAAACCTTCTACCTCTCAACCTTCACTTTCTACACCTACACCTCCTAAGCCCAATATTCCTTATCCATCTCGGTTAGACAAGTGCAAATTGCTCACCGAGGATGACATTCAAGTGACAAACTTTTTGAAAAAGATTTCGGGAGTGAACATCACCATTAGCCTTGTTGAAGCTCTTGCCCAAATGCCCAAATTCGTTAAGATGTTTATAGATTCGCTTAGTAAGAAGGAGAAGATGGCTGAATTTGTCAACACCCGCTTAAATGAAAATTGTTCTGCAGTCCTCTTTAAAGAACTTCCAGAAAAACTAGGAGATCCCGGTCGTTTTGTGTTACCTTGTACATTTTCCAAAACTGAAGAATCTACTGCCTTAGCCGATCTCGGGGCAAGTATAAATTTGATGCCATTAAGTGTTTCGAAAAAGTTATCATTACCCGATCTTACACCAATAAAAATGACTCTTGAGCTAACAAATGGAATTCTCGCTTACCCCGTTGGTATTGCCGAAGATGTGTTTGTTAAAGATGGTACCTTCACTTTTCCGGTCGATTTTAGTGTTGTTGACTATGAAATATACCCTCATATTCCGTTACTACTTGGACGACCATTCTTGAGAACCGGAAAAGCTTTAGTCGATGTTGCCGAAGGTGAACTCATTCTAAGGGTCGGGAATGATCAACAATTTTTTAAGATTGGGAAGATTATAAACAAATCAATTGGAAGAGAATCGACGAATATGATTTATGTGCTTAAACACGAGCTTGATACAACTCCTTTGGAAGGAACAAAGCTTGATGATTTTATCGTCTATAACAATCCTCTTTTCGAGCCTATCTATGATAATCCACTTTTTGAATAAAATGTGGATGATTCTGAAGATACTCTTCCTAATTTGGATGCCCTACCAATATATGATGTTCTACCAATCTATGATGATGATTCTAGTTCCGATGTGGATGATTATGATGATTTTTCTTCAGAGTATTAAGACATGCCAACTTATGATGACTTTGATGATGTTGATACTCTTTCGAGTGATTCTTCAAATGATATGTCTCCTAATGATGATTATGCTCCTATTTTTAATGAAGATCCTCCGGCAACAATGCTTGATCCTACTTTGGATGATTACTCATTTGAGGAAGATTTTTCTATTTTTGGCAATGCATACTTCCCCAATGAGCATGATTCTCCTCCTTTGGACTCTGATTTGTTGGGAATAAATTAAGGCCAAATCACTTGAGCGCTGACAAGAACAAAACAAGCGTTGACAAGAACAAAACAAGCGCTGACAGCTCAAGCGTTGACAAGTTAAAGTCAAGCGTTGACACATTGAAAATAAGTACTGATGGAAGATATATTCTACGCGTGTATTATATTCTAGAATACTTCTAGTAAAGATAAGAACAATAATGTATTTTCTATATTTATCTTTACCTAGAATAGTTGATACGTAGATTATTGTACAAGGCTTCTTATGTCTATAAAAGAAGGCCTTTAGGTTAATGTTTAATATAAGTTATATATAAGTTTTCGTTCGTAAACATCTTTCATTGTAAGCAAGTTTGATATTGATAATCAAAGTGAAAGTTTGTTTATATTGTTGTGTGTTCTTGTTTAAGTGTTAAATTCCGCATAACACTTAGATTCATAAAGCATATACAAAGGTTTCTCTACGTGTATTACTTGATCTAATCTCGTATACACAAAGCTAATCGATCTAAGTTTGGGATCAACAAGTGGTATCAGAGCTTGTTGAGGAACTTTTGATCTTAAAGAACACCAGAACCCTAAAAACACCAAAACCCTAATTTTCTCAGAAACCCTAACAACATCATGTATTAAGCAATAACCTCCTCCTCCTCAACCTTACCAAACATCAAGATTCCCATGCTTGATGCAACCAACTTTGACTTATGGAAGTTCAACTTTGAACAATATCTGGGGATCTATGACTACACACTATGGGAGATTATTGAATATGGAAACACATTCAATAAGGCTCAAAATATTCTTGATGCCATTACTCAAAGATCAGCTGTTGCTGGATGTTCTGAAGCAGATAAGAAAGAAAAACCTAGAGATGGTAGAGTTGTGGCTGCTGATGACATTGCAAAGAAAAGGGTTGACATGAAAGCCCTAAATATTCTGAAAGTCTCCTTGGGACAAGAAAACCAGCATAAATATAGAGGCTATGAATCTGCTAAGGAGCTTTGGGAAGCTCTTGAAGTTGCATATGGTGGCAATGCAGACACTAAGGAGGAAAATAAAAAGAAACTTCTGCATGATTATGATGTCTTCAAAGCTCAACCCAATGAGAAACTGAGTAGTGTGAGAAGCAGATTGCTTGACATTACAAGCAAGTTGTCCTTCATGGGGACACAAGTTGGTGATGTTGACATTAATGATACCTTTCTTAAAAGTCTTGGTGAGGCATGGAAGATTGAGGAAAGATCTATTCTTGCCAACAATACTTACAAGAGCTCCTCGTTTGATGACATCTACAACAAACTAAGATTGTTGGAAGATGAAACTCTTTTAGAGCATGGAAGCAAATCTACCACCAGTAACATGGCCTTCTTCTCTTATAGTGAAGGTCAATTCAATCAGAAGGACTCTTATATGCATCCAATTACTGGATCATCATATGTCAACGCTTGAGCTGTCAGCGCTTGTTTTGTTCTTGTCAACGCTTGTTTTGTTCTTGTCAGCGCTCAAGTGATCTGGCCTTAATTTATTCCCAACAATCCTCCCCTAAACTTGATATCCACTCTTATGATCAAGTTTCTGAATAAGCATTAAGGACTAGGAGGAATCTTACAAACCTTCTCATATTGGTAATGAATAAATCTGATCAAATCTTTTGCCACGTCACTTGAATAATCTATTTCCAGCTGAGTGTCCTTCATCTTTTCCAAAATAGCCTTGGATATGAAATACTGAGCATCCACAAGTAGATACTCAGCAAACTTTGTAGAGCTCAAATGATATACACCAGCAGCTGAATATAACCTCCATTGAAGACCACTGAGGTCATCTTCAAGATCCTTCCATATTGCAGGATCCTCATCTTTTGGTCCACACATTCTTTTGAATGTGGTCCAAAGTTTTATTCCATTGACTGAAGTTGGTGCTTCAGCCTCATACTTGGTCTCCAGCAACCTCCAAAGGTTCACCAAGTCTTCTCTATCACAACTTGCAAACAAAGATATGAGAGTGGTAAAACTGTGTACCTCCTTGCCAAATCTGCCAATCTTCCAGAACCCACATTTATCTTCTTCATAGCTCACAATTGGGTTCCTGGAATCTAATGGTAATACTTGCACCATATCTGAAGCTTCTAATGGGGAGAGCTTGAGGCTCTTTCTTTTAACTACTTCACTTGGATATAGTGGATCCATATCTTTTGGAAACTCAAATGAAATTCCCTTCTTTACTGGCCTGGGAACCATCATAGCTTTCTTGATTTCCATTTCTTCTGCAAGTTCCTCCTTTATTTCATCTGAAAGAAGTCTGAGAGTGTTTGCTTCCTGCACTCTCACCCAAATGGGATAAGCCCTGTTTTCCAACTCATCAAATGTCAAAGCTTTCAACTTCTGATATGTCCATCCAACTCCATGACATCTGAGCAACATAAAGAAGAGCTCCCTTCTATCCCTTTTCAATTCTAAGAGAATGTTACTTGCCTTGTGTTTCAAAATTACTTGGCAATCCTTCTGAACTCTAAGAAGAAGCTCCAAACACCATATTTGATCTGAAATGGTCAAGTCTGGATTATCCATGCATCTTTCTTCCCAAGCATTGTACATTTGAACCACCTCTGGCATGTCAAAGTCAACCTTCAATTTCAATTCTCTCAACTTTTCCCTAGCAAACTCATCACCATACTCAAGCCTTTCTGGTTCTATTATCATCACACTTGAGTCTGAGCTAGCTCCATCACTTTCTTCTTCTGAAGTCACAATAAATGGTGACTTTTCCTTTTCATCTTGTTCCATGATTTGTGCAGCTAATCTTCTATCAAACTCAACCTGAGCTGCATCCTTTGGAACACTCTCTTCTACCATTTTACCCTTACCCTTATCTGATGGTGCAATGGTTGGTAAGGTTGATGGTAATACCTGAGTAGAAACATCCTTGATGATAGATGATGACTGGGATACATCACCTTCATGTGCAGGTCTGTCAATGCCCAAATTTGTTCTATCAGCGCCCAAAATACTTCTATCAGCGTCTAAATTTTCCTTGTCAACGCTCAAATATCTTCCCTCAGCGCCTTGTGTAACCTCTCTCAACATAGCTGTAAATGATAAATTTAAGTTGGTGGGAGAGACTAAGGACGTATCAAAACCTGTTTGTTTCTTCAAAGTTGTAAGGGCCTCAGCAACATCCATTGATTGACCATCCTGGCTGCCCTTATCACTTAGATTTATTTGATCTTCCTCCCCTTTGGAAGATTCCTCCATACCCCTCCTGGCACTAGCAGTCTCCAAAACAACAATCCTCTCCCTCAATTGCTTGAGTTCAAGGCCTTGTGAGCTGACAATTTGTACTAAGTCTGCATTTTGCTTTTTCAAGCTTATGCAGACTGCCGTCAATTCCATAAGAGTCATTAGTTCCAGTCTGCCCTCTTCTAAAATGGGGATTTGACCTCCCAAGTCAGATTCATTGGGCATGGATGAGGACTTAATGATGGTGGGACTGCCTTGGCCAGCATCTAAGCCTGAACCAATAGTCCCAGCCTCATCCAGGTCACCAGCCACACTTGTGGTGGTGGTTCTCTCTGCTACATGGCAAGGACCACTAGAGGAGAACACTCCAGTAGTCCTTTAGCGTTTCATCAACCTATATTCAGGGGGTGTGGAAGATGGTGTGGAAGAATGGGTAGATGTGGGTTGGTTAAGGGGTGTTTGGGATTGTGAAGGTTGTGTGTCAGCGTTGGAAGTAGGCACATCAACGCCAACATTGAGTGTGTCAACGTTGAAGGATTCTGAGTCAATTTGCATTTGTTCAGGTGAAGGTAAAGGTTCAAGAATTTGTTCAAGTTATGGTTGAGGGTCAATTTGAGGTTGGGGGTCTGGTTGGGGTTGTGCTGCTGCAATAACAGCAAGCATGGCTTGGGTTAAAGGTAGGTCTCTATGGGGTGGTGAGTCCATCTTCATAAAAATAGCTTTCTTTTGCTTAGGGATCTTATAAAAATCATTGTGATCCCTTGAGCAGTAACCTTGATCATCAAAAACCATTTGCAGAAAACGGGGATAAGCTAAAGTCATTTTTGTCCCCTTGTTTTTACACATCCCCTCAAAAATCATTTTAGAATAGTTATATTTTTGCCCTGTTGCAATGCACACAATAGCACTGGCAATGGATCTATTGATCTCATTGTGTGCAGTACATTTGGGACTCAAACATTGAAGGAGGACACATATGAGGTACTTCCAAGCTGGAGGAAATTCCTGCTTATGATACTTATTGAGAGTACCTTCATCAAGAAAAGGATATCCCAAAGCCCTAAGCCCTTGTTCTATTTCATTTATGGGAAGGGTGGCTATACCATCAGCATCATCAAGATGCAAGGCTTGGCGTACCAAGGCCTCAGTAACCACCCAAGATCTCCCATGAACAATAGAAGTCAATGTGGTCACTCCATTAACTGTTGAGGAATTGACAGTGTTCCAAAACTGCTTAATGTGTGTGACTGGAATGAGTGGTGCATGAGAAAGAGCATACCTTAATGGGGATGCGTTAAAATACGCCACCATTTGTGTGTATTGGGGAAACAGAGCATCATCAGCTTCAAGATAAGCAATCATGTTGTGTTGTGATCTGAACCTCAATTCCAATTCTGTCGGTTTAAACTTTGGTGCCATTGATGAAAGCTGTTAATTTTAAGTAAAGAAGATGAAGTTGATAAGAGAAAATTGTTAGACAAGAATTATAGATACCCTGTTTAAAATAGGAGCCAAATTTATAGGAGAAAAAGGAATGCATGTGATTGGCCCAAAAATAGGCAAAGATTTTCAAAAATCAATCATGAAAATATTGAAAAAGATATAAGTTATCTCATGCATTAAATGAAAGTAACAACTCCTAAAATTACGGCTTGAAAATATGTCAAAAAGTAACAATTGGGTAGGTCCCATTGAGTGTCAACGGTCAAAAATAACCTATCAACGCCCAACGGCTATAATCTTGTCAACTCTTGCCTAAAGCCATGTCAGCGTCCAATTTGGTCACAACAACGCCTGGAAAATACTTGTCAGCGTCCAAACATAAAAATATTTTAAAAAGTGAAAAATGACCTTAACAAGTAATTTATCCTAGAGAAGATAACCAATAGTTGATAATTATTATAGGGCGGCAAGCACTGTCCAGTTATGCACACTTGCATAAGCAAGATAGACATAACAGTCCTCTAGTGTCCCTTGCTAACCAAAACTCTTAACAACTAAGTTACCTTATAAAATCCTTGTTACTCCCAGGTAAATCCCATATCAAAATATTCCCAAGTCTCCCAACAGACCACAACCAATTCTAGGCCAAAAATGTCTTGGCAGCATGCACAGTATATCAACTTTGCATGCTACAATGCCTCATGATTTAGTAGAAACTAACTCATACTCACCTGTGGACACAATCTAGAATTGTGATAAGAGTATCATATGGATACCCAAACATCCTAAAGGTTCCTAAAACCTCCCCTTAAACTATGATACAAAAAGTTTGCTAAAATCATGCATGAACATAAAAAATTTATGTCAAGATAGGAATGAAACATTCCAACCATCATCTATAAATAAAAACTTGTCCAAATGCTTCTCCATTGATCCATAAGCAACTCTGTATCCAATGGTATACTCCTAACACCATCTGCACATTTAGATTGAAAACCACAAAACTAACATTGTTGCTAACAACGCCCCGATAACACATGACAGCGTTGAGGGAAGCTTTGTCAGCGTTAGACAATTATATTGCTGACAACGTTACAAAAACACTTATCAGTGTTCAAGCAACCTTTGTCAGTGTTAGAAAAATATAGTGGAAAATCTAAATCATCAATAAGACCAACAATAATAATGCATCATCCTGTACATACTTTTACAAAAGACTCCAAAACACATATTATGTGAGATTGACCATTCCAATACTTGTTACCAAGTATTGAAATCTCCCAACATCAAAAGGTTTAGTTAATAAATCTGACACATTTTCCTCAGTGTCAACCCTATCTGGTTGTATTAAACCTTTCTCAAAGCAATCTCTTATAAAATGGTGTCTAATTTCTATGTGTTTAGTTTTAGAATGATGTACAGGATTCTTAATGATGCATAAAGTACTATTATTGTCAACAAATATCTTAGTATGCATGAAATTGTACCCATAGTCCAACAGCTGGTTCTGAATCCACAACACTTGGCCACAACATGCAGCTGCAGCCACATACTCTGCTTCAGTTGTAGAATTAGCCACCACTGTTTGTTTCTTGCATTGCCAAGATATCAACCTGCTCCCAAGAAACTGACATCCACCAGTTGTAGATTTCCTATCAAATTTATCACCTCCATAATCACTATCTGAATATGCAATCAGCTCCAATGGTGAATCCTTTGGGTACTACAAACCAAGACTAGGATTGCATCTTAGGTACCTAAAAATCCTCTTCACAGCATAAAGGTGACATTCTTTGGGACTCACTTGATGGCGTGCACAAGCACACACAACAAACATAATGTCAGGTCTGGAAGCAGTAAGATACATCAAGGATCCAATCATGGATCTATAGTGCCTCACATCAACATCTTTCCCATCTCCAATCTTTCCCCAAGGGTGTTCTCTATCCATAGGAGTAGTATCCCTCTTTTCATGTGGAGAAAAGCCAAACTTCTTCAAGATCTCAGCAACATATTTGTCCTGGGAGATGAAGATACCATCCTCTTTCTGCTGAACTTGTAAACCAAGAAAGAAGTTCATCTCCCCCATAGCACTCATCTTGAATTTGTCTGTCATAAGCTTGGAGAAATCCTCACTCATCTTTGGATCAGTAGACCCAAAAATGATATCATCAACATAGACCTGCACAAGCAACACATCCTTGCCTTTCTTCTTTGTAAATAATGTTTGATCTATGGTGCCCCTCTTGAATCCATTGTCCACCAAATAGTTAGACAAAGTACCATACCATGATCTAGGGGCTTGATGAAGGCCATACATAGCCTTTTTGACTCTATACACTTTATCTGGATGCTCTGGATCCTTAAAACCAAGAGGTTGCATTACATATACTTCCTCAACAATGGTGCCATACAGAAAGGCACTCTTGACATCCATTTGATAGACTGTGAAGCTCATGCAGGAGGCATAGGCTAGAAAAATCCTAATAGCTTTAATCCTTGCAACTGGTGCAAAGACCTCCTCATAGTCTATCCCCTCCTCTTGTGTATAACCTTGAGCCACTAACCTTGCCTTGTTTCTGACCACAATACCTCTTTCATCTCTTTTGTTCCTGAGAACCCATCTTGTCCCTATAGGTCTGACATATCTAGGACAATCAACCAGCTCCCAAACATCCTGAATTACAAACTGGTGAAGCTCATCCTGCATTGCTTCCACCCAACTTGGTTCTTTGAGAGCATCAAATATTTTCTTGGGTTCTTCTTGTGACAGAAAACATGCAAACAAACATGCTTGCACAAGAGGGGTATCAACCTTCTTGTGTATATTGGCAATAAACCCACCAAGACCTTGATGAGACCTTCTAGTCTGAACTGGAGTCATAATATCACCAATGATCTGGGAAGGGGGTGATTCTTCATTGTAGAAGTGAGAACTCCTCCTTCAAAAAGTCTGATGTCCTCAACCTCATGCTCCATGTTGCCAATATCTTCTTCATCAGACTCTCTTATATCAACATAAGGATGACCTTCTTCATAAGAATTGGAAGGTTCACCTTGTTCAAAAGTGGAAGAGAAAAGATGTGCAAAGGTGTTGTCAACGTCTGAACCTTGTTTGTCAGCGCTTGGGCTAACAACGCTTGAACTGTTGTTGTCAACGTCTGAGCCATCAACGTCTGAATTGGTCTTGTCAGCGCTAGATTTACCTTTGTCAGCGCCTGAAGGACCATGCATGTTTGTATCTGGTGGTACTTGGAAACCACCATTATCTTGTCCAGCAGCAGCACCAGCAAAAGCATCTGTCCAAATGGGAATTGTGACATATTCTAAGGTAGGAGATGCCTTTTCTGCTTGTGATCCAACCTTCTCATGAACCTGTGTACCTGAAACATTAACAACTTGTTCCTCCACAACATTTGAAGTTACCTTCACAATGTCTAGATTAGTGACAGGCATATAATTTAAAGTTCTAGATAAGGGTTCCAAATCAAACAACCAATTAGGACCACTTTCAGGATCACTAGGTTTATTCTCTAAGAACCTAACATGTACTCTTTCAACTATACGTTTGTCCTCTTTAAGATAAACCCTATAACCCTTGCTCTGCACTGAATACCCCATGAAGTAACCCTCATCACCATTTGCACTAAATTTCCCTAAGGCATCACTAGTATCCAAAACTACTACATGACAACCAAAAGGTCTGAGAAAACCAATATTAGGTTTTCTTCCCCAAAGTAACTCATAAGGTGTTTTGTTCTGAATTTTGTTAACCAATGCTCTATTTTGCACATAGCATGCTGTATTAACAGCCTCAGCCCAAAAGGCTATTGGAAAGTGAGCATCAGCCAACATTGTTCTGGCTGCGTCAATTAGGGTTCTATTTTTCCTCTCAGCAACCCCATTTTGTTGTGGGGTTCTAGCAATGCTAAATTTCCTAGTAATTCCTTTCCTGGCACAGAAATCATCTAGCTTCTTGTTCCTAAATTCTCCACCATTATCACTCCTAAGCATTTTAACCTCATTGCCAGACCTTTTCTCAATCTGAGTGATAAAATCAATAAGAACATCAGTTGTGTCACTCTTCATAGCTAGAAAGAATGTCCAAGTAAACCTAGAAAAGTCATCTGTGATAACAAAGCAATATGACTTACCATTCAAACTTTCTATATTTGTTGGACCAAAGAGGTCCATGTGAAGCATATGAAGAGGTCTGGTACTAGTATGCACCTGTTTGGACTTGAATGAGACCTTGTGCTGCTTGCCTTTAAGACATGCAACACAAGAATGGTCATTGTGGAAGGCCTTATCAGGCAAACCATCAACTAAACCAAGCCTCACAAGTCTATTTATATTTTTAAAGTTTATGTGCCCTAGTCTCCTGTGCCACAAATTACTCTCATCTACTGAGGCCTTAGCATAAAAACAAGTGATACAAGGCTTTTGCCCGTATAAAAATTAAAGTTCTCTTGTCGTGTGTCTCTTCGAATTGAAAAACTTGTGTTTAATGTGTGACTCTGTTTTATTTTGGTGGAAAAAATGTGTCGTTGTAGTTTTTTTAAAATAAAAGTGCGGAACAATTAAAGTAAAGGTGCGTTAAAGTAAATCTAAGTCTAATTAAAATAATGGTGCAAGTATTTAAAAGCGTGACTGAAATTAAAAGGCACTAAAGTAAATGACGTAAACTAAGGCAAACTTAAAACGCAATCAAAACTTAAACTAAGGCAAGACTAAAATTTAACTAAGGCAAAATAAACTTAAAGTGCAACTAAATAAAAGGCGGGAAAAATAAAGCTTGAAAATAAAGATAAGTAATTTAAAAAGAAAGACTAAAAAGGAAGAACTGAAAGAAACCTTGATTCGGAAGTTTAGAACTTCCGAATGAAGAAGCTTGAGTCGGAAGTTTGCCATTGGTTCAGAACATTGAGTTGATCCGGAACTTTTGAGAAGTTCCGGATGAAGCCCCTTGGTTCGAAACTTTGGAGTTCCGAATGAATACTCTTGACTCGGAAGTTTTCACTGATTCGGAACTTATCCTTCGTTCGGAAGTTTCGTTCGGAAGTTTTCTGTTGATCCGGAACTTTTGAGTTCCGAATGAATCTCCTTGACCCGGAACTTTTGAGTTCCGAATGAAGTATATTGACCCGGAACTTTTGATTTCCGAATGAACAAATTCCTGACTCGGAAGTTCTCCTTCGTCCGGAACTTTGAATGTTCCGGATGAACAGTCTTTACTCGGAAGATTTCCTGGGAAAACAGAAACACAAACAAACACTCCCGAAGAACAAGGGAATACAGTAACAACAGATCTAATAACAAAATTAACCAAAATAAACACAAACGATTTAATCAAAGTAATAATGAACCATCAATAATCATAAACTAACAATTTAAATCAACAAAACAAACAATTTTAACCACAATAATTAAAAACCCACTTGATCAAAATAAAAGCATGAACATGAACACAAAACATAAAAATGAAAGATTGAGAAAGGTAGATGAGAGATTGACAAGATAAAGTAAAGATTGACAAGAATTAAAATGAAAACTTACTTGGAATTAAATGGTAATTAAGGTGCATAACATGAATTTAAATTGACCAGATAAGTAAATGACAAGGTAATTAAATGGTGGAAGGTCTAATTGTCACCATTAGCCAACAAGAAATAAACTTAACTAGTCCTAATCTATATATAGGGGAGGATTAGGAAGCTTCCTCCCCTCTTTCCTTTTCTCTTAATTACAAGATTAGGTCCTTCATTCTTTAATCTTCATTAATTGCGTCATTAGTCCTTTTCTTCTAATCTTCTTTAAACTTGGACTTAAAGGACTTTTGGCTTCGGGATTTCTTTGAACTCGTCTTTAAATTTTTCAATAAAATAGACTTGAATTCTTCGGCTTTCGATAAACTTCCGTCTTTTGACTTTTTCTTCGATAAATCTTCAGAATTGGTCTTGGACTTCCGTTCTTTTTGCACTCTTGACTTCTTGACTTCGTCTTTCATCTTTTTCTTCAATAAAAGTCCGTAAATGCCCGTGAATGTCCGTGTTTTCTCCACTTTTCACCTTTTCGTCCTAAATCACAACAAAAACACAAACCACGCATAATTCCGACATAAAAGACATAAAATACACGTTTTGCTCCGGTTATTATTGTAATTAAGTGGTAGAAAAGATGGGTGTTTACACACCTATGAAATCCCCTACACTTGACCATTGCAATGTCCTCATGCAATGCATTAGTTACAAAGCAAGATTACAATTTTCATCATAATTAATCCACGTTGGCCTTTATTAAAGAAATAGAAACTATAAACATTCAAAATAAAGAAATCAAAAGCATAACTTGGGTTTTGGAAATGTCATGAATAATCATCATCCTCAAGTTTTCACTTTCTCCAAACCAAGCTTAAAAACGAGATCATTGTTATTATAAGTTAGTAGACTAACACGAACTCATGTGGGCCAATTATTCACTTAGACTCCCTTATTTCTAGGGGTGTCTCTTATATTTTATTATTGTCTTGAATGATCACGAGGATGCATTTTTGACTTATTTCGATAGTTATTAAGTCTGAAAATAAAGTGAACGATTTAATCAATAATTAGCTAAAGGACAAAATCTTTTAAAACTGCTTCTCGGGACCTCATAAAGTTCATATCTTGGCATAACTCGCTTCGCGATTTGAGACCTTTCTCGGACCGATATTTGGCAGCGACTTCATACTTCAAACCTTGAGAGACGTTCATGAAATAATGGTCTTCTCTTCATAATAGAATTTCTTCACTTGAAGTTTTGAGAGATTCATACTTGGACCACGACTTCTTCATTTTTCTCCAATCTTTATTTTGGACTTTTATATACAACGATCCGCCTCCTTTTATGACTTGGATCTATTTATCCTCATACCTTGTTAGGGTCTTTTCGGATACACTTCTCCATGACTTTTGGGGAGTGTTTGCTTTTCGTCGTGTGTCTCGATCCTTCATATTGATTTTTGATAAATGATTCTTCACATCACTTTGGATATTTAGCAACAAAATATAGCCCTCATGCCTTGTTAGGGCCTTTTCGGACTCGCCAATCTTCGCATCCCGCTTCAATAAGTTATGCCTTGGCTATGAACTCTAATCCATACCGAGCAACTTTTAAACGATCTTGGGCTAGAAGCTAAGTAACTTTTCAAATCGTACAACCTTATTTATTAGCAGATAAATTTATTAGCAAGCGATGGGAGAATAGGTTTATAATTAACTCACATAAATTCACGAAAGAATACCGAATTTATAATTGGCTCTATCATCTCTCGTTCTCCACAGTTTAAAATCTTAAGTAATGAGACTCGTGGATACTTAGCCTGTTAAATCAAAGTTTTGGGTTTTCGAGTCGCCTATAGGATCTTGCAAATTCTTAGACTCTTTCAAGTTTAGAAATCGCATTTTAAAGTTACCTTGATAAACGACTCTCTAGGATCAATTATAGGAACTTGCGAAAAGTTCTTGTTCTTAACCCGTGAGAGTTAAGACTTTCGCGTTTTATAGCTCCCTATATAAAAGCCTAGCAAAACTCGACTTAAACACTTTAAGGATACTAGCTAGAGTAACTTGGATAAGTAAACTCGGGTTGCGTCAAAAGATTCACAACGTTTTGAAAATTAAAACCATTTATTAAACATTTATTCTAGCAAAGAAAGAAAATAACTATACAAAAGTAAAAACTAATAGGCCAAAATAGATCAAAAAATTTGAAAAATGTCAAAAATTGATTTTCCGGTTAAAATGAGGACAAAAACAAGGAAAAGACCACTTAACTTCGATAGAAGTCCCCCCTACACTTATGATAAACATTGTCCTCAATGTTTAAGCATGTGGGAGTAAACTCCCCTACACTTAGGACATTGTGCACTTTGTTTAAATCTCGCGAAGGAAAAGACAACTAAAGAAATTCCTATTTTAATATTGAGAAAATATAAAATAGTGAATCGAAAAGAGTTTAGGATAGAACCGGGATAATGTAGAACACGGAATCACGGGTCGTCAAGAATCATCAAGAGTGGATCATTGAAGCTCGAATCCCTGATTAAGAAGTGAGGAGAGGAAATAGCAAACCAAAGGGTCTCCCCTACACTTATGATAAAGAAAGCGAAAAGATAGATGCATGGGTTGCCTCCCAAGAAGCGCTTGATTTTTGTTAACCGAGTCGTGAGCCTGACTCGACCTTGATCATCAACGGAAGAAGCATAAAACATATCCACCAGGATCAAAGACATAGTTTTCGTCCATCAATAAACACGAGCTTAAGGCGAACAAGGCAAGCCAAATAAGAAGTGGCAAGGTTCCCTTAAGCAGTGACGGAGCACGATGGAAGCAAGGTTGAAGTGGTGCAAGCATGTCTTCAATGGTTCCAAAGATTTTTCCTTTTATTTCATCAGGTGGATACTGAGATGGCTTAAAGACTTCAATACCGGGGTCGAACACCTTTTCCTTCAGGGGAAAATAGCACTCAGGCTCAACCGAGTGTGAAGAAGATCCGCAAAGAAGCACAACCTCGTCCTTAGAAGGGGGACAAAGAGGTGTCAAATCATATGTGCAACGGATATTGGTGTCAACCGGTTTCTTCTCCTTTGACAGAATGTTCTTCAAATCCAAAGTAGGATCAAGACGATAATCTTCAAAGTCATAAGGAGGAGCATCACTCTCATGAGGGAAGTACATGTTGAGAAATTCAGAGAAGTCTTCCTCAAATGAGTAGTCGTCCAAAGTAGGATCGAGTGATGGCGAAGGATCTTCATCATGTGAAGAATCGCTCGAGAGAGTATCAGCCTCATCAAAATCATCAAAAGTGGGCAGCTCGGGATACTCAGAAGTAAGGTCATCATAATCATCCGAGTCTGAGCTAGAATCATCATCATCATAAGCATCGAAGACCGGTGGAGAATCATAAATGGGAGAAGCGTCCAAAGTAGGGAGAGAATCATCCACATTATCTTCAAATATTTGATTATAAGTGGAAGAATCGAATAGAGGATTGTCGTAAACGACAAAGTCATCGAGCACATTGATCATATTCACTGATTCTCGTCCAAAATATTTGCCTGTAAGCTTCCTGATAACTAGGTTTTACCTAGTTAAAAATAAAGATTATAAGTTCGTGTTCTCGGTATCTTAACGAATTGATCTAGGCTCCTATGTGTGACTTAGTTGATCTTTGGTGAAAAAGAATATTTTTGGGTGATTTTAAATTTAAATGCAAAGACTTAAAAGTAAAAGTGCTCTTAAAGTAAATCTAAGTCTAATTAAAGTAAAGGTGCAAGTATTAAAGTAAAGTGGCTGAAATTAAAGGCTCTAAAGTAAATTGACGTAACTTAAATCTATCTAAGGCAAACTTAAAGTGCGACTAAAACTAAGGCAAATAATCTAAAAGTGCAATTAAATAAAAGGCAGGAAAAATAAAGCTTGAAGATAAAAATCAAAGACAAAAGCTAATAAGAACCTGAATACAGCTCATTCGGAATAAACCTTCGTTTGGAACAATCACTCGTCCTAAATGTCACCTTTGGTTGAAATGATTCTTCTTCACTTGGAATATTACCAAAATCCTTGATCCGGAACAAATTGGTCTGAATATGTCACTTATCCAAAACAATGCTTCGTTCGGAACTTGCTGATTCGGAACTTGTAAATTCTTCCTTGATTCGGAAGTTTCTGGTCACCCCTTGATTCGGAAGTTTCCGAATGAAGCTCCTTGATTCGGAAGTTTAGAACTTCCGAATGAAGGCCCTTGGTTCGGAACTTGGAGTTGGTTCGGAAGGTTCCAAATGAAGCTCTTTGGTTCGGAAGTTTTGACTTCCGAATGAAGCTCCTTTATTCGGAACTTTTGAAGTTCCGAATGAGTTTCCTTGATTCGGAACTTTTTGAGTTCCGAATGAACAGACTTGGTTCGGAAGTTTTGACTTCCGAATGAAACACCTTGTTCGGAACTTTGGACTTCCGAATGAAGCTTTCTATCCTTTCTTTGGTTCGGAACTTTTTCTGGAAAGATCAGAAACAAGGCAAAATCTTCCGAAGAACAAGGAAGATAGTAACAGTAGCAGATATAAACATAAATTAACCAAAATCAAACACACGGATAGATTAAAACAGTAACGAATCAATGAATAAGCATCAACACATAATCAAAAACATGAAATCAAACAACTTTAACCACAATAATCAAAAACCATTAAGATCAAATAAAAGCATAAACATGAACATAACATAAACACATGAATCAAAGAAGAAGAAAGGTAGATAAGAGATTGACAAGATAAAATAAAGATTTGACAAGAATTAAAATGAAAACTTACTTGGAATTAAATGGTAATTAAGGTGCATAACATGAATTTAAATGACATGAAAAGTAAATGAACAAGTATTTAAATGGTGGAAGACTAATTGTCACCTTAGCCAACAAAATGAAATGTTTACATCTAATGACTATTTATAGGGGAGGATTAGGAAGCTTCCTCCCCTCTTTCCTTTTCTCTTAATTGCAAGCTTAAGTCCCTTCTTTTATTAATCTTCATTAATTGCGTCATTAGTCCTTTTCTTCTAATCTTCTTTAAACTTGGACTTAAGGGACTTTTGGCTTCGGGATTTCTTCGAACTCGTCTTTGAATTCTTCAATAAAATAGACTTGAATTCTTTGGCTTTTGATAAACTTTCGTCTTTTGACTTTTTCCTCGATAAATCTTCAGAATTGGTCGTGGACTTCCGTTCTTTTTGCACTCTTGACTTCTTGACTTCGTCTTTTATCCTTTTCTTCAATAAAAGTCCGTAAATGCCCGTGAATGTCCGTGTTTTCTCCACTTTTCACCTTTTTATCCTAAATCACAACAAAAACACAAACCACGCATAATTCCGACATAAAAGACATAAAATACACGTTTTGGTTCGGTAATTATTGTAATTAAGTGGTAGAAAAGATGGGTGTTTACACACCTATCAAATCCCCTACACTTGACCATTGCAATGTCCTCATGCAATGCATTAGTTACAAAGCAAGATTACACTTTTCATCATAATTAATCCACGTCGGCCTTTATTAAAGAGATAAAATAAATAAAAACATACAGAATAAAGAAATCAAAAGCATACCTTGGGTTTTGGAAATGTTATGAATAATCATCATCCTCAAGTTTTCACTTTCTCCAAACCAAGCTTAAAAACGAGATCATTGTTATTATAAGTTAGTAAACTAACACGAACTCATGTGGGCCAATTATTCACTTAGACTCCCTTATTCCTAGGTGTATCTCTTATATTTTATTATTTGTCTTGAATGATCACGAAGATGCATTGTTTGACTTATTTCGATAGTTATTTAGTCTGAAAATAAAGTGCACGATTTAATCAATAGTTAGCTAAAGGACCAAATCTTTTAAAACTGCTTCTCGGGATATCAAAAAGTTCATATCTTGACATAACTTGGTTCGCGATTTGAGACCTTTCTCGGGCCGATATTTGGCAGCGACTTCATACTTCAAATCTTGAGAGACGTTCATGAAATAATGGTCTTCTCTTCATAATTGGAATTTCTTCACTTGAAGTTTTGAGAGATTCATACTTGGACCACGACTTCTTCATTTTTCTCCAATCTTTATTTTGGACTTTGATATACAACGATCCACCTCCTTTTATGACTTGGATCTATTTATCCTCATACCTTGTTAGGGTCTTTTCGGATACACTTCTCCATGACTTTGGGGAGTTTTCGCTTTACGTCGTGTGTCTCGATCCTTCATAATGATTCTTCACATCACTTTGGATCTTTAGCAACAAAACATAGCCCTCATGCCTTGTTAGGGCCTTTTCGGACTCGCCAATCTTCGCGCCCCGCTTCATAAGTTATGCCTTGGCTATGAACTCTCGTCATTACCGAGCAACTTTTAAACGATCTGGGGCTAGAAGCTAAGTAACTTTTCAAATCGTACAACTTTATTTATTAGCAAATAAATTATTAGCAAGCGATGGGAGAATAGGCTTATAATTAACTCACATAAATTCACGAAAGAATACCGAACTTATAATTGGCTCTATCATCTCTCGTTCTCCACAGTTTAAAATCTCAAGTAATGAGACTTGTGAATGCTTAGCCTATTAAATCAAAGTTTTGGGTTTTCGAGTCGCCTATAGGATCTTGCAAATTATTAGACTATTTCAAGTTTAGAAATCGCATTTTAAAGTTCCCTTGATAAACGACTCTCTAGGATCAATTATAGGAACTTGCGAAAAGTTCTTGTTCTTAACCCGTGAGAGTTAAGACTTTCGCGTTTGATAGCTCCCTATATAAAAGCCTAGCAAAACTTGACTTAAACACGTTAAGGATACTAGCTAGAGTAAACTCGGATTGAGTCAAAAGATTCACAACGTTTGAAAATTAAACCACTTATTCAAAGATTTATTCTAGCAGGGAAAGAAAATAACTATACAAAGATGACAACTAATAGGCCAAAATAGATCAAAAAATTTGAAAAATGTCGAAAAATTGATTTTCTGGTTAAAATGAGGACAAAAACAAGGAAAAGACCACTTAACTTCGATAGAAGTCCCCCCTACACTTAAGATAAACATTGTCCTCAATGTTTAAGCATGTGGGAGTAAGCTCCCCTACACTTAGGACATTGTGCACGTTGTTTAAATCTCGCTAAGGAAAAGACAACTAAAGAGATTCCTATTTTAATATTGAGAAAATATAAAATAGTGAATCGAAAAGAGTTTAGGATAGAACCGGGAAGAAGTAGAACACGGAATCACGGGTTCGTCAAGAATCATCAAGAGTGGATCATAGAAGCTCGAATCCCTGATTAAGAAGTGAGGAGAGGAAATAGCAATCCAAAGGGTCCCCCTACACTTATGGTAAAGAAAGCGGAAAGATAGATGCATGGGTTGCCTCCCAAGAAGCGCTTGATTTTTGTTAACCGAGTCGTGAGCCTGACTCGACCTTGATCATCAACGGAAGTAGCATGAAAAATATCCACCAGGATCAAAGACATAGTTTTCATCCATCAATAAGCAAGAGCTTAAGGCGAACAAGGCAAGCCAAAAGAGCAGTGGCAAGGTTCCCTTAAGCAGTGATGGAGCACAGTAGAAGCAAGTATGGTGCGGTGCAAGCATGTCTTCAATGGGTCCAAAGATTTTTCCTTTTATTTCATCAGGTGGATACTGAGATGGCTTAAAAACTTCAATACCGGGGTCGAACACTTTTTCCTTCAGGGGAAAATAGCACTCAGGCTCAGCCGAGTGTGAAGAAGATCCGCAAAGAAGCATAACCTCGTCCTCAGAAGTGGGACAAAGAGGTGTCAAATCATACGTGCAACGGATTTCGGTGTCGACCGGTTTCTTCTCCTTTGACAAAATGCTCTTCAAATCCAAAGTAGGATCAAGACGATAATCTTCAAAGTCAAAAGGAGGAGCATCACTCTCATGAGGGAAGTATGTGTTGAGAAATTCAGAGAAATCTTCCTCAAATGAATAATCGTCCAAAGTAGGATCGAGTGATGGTGGAGGATCTTCATCATGTGAAGAATCGCTCGATAGAGTATCAGCCTCATCGAAATCATCGAAAGTGGGCAGCTCGGGATACTCAGAAGTAAAATTAAAATCATCCGAGTCTGAGCTAGAATCATCATCATCATAAGCATCGAAGACCGGTTGAGAATCATAAATGGGCGAAGCGTCCAAAGTAGGGGGAGAATCATCCACATTATCTTCAAAGAGTGGATTGTCAGTGGAAGACTCGAATAGAGGATTGTCATAGACGGTAAAGTCATCGAGCACATTTATCATATTCACTGATTCTCGGCCTCCAAAAGATTTGCCTGTAAGCTTCCCCATTTTAAAAACTTTAGAATCATCCCCGACTCGTAAGATTAACTCACCTTCGGCCACATCTACTAAAGCACGTCCAGTTCTCAAGAATGGCCGACCAAGTATTAGAGGAATACGAGGGTCCATTTCATAATCAACTACGACAAAATCGACCGGGAAAGTAAATGTGCCAACTTTAAGAAACACATCTTCGGCTATACCAACGGGGTAAGCGAGAGTGCGGTTTGCAAGTTCGAGAGTCACCTTTGTTGGAATGAGGTCGGGCAATGATAGTGTTTTCCAAACACTCAGTGGCATCAAATTAATACTAGCCCCGAGATCAGCAAGGGCAGTAAATTCTTCAGTTTTGTTGAACACGCAAGGCAACACAAAACGACCGGGATCTCTAAGCTTTTCCGGAAGTTCTCTAAGAAGGACTGCAGAGCAGTTTTCATTTAATCGTGTGTTGGCGAGTTCAATCAGCTTCTCCTCCTTGCTAAGCAATTCCTTGAATGCTTTGACAAATTTCGGCATGTGGCAAAGTGCTTCAACAAGGCTAATGTTGATGGTCATTTTAGATAGCATATCCACATATTTCAATACATTACAGTCATTCTTGGTTAGCTCGTTGGTCTTGCCTATGCGAGAAGGGTATGGGATTCTGGGTTGATAAGGGTTAGGTGGAGGTGTAGTTGGTGAATGTTGTGATGTTGAAAGGTCCTTCCGAGATACATCGTCATGACGAGGTGGAGACGGTAATGGTGTACTACTACTAGGTGGAAGAGAAATAGGGATACATGGTGGTGGAGGAGTTGTAGATGATGGTGGTGAGTCATGTGGATTGACAATGGTAATTCCACTACGCGTAGTTATAGCACTCACATTAGCTCGCGGATTAGTGACGGTGTTTGAAGGTAGAGAACCCGAGGAAGAAGAAGGTTGAGCTTCGGGCAAGAAACTAGCCAACAGATTCTTTAATTCAGTTGTTTGAGTGATGAAAGAGGATTGAAGATTTTCACGAACCTCGGTTCTGATGTCATTACCTTGCTTCAAGATATCTCCTTTCAAATTTATTATCTGGCTCTGTAGGTTCTTGATTTGCTCACCTTGAGTTCTCATGATGGTGTCAACATCGGGATTAATGGGTGGGTGTTGTTGGGTGGGTGGTTGATAAGGGTTAGAAGCACGAGGTGGGATTTGGTTGTTTCTATTGTAGTTGTTGGCAGGGTTTTGGTTTTGAGGAGAAAAACCGGGTGAAAGGTAATTGTTTGAACGGTAGCTCAGCAGATTTCTATCCCCTTGTTGTCTAGCTTGGTAATTTTCCGGTGAATAATTACCGTAAGCTGCATACACATTTTTCGGATTTCCTTGTGTCGAAGGACAATCGGTGTATGAGTGAGGACCGCCACATGTTTCACAAGGATTAGCGACCGTTTTAACTTGTTGTTGTTGGTTTGAAGCGAGAAGCGTAATACTTTTGCTCATTTCAGCCATCATGCGGGTGAGTTCGGTCATCTCAGGGTTTGCTGAGGTAGAAGAAACATTGACTCTTGATAGGTGTGTAAACACCCATCCTTTTACCACTTAATTCGGGCTAAAACGAGACCAAAACACGTATTTAATATCATTTGTTTGGAATTATGCGTGGTTTTTGTGTTTATTGTGTTTTCAGAGCCAACCGGATAAATATTGAAGAAAACATGGGATTGCACGGGTTTTACTGAAGAAAAAGACTCAAGATAAAGTCTATTGTCCAAGAGATGCAAAAGATTTGAAGTCGCTGGGCCTATTCGAAGATTTATCGAAGAAAAGGACCAAAGATGGAAGATTTATATAAGTCGAAGAAACTCAAGTCCATTAAACGAAGAAATTAAAAGACGAGTTGAATTTAATCGACAACAAATCCCGAATCAGAATCGAAAACGGAAACTTTTCTGAAAAGACGAAAAGACACAAAGAACGGGAGAAAGCCCACTCACCAACCAAAGGACAAGACTATAAATAGCCTTTCCCTCACACATTTTAGAAAAGTTAATTTTCTTTCTTCCTCCCCACTCTTTCTCCTGGTTCGTAGAACACCATCACCACTAGGGTGATTGGTGATTTTTATCTTTGTCTTTACAATCTTGTAATTTTAATCTTTGTTTTTTACCTTGTCAAAACATCAATCATTCAATACTAAGTTCTTGTTTAATCTTCCATTCTCATCTTGTTCATCATCTTCTTTATCTTCAAGTTCTTAAGTTTTTATTTTCTTGATTTGATCTTCAAAAGTTGTTTGGATTTGTGTTTTTATTAGTGGGATTCGTTGCTTATGACATCTAAATGATTTGTGTTTAATTTGGTAAATTCTTTTTAAGTATTTGATTTGATTCTGATTTAAACCCTTGTTCCGTGTTCTTCGCTTTTCTGCTACTGTAACTGGGTTTCAGAACTTCCGAATCAAGACAAAAAGTTCCGAATGAAGTAGTCATTCGGAAGGTTCCGAATCAGTCTTTAAGTTCCGCATCAAGTCACTTTCATTCAGAAGTTTCAAACTTCCGAATCAAGGAGAAGTTCCGAATCAACCTTTTCATTCGGAAAGTTCCGAATCAATCTGGAGGTTCCGAATCAGCAACTTCCGAATCAGTAAGTTCCGAATGAACATTCGTTCGGAAAGTTCCGAATCAGCCATTAAGTTCCGGATGAGTATGTTCCGAATGAGCAAGTTCCGGATGAGTGAATAGTATCTTCCGAATCAGTTAGTTCCGAATCAAGGTTTAAAGTTCCGAATCAGTTATTATTAAGTATTTTAAAGTTACTGTTTTACTGTTGTTGATTTACTGTTTCTTTACTCATATTTCACAATTTACATGTTAACTTTAATTTTAATTTGAACTTTAAATTTTCAACCAAGTTTTTTGTTAGTCATAATTGAAATAATTGCCTTTGATTTAAATTTTCATTTCCACTTTTTATTAGACTAGAAAACCCAACCCCTTTATTTAGTAACCAAGAACAATCATTCCACTTAAGACCTAGATCAATTCGAAAGGATATCGAGAGAAAAATTGAACCTAGCAAAACCCGTGTATCAAATGGCGCCGCTGCCGGCTCTTCTCGTTAAGATCAAAAGTTTTTTGTGAGAAATTGGATTTTGGGATCCGTTCCCCTTGAACGTTACTTTTTCAAAAAATTTTCAAAAACAACTAAAAAAAATATAAAATTTTCAAAAATCCTAAAAAGTAAAAAAACCAATAAAAACCAAAAATATTTTTGCTTTGTTCTTCTTTGTTCGTTCTTTTGCAGGTGTATGCGCACTCGCTCCACGTCTTATCAAGAGCCCGAGCCCCTCGATAACTTAGACATGGCTGGTGTACAAAACAACAATAACATACCACCTCCGAACAACAATAATAACAACAACAACCCGCCTTTCAACAACATGAATAACAACAACAATGAGCACCTTCCGGATAATCGCCCAATGATTGAATTGCTGCAAGCTCATGTTGATGGCAACACGGATCCAATTGTCATCCCACCAATTGCCGCCAACAACTTCGAGCTCAAGTCAGGCTTTATCCAGATGGTCTCAGCTCAACCATTCTTGGGACGCACCATTGATGACCCACACGACCATATCAAGAGATTTCTACAACTCACCAACACGGTCAAGTTCAATGGAGTTTCACAAGAAGTGATAAGGTTACAACTTTTTCCCTTTTCTCTAGAGGGACAAGCCCGGCATTGGCTTGCTAAGGAACCGCCACAGAGTATTCTCTCGTGGACGGATTTGGAAACAAAGTTTATCAACTACTTTTTTCCACCCTCTCGTACTACCGCTTTGCGGAATGAGATTATAAACTTTGAACAAAAGTACGATGAGTCATTCAGTGAATCTTGGGATCGTTTTAAAGATCTTTTAAGAAAATGCCCACAACATGGTTTTACCAAAGTTCATCAAATAAATACTTTTTACAATGGTTTAAGCATGAGTGACCAAGATTCACTGAATAGTGCCTCAGGGGGTAATTTATTGGCTAAGACTTCCAATGCTGCTTGGGACATCATTGAGAACAAATCTCGTGTGCAAACCAAGAGTGTTAGGACCAATGTTGCTAGTGCTAGCACTAATGACAGCGACAAGCGACTTGACAAAATTACCACGCTTCTTGAATCGCTTGTCACCCACACCGTCAGCAACAACAACAGCAACAACGCCAAAAATGCACAAGTGAACGCTGTCAGCCAACCTTGTGAGATATGCGGTGGTCCCCATTCTTACACAACTTGTACCGCCACCCAAGATTACCCTGCTGAGAATGTGAATGCGGCATATGGCACCTACCAACAACCTGCTTATCAAGCTAGACCTCAAGGTGACCGTAACTTGCTTAGCTACCGCAGCAACAACTATCTTTCACCACCTGGCTTTCCTCCAACCAACCCAAACCAACAACAAAACCTTAACCGCCCTACTCAACAACAACAACAACCTCGACAACCATACGTCCCACCTCACAAGCAGCAACAACCACCTCAACGTAACAATCAAGTCTACCAACAACCTGCTTACCAACCACCTGCATACAATGCTCCTCCTACCCAAACCAACACTGCATTACACCAAGAGGTTGCAACCTACATGAGGACCAATGATGTGATTGTGGGAAATCTCAAAGAGGAAGTGCGCAATTTGAAGGCAGATTTGGTTAAGCAAGGAAATGATTTGAGAGCTGATATGAGAAACACGTTGGATAGCCAGACTAATGATCTGAGGAACATGATGGCTAGTTTTTTCCAAAGTAGTCAACCCTCTTCTTCGGGTACTCTTCCGAGTAACACCGTTGCGAACCCAAGAGGGGAGATGAAAGCAATCACTACTCGAAGTGGTAAAGGTACCAAGAAAACCCGAGCTTCCTATACCCCCACCGGTGGTTGTGACTAAGGAAAATGAGTCGCCTGCTCCTATTCCTCATCCTTCTCCTTCCCCAATTTCTCCACCTCTTATTTCTACCCCTCCTCCACCCGTGGTTGTGAGTGATCCTATACTCCCAAAGCCTTCCTCTTCTTCCAATATACCTTATCCTTCTAGGTTGAGGAAAGAGAAGCAAAAGAGCAAGGATGATATTCAGGTTTCTAACTTTCTTAAAATGTTTAAACAACTGAATTTCAACATCTCCTTCGCTGAGGCTCTCGCTCACATGCCTCAATACGCCAAAATGTTTAAAGACCTTCTGAGCGACAAGGAAAAGCTCCTCGACATTGCCAACACCCAACTTAATGAGAACTGCTCTGCAGTGCTCTTAAGGAAATTGCCAATCAAGCTTGGTGATCCGGGTCGTTTTCTTATCCCTTGCAATTTCCCGGGAGTAGAGAATTGCATGGCCCTAGCCGATCTAGGTGCCAGTATTAATCTCATGCCTCTAAGTGTTTGGAAGCAATTATCTCTCCCAGAGCTAGTCCCCACTAAAATGACTTTGGAATTGGCCAACCGTACGGTTGCTTATCCAGTGGGGATAGCCGAAGATGTCATTGTAGGAGTCTACAAATTCACCTTCCCTGCTGATTTTGTTGTCGTCGACTACGAGATGGACCCCCGTGTGCCACTTATTGTTGGTCGTCCATTCCTTAGGACCGGTCGCACTCTTATTGATGTTGAAGCCGGAGAGCTTATCATGAGAGTGGGTGACGACAAAGTAGTCTTCAACATGGGAAAGTTGTCTAAACAGCCTTATTCATATGAGAGCGTTAATTGTATTGACGTTCTTGATGAGGCTTGTGAAGAACACTTTAATGATGCTTGCAAAAGTATTCCTACCTCTCTTCCCACTGTTCAGACCGTGTCCTCCATTGATTCATCATTGTCTCTATTCGGAGATAGTGATTTATTCTGGAACAATCTTGGAGATGCCATGGGAGATGCGAATTTAGCTACTAATGATTCTCCCACCGAGGGGGATGAAGACATGAGTTTCTTTGACAATCTTCTCACCGAAGACAAACCTTCGCCTCCATCTCCCACGGTCATTGCTATCGATACTCCGACTTTGAAAACGCCTCCCGTCGAAAATCCTCTGGATTTAGAACTTAAGGAGTTGCCGCCACATCTCGAGTACGTGTTCCTTGACGACAACAAGAAGTCGCCCGTCATTATTGCAACGGATTTGAAAGATGAAGAGAAGACTCGCCTCATTGCTGTGTTGAAAGCTCACAAGAAGGCTATTACGTGGAAAATCTCGGATATTCGTGGAATTGATCCTCACTTCTGCACGCACAAAATTCTCATGGAGGACGACTATAAGCCCACTATTCAAAGCCAACGAAGGGTGAATCCAAAAATACATGAAGTCATCAAAACAGAGGTTATCAAACTTCTTGATGCGGGTATGATTTACCCTATTTCGGATTCACCGTGGGTTAGTCCAATCCATTGTGTGCCCAAGAAGGGCGGAATAACCGTTGTTCCCAATGAACACAACGAGTTGATTCCCACTCGTCTCGTTACTGGGTGGAGAGTTTGTATAGACTACCGCAAACTCAATGATGCCACGAGAAAGGATCATTTCCCTCTACCTTTCATGGACCAAATGCTTGAACGATTAGCCGGTAATGAATATTACTGCTTTCTTGATGGTTTCTCGGGTTATTTTCAAATACCCATCGATCCCCAAGATCAAGAGAAGACTACATTCACTTGTCCCTATGGCACTTTCGCTTACAAAAGAATGCCTTTTGGCTTATGTAATGCGCCCGGGACTTTCCAAAGGTGTATGTTAGCTATCTTCCATGACATGGTTGAACAAACCATGGAAGTCTTCATGGATGATTTCTCGGTCTTCGGGGATTCCTTCTCTGCTTGCCTTGCCAATTTAGAACGTATGCTAACGCGGTGCGAAGACACTCGCCTTGTTCTAAATTGGGAAAAATGCCATTTTATGGTAAAAGAAGGCGTCGTGCTTGGACATAAGATTTCGAAAGCCGGTCTTGAAGTAGACCGTGCTAAAGTTGATGTTATAGCAAAGTTGCCTCCACCTTCCACTGTGAAGGGTGTGAGAAGTTTCTTGGGTCATGCGGGCTTCTACCGCCGATTTATCAAAGACTTTTCTCAAATCGCTCGCCCGATGACCCACCTCTTGGAAAAAGATACTCCTTTTATCTTTTCCAAAGAGTGCCTTGAAGCCTTCAACTCGCTTAAGGATAAGCTAACCAAGGCACCCGTCTTGGTTACCCCTAATTGGGAGCTGCCCTTTGAGTTGATGTGCGATGCTAGCGATTTTGCTATTGGAGCGGTTCTTGGACAAAGAGTGAACAAACACTTCCAACCGATCCATTACGCTAGCAAGACAATGACGGGGGCACAATTGCATTATACGACAACCGAAAAAGAGCTTTTAGCTGTTGTCTATGCTTTTGAAAAATTCCGCCCCTATCTTGTCCTTTCTACCACCATTGTGTATACCGATCATTCCGCGTTGAAGTACTTGTTGACAAAGCAAGATTCCAAACCAAGACTTCTTCGCTGGGTTTTGCTGCTCCAGGAATTTAAAATCGACATCCGCGATAAAAAAGGAGCAGAAAACCTAGCCGCGGACCATCTTAGTAGACTTGAGGATCCTTACCAAGGGGATCATCCGACCAAAGAAATCAATGATTCTTTTCCCTTGGAGACCTTAATGTCTATAAACTCGAAGCCGAATGAAACCCCGTGGTTTGCGGACTTTGCAAACTACTTGGTTGGTGGAATTCTAAAGGAAGGGTTGACCTCCCAACAAAAGAAGAAGTTTTTCACCGACATTAAGACTTACTTTTGGGACGACCCTTACCTATTCAAACAATGTGCTGATCTGATAATTCGCCGATGTGTTGATGGACCGGCAGCGTCGGACATCCTTGATGCTTGCCACAAAGGACCCACCGGTGGTCACTTTGGTCCCAACTACACCGCTAAGAAAGTGTTTGATTCGGGATTTTATTGGCCCTCCATATACCGTGATGCTCACGATATGGTTAAAAGATGTGATGTTTGCCAAAAGCAAGGCAAAATCACACATAAAGACGAGATGCCTCAGAATTTTATTCAAGAGTGTGAAATTTTTGATGTTTGGGGTATCGACTTTATGGGGCCATTCCCTTCTTCTAAAGGAAACAAATACATCCTTGTAGCCGTTGACTACGTTTCAAAGTGGGTTGAAGCCAAAGCTTTGCCTACTAATGACGCAAGGGTGGTTTGTAACTTTTTGAAAGCTCTATTCGCTAGATTCGGTGTGCCTCGCGCCATTATTAGTGATCGTGGGACTCATTTCTGCAATGACCAATTTGCTAGAGTCATGGCTAAGTACGGTGTAAATCATCGTCTTTCCACAGCCTACCACCCACAAACTAATGGCCAGGCTGAAATATCAAACCGAGGGCTGATGCGAATTCTTGAAAGGACTGTGGGAGAGCATCGTGCCGCATGGGCTGATAAACTCGATGATGCTTTGTGGGCTTTCCGTATTGCTTACAAGACCCCGATCGGCTGTACGCCTTATCGTCTTGTGTACGGGAAAGCGTGCCACCTCCCCATTGAGTTGGAGCACAAGGCTTATTGGGCCTTGAAGTGGGCCAAGTTTGATATAAACAAAGCCGGTGACCTACGCAAGATCCAACTCAATGAGCTCAATGAACTTCGGAATGAGGCTTATGAAAATTCTTTGATCTATAAGGAAAGAACTAAGCTCATTCACGACTCTAAGATCAAAAACCGAGAGTTCCATGTTGGAGACAAAGTCTTACTTTTTAACTCTCGGTTGAAAATCTTCTCGGGAAAGCTCAAATCTCGTTGGTCCGGCCCATTTACCATTGCCCAAATTTTTCCATATGGTACTCTCGAGCTCGCTCAACCTAATGGACCTAATTTTAAGGTGAATGGCCAACGAGTGAAGTTGTACTTTGGTGAGGACACCTCTCAGGAGGTGATTCCATCCCTCACCACGTTCCCCATGAACTAACTTTGGGTCGAGTCAGGCTCGTGACTCGGTTATCAAAAACAAGCACTCCTCGGGAGGCAGCCCGAGTATCTATCCTTGTATGTTTTAATCCCCTAAGTGTAGGGGGGGACTTCTATATGTGTTTGCCTTTTTGTGGTGATGTGATTACAGGGATAAGTGCACTCTTGGAATCTTTGAAGAACCGTGCTCCCGTGTTTATCCGAAATCCGGTTCTATCTCTCAACTATCGTGATTCAATTTTCTTCATACTCACATTTGAAATTGATCACTTTAGTCGTCTCTTCCTTAACTTGAGTTAACCAACGTGCACAATGTCATAAGTGTAGGGGAACCTTTTCCCACATGCTTAAACATTGAGGACAATGTTTATCTTAAGTGTAGGGGGGACTTCTATCGAAGTTTTAAGTGGACTTTTCCATGAAAATGCCTTCATTTAACCGGAAAATCATCTTTTTCAACATTTTTCAAATTTTTTATTAACTTTGGCCATTTAGTCGTAATTTTTAAATTTTTATCGTTGCTTTCATATGTATATATCCCGCAATAAAGTCAATAATATTAATAAAGTGGTGTAGCTAGTTTAGGAATCTTTGACATATTAGGCCCGTTGCGTTTATTTTGACTCAACCCGAATAGACTTATCCAAGTTTATTCTAGCTAGTATCCTTAACCATATAGACCTTAATTGGTTTATTAGGCTAAGTGTCCACGAGTCTCATTACTTGAGATTTCAAATTGTGGAGGACGAGAAATGATAGAGTCAATTATAAGTCGGTATTCTTGTGCAAGCTCACTTGGTGTAATTATTTGCCTATTCTCCCATCACTTGCTAATAATTTATCTGCAATAAGTAAGGTCTTACGATTTGAAAAGTTACTTAGCTTCTAGCCCAAGATCGTTTAAAAGTTGCTCGGTAATGATAAGAGTTCATAGCCAAGGCATAACTTATGAAGCGGGGCGCGAAGATTGGCGAGTCCAAAAAGGCCCTAACAAGGCATGAGGATTCAATTTTATTGCTGAAGATCCAAAGTGATGTGAAAAGCATTATTCCTAAAGTCAATATGAAGGATCAAGACTCACGACGAAAAGCAATCAACTCCCATAAAGATCATGGAGAAGTCTATCCGAAAAGACCCTAACAAGGTATGAGGATGAATAGATCCAAGTCCGAAAAGGAGGCGGATCGTTGTATCTCAAAATCCCAATTAGAGATTGAAGAAATAATCATGAAGTCGTGGTCAACAAAGATTGGAGAACCCCTCAAAAGTCTCCAAGTGAAGAAACTCTATTATGATGAGAAGACCATTATCTCAAGAACGTCTCTCGAAGATATGAAGTATGAAGTACATGCCAAATATCGGCCCGAGAAAGGTCTCAAATCGTGAACCAAGTTATGCCAAGATATGAACTTTTTGATATCCCGAGAAGCAGTTTTAAGATATTTTGTCCTTTAGCTAACTATTGATCAAATCGTCCTACTTTGCTTTCAGTCCTAATAAACTATCGAAATAAGTCCAAAAATGCATCTTCATGATCATTCTAAGACAAAAATAAAATATAAGAGATACACCTAGGAATAAGGGAGTTTAAGCATTTAATTAAGCCATGTGTGCAAGTGTTTGAATTGCTAACTTATAATAACAATGATCTCGTTTTTAAGCTTAGTTTGGGGAACGTGAAACTTGAGGGTGATAAATCTTCGCAGCACCAAAGCCCTAATGTAAGTCATCGGTTTCTTTGCGAGTTATTTCCATGTAGCTATTTTCAAAGAGAAAATGGTTTTCTATCCCTTTGTTATCTTTGAAGTTTCATTTCTTTAATTTTTAGTAGAATTTAAATAAGGCCAAGGTTAATTAATTATGAGAAAAGTGTAAAATTGCTTTATCACTAAGCATTTCATGAGGGCATGACAATGGTTAAGTGTAGGGGATTTGATAGGTGTGTAAACACCCATCCTTTTACCACTTAATTCGGGCTAAAACGAGACCAAAACACGTATTTAATATCATTTGTTTGGAATTATGCGTGGTTTTTGTGTTTATTGTGTTTTCAGAGCCAACCGGATAAATATTGAAGAAAACATGGGATTGCACGGGTTTTACTGAAGAAAAAGACTCAAGATAAAGTCTATTGTCCAAGAGATGCAAAAGATTTGAAGTCGCTGGGCCTATTCTAAGATTTATCGAAGAAAAGGACCAAAGATGGAAGATTTATATAAGTCGAAGAAACTCAAGTCCATTAAACGAAGAAATTAAAAGACGAGTTGAATTTAATCGACAACAAATCCCGAATCAGAATCGAAAACGGAAACTTTTCTGAAAAGACGAAAAGACACAAAGAACGGGAGAAAGCCCACTCACCAACCAAAGGACAAGACTATAAATAGCCTTTCCCTCACACATTTTAGAAAAGTTAATTTTCTTTCTTCCTCCCCACTCTTTCTCCTGGTTCGTAGAACACCATCACCACTAGGGTGATTGGTGATTTTTATCTTTGTCTTTACAATCTTGTAATTTTAATCTTTGTTTTTTACCTTGTCAAAACATCAATCATTCAATACTAAGTTCTTGTTTAATCTTCCATTCTCATCTTGTTCATCATCTTCTTTATCTTCAAGTTCTTAAGTTTTTATTTTCTTGATTTGATCTTCAAAAGTTGTTTGGATTTGTGTTTTTATTAGTGGGATTCGTTGCTTATGACATCTAAATGATTTGTGTTTAATTTGGTAAATTCTTTTTAAGTATTTGATTTGATTCTGATTTAAACCCTTGTTCCGTGTTCTTCGCTTTTCTGCTACTGTAACTGGGTTTCAGAACTTCCGAATCAAGACAAAAAGTTCCGAATGAAGTAGTCATTCGGAAGGTTCCGAATGAGTCTTTAAGTTCCGCATCAAGTCACTTTCATTCGGAAGTTTCAAACTTCCGAATCAAGGAGAAGTTCCGAATCAACCTTTTCATTCGGAAAGTTCCGAATCAATCTGGAGGTTCCGAATCAGCAACTTCCGAATCAGTAAGTTCCGAATGAACATTCGTTCGGAAAGTTCCGAATCAGCCATTAAGTTCCGGATGAGTATGTTCCGAATGAGCAAGTTCCGGATGAGTGAATAGTATCTTCCGAATCAGTTAGTTCCGAATCAAGGTTTAAAGTTCCGAATCAGTTATTTTTAAGTATTTTAAAGTTACTGTTTTACTGTTGTTGATTTACTGTTTCTTTACTCATATTTCACAATTTACATGTTAACTTTAATTTTAATTTGAACTTTAAATTTTCAACCAAGTTTTTTGTTAGTCATAATTGAAATAATTGCCTTTGATTTAAATTTTCATTTCCACTTTTTATTAGACTAGAAAACCCAACCCCTTTATTTAGTAACCAAGAACAATCATTCCACTTAAGACCTAGATCAATTCGAGAGGATATCGAGAGAAAAATTGAACCTAGCAAAACCCGTGTATCAACTCTCGTGTTGTTTCTAGAAGAAGCAGAGGAATCCCAGTTCTTATGATGAGTAGTCATGTTCTCTATTAACTCTCTACACTCCTCGGGTCTCCTTTTCATGAATGTGCCACCGGCGGCTGCATTAATCGTATCACGATCTCGAAAAGTCAATCCGTTGTAGAAAGTATCGATCAAGGTGACCGGAAGCATGTTGTGGTTTGGACAACGGTCGATCAAGACATTATATCTCTCCCAAGCGTCGAAAAGAGATTCATCAGGGTCTTGCATGAAACCGCTGATCTGATTGCGAAGGCTTGTGACCATGGATGGTGGAAAGTAGCGCGAAAGAAAGCGTTGAGTCATGTCATCCCAAGTGTGAATATAATTCTTCGGGAGACGATCAAACCATTTCTCGGCATGATGCGATAAAGTATGTGGAAAGAGTTGTAGGCGGAGAACATCCATCGTGGCACCAGGCAACTTCATGCTTTGGGTGATTGTAATGAACTTGTCGAGGTGTTTGTTGGCATCATCATCAGGCAATCCTCTAAATGGGTTTGTTTGCACTTGCTGAATCATGTGGTGCTTCAACGAAAACTCAGGAGCGTTGATTTGCATCGGCGCAATCGGTCCTCCTCGTCCAAACATTGTTGGTTGACAAAGTTCCTCCATGGTCCGAAGATCGGGCTGTGGAAGAGCATTGTTGTTATTATTATTGTTATTAAGGTGCGGTGGCATGTTGTTGTTGTTGACACCTGCTATATCTAAATCTTCTTGAGGCTCGGGCTCTTGATAATTAGAAGATCTAGTACGCATACACCTGAAAATGCAAAAGAAAACAAAACCAAACACAAAGACAATATATATATATATAATAGAAATAAAATCTTTTTGGATTTTTTGAGATTTTTAATTTTTATGGTTTTTTATCAATTTTTAATTTTTATGATTTTTGAATTTTTTAGGCAAGAAAAATAACGTTCACAAGTGAACGGATCCCAAAAAGCAACGTATCTAGCACAGAAAACTGTTGATCTTAACGAAAAGAGCCGGCAGCGGCGCCATTTGATAACTAGGTTTTACCTAGTTAAAAATAAAGATTATAAGTTCGTGTTCTCGGTATCTTAACGAATTGATCTAGGCTCCTATGTGTGACTTAGTTGATCTTTGGTGAAAAAGAATATTTTTGGGTGATTTTAAATTTAAATGCAAAGACTTAAAAGTAAAAGTGCTCTTAAAGTAAATCTAAGTCTAATTAAAGTAAAGGTGCAAGTATTAAAGTAAAGTGGCTGAAATTAAAGGCTCTAAAGTAAATTGACGTAAATTAAATCTATCTAAGGCAAACTTAAAGTGCGACTAAAGCTAAGGCAAATAATCTAAAAGTGCAATTAAATAAAAGGCAGGAAAAATAAAGCTTGAAGATAAAAATCAAAGACAAAAGCTAATAAGAACCTGAATACAGCTCATTCGGAATAAACCTTCGTTTGGAACAATCACTCGTCCTAAATGTCACCTTTGGTTGAAATGATTCTTCTTCACTTGGAATATTACCAAAATCCTTGATCCGGAACAAATTGGTCTGAATATGTCACTTATCCAAAACAATGCTTCGTTCGGAACTTGCTGATTCGGAACTTGTAAATTCTTCCTTGATTCGGAAGTTTCTGGTCACCCCTTGATTCGGAAGTTTCCGAATGAAGCTCCTTGATTCGGAAGTTTAGAACTTCCGAATGAAGGCCCTTGGTTCGGAACTTGGAGTTGGTTCGGAAGGTTTCGAATGAAGCTCTTTGGTTCGGAAGTTTTGACTTCCGAATGAAGCTCCTTTATTCGGAACTTTTGAAGTTCCGAATGAGTTTCCTTGATTCGGAACTTTTTGAGTTCCGAATGAACAGACTTGGTTCGGAAGTTTTGACTTCCGAATGAAACACCTTGGTTCGGAACTTTGGACTTCCGAATGAAGCTTTCTATCCTTTCTTTGGTTCGGAACTTTTTCTGGAAAGATCAGAAACAAGGCAAAATCTTCCGAAGAACAAGGAAGATAGTAACAGTAGCAGATATAAACATAAATTAACCAAAATCAAACACACGGATAGATTAAAACAGTAACGAATCAATGAATAAGCATCAACACACAATCAAAAACATGAAATCAAACAACTTTAACCACAATAATCAAAAAACATTAAGATCAAATAAAAGCATAAACATGAACATAACATAAACACATGAATCAAAGAAGAAGAAAGGTAGATAAGAGATTGACAAGATAAAATAAAGATTTGACAAGAATTAAAATGAAAACTTACTTGGAATTAAATGGTAATTAAGGTGCATAACATGAATTTAAATGACATGAAAAGTAAATGAACAAGTATTTAAATGGTGGAAGACTAATTGTCACCTTAGCCAACAAAATGAAATGTTTACATCTAATGACTATTTATAGGGGAGGATTAGGAAGCTTCCTCCCCTCTTTCCTTTTCTCTTAATTGCAAGCTTAAGTCCCTTCTTTTATTAATCTTCATTAATTGCGTCATTAGTCCTTTTCTTCTAATCTTCTTTAAACTTGGACTTAAGGGACTTTTGGCTTCGGGATTTCTTCGAACTCGTCTTTGAATTCTTCAATAAAATAGACTTGAATTCTTTGGCTTTTGATAAACTTTCGTCTTTTGACTTTTTCCTCGATAAATCTTCAGAATTGGTCGTGGACTTCCGTTCTTTTTGCACTCTTGACTTCTTGACTTCGTCTTTTATCCTTTTCTTCAATAAAAGTCCGTAAATGCCCGTGAATGTCCGTGTTTTCTCCACTTTTCACCTTTTTATCCTAAATCAAAACAAAAACACAAACCACGCATAATTCCGACATAAAAGACATAAAATACACGTTTTGGTTCGGTAATTATTGTAATTAAGTGGCAGAAAAGATGGGTGTTTACACACCTATCACTTCCCCATTTTAAAAACTTTTGAATCATCCCTGACTCGTTAGATTAACTCACCTTCGGCCACATCTACTAAAGCTCGTCCGGTTCTCAAGAATGGCCGACCAAGTATTAAAGGAATACGAGGGTCCATTTCATAATCAACTACGACAAAATCGACCGGGAAAGTAAATGTGCCAACTTTGATAAACACGTCTTCGGCTATACCAACGGGGTAAGCGAGAGTGCGGTTTGCAAGTTCAAGAGTCATCTTTGTTGGAGTGAGGTCGGGTAATGATAGTGTTTTCCAAACACTCAGTGGCATCAAATTAATACTAGCCCCGAGATCAGCAAGGGCAGTAAATTCTTCAGTTTTGTTGAACACGCAAGGCAACACGAAACGACCGGGATCTCTAAGCTTTTTCGGTAATTCTTTAAGAATAACTGCTGAGCAGTTTTCATTTAAGCGTGTGTTGGCGAGTTCAATCAGCTTCTCCTTCTTGTTAAGCAATTCCTTAAATGCTTTAACAAATTTGGGCATGTGGACAAGTGCTTCAAGAAAGCTAATGTTGAAGTTCATTTGAGAAATCATCTTCACATAGCGTGTCACGTCGGAGTCCTCCTTGGTTAGCATTTTGGACTTGCCTAAACGAGAGGGATAAGGGATATTGGGTTTGGGTGGTGAAGGTGCAGGTGTAGGTAAAGGTTGAGATGTTGAAGGGTCATTTGTGGAAACTTCATCACGTCGAGGCGGAGACGGTAATGGTGCACTAATACTGGGTGTAGGAGGAGTAGGGATAAATGGTGGTGGAGTTGGTGGTCCTACGATGGTTACTCCACTACGGGTAGTAATAGCACTCACATTGGCTCGCGGATTAGTGACGATGTTTGAAGGTAGAGAACTCGAAGAAGAAGGTTGAGCGGCGGGCAAGAAACTAGCAAGCATATTCTTCAAATCATTGGTTTGACTGCTGAAGGAGGATTGAATGTTATCTCGAAGCTCGGATCTTATCTCATTTCCTTGCTTTGTGATATCTCCTTTGAGATTGATAATTTGGCTCTGCAGATTCTTGATTTGCTCACCTTGGGTTCTCATGATGGCCTCAACATCAGGGTTAATGGGTGGGGTTTGTTGAGCGGGTGGGTGATAAGGGTTAGAAGCTCTTGGTGGAATTTGGTTGCTTCTATTGTAGTTGTTGGCGGGATTTTGGTTTTAAGGAGAAAAACCGGGTGAAAGGTAGTTGTTGGAACGGTAGCTCAGCAAATTTCTATCCCCTTGGTGTCTAGCTTGGTAATTTTCCGGTGAATAATTACCGTAAGCAGCATACACATTTTCCGGATTTCCTTGTGTCGAAGGACAATCGGTGTATGGGTGAGGACCGCCACATGTTTCACAAGGATTAGCAACCGCTTTAACTTGTTGTTGTTGTTGGTTTGAAGCGAGAAGCGTAATACTTTTGCTCATTTCAGTCATCATGCGGGTGAGTTCGGTCATCTCAGGGTTTGCTGAGGTAGAAGAAACATTGACTCTCGGGTTGTTCCTTGAAGAAGCAGAGGAATCCCAGTTCTTATGATGAGTAGTCATGTTCTCAATTAACTCTCTACACTCCTCGGGTCTCCTTTTCATGAATGTGCCACCGGCGGCTGCATTGATCGTATCACGATCTCGAAAAGTCAATCCGTTGTAGAAAGTATCGATTAAGATCACAGGGAGCATGTTGTGGTTTGGACATCTATTGATCAAGACATTATATCTCTCCCAAGCATCAAAAAGAGATGATCTTGCATGAAACCGCTGATCTGATTGCGAAGGCTTGTGACCATGGATGGTGGAAAGTAGCGCGACAAAAAGGTTGAGTCATATCACCCAAGTGTGAATAGAATTCTTCGGGAGACGATCAAACCATTTCTTGGCATGATGCGATAAAGTATGCGGGAAGAGTTGTAAGCGAAGAACATCCATTGTGGCACCAGGCAACTTCATGCTTTGGGTAATTGTAATGAACTTGTCGAGGTGTTTATTGGCATCATCATCAGGCAATCCTCTAAAAGGGTTTGTTTGCACTTGCTGAATCATGTGGTGCTTCAACGAAAACTCAGGAGCGTTGATTTGCATCGGCGCAATCGGTCCTCCTCGTCCAAACATTGATGGTTGACAAAGTTCCTCCATGGTCCGAAGATCGGGTTGTGGAAGAACATTGTTGTTATTATTATTATTATTGAGGTGCGGTGGAATGTTGTTGTTGTTAGCACCTGCCATACTTAAATCTTCTTGAGGCTCGGGCTCTTGATAATTAGAAGATCTAGTACGCATACACCTGAAAATGCAAAAGAAAACAAAACCAAACACAAAGACAATATATATACACAATAAAGCTAAAATCTTTTTGGATTTTTGAAATTTTTAATTTTTATGGTTTTTTATCAATTTTTATTTTTTATGGTTTTTTGAATTTTTTATGCAAGAAAAGTAACGCTCGCAAGTGAACGGATCCGAAAAAGCAACGCGTCTCTCACAGAAAACTGTTAATCTTTACAAAAAGAGCCGGCAGCGGCGCCATTTGATACAAGGCTTTTGCCCGTATAAAAATTAAAGTTCTCTTGTCGTGTGTCTCTTCGAATTGAAAAACTTGTGTTTAATGTGTGACTCTGTTTTATTTTGGTGGAACAAAAATGTGTCGTTGTAGTTTTTAAAATAAAAGTACGGAACAATTAAAGTAAAGGTGCGTTAAAGTAAATCTAAGTCTAATTAAAATAATGGTGCAAGTATTTAAAAGCGTGACTGAAATTAAAAGGCACTAAAGTAAATGACGTAAACTAAGGCAAACTTAAAACGCAATCAAAACTTAAACTAAGGCAAGACTAAAACTTAACTAAGGCAAAATAAACTTAAAGTGCAACTAAATAAAAGGCGGGAAAAATAAAGCTTGAAAATAAAGATAAGTAATTTAAAAAGAAAGACTAAAAAGGAAGAACTGAAAGAAACCTTGATTCGGAAGTTTAGAACTTCCGAATGAAGAAGCTTGAGTCGGAAGTTTGCCCTTGGTTCGGAACTTTGAGTTGATCCGGAACTTTTGATAAGTTCCGCATGAAGCCCCTTGGTTCGGAACTTTGGAGTTCCGAATGAATACTCTTGACTCGGAAGTTTTCACTGATTCGGAACTTATCCTTCGTTCGGAACTTCGTTCGGAAGTTTCGTTCGGAAGTTTTGTGTTGATCCGGAACTTTTGAGTTCCGAATGAATCTCCTTGACCCGGAACTTTTGAGTTCCGAATGAAGTATATTGACCCGGAACTTTTTAGTTCCGAATGAACAAATTCCTGACTCGGAAGTTCTCCTTCGTCCGGAACTTTGAATGTTCCGGATGAACAGTCTTTACTCGGAAGATTTCCTGGGAAAACAGAAACACAAACAAACACTCCCGAAGAACAAGGGAATACAGTAACAGCAGATCTAATAACAAATTTAACCAAAATAAACACAAACGATTTAATCAAAGTAATAACGAACCATCAATAATCATAAACTAACAATTTAAATCAACAAAACAGACAATTTTAACCACAATAATTAAAAACCCACTTGATCAAAATAAAAGCATGAACATGAACACAAAACATAAAAATGAAAGATTGAGAAAGGTAGATGAGAGATTGAAAAGATAAAGTAAAGATTGACAAGAATTAAAATGAAAACTTACTTGGAATTAAATGGTAATTAAGGTGCATAATATGAATTTAAATTGACAAGATAAGTAAATGACAAGGTACTTAAATGGTGGAAGGTCTAATTGTCACCATTAGCCAACAAGAAATAAACTTAACTAGTCCTAATCTATATATAGGGGAGGATTAGGAAGCTTCCTCCCCTCTTTCCTTTTCTCTTAATTACAAGATTAGGTCCTTCCTTCTTTAATCTTCATTAATTGCGTCATTAGTCCTTTTCTTCTAATCTTCTTTAAACTTGGACTTAAAGGACTTTTGGCTTCGGGATTTCTTTGAACTCGTCTTTAAATTTTTCAATAAAATAGACTTGAATTCTTCGGCTTTCGATAAACTTCCGTCTTTTGACTTTTTCTTCGATAAATCTTCAGAATTGGTCTTGGACTTCCGTTCTTTTTGCACTCTTGACTTCTTGACTTCGTCTTTAATCTTTTTCTTCAATAAAAGTCCGTAAATGCCCGTGAATGTCCGTGTTTTCTCCACTTTTCACCTTTTCGTCCTAAATCACAACAAAAACACAAACCACGCATAATTCCGACATAAAAGACATAAAATACACGTTTCGGTCCGGTTATTATTGTAATTAAGTGGTAGAAAAGATGGGTGTTTACACACCTATCAACAAGACATATTGGTATTCATTTTAATCCCATTTAAATTCACATTATATATGTCCTTATGCCTAGGTGTTCTATACTCAATATATTTCTCATCAGGGATCTTAAAATCCTTACTTAACACCAAACACTCAGTATCAGTAAAAAGAACTTTATTTTTGTTATCACAAACTTGTGATACACTAAATAGGTTGTAATCAAGTTCTTTTACCAGGAAGACGTTCTTAAAATGCAGATTATTGGTGAGAAGGGTTCCTTTGCCTGTGATAGTTCCATATCCACCTCCAAAGTAAACCTTATCACCATCTTTAATAGGGGTGGAATTCGTCAGATAGTCTTCCTTCCCTGTCATGTGCCTTGAACATCCACTATCTCAATATCCGTAATCATTGATCTGTCTTTGAATGCCCTGCACATAAAGAAAACAAATTAGTTTTCTTTGGGAACCCAAGTCTCAAAAGACTTGGATTCATCTGGTTGTTCAATAAGAACAGACTTAGTTCTCACAACAACCCCATGCTCATCCTTTTTAGGATGAAATACCCAGTTAACCCCAATAGGTTTTGTAATGACCTTTGAAATGTAATTAAATCTATTGCAAGTCATTGAAATCCCATTATCATTAGGGTTTTGATCTTTCTTGGGTCTCCATGTTAAGCTTGAAGAAGCTTTAGACCCCTTACCTTGTGGCTGCAAATATTTGGTCTGGTCACGTTTCTGTCAGCGTTAGAGTTTGTCCTGACAACGCTAAAATTACCCTTGTCAGCGTTGAACCTAGGGTTTGCTACAGAAACCCATTGCCTATTTGACCAGGTGTTTATCTTTTGAAATGGTCTTTGTCCATGAGTGTTAGACCTTCTAGAAAAGAATGGGGCAGGTCTAATCACTTGTGGACTTTGCTGCACACAAGGTTTGGGTCTGACAACGTTTGACTTTCTAACAACGTTGACTTTGTTCCTGGCAGCGCTGAGATTATTCCTGTCAGCGTTGGCTTTGGGAGCGTTGACACACTTGTATGCCAAGTGTGAAAAGCTACCACAAGTGTAACAAGCTTTTCTAGACACAACCTTAGGTCTAGAAGAGTAGAAGCCTGTTCCATGATTGATAACCTGGCTCTTGGGAGACCTAGTATTCCTATACATCTCTGCATATTTAATGGTAGGTCTTCTAACAGTGTTTGAGCCTAGGTCAACAGCTTTACCAGTGATTGGGTTAGTAACCTTAATGGGTGTAGATTCATTTGGAGTTTCACATAGCAAACCTCCCTTAACAAATAAAGTAGGGTTAGCTTTCTTCCACTCATTTAGGTCAGTCAGTTTTTGTTGATACTCTTCCACTGGAGTGACAACTCTTGGTGGAGGAATGAATTCCTCCTCTTGGAGCTCTGGTAAACCAGTCCAAGATAAGTCCCTTTGTTGGACACCATAGAAGTCACCAGCTGGTGGTGGAACCAAAGAGTAATCATTCATCCCAATCCCAGTCATGTCCTTAGGATCCCTTTGTTTAGCTACACAGTCTCCTAGGGTTTGGGTGGCTCTATCAAATCTTTGAATTTTGAGGCCAACATTATCTTTATTCTTAATGGCCTCATCTAACTTAGCCTGTAATTCACCATTAACCCTTTCCATGATGTTTCTAATATCCATACTACCCTCTAACTCATGTTTTAAGATATTGATCTTATCTTTTAAATCAAATTCCATTTTCTTGTATTCATAAACGGTTTTCTCAGTTTCAGTAAGAGCTATTTGGTAATTAGACAATTTACACCTTTCACTACTCATATCATCTTTTAGTTTTAACACCTCTTTGTTAAGTCTTTCAGTGTTTAACCTACAACCTTTGCTACAAAAAGCATCATCATATACCTCATTATCAGATGAAGAGGAGGAGTGTGCCATGAGAGCATATTCAACATGCTCTTCTTCTTCAATATCAGCAACCAAAGCTTTATCCTCTTCAACATTCTTAGCCAGATAGCTCCAATCCCATCTTGTACCATCAATTCCTTGAACTGCAACCATGGCTTTGGAGTCCTGAGCTTTAACAACCTGACTTGAGGGTTTACCAGCATCAGATCTTCTAGGAGATCTGCATTCCCTCAAGAAGTGCCCCATACGATGGCAGTTGTAGCATTCAACTTTGGATTTATCAAATCCAGCTGTGTCTTTAGCATTGAAGGTCATCTTCTTTTTAAACCTTCTGTTCCACCTATTTGCTCTTATACTAGCAAGAGCCATGTTCCACTTGATGTCCATCTCTTCCAAGTGCTCATCACTTATCTGCTCAAGGTCCTCATATGTAATCACTGAACCATTGGGCAAAGAAGCAATGTAGGCACAAACAGTATCCAAATCCAAACCAGCAGGTTTAACTCTTGGGGAGTCATTCTTGAATGTGTCAGCGTCTGAAAAGGAGACGTTGACAGGACTTGTTCCAGCGCTGACATATGGAAAAAAAATTTGGTATCAGAGCCTCGTGGCTCGTTATGCTAGGACCAACAAGGTGTTCGTCTATGGTGAAGAAAAGAAAAATCCGTCTAGGGTTTTTCTGTACGTTTTTGTGTGCGCAGCAGCATTCAGAATGGCATAACAAGTATGAGGCTGAAGCACCAACTTCAGTCAATGGAATAAAACTTTGGACCACATTCAAAAGAATGTGTGGACCAAAAGATGAGGATCCTGCAATATGGAAGGATCTTGAAGATGACCTCAGTGGTCTTCAATGGAGGTTATATTCAGCTGCTGGTGTATATCATTTGAGCTCTACAAAGTTTGCTGAGTATCTACTTGTGGATGCTCAGTATTTCATATCCAAGGCTATTTTGGAAAAGATGAAGGACACTCAGCTGGAAATAGATTATTCAAGTGACGTGGCAAAAGATTTGATCAGATTTATTCATTACCAATATGAGAAGGTTTGTAAGATTCCTCCTAGTCCTTAATGCTTATTCAGAAACTTGATCATAAGAGTGGATATCAAGTTTAGGGGAGGATTGTTGGGAATAAATTAAGGCCAGATCACTTGAGCGAACAAGAACAAAACAAGCGTTGACAAGAACAAAACAAGCGCTGACAGCTCAAGCGTTGACAAGTTAAAGTCAAGCGTTGACACATTGAAGATAAGTACTGATGGAAGATATATTCTATGCGTGTATTATATTCTAGAATACTTCTAGTAAAGATAAGAACAATAATGTATTTTTTATATTTATCTTTACCTAGAATAGTTGATACGTAGATTATTGTACAAGGCTTCTTATGTCTATAAAAGAAGGCCTTTAGGTTAATGTTTAATATAAGTTATATATAAGTTTTCGTTCGCAAACATCTTTCATTGTAAGCAAGTTTGATATTGATAATCAAAGTGAAAGTTTGTTTATATTGTTGTGTGTTCTTGTTTAAGTGTTAAATTCCGCATAACACTTAGATTCATAAAGCATATACAAAGGTTTCTCTACGTGTATTACTTGATCTAATCTCGTATATACAAAGCTAATCGATCTAAGTTTGGGATCAACATGATTATGGTCTTTATCCTCCTTCGGATGTTAAGAAACCCGTTTCAAAGGAGAAGAAATCGGAAGACACCAATATTCGTAGTACCTATGTCTTAACACCTCTCTTTCCACCTTTTCAGGATGAGATTGTGCGAATTATGAGCGAATCTTCAAGGTCTACTGAGTCTAAGTCTTATTTTCCCCTAAAGGAAAAGGTGTTCGATCCGGGTATTACAATTTTTCAGCCATCTCAGTATCCATCTGATGAAATAAAAGGAAAGATTTTTGGAAACAATGAAGATATTCTTGCACTGCATCATACTTTCTACCACGTGCTCAGTCTTTGCTTAAGGTAACCTCGCCTACTCTTCTTTGGCTTGTCTTGTTCACCTTAAGCTTGTGCTATTTGATGGAAGAGAACCATGTATTTGATCCCGGTGGATCTTCTTCTAGCTTCTTACCATTGTAATCAAGGTCGAGTCAGGCTCACGACTCGGTGAACAAAAACAAGCGCTTCTCGGTAGGCAACCCGATTATCTATCCTTTTATTCCATTTTTATAGTAAGTGTAGGGGGAGACCCTCATATGTGTTTGTTGTTTTCTTTCTTATCATGTGCAGGGATTCGAGCTTTAAAGCTTCACTCTTGATGACTTTTAATGACCCGTGATTCCGTGTTCCCATCTCCCCGGTTCTATCCTAAACTCTTTTGATTCTCTATTTTATATTCTTCAATATTAAAATTGGAATCTCTTTAGTTGTCTCTTCCTTAGGAAGATATAAAAAACGCGCACAATGTCCTAAGTGTAGGGGAGTTTACTCCCACATGCTTAAACATTGAGGACTATGTTTGTATCAAGTGTAGGGGGACTTCTATCGAAGTTAAGTTGGCTTTTCCTTGTATTTGTCCTCATTTTAACCGGAAAATTTATTTTTCTACATTTTTCAAAATTTTTGATCTATTTTGGCCTTGTTGTATTTCCTTTGTTATCGTTATTTTCTTTCGTTGTTAGAATAAATTTTAATAAATGGTTTTAATAATTTTAGTTGTCTTTGATATATTAGGCTCATTATGAATCTTTTGACTCAACCCGCTTTTACTGATCTAAGTTTACTCTAGCTAGTATCCTTAACGTGTTTAAATCAAGTTTTGCTAGGCTTTTATATAGGGAACTTTAAAACGCGAAAGTCTCAACTATTACGGGTTAAGAACAAGAACTTTTCGCAAGTTCTTATAAGTGATCCTAAAAAGTCGTTTATCAAGGGAACTTTAAAATGCAAATTCTAAACTTGAAAAAGTCTAAGAAGATGCAAGATCCTATAGATGACTTGAAAACCCAAAAATTTGATTTAATAGGCTAAACGTCCACGAGTCTCATTCCTTGAGATTTTAAATTGTGGAGAACGAGAGATGATAGAGTCAATTATAAGTTTGGTATTCTTCCATGAATTTAGTGAGTTAATTATGAGCTTTTTCTCCCATTGCTTGTTAATAAATATAATTACAATAAGTAGGGTTGTACGATTTGAAAAGTTACTTAGCTTCTAGCACAAGATCGTTTAAAAGTTGCCCGGTATTAATTAGAGTTCATAGCCAAGGCATAACTTACTGAAGCGGGATGCGAAGATTGGCGAGTCCGAAAAGGCCCTAACGAGGCATGAGGGCTACATTTTGTTGCTAAAGATACAAAGTGATGTGAAGAATCATTTATCAAAAATCAATATGAAGGATCAAGACACACGACGAAAAGAAAATACTTCCCAAAAGATCATGGAGAAGTCTATCCGAAAAGACCCTAGCAAGGTATGAGGATAAATAGATCCAAGTCCTAAAAGGAGATATCAAAATCCCAAATAAAGATTGGAGAAAAATGAAGAAGTCGTGGTCCAAGTATGAAGAATCTCTCAAAACTTCAAGTGAAGAAATTCCTATTATGAAGAGAAGACCATTATTTCAAGAACGTTTCTCAAGATTCGAAGTATGATGTCAATGCTAAATATCGGTCCGGGAAAGGTCTCAAATCGTGAAGCGAATTATGCCAAGATACGAACTTTATGAGGTCTCGAGAAGAAGTTTTAAAAGATTTTGTCCTTTATCTAACTATCGATTAAATCGTCCTACTTTATTTTCAGCCTAAATAACTATCGAAATAAGTCGAACAATGCATCCTCGTGATCATTCAAGACAACAATAAATTATAAGAGATACACCTAGGAATAAGGGAGTCTAAGTGAATAACTGGGCCACATGAGTTTGTGTTAGTTTGCTAACTTATAATAACAATGATCTCGTTATTAGTATTTTATCGAAAAGTTTTAGTTTTAACTTTTATGAAGTGCCCATTTATATATTTGTTTCGTTTCTTTTTAAAATATTTTTATAATCCGATTTCTTTAATCTTTATTTAGTACTTTTATTTTTAAGTCGAAAGTTTATTTTTATTTTTAGTTTTATTTTTATTAATTGTTGTTTTGTTTTAATTTTCGTTTTATTATTTGTATTGTTTCGTTATTATTAGTTATTTGCTTTTAGCTTATTTTTATCACTATTCACATTTACCTTTTAAGTAGAAATAGATAACCAAACTTCCCTTTTAGTTACCAATAACGATTGAGCTCCAATTTGAACCTTAGTCGATTTGAATTGAATCGAAAAAGAACTTACTAAAATCACTTTCACGTCCGTTACTGGAGTTTCTATCGTTGTTGCCAGAATAGTTGCTGTCATGGTAGTGGTCACTATCGCCTTGTCTGTCAGTTCCATGATGGTCATTATCATGACCGTAATTCATGTAACTATTCTACTGGGTGGCCGGCTGGTATCGGTTCCCACTCTTATGCCTGAAAAGAAAACTGAGCGACACGGAACATATAACAGAGAAGGTAAACACATAAGATGGAATGATAACGTCTGGTGGTGGAGTATATTCTTGACTGGTCGTTCCGATTCATCGCCTTCGTCCTTGTCTCGGATCTCCAAGCTGCGAGTAGCATCAGCACTTGAGCAACATCGGTAAGTGTAATACGCCTGAGATGATCGAAATCAACTGACGAATACACATGGAGTACGACAAGGGGAAATACACATGGAACACGGTACTTGGAGTACACATGGAACACGGTACATGGAGTACACTTAAGATACGGTTCATGGGGTACACATGGAATACACACGAGATGATCGGTACGGGTGTCAACCAACTGACATGATCAAAGGAAGGTAAATGATTAAACGGTTAGAAAACCAAACTAAAGAGCACCACGTAATAGCCTAGCTATTCCAGCGTAGATATAATTACAGTTGCATAAAGAAGCACAAAAGCATGATTAAACCAAAATCAACAATGACCAGCATGAAAGCATGATTAATAAAAACCAACCATGATTATCATGAGAGCATGATTAAATGAAATTCATCAATGTCTATTATAAATCATAATCAATATGAAGAAGCATGAACACCAAAATCAACACATGAAAACATGAAAACATAAACATCATGAAAACTATGAATTCATAATCGACATAATGAAACATAACAGCATAATCAACAGAGATTTAACATTAACTAGTGTGGACGACTATGGTTCAGCCCATAAAATCCGAAAGGAAAGACATATGACTAAGTATGGACGACTATGGTTCAACCCATACCAGTCTAAAACTCGAAAGAATAAACATGTGACTAAGTATGAACGAAAATGGTTCAATCCATACTAGTCAAAACTCAAGAGAAAAACATAATGAATAGGAATCAACAACATGTGACTAAGTATGGACGGCTATGGTTCATTACATACTAGTCAAAATTCAAAAGAAAACATCGTGAGTAAGAATCAGCAATACTCAGAAAATATCAATACTTGAAATGTAACAAACGTCATTTTAGGGGGAGCCTGGTGACTACCCACTAGTCTCAAGTCGATTTTTAGAGCCTACAGGTCGAAACCTTGGGCTCTGATACCATAATTGTAACAACCCACTTTGAAAAAAGACCTTTCCATGATCATTATGGCGTGTCATCAAAGCATAACAAGGTAATATGTCTTAGAAACATAAATGACCATAAAGGAAAGCCGGAATCAAACATCGGCCCCGAAACATAAGCTCACACATGCATTAAGTAAAGAATTTATAAAAGGACTAAACATTGTCCAACCAAGCATAAGTATGTAAAATGCATAAGGGAAAGAAGTCTAAGGTAGCCTCCATCCTATGCACGTACTCTCAATAGCTTATGTCTGTCCTTGAGTATCTGTCGTATGGGACATGGAAAGAAAATACGGCTGAGCAACACGCTCAGTGAACAGATATACCGACATGAATAGATTAACTGAAATATAAGCAAAAGATATGAAATGCAACGAAATTTGCGTAAGTCCTGGAAAACCTGGAACATGTTTTATAAACTGGTTTATAACGGGAAAGTCTTAAGTTTTATGCATGCATTATAATATAAATGCCAATGAGCTCATATAGGTCACAACATAAATCAACGTGTATGAATACATAGAGGGGTGACTTCGTCATGCAATTATAGGGGTGACCTCTAATATTATAAGTTTGGGTGGAGGGATCAAATCCAATGTGATGGATGTAGAGCACACACCACAATCACCTTGTAAATTTATAAAACATGTACTAGGATTTACCAATACGCCCCACATGATAATAATAAATAATGGCCAATGTAATTGAAGGGACGTCGTAAGAAATCACTCTCGCGGAAGAGTCATGACACCGGTGCCTCAAGTGTCATGGTTATGCTACCTCCATAACTAGGTGGTCATGGTCATGCATGTATATAGCTCAGGAAATTTAAAATGGTAGCATGGCAAACAATGTAACTTTAAGAAATGGAAACTGGGGAAAACAGATGGCAACAAACGAGGAATTATAATCATGCATAGAAAAAGATGTTCTTACTGAAGGAAGGAATATCCGTACCTTATGTCTAGTAACGAAATAAGATGAAAGGCGGAACGTACTATTCCGACTTCACAAGTGCTATATAATAACGAACGTGTATGAGTTGTTTGTTCTCGTTTAACTTATTGATTCATAATTTACTTTACTTGTTCTTGACTTGTTTTACTTATTCATGTTTTTATCGTGTCTTTCTTAGTGTTGTATTTGCTCTTGATTAATGTATTACATGTTTCATGTGTTAATATACTTGATGTTTCCATTAAGTAATTTCCTAAAAAATAGCAGGTTTCTATATATAGTATCTTTCCAAAAATAGCAGGTTTCCATATATAGAAACTTTCCAAAAATAGTAAGTTTTCATAAATAGTAAGTTTCCAAAAAAAGAAAGTTTCCATAAATAGTAAATTTCTGTAAATAGTAATAAGCTTGTTTAATAACATATAATATAATCCGAGGCCTAATAAACATATTTCATATAAGTCATGGGTTATTAAATGATATATTAAATGAGCTAATCATTATAAGTCATGGTTAGGCATAATTATTAAATTAATAAGTCCATTTAATAATTCTTGTCGTATATTATAGCTCATAATTAATTATTAATTAATAATATATCATGTCTTATACTTTAACTATTAATTAATAACATACTATGGATTAAATTAAATTATCTTATAATATTATACCATAAGTAATAATTAATTATAGATAATAACAGTTTCTGGATTATAATTGATTATATCCTAAGTCTTGAATCTTAATCCATAATTTCCATATAAGTTAAATAAATAAGCCCATGTAGATTTAGTTTAATTAGTAAGTTGTCGATAAGCCGGTTAAATAAGCCGTGAGTTATTCATGTCCGTGTTTAATTAATATACATATTTATTTTAATAAGACCAAAAAATAATTAACCGAATTAAAATAATTAACCCAAACACCATGTGGCCTCTCGGTTTAAACCGAGCCAAACACGACACCACTGAAACCCTTGGTCTCGGCAGCCAACAACATCACCACCACCACTGGCACATTTTTGGTTGCGGCTGCCCTACACAGCCTACACACTGCCCAGCCGGAGTACCGGCAGGCATCCCTGCTTTCCTACTGGTAGCAGCAGCTTCGGCTGCCACTGTGTAGTGGCTCGATCCCACTATAGCCCTGGTGCTTGCCACTGTTAAGCCACAACAGCCAACTAGCAGCTGTTGCTTGATGTTATGTCCCATCGGAAGCACCCTATACCCACTGTAGCTTTGTTGGTGTTGCGGTTGACAGACCAAGCCAGCCACTATGGTTCAACCCATACCAGTCTAAAACTCGAAAGAAGAAACATGTGACTAAGTATGAACGAAAATGGTTCAATCCATACTAGTCAAAACTCAAGAGAAAAACATAATGAATAGGAATCAACAACATGTGACTAAGTATGGACGACTATGGTTTAATCCATACTAGTCAAAATTCAAAAGAAAACATCGTGAGTAAGAATCAGCAATACTCAGAAAATATCAGTACATGAAATGTAACAAACATCGTTTTAGGGAGAGCCTGGCGACTACCCACGAGTCTCAAGTCGATTTTTAGAGCCTACAGGTCGAAACCTTGGGCTCTGATACCATAATTGTAACAACCCACTTTGAAAAAGGACCGTTACATGGTTATTATGGCGTGTCATCAAAGCATAACAAGGTAATATGTCTTAAAAACATAAATGACCATAAAGGAAAGCCGGAATCAAACATCGGCCCCCAAACATAAGCTCACATATGCATAAAGTAAAGAATTTATAAAAGGACTAAACATTGTCCAACCAAGCATAAGTATGTAAAATGCATAAGGGAAAGAAGTCTAAGGTATCCTCCATCCAATGCACGTACTCTCAATAGCTTATGCCTGTCCTTGAGTACCTGCCGTAAGGGAAATGGAAAGAAAATACGGCTGAGAAATATGCTTAGTGAATGGATATAACGACATGAATAGATTAACTGAAATATAAGCAAAAGATATGAAATGCAACGAAATTTGCTTAAGTCCTGGAAAACCTAGAACATGTTTTTTAAACTTGTTTATAACTGAAAAGTCTTAAGTTTTATGCATGCAATATAATATAAATGCCAATTAGCTCATATAGGTCACAACACATATCAACGTGTATGAATACATAGAGGGGTGACTTCGTCATGCAATTAGAGGGGTGACCTCTAATATTATAAGTTTGGGTAGAGGGATCAACTCCAATGTGATGGATGTAGAGCACACACCACAATCACCTTGTAAATCTACAAAACATGTACTTGGATGCAACCATACGCCCCACATGATAATAATAAATAATTGCCAATGTAATTGAAGGGACGTCGAGAGAAATCACTCTCGGGGAAGAGTCATGACACCGGTGCCTCAAGTGTCATGGTTATGCTACCTCCATTACTAGGTGGTCATGGTCATGCATGTACATAGCTCAGGAAATTTAAAATGGTATCATGGCAAACAATGTAAGTTTATGAAATGGAAACTCGTGAAAACAGATGGCAGCAAACGAGGAATTATAATCATGCATAGAAAAAGATGTTCTTACGGAAGGACGGAATATCCGTACCTTATGTCCAGTAACGAAATAAGATGAAAGGCGGAACGTACTACTTCGACTTCAAAGTGCTACATAATAACGGACGTGTATGAGTTGTTTGTTCACGTTCAACTTACTGATTCATAATTTACTTTACTTGTTCTTTACTTGTTTTACTTATTCATGTTTATATGGTGTCTTTCTTAGTGTTTTATTTGCTCTTGATTAATGTATTATGATAGGTGTGAAAACACCTGTGACAATCCGTCAATTTATGGTTGATATTTTATTCTCAAATAATATTTGAAAATATTATTTTAATGATACAATATGAACTCACTTATTTTTGGGAAGAAATTTGGATTTACGTCTTGGAGTAGCATCGACTACGTCTAAACCGGAGGATTCTACGTTACGTACTTACGTTTACATACACCGTCTTTGGTGACAGTCCGACAATTCAGAAAATAAATTTATCCATGAATACTATTTTGGAGTTTTAAATTTTTGTTGGTTCATAAAGTCACAAATTTACGAGAAGAGATTAGGAATTACGATTTTATTTTAACGTCCTTTACGACTAAACCGGAAACCTTAGGATTACGTATTTACGTTTTCGAACTCCGTTTTTGATGAGACAATTTTTATTGGATTCGTTTTGTGACGTTGATTCATAATTTATAAAAACGTTTTTCGTAAAACGACCCGAGGGCACGCAAATCGAGAAAACTAGAATCGAGAAATACCCGTAAACTAGTGAGATGGGACAAAACACATTGTCCCACCCCACTAGCTTGGTTGGGACGGCACATTTGACACCACACCATGAAGGTGGCATCAAGTTAAGCAAACTTGTTACAAGTGTAAGCCTAGCTTACATTTTAAGCTTTCAACTTTACCACTTAACACAAAACTAGCTACTTGTTTTCATTCCACCATTTGCATCATGCAAACCACACACAAAATCCTCTCAACTCTCTCTCTAGTTCGTCCCATCCTCACCACAAAACACCTTCACTTGATCAATTCCAACCACAAAATCATGTGTTATTTACACATATGTTGAAGCCCTCTTGAAGCTCTCTTGAATGGTGGTGATTATAACATACATGGAGGAGTATTCATGGTATCTTGAGGCTGATTTTCCACAAGGAGATTAGGAAAATTGGTCTTGAAGATGGTCTTGGTACATCACAAGTTTCTCCATCAAAATCCATGTTTTGATCAACCTACATCATCATGGTGGTATAAAGATTGTCCTCCTCATCTTCTTGTTAATTTGATTATGTAAACATGTATTTTATTTCCTATTGTATATGTATATGATTATTATATGATGATAAAAATGTTATGTGGGGATTTGTTGTTGATAAACATGATTAAAAAGGTGAAAACCCATATGAAACAAGGTTAAAATCTTGGTTAAATATGTTGGCTGTATAAAACAGTAAAGAAACAGGTCATGGACTGATAAAATGATGAATTAGAATCCATTTACAGTAAGCTATGGGTCTTGTACACATGTGAGAGTTGGCCATGCAATGGAATCATTGTAATGAGTGAGATATGATCAAAACAAGTTTAGGGTATAAATCTGAGGTTACTGTATTGGACGATTTTTAGAAAATATTTAGAAGATGATTCAACAGTAGCTATAGAAGAGTTAAATGTCTCAAATATCATGTAGTTTATGTGATAAACATTTGAGCTTCTATCTCCATATAGAACTCAAGATATGGCAGTTTTGGTGAAGATGAAGTTAAAAATCAGATTTTTAGAAAATAAAGAATAATACTATTATATAAGCACTCACATTTTAATATATAAAATGTAAATAAAAACCCACTAACTTATAAAACTTATTTATATAAATATATAAAAGGTGTAATAAGTGTATAAATGATGAAAATGGAAACTTGTTAAGTTTTATAAGTTATAAAACTATAAACATGATTTTTACGACTTTTTCGGCTATTGCCGTAAAATTAACGTTTTTGTTAAATAAAACTTAGATGGTTGGACCCGTCTAATGAAAACTTTATAAAACTTATATACTGATATATAGACATGTATAACAAGTAAAAACCGATAAAACCCGAACTATAGGACAAACGGACATTAACGAGCTAAGTAAACACATTGGACTAAATAAGATAAACACCCATAAAAAGAACTTATTGGGCTTAACCCATTTGGGCCCAACTTGAAAGTGTATGTACTGATAATACAAGTACAAAATGGATTAAAATAAGTTAAATAACTTATAATAAGTTTATTGGACTTAAAATACATAAATAGGTAAAACTAGTAAACTAGTATAAAAGTTATCGACATATAACACTAAAAGGAGTAAACGAGAATATGTAAACACACTTGATCATCATATATATATAATCATCATATGTATACATAGATGTTATTTTTATAAAGTCATTGGACAAACGTCTAAGACCGAGTATTATTTGTCTAGGTTTCCGTGATTGAAGCACGTACCGTACGTCCGAATTGCCGATAACCCGCCTTCCCACATCAACGTGAGTTCATAGCCTCGCACTCTTTTAAATGTTTTTATGAAATGATTTATAAACCCGAGAGGGAGATAACATGTTAGTTTTCTTTTTATAAAATAGGACACCATTTGTCCCGATTGTTTGTTTATTGATTTTGGACCCGAATGATTGAATGACCCGATTGTATGACCCTATGAATGATTAAAGGACCCGAAAGATAAAATAAAATGGATTATTAAAGTTAGGTTATGTCACTAAAAGTCCCATTAGCATGAATTGTGAAACTACCAGGAGTTGGTAGACGCTTATGCATTTAATAGTACTATTTGGGGACGATCACCCCAGTTCGCGCCTTGACGGTTGATCCCCGTCGTGCCACATTGATTGGTAAGCGAATTAATGTATGAGAAGATTTCCAATAGCGTGACCTTTGTGACGACACGCTACTTTAGATGGGCAAAATTGGTATCGGGTTAGCTACCCGTTTTGGTTTAGTAAGGTAACAATGTCATGCGGCTTATAATAATCCAAATCACCAAAATATTACTGGACGCTCCGAATTACGATGTATTGCCTGACTAGCAATACTGGGTCATACTAATGATATTATGTTTGTATTTTGGTTTTCATAACCATATTCATATAACGATTTTTATTTGATTTTATACAACGTCATAAGACGTATTGTATGATGTTTTTACGACATTGGCTCGTATAATAATTTTTAAGGCAAATGCCTATATTATGATTTTCGATAAGGATTTATATAAAATGACTTTGGCTATTTTACGGCCTATTACAATGATTTGTACGAATTGATTTTTGGTACTAATTTTATACCAAAATTATATTAATGGAATTTATTTAACTCTATGAATTCACTCGGCGTTATCGCTGACCTTTTCTTTTAACATGTTTTATCTCAGGTACTTGAAGGTAATTCTCGGGAAGACGACAAGAATTCATGGCCCGCACTTAAACAATATTTTTCCATTCAAACACTTGTAAAACTTTTGTATAAAATGTAATGACTTGGGACCTATGTAACTTTGATGTTTATGAATGGAAATGATTTATTATTAAACGACGCGATTTTTATGCGTTGTCTATGATGTGAGTAATGTGCTATCCCGTAACACCAACTAGTCTTCCGCTGAACTGAGTTGTATAAATTTGGGGGTGTTACAACACCCATCTTTTCTACCGCTTAATTACAATAATAACCGAGCCAAAACGTGTATTTTATGTCTTTTATGTCGGAATTATGCGTGGTTTGTGTTTTTGTTGTGATTTAGGACGAAAAGGTGAAAAGTGGAGAAAACACGGGAATTCACTGGCATTTACGGACTTTTATTGAAGAAAAAGATGAAAGACGAAGTCCAGCAGTCAAGAGTGCAAAAAGAACGGAAGTCCAAGACCAATTCTGAAGATTTATCGAAGAAAAAGTCAAAAGACGGAAGTTTACTTAAAGCCAAGGAACTCAAGTCTTATTTATCGAAGAATTAAAAGACGAGTCCAAAGAAATCCCGAGCCAAAAGTCATCAAAGTCCAAGATTAACAAAAAGATTAAGAAGGAAGGACTTGATGGTGCAATTAACAAGAAAGGAAGGAGAGGAGGAAGCTTCCTCTAACCACTCCCTAATCACCTATATATACCCCTCATTTTCATTCATTTACTCTTGTTGACTAATAGTGACAATTAGTTCTTCCATGGTTGGATAGCTTGACAAACTATCTCTTCCACTTTTATTTACTTGCACCTTTAATTACTTGCACATTTAAATACATGTTTTGCACCTTAATTACCTTTTAATTTCAAGTAAGTGTTTCTTTAATTAATCGCACCTTTACTTTATCTTGTTGATCTCATTCTACCTTTCTCTAATCTTTGATTTATATGCTTTTGATCTTGTTTATTTGTTTAAAGATTTCCTTTTTATGCTTTTGATTGTTTCAAATCATTTATTTTCATAGCTTATTTTGATTATTTTCAAGTTTATATAGGTTTTACAAAAGTTATTTTCGTATAAAAAGTTGTTTTTCTTAAAGCTTATTCTTTTCTTGTTTTAAAAGTCTTTAAATTTCAGTTTAGTAGCTTATTTTCACACGTTTTACCTTAGGATTTAGTATTGGGCTTATTAGGATTATAGCTTATTGTTCTAGCTTATTTTGTACTTTTTCTGCCGGATTCCGATTGGTACAAATCGGAAAAGGGTTTTAACTTTCCGATTGGGGGGTGTTTGTGGTATTCCGATCTGGGCTTTTGGCTATCATTCCGATCTGGACCTCATTACACATTCCAATTGAGGGGGCTCTGGTATTCCGATCAGAGTGGTGTTGGATATTCCGATTAGGTGAGTGTGACAGCATTCCGATTGGGGGTCCAATACTTATTCCGATTGAGGTATTATTTTGGATATTCCGATTGGTATAGGTGACAATATTCCGATCAAAGGTTCCAAACAGCATTCCGACCAAAGTTCACTCCAGTATTCCGATCAGGTAGGTATCATCATTCCGATCAGAGGGTCATGGGTTATTCCGATTGGGCAAGTGACAGCATTCTGATTGGTCTACCCCGATATTCCGACAGGTTTGGTTTGATATTCCGATCAAGGTAAGATCGGAATATATTCCGATTTGGGAGATTTTTTCATATTTTTGTCTTGTTTATTTTTCTAAGTTTACATTTTAATACTTGTCTAATTTTAATTCTCGTTAAGTTTTATTTTCTAGTCGTTTAATTAATTTACTTTCCGTCAAGTTTTAAATATCGCACACTTTCTTTTAATTAGATTTAGATTTAATTTTCAACACCACTTTACTTTAACGACATTTACTTTTAAGTTTTGCACATTTAAATTTAAAACCAACCAAAAATATTTGTTCCACCAAAATAAAACTGAGTCACATAGAGAACCTAGATCAATTCGTTAAGATATCGAGACTTGAACTTTAGTTTTTATACGAGGTGTCAAAAGCCTAGTATTAAATGGCGCCGTTGCCGGCTCTTTTCATAAAGATTAACGGTTTTCTGTGAGAGACGCGTTGCTTTTTGGGATCCGTTCACTTGTGAGCGTTATTTTTCTTGCATAAAAAATTTAAAAAATCATAAAAATTATTAATTGTAAAAAATCCATAAAAATTAAAAATTTCAAAAATCCAAAAAGATTTTATCTTTATTGTGTATATATATTGTCTTTGTGTTTGGTTTATTTTTCTTTTGTCTTTGTAGGTGCATGCGTACTAGATCTTCTAATTATCAAGAGCCCGAGCCTCAAGAAGATTTAGCTATGTCTGGTGTTAACAACAATAATCCACCGCACCCTAATAATAACAACAATGTTCTTCCACAGCCCGATCTTCGGACCATGGAGGAACTTTGTCAACCTACCATGTTTGGACGAGGAGGACCGATTGCGCCGATGCAAATCAATGCTCCTGAGTTTTTGTTGAAGCACCACATGATTCAGCAAGTGCAAACAAACCCATTCCGTGGATTGCTTGATGATGATGCCAAAAAACACCTCGACAACTTCATTACAATCACCCAAAGCATGAAGTTGGCTGGTGCCACAATGGATGAACTTCGCCTACAACTCTTTCCACACACTTTATTACATCATGCCGAGAAATGGTTTGATCGTCTCCTGAAGAATTCTATTCACACTTGGGATGACATGACTCAACGCTTTTTGTCGCGCTACTTTCCACCATCCATGGTCACGAGCCTTCGCAATCAAATCAGCGGTTTCATGCAAGACCCTGATGAATCTCTTTTTGATGCTTGGGAAAGATATAATGTCTTGATCGATAGATGTCCAAACAACAACATGCTCCCTGTGACCTTAATTGATACTTTCTACAACGGTTTAACTTTTCGAGATCGTGATACGATTAATGCAGCCGTCGGTGGCACATTCATGAAAAGGAGACCCGAGGAGTGTAGAGAGCTAATTGAGAACATGACTACTCACCACAAAAACTGGGATTCCTCTGCTTCTTCAAGGAATAACCCGAGAGTCAATGTTTCTTCCACCTCAGCAAACCCTGATATGACCGAACTCACCCTTGTGCTGACTGAAATGAGCAGAAGTATGCAACTCTTGGCTTCAAACCAACAACAACAACAAGTTAAAGCTGTTGCACCTTCTTGTGAAACATGCGGCGGTACTCACTCATACACTGATTGTCCTTCTACACAAGGAAATCCAGAAAATGTGTATGCAGCTTATGGTAATTATTCACCGGAAAATTACCAAGCTCGACAACAAGGGGATAGAAAATTGCTGAGTTACCGATCCAACAATTACCTTTCACCCGGTTTTTCTCCTCAAAACCAAAACCCCGCCAACAACTACACTAGAAGCAACCAAATCCCACCAAGAGCTTCTAACCCTTATCACCCACCCGCTCAACAACTCCCACCTAGTAATCCGGATGTTGAAGCCATCATAAGAACCCAAGGTGAGCAAATCAAGAACTTACATAGCCAAATTATCAATCTGAAAGGAGATGTCACAAAGCAAGGAAATGAGATAAGATCCGAGCTTCAAGATAATATTCAATCCTCCTTCAGCAATCAAACCAATGATTTGAAGAATATGCTTGCTAGTTTCTTGCCCGCCGCTCAACCTTCTTCTTCGAGTTCTCTACCTTCAAACACCGTCACCAATCCGCGAGCAAATGTGAGTGCTATTACTACCCGTAGTGGAGTCACCATCGTAGGACCACCAATCCCACCACCATCATCTACACCTCCTCCACCACCATGTGTCCCTACTCCTCCTACACCTAGTATTAGTGCACCATTACCGTCTCCGCCTCGACGTGATGAAGTTCCCACGAATGACCCTTCCACATCTCAACCTTTACCTACACCTGCACCTTCACCACCCAAACCCAATATCCCTTATCCCTCTCGTTTAGGCAAGTCCAAAATGCTAACCAAGGAGGACTCCGAAGTGTCACGCTATGTGAAGATGATTTCTCAAATGAACTTCAACATTAGCTTTCTTGAAGCACTTGTCCACATGCCCAAATTTGTTAAAGCATTTAGGGAATTACTCAACAAGAAGGAGAAGCTGATTGAACTCGCCAACACCCGATTAAATGAAAACTGCTCTGCAGTTATTCTCAAAGAACTTCCGGAAAAGCTTGGAGATCCCGGTCATTTTGTGTTGCCTTGCGTGTTCAACAAAACTGAAGAATTTAGTGCCCTTGCTGATCTCGGGGCCAGTATTAATTTGATGCCATTGAGTGTTTGGAAAACACTATCATTGCCCGACCTTACTCCAACAAAGATGACTCTTGAGCTTGCTAATCGCACTCTCGCTTACCACGTAGGTATAGCCGAAGACGTGTTTATTAAAGTTGGCACATTTACTTTCCCGGTTGACTTTGTGGTTGTTGATTATGAAATGGACCCTCGTATTCCTTTAATACTTGGTCGGCCATTCTTGAGAACCGGACGCGCTTTAGTGGATGTGGCCGAAGGTGAGTTAATCTTACGAGTCGGGGATGATGCACAAGTTTTCAAAATGGGTAAGCTTACCAGTACAACCTTTGGAGGCCGAGAATCAGTGAATATGATTAATGTGCTCGATGACTTTACCGTCTACGACAATCCTCTATTCGACTCTTGCATCGATAATCCACTTTTTCAAGATAATGTGGATGATTCTCCGCCTACTTTGGAAGCTTCTCCCATTTATGATTCTCCACCGGTCTTTGATGCTTATGATGATGATGATTCTAGCTCAGATTCGGATGATTATGATGATTGTACTTCTGAGTATCCCGAGATGCCCACTTTCGATGATTTTGATGAGGCTGATACTCTTTCGAGCGATTCTTCACATGATGAAGATCCTCCGCCATCACTCGATCCTACTTTGGACGATTACTCATTTGAGGAAGATTTCTCTGAATTTCTCAACACATACTTCCCTCATGAGAGTGATGCTCCTCCTTATGACTTTGAAGATTATCGTCTTGATCCTACTTTGGATTTGAAGAACATTCTATCAAAGGAGAAGAAACCGGTTGACACCAATATCCGTTGCACGTATGATTTGACACCTCTTTGTCCCCCTTCTGAGGACGAGGTTGTGCTTCTTTGCGGATCTTCTTCACACTCGGCTGAGCCTGAGTGCTATTTTCCCCTGAAGGAAAAGGTGTTCGACCCCGGTATTGATATTCTGCAGCCATCTCAGTATCCACCTGATGAAATAAAAGGAAAAATCTTTGGAACTTATGGAAATCTGCTTGCACCACTTCAACCTTGCTTCCACCATGCTCCATCGCTGCTTAAGGTAACCTTGCCTACTCTTATTTGGCTTGCCTTGTTCGCCTTAAGCTTATGATATTTGATGGACGAAAACTATGTCTTCGATCCTGGTGGATATGTTTCATGCTTCTTCCGTTGATGATCAAGGTCGAGTCAGGCTAATGACTCGGTTAACACAAATCAAGCGCTTCTTGGGAGGCAACCCATGCATCTATCTTTTCGCTTTCTTTATCATAAGTGTAGGGGAGACCCGTTGGTTTGCTATTTCCTCTCCTCACTTCTTAATCAGGGATTCGAGCTTCAATGATCCACTCTTGATGATTCTTGACGACCCGTGATTCCGTGTTCCATTATCCCGGTTCTATCCTAAACTCTTTTCGATTCACTATTTTATATTTTCCACTATTAAAATAGGAATCTCTTTAGTTGTCTTTCCCTTAGCAAGATTTAAACAAAGTGCACAATGTCCTAAGTGTAGGGGAGTTTACTCACACATGCTTAACCATTGAGGACAATGTTTATCTTAAGTGTAGGGGGGACTTCTATCGAAGTTAAGTGGTCTTTTCCTTGTATTTGTCCTCATTTTAACCGGAAAATCAATTTTTCGACATTTTTCAAAAATTTTAATCTATTTTGGCCTATTAGTTTTTACCTTTGTATAGTTATTTTCTTTCTTTGCTAGAATAAATGTTTAATAAAGTGGTTTTAATTTTCAAAACGTTGTGAAACTTTTGACTCAACCCGAGTTTACTTATCTAAGTTACTCTAGCTAGTATCCTTAACGTGTTTAAGTCAAGTTTTGCTAGGCTTTTATATAGGGAGCTATAAAACGCGAAAGTCTTAACTCTCACAGGTTAAGAACAAGAACTTTTCGCAAGCTCCTATAATTGATCCTAGAGAGTCGTTTATCAAGGGAACTTTAAAATACGATTTCTAAACTTGAAAAAGTCTAAGAGTTTGCAAGATCCTATAGGCGACTCGAAAACCCAAAACTTTGATTTAATAGGCTAAGTATCCACGAGTCTCATTACTTGAGATTTTAAACTGTGGAGAACGAGAGATGATAGAGCCAATTATAAGTTCGGTATTCTTTCGTGAATTTATGTGAGTTAATTATAAGCCTATTCTCCCATCGCTTGCTAATAAAATTATCTGCTAATAAATACGGTTGTACGATTTGAAAAGTTACTTAGCTTCTAGCCCAAGATCGTTTAAAAGTTGCTCGGTATGGATTAGAGTTCATAGCCAATGCATAACTTATTGAAGCGGGATGCGAATATTGGCGAGTCCGAAAAGGCCCTAACAAGGCATGAGGGCTATATTTTGTTGCTAAATATCCAAAGTGATGTGAAGAATCATTTGTCGAAAATCAATATGAAGGATCGAGACACACGACGAAAAGCAAATACTCCCCAAAAGTCATGGAGAAGTGTATCCGAAAAGACCCTAACAAGGTATGAGGATAAATAGATCCAAGTCATAAAAGGAGGCGGATCGTTGTATATCAAAGTCCAAAATAAAGATTGGAGAAAAATGAAGAAGTCGTGGTCCAAGTATGAATCTCTTAAAACTTCAAGTGAAGAAATTCCATTATGAAGAGAAGACCATAATTTCATGAACGTCTCTCAAAATTTAAAGTATGAAGTCGCTGCCAAATATCGGTCCGAGAAAGGTCTCAAATCGCGAAACGAGTTATGCCAAGATATGAACTTTATGAGGTCCCGAGAAGCAGTTTTAAAAGATTTTGTCCTTTAGCTAACAATTGATTAAATCGTTCACTTTATTTTCAGACTAAATAACTATCGAAATAAGTCAAAAATGCATCCTCGTGATCATTCAAGACAATAATAAAATATAAGAGATACACCTAGGAATAAGTGAGTCTAAGTGAGTAATTGGCCCACATGAGTTCGTGATAGTTTACTAACTTATAATAACAATGATCTCGTTTTTAAGTTTGGTTTGGAGAAAGTGAAAACTTGAGGATGATGATTATTCATGACATTTCCAAAACCCAAGGTATGCTTTTTGATTTCTTTACTTTTAATGTTTGTAAGTTTCTATCTCTTTAATAAAGGCCAACATGGATTAATTATGAAGAAAAATGTAAACGTGCTTTATAACTAATGCATTGCATGAGGACATTACAATGGTCAAGTGTAGGGGATTTGATAGGTGTGAAAACACCCATCTTTTCTACCACTTAATTACAAGAATAACCGAGCCAAAACGTGTATTTTATGTCTTTTATGTCGGAATTATGCGTGGTTTGTGTTTTTGTTGTGATTTAGGACGAAAAGGTGAAAAGTGGAGAAAACACGGGAATTCACTGGCATTTACGGACTTTTATTGAAGAACAAGATGAAAGACGAAGTCAAGCAGTCAAGAGTGCAAAAAGAACGGAAGTCCAAGACCAATTCTGAAGATTTATCGAAGAAAAAGTCAAAAGACGGAAGTTTACTTAAAGCCAAGGAACTCAAGTCTTATTTATCGAAGAATTAAAAGACGAGTCCAAAGAAATCCCGAGCCAAAAGTCATCAAAGTCCAAGATTAACAAAAAGATTAAGAAGAAAGGACTTGATGGTGCAATTAACAAGAAAGGAATGAGAGGAGGAAGCTTCCTCTAACCACTCCCTAATCACCTATATATACCCCTCATTTTCATTCATTTACTCTTGTTGACTAATAGTGACAATTAGTTCTTCCATGGTTGGATAGCTTGACAAACTATCTCTTCCACTTTTATTTACTTGCACCTTTAATTACTTGCACATTTAAATACATGTTTTGCACCTTAATTACCTTTTAATTTCAAGTAAGTGTTTCTTTAATTACTCGCACCTTTACTTTATATTGTTGATCTCATTCTACCTTTCTCTAATCTTTGATTTATATGCTTTTGATCTTGTTTATTTGTTTAAAGATTTCATTTTTATGCTTTTGATTGTTTCAAATCATTTATTTTCATAGCTTATTTTGATTATTTTAAAGTTTATATAGTTTTTACAAAAGTTATTTTCGTATAAAAAGTTGTTTTTCTTAAAGCTTATTCTTTTCTTGTTTTAAAAGTCTTTAAATTTCAGTTTAGTAGCTTATTTTCACACGTTTTACCTTAGGATTTAGTCTTGGGCTTATTAGGATTATAGCTTATTGTTCTAGCTTATTTTGTACTTTTTCTGCCGGATTCCGATTGGTACAAATCGGAAAAGGGTTTTAACTTTCCGATTGGGGGGTGTTTGTGGTATTCTGATCTGGGCTTTTGGCTATCATTCCGATCTGGACCTCATTACACATTCTGATTGAGGGGGCTCTGGTATTCCGATCAGAGTGGTGTTGGATATTCCGATCATGTGAGTGTGACAGCATTCCGATTGGGGGTCCAGTACTTATTCCGATTGAGGTGTTATTTTGGATATTCCGATTGGTATAGGTGACAATATTCCGATCAAAGGTTCCAAACAGCATTCCGACCAAAGTTCACTCCAGTATTCCGATCAGGTAGGTATCATCATTCCGATCAGAGGGTCGTGGGTTATTCCGATTGCGCAAGTGACAGCATTCCGATTGGTCTACCCCGATATTCCGACAGGTTTGGTTTGATATTCCGATCAAGGTAAGATCGGAATATATTCTGATTTGGGAGGTTTTTTCATATTTTTGTCTTGTTTATTTTCCTAAGTTTACATTTTAATACTTGTCTAATTTTAATTCTCGTCAAGTATTATTTTCTAGTCGTTTAATTAATTTACTTTCTGTCAAGTTTTAAATATCGCACACTTTCTTTTAATTAGATTTAGATTTAATTTTCAATACCACTTTACTTAAACGACATTTACTTTTAAGTTTTTCACATTTAAATTTAAAACCAACCAAAAATATTTGTTCTACCAAAATAAAACTGAGTCACATAGAGAACCTAGATCAATTCGTTAAGATATCGAGACTTGAACTTTAATTTTTATACGAGGTGTCAAAAGCCTAGTATTATATTACATGTTTCATGTGTTAATATACTTGATGTTTCCATTAAGTAATTTCCTAAAAAATAGCAGGTTTCTATATATAGTAGCTTTCCAAAAATAGCAGGTTTCCATATATAGAAAATTTCCAAAAACAGTAAGTTTTCATAAATAGTAAGTTTCCAAAAAAAGAAAGTTTCCATAAATAGTAAATTTCCGTAAATAGTAATAAGCTTGTTTAATAACATATAATATAAGCCGAGGCTTAATAAACATATTTCATATAAGTCATGGTTTATTAAATGACACATTAAATGAGCTAATCATTATAAGTCATGGTTAGGCATAATTATTAAAGTAATAAGTCCATTTAATAATTCTTGTCGTATATTATAGCTCATAATTTATTATTAATTAATAATATATCATGTCTTATACTTTAATTATTAATTAATAATATACTATTGATTAAATTAAATTATCTTATAATATTATACCATGAGTAATAATTAGTTATAGATAATAACAGTTTCTGGATTATAATTAATTATATCGTAAGTCTTGAATCTTAATCCATAATTTCCATATAAGTTAAATAAATAAGCCCATGTAGATTTAGTTTAATTAGTAAGTTGTCGATAAGCCGGTTAAATAAGCCGTGACTTATTCTTGTCCGTGTTTAATTAATATACATCTTTATTTTAATAAGACCAAAAATAATTAACCGAATTAAAATAATTAACCCAAACACCTCGTGGCCTCTCGGTTTAAACCGAGCCAAAACACGACACCACTGAAACCCTTGGTCTCGGCAGCCAACAACATCACCTCCACCATTGGCACAGTTTTGGTTGCGGCTGCCCTACACAGCCTACCCACTGCCCAGCCGGAGTACCGGCAGGCAGCCCTGCTTTCCCACTGGCAGCAGTAGCTTCGGCTGCCACTGTGTAGTGGGTCGATCCCACTATAGCCCTGGTGCTTGCCACTGTTAAGCCACAACAGCCACTGGCAGCTGTTGCTTGATGTTATGTCCCATCAGAAGCACCCCACATCCACCGTAGCTTTGTTGGGGTTGCGGCTGACAGACCAAGCCAACCACTTTGGCTGCGGCTGGTCTAGTTAAGCCACCGAGAGCACCCCCCCCCCACCCATTTGGGGTTCTCTGTTTCTGTGCAAACATAACAACCTCCCACGTTTTCCTTTCTTGTTTTTAATAGCAAATGTTGTTAACATTCTTTTATTTAATTCGTGCTTCATGTTTGATATTACAAGAAACTAGAATTAGTTGATTACTGAATGATGAAAGGTTTAGGAAGACAAACACGAACAACACCTTACTATTCAAGATCAAACAAAGATGTTTTTACTCCTTCTTTTACCTTTTTCCTACTGGCGGCCACACATCACCAAAACCCTAGTTCTTTGTTTTTTTGTTACTTGTAAAATGAAATGAAAAGGAACTTCCTGTGTATGATAATTTTTAATAATGGCCGGGCATTGGGCCCCTTTTGTTTCTCTTAAAACCGCCGACCAAACACCCTCATATATACATGTTTCATTTTTGTTATATTTCCCGTGTATTGTATAATCGTATTTTAAGTTCGTGATATGTCATGGATTCGTATCTTGAACTTTCGTTTTATATCTTTTCGTGGAATATAATTATACATAATTACTTATCGTGCATAAATTAAATGCTTTTTCTCTTGTAAATAAAATGTACTTCATTACTTATCGTTAATTTATGATTTTTAATTACGTGTCTGATAGTTGTAATTTTACACTCGTTTAGGAAAACGAGGTAATTAGGGTAGATACGACTGTTTAGGGAAACCGTGCACAAATGACTCCAAGGTGAGTTCGTTCTCAAGGAGGCTAGTGTGTTGTGTAAAGAGATGATAAATTGTTTTTGATTATGATTATGAAGAAAGAAAAGAGAAAATGGTGACAGGTACGATTAAAATTACACTAAGACGAAAGTCGTACACGTAAAACCGTAAAATATGACGAAATTTAAAATTTATCCTAAAAAATCCTAGAAAATTGCAATAAATCCTAAAATTGTAATTAGAGTTTACCAAAAATCAAAAATCACTCAAACCTTTTATTTAACTGAATACTAATTTTTTAATGCTAATTAAAGCAAAAAAAATCAACTTAATTAACAAAAAGCCCAAAATGAGATTTTTCAATTTGTAAACCTCTAAAATAACTTAATTAAACTAAAACTATTCTTGAAAATTTTAAAATTAAATAAAACTATTTAAAAATGATTAAAAACTATAAAAATATTAAAATAATCCTAAAAATTTATTAAATGACAAGAAAATTAATCTAAAAATTTTAAAAATCCCAACTTTATGTTTTTAACCTAGGAAAAATGAAAAAGTTGTAAAAATATTAAAAATTAATTTTAATAATAAAATAATAATAAAATATTAATAAAAATTCAAAATTTATAAAATATTCTAAATACTTGCAAACTAGTTTAATTTAACCTAAATAAACAGAAAATGAACTTGAAATTGCAAAAATACCCCTAATGGGCCTCCAAATGGGCTAAAACTCCAAACAGTCCACTTAATGGGCTTATTTAAGGCCCAATAAGAAAAAGTTGTCAAATTAAACTCAAAACATACAGTCTAGCTTAAATTTTTATTTTAAACACAAAACTCTAAAGGCCCAAAAGCTGAAAGTGAGCTTATCACAACTTAATAAGCAAACAGCGTATTCTTAATGGGCTTTTTGGCCCATTAAGCCATAAGCTAATGCCATAAGCTCTAATTTGACACAAAACCTTCTAATGAGATTCTAAAGCTTTTTGTAAAAAGAATTTTTGAAAAAGCCCAAGAAATAATCCTGAAATAAGCAAAAGCTCTCTACACAAAACGACAAAATAGTCGTTTTTTAGTTCTAGACCAATTCAAGGGCTGATTCTTTTTGCTAAATTTTTCAAATCACTTCACTAAGGGTGATAATCAAAAAGATTGTAGAAACTAGAAGGGGGGTTGAATAGTTTCTCTTCAATTAGTTACATAATTTAAGTTACTTTGAATTAAATGTGTTTCAAAATTATCTTTTACTTAAAGCTAAGTTGCATAATGATTAGGTTCAATTCAAATGCATTAGCAATGGTAATAGGTAAGTATAATGATAATGAAATAAGTAAAGAGTAAGGAAAGAGACAACCTAGTGATAAGACACCGAGATTTATAGTGGTTCGACAACGAGGCTCTATCCTCGTTTCTACTCCACTCCTCCAGTAAACCTACTCGAGATTTCCACTATATCCACAAGCTCCCTTCTTGGCGGAGAAAGCCTTACATCGTCGCTTACACTATTTTCCGACACTAAGCTAAATATCGAGACCTAATCATTAGCTAGGACCAATCTACACAACGTTGCCTACTTTACAATTTAACGACACAAGGCTAGATGTCGAGTTCTAATCTCAAGGTAGAACCAATCTTCACGGCGTTGCCTACTTCACCATTTAACGACACAAGGCTAGATGTCGAGTTCTAATCCAAATCTAGAAACAATCTTCACGACTCTTCACTTAGAAGCTAAGTGAGACTGTAACACCCCCAAATTTCGGTCATGACAGCGGAAGGGTCATTGCGTGTTTCTATCATGGTTCAATCTCATAATCATAGAAAACAACTCAAAATGAGTCGTTTTAATAAACATCCATTCATTTCCATTTAACAATAAAACTTTTCACACGGTCCCAGATAATTTAAAGTTTACAACACAGTAAATAATAAAAGATTCATTGTATGGATATTATTTATGAAAGCGGGCCAAAACATTTCAAATAAGCAAGCTTCACGAAACCGCCTTCCTCGAGTGCCTTCCCAATGGACCTGAGATAAAACGTGCTAAAAAGTCAGCAAAATTAGCCGAGTGAATCTATAGAGTTTAATTTAAATAAAGAGAACACACGTATTCAAAAATAACCTTCCATGGTTAATAATTTATCAAAGACAATTATGTTGTACGAACATAATTATCGTGTCATTACATAAGTCTCGTGACATTGAACATTAACATGTATTATTTCAGCCCAACACACCTAGCCAAGTGCGTATATTTCTCTTATACAATGCATCCGATGTTTCATTACTAGTGCATCACAACACCACGCGAGAGCTAGTCGCGACCGGACTCGGCGTCACTGATGAGATGGCATTTATACATGATCTCATCGTTCTTTTTGGGCTTTAAATGCATAAAAATGTCATAAAATACCATATATATGCTTGTGTTTGTTTACTTGTGTGTTTTAGTTATGGATATCGTGAAAAAGACAAAAGATCACAAGAAACAAGGAAAAACGGACACGAGAAACGAAGCCGTACAAAGAACCGGGCACTAGTTCATGATTTATCCAACATTTACCCTTGAAGACTTGAAGATATGCAAGATTGATCCTCAATAAATGAAGAAATGACACTTAAAACCCTTGTGAAATCATAATTACAAGTTTGGTCCCTTAAGTTTGTCAAAATTACACAAAAGGTCCTTCAACTTTGAAGAAATGGCAAAATTAGTCCCTCATCAAATCTAATTTGTCAACAATGGTCCCTCATGAAGTCAAAGTTACATTGAAGACCTTTGAAGATCAAGAATGTCCAAGATCAGTCCCTCAAATATGGAAAAATGGCAAAAACAACCCTTTAAACCTTTTTAAAAAGTTTTATGCCAAAAGTGTAAAAAGGGAAACTTCTATAACAAAGGGATGCGTTTATTTGGGTTGAAATACTTGCTATACAACTTTTCCCAAATACAAAGGACCAAAAGTGCCAAGTTGAAAGTTTGAATTCCTATAAACGCGCGTAGCACTTACTGTTTGAATTTTACCATGAAGAACACCGCTTTTTACCCAGGATTAAAAAGAAGAAAACAAAGGGGAAAGTGAAATTGGTTGTTCCCACGTGTAATTCACATCATGTCAATCACATCCCACACCAAAAACCTCAATCCCCACTACCAGAATGATACCCCCACTCCCACTCACATGACGACACCTGGCATTTGATCATGACATGGCAGGATCAACGAACCAAAACTTTTCCTTTGTCACCAAGCACTAAACAAACATCCCTGATTCACCCAAACCAGCTGGCAACACGCCTAGAAGATTCTGCAAGGACAAATGGGGAAATTCACTTCTAAGGTTTGTGAATAGTGTTAGCATGGCATTTGCATATAAAAGGAGACCTCAACCTGTGAGAGTCCCTTTGTTCCAGTTTTAGGCTATCAATCTTTGTAATCCCTTTTTAAGTTAATCAAATTTGATTTTCAGAAATTTGTGAAATCTTGTTCTTGTTTATTAAAAGTTGGTGTTAGAATAGCCTAATTCTGAGTTCCACTTTCATGTTTGAAGGTTTTTGAGGCAAGGTTTTAATTGATAAGACTTGTGTTTCAAAAATCAGAAAGATCTTGTTTATTGTTCATCACTTTTGTTTGTTCTTCTTAGCAGGTACATTGGAAGCTGGTACTTGCTTTGCTAGTACCTTAGCTCAAACAATCCAGGGCCTGGATGTAGGTCTTGGAGGTTTGCATCTTCTCCTTTTTCATTTTCTCTTTTAATTTATGAATATTTGTGATATTGCATGATTGTTCTTGAATCTGTGTTTTTATGGTTGGATATTGTTTATCTGTTCTTGTTTGATGTTATTGAGTGGTTATTAACTTGATTTGTGGGTTAAATCTAGATAATCCTTTGAAAATTTGTCAAAACAGATTATTAAGGGGTGTTTGGGTTAACTACATAAGCAGGATTTGTGGTTTGTTGAGTGTTGGTTTTGTGTTGTTATTTGTTGGTATCTTCTTACCTGGTTTACTTGGTCATATATCTGCAAGTTTTGTGGTTTGAAACACCTAAATCCAACATATAGTTATAAAATCAGATTTACTTGGTTAATTTGGCTGAAATTTAGAGGACACCAAGATCTAATCATAGACTAGGGTTAGCAAGTGTTAAATCTAAGTTAACATAACCAGGGAAGTAGGATTTGAGGCTTGAAATTGGGTTTGAGGACAAATAGATCAGCAAAAAGGGTTAGTGGTCATCAAATGCATGTTAGTGTTCATCAGTAACCTGCATATGCTTATATCTTCTCTTAATCTTTGATTCAGTGATTGAATTGAGTTTGTTTGTGCTTAATCATAGTTTATATAGCTTGTGTATGCATCCTGTTGAATTTGGCTGGCTTATTCATGCTATATCTGCTTATTTGTGCATAACTGCTTATTTTCCATATCTATGCTATATCTGGTGACTGTTTGATTAATCTGGGCTTATTGTGTGAACCAAATTGAGATTTTCTTGTTGATATTGACTCCTTGTGATTCACAGATCACAAAGGTGCCCTTGTTTCCAAATGAATCCAACTAAATCTCTCTAAAAAGCTTGGTCAAATAGTCAAAGCAGTGGGAACTCCTTTCCCCTGCTACTAGCCACTGCTAGTGTATTTTGGGTTTCAGCTTATCAATAAGCTATAATAGCTTATTTTAACCAGCAAAAACTTGGTTTTTGTAATAGGTGCTCATTATATGACCCATTTGTTCATACTGGAGCATTTGGTGTGTTGACTTTTAGGTTTGACTAGAAAACCAACTTAATTGACTTTTTCATAAGTGCTTATTGGTTCATTCTGGCTTATTGGTGTTGCTTATTGGATTTTAATTGATTGATTTGGCTTATTGAGTTCATTTGTGACATTTTGCAAGTTGAATCAAGTTCTGAGGTGCCCTATATCTCAAACCCGACTATTTTGTCTTTTAATGAAATTGTACTTTGCTTATTTCTGGCTTATTGAGTGTGCTTTTTCAAAATTTCTTTTTACAGATCTCTTTAGTATCCCAAAAGAAGGTTGTGTGTCAAATTAGAGCTTATGGCATTAGCTTATTGCTTAATGGGCTAAAAAGCCCAATAAGGATAAGTTGTTTGCTTAATAAGCTGTGATAAGCTCACTTTCAGCTTTTGGGCCTTTAGAGTTTTGTGTTTAGAATTAAATTTTGAGTCAGATTGGGCTTTTCCAAGTCAATTGGGCCAAGTTTGACTTTTTGGGCTAAAAAGCCCATTAGTGTTGACTGTTTTTGGTGTTGGCCCATTTGAGGGCCCAATAGGGGTATTCTGGTCATTTCACTTTCATTTTCTGTTTATTTAGGATAAAATAAACTAGTTTGCAAGTTTTTAGAATTTTTTTATAATTTTTGGATTTTTAATATTATTTTAATATTATTTTATTATTATTTTTCAAATTTCACATTTTTCATCTTTTTACATTTTTCTTAGGTTAAATACATTAAAATAGGATTTTTGCAACTCTTAGATTAATTTTATCATCTTTAGATTAATTTTTATAATTATTTTAAGTTTTAATAGTTTTTAAATCATTTTAAATAGTTTAAAAATTTCTAAAAACAGTTTTAATATTTTTAGGTCATATTAGAGGTTTACCAATTGAAAAATCTTTATTTGGGCTTTCTGATAATTAATTTGATTTTGAGGGATTTAATTAGCATTTAAAAATTGAATATTTAATTAATTAAAAGGTTTGATAAAGTTTTGATCATTGGTAAACTCTTAGTTTATTTATTTTGATTTTTGGTGAATTTTTGGTAATTTTTAGAATTAATTTTTATTTGAGCTTATTTTACGGTTTTACGTTAAGTCTTAGTAGTAATTAATTTCACGCCTTCGTCATTCTCTTTTCTCATCCCCTTCTAACCAGTATTAATCTCAAACCTTGATACATTTTAGTCACACACATATACCTCCTTGGGAAACGAACTTGAACTTCATTTGGGTCATTAGTGCTTGATTTTCCTAAATCATCACTTAATACTTACCGCATTTACGCTCTTTTTCCTAAAAGACGTATTTTACTATAATCATTTTGGCGCCGCTGTCGGGGAGGTGTGTCGTGAGTAATTTGTCTTGTTGTTTTTAATATTAACCATAAATAGTATTTGTATTAGTAGAAATCTACTAATACGTATTATCGGTTTTTTTTTGTTTTTCTTGTGAAATTATTATTACTATATTATATTAAGTATCACAATAAATACAAAATATCTCCAAAAGTGTGAAAACACAATCTTAATTGGGATTTGATCTTCTAATTATTGTATTCGAATCTCAAACAAAAGAAAAAAAGGCAAAAATAGATAAATACTTTCGTGAAGCTCGATTTTGAAAAATACAAACTATAAGGTGGGTATAAGGCGAGTATTATAAAATATACCCTAAGGAAAAAGGCTCTTAAGTGCTTCGCGCAACCTCGTTTCCCCGCTTGCTTGTGAGTATTTTGAGATTGAAGGCTAATCGAGGGTTTTGCCACCCAAAGTATTATTACGTATAATATATTTGCTTGGTTTTCTTTGAGATTAAACCCTCTTGAACAATTTGGTTTTCACCAAAACTCTGAAGTCATTCGAAGGCGTTCACTCCACGTGATCGTTTTCATTCTTTTGAGGCTTCTTTAATCAAGAGTTTGATTCGAAGAGAGATTTGGTAGATTGTTGTCTACGAAGATAAAAACAATCAAAAACAAAAAAAAATTGAAAATTCACAAAACACCCAAAAAGAATCTTCTTTGCTCACCTCCCATTCTTCGTGAAGTTTATGATCACTCGTAATCAAGCAAAACGAGCTCGTAAACGTCTTCAAAAGCAAGCCAATCAAGAGACGTTGATTGAAGAACAACCTCCAATTGTTGAACCTATTGTAGAACAAGAAGTCGTCATGGCTAATCGTACTATGATGGAGTTGCTACAAGCACCCACCGAGGGTTTTGGAGAGACCATTGTGATTTCCGCTATCCTTGCGGAGATTTTCGAGATTAAGACGGGTTTAATGTCGATGTTGCAAGCTAATAAGTTTAGAGGTCATGAGAAAGACAACCCGCATTACCACATAAGGAATTTTAATCGTCTCACCGCTACTAGCAAGTTTAAGGATGTTCCACATGACGCCATTAAGATGATGTTGTTTCCATACTCGTTAGATGAACCCGCTAAAATTTGGCTTGAGAAAGAACCGCCAAATTCAATTTTGACATGGGTTGATCTCGTTTCTAAGTTTGTGAACAAGTTTTTTCCACCATCTAAAACAACACATTTGAAAAATGAGATTTCAAGATTTTTTAAAGAAACAATGAAAGTTTTTCAATGACATGGGAACGCTTTAAAGAAATTTTACATGAATGTCCACACCATGATTTTTCGGAATTGCATCAAATTGATACTTTTTATAATGGGCTTAATGATCATGAACGAGATTACTTGAATGTCGCCGCGGGTGTTAATTTTTTGTGCAAAACGACCGATGAAGCTTTAAAGATTATCGAGAATAGATCTAAGGTTTATAGCCCTCGTAACACACAGAGTGTTGCCAATTTTCGTTCGTCATCATCGTCATCATCTCGTAGCATTAATGCCTTACATGATGAAGCTAATGAGGAAAATCGGTTTTTCGATAGATTTGCTAATCTTATGTCTCATTGGAAAGCTCAAGAAGCTTCAAATTCCGCTTCGGTTAAAGCGGTTGCTAAGAGTTGTTTGTCTTGTGGTGGAGCTCATGATCTTTCCGAATGCATTACCGAAGATGGTAACACTTCGAGTGCTTATGTAGCAACGGGAACTTACAACCAAAACGGTCAAAGTTCCCGCCCAAATCAAGCTCCACCAAATCAAAATGCTAATAACTATCGAAACAACAACCAAGGTGGTAAATACCAAGGCAATTTACGTAACTAAAACAAGGGGAATTATCAATGTGGGAATGGACAAGTCACTAATCAAAACCAAAACCTTGATTTTCAAAACACTACACAAGGTTTTCAAAATGCTCACACTAAAAATCTTCAAGGAGAATTTTTGGATTATGCTAAATTTGATAACATGCAATGTGATATGATTAACTTAAGATCCGAGTTGAAAAACGAGCTTAAAAACGAACTTGCTAATGAACTTAAAACTCATGCAAATAAAATGGAAGGAAATATCCAACGTCTTCAACAAAATCAACAAAAGATGGAACAAGGACAACATGAGATTAAGCAAGAATTGTTAAAAGCGGATGCTAGGCAATCAAAATTTGAAGACCGAATGGCAAAAATGTTTGAAGCAATCATGTGTAAACCCTCTTCCTCGGGTGGTCTTCCTAGTGATACCATTGCAAACCCGAAGGGAGAAATGAAGGTTATTACTACACGAAGTGGTAAAACTTTCAAGGAACCAATCTCTCGTCCAAATCCTTCTACGGAGAAGGAAATTGAGAAAGAGCCCGAGGTGGTGGTCGAAGGAGAATATTACAATCCCACGAAGTATCGCTCAAACCACACCTACGGTTGAACCAATACCAATCATGAAACCCGAGATTCCAAGGCCGTTGCCTAATGTCCAACCCACACCACCCTTACCTTACCCTTCGAGACGAAACAAAGAGAATTTGCAAGAACGTAACAAACAACAAATCGAGCTTTTTATAAAAATGTTTCAACAAGTACATTTTGATGTGAGTTTAGCCGACGCGTTGTTGTATATGCCTCGTTTCGCTTCCACTTTTAAAAGTATGATGAGCGATAAGGAAAAGCTTTCAAAGCTTGCTAATTGTTCTTCGGTTTATCTTAACCGCATACTGGAAAAAGTTGGTGACCCCGGAAAGTTTCTCATTCCTTGTGACATACAAGATATGAAAGAATGCCTCGCCTTGGCCGATCTTGGTGCGAGCATTAATTTGATCCCATTTTCCATTTGGAAATCGCTTTCGCTTCCGGCTCTTATTCCTTCGAACATGTCTATCGAGATGGACGATCATTCTACGATTTTAGCATGTGGAGTAGCCGAAGATGTTTTCGTGAAAGTGGGGAAGTTCTACTATCCCTTTGATTTTATAGTAGTTGACATCCCCGCGGATCCTCAAGTTCCTCTAATTTTAGGTCGTTCATTTTTAGACACCTCGAGATCGCTTATCGACATTCATGCAAGAACTATCACTTTGAGATTCAACGAAGAGGAACTTTTTATAAACGCTACTCAAAACTCGAAACCTTCTCAAGTTTATGCAATCGCTACCATCAATCACATTGACATAGTTGATGTGGTTTGCGATGAGTTTTCACAAGAAGTGTTAGGTTTTTCTGATAGCTCGTCAAGTGGCAATCCCACTATTTTGGATCCGATTCTTGCTAATTCTACACCAAATCTCACTCCATTCCAAGGAGGCGATTTCACCTCAAATGAAATCGACAATGAAGATGAGGTGTTGATTAGTGATGATACTTCTATTCCACTATTTCTTCCGCCGATGGAAGTTATGAGTGTTGAACCAAAATCTTCAATCGAGGAACCACCTATCCTTGAATTGAAAGATCTTCCTTCTCACCTTGAATACGCATTCTTGGAAGGTGATGACAAGTTTCCGTTTATTATTGCAAGAGGTCTTGCTAATGATGAAAAAACCGAGCTCTTGAAAATTCTTAAAGCTCATAAAGGGGAAATTGCGTGGAAAATTTCTGACATTTAGGGTATTGACCCAAAATTTTGTACTCACAAGATTTTAATGGAGGAGGACTACAAACCCGCAATTCAAAGTCATAGAAGGGTAAACCCCAAAATTCACGATGTCATTAAAAAGGAAGTGTTGAAACTCCTTGACGCGGGAATGATTTATCCTATCTCCGATAGCCCATGGGTGAGCCCAATCCGTTGTGTCCCTAAAAAGGGAGGAATGACAGTTGTGCCTAATGAAAACAACGAGTTAATTCCCACTCGTGTTGTGACCGGTTGGAGGGTGTGTATTGACTACCGAAAGTTAAATGACGCCACTCGTAAAGACAACTTTCCTTTGCCCTTCATGGATCAAATGTTGGAGCGACTCGCGGGAAATGAATTCTATTGCTTTTTAGACGGTTTTTCCGGTTACTTTCAAATCCCTATCGACCATCGTGATCAAGAGAAGACTACGTTTACGTGTCCTTATGGAACGTTTGCTTATCGTAGGATGCCTTTCGGACTTTGTAATGCACCGGGTACGTTTCAACGGTATATGATGGCAATTTTTCACGATATGATCGAGAAGTCGATGGAAGTGTTTATGGATGACTTCTCGGTGTTTGACAATTCGTTCACGTCGTGTTTATCTAATCTCGAGCAAATGCTAAAACGTTGTGAAGAAACCAATCTCGTGATTAATTGGGAAAAATGTCATTTTATGTGTAAACAAGGAATCGTCTTAGGACATAAGGTCTCGAAAGCGGGGATTGAGGTCGATAAAGCTAAGGTAGACGTCATCGCCAAGTTACCTCATCCCAAAACCGTTAAGGGAGTTAGGAGTTTCCTAGGCCATGCGGGCTTTTATCGTCATTTCATCAAAGACTTTTCAAAAATCTCTCGACCTATGACACACCTTCTCGAGAAGGATGCTCCTTTTAATTTCAATGAGGATTGTGTTAGAGCTTTCGAAACTCTCAAAAGGAAACTTACCGAAGCTCCCATTCTTGTTGCTCCTAATTGGGAATTACCCTTTGAAATCATGTGTGATGCAAGTGATTATGCTATAGGGGTCGTCTTAGGGCAACGCTATGAAAAGCATTTCTGTCCTATCCACTATGCTAGTAAGACGATGACTGAGGCTCAATTAAAGTACACCACAACGGAAAAGGAATTCCTTGCCGTGGTCTATGCTTTTGAGAAATTCCGACCTTATCTCGTCTTAACTAAAAGCATTGTGTATACCGACCATTCGGCTATCAAGTATCTCTTAGGTAAGCAAGATGCTAAGCCGAGATTGCTTCGTTGGATGCTCCTCCTCCAAGAATTTGATGTCACCGTGCTTGACAAAAAAGGAGCCGAGAATCTAGAGGCTGATCATCTCTCTCGTCTAGAAGATCCCCACAAAGATGCTTTCGAGAACAAGTAAATCACCGAAACATTTCCTCTCGAGACTCTCGGTGTAGTGAATTCTAAAGACACCACCCCATGGTTTGCCGACATTGCAAATTACCATGCGGGCAATTTCATAATCGAGGGTATGACGACACAACAAAAGCGAAAATTCTTTCGTGACGTCAAGTTCTATTTTTGGGACGACCCTTATCTCTTTCGGGTTTGTGCGGATCAACTCGTTCGACGTTGCGTTTTTGGTGCCGAAGCTTCTAATATCCTTAGAGCTTGTCACGAGGAACCCACGGGTGGTCACCACGGTGCTAATCTCACGGCTAAGAAAGTGTTCGATGCCGGCTTCTTTTGGCCTTCTATCTATCGTGATGCACACGCACTTGTGAAGTCGTGTGATTCGTGCCAACGTCAAGGAAAATCGTCTCAACGTGATGAAATGCTGCAAAACATAATTCAAGTGTGTGAGATTTTCGACATTTGGGGAATAGACTTTATGGGGCCGTTCCCATCGTCTCATGGTAACAAGTATATCCTCATCGCGGTGGAATACCTTTCTAAGTGGGTGGAAGCTAAGGCTTTACCTACTAATGATGCTCGTGTGGTAGTGAAGTTTTTGAAGCAACTATTCTCTCGGTTCAGAACCCCTCGTGCTATTATAAGCGATCGTGGAACCCATTTTTGTAATGACCAATTCGAGAAGGTCTTAAAGAAATATGGAGTTACTCATCGTCTTTCTACGGCTTATCACCCGCAAACAAGTGGGCAAGTCGAGGTTTCGAACCGAGCTTTGAAGAGTATTTTATAAAGGTCAATTGGAGAAAACCGTGCTTCATGGTCCGACAAACTCGATGACGCTTTATGGGCCTTTAGGACCGCTTATAAGACACCTATCGGTTGCACTCCTTTAAGTTAGTCTATGGGAAGAATTGTCATTTGCCCATTGAATTGGAGCACAAGGCATATTGGGCCCTTAAGAATGCAAACTTTGACATAAAGACCGCGGAAGATCACAAGAAAATACAATTGAATGAATTGGATGAATTAAGAGACAATGTTTATGAAAATTCATTGATTTTCAAAGAAAAGACTAAAAAGTTTCATGATGCAAAGATTAAAAACCGGGTTTTTAACGTTGGTGATCAAGTGTTACTTTTTAACTCAAGAATTAAGATATTTTCCAGGAAATTGAAATCTCGTTGGTCGGGTCCTTTCACCGTTACACAAGTGTTTCCTTATGGGACCATCGAGCAAGCTCAAGATGATGGTCCTAACTTTAAGGTGAATGGACATAGGCTTAAGCACTACTTTCATGGGGAAATTCCTTCAATGGTTGACCTCGACCAAGTCACCTTCCCCAATGATAATTAGCATTGAGGGGATCGAGTCGAGCTCATGACTCGGTAATCAAAAACGAGGTGCCTCGTGGGGGAGATCCCATGCTTATCCTTTTATGCTTTCTAACCACTAATTAGAGGGGACTTGTACCCTTCCAAGTCGTTGTCTCGTGGTTTTTTGTGATTGTGTTATCTAGATCATCATCATCTACGATTGAAGACTCTCGTGTTCGTTTACGTGAGCCTCCATCGTTTGCTTGAAGAAGTTTTTCACGAATCCATTGACATATCCTTTATTGTTCTAACAATTATCTTTTAGCATACTTTATAAACGGCTTTAGATATATTGTTGATCACCCTTTCCATGCTAGATCCTAAGCATTCGATTCTTCGTCTCTAGTATGGGGGTGCTCCACCTTTAGACTCGAAACATTGAGGACAATGTTTACTTTTAGTATGGGGGTGAATAGGTACTTGCTTTGCTACGCCCTCACGCTTTCCAACTTTTAATTTTTTGTTTTTGTTGCTAATAAGGCTAAAAATGGCCCAATTTTAAAAATTTTCTTAGTTTTCATAAGTGTTTTTAAGACACGAATGTATATTTTCCGATGGGTAGAATAAGAGCTAATTTTTTACTTGATGGGCATTTGGAGCCATTGACATTCCTTAACCCGCTCAATTCAAGTTTTGCTACACTTTTATATAGGGAACTTTAAAACGCGAAAGTCTTAGCTCATTCGGGTTAAGAACAAGAACTTTTCGCAAGTTCCTATAATTGATCCTAGAAAGTCACTTATCAAGGGAACTATAAAATGCATTTTCTAAACTTGAAAAAGTCCAAGAAAGTGCAAGATCCTATAGGTGACTTGAAAACCCAAAACTATGATTTGATATAGTCTTAATGAAAGCTAATCCAAATTTGGCTTAATTTTGACTTGCATGGCTAAGTATTAACGAGTCTCTTTAATTATAGGTCTTTATATAGTGAAAAATGAGAGATGATAGAGTTAGACAAGTGATCATGCTAAACGTAGAACATGAAATTGTTCTTTCAAAAACTCATATGTCTTTAATTGTGGCTTTTTCTTCCCATAAGATCAATGCATTAGGATTAAAAATAATTGAAATAAGTAAGGTCATACGATTTGAAAGGTTACTTAGCCTCTAGCGCAAGATCGTTTAAAAGTTGCTCAGGGTTGAATTGAGTTCATAGCCAAGGCATAACTTATTGAAGCGGGACGCGAAGATTGGTGATTATCCAAAAAGGCCCTAACAAGGCATGAGGAGCTCTATTTTGTTGCTGAAGATCCAAGATGATGTGAAGTATCATTATTCCTAAATCAATATGAAGGATCGAGACACACGACGAAAAGCAATTACTCCCCTAAAGATCATGGAGAAAGTCTATCCAAAAAGACCCATACAAGGTATGAGGATAAATATATCCAAGTCCGAAAAGGAGGCGGATCGTTGTATATCAAAGTCCAAAGTAAAGATTGAAGAAAAATGATGAAGTCGTGGTCCAAATATGAAGAATCTCTCAAAAACGTCAAGTGAAGAAATTCCAAATATATGAAGAGAAGACCATAATTTCAAGAACGTCTTCCCAAGATTTGAAGTATGAAGTACATGCCAAATATCGGTCCGAGAAAGGTCTCAAATCGTGAAACGAGTTATGCCAAGATATGAACTTAAGGAGATACACGAGAAGCCGTTTTAAAAGATTTTGTCCTTCGGCTAACTATCAATTAAATCGTGCTACTTTGCTTTCGGACTAATAACTACTCAAATAAGTCAATATGAATCACTTGTGATCCATGACAAATAGTTAAATAATGCTAGTAACCCATTTCCTTTTATAATAACTAGGATTGCGGGGAGAAAAAGTATTACACAATTTGAACGTATGAGTAGTGTTAGCATTGTGACTTGTACCAACAATTTCTCGTTTTTGCACTTAGCATGGAATGTATGACAATCAAGGATGACGAAATTTACTCTAAGGGACATTTACTTGTTTCTATTCTTTGACCCTAAAAGTCACATTCGTGATGAAAATCATACGTTATATCTTTACACATCTTCGTAGTATTGTTGCAAGTTTTTTTTTTACTTTTCAATAAAGGTTAATAAAATTGAACTTTGGTGATGCTTAGATACTTTATTCTAGCATTGCGTGAGGGCACGGCAATGGCTTAGTATGGGGGAGTGATGAGATGGCATTTATACATGATCTCATCGTTCTTTTCGGGCTTAAATGCATAAAAATGTCATAAAATACCATATATATGCTTGTTTTTGTTTACTTGTGTGTTTTAGGTATGGATATCGTGAAAAAGACAAAAGATCACAAGAAACAAGGAAAAACGGACACGAGAAACGAAGCCGTACAAAGAACCGGGCCCTAGTTCATGATTTATCCAACATTTACCCTTGAAGACTTGAAGATATGCAAGATTGATCCTCAATAAATGAAGAAATTACACTTAAAACCCTTGTGAAATCATAATTACAAGTTTGGTCCCTTAAGTTTGTCAAAATTATACAAAAGGTCCTTCAACTTTGAAGAAATGGCAAAATTAGTCCCTCATCAAATCAAATTTGTCAACAATGGTCCCTCATGAAGTCAAAGTTACATTGAAGACCTTTGAAGATCAAGAATGTCCAAGATCAGTCCCTCAAATATGGAAAAATGGCAAAAACAACCCTTTAAACCTTTTTGGAAAAGTTTTGTGCCAAAAGTGTAAAAAGGGAAACTTCTATAACAAAGGGATGCGTTTATTTGGGCTGAAATACTTGCTATACAACTTTTCCCAAAAACAAAGGACCAAAATTGCCAAGCTGAAAGTCTGAATTCCTATAAACGCGGGTAACACTTACTCTTTGTATTTTACCATGAAGAACACCCCTTTTTACCCAGGATTAAAAAGAAGAAAACAAAGGGGAAAGTGAAATTGGCTGTTCCCACGTGTAATTCACATCATGTCAATCACATCCCACACCAAAAACCTCAATCCCCACTACCAGAATGATACCCCCACTCCCACTCACATGACGACACCTGGCATTTGATCATGACATGGCAGGATCAACGAACCAAAACTTTTCCTTTGTCACCAAGCACTAAACAAACGTCCCTGATTCACCCAAACCAGCTGGCAACACGCCTAGAAGATTCTGCAAGGACAAATGGGGAAATTCACTTCTAGGGTTTGTGAATAGTGTTAGCATGGCATTTTCCCATAAAAGGAGACCTCAACCTATGAGAGTCCCTTTCTTCAAGTTTTAGGCTATCAATCTTTGTAATCCCTTTTTAAGTTAATAAAATTTGATTTTCAGAAATTTGTGAAATCTTGTTCTTGTTTATTAAAAGTTGGTGTTAGAATAGCGTAATTTTGAGTTCCACTTTCATGTTTGAAGGTTTTTGAGGCAAGGTTTTAATTGATAAGACTTGTGTTTCAAAAATCAGAAAGATCTTGTTTATTGTTCATCACTTTTGTTTGTTCTTCTTAGCAGGTACATTGGAAGCTGGTACTTGTTTTGCTAGTGCCTCAGCTCAAACAATCCAGGGCCTGGATGTAGGTCTTGGAGGTTTGCATCTTCTCCTTTTTCATTTTCTCTTTTAATTTCTGAATATTTGTGATATTGCATGATTGTTCTTGAATCTGTGTTTTTATGGTTGGATATTGTTTATCTGTTCTTGTTTGATGTTATTGAGTGGTTATTAACTTGATTTGTGGGTTAAATCTGGATAATCCTTTGAAAATTTGTCAAAACAGATTATTAAGGGGTGTTTGGGTTAACTGCATAAGCAGGATTTGTGGTTTGTTGAGTGTTGGTTTTGTGTTGTTATCTGTTGGTATCTTCTTACCTGGTTTACTTGGTCATGTATCTGCAAGTTTTGTGGTTTGAAACACCTAAATCCAACATATAGCTATAAAATCATATTTACTTGGTTAATTTGGCTGAAATTTAGAGGACACCTAGATCTAATCATAGACTAGGGTTAACAAGTGTTAAATCTAAGTTAACATAACCAGGGAAGTAGGATTTGAGGCTTGAAATTGGGTTTGAGGTCAAATAGATCAGCAAAAAGGGTTAGTGGTCATCAAATGCATGTTAGTGTTCATCAGTAACCTGCATATGCTTATATATGCTCTTAATCTTTGATTCAGTGATTGAATTGAGTTTGTTGTGCTTAATCATAGTTTATATAGCTTTTGTATGCATCCTGTTGAACTTGGATGGCTTATTCATGCTATATCTGCTTATTTGTGCATAACTGCTTATTTTCCATATCTGTGCTATATCTGGTGACTGTTTGATTAATCTGGGCTTATTGTGTGAACCAAATTGAGATTTTCTTGTTGATATTGACTCCTTGTGATTCACTGATCACAAGGGTGCCCTTGTTTCCAATTGAATCCAACTAAATCTCTCTAAAAATCTTGGTCAAATAGTCAAAGCAGTGGGAACTCCTTTCCCCTGCTACTAGCCACTGCTAGTGTATTTTGGGTTTCAGCTTATCAATAAGCTATAATAGCTTATTTTAACCAGCAACAACTTGGTTTTTGTAATAGGTACTCATTATTTGACCCATTTGTTCATACTGGAGCATTTGGTATGTTGACTTTTAGGTTTGACTAGAAAACCAACTTAATTGACTTTTTCATAAGTGCTTATTGGTTCATTCTGGCTTATTGTTGTTGCTTATTGGATTTTTATTGATTGATTTGGCTTATTGAGTTCATTTGTGACATTTTGCAAGTTGAATCAAGTTTTGAGGTGCCCTATATCTCAAACCCGACTATTTTGTCTTCTATTGAAATTGTACTTTGCTTTTCTGGCTTATTGAGTGTGCTTTTTCAAAATTTATTTTTACAGATCTCTTTAGTATCCCAAAAGAAGGTTGTGTGTCAAATTAGAGCTTATGGCATTACCTTATTGCTTAATGGGCTAAAAAGCCCAATAAGGATAAGCTGTTTGCTTAATAAGCTGTGATAAGCTCACTTTCAGCTTTTGGGCCTTTAGAGTTTTGTGTTTAGAATTAAATTTTGAGTCAGATTGGGCTTTTCCAAGTCAATTGGGCCAAGTTTGACTTTTTGGGCTAAAAAGCCTATTAGTGTTGACTGTTTTTGTTTTTGGCCCATTTGAGGGCCCAATAGGGGTATTCTGGTCATTTCACTTTCATTTTCTGTTTATTTAGGTTAAAATAAACTAGTTTTCAAGTTTTTAGAATTTTTTATAATTTTTGGATTTTTAATATTATTTTAATATTATTTTATTATTATTATTCAAATTTCACATTTTTCAACTTTTTACATTTTTATTAGGTTAAATACATTAAAATAGGATTTTTTTTCAACTCTTAGATTAATTTTATCATCTTTAGATTAATTTTTATAATTATTTTAAGTTTTAATAGTTTTTAAATCATTTTAAATAGTTTTTATTAGTTTAAAAATTTCTAAAAATAGTTTTAAATTTTTAGGTCATTTTAGAGGTTTACCAATTGAAAAGTCTTTATTTGGGCTTTTTGATAATTAATTTGATTTTTAGGGCTTTAATTAGCATTTAAAATTTGAATATTTAATTAATTAAAAGGTTTGAAAAAGTTTTGATCATTGGTAAACTCTTAATTTATTTATTTTGATTTTTGGTGAATTTTTGGTAATTTTTAGAATTAATTTTTATCTGAGCTTATTTTACGGTTTTACGTTAAGTCTTAGTAGTAATTAATTTCACGCCTTCGTCATTCTCTTTTCTCATCCCCTTCTAACCAATATTAATCTCAAACCTTGATACAGTTTAGTCACACACATATACCTCCTTGGGAAACGAACTTGAACTTCATTTGGGTCATTAGTGCTTGATTTTCCTAAATCATCACTTAATACTTACCGCATTTACGCTCTTTTTCCTAAAAGACGTATTTTACTATAATCAGTCACCCCGATAGATCTATCCATAGCATTAGCGTTATCTCGATTAACAATTCACGATTCATGGGTCTTTTAAGGCTAAACATACTTATGTAATAACTTTCATCTAAACATACAATCAAGTTCCTTGTGTTCAATTTTAAAAGAATCATGAGTTTATCACAACTTATAGTTGTACATTTCAATTTCAATAATTACTTTTCAAGTAAATAGGGTTCCCACAACTTCTCGTTGCACCTATACTTTTCCAATAAGTAGGGTTTTCACAACTTCTCGTTGTACCCTTTTATTTTAATAAAACAAGCATGTTATCCCCCTCGCGGGTTTTTATAAAACAAGTAAACATGTTAAAAGCGAGGCTATAGACTCACCTTAGCCAATAGTGGTAATGAGACGATCGCCTGACGATTAGTGATGCCCGTTTAAACACGAAAACCGCAACCTACCAAATAAGGCGCGTTCGTTAAAAATCGACTTAAGTATAAATCATACTTAAATAATATAAAAATCAAAATTACAAAACCAAGACAATACCGAAAAATTTAATAATACAAGTGTTATTCTATACCCTTTTATTCAACACTTATTCTTTTAAACACTTGCACTCTCGATATTGACCCGTCTTAAGACGCCAAGTCAACGCAAGTCAACTTATCATTTTATTTCCCTCGGACCAGTAACTAAGTCATTTATATAATGACTTAACTCTTGAGTCAATCCCCATGTCTAATGGCGAATACACAACTCACGCCACAGGATTATTGAACTACATGTCCAAAATACCAATCAGCATGTACACTCCAAATGTACACACTAATCTACCCTATCTACACTTGTCCGATTTTGACGAAACTTGGTCACAAACTCACACATAATATGAAGAAGACTCAGTTCAAGTTTTATTCAAAAATATTACTTCTAAGACCTTCTACCCGACACACCTTCGTGTTGTAAAAACCGGACAGATTTACGTCTTCAACTCGTAAAACCATTTTGACATATTTAAACAACTCCATTTATAAAACCGACACTCGGGTTTGAAAATACACTCATGACCTGAGTTTTATACTCCAACATCAGTCCTTGAACATTTTTAAAACTCATTCTATAGTCCCCGAGATTCGATCCAAATATCGACAACAATTTTCGGATTGTGTCGATACCCGTCTCCCGGTACACAAATACTAAAAGTAGCATAACTTTTCGCTCGTTTGGAGCTAGAAGCTCTACTTTAGCTCAAATCGAAGCTAACAAAATTCTATACGACCCTATTTTATTAGTTTAACAAGTTTATTACAGTAAGTAATTCAAAATGGCCTTAAAGTTACTGCCCAAAATTGACCATCTAAAAATTATACCAAATCACCATTTTGACCCATTTCAACAACTTACATACTTCTAATATCATCCTAATATTATCATAACACATCTAACTAACTCCTAACACCCTCAAATTTAATTTAATAACAAATATATAAAAATCATGCATGCAACAACAATCCCACTCAAATATAATAATAATAACAACATACATAACTATAAAAATGGATCAAACATGATGTTCTCCACCAAAAATTAAAAAGAAAAATGAAGTGAATGCATGTGGGAAAATTTTATACCAATATGATTGATAGGTGTGTAAACACCCATCCTTTTTACCACCTAATTACAATAATAAACGAGCCAAAACGTGTATTTTATGTCTTTTATGTCGGAATTATGCGTGGTCTGTGTTTTTGTTGTGATTTAGGACGAAATTGTGAAAAGTGGAGAAAACACGGCATTTACGGGCTTTTATTGAAGAAAAAGATGAAAGAAGAAGTCAAGAGTGCAAACAGAACGTAAGTCCAAGACCAATTCTGAAGATTTATCGAAGAAAAAGTCAAAAGACGGAAGTTTACTAAAAGCCGAATAACTCAAGTCTTATTTATTGAAGAATTAAGAGACGAGTTCAAAGAAATCCCGAGCCAAAAGTCATTAAAGTCCAAGATTAAAGAAGATTCAAAGGCTTAAGGACTAATGGTGAAATTAAATGAAGATTAAGAAGAAAAGGACTAAGATGCAATTAAGAAGAAAGGAAGGAGGGGAGGAAGCTTCCTCTAAACACCTTCCTAATCTCCTATAAATACCCCTCATTTTTATTTCATTAGTTTTGTTGGCTAGAGTGACACTAGTTCTTCCACCTTTTAATTACTTGCACATTTACTTTTCATGTCAATTTAAATACTTGTCTTGCACTTTTAATACCTTTTAATTCCAAGTAAGTGTTCTTTAATTTTCTTGTTTTAATCTCTCATTCTACCTTTCTTTCTTTCTTGATCTTTATGTTTATGTGTTTATTATCTTGCTTATTTGATTAAAGATTGTGTTTTTATGCTTTTGATTCTTTTTTATCATTGATTTTTATAGCTTATTATGTTTATCTTTAAGTTTATAAAGTTTTTATAAAAGTTATTTTTATATAAATTTGCTTTTCGTAAATCTTTTCCATTTTGTGTTTTAAAAGTCTTCAAATTTCAGTTTAGTAGCTTCTTCTTATACGGTTTGCCTTAGGATTTTCGTTGTGTGCTTATTTGATTAGTAGCTTATTTTACATTCCTTTCTTCGTATTCCGATCTGACAAATCGGAAAAGGGTTATACATTCCGATCTTAGTGATCGGATAAGGGTTTACAACATTCCGACGAGGAGGCTTTGGTATTCCGATCAGTGTGGGTTTTGAGTATTCCGATTAGGAATTGTGACAACATTCCGATTAGAGCTCCTTTCCTCATTCCGATCGAGGTGTTTGTTTGGTATTCCGATCAGGTATAGTGACGATATTCCGATTACGGGTTCTGATCAGCATTCCGACCAGGGCCCACTCCATATTCCGATCAGGGTTTGTTAACATTCCGATCAAAGGTGTGTTTGGTTATTCCGATCAGAGGTCAGGTAGGTGACATATTCCGATCTTGAGGTTCCGATCAAGCATTCCGATAGGGAGGTTTGTTTACATTCCGATCACGTTCTGATCGGTATATATTCCGATGGTGGGTTTGTTTTATATTTTTGTCTTGTTAAATTTTTAAGTTCTCATTTTAATTCTTTGTCTAATTTTAATTCTCGTCACGCTTTAATTTTGAGTCATTTAATTATTTTACTTTTCAAAGTTTTTAAATATCGCATCTTTCTTTTAATTAGATTTAGATTTTACGTTAACGCATTTTAATTTTAAGCCTTTTACTTTAATTGTTTTGCACCCTTTTATTTTAAATACTACAACGACACTCTTTTGTTTCACCAAAGAACGACTGAGTCGCATAGTTAACCAGTTTTCAATTCGAAGAGACATACTTAAACGAATCTTTTTACCTGGCCAAAAACCGTGTATTAAATGGCGCCGTTGCCGGCTCTTTTCGTAAAGATTAACGGTTTTCTGTCAGAGACGCGTTGTTTTTTTTGGGATCCGTTCACTTGTGAGCGTTACTTTTCTTGCATAAAAATTTCAAAAAAAAAAAAAAACCATAAAAATTCAAAATTGATAAAAATCCATAAAAACTAAAAATTATCAAAATCCAAAAAGATTTTATCTTTCTTGTGTATATATATCTTCTTTGCGTTTGGTTTCTTTTTCTTTTGCATTTTCAGGTGTATACGTACTAGATCTTCTAATTATCAAGAGCCCGAGACTCGAGAAGATTTAAGTATGTCAGGTGTTAACAACAATAATCCACCACACCTCAACAATAACAATAATGTTCTTCCACAGCCCGATCTTCGGACCATGGAGGAGCTTTGTCAACCTACCATGTTTGGACGAGGAGGACCGATTGCGCCGATGCAAATCAACGCTCTAGAGTTTTCGTTGAAGCACCACATGATTCAGCAAGTGCAAACAAATCCTTTTAGAGGAATGCCTGATGATGATGCCAACAAACACCTCGACAAGTTCATTACAATCACCCAGAGCATGAAGTTGCCTGGTGCCACAATGGATGTTCTTCGCCTACAACTCTTCCCACATACTCTATCACATCATGCCGAGAAATGGTTTGATCGTCTTCCGAAGAATTCTATTCATACTTGGGATGACATGACTCAACGCTTTTTGCCGCGCTACTTTCCACTATCCATGGTCACAGGCCTTCGCAATCAAATCAGCGGTTTCATGCAAGATCCTGATGAATCTCTTTTTGATGCTTGGGAGAGATATAATGTCTTGATTGATCGTTGTCCAAACCACAACATGCTCCCTGTGACCTTAATTGATACTTTCTACAACGGTTTGACTTTTCTTGATCGTGATACGATTAATGCAGCCGCCGGTGGCACATTTATGAAAAGGAGACCCGAGGAGTGTAGAGAGCTTATTGAGAACATGACTACTCACCACAAAAACTGGGATTCCTCTGCTTCTTCAAGGAACAATCCGAGAGTCAATGTCTCTTCCACTTTAGCAAACCCTGATATGACCGAACTCACCCGCATGATGACTAAAATGAGCAAAAGTATCTTGCTTCTCGCTTCAAACCACCAACAACAACAAGTTAAAGCGGTTGCACCTTCTTGTGAAACTTGTGGCGGTCCTCACTCATACACCGATTGTCCTTCGACTCAAGGAAATCCGGAAAATGTGTATGCATCTTATGGTAATTATTCACCGGAAAATTACCAAGCTCGACAACAAGGGGATAGGAATTTGCTGAGTTACCGGTCCAACAACTACCTTTCACCCGGTTTTTCTCCTTAAAACCAAAACCCCACCAACAACTACACTAGAAGCAACCAAATCCCACCAAGAGCTTCTAATCCTTATCAACCACCCGCCCAACAAACCCCACCCATTAACCCCGATGTTGAAGCCATCATGAGAACCCACGGTGAGCAAATCAAGAATCTGCAGAGTCAAATTATCAATCTTAAAGGAGATATTACCAAGCAAGGAAATGAGATAAGATCCGAGCTTCGAGATAATATTCAATCCTCCTTCAGCAATCAAACCAATGATTTGAAGAATATGCTTGCTAGTTTCTTGCCCGCAGCTCAACCTTCTACTGCAAGTTCTCTACCTTCAAACACTGTCACCAATCCGCGAGCAAATGTGAGTGCTATTACTACTCGTAGTGGAGTCACCATTGTCGATCCACCAATCCCACCCCCATCATCTACACCTCCTCCACCACCATTTATCCCTACTCCTCCTACACCTAGTATTAGTGCACCATTACCGCCTTCGCCTCGTCATGACGATGTACCTAGGAAGGACCCTTCAACATCTCAACCTTTACCTACTACACCTGCACCTTCACCACCCAAACCCAATATCCCTTATCCTTCTCGTTTAGGCAAGACCAAAATGCTAACCAAGGATGACTCTGAAGTGTCACGCTATGTGAAGATGATCTCTCAAATGAACTTCAACATTAGCTTTCTTGAAGCACTTGTCCACATGCCCAAATTTGTTAAAGCATTTAAGGAATTGCTTAACAAGAAGGAGAAGCTGATTGAGCTCGCCAACACACGCTTAAATTAAAACTGCTCTGCAGTTATTCTTAAAGAACTTCCGGAAAAGCTTGGAGATCCTGGTCGTTTTGTGTTGCCTTGCGTTTTCAACAAAACTGAAGAATTTACTGCCCTTGCTAATCTCGGGGCCAGTATTAATCTTATGCCTTTGAGTGTTTGGAAAACACTATCATTGCCCGACCTCACTCCAACAAAGATGACTCTTGAGCTTGCTAATCGCACTCTCGCTTACCCCGTTGGTATAGCCGAAGACGTGTTCATAAAAGTTGGCACATTTACTTTCCCGGTCGATTTTGTCGTTGTTGATTATGAAATGGACCCTCGTATTCCTTTAATACTTGGTCGGCCATTCTTGAGAACCGGACGAGCTCTAGTTGATGTTGCCGAAGGTGAGTTAATCTTAAGAGTCGGGAATGATTCACAAGTTTTTAAAATGGGGAAGCTTACAAGCAAATCCTATGGACGAGAATCAGTGAATATGCTTAATGTGCTCGATGATTTTACCATCTACAACAATCCTCTATTCGACTCCTGCATCGATAATCCACTTTTTCAAGATGATGTGGATGATTCTCTATCCAATTTGGACGCTTCTCCCATTTATGATTCTCCACCGGTCTTCGATGCTTATGATGATGATTCTAGCTCAGATTCGGATGATTATGATGACCTTACTTCCGAGTATCCCGAGCTGCCCACATATGATGATTTTGATGAGGCCGATACTCTTTCGAGCGATTCTTCACATGATGAAGATCCTCCGCCATCACTCGATCCTACTTTCGACGATTACTCATTTGAGGAAGACTTCTCTACGTTTCTTAACACTTACTTCCCTCATGAGAGTGATGCTCCTCCTTATGATTTTGAAGATTATCGTCTTGATCCTACTTTGGATTTGAAGAACATTCTTTCTAAGGAGAAGAAACCGGTCGACACCAATATCCGCAGCACATATGATTTAACACCTCTTTGTCCACCTTCTGAGGACGAGGTTGTGCTTCTTAGCGGATCTTTTTCCCACTCTGCTGAGCCTGAGTGCTATTTTCCCTTAAAGGAAAAGGTGTTCGACCCCGGTATCGATATTCTGCAGCCATCTCAGTATCCACCTGATGAAATAAAAGGACATATCTTTGGAACTTATGGAAATCTGCTTGTACCACTTCACCCTTGCTTCCACCCTGCTCCATCGCTACTTAAGGGAACCTTGCCTACTCTTCTTTGGCTTGCCTTGTTTGCCTTAAGCTTGTGCTATTTGATGGACGAAAACTATGTCTTTGATCCTGGTGGATATGTTTCATGCTTCTTCCTATGATGATCAAGGTCGAGTCAGGATCACGACTCGGTTAACAAAAATCAAGCGCTTCTTGGGAAGCAACCCATGCATCTATCTTTTAGCTTTCTTTATCCTAAGTGTAGGGGAGGCCCGTTGGTGTTTGATATTTCCTCTCCTCTCTTAATCAGGGATTCGAGCTTCAAATGATCCACTCTTGATGATTCTTGACGACCCGTGATTCCATGTCTCCATTTTCCCGGTTCTATCCTAAACTCTTTTCGATTCACTATTTTATATATTTTCTCAATATTAAAACAGGAATCTCTTTAGTTGTCTCTTCCTTAGCGAGATTTAAACAAAGTGCACAATGTCCTAAGTGTAGGGGAATTTACTCCCACATGCTTAAACATTGAGGACAATGTTTATGTTAAGTGTAGGGGGGACTTCTATCGAAGTTAAGTGGCCTTTTCCTTGTATTTGTCCTCATTTTAACTGGAAAATCAATTTTTCGACATTTTTCAAAATTTTTGATCTATTTTGGCCTATTAGTTTTTTTCCTCTGTATAGTTATTTTCTTTCCTTATTAGAATAAATTTTGAATAAAGTGGTTTTAATTTTCAAACTTTGTGAATCTTTTGACTCAACCCGAGTTTACTTATCTTAGTTTACTCTAGCTAGTATCCTTAACGTGTTTAAGTCAAGTTTTGCTAGGCTTTTATATAGGGAGCTATAAAACGCGAAAGTCTTAACTCTCACGGGTTAAGAACAAGAACTTTTTGCAAGTTCCTATAATTGATCCTAGAGAGTCGTTTATCAAGGGAACTTTAAAATGCGATTTCTAAACTTGAAAAAGTCTAAGAATTTGCAAGATCCTATAGGCGACTCGAAAAACCAAAACTTTGATTTAATAGGCTAAGCATCCATGAGTCTCATTACTTGAGATTTTAAACTGTGGAGAACGAGAGATGATAGAGCCAATTATAAGTTCGGTATTCTTTCGGGAATTTATGTGAGTTAATTATAAGCCTATTCTCCCATCGCTTGTTAATAAATTTATCTGCAATAAATAAGGTTGTACGATTTGAAAAGTTACTTAGCTTCTAGCCCAAGATCGTTTAAAAGTCGCTCGGTATGGATTAGAGTTCATAGCCAAGGCATAACTTATTGAAGCGGGATGCGAAGATTGGCGAGTCCGAAAAGGCCCTAACAAGGCATGAGGGCTACATTTTGTTGCTAAAGATCCAAAGTGATGTGAAGAATCATTTATCGAAAATCACTATGAAGGATCGAGACACACGACGAAAAGCAAAAACCCCCCAAAAGTCATGGAGAAGTGTATCCGAAAAGACCCTAGCAAGGTATGAGGATAAATAGATCCAAGTCATAAAATGAGGCGGATCGTTGTATATCAAAGTCCAAAATAAAGATTGGAGAAAAATGAAGAAGTCGTGGTCCAAGTATGAATCTCTCAGAACTTCAAGTGAAGAAATTCTATTATGAAGAGAAGACCATAATTTCATGAACGTCTCTCAAGGTTTGAAGTATGAAGTCGCTGCCAAATATCGGTCCGAGAAAGGTCTCAAATCGCGAAACGAGTTATGCCAAGATATGAACTTTATGAGGTCCCGAGAAGCAGTTTTAAAAGATTTTGTCCTTTAGCTAACTATTGATTAAATCGTTCACTTTATTTTCGACCTAAATAACTATATAAATAAGTCAAATAATGCATCCTTTGGATCATTCAAGACAACAATAAAATATAAGAGATACACCTAGGAATAAGGGAGTCTAAGTGAATAATTGGCCCACATGAGTTCGTGTTAGTTTGCTAAATTATAATAACAATGATCTCGTTTTTAAGCTTGGTTTGGAGAAAGTGAAAACTTGAGGATGATGATCATTCACAACATTTCCAAAACCCGAAGGTATGTTTTTGATTTCTTTCTTTTCTTCCTTTGAATGTTTATAGTTCTCTATCTCTTTAATAAAGGCCAACATGGATTGATTATGATGAAAAATGTAAACGTGCTTTGTAACTAATGCATTGCATGAGGACATTGCAATGGTCAAGTGTAGGGGATTTGATAGGTGTGTAAACACCCATCCTTTTTACCACTTAATTACAATAATAACCGAGCCAAAACGTGTATTTTATGTCTTTTATGTCAGAATTATGCGTGGTTTGTGTTTTGTTGTGATTTAGGACGAAATTGTGAAAAGTGGAGAAAACACGGTATTTACGGGCTTTTATTGAAGAAAAAGATGAAAGATGAAGTCAAGAAGTCAAGAGTGCAAAAAGAACGAAAGTCCAAAACCAATTCTGAAGATTTATCAAAGAAAAAGTCAAAAGACGGAAGTTTACTAAGAGCCGAAGAACTCAAGTCTTATTTATTGAAGAATTAAAAGACGAGTTCAAAGAAATCCCGAGCCAAAAGTCATTAAAGTCGAAGATTAAAGAAGATTCAAAGGCTTAAGGACTAATGGTGAAATTAAATGAAGATTAAGAAGAAAAGGACTAAGATGCAATTAAGAAGAAAGGAAGGAGGGGAGGAAGCTTCCTCTAAACACCTTCCTAATCTCCTATAAATACCCCTCATTTTCATTTTATTAGTTTTGTTGGCTAGAGTGACACTAGTTCTTCCACCTTTCAATTACTTGCACATTTACTTTTCATGTCAATTTAAATACTTGTCTTGCACTTTTAATACCTTTTAATTCCAAGTAAGTGTTATTTAATTTTATTGTTTTAATCTCTCATTCTACCTTTCTTTCTTTCTTGATCTTTATGTTTATGTGTTTATTATCTTGCTTATTTGATTAAAGATTGTGTTTTTATGCTTTTGATTCTTTTTGATCATTGATTTTTATAGCTTATTGTGTTTATCTTTAAGTTTATAAAGTTTTTATAAAAGTTATTTTTATATAAAAGTTTGTTTTTTGTAAATCTTTTCCATTTCGTGTTTTAAAAGTCTTCAAATTTCAGTTTAGTAGCTTCTTCTTATACGGTTTGCCTTAGGATTTTCGTTGTGTGCTTATTTGATTAGTAGCTTATTTTTCTAGCTTATTTTACATTCCTTTCTCCGTATTCCGATCTGACAAATCGGAAAAGGGTTATACATACTGATCTTAGTGATCGGATAAGGGTTTACAACATTCCGACGACGTGGCTTTGGTATTCCGATCAGTGTGGGTTTTGAGTATTCCGATTAGGAATTGTGACAACATTCCGATTGGAGCTCCTTTCCTCATTCCGATCGAGGTGTTTGTTTGGTATTCCGATCAGGTATATTGACGATATTCCGATTACGGGTTCCGATCAGCATTCCGACCAGGGCCCACTCCATATTCCGATCAGGGTTTGTTAACATTCCGATCAAAGGTGTGTTTGGTTATTCCGATCAGAGGTCAGGTAGGTGACATATTCCGATCTTGAGGTTCCGATCAAGCATTCCGATAGGGAGGTTTGTTTACATTCCGATCACGTTCCGATCGGAATATATTCCGACGGTGGGTTTGTTTTATATTTTTGTCTTGTTTAATTTTTAAGTTCTCATTTTAATTCTTTGTCTAATTTTAATTCTCGTCACGCTTTAATTTTGAGTCATTTAATTATTTTACTTTTCAAAGTTTGTAAATATCGCACCTTCATTTTAATTAGATTTAGATTTTACGTTAACGTATTTTAATTTTAAGCCTTTTGCTTTAATTGTTTTGCACCCTTTTATTTTAAATACTACAACGACACTCTTTTGTTTCACCAAAGAACGACTGAGTCGCATAGTTAACCAGTTTTCAATTCGAAGAGACATACTTAAACGAATCTTTTTACCTGGCCAAAAACCGTGTATTAAATAATGATCCTTGTTGAATTTCTAGGATGGGTCTTTGATTAGATTTGAGTGAATCAAAGTAGAAATCAAAATTTTTTGAAGTATATAGGGAGGGGGTGGACGGCAAACATGAAGAACAAGAGAGAGAGAGATTTTATTTTTTTAGTTTAAATGATTTTTAAATAAAAATAAGATAGTGGAGAACAGTTATATAGTCCAAGGTTAGGGTAGATTTTGCCAATTTTGCATAGTTTTGGTCCTAAATGCAATTAAATAGTTGTAAGGGTGGAAAATGTAAATATTAAATTTTGGAAATATTTACGGGACTCGGATTTCGTAAAAATACTTTTTAAAAGTTAAAACGCTTCTTAAAAATAATAATATCACTTCGACACGACTTAAAACGTAATTAAATCGAAAACGTCGAAAATATAAAATATCGAGACAATCTATAATAAAACATAAATTTTTGGACATCCGTCGGTATCGCGATCATTAGTAGTTCTCGTCATTCGTTAAAACGTAAAAAACAAGAAATAAAAATTAAATGTAATAAATACAATAAAATCATTTATATGAAAATTTGAGAATATAATATCGATACTTAATGTATTTCTTGTCAGTTTTCATCGAAACGACATTCTTACGTTAAGTTTCAAACTATAACCTTCTCGGTTAATTGAAAATTTAAAATTCTCATTAAAGTAAACATATTTTACTTCTTAGTCGAGATTAAAAAAACGACCTGAAATTGACGGATTGTCACATTATCCTCACCAAAATGGGATCTTCGTCCCGAAGATCAACTTGCGTTCTTCCTCGATCGCTCGTTGAAAACAGAGAGTTAAACGTATTTTGGTCCTCGTCTAGAGTTCCATAAGATCAGACAATAGGAATACGACTTTGCTTCGGTTGCCTAACTTCCTTATCGATAATATCAACAAGTACTTTGATGAAATGCAACTTACCGTCGATTCATACTTCATCAATAGTGATAATAAGATCTTCGTCAGGAAGAAATTTATTTAGGTTCGACATATGAAAAGTATTGTGAATTCCTTGTAGCTCTCGAGGTAATTTAAGTTTTCATGCCGTCGGACCTACCATCGATATCATCTCGAATGGTCCAAACTAACGGGGACTTAACTTCCCACGTTTTTCAAAAATACACAACACCTTTTCAGGGTGATAGCTTTGGCATAACTTTTCCACCTACCTCGATTTCCAAAGTTTTTCGCTTCACGTCGTCATAACTTCTATGTCTACTAAGAGTGGTTAACAAACGATTCTTAACTAGCACGATCGATTTATTTATCGAAATAAAATGAACAGAGTCAATCAATCAACATTGACAGAAATCAAGTCATATTCACGCTGAGTTTTCGAGAGCTTAACAATGAATCCACTGTAATTTGCTCCAACTTCACGAATGATAACGAATAACACAATCGTAATCACTTAAAAGGTTTATTTACCTCTTTTTATTCCAGAATATGTTGTAGGCTCTTTCTATCGGTGGATACCGTACATTAGTGCCATACAATTAATGTCTCAATAGATGAAGAGTAAAATCACCACTCAATTACAAGTCGTGGGTTGTGCAGTTTCCTCATTCTTCCTAGGTTTCCTATAAGCATATACAATATAAACAACTCTAAATCCTTCAAGAGATATATCACGATAAAAAACAAAGTCTTTACTTCTTTCGAGTAACGATAAGATCGGTGTCTTGCAGAGTTCTCTTTTCATGGTTTGAAAAGCTTTCTCTTCATCATTGCCACACACATACAATTCATTCTTTTTAGTTAGCTTAGTTAATGGTTTTAATATCAAAGAGAATCCTTTAATAAACCTTCAGTAATAACCAGCCAAACCTAGAATTTGTCGTACTTCAGTTGGAATAGTTGGAACATTCAAATCATCGATGGCTTCAATTTTCGCAGAATCAACATGTATGCCACATTTGTCAATCACATGACAGAGAAGTTGCACAGAACAAAGCCAGAAATCACACTTTAAAATTTTGGGTACATCTTTTCGTTCTTTAACAAGTTCAAGATAATCCCTAAGTGTTCGGCACGTTCTTTCTTGCTTGAAGAGCGGATGAGAATATCATCAAAGAAAACGATTACGAATTTATCAAGACACGGCTTACACATACAATTCATTAAGTCAATGAATTTAACAGGTGTACTGGTCAAACCAGAAGGCATAACCCTAAACTCATAATGATCACCACAAGTTCTAAACACCGTAATAGGAATATCTTCCTCGCTTATGCGAAGTTGATGATAAGCAAAAGAAAGATCAATCTTGGAGAAAACACCAGAATCTTGGAGAAAACACGAGAATATGAAGTTGATCAAATAGATCATCAATTCTTAGAAGCGGGTAACAATTCTTGATCGTTAGCCAATGCAGCTCTCGGTAATCGATACACATACGAAACGAATCATCTTTCTTCTTAGCAAACAGAATAGGAGTTCTACAAACTGACAAGCTCGATCGACTAAAACCTCTATCAGATAGTTTCTAATACTGCAAAAATAATTCCTTCAACTCAGAGGGTGCTAATGAATATGGCTCATGTGCCACAGTTGCAACACCAGATATTAGATCATTTAGGAATTCTATTTGCCTTGGAGGCGGAAGCCTTGGCAAATCTTCCAAAAACACTTCGGGATAGTCATAAATGACTAGAGTAATTCTACTTACTTGTGTTACGATTCCTTCTACGATACTGTGACAATCCGTCAATTTATGATTGATATTTTATTCTCAATATTTATTTGAAAATATTAATTTTAATGTTATATTATGAACTCACTTATTTTTGGGAAGAAATTTGGATTTACGTCTTGAAGTAGCATCGACTAAGTCTAAACCGGAGGATTCAACGTTACGTGCTTACGTTTACATACACCGTTTTGGTGACAGTCCGACATTTCAGAAAATAAATTTATCCGTGAATATTATTTTGAGATTTTAAATTTGTGTTGGTTCACAAACTCACAAATTTACGAGAAGAGATTAGGACTTACGATTATAATTTAACGTCCTTTACGACTAAACCGGAAACCTTAGGATTACGTATTTACGTTTTCGAACTCCGTTTTTGATGAGACAATTTTTATTAGATTCGTTTTTTGTCGTTGATTCATAATTTATAAAAACGTTTTTCGTAAAACGACCCGAGGGCACGCAAATCTAGGAAACTAGAATCGAGGAATACCCGTAAATTAATGGGGATGGAACAAGTACATACTTGTCCCACCCCCACACATGGCTAAACAAAGCTAACAACACCATGTGGTGTCAAGCTTACAAGATAAGCTAAGACACATGTCTTAGTTTACTTGTAAACTAGCAACCAACATCAAAACCACCACCTCAAACCATTTTCATTCATTTCAACACATGCAAACCACTAAACACTATCCTCCCTCTCTCTAAAATTACTCCCAAACTCATCCAAAACAACCCCCATTTGATCTTGATTCAACCATAAATCATATGTATAATTTACATATGATGAAAACCCATTGAAGTTATGAAGATTGGAGGTGATCTTAACATGTAAAAAGGAGTTTTCAAGGGAGTTTGGGGCTGATTTCTCAAGGAGTTTTCATGAAGAACAAGGGCTGATTTTTGGAGGAATCTACAAATACTTGGTGATCCTAGAAGTGGTGTTGATATCTCATAAGATTGGTTACCCAAAACCATGTCTTGTTCATCCAAAAGCTCATCATTTCATCACTTTGGTGGTATAAAGATTATTCTCCCCATCCTCTTGTTATTTTGATTATGTAATCATGTATTTTCTTTCTTATTGTATATGTATATGATTAATATATGATGATAAAAATGTTGGGTGGGGATCAAGTGTTGATAAATATGATTAAAGAGATGAAAAACCATAGGTAACAAGGTTAAAATCTTCCTAAATATGATGGCTGTATAAAAACAGTAAGTAACCAAATGTTAAACTGATAAAATGGCATGGTGGAATCAATTTACAGTAAGTATTAGATGTCATACACATGTGAGAGTTGCCATGCAATGGAATCATCAAAATGAGTGAGATATGATCAAAACAAGTTTAGAATACAAATCTGAGTTCACTGTTTTGGACGATTTTTAGAAAATACTTAAATGCTGATTCAACAGTAGATATAGAAGAGTTAAATGGAGAACATATCATGTAGTTTATGTCATAAAAAAATTTAGCTTCTATCTCCATATAGAACCCTAGATATGGCAGTTTTGGTGAACATGAAAATAAAAATCAGATTTTGGGAAATTAAAGTATAATAGTATAATATAAGCACTCAAATAAAAATAGTATAAAATGTGAATTAAAACCTACTAACTCATATAATACATTTATATAAATATTTATAAGTATAAATAAATAGACATTTTATAAAAATTGTAGTTTGATAAGTTTTATAAGTTATAAAACTATAAACATGATTTTTACGACTTTTTCGGCTATTACCGTAAAATTAACGTTTTTGTTAAATAAAACTTAGACGGTTGGACCCGTCTAATGTAAACTTTTATAAACTCATATACTGATTTATAATCATATATAACAAGTAAAAACCGATAAAACCCGAACTATGTAACATACGGACATTAACGGGCTAAGTTAACGTTATTGGACTAAAAATACAACAAAATGGGCTAAAACACTTATAAACTTATTTATTGGGCTTAACCCATTTGGGCCCAACATATAAAGTATAAATACTGATAATACAAGTATGAAATGGACTAATACAAGTTAATGAACTTATAATAGGCTTACTGGACCTAAAACACGAAAATAGTTAAAACTAGTAAACTAGTAAGAAGTTACCAATACATAAACACTAAAATGAGTAAAAGAGAATATGTAAACCCACTTGATCATCATATATATAAAATCATCATATGCATACATAATTGTTATTTTTATAAAGTCTTTGGACATGAGTCTAAGACGAGTATTATTTGTCTAGGTTTCCGTGATTAAAGCACGTACCGTACATCCGAATTGCCGATAACCGCCTTCCCACATCAACGTGAGTTCATAGCCTCGCACTCTTTTAAATGTTTTTATGAAATATTTTATAAACCCGCGAGGGAGATAACATGTTAGTTTTTATAAAATAGGACACATTTGTCCCGATTGTTTGTTTATTGATTTGGACCCCCGATGATTGTATGACCCTATGAATGATTAAATCACCCGATAGATGAAATAAAATGGATTATTAAAGTTAGGTTATGTCACTAAAAGTCCCATTAGCATGAATTGTGAACTACCGGGATTTGGTAGACGTTTATGGATATAATAGTACTATTTGGGGACGATCACCCCAGTTCGCGCCTTGACGGTTGATCCCCGTCGTGCCACATTGATTGGTAAGCGAATTTATGTATGAGAAGATTTACATAGCGTGACCTTTGTGACGACACGCTAATTTAGATGGGCAAATGAGTTTCGGGCTAGCTACCCGTTATTTGTTGTAGTAAGGTAACAATGTCATGCGGCTTATAATAATCCAATTAACGAAACACTACTATACGCACCGAATTACGATGTATTGCCTGACTAGCAATACGGGGTCATACTATTGATTTTATGTTCGTATTTGGTTTAATATAACCATATTCATATAACGGTTTTTATTTAATCTATACAACGTTCTAAAACGTTTTATATGATGTTTTTACGACAATGGTTCGTATAATGATTTTTAAGGCAAATGCCTATATTATGATTTTGATAAGGAATTTGTACAAAATTATTTTCGGTAATAATTTTATACCGATGTTATATTGATGGATTTTATTAAACTCTATGAATTCACTCGGCGTTATCGCGGACCTTTTCTTTTAACATGTTTTATCTCAGGTACTTGAAGGTAATTCTCGGGAAGACAACAAGAATTCATGGCCCGCACCTAAATAATATTTTCCATTCAAGTACTTTGTAAAACCTGTATAAAATACAATGACTTGGGACCTATGTAACTTTGATATTTATGAATGGAAAAGCTTTATTATTAAACGACGCGATTTTTAAGCGTTGTCTATGATGTGAGTAATGTGCTATCCCGTAACACCAATTAGTCTTCCGCTGTATTGAGTTGTATAAATTTGGGCGTGTTACAGATACCTAAGCCATGAATAATCCACATTCTTTTTCGATATACTTACGAGCTCTAATGCACGAAAAGAATTTTCAATTTGGAATTATTTTCCCCCTTCAGTGACCTTGTCAGCCTTGCCTTGAATTATGTGTCCCATGACCTAATCAGCCATGCAGACAACTTCACAAATAGTAATTGGCTTAGAAGAAGTCACATCACCGCATATATTCCTGGTCAGCCGTAAATATACTGCTTGACCTTGACGGTTCGGGTTCCACAACTCTTGGACATAAAGGAGTCAACTTATGGAAACACTTGATATATCTACCAATGTTAGTTCCCTTCAGTTTCAGATTGTACAACACTTGCTCCATACATTGGAAATACTTCGAGGACAAGATCCTCAGTTAACCGTTTCCTCACCTTAGTCCATGGTGTCCCATAAGTAACGATACCTATGGAAGCAAGTCTGCCATTCCACCAAACTAATGTACGACCTTGGAGAGTAGCGATTTCAGACTGCACCTTATCATCTTGATTAGGGTCACTGATTCGAAAGACTAACGCCAGCTTTTCAACAACTGACACAATCCTCCATCATCTTTAGTCCCCTTAAGAGTCTACGGTTTGCACCTAATGAATGAAGTGTAGTTATAGCCTCTAATTTCAGGCACATTTGTTCCATCTGTACCACGAAAATTATCGGCTCCAGCTTCAACTCCACCGGTTCCAGTCCCACCAGTTGTAGCTTCAACTCCAGATCCAAATCCATCATTCATGTTGGCCATGAATTTAACTAAAGATACAGAAACTTATTCACTAATAACTTGGCGCATTCGTGCTTCAGTCATAGCTTTCATTGACTGCATGAGTCTTGTGTAGCGCAAATCAAATCATAATGAGTATTCATTCAGTGATTGCGTTATACCACAGGAATTTACAAGAGAAAAGCAAAGAAAGATAATAATAGAACGATGTAGAATTAGGAATCAAAAGATAGTCATTCCATTGATCACAAACTAGTACAAGTCGTATTGTCAAACATTATAGATAATCATCGTCTAATGCCATACAACTTAAAAGACTAGTCCTAGTAACTATTGTCACAGTTTAGTTAGGGATTAATGAGAAGATACTACAATCGATAAACTAATCCACAAGATTTACTAGGTAATTCACATGGCTAAAAAAGCTCCTCAGTCCCACAAGAAGAAGATTTCTTCAATGTCTTTCAGAGACGCTTGATATCCTCCTCAATTGGTGGTTTCGGAACAATCTCAATACAACCATTTCACGATCGAAGAATTAGGGGAACAAAATCAAAGAATGAATCGAGCAAACGAATTATGAGTCAATAAGAGTTTAATTACGCAGATGTTATATGCCTAATCCCACACCTTTATGAATCATTATTTCCATGGATTGATCAAGTCCTTCCGAATAAGATTCATAAATTTTTAGTTCAACAATTTATAATTTCCTTGTTCAAATAAATGGCCAATTTATTTCAACGATTATAAATCATTTATTCAAGCATCGCTAGCTCAACGCAAAAGATCATGATCGAAACAAATGAGAAACTGATTTAACAGAAAATGATCAGTGATATGATATGGAATCCTTGTTGGCATGTGAATACCATACAAATCAATCTCAATTCCTAACAATCAATAGTACCATCTCAGACAAACTTATTTTTATCAAAACATTATAATGTCGAAGATTTATGAAAAGGCAAATTAAATTTGCGACACGAAATGAATGAATCGATAAATCAAGAATAAGAACCAAGGAAATCAAAATCCTTGTAACCAAAAGAATATCAACAAGAATATTAACCTTCGTTAGGATCATGTCTATCCACAACTTAGTTAATCTCGAGAATAACAGGAGTCATTCCAGGAATAGCTTCAGCGCTAGCATTAAAATGACTAGAGTGGCTTCGTGACAATCGACGTCGTATAAATATCTCGTATAAATATAAAATTATCATTTATAATTAAATAAATGAAAACATACCTTGTAATTCACAAGTTCAAATAATCGATAAAGATTACAACATATATATAATCCCATATATATATATATATATATATATATATATATATATATATATATATATATATATATATATATATATATATATATATATATATATATATGCTATCATTCTCGTCCATTGGCAACTCGGAGGTTTCGCTTGCACCAGTTATAGTTAAAAGATTTCAAAAATTCATTTTTGGAAAATCTTTTCGTTCTCTATAACTTGAGCTCTGATACCAATCTGTAACACCCCCAAATTTCGGTCATGACAGCGGAAGGGTCATTGGGTGTTACTATCATGGTTCAATCTCATAATCATAGAAAACAGCTCAAAATGAGTCGTTTTAATAAACATCCATTTATTTTCATTTAACAATAAAACTTTTCACACGGTCCCAGATAATTTAAAGTTTACAACATAGTAAATAATAAAAGATTCTTTGTATGGATATAATTTATGAAAGCGGGCCAAAACATTTCAAATAAGCAAGCTTCACGAAACCGCCTTCCTCGAGTGCCTCCCAATGGACCTGAGATAAAACATGCTAAAAAGTCAGCAAAATTTGTCGAGTGAATCTATAGAGTTTAATTTAAATAAAGAGAACACAAGTATTCAAAAATAACCTTCCATGGTTAATAATTTATCAAAGACAATTATGTTGTACGAACATAATAATCGTGTCATTACATAAGTCTCGTGACATTGAACGTTAACATATATTATTTCAGCCCAACACACCTAGCCAAGTGCGTATATTATCTTATACAATGCATCCGATGTTTCACTACTAGTGCATCACAACACCACCGAAGAGCTAGTCGCGACCGGACTGGGCGTCACCCTGATAGATCTATCCATAGCATTAGCGTTATCACGATTAACAATTCATGATTCATGGGTCTTTTAAGGCTAAACAAACTTATGTAATAACTTTCATCCAAACATACAATCAAGTTCCTTGTGTTCAATTTTAAAACAATCATGAGTTTGTCACAACTTATAGTTGCACATTTCAATTTTAATAATTACTTTTCAAGTAAATAGGGTTCCCACAACTTCTCGTTGCACCCATACTTTTCCAATAAGTAGGGTTTCCACAACTTCTCGTTGTACCCTTTTATTTTAATAAAACAAGCATGTTATCCCCCTCGCGAGTTTTTATAAAACAAGTAAACATGTTAAAAGCAAGGCTATAGACTCACCTTATCCAATAGTGGTAATGAGACGATCGCCGACGATTAGTGATGCCCGTTTAAACACGAAAACCACAACCTACCAAATAAGGCGCGTTCGTTAAAAATCGACTTATGTATAAATCATACTTAAATAATATAAAAATCAAAATTACAAAACCAAGACAATCCCGAAAATTTAATAATACAAGTATTATTCTATACCCTTTTATTCAACACTTATTCTATTAAACACTTGCACTCTTGATATTGACCGTCTTAAGACGCCAAGTCAACGCAAGTCAACTTATCATTTTATTTCCCTCGGACCAGTAACTAAGTCATTTATATAATTACTTAACTCTTGAGTAAAACCCCATGTCCAATGGCGAATACTCAACTCACGCCACATGATTATTGAACTACATGTCCAAAATACCAATCAGCATGTACACTCCAAATGTACACACTAATCTACCCTATCTACACTTGTCCGATTTCGACGAAACTTGGTCACAAACTCACACATAATATGAAGAAGACTCAGTTCAAGTTTCATTCAAAAATATTACTTCTAAGACCTTCTGCCCGACACACCTTCTGCCCGACACACCTTCGTGTTGTAAAAACCGGACAGATTTACGTCTTCAACTCGTAAAACCATTTTGACATATTTAAACAACTCCATTTATAAAACCGACACTCGGGTTTGAAAATAAACTCATGTCCTGAGGTTTAGACTCCAACATCAGTCCTTGAACATTTTTAAAACTCATTCTATAGTCCCCGAGATTCGATCCAAATATCGACAACAATTTTCGGATTGTGCCGATACCCGTCTCCCGGTACACAAATACTAAAAGTAGCATAAGTTTTCGCTCGTTTGGATCTAGAAGCTCTACTTTAGATCAAATCGAAGCTAACGAAATTCTCTACGACCCTATATTATTAGTTTAACAAGTTTATTACATTAAGTAATTCAAAAATGGCCTTAAAGTTACTGCCCAAAATTGACCATCTAAAAATCATACCAAATCACTATTTTGACCCATTTCAACAACTTACATACTTCTAATATCATCCTAATATTATCATAACACATCTAACTAACTCCTAACACCCTCAAATTCAATTTAATAAAAATCAAATATATAGAAATCATGCATGGAACAACAATCCCACTCAAATATAATAATAATAACAACATACATAACCATAAAATTGGATCAAACATGATGTTCTTCACCAAAAATTAAAAAGAAAAATGAAGTGAATGCATGTGGGAAAATTTTATACCAATATGATCCTTGTTGAATTTCTAGGATGGGTCTTTGATTAGATTTGAGTGAACCAAAGTAGAAATCAAAATTTTTTGAAGTATATAGGGAGGGGGTGGACGACAAACATGAAGAACAAGAGAGAGAGATTTTATTTTTTTAGTTTAAATGATTTTTAAATGAAAATAAGATAGTGGTGAACATTTATATAGTCCAAGGTTAGGGTAGGTTTTGCCAATTTTGCATAGTTTTGGTCCTAAATGCAATTAAATAGTTGTAAGGGTGGAAAATGTAAATATTAAATTTTGGAAATATTTACGGGACTCGGGTTTCGTAAAAATACTTTTTAAAAGTTAAAACGCTTCTTAAAAATATTAATATTACTTCGACACGACTTAAAACGTAATTAAATCGAAAACGTCGAAAATATAAAATATCGAGACAATCGAGAATAAAACATAAATTTTTGGGCATCCGTCGGTATCGCGATCATTAGTAGTTCTCGTCATTCGTTAAAACGTAAAATACGATAAATAAAAATTAAATGTAATAAATACAATAAAATCATTTATATGATAATTTGAGAATATAATATCGATACTTAACGTATTTCTTGTCAGTTTTCATCGAAACGACATTCTTACGTTAAGTTTCAAACTATAACCTTCTCGGTTAATTGAAAATTTAAAATTCTCATTAAAGTAAACATATATTACTTATTAGTCGAGATTAAAATAACGACCTGAAATTGACGGATTGTCACAGAGACCTTAACACAACACAACTACTAATTACTTTCAAGTTTAGTGAGAACTCACAAGACACTACCACATCACTTTATAGTTTAGTGAGAACTACTACACAAATCTATTACAACTCCACTAGACATATCCAAGTACACACATGTAGCTTGGATCTACCCAAAACAAATCCAAGCAAACACATATGCAATGGATGTACACAACAAATCCAAGTATTTACAAATAGCTTGGATGAACACAACTAGTCCAAGTATTTCATAAATACAAATGGATCTACAAAAATAAAAAGGCTAACATGATGAACATGACTAATTCATGAATTCATCTTTATCACAACACTAGTGAGTGAGTGATCTTCTCATTGGACAACGTAAAGGAGGGGATCAAGAGGATAATCATATGTAAACATCCTTAACACTTTATGTGATCATTTACTAATGATTATGCTATAGAAAAGAGAAAGGGGGGTGAGAAAAACGTCCAAGAGGCTTGTTGGAAAATGAGATTTGATCAACTATTTATAGAAGACAAAGTCCAACGGCTAGCTGGGCGCGGATCCTTATCTAGCCGGCGGTACCATATCGATAAGGAACCGCCTAGCTATTTAAGGTATCGCCCAGTAGAGTCTAATGTAGTGTTGTTGCTACCCTTTAGGAAAAGAGAGCAAAAGTGGCAAGTATTAAGTGTCGGTTTAGGAAAACCAAGCACTAATGACCAATTAAGTTCGTTCTCAAGGAGGCTAGTGTGTTATGTGTGTAATGATATGGATTAATTTGTGATTATATTTAAGAAAGAAAAATAGAAAAGGGATTAGAAGAGAATGACGGTTATGAAGACGGATTAAACTAAGTCTAAAAGGCGTACACGTAAAGTCGTAAAAAGTGCAAAAATTAAAATTTTAACCTAAAAAATTCTAAAAATTACCAAAAATCCTTAATAATATTCTAAGAGTTTACAAAAATCAAAACTTGCAAAAACCTTTTAATTAATTTGATAATGACTTTTTTATGCTAATTAAAGCCCTAAAAATCAAAATTAATTATTAAAAATCCCAAAACAAGATTTTAAAGTTTGTAAACCTCAAAAATACTCTAATTAAGCTAAAAACTATTTATCAAAATTTTAAAACCAATTAAAAGTATTTTTAAATAATTAAAAACTCCTAAAATCAATTAAAACTTAAATTAATAATAGAAATTAATTAAAAGACCTAAAAAATATTGGAAAGTTGCAAAAATCCTAATTAAGTGTTTAGAACGTAGGAAAAATATAAAAACCTAGAAAATCAGACTTTTAATTTTTAATAATAAAATAATATTAAAATAATATTAAAAATCCAAAAATTTTAAAAAAACTCTAAAAACTTGCAAACTAGCTTAATTTAACCTAATAAACTCAGAAATGAAAGTGAAATTACCAAAATACCCCTATTGGGCCTAAAAAATGGGCTAAACCCAAAACAGACCCTTATTGGGCTTTTTAAGGCCCAATAACAAAAAGTGTTCAAAATAAGCCCAAAAAGCACAGGTTGACTCAAAATTTGATTTTAAACAACTTTTTCCAAAGGCCCAAAAGCTGAAAATTTGAAATAAGCTAACTTATAATAAGCAGCTTATTCTTAATGGGCTTTTGAGCCCATTAAGCCATAAGCTGATGCCATAAGCTAAAATTTGACACACAAGCTTCTTTTGACCTAACAAAGACTTCTGCAAAAATAAATTTGAAATAAGCCCAAGGAATAAGCTTGAAAATGCAATAAGCAATCTACACAAAACGACAAAATAGTCGTTTTCGAGTTCTAGGCCACCCCAAGTGCTGATTCAAGTTCCAAAATCTTTTAAATGACTTAATTAAGCAAAATCAACAAAGAGTTTTCAAATAAGCACACTCAATAAGCTGGAAAGTCAAATAAGCACTTATGGTAAAAGTCAAACTAGTTGGTTTTCTAGTAAAAAGTCAAAGTCAAAGTCCAATAAGCTCCAGTCTACTTAAATGGGTCAAATAATGAAGACCTATCACAAAAAATAAGTTGTTGCAAGTCTGGATAAGCTAGAATAGCTTATTGATAAGCTGATGACAAAATTGCACTAGCAGGGGCTAGTTTTGGATGTTGAGCAGTGGAAACTTTTTCCACTGCTTGACTATTTTGACTTTTTGTCTTTAGTGACTTTTTCTTGGATTCAGATGTCACAAAGGCACCCAAATGATCTTTGGATCAAAAGGAGTCAATCACAATCAAAATAACACAATCACTAACACCCAATTGATACAATTTAATCAATCATTCATCAGACATGATACAGACATGAACAATAAGCAGTTGAGCATAAATAAGCAGTTTTAGCAATAATTAGCCAGCCAAGTTCAACTAAATGCACACACAAGCTATTATAAACTCCAATAAGCAAGTCTAAACAGGTTTCATGCACTAGTTCAAAGAATTAAGCAAGATTCAAGCAATGAAAGTTACTGATGAACACTAACACATGCAATTATTACTTTTGCTGATGTATTTGACACACAAGCCAATTTCAACACTTCAAATCTATCAAATAGGTTATATTGATGATGTTTTAACAGCTTTTATCCCTAAACATGCATAAACTCTAGGTTTTCCCAAAATTTTAGGTAAAAAATCAGTCAACTCAACAAGATATTGCAATTTGTTTGATTCAAGGTTTCAAACTCAGAAACTTACAGCAAAACACTCTCAAACAAAGGTATAACATATTTCAAGCATAAACAACACAAACTAACAACACAATAACAAGATGCAAGTACAAACCAGTAGACCCAAACACCCCTTTAACTTTTCCAAATCAAAATTTTCAAAAGCAAAGTGAGATTTCAGGCCAACCAAGTATCAATTAACACTAAAACAAGTATAATAAACAGATTCAAGCAAGAACAAGCCACAAAATTCACAAGAACACAATTTTCATACAAATATCACCAAAAATCACAATTTAAGCAGATTTTGATATTAAGTATGCAAACCTCATGGATGTACATCCACACCCACGAATTTTGAGCTTATGTGCTAGCAAGAACAAGCACAAGTTTCCACAATAAGCCTGCTAAGATTAAACAAGGTTAAAGCAAAATATCATAAAAATCAGAAACTTTGGAAAACTTGATTGATGCAAACTTGTTACCCCACACTTGATTATCCCCAAGTTATAAGCCTCACCACACCTTAACCAACTCAGTTAGGATGCTATGATCAGCCCTATAGCCCAAGAATTCCAAGATTGGAACAAGACTTAGCAAAATATCAAGAAAATGAGAAAATGTGCAAACTTTTGCACACTCCTCTTTTGAAAATAGGTTTTAAACTTCAAGAACTAACAAGCATATAACACTGGAAAGCAGTAAATAAGATTGGCCAATGACTTTTCTTCAAGATTTCAAACTCAATTTCATTAAACTTAGAAATAGGATTTACAGAAACTTGAACAAGGAAAAATCAAAAGCAAAGTCTAAATGTTGGAACCCTAAGCCTTTATATAGGCATACAATGAGCTACTAGAAAGCATAAAAACGTTGCCCTAATGTTGATGAAGTCCCCAAAATTCCCCTTTTGCCTTGTTTGAACTTGGAGAATCATGTGACTACATTTTGGTTTGTAGCATGAGTTGGCATGTGAAAGTGTGATCAAAGGGTGTAGATGAAGCTTAGAAAGTAAGCCAAAATATGGGACGTTGGATTGCTGGCACTGTTTTGGCATCTTCCTCATGTGTGTAGCAGGGGAGGTCCATGTGGGGCATCTCAAAGGTGTAGCATGTGTTTTGGGTGTTGGGTTATGATTAAGGGATGCTTAATCATGGTTCTGGATAATATTAGGACTTAATTTCAACACAATTAAGAAAGCCTGATTATGTTCTTGAGGTGAATAGTGCCTGGTTTAATCCATTTTTGGTTTGGATTATGTTTAAATATTTGTTAATGGCGCCAAGATTAATTTAATCTTAAACCGGGTGTAACACCCCATTTTGGAAATGGAATCTTACGCATAATCATGGCGTGTCATCAAAGCATACAAGGATAAATGTCTAAGCATTATTTGACCATAAAAGGGAAATACCGGAATCAAACATCGGTAACCCCAAAGTAGAGCTCATCACACCCAAACATAAATACTATAAAAGGAAAGGACGAAACAATGTCCATTGCAAGCTGTATTAAAGTAAAGGAAATGCATAAAGTAAAGAAATACAGTAAAGCTTCCAGTCCATATGCACGTACGTTTGAGATCTACGAGCGTCCCTGTGTACCTGCCGTTTTGGGAACATGAAAAGGAAAACGGCTGAGCAAGACGCTCAGTGCACGGATGTACAATATAGCATGAAATAGGATAAGCATGTAACATATAACAGCGGAAGACTAAGTTCTGAGTAGACTGGTTAAGTATTGAGAAAACTGGTTTTATAGTTTGAAAAGCCTTATGTTTATCTTATGAAAACTGTTTTAACATATATATACCATAGCCCATATAGATCATGAAAAGGTCACGTGCATGAATACTTAGAGGGGTGACCTCATCATGCTGATTAGAGGGGATGCCTCTAATTAATATACTGGTCTGGGTAGGAGGGATCAACTCCTTGTGAAGGATGCAAGGCACACACCACATTCACCATGAAATACTGAATAAAACATGTAACTAGGATGCACGCATACGCCCCACATGATATAATAATATGGCCAAAACTGAAAGGGACGCCACGAGCAATCACTCCGTCGTGGGGAAGTCATAACATTGGTGCCTCCAATGTTATGGTTATGGTACCTCCATAACTAGGTGAAACTGGTCATGCTTGTATATGGCTATAGATTATGCTAATTAAACATAAGCAGTTCAAAACAATAAAACAAATACTGGGGAAAACAGTTGGCTGCATACGGGGAAATCCTAATAAGGAAAGAATGTCCATACTGAAAGGACGGGAATCCGTACCTCAAGTCCAGTGAATGAACGGAAGAAAGACTCCTACTTCTGGATCACTAACGCTACATGAATACACACGTGTATAAGTATCGAATCACTGATTACGTACTGGGTTTTATGTCTCATCTTAGCTTACTTTGTATGTTTTAGATCATGGTTTACTGTTTAAAGCCCTATATGTGTTTACCTTGTACTCTGATTAATCTGATAAAGTATTACTGGTAATTCATGTATTATTATACTTACTGTGTAATAATAAGTAACTTTCCAAAAATAGCAGGTTTCCAAAAATAGAAAGTTTCCAAAAATAGAAAGTTTCCAAAAATAGAAAGTTTCCCAAAATAGAAAGTTTCCAAAAATAGAAAGTTACCAAAAAAATAGAAAGTTTCCAAAAATAGAAAGTTTCCAAAAATAGAAAGTTTCCTCAAATAGAATTCACTGCTTAAAATAGATTAGTTTCTAAAAATAGAAAGTTTCCAAAAAATAGATCAACTGCCTTAATTAAATAAGTTTCCATATATAGAAGGTTTCCATTAATAGATTAGCTGTCTGAAATAGATAGATTTCCATATATAGAAGGTTTCCATTAATAGATTAGTTTCCTAATTTAATTAAGTTTCTATAAATAGAAGTTTCCATAATTAGAATTAAGCTGGTTGCATAAGCTAAAATATAAGTCTAAGTGTTTATAAGCTTATTTCTTAAGTCATATGATATAGTGTATAGTTTAATTATTATTTCATGCATTTTAATTAAACTATAGGTTAAGCATTTTAATTAAAGTATAACATGTTTTAATTAAAATGGAATAAATTACTTAGGTTAAAATGTATATTAATATGTATTAATAATATAACCTAAGTCATGTCTAAATTAATTAATTATAAGCATGTTTTAAATAATTAATTAATTATAACTTATAACACAAAAATACTTAGGTTAAATTAATATCATGCTAAATTAATAATTAAAAATAACCTAAGTCATGGTTTAATTAATATCTCATGTTATTAATTAATTTATATCCTAAGTTCATAATTCATAATATTAACATGTAGCATAAATCATGATTTAACCAACGAACCATAAATCGGGCATGAACTCGACACCGTACCCCGAGCCAACTCGGGGTACTTGTGTCCCCTTGCTGCCGTGGGTCCCACATGCACCAACCAAGACCAAAATGGTCTTGGTGGTGGCGGCTAAAAGCAAACCGAACCCCCCCTCGGGTTGGTTATACTAGGCGGCCAAAAACAAACACCCTCATATAACAACCTTTGATTTTAATTAACCCCAAAACATGTTAGATCTATGTTTAATTATCATGTTTTAATAAGAATAACAATAACATGTTCATGAAAATAATCAAAGATTTAAAAATAATTAAAAAGAAAGGTTTAGAATGATATACCAATACGTAGCTTGGAAGAGGATGAACAAACACGGTTTATAGCAATGGTTTTCAAGATCAAAATCAACCAATCAACCACCTATGGTGGTCTTAGGGTGGCGGCACAAAGAGGACAAAAAGGGAGGAGAGAAAACCTTTTTAGGTTAAATGTTTATTTTGCTTGAAATGTAAAATGAAATGAAAAGTTACCATAACCCCCCCCCCCTTTTCTTGTAAAAGTCCATGGGCTTAGCCCACCTTGTTATGTGTGTCGTGGGTATGGGGCCCCACATGGGGTTCCCGTACCTTTTCTCGTGTCCCGATGTTTCGTGTTCGTTCGTGGTTAAACGTGTTCGTGTTTAAAGTGTTTCTGTTTATTTTATCATGTAGTTTATCGTATTATTTACACTCGTAATTAAGTACTTACGTATTTATTTTAGTTCGTGTTTTAAAATGGTGATCATGATTTAATTATGTTCACGTGAAATATCTATTAACTGTTTATCATGAGTTTGTACGTAATCGATACTTATCATGTCATACACGTATGCACTTGCTTGATTATTAGCACATGAATGTGATCAATACTAAATAGGGTAAGTTTTAATCTAGGACGTACGATCTTAAGGGCACTATTCATGGTAAAAGCATGCGGGTTTTACAATTCTTCCCCCCTAAAAAGAATAATTCGTCCCCGAATTATAGATAAAGTAAACTGGAAAGAAGTAACATACCCGAACTCAAAATATGAAGTGAGGGTAAGAAGCCCGGATAGACTCCTCCGTTTCCCAAGTGGCTTCCCGCTCGGTATGGTCCCTCCAAAGAATTTTGACGAATGGAATCGTCTTCCTTCTCATGACTCGTTCTTGCCTGTCAAGAACTCGTTCGGGTTCCTCTATAAAAGTGAGATCTTCACGTATCTGTTCCAGTGGATACTTGAAAAATGAGATTTTGTTAACCTTTTTTATTTCTTTTTATCGTTCCTCGACTCACTCGAATTGAAATCCAATTTAACGTTATGACTTAACTTGTTTTCGGTAAAATCTATTTGGTATATTTAAACTAATTTAAAAACTATTCAAAATAAAAGCTATTTAAAATTTAAATCTAATTAATCTAAAAAATTTAATTGAAATCTATTTTAACTATATGAACTTAATTAAAAACTAATCGAAATCTAAAATTTTAAATCTAATTAAATGAAAACTTTTTAAAAAAATTTTAAATGAAATCTAAAAAAAAACAAAATTTAATTTTAATAAAACTAAATTTTAATGCTAAATTTAAAAACTTAAAATAAAACTATTTTAAATAAAAGTAAATTTAAATAAAATAAAATATCATTTTTCTATTTTTATCTTTTTATAAAAACTGAATTAAAACAAAATACTATTTAAATACTTTTTAAATAAATTCTAATAAACTTAAAACTAATTAAACTATTTAATTAAAAACTGCCAAGTGAATTACCCTATATTAATTAAATGTTGCAAAGTCTTAAACAAAAAGATGTCTAGCACAGTTGGTTGTGACGTTTGGCCCCTGGACAGGAGGTCCAGGGTTCGAATCTCGGCAGAGACAAAATATGCTAATATATTTTTGTTATATTTTTACTTAAACAGCTTAACTTTAATCAGACGAAAATATATCCAATAATACCAAATACAAACGCAGACAAAACAGATGAAACTCACAGACTAATACAAATAAGCAAAAGCAGCATAAGCAAAAAGCAAAAAGCTATAGCAGTATTAAGCCAAATAAGCTATGACAGTATAAGCAGAAATCAGATAAGGAAGCAAATCATGTAAGCGAGACAGGCACTACGCAAACCAAACAAACAAACAACGAAAAGGCAAATCTAAACATACTAGAAATCAATAAGTAAATCATTAAGCAGAAAATAAGCAATCGAAAAGCAATAAACCGAATAAACAGTACCCGCAAACAAGATAAGCAAAGGCACAAATAAGTAGAAACGAAAATAAGCCAAAATCAGGAAACTGAATAAGCATTTAAAAATGAAAACCAAATAAGCTAAAACAATAGACTAAAAACCAATAACAGACTTAAGCTAAATAAAATCATAAACCAAGCAGCACAATAAACATTACTTAAATCCAAAATAGATAAGCCTCTACCCAAATAAGCTGACACAAAAAAAATCAAAGAAACAGATATCAAATGAGCAAACTAATAAGCATACTATAAATCAAATAAGCATATAAAAACTGGAGAACAAAATAACATGAGCAAATATGGCAGTACTTAGAATAATAACCAAACAAATTAAGCAGATTCCAAATATAATTCAAACTAGACAGTAACAAAATAAACAGACCCAAAGTATAACAAATCTAAAACAAATCTAAACTAGCAGATGTACTAAATAAATAATACTGAAAAAATACTAAAACTGATGAAATTAAAAAGAAAGAAAACCAAACCTGGTGTCGATATCCATTGGGTCGAAGGGAAGAGCGCTGAGCCCCCTTATGAACCAAAGCAAACACCTCCGTTTGAGCCGATTCATCAAAAGTAACCATCAACTCGAACCCGAATATCAACGACTTCGGATTTCAACAACTTCCACCAATAACAGTAACCTTTTACTTTATATTTATTTATTTATTTATTTATTTTTTTTTTTATTTTTTTTTCAATCGATTAATAAAGAAAAACAAACAGTAACAAAAAAACAAGATTAAATTCAACGGAAATTTAAAGGAGAAGAGAATTAAATAAAAATAAGCTTTGTATTAATAATGAACAATTACATCACTGGAATTTAAAAAATTACAAGATTAAACCTAACACTAATTTTTAGAAAATTAAAACTATTTTAATCTACTCCTAAATTTAATTAAAAACTAAGAAAATATAGAAAAAGCTTAGATAATGAATACAAGTTGTGAGGGGTTTTATAGGCAACCCCAAAATGCCTTCTTCTTTAGCTTCATCTTTAAGCATTTAATCTTGGCCGCCTATTCTTCTCTCTCTCTTTTCTTCTTTAATCTACGGCTGAAATAAAAGCCCTTGACTCGGATTGCCAGCGTGGATTTGGATGTGAGGACCACTTTGAGTGTTTTGATCCGAAAATCATGGGGTTTTATTTCCTTTGGGTGTGAATTACCCAATAAGGGTAAAACCCCCTTTTTTCTATGGGTAATTTATGATCCTGGAAATTAGGGTTTGTGAGTGGCTGCGAATTTGGTGGGAGAGAGATGAAAAAGTGGGTGTAGGTTTTTTTTATTTTTCTCTTCGTTTGTATAGAAAATAGATATGGGAAGACGTGTGTGGGGGTTGGATGTGGGGAATGTTTGTGTGTGGAGTGGTGCATAGTAAGGATGATTGTGGGGAGTGAAAAGGAGGGGGTATGATCGGGTGTGGTGAGGGAGTAGGGTAAGAATGGGTGTGGGGAGGTAAACCGTTCCATTTTTTTTTTGTTTTTATCAAATGAAAAATGTGAAGTAAATAAAAAAACGTTAGGTGTTTGTGTTGAGTGTTGACTGGTCATTAGCAACTTTCTTTCTTTATCCATCAAGCCAAATGGGCTAGGCCCAAGATTTACTCCATCCGACTCTTAGTAAAAGGTTATAGGGTTTTTAATGGGCTTTGGGCTAATGAAAGGCTTAGAGTAAGTAAATGATTTTCTTAAATGGGCTTTTAGGCCCATTAACCAAATGTGGGACCCACTTGGTTCGAATATCCTCAAAAATGACTACTTCCATTAAAACGAGCTCGATTCCGACTTTCTTGATCATTTCTTCAAAATCGTGTCGGTTTAGCCGGTTTTCGTGATCTACGACACACTTTTGGTCTTTTGACTTTGTCTTCGTCTCTTTTTGGACTTTTCTTCAACATTTGACCGTGAAATCCCGTGTTTTCTCTTCTTTTGCTCATTTGCACCTATTTTAATACAAAAACACAAAACCACGCGTAATTCCGATATTTATGATAAAAAAACACATGATTCGGTCTTATTTTTCCTTGATTTTAGTGACAAAAGGATAAGTGTTTACACACTTATTAAATCCCTTACACTTGACCATTGCAATGACCCCATGCAATGCATAGTTTTAAGGCTTAAGCTACATTTTTCTCATAATCAATCCATCTCGGCCTTTATTATTATTACTACTACTAATACAAAAAAGATAAGAACTTAAAAGGAGATAAAAGTTAAATGATTTATTACTTGAAAATTATTTGATGGAAGAAACTCGTAAAGAAATCTAAGACTTAGATTAGGGCTTTGGTGTCATGAATATAAATCACCCTCAAGTTTCACGTTCCCCATCCCAAGCATAAAAACGAGATCATTGTTATTACAAGTTAGCACAACTAACACTTACTCATGTGGTTTAGTTAATCACTTAGACCCCCTTATTCCTACGGTGTATCTCTTATATTTTATTTTTGTCTTAAATGATCACGAGGATGCATTTTTGACTTATTTTGATAATTTATTAAGGCCGAAAATAAAGTGGAACGATTTAATCAATAGTTAGCTAAAGGACAAAATCTTTTAAAACGGCTTCTCGAAACCTCATAAAGTTCATATCTTGGCATAACTCATTTCACGATTTGAGACCTCTCTCGGACCGATATTTGGCTTGTACTTCAAACTTCAAATCTTGAGAGACGATCTTGAAATTATTGTCTTCTCTTCATTTTGGTATACATCTTCATAAGGAGTGAAAGATGCTTCAAACGTTGACCACGACTTCTTCATTTATCCTCTTCTTTATTTAGGACTTTGATATACAACGATCCGCCTCCTTTTCGGACTTGGATCTATTTATCCTCATACCTTGTTAGGGTCTTTTTGGATAGACTTATCCATGATCTTTAGGGGAGTAATTGCTTCTCGTCGTGTGTCTTGATCCTTCATATTGATTTGGATTAATGATCTTCACATCATCGTAGGATCTTTAGCAAAAAGTGAATCCTCATGCCTTGTTAGGGCCTTTTTGGACTCGGGTATCCTCATGCCTTGTTAGGGCCTTTTTGGATAAGCCAATCTTCGCGTCCCGTTTCAATAAGTTATGCCTTGGCTATGAACTCTAATTAATACCGAGCAACTTTTAAACGATCTTGTGCTAGAAGCTAAGTAACCTTTTAAATCGTACAACCTTATTTATTGCAAATATATTTATTAACAAGTGATGGGAGAAAAAGCTCATAACTAACTCACATAAGTTAATGAAAGAATACCGAACTTATAATTAACTCTATCATCTCTCGTTCTCCACAATTTAAAATCTCAAGGAATGAGACTCGTGGATGCTTAGCCTAATAAACCAATTAAGGTCCATATGGTTAAGGATACTAGCTAGAGTAAACTCGGATAAGTAAACTCGGGTTGAGTCAAAATATTCATGACGGGCCTAATATATCAAAGATATCTAAACTTGTTAAAACCATTTTATTTATTCATTTATTTTGACTTTATTCTTGAAATAGAAATTATTACGATGCGATAAAAGGAAAGAAAATTCTACAAGGCCAAAATAGATCAAAAATTTGAAAAACGTCGAAAATTTTTAAAAATTTTCCGGTTAAAATGGGGTCAAATTCATGGAAAAGGCCACTAAAATTTCGATAGAAATCCCCCCTACACTTAATATAAACATTGTCCTCAATGTTTAAGCATGTGGGAGAATAAAATCCCCTACACTTAGGACATTGAGTGCGTTGTTTAAATCGAGCTAAGGAAAGGATAACTAAAGTGATTACATTAGTTCGTTTTAAGATAGAATCACAATAGCAAAAACTTATCGAAGGAACCGGGTGGATGGGTAACACGGGAACACGGGTCTCGTCAAAAGTACCAAAAGTGGATCATTTAAGCAAATGTCCCTGCACAATCACAACACACAAACAAACAACCTACACGGCTCCCCCTACACTTATTGTAGAAAATAAATAAATAAAAGATAGATAATCGGGTTGCCTCCTGAGAAGCGCTTGTTTTTGTTAACCGAGTCACGAGCCTGACTCGACCCCGAATTAAATGGTCCATGGGGAAGCATCGAATGTAATACCGGGATCAAAGATCTTGTCCTCGGTCCCGGAGGAACATAATAAATGAGAGGCAGGATGATAAGTCATCAAAGGTAAAAAGGTCCGCTCAACATACGAAAAGTATGTGAGGTCGTGAGCCACGGGAGGTGGGATGGGTAAAGGAGACAAATTATCATCCCCTAAAAACAAAGGATGGTCAATGTCACCTCCCGGGTCAAAGCATTCATCCTCATGAACGTGAATCTCTTCGATTTCTTCATCATAGATAGGCTCGTCAAACAAAGGTTTGTCGTTCCCCTCATTGAGGATTTTAGAAATTCTCTCGAAGAGATCTCGATCAAGTACGAAACCATCATTCATTTGTGGGATTTGTTGATAAGTTAAATCCTCACGAATGTGGTAAACGTAATTCTCATTAGAGGAGTGTTGATTAGGTAACTCCTCGAGAATAGGATGAGAATCGATGGTAGAATCAAAGGTAATTGGCGAAGAGGCAAATGTGAATTTGTCAAAATCCGAGTTCTCAAAATCAATATCGATATCAAGTTTTAAAACACCATTTGCCTTCTCATCAATACCATGATCACAATTAAGCTCATGCGAGAAATCCAATAACACGGGATCATAAAAAGCATCCTCGTGATGGAATTTCTCGATACTTGGGGTATAAAAGTCTTCACTAAGGAGTAAAGAATCCGATAAATCATTAGTATCATGGTTTTCAAAAGTCGATCTTGGTAAAATAGGCGAATCATCCTCATCCGATACCGAGGAATAATTAAAAATGTAATCGGAATCACAAGATAACTCATCCCTATCTACAAAGTCCTTAGGTGTAGGACAACTTATGGGTTCTTCTTCTATGCACTCACACTCCTCAAAAATTGGTTTCTCAAAACATGTTTCGCTAAGAGGATTTGAAGAAAACATAAAGTCATTTGAAGGGGTAGGTGAAGGAGGCATAAAAGAAATGGGGTCATCAACGGGTAATGAAGGCTCAAGAATAATCTCGGGAATTTCCTCAATAGGTGAGGAAAAAGGAGAGCTAATAGTATCCGTGGGTGTCAACACCGGAGGGTGAGTAAAACTCATGATAGTCTCCGGGCCTTGTCTCTCCTTTATTGGCGGAGAGATGGAAGGATCCACAGTGGGAACATCACTACTAGTAGTGGTGTTAGCCTCAATATCATCACTCAAAGACGGCTCAATAACAAATTGATCTTCATAGGTTTCTAAAAAGAGCATGAATTTCTTATCGGTTTCCTCTTGCATTTCTCTTAAGAATCTACCATGTTCCTCAAGTTTATTAAGTATTAAATCCATTTGTGAAATACTCCCTTGATTATAGTTTTGAAAATTGCCTTCATTTGAAAAACCTTCATTATTTGAAAACCCTTGATTTTGAAATTCCCCATAAAACCGTTGATCATATTGTGGTGGGTCACTAGTTGTAGGAAAACTAGGGGAGCCAAAATAAGTATTAGTATCATAACACATACTTTCCTCATTATTATAAACCTCCTCATAAGTTTTGTCACAGTTAAAATAAGCATGAGGCCCACCACAAGTCGAACACTCCTCGGACATAATCTTATTACGCTCTTCTTGCAAGATTTCCCAAATCGGACGATTATCCATGGAAGTGTCGAAAGAAATCGAAAATAACAATGATTATTATGCTACGTAATATATATAAAAGAAAAATATTTTTGTATTTTTTAAAAAAATATATATATAATCACAAGAAAAACAAAAGAAATCGAACTAAAAATTAACACTAATACGTAATATTTTTGGTGTAATACTTTTAGGAAAAAGTATTACTTTTAATTTTTTTAAGTTTTTGATTTTTTTGTATTTTTTTTTTTGCAAGAAACGTAACGTTCAAAAAGAACGGATCCCAAAATCCAAACGTCTTCACGAAAAATTGTCAATCCAAACGTTATGACTTAACTTGTTTTCGGTAAAATCTATTTGGTATATTTAAACTAATTTAAAAACTATTCAAAATAAAAGCTATTTAAAATTTAAATCTAATTAATCTAAAAACTTTAATTGAAATCTATTTTAACTATATGAACTTAATTAAAAACTAATCGAAATCTAAAATTTTAAATCTAATTAAATGAAAACTTTTTAAAAACTTTTTAAATGAAATCTAAAAAAAACAAAATTTAATTTTAATAAAACTAAATTTTAAAGTTAAATTTAAAAACTTAAAATAAAACTATTTTAAATAAAAGTAAATTTAAATAAAATAAAATATCATTTTTCTATTTTTATCTTTTTATAAAAACTGAATTAAAACAAAATACTATTTAAATACTTTTTAAATAAATTCTAATAAACTTAAAACTAATTAAACTATTTAATTAAAAACTGCCAAGTGAATTACCCTATATTAATTAAATGTTGCAAAGTCTTAAACAAAAAGATGTCTAGCACAGTTGGTTGTGACGTTTGGCCCCTGGACAGGAGGTCCAGGGTTCGAATCTCGGCAGAGACAAAATATGCTAATATATTTTTGTTATATTTTTACTTAAACAGCTTAACTTTAATCAGACGAAAATATATCCAATAATACCAAATACAAACGCAGACAAAACAGATGAAACTCACAGACTAATACAAATAAGCAAAAGCAGCATAAGCAAAAAGCAAAAAGCTATAGCAGTATTAAGCCAAATAAGCTAAGACAGTATAAGCAGAAATCAGATAAGGAAGCAAATCATGTAAGCGAGACAGGCACTACGCAAACCAAACAAACAAACAACGAAAAGGCAAATCTAAACATACTAGAAATCAATAAGTAAATCATTAAGCAGAAAATAAGCAATCGAAAAGAAATAAACCGAATAAACAGTACCCGCAAACAAGATAAGCAAAGGCACAAATAAGTAGAAACGAAAATAAGCCAAAATCAGGAAACTGAATAAGCATTTAAAAATGAAAACCAAATAAGCTAAAACAATAGACTAAAAAGCAATAACAGACTTAAGCTAAATAAAATCATAAACCAAGCAGCACAATAAACATTACTTAAATCCAAAACAGATAAGCCTCTACCCAAATAAGCTGACACAAAAAAAATCAAAGAAACAGATATCAAATGAGCAAACTAATAAGCATACTATAAATCAAATAAGCATATAAAAACTGGAGAACAAAATAACATGAGCAAATATGGCAGTACTTAGAATAATAACCAAACAAATTAAGCAGATTCCAAATATAATTCAAACTAGACAGTAACAAAATAAACAGACCCAAAGTATAACAAATCTAAAACAAATCTAAACTAGCAGATGTACTAAATAAATAATACTGAAAAACTACTAAAACTGATGAAATTAAAAAGAAAGAAAACCAAACCTGGTGTCGATATCCATTGGGTCGAAGGGAAGAGCGCTGAGCCCCCTTATGAACCAAAGCAAACACCTCCGTTTGAGCCGATTCATCAAAAGTAACCATCAACTCGAACCCGAATATCAACGACTTCGGATTTCAACAACTTCCACCAATAACAGTAACCTTTTACTTTATATTTATTTATTTATTTATTTTATTTTATTTTTTTTTTTTTTTCAATCGATTAATAAAGAAAAACAAACAGTAACAAAAAAACAAGATTAAATTCAACGGAAATTTAAAGGAGAAGAGAATTAAATAAAAATAAGCTTTGTATTAATAATGAACAATTACATCACTGGAATTTAAAAAATTACAAGATTAAACCTAACACTAATTTTTAGAAAATTAAAACTATTTTAATCTACTCCTAAATTTAATTAAAAACTAAAAAAATATAGAAAAAGCTTAGATGATGAATACAAGTTGTGAGGGGTTTTATAGGCAACCCCAAAATGCCTTCTTCTTTAGCTTCATCTTTAAGCATTTAATCTTGGCCGCCTATTCTTCTCTCTCTCTTTTCTTCTTTAATCTACGGCTGAAATAAAAGCCCTTGACTCGGATTGCCAGCGTGGAGTTGGATGTGAGGACCACTTTGAGTGTTTTGATCCGAAAATCATGGGGTTTTATTTCCTTTGGGTGTGAATTACCCAATAAGGGTAAAACCCCCTTTTTTCTATGGGTAATTTATGATCCTGGAAATTAGGGTTTGTGGGTGGCTGCGAATTTGGTGGGAGAGAGATGAAAAAGTGGGTGTAGGTTTTTTTTATTTTTCTCTTCGTTTGTATAGAAAATAGATATGGGAAGACGTGTGTGGGGGTTGGATGTGGGGAATGTTTGTGTGTGGAGTGGTGCATAGTAAGGATGATTGTGGGGAGTGAAAAGGAGGGGGTATGATCGGGTGTGGTGAGGGAGTAGGGTAAGAATGGGTGTGGGGAGGTAAACCGTTTCATTTTTTTTTGTTTTTATCAAATGAAAAATGTGAAGTAAATAAAAAAACGTTAGGTGTTTGTGTTGAGTGTTGACTGGTCATTAGCAACTTTCTTTCTTTGTCCATCAAGCCAAATGGGCTAGGCCCAAGATTTACTCCATCTGACTCTTAGTAAAAGGTTATAGGGTTTTTAATGGGCTTTGGGCTAATGAAAGGCTTAGAGTAAGTAAATGATTTTCTTAAATGGGCTTTTAGGCCCATTAACCAAATGTGGGACCCACTTGGTTCGAATATCCTCAAAAATGACTACTTCCATTAAAACGAGCTCGATTCCGACTTTCTTGATCATTTCTTCAAAATCGTGTCGGTTTAGCCGGTTTTCGTGATCTACGGCACACTTTTGGTCTTTTGACTTTGTCTTCGTCTCTTTTTGGACTTTTCTTCAACATTTGACCATGAAATCCCGTGTTTTCTCTTCTTTTGCTCATTTTCACCTATTTTAATACAAAAACACAAAACCACGCGTAATTTCGATATTTATGATAAAAAAACACATGATTCGGTCTTATTTTTCCTTGATTTTAGTGACAAAAGGATAAGTGTTTACACACTTATTAATACTGAACCATGTGAAGGGGATGATACTTGTACCCTCTGAGTAAGGACACATGAAACACGTTATGCACGTGCGAAAGCTGAGGAGGTAACGCCAATCGGTAAGATACTTCACCGATTCGTTCAATGATATCAAACGGTCCGATTAAACGAGGACTGAGTTTCCCTTTGATCCCGAAGCGTTTAACACCACATGCCGGTGAAACCTTGAGGAAGACGTGGTCTCCCACATTAAAATGTATGTCCCTACGATGCTTATCAGCGTAACTCTTCTGACGTGACCGTGCTTCCTGCAGCTTCTGCTTAGCTACTTCGATCTTCTCATTGGTCATTTCTATAATTTCTGGTCCTTCGAGTGTTCGCTCTCCCACTTGATCCCAGCAGATTGGAGCGCGACACTTCCTGCCATATAACATTTCGAAAGGAGCACATTTGATACTTGCGTGCCAGCTGTTGTTGTATGCAAACTCGACCAAACATATGTAATCGTCCCAATCACCTGTCCATTCCAACGCACACGACCTTAACATATCTTCCAATGTCTGAATCGTTCGCTCCGACTGTCCGTCCGTTTGAGGATGAAAGGTCGTACTCAGCTTAAGTTGTGTACCCCAAGCGTTTTGCAGACCTTTCCAGAATCGCGACGTGAAACGAGGATCTCTGTCTGAGACGATGCTGGAGGGAACACCGTGGAGTCTCATGATCTCCCTTCTGTAAATATCTGCGAGTTTACTTACCGGATCTTCCTTGCGTATCGGTAAGAAATGAGCTGATTTGGTGAGTCGATCGACGATGACCCAAATGGCATCGTGCTTCTTCTTGGTAGGCGGAAGACCGGTAACAAAATCCATGGTGATTTTGTCCCACTTCCACTCTGGAATATCCAACGGTTGAAGGAGACCGCCCGTTCGTTGATGCTCAATCTTAACCTGCTGGCAGGTAAGACATTTGGAGACATAAGTGGCTACATCCTGTTTCATACCACTCCACCAAAAGTACTGTCTGATGTCATGGTACATTTTTGTCGACCCAGGATGAATAGAAAATGGGGAGCTGTGAGCTTCAGCTAACAATGCTTCCCGGAGTTCTTGATTGTCAGGAACACAAAGTCTCATGCCCTGCCAAACGATACCGTCTGCGTCCATTCTGAATTCTGTCCGCTTCTCCAAATTCTGAATTATCGCCCATATTTCTCCATCATCCTTCTGAGCTTCCTTGATCCTAGACAGTAACTCGGGTTCTACTCTAAGATTCGCCCAGTATCCGTGCTGCCCACGTACCATGATTTCGATGTCTAGCCGCTCCAAGTCTCTTATGTTTTGTTCCTTGATTTCAATGCCGTTGATCATTCCGGACTTTCTGCTGAGTGGATCTGCTACTACATTAGCCTTTCCGGGATGATACTGTAGGTTAATATCATAATCCTTCAACAGTTCCAACCATCTCCTTTGTCTCATGTTCAATTCACGTTGAGTGAAGATATACTTCAAGCTCTTGTGATCCGTGAAAATGTCGCAAGATTCTCCGTATAAGTAATGCCTCCATATTTTCAATGCGAACACCACTGCACCAAGTTCCAGGTCATGCGTAGGGTAGTTTTCTTCATAGGGCTTAAGCTGCCGTGAAGCATACGCGATCACTTTCCCATGTTGCATGAGAACATAGCCCAGTCCCTTCCCCGATGCATCGCTGTAGATCTGAAATCCACCTGTACCAGATGGGAGAGTAAGAATAGGTGCAGATACTAACTTCTGCTTTAGGTCTTCGAAGCTCTTCTCTCGTTCTTCCGTCCAGACGAATTTCTCCCCTTTTCGCATCAGTTTGGTGAGAGGTAGTGCCAAACGGGAAAAGTTCTCCACGAATCTGCGATAATATCCAGCTAAGCCCAAGAAACTGCGGACTTCTGTCGCTGATGTTGGTCTTGGCCATTTAGTGATAGCCTCAACCTTCGCTGGGTCCATAGTGATCCCTTCTGCTGATACAATGTGACCTAAGAATGCCACTTTGTTTAACCAGAACTCACACTTGGAGAATTTTGCATACAGCTGCTTCTGACGAAGAATCTGTAGTACCGTACGAAGATGGTCTTCGTGTTCCTCTGTGGACTTTGAGAAAATCAGGATTTCATCGATGAATACAATGACAAACTTAACAAGGAATTCATGGAAGATTCTGTTCATCAGATCCATGAATACTGCTGGAGCATTAGTCAGGCCGAATGGCATGACTACAAACTCATAATGGCCATAGCGTGTACGAAAAGCAGTCTTGGCAATATCCTGCTCTTTAACCCTTAGCTGATGGTAGCCTGACCTTAGATCGATCTTTGAGAAGTGTTTGGCTCCTTGAAGTTGGTCAAAAAGATCATCTATACGTGGCAGTGGATATCTATTGCGGATGGTAATCTTATTAAGTTCACGGTAGTCTATGCAAAGTCGCATGCTGTCGTCCTTCTTCTTAACGAACAAGACCGGTGCGCCCCATGGAGATGCGCTTGGTCTAATGAACCCTCGCTCAAGAAGTTCATGCAGTTGGTCCTTCAGTTCCTTTAGCTCTATAGGAGCCATACGATACGGAGCCTTAGAGATTGGTTCAGCTCCTGGAACAAGGTCGATGTTGAACTCCACTTCTCGTGCAGGTGGTATGCCGGGGAGTTCAGCTGGGAAGACGTCTTGAAATTCCGAAACTACTGGTTGATCCTGAATCGATGGGGATTCAGCATCCATGTCATGAACCGTAGCTAGATAACCCTCACAGCCATGTGACAGTAGTGCACGTGCTTGCAAGGTAGATATGACTTGTACAGACCGTCCGAGTATAAACCCGTTATGAATGTACTCTGGTGCATTAATGTCGCCTAAGATCACCCGATATGAGTGGCAGTCTATGGTAGCATGGTGCTTGGATAGCCGTCCATGCCGAGAATCATATCGAACTCAATCATGTCTAGGGGAAGTGCATCTACTGCACGAACTTTATCGTCAAATTCTAGAGGAAGACTCTTGTATACATGAGTTATTAATACAGAGTCCCTCAAAGGCGTGGAAATGGTAAGCCTATTTTCTAATAGCAAGGGAAGTGTTCTGATGTTCTTAGCATATGTAGTGGAAATAACTGAGTGAGTGGCACCCGTGTCGAAAAGAACACATGCGGCTTGGCCGTACATATACAAAATTCCAGTAATGGTACCTGTAGATTTGTTTGCCTGATCGCGAGATGTCGTGTAGACACGCCCAGTGGTAGGAGGCGGCTTATTATCAGCATGACCCGAGGTACCCTCCATCTCACCCTTACGGCAATCTCTCATACGATGGCCAGGGAGACCGCACTCGAAGCACTCGTCGGAATCACGACGACATGGGCCAGGGTGTCTGCGATGGCAAGTATTGCAAAGAGGATGAGTGAATCCTCCAGCAGGAGTCCTTGCGTGCTGAGGGCCTGCTGATGACAAAATGTGTTAAGATAAAGTATATGCACGAGTATAAGACATATGCATCATAAGATGTTCACCAGTGATAGCTGAACGGTTAGGCTACGAACCCCTATGGTTCTGGTCCTTCCCGTTACCATGGTTCCTGGTAGAGGTTAATATAGTGTCAGCATGAGAGATATAACATGAAATCATAAGAAGATGCGTAAATAGTAGGACCTGTTGTTGTTGGAGTGTCCAGCGTTGTTACGGTAATTATCATTACCGCTACGCCTTTCCACAACAGAACGGTCGTTAGTGTGACCGTTTCCTTTGGGCTGATGAGGCTGCTGCTGAGTAGCCGGCTGAGACCGGTCCCCAGTTTTCTGCCTAGAAGATACCGTTTAAGAGATGATTATTGAACATATAATGATAGGATGCGGTTTGGTTACCGTTTGAATACGAAATGTTTACCTCTTGTCGGGTCTTTCAGCTTCCCCGAACTCATCTCGTTCCTGCAGCATCTCCAGCCTTCGTGCTGCGTAAGCCACTTGTGTCACGGTATCCAACGGGGCACCCGATAAATTATTGGCAATCCTTGGATTAAGGCCCCAACGAAAATGTAGTGCTTGTTCTTCAGTGGTGCCTGCGGATGCCCTCAGGACAGCTATGTACCCGAGGAACCTCTGCATGAACTGACCACTATTCTCGTCGGGTCTCTGTCTCATGGCGTAGTATTCCCTCATGAGTCGATTCCTTCCTTCCATGAGAAAAATGATAGGTGGGGGAGGATATTCGTCGTCATGAAGAATGGCGTCTTGCCTTTCTGCCTTCATGTCTGCGAATAACTCCCAGAGTTTGTCTGTGTTTGCCATCTGACAGTATAACATAAAACATATGATTAACAAATCAAAACATAAAATTTATATATATTCATGAAAAAAAAAAATTATGCAAAATAAATCAGAGAAAAAAAAAATTTTATGGAGGAAATTTGTGTATGAATGCATGATGCAGTTCCGAAAATTTTTGTATGCTCGAGAGTGAACGCCTATGGTCAGTTCACCCAAATAAAAGACATGGCGCGGGGACGCCTATGGGTCGATCCCAAAGTTAAAAGTTTCGATAAAAGCACATGCGACTAATATGGTCAGTCCTGTACCAACCGTTACTAGTCAAAAACCCTGTAACATATGACATTATATATGTATGCATAAAAATATGATGAATGCACGAAAACGACTGTCAGTTCTAGGAAGACCGTAGTGACTACCCACTAATCACAGGTCATGTTTTGAGAGCCTACAGGTCGAAGCCTTGGCTCTGATACCATAATTGTAACACCCCATTTTGGAAATGGAATCTTACGCATAATCATGGCGTGTCATCAAAGCATACAAGGATAAATGTCTAAGCATTATTTGACCATAAAAGGGAAATACCAGAATCAAACATCGGTAACCCCAAAGTAGAGCTCATCACACCCAAACATAAATACTGTAAAAGGAAAGGACGAAACAATGTCCATTGCAAGCTGTATTAAAGTAAAGGAAATGCATAAAGTAAAGAAAGACAGTAAAGCTTCCAGTCCATATGCACGTACGTTTAAGATCTACGAGCGTCCCTGAGTACCTGCCGTTTTGGGAACATGAAAAGGAAAACGGCTGAGCAAGACGCTCAGTGCACGGATGTACAATATAGCATGAAATAGGATAAGCATGTAACATATAACAACGGAAGACTAAGTTCTGAGTAGACTGGTTAAGTATTGAGAAAACTGGTTTTATAGTTTGAAAAGCCTTATGTTTATCTTATGAAAACTGTTTTAACATATATATACCATAGCCCATATAGATCATGAAAAGGTCACGTGCATGAATACTTAGAGGGGTGACCTCATCATGCTGATTAGAGGGGATGCCTCTAATTAATATACTGGTCTGGGTAGGAGGGATCAACTCCTTGTGAAGGATGCAAGGCACACACCACATTCACCATGAAATACTGAATAAAACATGTAACTCGGATGAACCCATACGCCCCACATGATATAATAATATGGCCAAAACTGAAAGGGACGCCACGAGCAATCACTCCGCCGTGGGGAAGTCATAACATTGGTGCCTCCAATGTTATGGTTATGGTACCTCCATAACTAGGTGAAACTGGTCATGCTTGTATATGGCTATAGATTATGCTAATTAAACATAAGCAGTTCAAAACAATAAAACAAATACTGGGGAAAACAGTTGGCTGCATACGGGGAAAACCTAATAAGGAAAGAATGTCCATACTGAAAGGACGGGAATCCGTACCTCAAGTCCAGTGAATGAACGAAAGAAAGACTCCTACTTCTGAATCACTAACGCTACATGAATACACACGTGTATAAGTATCGAATCACTGATGACGTACTGGGTTTTATGTCTCATCTTAGCTTACTTTGTATGTTTTAGGTCATGGTTTACTGTTTAAAGCCCTATCTGTGTTTACCTTGTACTCTGATTAATCTGATAAAGTATTACTGGTAATTCATGTATTATTATACTTACTGTGTAATAATAAGTAACTTTCCAAAAATAGCAGGTTTCCAAAAATAGAAAGTTTCCAAAAATAGAAAGTTTCCAAAAATAGAAAGTTTCCTCAAATAAAATTCACTGCTTAAAATAGATTAGTTTCTAAAAATAGAAAGTTTCCAAAAAATAGATCAGCTGCCTTAATTAAATAAGTTTCCATATATAGAAGGTTTCTGTTAATAGATTAGCTGCCTGAAATAGATAGATTTCCATATATAGAAGGTTTCCATTAATAGATTAGTTGCCTTATTTAATTAAGTTTCTATAAATAGAAGTTTCCATAATTAGATTTAAGCTGGTTACATAAGCTAAAATATAAGTCTAAGTGTTTATAAGCTTATTTCTTAAGTCATATGATATAGTGTATAGTTTAATTATTATTTCATGCATTTTAATTAAACTATAGGTTAAGCATTTTAATTAAAGTATAACATGTTTTAATTAAAATGGAATAAATTACTTAGGTTAAAATGTATATTAATATGTATTAATAATATAACCTAAGTCATGTCTAAATTAATTAATTATAAGCATGTTTTAAATAATTAATTAATTATAACTTATAACATAAAAATACTTAGGTTAAATTAATATCATGCTAAATTAATAATTAAAAATAACCTAAGTCACCGTTTAATTAATATCTCATGTTATTAATTAATTTATATCCTAAGTTCATAATTCATAATATTAACATGTAGCATAAATCATGATTTAACCAACGAACCATGAATCGGGCATGAACACGACACCGTACCCCGAGCCAACTCGGGGTACTTGTGTCCCCTTGCTGCCGTGGGTCCCACATGCACCAACCAATACCAAATGGTCTTGGTGGTGGTGGCTAAAAGCAAACCGAACCCCCCCTCGGGTTGGTTATACTAGGCGGCCAAAAACAAACACCCTCATATAACAACCTTTGATTTTAATTAACCCCAAAACATGTTAGATCTATGTTTAATTATCATGTTTTAATAAGAATAACAATAACATGTTCATGAAAATAATCAAAGATTTAAAAAGAATTAAAAAGAAAGGTTTAGAATGATATACCAATACGTAGCTTGGAAGAGGATGAACAAACACGGTTTATAGCAATGGTTTTCAAGATCAAAATCAACCAATCAACCACCTATGGTGGTCTTAGGGTGGCGGCACAAAGAGGACAAAAAGGGAGGAGAGAAAACCTTTTTAGGTTAAATGTTTATTTTGCTTGAAATGTAAAATGAAATGAAAAGTTACCATAACCCCCCCTTTTCTTGTAAAAGTCCATGGGCTTAGCCCACCTTGTTATGTGTGCCGTGGGTATGGGGCCCCACATGGGGTTCCCGTACCTTTTCTCGTGTCCCGATGTTTCGTGTTCGTTCGTGGTTAAACGTGTTCGTGTTTAAAGTGTTTCTGTTTATTTTATCATGTAGTTTATCGTATTATTTACACTCGTAATTAAGTACTTACGTAATTATTTTAGTTCGTGTTTTAAAATGGTGATCATGATTTAATTATGTTCACGTGAAATATCTATTAACTGTTTATCATGAGTTTGTACGTAATCGATACTTATCATGTCATACACGTATGCACTTGCTTGATTATTAGCACATGAATGTGATCAATACTAAATAGGGTAAGTTTTAATCTAGGACGTACGATCTTAAGGGCACTATTCATGGTAAAAGCATGCGGATTTTACACCGGGTGAGTGGGGAGTGACATGGAGGGATGGTGGGTTGTGATTGGCTGGATGGAGTGAGTGGGGCACGTATCACCCCCTCACTGGTCTATGTAAGTTTGGTGTCTGCCCCCTTTTAGTCCCTTGATTCCTTTCTTCTTGTCTTTTCAGTTGAAAACTCTATCAACGCCCATTTATGCCTTAACAACTTTTGCACACTTTGCATTTTTGGCCCAAAACTTTTACAAAGTGAATTCAGGGGTATTTCTTGCCATTTTTGAATTCTTCAAGGGCTGATTTGGTATTGTCTTCAATGATAATGGTCTAGACTTGCATAATTGACATTTTGGAGGACTGAAATTGCCAAGTCTTGATGATTGAGGGACCTTTATGCCAAATGTTGAAAGTTGAGGGTCCTTTGTGTAATTTTGGAATTTTCAAAGGACCAAACTTGTCATTTCTTGTACTTTGAAGGACTTCATGATGTATTTGACTTTGTGGATGATATTGGTTGACAATTTAGCTTTGTTGAGGGGCTAAACTAGCCAATTCTTCAAAGTTGAGGGTTCTTTTTGTAATTTTGACAAACTTTAGGGACCAAACTTGTAATTATGAGGATACAAGGGTATAAGAATTGGAGGTCCCTTCTTCATAATTCTTCAAATCTTTAAGGGTTGATCTTGGGAAAGTCTTCATTAGGGCTTGGTTCATTGTGCGGCTTCGTTTCCCGTGTTCGTTTTTGCATGATTCTTGTGATCTTTTGTCATTTTCTCAATATCCGTACCTAAAATACACAAGCAACAAACACAAGCATATATTTGGGTATTTTGATGATATTTAATACATTTTAAGCCCTATTTGGACGATGAGACTATGTATAAAAGAAGTCTCATCACTCCCCATACTAAACCATTGCCGTGCCCTCACGCAATGCTAGAATAAAGTATCGTAGCATCTCCAAAATTCATTTTATTCACTTTATTGAACGATAAACTAGCTAAACTACTACTATTACTACTAATTGCGTTTTAGACATAATGTATGATGTTCATCGCAAAATGGGACGTTTAGGTTCATAGAATAAGAACACATGAATGCTTCATTAGAAATAATTTCATCGTCCTCGATTTTCACCCCAATTCCATGCTAAGCGTGCAACGAGATCATTGTCATTATAAGTTAGTAATGATAACACTACTCATATGCCCTAATCACGTACTTATCCTCCCATTATTCCTAAGTTGTATCTCTTATATTTTACTTTGTCTTGAATGTTTCACGAGGATACATTGTTTGACTTATGCGATAATAGAGATTTAGGTCTAAAAATAGAGTCCTAACGGTGTAACTAAGACCATCAAATCAATAACCCCTCCTAATAGACAACGATGTTAAAAAATTAAGTTGACAAGAAGAATCGATAAACACGGTTTTATAACGGTTTTGAACATGAGACTTATTACCAAGACTTTTATACGCCCCCTAAAGAAAGGGCCTTATTATCTTTGGTTTACCTCCATCTTTTATTCAACATTGCCATGAAGCTTTTATTATGACTTCGGTCTTGCCTTGCCTTTTATTATCCGCCTCATCGGTGGTTTTATTAGCCAAAGACGTATATCCTCACGCTAAGGCGAATTTTGGATCTTTGAAGCTTCAAAGATTAAGGCTTGATTCACTTTTAATTTTGCATAGATTTTTCGGCCTTGTGGGGCTTCAAATTGTTTGCTAGATTTAGGTGAGCACTTGAAATCTTATTATTGGGTGAAGCTTTCGATTATTCGGGTGCCAATACTTCAAAACCGTGACGCTGGCGATACCTTAATGTCTTCCCAATTTAATAACACGGAAGCTACTAGAAAAGACTAGAAACCCAACAATCCTAACTAAACCGCTAAGTCAATATTTATTAAGCAAAAAATATTTACATGCAAAGGGAGAATAAGCAAACAACGAGAACACATGAGTTTTTGAAAGAATACGAGTACTCTACGTTTAGCATAGTAACTTATAATTAACCCTATCATTTCTCGTCCTCATTTAAGAGACTTAGCCTAATGTGTAGTTAAGGAATCAAAGCTAAGTGCTCAACACGCACGGTCGAGTCAAAAATTACTCTTATTCTCGTCATCGGAAAACCTACATTCGTGTCTTCAAACACTTATAAAACATGAGAAAACTTTTAAAATTTGGCCTTTTTTAGCCTTATTTTGCAACAAAACGATAAACAAAAAGATAAACTTTGGAAAGCGTGAAGGTTTGGCAAGGCAAGTATCTATTCACCCCCCCCCCATACTAAAGTTAAACATTGTCCTCAATGTTTCGAGTCTAGGGGTGCAAAACACCCCCATACTAGAGACGTAGTCGAATGCCTAATCTAGCATGGAAAGGGTGTAACAAATAAATTAATAGCCGTTTATGAAGTGTGCTAATAACCTAAGGTTAGAACATCAAAGGATATATCATGGATATTGAGAAATGTCTCCAAAGAAAACGATCGAGTGCTCCCATAAAACGAACACGAGAGGCTCCAATCGTGAAGATCATGATCTAAAAACCACATATCACAAACAACCACGAAACAAAGGTTGGAAGGGCACAAATCCCCACACGTAAGCTACATTAGAAAGCGATAATATGTACATAGGATAAGCATGGGACTCCCCCACGAGGCACCTCGTTTTTGATTACCGAGTCATGAGCTCGACTCGATCCCCATACTAATTATCATTGGGGAAGGTGACTTGGTCGAGGTAGTTCAAGGATGGAACTTCCCCGCCAAAGTAGTGCTTCAACCTATGTCCATTCACCTTGAAGTTAGGACCATCATCTTGAGCTAGCTCGATGGTCCCATACGGAAACACTTGAGTCACGGTGAATGGACCGGACCAACGGGATTTCAACATACCGGAAAAGATTTTTAATCTTGAATTAAAAAGCAAAACTTGATCCCCAATGTTAAAAACTCGGTTTTTAATTTTAGAATCATGCAACTTTTTAGTTTTCTCTTTATAAATCAATGAATTTTCATAAGCAATATCCCTCAATTCATCTAATTCATTCAATTGCATTTTCCGGTGTTTTCCCGCGGTCTCCATATCATCATTACAATGCTTTAGGGCCCAATAAGCCTTGTGTTCTAATTCGATAGGAAAATGACAATTCTTTCCATACACAAGCTTATAGGGAGTGCACCCAATGGGCGTCTTATGAGCGGTCCTAAAGGCCCATAAAGCATCGTCTAACTTATCCGACCAAGTTTGTCGGTTTTCCCCAACGGATCTCTCCAAGATCCTCTTCAACGCTCGGTTTGAAACCTCGACTTGCCCACTCGTTTGTGGGTGATAAGCCGTAGAAAGCCGATGTGTAACCCTATATTTCCTTAGAACCCTTTCAAATTGGTCGTTACAAAAATGGGTTCCACGATCGCTTATGATAGCACGAGGGGTTCCAAACCGAGAAAACAAGCTTTTCAAAAACTTGACTACCACACGAGCATCATTGGTGGGCAAGGCCTTGGCCTCCACCCACTTAGAAAGGTAGTCAACCGCAACGAGAATATACTTATTACTGCGAGATGATAGGAACGGCCCCATAAAGTCTATACCCCAAACGTCAAAGATGTCACACACTTGGATGATGTTTTGTGGCATTTCATCTTTTTGTGAGGCTTTTCCTTGTCATTGGCATGCATCACATGACTTCACAAGATCTTGTGCATCTCGGTAAATAGTAGGCCAAAAGAAGCCGACATCAAACACCTTCTTAGCCGTGAGATTAGCACCGTGGTGACCACCCGTGGGTCCCTCATGGCAAGCTCTAAGGATGTTAGAAGCTTCGGTGCCAAATACACAACGTCGGATGATTTGATTCGCACAAGTTCGAAACAAGTAAGGGTCGTTCCAAAAGTAGAACTTGACGTCACGAAAGAATTTTCGTTTTTGTTGAGTCGTCATACCCTTAATGATGAAGTTACCCGCATGGTAATTTGCAAAATCCGCAAACCATGGGGTAGAATAATCAAGCTTAGAATTCACTACACCAAGTGTCTCAAGCGGAAATGTTTCGGTGATTTCCTTGGGCTCGTAAACACTTTGGTGAGGATCTTCCAAACGAGAAAGATGATCGGCCGCTAGATTCTCGGCTCCTTTTTTGTCAACGATTTTGTGATCAAATTCTTGAAGGAGGAGAATCCAACGAAGTAATCTAGGCTTAGCATCTTGCTTTGCCATAAGATACTTAATAGCCGAATGGTCCGTATACACTATGCATTTCGTCAAGACGAGATAAGGTCGGAATTTCTCAAATGCATACACCACGGTAAGGAACTCCTTTTCCGTTGTAGTGTATTTAAGTTGAGCCTCAGTCATCGTCTTGCTAGCATAGTGAATAGGCAAGAAGTGCTTATCATGACGTTGCCCCAAAGCGGCCCCAATAGCGTAATCACTAGCATCACACATTAGCTCAAAGGGGAGGTTCCAATTGGGAGCAACAAGAATGGGAGATTCGGTAAGTTTCCTCTTAAGGATTTCAAAGGCTCGTACACAATCTTCGTCAAAGACAAAACGTGCCTCTTTTTCAAGAAGATGTGTAATGGGTCGAGAAATCTTCGAAAAATCCTTGATGAATCGACGATAAAAGCCCGCGTGGCCTAGGAAACTCCTAACTCCCTTAACGGTTTTGGGATGAGGTAATTTGGCGATGACGTCTACCTTAGCTTGATCTACCTCAATCCCCGCTTTCGAGACCTTGTGCCCTAAGATGATTCCACTCTTAACCATAAAATGACATTTTTCCCAATTGAGCACAAGGTTGGTTTCCTCACAACGTTTCAACATTCTCTCAAGGTTCGACAAACACGAAGTGAACGAATTACCAAACACGGAAAAGTCATCCATGAAGACTTCCATCGTCTTCTCGATCATATCATGAAAAATAGCCATCATGCACCTTTGAAAGGTTCCCGGTGCATTACAAAGTCCGAATGGCATTCTACGATAGGCAAACGTTCCATATGGACACGTAAACGTAGTTTTTTCTTGATCACGATGATCGATGGGAATTTGGAAGTAACCGGAAAAACCATCAAGAAAGCAATAGAAATCGTTTCCCGCAAGACGCTCCAACATTTGGTCCATGAAGGGCAAGGGAAAATGGTCTTTTCGAGTGGCTTCATTCAACTTTCGATAGTCAATGCACACTCTCCATCCGGCATCGTTTGGCACAACGGTCATCCCTACATTTTTAGGGACACAATGAATAGGACTCACCCAAGGGCTATCAGAAATAGGGTAAATCATTCCCGCGTCAAGGAGTTTAAGGACCTCCTTTTTGATGACGTCGTGAATTTTGGGGTTCACCCTCCTTTGACTTTGGATTGTGGGCTTAAAATCCTCCTCCATTAAGATTTTGTGGGTACAAAACTTGGGATCGATTCCCTTAATGTCGGATAACTTCCACGCAATCGCCCCATTGTGATCCTTAAGAACATCGACAAGTGCGGTTTTTTCATCATTCTAAAGATCCTTCGCAATAATAACCGGCAACTTGTCGTCCTCCTCCAAATAGACATATTCGAGGTGAGGAGGTAAATCTTTCAACTCAAGGATAGGTGGTTCCTCAAGTGAGGATTTGGGCTCGATACTCATAACCTCCTCGGGTGGAGGAAATGGGAAATCGTTAAGAAAATCCCTGATAATCGAGAAGTCCTCATCGTTGTCGAGGTCTTCGTCACAAGTACGTGGAACATTGCATTCTTCCAACGTAAAACCACCACCTTCAAAAGGAGTGAAGGTTGGTGTCGAATTATCAAGAATTGGATCTAACATAGTGGGATTGCCACTAGTTTCTTCATCACCAAAACCTAGAACTTCTTGTGAAAATTCCTCGCAAACCACGTCAATCATATCAACGAGGTTTATGGTTGCAACGGAATAAACATGAGAAATTTGAGAGTTTTGAGTTGCGTTTATAACAAGTTCCTCGTCGTTGAAACGTAAGGTGATCTTTCTAGCATGCACATCAATCAAAGCCATAGACGTATCTAAAAACGAATGACCTAAAATGAGAGGAACATGAGGATCCGTGGGGATATCAACAACGATAAAGTCTACGGGATAGTAGAACTTCCCCACTTTCACAAAAAAGTCTTCTGCCAAACCACATGCGGGAATCGTGGAATGGTCGGCCAACTCGATAGACATTAGTGAAGGAGTAAGATTAGGAAGATTGAGCGACTTGAAGATTTCAAGTGGCATCAAGTTAATGCTAGCACCAAGATCGGCCAAGGCGAAGCATTCCTCCATATCTTGGATTGCACAAGGGATCAAAAATTTACCGGGATCACCGACTTTTTGAGGTATGCGATTAAGATAAACCGACGAACAACTAGACAATTGGTGCAATTTCTCCTTGTTGTTCAACATACTCTTAAAGTTAGCGGCAAATTGAGGCATCATGACCAAAGCATCGGTGAAACTCACATTAAGGTGCAAATCACGAAACATTTTCATAAAAAGCTCAAATTGGTAATTGTCGCGCTCTTGACGTTTCTCCTTCCTAAGTCTCGATGGATAGGGCAAAGGTGGTGTGGGTTGAGGCATAGTAGGCATAGCCTTTGGAATCTCGGGTTCCAATGATGGTAATGGGTCAACCGTAGGTGTGGCATGAGCGGTACTTCGTGGGATTGGGACATGCTCCTTTTGGACCACCACCTCGGGTTCTTCCTCAATTGCTTCCTCCGTAGGAGCAATTGGTTGAGGAGTCGGTTCCTTAAGTGTCTTACCACTACGTGTGGTAATCACTTTCATCTCACCCTTAGAGTTGGATATGGTGTTGCTAGGAAGACCACTTAACGATGGTTTACACATTATTGCCTCAAACATAGACGAGATTTTATCTTCAAAATTAGATTGCCTCAATACGGCTTCGGTTTGCCTTTTCTCGACCTTAATAATCTCTTGTTTAATCTCATGTTGCCCTTGTTCCATCTTTTGTTGGTTTTGTTGCAACCTAGTGACATTTCCTTCCATCTTGTTGGTGTGGATTTTAAGTTCATTAGCTAACTCATTTTTCAACTCTTTCTTCAAGTCGTTTTTAAACTCGGATCTTAGGCTAATGATTTCTCTTTGAATATTGTCAAACCTAGCATCATTCCCACTAGCATATTCAACAAACTCACTTGGAAGATCTTTCAATGTTTGCGAACTTTTGTTGTTATTTTGAAAATCATTTTTGTTTGAAACTTGATTATTAGCCCCTTGATTCCCATAGTTTCCCTTGTTGTAATTGTTTTTAAAACCAACTTGATTGTTGCGATAATTGTTGTTAGCATTTTGATTTGAACCAAAACCCGGTGGAGTCATTTGATTAGAGCGGGAAACTTGACCGTTTTGGTTGTAATTTCCCGTGGCCGCGAAGGCACTCGAAGTGTTACCACCGTTGGTAATGCACTCGGAGAAATCATGACCTCCACCACAATACATGCAAGAAACCTCAACCGCTTTAGCCGCAGCGGGAGCACTTGGTTCACCAACTTTAAACTCAATCAAAAGAACTTTCAACTTATCAAAAATCTTGTTTTCCAAGTTCGCCTCAATTTGGAAAGCAGCGATGGTAGTAGACAAAGAAGGTGAAGCCGAAGACGAAGCCTTACGAACAATAGACGTGCTACGAGGACTATACACCTTAGATCTATTTTCAATTATCACCAAAGCTTCCTCAACCGTTTTACACAAAAAAATACCACCCGCGGTGGCATTCAAATAATGCCTTTCATGATCATTAAGTCCATTGTAAAACGTGTCAATTTGATGCAAATCGGAAAAACCGTGATGAGGACATTCATGTAACATTTCCTTAAACCTATTCCAAGCCGTTGAAAAACTTTCATTAAATTCTTGTGAAAACTTTGATATCTCGTTTTTCAAGTGCGTATTCTTAGAGGGCGGAAAAAATTGGTTCACAAACTTAGACACGATATCCTTCCACGTCAATATAGAATTGGGTGGCTCTTTCTCTAACCAAATTCTAGCGGGCCCCGCTAAGGAATACAGAAAAAGCATCATCTTAATCGAGTCGTTAGAGACATCCTTAAACTTGCAAGTAGCGGTAAGACGATTGAATTGGCGGATATAGTTGTGTGGATTGTCCTTCTCATTACCACGGAATTTGTTGTTTTGGATCATCGATAACAAACCCGTTTTCACCTCAAAATTCTCCGCAAGGATAGCGGGAATCAAAATAGCCTCTCCATAACCCTCGGTGGGTGCTTGAAGTAACTCCATCATAGTTCGATTCGCCATGGTAGGTGCTTCTCTTACAATGGGTTCGTCAATAGGAGACTCCTCACTAGAATTGTTGAGAGTGGGAGTTTTGTTCTTTCGTTTACGTGCACGTCTTGCTTGATTTCGAGTTAGCATAAACGTCACCTACAACGAGTGGACGAGCAAAGAAGATTCTTTTTGGTGTTTTGTATTTTTCAATTTTTTGTGGTTTTTGATTGTATTAACCTTTTGGAATTTGGTGAAATGTATTAAGTAGACACAAATCTACAAATCTCCTCCTTAATCAAATTTCTTGATTAAAGAAGCCTCAAGGAATGAAAACGATCACGTGAAGTGAACGCCTTCGATGACTTTAGAACGTTGGTGGAACACGAAAACGTTCAAGAGGGTTTAATCAATGGAAACCAAGAAAATATATATGATACTTAGTAATACTTTGGGCGGCAAAACCCTCGATTAGCTCTCAAAATCAAATACTCACAAGCAAGCGGGGAAACGAGGCGGCGCGAAGCACTTAAGAGCCTTTTTCCTTAGGATATATTTTATAATATCCGTCTTATACCCACCTTATAGTTTGTATTTTCAAGCTTAAGCTTCACGAAAGTATTTATCTATTTTTGCCTTTTTTCTTTGGTTTGAGATTCGAATACAATGATTGGGTAATGACCTCCCAAGTCGAGGTTGTGATTTCTCACGTATTTGGAGTACTTGTGAATTTATTGTGCTACGTATACAATATATTAATAATATTCACACAAAAACCGAAAACCGATAATACGTATTAGTAGAGTGCTACTAATACAGATACTAATTATGGTTAGTATAAAAACAACAATGCCAAATCAAAACACAACACGCCTCCCCGGCAGCGGCGCCAAAATGATGTAGTGTTGTTGCTACCCTTTAGGAAAAGAGAGCAAAAGTGGCAAGTATTAAGTGTTGGTTTAGGAAAACCAAGCACTAATGACCAATTAAGTTCGTTATCAAGGAGGCTAGTGTGTTATGTGTGTAATGATATGGATTAATTTGTGATTATATTTGAGAAAGAAAAATAGAAAAGGGATTAGAAGAGAATGACGGTTATGAAGACGGATTAAACTAAGTCTAAATTTTGACCCAAATCCATAACCAGACCTAACCCACGTGCACTCTTCCACCTCCAATTAGAGGTTCACTGATCGTCTAATTCGGGTGAATTATCTATAACTAGGCAAAAAATTCTCCCAATGAGCGGCGCTCATTTCCAAACCCAAACCAAATCAAACTTCAATAATCTTCAAGATATTACTGAATCGGTATTCATCACTAATTTCCCACCCTCATTTGGAACAAAGGATCTTTGGAACGTTTGCGATAAACATGGATCAGTGGCGGATATTTACATCGCACAAAAACTTTCAAAAAATGGACGTCGTTTTGCCTTTGTTAGATTTGTTAAGGTGAGTAACACTGAATCACTCCTCATTGATCTTAATAAGATTTGGAGTGGATCGTACCATTTGTTTGCTGCTAAAGCAAGATTTGATAGGAAACCTTACCCATCATCTAAACCCCCTGCAAAAACCAATCACATCAATAACCAACCTAACCCTAACCCTAACCCTAACCGTTCTTACGTGTCGGCCTTAAATGACACCTTTAAAGAGCAGTCTCCCACTGGGATTTTAAGATCTGTCTCTCTTGAGGATTCAGATCTGATTAACATTGGGGATACAAGGAACGTGGTTCTCGTCAAGGCAAGAGATGTTCATCTCACCCTCAACATTAATAAGGTTCTTAGAAAAGAAGGGTTCTCTGATTACCATGTCAAATACATTGGTGGTATGTGGCTTTGGATTGAATTTGATAGCGTCGAGTCTTGCACAAAGCTTCAATCAAATAAGGAAATGGCCTGGTACTTTACACAAATCAAACATGTTAGTGAATCATTTAAAATTGACGAGCGTGTTGTTTGGATTGAAATTGGAGGTCTTCCTCTTAACGCTTGGACTCCCAAGGCATTCAAAAAGATTGCCAGCTCCTGGGGTGAACCTCTTTTCGTAGATGACGATCCAAGCGAAAGCGTTGCTACAGGAAGAGTTTTTATTAGGTCAAAAATTCATGATCATATCAAGGAAATATGCAAGGTGGTGATCAAAGGAAAGGTCCATAATGTTAGGGTTAAAGAATTTGCTGGATGGGTTCCTGACATGGAAGCTGCTGATGGCGACTCGGATAATAACTCAGACGTGGATCCTAAGGAAAATGGTATTAACACTGGTGAGCATGATGATCTTAATGCTAACATTGATGGCGTGTAGGATGACCTAGATGTAGAAGAAGGTGAGATCCCTGACAAAGAAGGAGTCGAAGCCGATGTGGTGAAGAACTCTCAAAGTATTTTTTGGGAGAAACATAATGGGAAGGAAGACCAAACCACCCCCCCGTCATCCCAGTTCAATAATAATAACAACTTGAACCAGTCTTCTGAACCACCCAATATCCCTTGTGACGAAGCGGAGTCTCTCTCAAAGCCCCCTGGAACTGAAAAACCAAAACACCATATGAAGCACAACTCTTAGTTCTCCTCATCGTCTTGTCCAGGTGTGAAGTCGTCGCGAACAAGCAAACTTGTTTCTAAAGCGTTCACCAACCATGGTTCTATGATTGAAGCACTTGTAACACAAATTGAAATGGTAAAAGTTCTTGGATATGATATGCAAGGTAGCACTAATGATCTCAATAAACTCATTGCAGGGATTGGAGTTAGGAATGGTCAATCATGAATGCCATGTCCTTTAATTCTTGTGGCATTGGAGCGGGTAAGTGTAAGGCTATCTCTAAGATCTGTAACAAATATAACATTAACTTCCTTGGTATTCAGGAAACTCATTCTCCTATGATAGAATCGTTCAAAGTCAAATCGATGTGGGGTAATTTTCAGTTTGATTTTGCTTTTTGCCCTTCGGTGGGTAGATCGGGTGGTATCTTATCGATTTGGGACACACAAGCTTTCATCAAGAGTAATGTTCACGTTTTTGATCACTTTCTTGTTGTGGAAGGTAAGTGGGTTCATGCAAATTTGCACTGCTATATGGTGAACGTGTATGCTCCCCAAGAGGATACGAACAAAATTGCTCTCTGGAACTCCATCCTTGATTTCAAACAAACTCATCCGGGTCATTATGTTATATTTGGTGATTTCAACGTTGTCCGCTATGCCTCGGAACGCATCGGCACCATATTTAACTTGCCTTCTGCCAATGCATTTAATCAGTTCATCCATAATGGAGCTTTAAAGGAAATTCATAATGGAGGTCATCTTTTTACTCGCATTAATAGACGCGGAGATAAATTGAGTAAACTAGACAGATTTTTTATCACTGAAGCCTCTACTCCCCATCTGTGTGATTATTCAGCTCTGGTTCTTGACTGTCATATATCGGATCATAGGCCAGTCATTCTCAAGGCTGCAAATGTGGATTTCGGTCCTACTCCTTTTAAGTTCTATAACTCATGGCTTCTCGATAGTGATTTTTGCACTATCATCTCAGACTTTTGGTCTCTTAATGCTTTTTATGGCTCTAACGCCATTGTGGCTTTTAAAAATAAGCTGAAAGCTCTTAAAAGTATCATTAAGGAGTGGGCGAAGAACAGAAAATCGGCTCTTTCTAAGCAAAAGGATGAAATTCTCCTTTTGTTGAAGAAATTTGATGAAGATACTATACTTAATGATGGCTCTATTCCTAATTTGCAGCGTGCTGATTGGATTGATAGTCTTCATAATATAGAAAGAGAAGAGCAGCTTAATATTTCCCAGCAGGCCAAAGTAAAATGGGGGATTGAAGCGGACGAAAATTCTAAATACTTCCATGCCATTATAAATCAGAAACGCAGAGTTCTTTCAATGCATGGGATTAAACATGATGGTGTGTGGCTTTCTGATCCCCATCTTAATAAAGAAGCGTTCCAAGTTAGCTTTGAATCCAAGTTCAAGAAGAAGTTTGTGGATAAGATTCAGGTACGTAGCGATTTCTATAAAACCATTCAAGACAATCAGAACTCGTTTTTGATCTCCCCTGTTTTAGAAGGAGAAATTCATACTGCTATTTGTGATTGTGGTTCGGATAAATCGCCTGGCCCGGACGGTTTCACCTTTGCTTTTTTCAAAAAATTTTGGAACATTATCAAGGCTGATGTTATAGCGTTTGTTCAAGAATTCTTTAACTCAAGCATCATTCCTAAAGGCTGCAATACGTCCTTCATTGCCCTCATCCCTAAGACCTCTAATCCGTTAGTGGTCAGTGACTACCGCCCTATTAGCCTTATTGGTGCCCAATACAAAATCATTGCGAAGCTTCTGGCGAATCGGTTAGCAAAGGTTATTGACTCGGTGATTAGTTGTGAACAAACCGCTTTTGTTAAACATCGTCAAATATTGGACGGCCCTCTCATGGTTAATGAAGTCATCAAATGGTGTAACAGAAAAAGGGATAAGCTCATGGTTTTCAAAATTGATTTTGAAAAAGCTTTTGATTCCATCTCGTGGGATTATGTTCTTCAGGTCATGAACTTTATGGGTTTTCACGACTCTTGGATCTCTTGGATCAGGGGGTGCCTTTTTCAGTCTTCTACATCTGTTCTTGTTAATGGGAGCCCTACCAAAGATTTCCAACTTAGCCGTGGTTTGCGTCAAGGTGATCCCTTGTCGCCGTTTCTCTTTATCATCGCCATGGAAGGTCTTCATGTGGTGGTCGAGGATGCTATCGCTGCTGGGCTCTATAGGGGTTTTAACATGAATAACTTGACTCTTTCTCACTTTTTCTTTGCAGACGACGCTTTGTTTGTAGGGGAATGGTCGCGAGAAAATATTCGGAATTTGTCAGTTATTCTTGAATGTTTTTACAGAGTCTCGGGGCTTAAGATTAACTTTCATAAATCCAACTTAGTTGGGGTTGGAGTTCCGTTTGAAGAAGTTAATGCCTTAGCTCAGCTCACTGGTTGTAAAGCTTCTCCTCCTTCATTTAAGTATCTCGGCCTTCCGGTGGGCGTTAACATGGCTGCTATCAAGAATTGGGATCTTCTGATTGACAAGTTCTCTAAGCGTCTTTCCAACTGGAAGGCCTCTATGCTCTCTATTGGCGGCAGGACTACACTTTTATCTTCTGTTTTGGGTTCGATTGGTACCTATTATTGCTCCATCTTTCCCATGCCTGCTACTATCAACAAAAAATTAGAGTCGTTCCGCTCTAAGTTTTTCTGGGGGACTAATGTAGACGGGAACAAAATCCCTTGGATCGCTTGGAACACTGCCCTAGCTTCTAAAGCCCATAGTGGCCTTGGTATAGGTAGCATTTATTCTCTTAACCAGGCTCTTATTCTCAAGTGGAGGTGGCGTTTTTTTCAAAACCCTAATGCTTTATGGGTTCGTGTGATTAAAGCTATACACGGTGGGCCTGGTCTTGATAACTCGTTTTACTCTCATGTGCGTGATCAAGGGGTGTGGGGCCGAATTGCTAAGTCTATCAACGCAATGCACGTAAAAGGGATTATTCCTCTCTCTTCTCTTCGTAAACGAGTGGGGAATGGTATGGATACAAAGTTTTGGCAGGATGTTTGGATTGGCGAGATCTCCCTTCAATCCAAGTTTCCTCGTCTCTACCGTCTGGATTTGAATAAAGATTGTAACATTTGTGATGTTTGGAACAATGGTTGGGTTTTCAACTGGTCAAGACCGATTCTTCGAGGTACTCTTCTTTACCAGTTAAATGAGTTAACTGCTATCTTAGATAGTGTTCGTATCTCAGATTCAGATGATTCCTGGATTTGGTCGCTAGGCTCTTCTTCTTTTACTGTCAAATGTACGCGTGAGCACATAGATAACTGCATTTTACCTGATGATGGGTCCGAAACTATTTGGAATCGATATCTCCCTAAAAAGATTAACATCTTTCTGTGGCGAGCTATTAGAGACCGGCTTCCTTCTAGATGGAACCTTAGCAGGAGAGGGATTGAGTTGGATTCCCTTACTTGTCCTATCTGCGCCTCTAGCGTGGAAACCTCTGTTCATTCTTTGTGGTTGTGTTCCTTAGCAGTTTCTATTTGGAATAAAGTTTTCGCCTGGGTGGACCTGAATGCCCCGCCTGCGAGTAGCATTCGGGACTTATTTATTTGGATTGGTAACATGCACGTGGCCTCTTCTAAAAAGGACATCTTAACTGTTATCTGCGGGGTGACTTTGTGGGCTCTTTGGCGCTTTCGTAATGAGACTATCTTCGGATCTTCTCCTCCTAGAAGATGTGTTTTATTTGATTTTATTGTTGAGATGTCGTTTAGATGGTATTCCTCTAGAAACACGTTGTCTTCCATTCATTGGAACAACTGGATGCAAAATCCTCTTATGTAATCTCCTTTGTTTTTTTCTAGCTTCTTGCTAGTGGTTTAATATATCTGCCGTTCAAAAAAAAAAACTAAGTCTAAAAAGGCGTACACGTAAAGTCGTAAAAACTGCAAAAATTAAAATTTTAACCTAAAAATTTCTAAAAGTTACCAAAAATCCTTAATAATATTATAAGAGTTTACAAAAAATCAAAACTTGCAAAAAACTTTTAATTAATTAGATAATGACTTTTTAATGCTAATTAAAGCCCTAAAAATCAAAATTAATTATTAAAAAGCCCTAAACAAGATTTTAAAGTTTGTAAACCCCAAAAATACTCTAATTAAGCTAAAAACTATTTATCAAAATTTTAAAACCAATTAAAACTATTTTTAAATAATTAAAAACTCCTAAAATCAAATAAAACTTAAATTAATTATAGAAAATAATTAAAAGACCTAAAAAATATTTGGAAAGTTGAAAAAATCCTAATTAAGTGTTTAGAACCTAGGAAAAATATAAAAACCTATAAGATCAGACTTTCAATTTTTAATAATAAAATAATAATAAAATAATATTAAAATAATATTAAAAATCCAAAAATTATAAAAAAAATTCTAAAAACTTGCAAACTAGCTTAATTTACCCTAATAAACTCAGAAATGAAAGTGAAATTACCTAAATACCCCTATTGGGCCTAAAAAATAGGCTAAACCCAAAACAGACCCTTATTGGGCTTTTTAAGGCCCAATAACAAAAAGTGTTCAAAATAAGCCCAAAAAGCACTGGTTGACTCAAAATTTGATTTTAAACAACTTTTTCCAAAGGCCCAAAAGCTGAAAATGTGAAATAAGCTAACTTATAATAAGTAGCTTATTCTTAATGGGCTTTTGAGCCCATTAAGCCATAAGCTGATGCCATAAGCTAAAATTTGACACACAAGCTTCTTTTGACCTAACAAAGACTTCTGCAAAAAGAAATTTGAAATAAGCCCAAGGAATAAGCCTGATAATGCAATAAGCAATCTACCCAAAACGACAAAATAGTCGTTTTCGAGTTCTAGGCAACCCCAAGTGCTGATTCAAGTTCCAAAAGCTTTTAAATGACTTAATTAAGCAAAATCAACAAAGAGTTTTCAAATAAGCACACTCAATAAGCTGGAAAGTCAAATAAGCACTTATAGTAAAAGTCAAACTAGTTGGTTTTCTAGTAAAAAGTCAAAGTCAAAGTCCAATAAGCTCCAGTCTACTTAAATGGGTCAAATAATGAAGACCTATCACAAAAAATAAGTTGTTGCAAGTCTGGATAAGCTAGAATAGCTTATTGATAAGCTGATGACAAAATTGCACTAGCAGGGGCTAGTTTTGGATGTTGAGCAGTGGAAACTTTTTCCACTGCTTGACTATTTTGACTTTTTGTCTTTAGTGACTTTTTCTTGGATTCAGATTTCACAAAGGCACCCAAATGATCTTTGGATCAAAAGGAGTCAATCACAATCAAAATAACACAATCACTAACACCCAATTGATACAGTTTAATCAATCATTCATCAGATATGATACAGACATGAACAATAAGCAGTTGAGCATAAATAAGCAGTTTTAGCAATAATTAGCCAGCCAAGTTCAACCAAATGCACACACAAGCTATTATAAACTCCAATAAGCAAGTCTAAACAGGTTTCATGCACTGGTTCAAAGAATTAAGCAAGATTCAAGCAATGAAAGTTACTGATGAACACTAACACATGCAGTTTGTACTTTTGCTGATGTATTTGACACACAAGCCAATTTCAACACTTCAAATCTATCAAATAGGTTATATTGATGATGTTGTAACAACTTTTATCCCTAAACATGCATAAACTCTAGGTTTTCCCAAAATTTTAGGTCAAAAATCAGTCAACTCAACAAGGTATAGGAATTTGTTTGATTCAAGGTTTCAAACTCAGAAACTTACAGCAAAACAGTCTCAAACAAAGGTATAACAGATTTCAAGCATAAACAAAACAAAATAACAACACAATAACAAGATGCAAGTACAAACCAGTAGACCCAAACACCCCTTTAACTTTTCCAAATCAAAATTTTCAAAAGCAAAGTGAGATTTCAGGCCAACCAAGTATCAATTAACACTAAAACAAGTATAATAAACAGATTCAAGCAAGAACAAGCCACAAAATTCACAAGAACACAAGTTTCATACAAATATCACCAAAAATCACAATTTAAGCAGATTTTGAGATTAAGTATGCAAACCTCATGGATGTACATCCACACCCACGAATTTTGAGCTTATGTGCTAGCAAGAACAAGCACAAGCTTCCACAATAAGCCTGCTAAGATTGAACAAGGTTAAAGCAAAATATCATAAAAATCAGAAACTTTGGAAAACTTGATTGATGCAAACTTGTTACCCCACACTTGATTATCCCCAAGTTATAAGCCTCACCACACCTTAACCAACTCAGTTAGGATGCTATGATCAGCCCTATAGCCCAAGAATTCCAAGATTGGAACAAGACTTAGCAAAATATCAAGAAAATGAGAAAATGTGCAAACTTTTGCACACTCCTCTTTTGAAAACAGGTTTTGAACTTCAAGAACTAACAAGCATATAACAATGGAAAGCAGTAAATAAGATTGGCCAATGACTTTTCTTCAAGATTTCAAACTCAATTTCATTAAACTTAGAAATAGGATTTACAGAAACTTGAACAAGGAAAAATCAAAAGCAAAGTCTAAATGTTGGAACCCTAAGCCTTTATATAGGCATACAATGAGCTACTAGAAAGCATAAAAACGTTGCCCTAATGTTGATGAAGTCCCCAAAATGCCCCTTTTGCCTTGTTTGAACTTGGAGAATCATGTGACTGCATTTTGGTTTGTAGCATGAGTTGGCATGTGAAAGTGTGATCAAAGGGTGTAGATGAAGCTTAGAAAGTAAGCCAAAATATGGGACGTTGGATTGCTGGCACTGTTTTGGCATCTTCCTCATGTGTGTAGCAGGGGAGGTCCATGTGGGGCATCTCAAAGGTGTAGCATGTGTTTTGGGTGTTGGGTTATGATTAAGGAATGCTTAATCATGGTTCTGGATAATATTAGGACTTAATTTCAACACTATTAAGAATGCCTAATTATGTTCTTGAGGTGAATAGTGCCTGGTTTAATCCATTTTTGGTTTGGATTATGTTTAAATATTTGTTAATGGCGCCAAGATTAATTTAATCTTAAACCGGGTGAGTGGGGAGTGACATGGAGGGATGGTGAGTTGTGATTGGCTGGATGGAGTGAGTGGGGCACGTGTCACCCCCTCACTGGTCTAGGTAAGTTTGGTGTCTGCCCCCTTTTAGTCCCTTGATTCCTTTCTTCTTGTCTTTTCAGTTGAAAACTCTATCAACGCCCATTTATGCCTTAACAACTTTTGCACACTTTGCATTTTTGGCCCAAAACTTTTACAAAGTGAATTCAGGGGTATTTCTTGCCATTTTTGAATTCTTCAAGGGCTGATTTGGTATTGTCTTCAATGATAATGGTCTAGACTTGCATAATTGACATTTTGGAGGACTGAAATTGCCAAGTCTTGATGATTGAGGGACCTTTTTGCCAAATGTTGAAAGTTGAGGGTCCTTTGTGTAATTTTGGAATTTTCAAAGGACCAAACTTGTCATTTCTTGTACTTTGAAGGACTTCATGATGTATTTGACTTTGTGGATGATATTGGTTGACAATTTAGCTTTGTTGAGGGGCTAAACTTGCCAATTCTTCAAAGTTGAGGGTCCTTTTTGTAATTTTGACAAACTTTAGGGACCAAACTTGTAATTATGAGGATACAAGGGTATAAAGTGTCAATTCTTCATAATTGGAGGACCCTTCTTCATAATTCTTCAAATCTTCAAGGGTTGATCTTGGGAAAGTCTTCATTAGGGCTTGGTTTATTGTGCGGCTTCGTTTCCCGTGTTCGTTTTTGCATGATTCTTGTGATCTTTTGTCATTTTCTCAATATCCGTACCTAAAATACACAAGCAACAAACACAAGCATATATTTGGGTATTTTGATGATATTTAATGCATTTTAAGCCCTATTTGGACGATGAGACTATGTATAAATGCAGTCTTATCAGAGTCCGCTCCCTTTTTTGTCTTTTAGTGGGGTAGGAATATGTGAGGGTTTTTAAACCTTCAAAGGATATTCTTATGGCATATGGAATATGCCATTTTCAAATTTACATTTTCGATTTTAATAAAACATTTTCTTAAAAAGAAATTTTATTAAAAAATCTTTTGTCATATTAACAAAAGTGAGTTTTAAGGATAATCTTTTTGATGATCACTAAATATGATTAAGAAAAGTTTGTGATATGATTATAACCTTGATGATAGTGTTAGTTAAATAATTCGTTTTGTGTTTTACACTAACTGTGTTGTATAGTTTGTTGTGATCAAAACTAAGAAAGATTAGTTAACACTAATAATGTTTTTAGGCATCACTTGCATTAACAATATCCCCCTTTTTGATTACGACAAACTATAAACTCATTTACTTAGAAACACAAAATATCGAATTATTAACGAGTTTATCACTATCATTTCTCCCCCTTTGTCGTAGCAAAAAGGTAAGCACAAGTCTTTGAAGATATCTGGACTTTGCTAGTAGCTCCCCCTTGGTGGTTGCTCCCCCTTGCTTGGGGCACCAAGTGTATGAGCTAAGGTGACATGCTACACAAAGGTTAGTAGAAAGGAAAGAAACACCAATGTATATATGATCACTACCTACTAAGTAACTTGAGAGGGAGAAGGAGAAGAAATCTCAAATTAGAAGCAAGTATTTGCTAAGTATGTCCAAAAAGGTAAATGACAAAATCAAGGTTCAATTGGCGGAATGGAGGTAGAAAGGAAACGTCCAACCAATGAAGATGATAAATTTGTCAAGGGGTTAAAATTTAGAATTGATGGAATCACCCATAAACAATTGTAAATATTAACCACGATCAACTCAAAAAGAAAGAGAGAATGATCAAATAAAGAAAATAAACACAACACAAAGATTTCATATTACATAAATATGAAAAAGACAAGCAAAGTAGATAGTCATACATACAATATGAGTATCTAAAGCAAAAGATATGGAAAATAAACCACAAAGCATAAGCTAGTCTAATAGTGACAATTTTCCAAGATTGCTTAAAAAAATGACTCTAAAACAACTAAAGTTTTATTGACTCCAATGGAGTGTAGCCCTTTAGATGGAAAAATAAGACGACGATGCATCATTCGAAGTTTTGTCCACGGGAACGAAAACTTTGAGAGGAGGTCGAGTGAGGAGGAATTCAAGAAAATTTAACTTCTCATACACATGAGCAAGTTCAATTTGTTGAAATCGCCAACAAGCATACGAGGATCCATGATGCAACACAAATTCGGTTGATGGGGGAAGGCCATCACACCTAGGTTTTGGTGGTGGTGAGGAGAGTGGCTAGGTAATGTTTTCACAATTCCTTGTGAGGGTGGGGAAGGTTGAAAGATCATTGAGTTGAGGGGTGTCAAAGGGTTTTGGTGGTGGGGGAGATTCTCCTTTTCTCCGGTGATGGGGTTAACGGAGTAGGTCTCATTCCAATACTTGATTGGAGAGAAGGTGGGGTTCTTCGGTGGTTTGGATGAAGAGGGTTCATTTTTCTTGATCCAAATAGGTTTAACCGAGATTTTCGGTTTCTTGGAAAGCTTGGATGAGGAAGCTTTGAGTTAGGAGGTTTGTGACAAAGAAATGTCAAGGTTATGAAAGGGAGAGTTAGGCATTGTTGAGGTGTGAGAATGAAATCTCAAGGTGGGGGTATAAGAAGAAAGTATACAAGGAAAAGGTTTGAAAATAAAATGTAAAGTGTCAAGGAATGTTTAGCCAAATAAAGTAAACATGGAATCTTGACTGGGAATAGGGTGATGAAGAAAGACCAAAAATGAGCCATAAAGTGGCTTTCTGTCCGCGGTACCTTATAGGGACCGGCGTTTCCTTATCACTTAAGGAACCGTGCTTCTTTAAGGAATCGCGTGCAGTGGACTTGAAACCTAGATTTTTCAGGGGTTTGAGAAAAACTAATACTTTTTCAAAAAATAGCAAGACTAGGAATTTTACCTCTATTAGCACTAAATTTTGCTAGGGTTGCATAAAAGCAACACATTCATCAAGAATGTCTTGAGAAAGGGTGACAAAATTTTAGATAACATTTTGAACCAATTTTAGTCAATTTTTAGAGGTTGTGATAGATTTAGGTTCAATTTTAATTTGGAATTAAAGTTGATTAATGTCCACAAAGAGATAGAAGCACACAATGCTAAGACCATAAATCATTCTCATAAAACACTCATGAAAGAGATACATAAAGGAAATAAAGAAAAAAACAACTAACTAAACTAAAGAAAGATAAAAACTAGGTCTTGATTAGTAATCTTCCTTGGCTTGAATTTTCTTGAAAATTATTTTTTAAAGAAAATCACCATTCGTCTCCTAGAAGGAGGCATGTTAAAGAAGGTGAGAAAGAAATCTTGCAACCTCATATGAAGTCCCAACATCTCCATCCTAAGGTTTTGAATGATGTAGTTATTGTAGAGGCAACATGGACAATGAGAACCATGAGCTTCTAGGAACCTAAGGAAGTAAGGATCACCATAAAGAAGGGAAGTGGAACACCCAAAATGGGAGTGTTTGAGGGAGGTGGATGTGGAGAAGGAATGTTATCCAAGGGTGACGAGGGTGAGTGTGGAGGCAAGCTCTCCAAGGGTTAAAAGGGTGAGTTAGGAGGGGTAAATGGTGAATTCACCATGGTATCACCAAAGTCATTCACAATGGGAATGCTTTGGATGGGTTGTGGTTGGGTGGTCACATCTAAGAGATTACTTGGAGTGAAGGGTGAGGAAAGCTCATTCTTCCTAGATTGGAATGAAGAGGAGGTAGAACCATGAGAATGGTTGGTTCCATGGGTTGATGAAGTCTTGCATGGAGCAAGAGGTTGTGAGTTTGATGAAGAAATGAGAATTGGTACAATCTCATTCTTGGGAGTGTGAAAGGGTGAGGAGTTGGGTTTAGCCATTTTAATCTTAATCTTAAGATTTTTCTTTGTGGTGGAGGTTTTGGATGAGTTTGAGCTTCTTGTAAAAACCATGGTTGAAATGAAGGGTTTAAGGTTTAAGGAAGAATGGTTTGATGTGTGAAGAACATGGCTAACAAGGTGGGTTTAAAAGGGTGAAGGGATGATCCAAACTAGTAATGGGTTAAAAACATTTTATGTGAACAATGAATTTAGCTAACCTAGTTTAGGAAATGTGCAGGTTTTTGCAAAGAATCAAGCAAGGTTTACATAGATTAAGGAAAATAGTGTAAAGCAAAGATTCTGTCGGACACAGTAGCCGGCGGTTCCTTATCTAGGGGCGGCGGTTCCTTATCAATAAGGTACCGCGGGTCTATAAGGAACCACGACCAGTGGTGATCAAAACTGGTATTTCCTCAAATTTTGGTTAGCCCATATTTTTACCAAAGGATTTTCAAGCCAAAGTAAACTACTGACCAAAATCTAGGAAGCTAACTAACACATAGGATGTACAAAGCTATGCAAATCATAATCACAATGACAAACATTTAGGATAAATAACAAATAATTCAAACAAGTAGAATTTAGTTAATACACATCCAAGATAATAAAATAGTTCAACAATACATGTTTACCAACATGTATTCTTTGAAATGCTTCAAAGCCTTCACCTTCTCTTCTTGCCCAATCCCATGATCATATTCCCCAAATACTTGAATCCCTTCCTTGACTCAACCCGATGTTCATGCAATTCACCTCTAGTCCTAAGATTTTCACGGTAGAGATGCTCCATGTTGAGATCTTCCGGTACTTCACTAGAGGAGTAATGAGGTGGGAGAGCTAAGTCTTCAAGTCCATCCACGAATGAGTTTGAGGAAGGGTGGGAATTACTCGAAGAGTTGAAGTGAGAACTAGAACCTATGGAATCACCATCACTTGTTGACATATAGGTGTCCTCATCATCCATCTCTTGATGATCGGATTTTCACGAACCTCGATCACTTCTTGGCTTTCTTGCATATACCTCTTGAATAGGCAACATAACACGATGAACCAGGTGAAAGCGAGAAAGATCGAGGTGGGGAAAGTCATGAGCAACCCTTTTGAAAAGGCGAGTAAGAAGCATAGCATAGGGAAGGTTTGTTTTGGGCTTTGAAAGGGCATAATTTATTTGGCAAGCGATATAGAATGCCAAATTGTACTTGGTTGATGTAAAGATGCTTAAGGATATTTGCCCATTGGACCATAAAATCCTTAAGGTCGCTAGAGAGCACATCATAGCGATTCACATTTCGCACATTCGAATGAAGGCTTCTCACAATATTTCCATCACGCTCTTTCAAAATGATGTCAAGGATAAACTCCGGATCAATTTGGGTGTGGTCATTTGGAGGTTTATCATAGGATTCCAAGAGAGCATCAAGTCTCCATTTATCCGTAAAACGACAAGTGCCTTCATATGGTACACCAAGAATTTCACCAAAGTTTTCGAGGGAGTATTGAATCATTTGATCATTCAACAAGAATCGAATGAAGATTTTTCCATTGTATTCAAACATGGAGTAAGTGCTAAAGAATTCTAGAAGAAACAAGGGGTAAATATCTTCTTCTATGTTGAGAAAGCAATCAAACCCCGAAAGCTCAAACATAGATTGGATATAGTCATAACCCATTATTCCCTTGTCAACGACTCTACCCTCATGGAAAAACGAGTAGAAAGGGATGGAAAGGAGTTTCAAAGTTGAGTGGAAGCATGGGTTTAGGAAAGGTTTGGCATGTATTGTCTAGTGAGTTGATGATCCTTTTGGTATTGAGAAGGCATGATTAGTACCTAAAGAAACATAAGAAAATATTTTTCCAATCACTCATATGAAAAATAAAATCAAAACTCAAAAATATGAGAATGTTTTATATCAATTTCTTGAAAAACAAAGGATTGAATCCATAACATTCTCATGTTCACAATGTGTCTATTCCATTATTAACCAAGAACATATTACCTATGTTGGATCAACAATGGACTAGAACATTGGTTTTTCAAAACAAGGTTTTTAGGTATGCATTAACAATGCAACTACCTATTTGTTCATGGATTCATCTCAATTCCATCTTTTAACCAAAATTCGGATTTGTTCTACAAGTGGGTTTTAGTGAAATCTTAATGAATGTGAACCTAAGGAATCATAGTAAAATAACCATGTCAACCAATATTCCTATTAAGGTTCTAATTCAATTTTAGTTTTTAAAATCCCCAATTATGAGAGGATGAACCCTAGAACAAAATAGATTAAATTGAAAGAAAGTACTTACAATTAATTGATGTTTGATGAAGGATGAGTGAAACCCACAACTTGGAATCAATTAATTTGAGTGATTGAAGGTTTTTGAAGCTTCAACAATGGTGGAAAAGATGAAAAACCGTCGGCTGTATGTTTTTGGAAGAGAGAGGGTTTGGTTTGAAAAAGGTTATTTTAATAAAACTGGCGCTCTGACAAACTTTGCTGCCCGCGGAACCTTATCGATAAGGAACCGCGGGTTTGAGCCGCGATAGATAAAGAACCGCCTGTAGAGGCTGGTTTTTATCAATGAAACACGCCATAATTTTTAAAGCCAAATTTTCTAAAATACTTAAAAATATATCTTAAACCTTTTAGAATATAATTTGGATCATCATACCACTAAGCAATATGCCTTAATGAAGGATTACGAGTTAAATCGAGATCGAAAAGGACCGAAACGGACAAACGACTACTCGTAGCGAAAAGGCAAAGTGGAGAGAAGTAAAAGGAAGTAAATCAAGACTAAGATCAATGCTCAAGGGATTAATGACAATCTTCAAATTATGGAGACGAATAGCTTGTGTCATATATAGTGGTTTAAGACATGCCTTTCCGGTGAAACGTTAAACGGCTTTGGTAATGAATAAACACAAAGCAATTATTCATGTATAGACTAAGATCACTTTCAATAATAGTCTTAGTCTAAACCAAAATATGAGCAAGGTATTAATTCACTTTCTCTCCCACAAAGGGCCTACTAACCGTATGGGTGCAAACCATGGAAATGATGCTTGATACTTTAAGCTACTACTAACTCACTATACATCACCATAGTGAGTCAAGTATCCAAGCAATGAAGGTTTGAGAGGATAAAAGAAAAGAATCACAAACCACAAACAAATGTCAAGGCAAGGATGCCAAGAACTAGCACATAGTCAAGTAATGATCAAAAGAATGATCAAAGGGCGTGTGGAAGAACGAAAGCGTACATTGGCCACAAAGAGCAATCCATCAAGGAATCAATGCAATGCTCAACAATGACTATGACGAGTACTAAGTCTTCAAGGACTAGTATCATTCCCAATCATCTTGGTATCATCATTTAAGGATGTTGAAGATCAATGAAAATGAGTCTTCTACAAGTGCAAGTAAATCAATCCACAACCAACTAAGTGATTGATCTTCATGAGTACCTACACAAAGCAAGATGCAAACTAGTAGATACATTTCAAAAGTAGATTTAAAATGCATAAGGACTACTAATCTAAGAGGGATGCAATATTACCAATTAAAATACCTATTTTCCAAGAAAAAATAATTTTGACCAAAGAGAAACTTTAGTACAACTTGACCTTCTAATTTGAGGAGACAATGGATCGATCCAAGTTTTAAAGTACAACATACTTCAAAGATCTTGAGTGACCATCGCTCTGATACTAGTTGTAGAAACTAGAAGGGGGGGAGGGGGGTTGAATAGTTTCTCTTCAATTAGTTACCTAATTTAAGTTACTTTGAATTAAGTGTGTTTCAATATTATCTTTTACTTAAAGCTAAGTTGCATAATGATTAGGTTCAATTCAAATGCATTAGCAATGGTAATAGGTAAGTATAATCATAATGAAATAAGTAAAGAGTAAGGAAAGAAACAACCTAGTGACAAGACACCGAGATTTATAGTGGTTCGACAACGAGGCTCTATCCTCGTTTCTACTCCACTCCTCGAGTACACCTACTCGAGATTTACACTATATCCACAAGATCCCTTCTTGGCGTAGAAAGACTTACATCTTCGCTTACATTATTTTCTGACACTAAGCTAAATGTTGAGACCTAATCATTAGCTAGGTACAATCTACACAACGTTGCCTATTTCACAATTTAACGACACAAGGCTAGATGTCGAGTTCTAATCTCAAGGTAGAACCAATCTTCACGACGTTGCCTACTTCACCATTTAACGACACAAGGCTAGATGTCGAGTTCTAATCCAAAGCTAGAACCAATCTTCACGACTCTTCACTTTGAAGCTAAGTGAGAACTTCACACAACACAACTACTAATCACTTTCAAGTTTAGTGAGAACTCACAAGACACAACCACATCACTTTATAGTTTAGTGAGAACTACTACACAAATCTATTACAACTCAACTAGACATATCCAAGTACACACATGTAGCTTGGATCTACAGAACACAAATCCAAGCAAACACATATGCAATGGATGTACATAACAAATCCAAGTATTTACAAATAGCTTGGATGAACACAACTAGTCCAAGTATTTCATAAATACAAATGGATCTACAAAAATAAAAAGGCTAACATGATGAACATGATTAATTCATTAATTAATCTTTATCACAACACTAGTGAGTGAGTGATCTTCTCATTGGACAAGGTAAAGGAGGGGATCAAGAGGATAATCATATGTAAACATCCTTAACACTTTAAGTGATCATTTACTAATGATTATGCTATAGAAAAGAGAAAGGGGGCTGAGAAAAACGTCCAAGAGGCTTGTTGGAAAATGAGATGTGATCTACTATTTATAGAAGACAAAGTCCAACGGCTAGCTGGGCGCGGATCCTTATCTAGCCAGCGGTACCTTATCGATAAGGAACCGCCTAGCTATTTAAGGTACCGCCCAGTAGAGTCCGCTCCCTTTTTGTCTTTTAGTGGGGTATGAATATCTGAGGGTTTTTAAACCTTCAAAGGATATTCTTATGGCATATGAAATATATGCCATTTTCAAATTTACATTTTCCATTTTAATAAACCATTTTCTTAAAAAGAAAGTTTTTTAAAAAATCTTTTGTCATATTAACAAAAGTGAGTTTTAAGGATAATCACTTTGATGCTCACTAAGTATGATTAAGAAAAGTTAGTGATATGATTATTACCTTGATGATAGTGTCAGTTAAATAATTTGTTTTGTGTTTTACACTAAATGTGTTGTATAGTTTGTTGTGATCAAAAATAAGAAAGATTAGTTAACACTAATAATGTGTTTAGGCATCACTTGCATTAACAAAGATTTCCAAAAAGACAATGAAAAAGCTAGAAAAAGCAAATAAGCACTTATGTCAAAGTCAACTAAGTTGGTTTTCTAGTCAAATCTAAAAGTCAAAGTCTCAAATACGTTAGAATAGTCAAATGGGTCAATTAAGGAAGATTGTTTACAAAAACAAAGTTGTCGCATGTCTAAATAAGCTATTATAGCTTATTGATAAGTTGTTTGAAAAATAACACTAACAGTGGCTAGTTTTGGGTGTCCAGCAGTGGGAAAGGTTTCCAATGCTTGCTTAATTGACTTTTTGTCTTTAGTGAGCTTTTGTTGGAATCAAAGAACAAACAAGGCACCCTTATAACCAGTGGGTTATGAGGAGTCAATAACAAGCAACAAATCATAAAAACACTTAGCCAATTAGTACAGTTAATTCAAACAGTCATAAAACATTGCCCAAATATGAAAAATAAGCAGTTATGAAGAAATAAGCAGATTAAGCAAGAATAAGCAAACCAAATTGAACTAAATGCATACACAAGCTATAATAAACTCAAATAAGCATAAATAAACTTGTTTCATACACTGAATCAAAGATTAGACCAAGATTGGAGCTTATGCTACTTACTGATGAACAAATGAAGAACACAAAATGACTTTGCTGATATACTTGACCACAAGCCCAATTTCAAACCCTCAAATCTCTTAATCAGCTTACAAAAACTTTGTTTAAGCACCTTTTAACCCTAAACATGCATACAATCTAAGTGTTCCCAAGATTTTAGATCAAAACAGGCAAAATCAAAGAAGTTATGGCACAATTTAAGATTTGATGTTTATGAACATAGAACATGCATATATCAGCACACAATCACTTAAATATCAGATACCAACACTTGAAACCCTTAAAATCTTACTCAATTCAACACACAAAGTACAAACCAGTAGACCCAAACACCCATTTCACTTTATAATCCAAGATTTAAACAAGTAAAAGTGTATAACAGGTTTACCCAAGCCTAATCTAGCATCATACCAACAATATCATGCAGTATTAACAAGATTCAAGCCACAAGAACACGCCATATAGCAGCAGATCACAAAATCACTTAAAATCACTTTTTAATAGATTTTTGGTAAGAGTGCTCAAACCTCATGAATGTACATCCACACTCACGGATTGTTGAGCTTATGTGTCTAGCTTAACAAGGCACAAGCTTCCAATAACTGCTAAGAACAACGGGTTAGAAATCAAACATATTATATAAAAAAATATGGAAAATGAAAGTGATTTGATTCAAGCTTGTTCCCCACTCCTTGAATCCTCCCAAACCACAAGCTCACTACACCTTGATAATCTCCTTATCAGGGGTGTTATGATCACTTATAATCCAAGAGTTTAAGTGTTTGAACTAAGACATAGAAAAATAATCAGATTTTGAAAACTTTTGCAAACACTTGCACAATCCTTAAACCCAAACTTTGAAACTTCAAAGTCACAAACATATAACAATAACAAGAAGATATAAATATTGGAACTTGGAAATCGTCACAAAATCAAACACTTTTTCCATTCACTTAGAAAACAACGCTTTACAGATTTTTGACCTAGGAATCCAAGAACAAGAGTAAATGTTGTAATCTAGAGGCTTTATATAGAGCCTTACAAGTCCTACAAAGGTGAAAAAATAAGTAAAACCCTAATGGTGAACTTCCAGAATTGCCCTTGGAAGTTTGAAAATGCTTGATCATGTGAAGAACTTTTTTATGTTTGTAAAGCTATAAAGGTGGTGGAAATTTGATCAAGGGCTCCCAACAAGCTTAGGATTAAAGCAGGTTTTTGGTTCGTTTATTCCACTGGCAGCTTTGTCATTTTCCTCAAACGTGTAGCAGGGGATAGTACATGTGAGCTTTGTAGTGATGTGGCAAGGGGTTTAAGAGTGGGGTTATGATCATTAGGCCCTTAATCAATAATCTGGACAATATTAAGGTCTAATTATGGCTTAATCACAAATACCCAATTTGTGTTCATATGATGAATAGTTGGGTTTAATCTGGTTTTGTGTTTAAAAATGTTGTTTAGCGCATTTTTTAATCTAATTAGTTTAATTAGTTAAGAACGGCTGAGTGGATGTGTGAGTTGGCAAAGGGGAGTGTTGTGATTGGTTAGAGGGGTTGAGTGGGGCACGTGTAAACATGACACTGGTCTAGGTAAGTATGGATGTTTGATAGATTATACCCTCCTTCTTCCATTCTTCTTTCACTTCAGTTTTAATAAGCAAAAATCTGAATTCCTTTGTAAATTAACTTTTGTTTTTCACACTTTTGCCACAAAAAGTTTTGCAAAGTGTTTTCAAGGACTTGTTTTGCCATTTGTTGATATTTGAAGGACCAAAATTGTAATGTCTTCAATCTTCAAGGTCTTGACTTGTATTCTTGACTTTGTGGAGGACTAAAAGTGACAAGTCTTCATAATTGAGGGACCATTCTTGCCAATTCTTCAAAGTTTAGGGTCCTTTTTGTAATTTTGACAGACTTTAAGGACCAAACATGTAATTATGAATACAAAAGGGTTTAAAGTGTCAATTCTTCAATAATGGAGGACCCTTCTTGTATAATCTTCAATTCTTCAAGGGTTTTTCTTGGAGAATCAACTCTAGGGCCCGGTTCTTTGTGTGGCTTCGTTTCCCGTGTTCGTTTTTGCTTGTTTCTTGTGATCTTTTGCCATTTTCTAAATATCTGTACCTAAAATACACATTGAGCAAATACAATAATATAATTGGCACATTTTATGATATTTTATGCATTTTAAGCCCGTTTGAGACGATGAGACTATGTATAAAAGCAGTCTCATCACTCCCCGATACTAAACCATTATCGTGCGCTCATGCAATGCTAAAATAAAGTATCTAAGCACCTCCAAAATTCATTTTTATGTACTTTTATTGAATCATAAAGTTACTACACCACTACTATTACTACTACTTGTGTTTTAGACATAATGTATTATTTTCATCGCAAAATGGGACGTTTAGGTTCATAGAACAAGAACACGTGAATGCTTCGTTAGAAATAATTTCGTCGTCCTTGATTTTCACCCAATTCCATGCCAAGCGTGTAACGAGATCATTGTCATTATAAGTTAGTAATGCTAACACTACTCATATGCCCTAATCACGTACTTAGACTCCCATAATCCTAATTGGTATCTCTTATATTTATTCTTGTCTTGAATGTTCACGAGGATACATTTTTCATTTATGCGATGATAGAGATTTAGGTCTAAAAATAGAGTCATAACGGTGTAACCAAGACCATCGAATTAATAACCCCCCCCCAATAGACACCGATGTCAAAAAATTAAGTCAACAAGAAGGATCGATAAACACGGTTTTATAATGGTTTTGAACATGAGACTAATTACCAAGACTTTTATACGCCCCTAACGGATGGGCCTTATTATCATAGGTTTACCTCCATCTTTTATTCAACTTCGCCATGAAGCTTTTATTATGACTTCACTCTTGCCTTGCCTTTTATTTAACCTCGCCATAAGGTGTTTATTATAGCCAAAGACGTATCTCCTCACGCTAAAAGTGGATTTTGGATCATTAAATCTTCAAAGATTAAGGCTTGTTTCACTTTCAATTTCGCATAGATTTTTCAGCCTTGTGAGCTTCAAATTGTTTTCTTGATTTAGGTGAGCACTTGAAATCTTATTATTAGGTGAAGCTTTCGATTATTCGGGTTGCCAATTGTAACACCCCATTTTGGAAATGGAATATGACGCATAATCATGGCGTGTCATCAAAGCATACAAGGATAAATGTCTAAGCATTATTCAACCATAAAAGGGAAATACCGGAATCAAACATCGGTACACCAAAGTAAAGCTCATCACACACAAACATAAATACTGTAAAAGGAAAGGACGAAACAATGTCCATAGAAACTGTATCAAAGTAAAGGAAATGCATAAAGTAAAGAAAGACAGTAAAGCTTCCAGTCCATATGCACCTACGTTTGAGATCTACGAGCGTCCCTGAGTACCTGCCGTTTTGGGAACATGAAAAGGAAAACGGCTGAGCAAGACGCTCAGTGCACGGATGTACAATATAGCATGAAATAGGATAAGCATGTAACATATAACAGCGGAAGACTAAGTACTGAGTAAACTGGTTAAGTATCATGAAAACTGGTTTTATAGTTTGAAAAGCCTTATGTTTATCTTGTGAAAACTGTTTTAACATATATATACCATAGCCCATATAGGTCATGAAAAGGTCACGTGCATGAATACTTGGAGGGGTGACCTCATCATGCTGATTAGAGGGGATGCCTCTAATCAATATACTGATTTGGGTAGGAGGGATCAGCTCCTTGTGAAGGGTGCAAGGCACACACCACATTCACCATGATAAACTGAATAAAAACATGTAACTAGGATGCACCCATACGCCCCACCTGATATAATAATATGGCCAAAACTGAAAGGGACGCCACGAGCAATCACTCCGCCGTGGGGAAGTCATAACATCGGTGCCTCCAATGCTATGGTTATGGTACCTCCATAACTAGGTGAAACTGGTCATGCTTGTATATGGCTATAGTTTATGCTAAATTAACATAAGCAGTTCAAAACAATAAAACAAATGCTGGGAAAACAGTTGGCTGCATACGGGGAAATCCTAATAAGGAAGGAATGTCCATACTGAAAGGACGGGAATCCGTACCTCAAGTCCAGTGAATGAACGGAAGAAAGACTCCTACTTCTGGATCACTAACGCTACATGAATACACACGTGTATAAGTATCGATTTACTGATTACGTACTGGGTTTTGTGTCTCATTATAGCTGATTTGGTATGTTTTAGGTCATCGTTCACTGTTTAAAGCCTTAAACTGTGTTTATCTAGTATTCTGATTAATCTGATTAAGTATTACTGGTGATTCATGTATTAATATACTTACTGTATAATAATAAGTAACTTTCCAAAAATAGCAGGTTTCCAAAAATAGAAAGTTTCCAAAAATAGAAAGTTTCCAAAAATAGAAAGTTACCAAAATTGAAAGTTTCCAAAAATAGAAAGTTTCCAAAAATAGAAAGTTTCCAAAAATAGAATTTACTGCTTAAAATAGATTAGTTTCTAAAAATAGAAAGTTTCCAAAAATAGATCAGCTGCCTTAATTAAATAAGTTTCCATATATAGAAGGTTCCCATAATTAGATTAGCTGCATGAAATAGATTGATTTCCATATATAGAAGGTTTCCATAATTAGATTAGTTGCCTTATTTAATTAAGTTTCTATAAATAGAAGTTTCCATAATTAGAATTAAGCTGATTACATAAGCTAACATATAAGTCTAAGTGTTATAAGCTTATTTCTTAAGTCATATGATATAGTGTATAGTTTAATTATTATTTCATGTATTTTAATTAAACTATAGGTTAAGCATTTTAATTAAAGTATAACATGTTTTAATTAAAATGAAATGAAAATACTTAGGTTAAAATGTGTATTATTATTAATAATAATATAACCTAAGTCATGTCTAAATTAATTAATTATAACTTATAACATAAAATACTTAGGTTAAATTAATGTCATGATAAACTAATAATTAAAATAACCTAAGTCATGATTTAATTAATATTTCATGTTATTAATTAATTATATCCTAAGTTCATAATTCATAAAAATTAACATGTAGCATGAATCATGATTTAACCAACGAACCATGAATCGGGCATGAATTCGACACCGTACCCCGGGCCAAACCCGGGGCACACGTGTCTCCTTGCTGCCGTGGGTCCCACATGAGCCAACCAAGACCAAAAATGGTCTTGGTGGTGGCGGCAATAGCAAACCAAACCCCCCTCGGGTTTGTTTGCTAGGCGGCCAAACATAACACCCCTTTTAAATCATTCCTTGATTTTATTTAATACCAAAACATGTTAGATCAATGATTAATTACCTTGTTTTAATAAGAAAAATAATAACATGTTCATGAAAATAATCAAAGATTAAAAGAATTAAAAAGAATTAAAAAGAAGGGTTAGAAAGGTATACCACTATGTAGCTTGGAAAAAGGATGAACAAACACTGATTACACAATAGTTTTTGAGATCAAAATCAACTAATCACCCCCTTTATGGTGATGTGAAGGTGGCGGCACCAAGAGAGCAAAAAGGAGAGGAGAAAAACTCTTTTAGGGTTTTTTTTTATTTCTTGTAAAATGAAAAGTGAAAACATGTTTTACTCTTTACCCCCCTTTACTTGTAAAGTCCATGGGCTAAGCCCATTTCTTGTATATGAGTCGTGGGTATGGGGGCCCCACATGGGGTACCCGTACCTTTCTCGTGTCCCGATGTTTCGTGTTCGTTCGTGGTTAAACGTGCTCGTGTTTAAAGTGTTTCTGTTTAATCTAACGTGTCGTTTATCGTAAACTTAAAGCTCGTAAATATATTATAAGTATTTACGTAATTATTTTAGTTAGTATTTTAAATGGTGATCATGATTTAATTATGTTCACGTGATATATTTATTAACTGTTTATCATGAGTTCGTACGTAATCGATACTTGTCATGTCATACACGTATGCACTTGCTTGATTATTAGCACATGAATGTGATCAATACCACATGAGGTAAGTTTTAATCTAGGACGTTCGATCTTAAGGGCACTATTCATGGTAAAAGCATGCGGGTTTTACAATTCTTCCCCCCTAAAAAGAATAATTCGTCCCCGAATTATAGATAAAGTAAGCTGAAAAGAAGTGACATACCCGAACTCAAAATATGAAGTGAGGGTAAGAAGCCCGGATAGACTCCTCTGTTTCCCAAGTGGCTTCCCGCTCGGTATGGTCCCTCCAAAGGATTTTGACGAAAGGAATCGTCTTCCTTCTCATGACTCGTTCTTGCCTGTCGAGTACTCGTTCGGGTTCTTCTATAAACGTGAGATCTTCACGTATCTGTTCCAGTGGATACTGAACCATGTGAAGGGGATGATAATTGTACCCTCTGAGTAAGGACACACGAAACACGTTATGCACGTGCGAAAGCTGAGGAGGTAACGCCAATCGGTAAGATACTTCGCCGATTCGTTCAACGATATCAAATGGTCCGATGAACCGAGGACTGAGTTTTCCTTTGATCCCGAAGCGTTTAACACCACGTGCCGGCGAAACCTTGAGGAAGACGTGATCTCCCACATTAAAATGTATGTCCCTACGATGCTTATCGGCGTAACTCTTCTGACGTGACCGTGCTTCTTGCAACTTCTGTTTAGCTACCTCAATCTTCTCATTGGTCATTTCTATAATCTCTGGTCCTTCGAGTGTTCGCTCTCCCACTTGATCCCAGCAAGTTGGAGCGCGACACTTTCTGCCATACAGCATTTCAAAAGGAGCACATTTGATACTTGCGTGCCAGCTGTTGTTGTATGCAAACTCGACTAAACAGATGTAATCGTCCCAATCACCTGTCCATTCCAATGCACACGACCTTAACATATCTTCCAATGTCTGAATTGTTCGCTCCGATTGTCCGTCCGTTTGAGGATGAAAGGCTGTGCTCAGCTTAAGTTGTGTACCCCAAGCTTTTTGCAGACCTTTCCAGAATCGCGACGTGAAACGAGGATCTCTGTCTGAGACGATGCTGGAGGGAGTGCCGTGGAGTCTCATGATCTCCCTTCTGTAAGTATCTGCGAGTTTACTTACCGGATCTTCCTTGCGTATCGGTAAGAAATGAGCTGATTTGGTGAGTCGATCAACGATGACCCAAATAGCATCGTGCCTCTTCTTGGTAGGCGGAAGACCGGTAACAAAATCCATGGTGATTTTGTCCCACTTCCACTCTGGAATATCCAACGGTTGAAGGAGACCGCCAGATCGCTGATGTTCAATCTTAACCTGCTGACAGGTAAGACATTTGGAGACATACGTGGCTACATCTTGTTTCATACCACTCCACCAAAAGTGCTGTCTGATGTCATGGTACATTTTTGTCGACCCAGGATGTATAGAAAATGGGGAGCTGTGAGCTTCAGCTAACAATGCTTCCCGGAGTTCTTGATTGTCAGGAACACAAAGTCTCGTGCCCTGCCAAATGATACCGTCTGCGTCCATTCTGAATTCCGTCTGTTTCTCTAAATTCTGAATTATCGCCCAAATATCTCCATCATCCTTCTGCGCTTCCTTGATCCTAGTCAGTAACTCAGGTTCTACTCTAAGATTCGCCCAGTATCCGTGCTGTCCACGTACCATGATTTCGATGTCAAGCCGCTCCAAGTCCCTTATGTTTGTTCCTTGATCTCAATGCCGTTTATCATTCCGGATTTTCTGCTGAGTGCATCTGCTACTACATTAGCTTTCCCAGGATGATACTGTAGGTTAATATCATAGTCCTTCAACAGTTCCAACCATCTCCTTTGTCTCATGTTCAATTCTCGCTGTGTGAAGATATACTTCAAGCTCTTGTGATCCGTGAAAATGTCGCATGATTCTCCGTATAAGTAATGCCTCCATATCTTTAATGCGAACACCACTGCAGCAAGTTCCAGGTCATGCGTAGGGTAGTTTTCTTCATAGGGCTTAAGCTGCCGTGAAGCATACGCGATCACTTTCCCATGTTGCATGAGAACACAGCCCAGTCCCTTCCCCGATGCATCGCTATAGATCTGAAATCCACCTGTACCAGATGGGAGAGTAAGAATAGGTGCAGATACTAACTTCTGCTTTAGGTCTTCGAAGCTCTTCTCTCGTTCTTCCGTCTAGACGAATTTCTCTCCTTTTCGCATCAGTTTGGTGAGAGGCAATGCCAAGCGGGAAAAGTTCTCCACGAATCTTTGATAATATCCAGCTAAGCCTAAGAAACTGCGGACTTCTGTCGCTGATGTTGGTCTTGGCCATTTAGTGATAGCCTCAACCTTCGCTGGGTCCATAGTGATCCCTTCTGCTGATACAATGTGACCTAAGAATGCCACCTTGTTTAACCAGAACTCACACTTGGAGAATTTCGCATACAGCTGCTTCTGACGAAGAATCTGTAGTACAGTACGGAGATGATCTTCGTGTTCCTCCGTGGACTTTGAGAATATCAAGATGTCATCGATGAACACAATGACAAATTTATCAAGGAATTCATGGAAGATTCTGTTCATCAGATCCATGAATACTGTTGGAGCGTTAGTCAGGCCGAATGGCATGACCACGAACTCATAATGGCCATAGCGGGTACGAAAAGCAGTCTTGGCAATATCCTGCTCTTTAACCCTTAGCTGATGGTAGCCTGACCTTAGATCGATCTTTGAGAAGTGTTTGGCTCCTTGAAGTTGGTCAAACAGATCGTCTATACGTGGCAGTGGATATCTATTGTGGATGGTAATCTTGTTAAGTTCACGGTAGTCAATGCAAAGTCGCATGCTGCTGTCCTTCTTCTTAACGAACAAGACCGGTGCGCCCCATGGAGATGCGCTTGGTCTAATGAATCCTCGTTCAAGAAGTTCCTGCAGTTGGTCCTTCAGTTCTTTTAGCTCTATGGGAGCCATACGATACGGAGCCTTAGAGATTGGCTCAGCTCCTGGAACAAGGTCGATATTGAACTCCACTTCTCTTGCAGGTGGTATGCCTGGAAGTTCATCTGGGAAGACGTCTTGAAATTCCGAAACTACTGGTTGATCCTGAATCGATGGGGATTCAGCATCCATGTCATGAACCGTAGCGAGATAACCTTCGCAGCCATGCGACAGTAATGCACGTGCTTGCAAGGTAGATATGACTTGTACGGACCGCCCGGGTATGAACCCGTTATGGATGTACTCTGGTGCATTAATGTCGCCGAAGATCACTCGATATGAGTGGCAGTCTATGGTAGCATGGTGCTTGGAAAGCCAATCCATGCCGAGAATCATATCGAACTCAATCATGTCTAGAGGAAGTGCATCTACTGCACGAACTTTATCGTCAAACTCTAGAGGAAGACTCTTGTATACATGAGTTATTATTATAGAGTCCCTCAGAGGCGTGGAAATGGTAAGCTTATTTTCTAATGGCAAGGGAAGTGTCCTGATGTTCTTAGCATAAGTAGTGGAAACAACTGAATGAGTGGCACCCGTGTCGAAAAGAACACATACAGCCTGGCCGTACATATATAAAATTCCAGTAATGGTACCTGTAGATTTATTTGCCTGATCGCGCGATGTCGTGTAGACACGCCCAGTGGTAGGAGGCAGTTTAGTATCAGCATGACCCGAAGTACCCTCCATTTCACCCTTACGGCAATCTCTCATACGATGGCCAGGGAGGCCGCACTTGTAGCACGCGTCGGAGTCACGACGACATGGGCCAGGGTGTCTGCGATGGCAAGTGCTGCAAAGAGGATGAGTGAATCCTCCAGCAGGAGTCCTTGCTTGCTGAGGGCCTGCTGATGACAGAACGTGTTAAGAATAAGGTATATGCACGAGTATAAGACGTAAACGTCGTAAGATGCTTACCAGTGTTAGCTGAACGGTTAGGCTGAGAACCCATGTGGTTCTGGTCCCTTCCGTTACCGTGGTTCCTGGTAGAGATTAATATAGTGTCAGCATGAGAGACATAACATGAAATCATAAGAAGATGCGTAAATAGTAGGACCTGCTGTTGTTGGAGTGTCCCGCATTGTTACGGTAATTATCATTACCGTTGCGCCTTTCCACAACAGAACGGTCGTTAGAGTGACCGTTTCCTTTGGGCTGATTGGGCTGCTGCTGAGTAGCCGGCTGAGACCGGTCCCCAGTTTTCTGCCTGGAAGATACAGTTTAAGAGATGATTATAGAACATATAATGATAGGATGCGGTCTGGTTAACGCTAGAACATGAAATGTTTTACCTCTTGTCGGGTCTTTCAGCTTCCCCGAACTCATCGCGTTCCTGCAACATTTCAAGCTTCCTTGCTGCGTAAGCCACCTGTGCCACAGTATCCAACGGGGCATCTGATAAATCATTGGCAATCCTTGGGTTAAGGCCCCAACGAAAATGTAGTGCTTGCTCTTCAGTGGTGCCTGCGGATGCCCTCAGGACAGCTGTGTACCCAAGGAACCTCTGCATGAACTGACCACAATTCTCGTCGGGTCTCTGTCTCATGGCGTAGTATTCCCTCATGAGTCGATTACTTCCTTCCATGGGAAAAATGATAGGTGGGGGAGGATATTCGTCGTCATGAAGAACGGCGTCTTGCCTTTCTGCCTCCATGTTTTCAAATAACTCCCAGAGTTTGTCTGTGTTTGCCATCTGACAGTTTAACATAAAACCTATGATTAACAGTTCAAACATAAAATATATAAAAGAAAATTTTATGCCAAAAATTTCACGAGAAAAATTTTATGTAAGAAAATCTTTGTACGAATGCATGATGCAGTTTTATGAAAACTTTGATGCTCGAGAGTGAACACCTCCGGTCAGTTCACTCAAAATAAAAGACATATCGAGGGGACGCCTATGGGTCGGTCCCAAATCTAAAAGTTTTGATAAAACACATGCGACTAAATAGGGCCAGTCCTGTACCAACCATTACTTAGTCAAAAACCCTGTAACAATGACATGTATATGTATGCTTAAAAATGATGAATGCATGAAAACAACTGTCAGTTCTAGGAAGACCGTAGTGACTACCCACTAATCACAGGTCATATTTGAGAGCCTACAGGTCGAAGCCTTCGCTCTGATACCATAATTGTAACACCCCATTTTGGAAATGGAATATTACGCATAATCATGGCGTGTCATCAAAGCATACAAGGATAAATGTCTAAGCATTATTCAACCATAAAAGGGAAATACCGGAATCAAACATCGGTACCCCAAAGTAATGCTCATCACACACAAACATAAATACTGTAAAAGGAAAGGACGAAACAATGTCCATAGCAACTGTATCAAAGTAAAGGAAATGCATAAAGTAAAGAAAGACAGTAAAGCTTCCAGTCCATATGCACCTACGTTTGAGATCTACGAGCGTCCCTGAGTACCTGCCGTTTTGGGAACATGAAAAGGAAAACGGCTGAGCAAGACGCTCAGTGCACGGATGTACAATATAGCATGAAATAGGATAAGCATGTAACATATAACAGCGGAAGACTAAGTACTGAGTAAACTGGTTAAGTATCATGAAAACTGGTTTTATAGTTTGAAAAGCCTTATGTTTATCTTGTGAAAACTGTTTTAACATATATATACCATAGCCCATATAGGTTATGAAAAGGTCACGTGCATGAATACTTGGAGGGGTGACCTCATCATGCTGATTAGAGGGGATGCCTCTAATCAATATACTGATTTGGGTAGGAGGGATCAGCTCCTTGTGAAGGGTGCAAGGCACACACCACATTCACCATGATAAACTGAATAAAAACATGTAACTAGGATGCACCCATACGCCCCACCTGATATAATAATATGGCCAAAACTGAAAGGGACGCCACGAGCAATCACTCCGCCGTGGGGAAGTCATAACATCGGTGCCTCCAATGCTATGGTTATGGTACCTCCATAACTAGGTGAAACTGGTCATGCTTGTATATGGCTATAGTTTATGCTAAATTAACATAAGCAGTTCAAAACAATAAAACAAATGCTGGGAAAACAGTTGGCTGCATACAGGGAAATCCTAATAAGGAAGGAATGTCCATACTGAAAGGACGGGAATCCGTACCTCAAGTCCAGTAAATGAACGGAAGAAAGACTCCTACTTCTGGATCACTAACGCTACATGAATACACACGTGTATAAGTATCGATTCACTGATTACGTACTGGGTTTTGTGTCTCATTATAGCTGATTTGGTATGTTTTAGGTCATGGTTCACTGTTTAAAGCCTTAAACTGTGTTTATCTAGTATTCTGATTAATCTGATTAAGTATTACTGGTGATTCATGTATTAATATACTTACTGTATAATAATAAGTAACTTTCCAAAAATAGCAGGTTTCCAAAAATAGAAAGTTTCCAAAAATAGAAAGTTTCCAAAAATAGAAAGTTTCCAAAAATAGAAAGTTACCAAAAATAGAAAGTTTCCAAAAATAGAAAGTTTCCAAAAATAGAAAGTTTCCAAAAATAGAATTTACTGCTTAAAATAGATTAGTTTCTAAAAATAGAAAGTTTCCAAAAATAGATCAGCTGCCTTAATTAAATAAGTTTCCATATATAGAAGGTTCCCATAATTAGATTAGCTGCCTGAAATAGATTGATTTCCATATATAGAAGGTTTCCATAATTAGATTAGTTGCCTTATTTAATTAAGTTTCTATAAATAGAAGTTTCCATAATTAGAATTAAGCTGATTACATAAGCTAACATATAAGTCTAAGTGTTATAAGCTTATTTCTTAAGTCATATGATATAGTGTATAGTTTAATTATTATTTCATGTATTTTAATTAAACTATAGGTTAAGCATTTTAATTAAAGTATAACATGTTTTAATTAAAATGAAATGAAAATACTTAGGTTAAAATGTGTATTATTATTAATAATAATATAACCTAAGTCATGTCTAAATTAATTAATTATAACTTATAACATAAAATACTTAGGTTAAATTAATGTCATGATAAACTAATAATTAAAATAACCTAAGTCATGATTTAATTAATATTTCATGTTATTAATTAATTATATCCTAAGTTCATAATTCATAAAAATTAACATGTAGCATGAATCATGATTTAACCAACGAACCATGAATCGGGCATGAATTCGACACCGTACCCCGGGCCAAACCCGGGGCACACGTGTCTCCTTGCTGCCGTGGGTCCCACATGAGCCAACCAAGACCAAAAATGGTCTTGGTGGTGGCGGCAATAGCAAACCAAACCCCCCTCGGGTTTGTTTGCTAGGCGGCCAAACATAACACCCCTTTTAAATCATTCCTTGATTTTATTTAATACCAAAACATGTTAGATCAATGATTAATTACCTTGTTTTAATAAGAAAAATAATAACATGTTCATGAAAATAATCAAAGATTAAAAGAATTAAAAAGAATTAAAAAGAAGGGTTAGAAAGGTATACCACTATGTAGCTTGGAAAAAGGATGAACAAACACTGATTACACAATAGTTTTTGAGATCAAAATCAACTAATCACCCCCTTATGGTGATGTGAAGGTGGCGGCACCAAGAGAGCAAAAAGGAGAGGAGAAAAACTCTTTTAGGGTTTTTGTTTATTATTTGTAAAATGAAAAGTGAAAACATGTTTTACTCTTTACCCCCCTTTACTTGTAAAGTCCATGGGCTAAGCCCATTTCTTGTATATGAGCCGTGGGTATGGGGGCCCCACATGGGGTACCCGTACCTTTCTCGTGTCCCGATGTTTCGTGTTCGTTCGTGGTTAAACGTGCTCGTGTTTAAAGTGTTTCTGTTTAATCTAACGTGTCGTTTATCGTAAACTTAATGCTCGTAAATATATTATAAGTATTTACGTAATTATTTTAGTTAGTATTTTAAATGGTGATCATGATTTAATTATGTTCACGTGATATATTTATTAACTGTTTATCATGAGTTCGTACGTAATCGATACTTGTCATGTCATACACGTATGCACTTGCTTGATTATTAGCACATGAATATGATCAATACCACATGAGGTAAGTTTTAATCTAGGACGTACGATCTTAAGGGCACTATTCATGGTAAAAGCATGCGGGTTTTACACCAATACTTCAAAACCATGACGCTGGCGATATCTTAATGTCTTCCCAATTTAATTACATGGAAGCTACTAGAAAAGACTAGAAACCAACAATTAAGACTAAACCGCTAAGCCAATACTTATTAAGCAAAATATATATACAAGCGAAGGTAGAATAAGCAAATAACGAGAACACATGAGTTTTTGAAAGAATACAAGTACTCTACGTTTAGCATAGTAACTTATAATTAACTCTATCATTTCTCGTCCTCATTTAAGAGAGTTACCCTAATATAAAGTTAAGGAATCGAAGCTAAGTTCTCAACGCGCACGGTCGAGTCAAAACTACTCTTATTCTCGCCATCGAAAAAAACTACATTCGTGTCTTCAAACACTTATGAAAACATGAGAAATTTTTTAAAATTTGGCCATTTTTAGCTTTATTTTGCAACAAAACGATAAACAAAAGATAAACTTTGGAAAGCGTGAAGGTTTGGCAAGGCAAGTATCTATTCCCCCCCCCCCCCCATACTAAAGTTAAACATTGTCCTCAATGTTTCGAGTCTAAGGGTAAAATACCCCCATACTAAAGAAGAAGTCGAATGCCTAATCTAGCATGGAAAGGGTGGAACCATTAAATCTAAAGCCGTTTATGATGTGTGCTAAAAGACTTAAGGTGTAAAACCCGCATGCTTTTACCAGGAATAGTACCCTTACGATGATACGTACATGATTAGAACTTTCCTTTAATAGCACATTTACGTTTCATGAACTAGAATTACAAGTATTACGTACGTGTTATAACACGATAAATATTTATTACGTATGAACACACGATAATTATTCCAATAATAATTATAATCACGAATATACGAACATGAAATCATGAACGTAAACTAATCACGAGCTAATATTACGTATGTATATATATTTATTACGAACATGAATAAATATAGTAAGTCGCGAATGATAACTATTTTAATCACGTAAACACGACACGAGAACACGTAAATAATTAGAACACGAGAAAAACAACGGGTTTTCCCTTTGGGGTCCCACATACCACGAAATTAGAAAAAGGAAAGGGCCTAACCCATTGGTTTTTACTAAACAAGAAAAAGGGAAAAAACTTGTTTCATTATAACAAAAATTAGAAAAACTAAGAAACCCTAATTATCCTTCTTCCTTCTCCTTTTGGCCGCCACTTATAATCACCATGGAGGGGTGATTCGGTTTGATTTTGGGTTTTGGTTTATTGCAAGGATCCTTAGTGTGTTCATCTCCTTTGATTCACGTGATTGGTATAACCTTTAATCTCTCTTCTTTTATGTTTTGATTTAATAATCACATAAAGTCATGAATGTTTTTTATTAACTAATTAAAAACAAGATATAAACATGTTGTTTTGATCATGGGGTTTAATTAATATGATGATTTAGGGGTGTTTGTTTGTTGGTCGCTGCCTAAACCGAGCCCAAGGGGGTCTCGGCTTGGCTTATATGCACACCACCGAGACCTTAAGGTCTCGGTTTGGTGATGATGTTGTCATAGTAGCAGCAAGGGGAAGAATCCCCGACCTAGGTCGGGGTATTGTGATGGTTACGGGTCCGGTTCATGGGTTTTAATCACAGGTACGGTTCATGAATCATTTTTTTTAAGGTTTATGATTTTACAAGTTATGTTATTTTTTCAAGACTTAAATTAAATTAACTAAAAGCATGAACATGATTAATTCAAATTACATGACTTAGGTTATTAATTTAATTATTAATTCATGAATTTTAACCTAAGTATTTATTATTTAATTAGACTCTATAATTAATTCATTATTAAAACCATGACTATAATTAATTAATTTACATGACTTAGGTTATATTATTAATAGATAATAATACATGTTTTAACCTAAGTATTTTACCTTTATTTAATTAAAATCTTGTTATATTTAATTAAATACTTTAACCTATAGTTTATTTAATTTACATGTAATAATTAATAAACTATACAATATAATCACATGACTTAGAATATTAATCAGAAAACACTTAAGCTTATATAATTAGCTTAATTATCCAGCTTATAATCTATTTTTAGAAACTTATTTAATTAAGGCAGCTAATCTATTTATGTAAACTTTCTATTTTTGGAAACTTTCTATTTTTGGAAACTTTCTATTTTTGGAAACTTTCTATTTTTTGAAACTTTCTATTTTTGGAAACTTTCTATTTTAGGAAACCTGCTATTTTTAGAAAATTACTTATTATTACACAACAAGTATAATAATACATGAAATACAAGTAATACTTAAGCAGAATAGACAGAATGTACGATAAGCACATTATAAAGCTTAAATCAGTAAAACATGACATGAACATATAAAACAAGCTAAGACATGATATAAAATCAGTTACGTACTCAGTAATCAAATACTTATACACGTATGTATTTATGTAGCATTAGTGATACAGAAGTAGGACTCTCTTCCATTTGTTTTCTTCGTTCACTGGACATAAGGTACGGATTCCCGTCCTTTCAGTATGGACATTCTTTCCTTATTAGGATTCCCCGTATGCAGCCATCTGTTTTCCCATAGTATAAGTCATATGTTTGATTTCTTATGTTTAATTAGAATACCTAAAGCCATATACATGCATGACCAGTTTCACCTAGTTTTGGAGGTACCATAACCATAACACTAGAGGCATTGGTGTTATGACTTCCCCACGGCAGAGTGATTGCTCGTGGCGTCCCTTCAGCTTTTGGCCATATTATTATATTTATCATGTAGGGCGTATGGGTGCATCCTAGTTTACATGTTTTCAGTAGATTATTCTGTGTGAATGTGGTGTGTGCCTTGCATCCTTCATAAGGAGCTGATCCCTCCTACCGAAACCAGTATATTAAATTAGAGGCAGCCCCTCTAATTTGTATGACGAGGTCACCCCTCCAAGTATTCATGCATGTGGATAATTCATGACCTATATTGGCTAATGGTAAATATGTTAAACAGTTTCTACAAGATAAACATAAGGCTTTTCAAACTATAAAACCAGTTTTACTAAGTTATACCAGTTTTCCAGGACTTATACATTTCCGCTGCTATTAGTCTTATTTATGTTTCAGCCTTTCATGCTATGTCGTATATCCATGCACTGAGCGTTATGCTCATCCGTTACTTTCCTTTCCATGTCCCAAAACGACAGGTACCTAAAGTTAGACTCGAGTATTTGGAGGACGTGCATAGGATGAAAGCTGCCACGGACTTCTTCTCCTTTTGCCTTCATATACTTATGCTTGTTTAGTCTTTCATTCATTTCATTTACTTTATTATTTTTTGGGCTTATGTTTGGGAACCGTTGTTTGATTCCGGTTTTACCTATGGTCATGTATGTTTTACTACATATTACCTTGCATGCTTTGATGACACGCCATAATCACGCGTGACATTATATTTATCAAAATGGGATGTTACAATTATCGTATCAGAGACCAAGGCTTCGACCTGTAGGCTCTAAAACTTGACCTGTGACTAGTGGGTAGTCACCAGGAGCTTCCTAAGCCAACGTTTTTTTTTATTCCACGTATTGATGTTTTCAGCGCATTGTTGTTTTAACCATGATGTTTTCAGCACCTTGAGGTTTTAACCTTGATGTTTTCATCGATATTGTTTTACTAATATGGATGGACAACCGTCATTCATATTCAGTTATGTGTCATTGTTTCATGCATGATGTTCCTCGTGAACTGTGGCTATGTGAACTGAACCCCAGTAGTTCATAATTAGTCACATAAAATTTTTTTCTGATAACTTTTGACAGATGAGTTTCATTTATTTATGTTTCATGTATCATTGTTGCAGGAATTATGACTAAGTAATGGTTGGTACAGGACTGGCCCTATTTAGTCGCATGTGCTTTTATCAAAACTTTTAACTTTGGGACCGACCCATAGGCATTCCCTCGCCATGTCTTTTGTTTTGGGACCAACCCATAGGCGTCCCCTCGCACATATAAAAGTTTTTATAAACTACATCATGCATTCATACAGTGTTTTGATGCATAAAATTTTTCTCATGATTTATTGGCATAAAAATTTTCATGTCCCATAATAAGTTAATTTGTCTTTATGTCAAGTATGTTTTCATAGCTTCATGGTTAACTTCAGTTTCATGCGGATTATGTTATATACTCCTTCATGTTAAGTTGTTTCATGTTTATTCATGATGATTCCATCTTCATGTTGATTACGTCTTACCCCTCTTTTGTTATTTATGCTTTCATGCAAGATAATGTTGGATTTCATTGAATCCTGCTTTCATGATAGTCATGGTTGGTTTTCATTGATCATGCTTTCAGGAAAATCATCGTTGAATTTTGTGTAACCACACTTTAACGTTTCTCTATGCAACCAGATGAGGTATATACTGGCATTGCCAGGTTATCATGATGGTTTTTCTAACGGTTTAACCGATTATAGTTCCTTTAAAATCATGAAAAATGATCGACCCCATACCGATCATTTCATGTGCATTCCATGTGTGCTCCATGTACCGTATTTCATGTGTATTACACGTACCTTAATACATGTGTATTTCATTTGCAATACTTCACGAGTATTCGCTAGTCAATTCTAAATCATCTCAGGCGTATGTTCACTTGTTAATATTCTACAAGACTGCTTATGCCGCTCATAACTTGGAGATGTTACTAAAGGTTGATGTTGCTGACGTTCAAAGACGCTACGAGATGCGGATGCTGTTCACAACCTGGAGATCCTACAAGACGAAGACAAAGGCTTTGGAGCAAAGTAATTGGACGAGAAGATGCTTTACCGTCAGACGATTTCCATCAATCATTGTCCCTAATTCTTAGTTACATGTCACACGTCATTCAGTTGTCGTTTCAGCCATATGAGTGCAAACCGGTACCAGCCGGCCACTCAACTGAATAGTTACATGAATCACAGTCATGAGAATGACCGTCATGCAACTGACAGACAAGACAAAAATAACAACTACTATGACAGAAACTATCCTAGCAATCGCAACCGAAGCTCCGGCCGCGGACGTGATCAGAAGTACAAAGGATCAGTAGTCCAACCGATTCGCCAATTTTGGCATAATAACCTAATATTGTAGTTCTATTCGTTTCACATCTCGAGACACATGTCAAGACATCAGTCAAGACACATGTCTCATATATATTTTCCGAAGACACATGTCAAGACACCAGTCATGACATATGTCATGCTTATATTTCCAAGACACGAGTCAAGACACATGACTCACGTCCAATTATGGAACATTTCTAAGAAATTCAGGGTACCCTCCAAGGGTATATCCATTTTATTATGCCATGTATTAATCAGGTCACAAGAATTTCAGTACCATTACCGGCGCATCAATGAGAACTGTCATGTTTTCGATGACACTTTCATTTCTTTTACCATATTTCATATATTCATGACCATGAAGGACGCCATTCGTATTCCCCATGCATACGAAGGTTTTCCTTCGGCATAATGATGAGATCCAAGCTGCTAACGCATTACCTCGGTCAGGCACGAGCGGAAATTAATCCTAATCACGGACTACAAGCTGCACACCCTGCTACGATTCATGATTTTGTAGAGTAATGTGCAGGCTCCTACATACGTTCAGCATGGTTTTCCATCAGGAAAATCTGAACAAATTATCTATGCTTCTCAAGCACGTGCCTTGTTAGCCATGACTGCTAAACTTTTCTAGCTGTCAGTTAAGACACGACCACTGATGGTTCTTTACGCATAATCAGCCGATTATATCAAAATCTTCCCATAGATTTTAGCATAACCCTCGAGGAGGAGGACGGTAACATGAGATTATGTGTTGACCACCGTCGATGTAAACCAATCACCATCCATAACCGTTATTCTCAACCACGTATTGAAAACATGTCCAAATTGATTTAGGGTGTTAATCACCTTTCCAAGATCGGACTTATCATCATGCTGCCAACAGTGACGAGAGAAAGAGCAGAACATTTCCATGACTGCTATCCGTACACGACTCGGTCATGCTCGATTCATGATTTTATGCTAGTCTCATAGGTGCTCCAGCAGCATTATGGACTTAATAAATTGAGTTTTCATGAACTCATAAACAAATTCATCAGTGTTTTCATCTATGACAACCTAACATTCTCTAAGTCGGGAGAAGAGCAGGAAGACCATATTTTCTCTATGTTGCAAATCCTACGATAGGAGAAATTTCACCTTGAAATTTTTCAATATAAATTCTGGTTGATTACAGTGACACGCTGAATCACGTGAATTCTCACGGTTAATCTTACCATGACTCAGCTCATGCATAAAGGAGAGAACCCTACACTACGTTAGGTGTTCTAAGAAAATCCTACGCTAAGAGAAGTCTAATTTAGGAGACTTATAGTTCCGCAAATTTCTACGTATCAAGTTTCTACGAAGCAAGATACAGTTACGTTCATATCTAAGTACCTGACATACCAACAGGCTAAGATAGAACACCAACAGACTAAGATGTTTCACCACCACCAGATATTTTAAACAGAAATGGGACAAGATCTCCATGGATTTTGGTCACCAGATTAACGCAAACTCAGAAGAAGCAAGATGCTATCTGGATTATTGCCAACAGTTTGATCAATTCTGCAGAATCCTTACATCCGTACGGATTTCTGAAAGAACAGATTGATCGGACATGTTCCAGCTAAGGCTCATCTGATCACTTGGTAATCCGTCAGATATCGGGTCAGACAAAGGTTCTAATTTGTGCTCCTTATTTATGCTCACATCCTTATTCTAATTCCACGACTTGCTTTCACGCTCATGTTCATGACACTATTCACGTTCATGATCGTATCTTGTCTTACGATTTTACGTTCATCTTTGTTCTGGGAAGCTTTGCAAGAACTAGAGAGACCAGACTCAGGTTTAGTATAACTCCCTATCCTCAGACAGACGTCTCACGTCACATTCCATGTTTTACCTTATAGCGTTTGGTGTTACCACCACAGTTGTATTCCATGTTCACGATATGTTTCACATGTCATGTTCATTCCACGTTCCTCATATCACGTTCACGATATGTTACATGTATCATGGAGCACGATATGTTTAATCATACTATACTCACCATATCTCCACGTATCACGTTCAAAATTTTTCACGTATCACGTTCAAAAAATTTCACGTACTACGTTTCAATATGTCTCGCGCATTCGTTGCTAATTATCAGATAAGTTAGATTGTTTTGCACCATAACGTTTCGGTTACCCTTGCACGTTAACTCTTATTTTCTCGATCGAATTCAGGGGATCTATCTTACGGAGATGAAAAAGAACTCTTTGTGTTTTCAAGTCAAGGTCAGGAGGACCAAGATTTAACATTGTGTTAAGATATTGAGAAGAAACTGTTCCAAGCGGGAGGCCACTTGGAAACGGACAATTTCATCTGGACTTCTTATCCGTTTTCTCTTATTGATTAGATATGTCCTTTCAGTCACGTCACGTTCCTTGTCCTTTCAGTCACGTCACATTCCATGTCCTTTCAAGACATGTCACGTTCCACGTTCCCTTCTACCATGTCATCTTCATGTCCTTTTATCGTACATACCCTCTCTGTTTGATTCGGGTATGTTCCTCTGTCAGTTTATGTTATCTATAATTCGGGGACGAATTATTCTTTTTAGGGGGGAAGAGTTGTAAAACCCGCATGCTTTTACCATGAATAGTACCCTTACGATCATACGTACATGATTAGAACTTTCCTTTTATAGCACGTTTACGTTTCATGAACTAGAATTACAAGTATTACGTACGTGTTATAACACGATAAGTATTTATTACGTCTGAACACACGATAATTATTCCAATAATAATTATAATCACGAATATACGAACATGAAATCATGAACGTAAATTAATCACGAGCTAATATTACGTCTGTATATATATTTATTACGAACACAAATAAATATATTAAGTCGCGAACGATAACTATTTTAATCACGTAAACACGACACGAGAACGCGTAAATAATTAGAACACGGGAAAAACAACGGGTTTACCATTTGGGGGCCCACATACCACGAAATTAAGAAAAGGAAAGGGTCTAGCCCATTGGTTTTTACTAAACAAGAAAAAGGGATCAAACTTGTTTCAATACAAAAACAATTAGAAAAACTAAGAAACCCTAATTCTCCTTCTTCCTTCTCCTTTTGGCCGCCACTTATAATCACCATGGAGGGGTGATTCGGTTTGATTTTGGGTTTTCGCTTATTGCAAGGATCCTTAGTGTGTTCATCTCCTTTGATTCACGTGATTGGTATAACCTTTAATCTCTCTTCTTTTATGTTTTGATTTATTAATCACATAAAATCATGAATGTTTTTTATTAACTAATTAAAAACAAGATATAAACATGTTGTTTTAATCATAGGGTTTAATTAATATGATGATTTAGGGGTGTTTGTTTGTTGGTCGCCGCCTAAACCGAGCCCAAGGGGGTCTCGGCTTGGCTTATATGCACACCACCAATACCTTAAGGTCTCGGTTTGGTGATGATGTTGTCATGGCAGCAGCAAGGGGAAGAAACCCCGACCTAGGTCGGGGTATGGTGATGGTTACGGGTCCGGTTCATGGGTTTTAATCACGGGTCCGGTTCATGAATAATTTTTTTAAGGTTTATGATTTTACAAGTTATGTTATTTTTTTCAAGACTTAAGTTAAATTAATTAAAAGCACGAACATGATTACTTTAATTTACATGACTTGGGTTATAAATTTAATTATTAATTCATGAATTTTAACCTAAGTATTTCTTATTTAATTAGACTATATAATTAATTAATTATTAAAACCATGACTATAATTAATTAATTTACATGACTTAGGTTATATTATTAATAGATAATAATACATGTTTTAACCTAAGTATTTTACCTTTATTTAATTAAAATCATGTTATATTTAATTAAATACTTTATCCTATAGTTTATTTAATTTACATGTAATAATTAATAAACTATACTATATAATCACATGACTTAGAATAATAATCAGAAAACACTTAAGCTTATATAATTAGCTTAATTATCCAGCTTATAATCTATTTTTAGAAACTTATTTAATTAAGACAGCTAATCTAATTATGTAAACTTTCTATTTTTCGAAACTTTCTATTTTTGTAAACTTTCTATTTTTTGAAACTTTCTATTTTTGTAAACTTTCTATTTTTGGAAACTTTCTATTTTTGGAAACTTTCTATTTTAGGAAACCTGCTATTTGTAGAAAGTTACTTATTATTACACAACAAGTATAATAATACATGAAATACAAGTAATACTTAATCAGAATAGACAGAATGTACGATAAACACAGTATAAAGCTTAAATCAGTAAAACATGACATGAACATATAAAACAATCTAAGACATGATATAAAATCACTTACGTACTCAGTAATCAGATACTTATACACGTATGTATTTATGTAGCATTAGTGATACCGAAGTAGGACTCTCTTCCGTTCGTCTTCTTCGTTCACTGGACATAAGGTACGGATTCCCGTCCTTTCAATATGGACATTCTTTCCTTATTAGGATTCCCCGTATGCAGCCAACTGTTTTCCCATAGTATAAGTTATATATTTGATTGCTTATGTTTAATTAGAATACCTAAAGCCATATACATGCATGACCAGTTTCACCTAGTTATGGAGGTACCATAACCATAACACTAGAGGCACTGGTGTTATGACTTCCCCACGGCGGAGTGATTGCTCGTGGCGTCCCTTCAGCTTTTGGCCATATTATTATATTTATCATGTGGGGCATGGGTGCATCCTAGTTTACATGTTTTTAGCAGATTATTCAGTGTGAATGTGGTGTGTGCCTTGCATCCTTCACAAGGAGCTGATCCCTCCTACCCAAACCAGTATATTAAGTTAGAGGCAGCCCCTCTAATTTGCATGACGAGGTCACCCCTCCAAGTATTCATGCACGTGGATAATTCATGACCTATATTGGCTAATGGTAAATATGTTAAACAGTTTCTACAAGATAAACATAAGTCTTTTCAAACTATAAAACCAGTTTTACTAAGTTATACCAGTTTTCCAGGACTTATACATTTCCGCTGCTATTAGTCTTATTTATGTTTCAGCCTTTCATGCTATGTCGTATATCCGTGCACTGAGCGTTATGCTCAGCCGTTACTTTCCTTTCCATGTCCCAAAACGGAAGGTACCTAAAGTTAGACTCGAGCATTTGGAGGACGTGCATAGGATGGAAGCTGCCACGGACTTCTTCTCCTTTTGCCTTCATATACTTACGCTTGTTTAGTCTTTCATTCATTTCATTTACTTTATTATGTTTTGGGCTTATGTTTGGGAACCGATGTTTGATTCTGGTTTTTCCTATGGTCATGTATGTTTTACTACATATTACCTTGCATGCTTTGATGACACGCCATAATCACGCGTGACATTCCATTTATCAAAATGGGGTGTTACATAAGGTTAGAACAAGCAAGGATATATCATATGGATATCGAGAAATTCTTCAAAGCAAACGATCGAGTGCTCCCATAAAACGAACATGAGAGGCTCCAATCGTGAAGATCATGATCATCTAAAAACCAAATATCACAAACAACCACGGAACAAAGGTTGGAAGGCAAAAATCCCCTCACGCTAACTACATTAGAAAGCGATAATATGTACATGGATAAGCATGGGACTCCCCCACGAGGCACCTCGTTTTTGATTACCGAGTAATGAGCTCGACTCGATCCCCTCAATACTAATTATCATTGGGGAAGGTGATTTAGCCGAGGTAGTTCAAAGAAGGAACTTCCCCGCCAAAGTAGTGCTTCAACCTGTAACACTCCAAAATGTGATATGCGGAAGCAGTGAAGCTCGGGGGCTATTACGTCATTGTATCATAGTTCAAGGTACAAGAGAACGACTCTAAATGAGACGTTTTATAAAAATACCTCGTTGAATTTAAATAAAAGCATCAAAGTACAAAAGGTCTCAGTTTCAAAAGATAGTGTGGCGGAATATAAAAGTTTAAAACAACAACGAGATAATAGTTCAAAAGCATAAGTAGATAAATGTCCGAAGATATCCAAGAAATGCATGCGGACTCCAAGTACTTCACACAGAAGATACAAATCATCATCAATTACCTGAGATAAATGCTAAATTAGGTCAACATAAAGTTGGTGAGAATATAGGTTTCAAGTAAAAATTCATAGTAAATCGATTTCAAATTTCATTTCATGTACACATGCAACTATAGGAGGTATAGTGGCAAGTGTAGGATAAATTGGGTGTTCACAATATTTATGATAGCTAAGCTCGTGACATCGAAACTAATGATCTAGTGCATACAATAGATTGTATACATAAATTTTACCCCAATAGAGCACCTATCCAAGATAACTCCGTTTACACAAATGGTATACACTCGTCCGGCGTCAGAATGCCCGAGTGGAGGTTGTCAACCCTCAATAGATCTATCCATATCATAAGAGCTTACTCCAGCAGAGTAATTAACGATTCACGATAGTGGGGAATACGGCTAAAGTAACTTAAGTTATCTCATAAATAGTGTTCACAAAACGTTCACAAAAAACTAGTTTTACTTGCGTCTAGAAGCAAGCATCAAAAGCCTTTATCACATCCCAAAATATTAAACATATAAAAACAGTTTAATAGGGATCTATAAACTCACCTAAAGCAACGATTCAAATCGCACACGTATGATCAAATAGTAGCGAGCAACTCTAGCAACAACCTAAATATAAGGGAAAATTTCATATATATCCCTCTTTTGACTCTAAATTTCATATATATCCAACCTTACTTCAAAATTTCATATATATCCCTCATTTTAATGCAAAATTTCATATATATCCAATCTTACTTAAAAATTTCATATATATATCCAATTTAAAACTTGAAATTTCATATATGTCCAAATACCTAATTTATATATAACAAAAAATTTTAAAGACATATCAATGATCATTTAAACCTAAAATAACCATTATATCCGCGTTTCTCTACCTAATAATATGCACATCTAATCACCAAAACAACGACAAATCATTAAGATTCCATAAAAAACAAATATAACTAACCTTGCAATAGACAATAACCCAATTTGATAAGAATACTGATTGTTGGGTTATCATCTATTGCAAGGTTAGTTACATTTGTTTTTATAGAATCTTAATGATTTTCTGTTATTTTGGTGATTAGATGTACATATTATTAGGTAGAGAAACGCGGATATAATGGTTATTTTAGGTTTAAATAATAATTGATATGTATTTTAAATTTTTTGTTATATATAAATTAGGTATTTGGACATATATGAAATTTCAAGTTTTAAATGGGATATATATGAAATTTTTAAGTAAGGTTGGATATATATGAAATTTCGCATTAAAATGAGGGATATATAAGAAATTTTGAAGTAAGGTTGGATATATATGAAATTTAGAGTAAAAAGAGGGATATATATGAAATTTTTCCTAAATATAATACTATAGTTTAGGCGCTAGCAATAAGTCACAATAGTTCGTCACGTACGTTACTCATCAATCATATATAGATATATTGTTTTGTAGTTAAAATCGTGACTTGTAGATATCATATCGTTATAAGCATCATAGTGTATATATATACTTAGACAAAAATATTTATTTTTGACTCGACGAAATTTCGACAGCCTTTCGGCGTAAATTTTAATTTGCCCAAATTTATCTTAATAAATTTTCCGACACAATTTCTAACAAAAATTTGGCAGCCTTTCGGCGTCACTTTAAAATTTGCCATTTTTAGTAAGTACCCAAATCTCGTCCTAATACCCCTAATTTCAACACTTCTCAATCACAATTATTACAACAAGTCATTTTCCCCGCAATAGTACCAGTTTCCACTTTTAACGCTCAAACTTTTAACAATGAACCAAGTATTCACATTTCGCGCTTATTACCCTTTCACAAAACGAGTCCAACATTTATACATACCATTTAGTACCCATTTCGACACTTAAAACAACTCCGTTTAACTCGAAAACGTCGTTTCGACCACTTTAAAAATCTAGACAGCAAGTACATTATAGTCTTTTTCACAAAAATTAAGTTTTCCGACAACGAAATTTGAATGACCATATCTTTCTCATTTTTACTCCGTTTTTAGCCCATAATATATCGAAACGAAGGTAATAACTTATATTTTCATAATATCGTAGTAAACTAGTGTCAAAACAATTTTTACGACCCTCTATGCCTCTTACAAAATTTGGACAGAATATATACTTTTCGTAAAAACTCATTTTCGACCATTTTCAAGCGTACCCACTAGTAGTAACACTATTAGTTCCCTTCAAATATTCATAAACACACTGAAAATAAAACATTTATCTTCAAGTCCATAAATCTAAAAATATACATTTTTATATTTTACAAGTCTTTCAAATAAAACATTTTCATTCATGGATCTAATAGATCCACACATTATTTTTATAGATCTAAAATATATCATGACCAAAAATAATTTTTATCTTTTTATTTCAAGAAAATAGTTGATGAGTAACATGCATGCATAGATCTTCAAAGATTATGCATGAAAAAGAAAGAGTCGAAAAAGGTTCAAGAAATAACCTTGAGTAACGATTCTACGTAACCACGATAACCCGATCTACGCTCTAATCAACTAAAAATCAACAAAACCCAACTTCTTTAAACTTCAACCAAAAACTTCTCAAATCAACAAACCAAGAAAACCCGTTCTTCTTTATGCTTGTACAAACCCTAGGATGTATTTATTTTGTGCTAAATATTCTTGAAATGGAGCTTCAAGAAATCAACAATGGAGGTTTTTGTGTGTGTGTTTGTGTCGTGTGTTTTTTAGAGAGAAAGAGAGTTGTGTGTTTTTTTTAGTGAGGTGAATGAGTGAAAGTGAGGTGTGAGTTGAGGTAAATATGGGTAATAAGTTAAAAGAGTTTAGGGTGTCTAAGGTTTAAGCTTATTTTGGCAAAGAGTAAAAGTTTTGTTATCTTGCATGTGGTGGAGTTTTTGGCCGGTTATGGGGGGTCCCACATGGGTAAATAATTCAAAATTTTTACTATGGTAACTAGTTAGAAGGTTTAAGGTAAAAAGGTTAATTAGTTTTAGGTAAATGTCGAAAAGTATATAGTTAAGTTTAAAATTACGTAAAACTTAAAAATTTGGCGAAATATATTAAATTTATGATTACTCGACAAAAACTGATATTTTATCATTTATAAAGTATTTTATGCATGCTAACGACGGTTAAACGTAAAAACGACGTAAAATACGAAAACGCGATACCTTAATTAAATATTCACAGAAAATACGATTTATTACTATAAATAGCAAAATACTAAAATACATGCATATAAACATATACATAAATATTTCAATACGATGTTCATGAAAATACGATCATGTTGTTAAAAACTAAACAGTTAAGCACATGATTCACAGATAACGAATAATCTCACGGATTATCGTCAATTCATTGACCGTCTCAGCATTTTGGTCAGATTCACAGAAAGTGTTCAGAATAATGACTGAGCATAGTGTCAATTCATTACTCGTCATCAAACAGTTTTTCAGAAAACGCGGGATAACCTCCCGGTTCCAACACAGTTAAATCACATAGTTGACTAAATAAAAAGTCAAAGGGTAAAATAGTCATTTTACAAGGTAGGAAAATTACCAGGTGTTACATCATCCCCTTGATAGAAGAAGCTTTGTCCTCAAAGCTTAGGAGTGTCACGGGCTCTAAAGTTGTCAAAGAGTTGCGGATATTTCTTGCGAAATTGATCCTCACGCTCCCATGTGAATTCAGGTCCACGTTTAGAATTCCACCTCACCTTGATGATCGGAATACAACTCTGCTTCAATCATTTGACCTCACGGTCCATGATCTCAACAGGTTCCTCGACAAATTGCATCTTGTCGTCTATTCGGAGTTCCTCCAACGGTATAACGAGTGTCTCATCAGAAAGGCACTTTTTCAAGTTCGAAACATGAAAAGTGTTGTGCACATGGCTCAACGCTTGCGGTAGTTCGAGACGATAGGCTACGGTTCCAACCTTTGCCAGAATTTTGAAAGGTTCAATATAACGGGGGTTCAGCTTTCCTCGCTTGCCAAAACGTACCACACCTATCCAAGGCGATACTTTTAGCATCACTTTGTCTCCCACTTGAAATTCGAGAGGCTTACGTCGAACGTCGGCGTAACTCTTTTGACCATCACGGGCTGCTTGAATTCGGCTCTTGATTTGAACAATCTTCTCAGTTGTTTCACGAATGAGTTCAGGGCCAGTGAGTTGACTATCCCCATCCTCACTCCAACACACAGGCGAGCGACATTTACGACCATACAACGCTTCAAACAGTGCAGCCTTAATACTGGTATGATAACTATTGTTGTAAGAGAATTCCACTAGAGGCAAATGTCTGTCCCATTGCTTACCAAAGTCAATCACGCAAGCACGCAGCATGTCTTCCAGCGTTTGAATAGTTCTCTCACTCTGTCCGTCAGTCTGCGGGTGATAAGCAGTACTCATGTCCAATTGCGTACCCACTGCTTTCTGAAGTGATTTCCAGATTTCTGAAGTAAATCTACCGTCTCTATCGGAAAATATCGAGATCGGTATTCCATGTTTTGCGACTACTTCCTTCAGTTAAAGTCTCATAAGCTTATCCATCGAATCATCTTCCTTCATAGCCAAAAAGTGTGCAGATTTCGTAAGTCAATCCACAATTACCCAAATTGTGTCATATCTGTTTGTCGTTTTAGGTAGCTTAGTTATGAAATCCATGGTTATGTTTTCCCACTTCCACATAGGAATTATAGGTTGAACCAACAATCCAGATGGTTTTTGGTGTTCTGTTTTCACTCTAGCACAAGTCAGACACTTCCCTACATACGTAGCGATCTCAGCTTTCATATATGGCCACCAATATAGCTTATTCATATCCTGATACATTTTGTCAGATCCTGTGTGAATCGAATACTTAGATTTACGCGAATCATGCATAGTCACGTCCCTTAGTCCTCCAAACCATGGTAACCAACTTCTACCATTTAGACATAGCGTTTCATTCGTGCTAGTCTCCAATTTCTTAGTAACCATTCCCCCTAGTTTCTCACTTCAACATGTTCAGGGTTAAGGGCTTCGGTTTGTGCTTCACGAATTTGCACAGGTAGGTTACGATTGATAATCATAGCTAACGATCTAACTCTACGTGTCATCAATTGTTCCTTTCTACTTAGCGCATCCGCCACTACATTGGCCTTCCCAGGGTGGTAGCGGATTTTACAGTCATAATCGCTGAGCAACTCGATCCATCGACGTTGTCTCATGTTCAGTTCCTTCTGGTCAAGAATATGTTGTAAACTCTTTTGATCGGTATAGACGACACACTTGGTTACATACAAGTAGTGTCTCCACAATTTCAAGGCAAATACCACCGCTCCTAGCTCCAAGTCATGCGTAGTGTAGTTATTCTCATGCGTTTTAAATTGTCGAGAAGCGTAGGAGATAACTTTCTTCCTTTGCATCAACACAGCTCACAATCCTTTTGCTGATGCGTCACAGTAGACCACAAAGTCTTCCGATCCTTCTGGTAACGATAGAATAGGCGCACTACACAACATTTGTTTCAACTTCTGGAATGATAATTCCTCTTTATCTACCCATTCGTATTTCACCTTCTTTTGAGTCAACTTCGTCAATGGCTTCGCGATCTTCGAGAATCCCTCGATGAATCTTCGGTAATATTTGGCGATTCCTAAGAATTGGCGAATTTCAGTCGGTGTCGTAGGAGCAGTCCACTCCCTAATTGATTCAATCTTGGCGGGATCAACATGAATCCCCTTCCTATCAATAACGTGACTTAGAAATTTTGCTCTTGGCAACCAAAAATCACACTTCGAGAACTTAGCGTACAATTCCTCCTTCTTAAGCAATTTCAATATTATCTTAAGATGTTCCTCATGTTCTTTCTTATTCCTTGAGTAAATCAGTATGTCGTCGATGAACACAATGACAAACTTGTCCAAATACGGTTTACACACCCGGTTCATGAGGTCCATAAACACAGCAGGTGCGTTTGTCAAACCGAATGGCATCACTTGGAACTCATAGTGTCCATACCTAGTCCTAAAAGTAGTATTTGGAACATCTTCCTCACGGAATCTTAATTGGTAATAACCAGACCTAAGGTCAATCTTCGAGTAAACGCTCGATCCTTGCAACTGATCAAACAGATCATCGATCCTATGTAACGGGTAACGGTTCTTGATGGTAAGTTTGTTCAACTCACGATAGTCGATACACATCCGAAAACTCCCATCCTTCTTCTTTACAAATAAGACTGGAGCTCCCAAAGGTGAAGAACTCGGTCTTATGAATCCTTTATCGGTCAACTCTTATAGTTGCGTCGTTGGTTCTTGCATTTCTGACAGTGCTAAACGGTAAGGCGCTCGAGCAACAGGTGCAACTCCCGATATTAAATCGATCTGGAATTCAACTTGTCTAGCCGGCGGTAATCCAGGCAAATCTTCAGGAAAGACATCCGGAAAATCTCGTACGATAGGTACATCTTCCAACCATTTTTCTTCCGTCTGTTTTTCAGTAACACAGGCCAAAAATATGTGGCAACCTTCCGAAAAAACTTTTGAGCCTTAATACGCGAGATAATGTTCAGTCGTGACTTTCCTTTTCCGTTACTTGTATCCCCTTGTACCTCCAAAACTTCATCACCAAATGGTAAACGAACGATCTTCTCGTCGCATACAATCGTAGCATGATATCTCGACAACCAATCCATTCCGATAATCACGTCAAAACTCCCTAACTCAACAGGCATAAGGTCAATTATGAAAGGATGACCTAGAAGATTTAAAGTGCATCCACGAAGTATAGTGTCGGCTTCTATCAAATTTCCATTAGCTAACTCAATAGTGTACTTAGTGTCTAAGGGCGAAGGGGTCACATCAAGTAAAACACTAAAAACAATCGACACAAAACTCCTATCGGCTCCAGTATCAAATATAATAGAAGCATAACGACCATTGAGAAGAAACGTACCCGTCACAACGTCGGGGTTTTGTTGCGCTTCTCCTCCTCCAATCACATAGACCCTTCCACGAGCTTCCCCAGCTTTAGCAATCTTTCCTTGGTCCTTATTCTTTTTCTTTGGGCACTCATTGCTGTAGTGTCCCTTTTGCTGATATTCAAAACAAGTGATGTTGGCTTTCGGGTTGGGTGGTGTTTTACAGTCTCTAGCAATGTGTCTAGTTTTCTTGCAGTTGTGACATTGTACATTGCATTGTCCATTGTGGTGACGCTTACATCGGTTGCACAAAGGTAACGTCCCATTGTATACTCCCTTTTCCCCAGTACCAGAAGTGTACGCTTTCACGGTTTCTTGTCACTTATTCGGGTAGTTCCCATGGTTGTTCCTTTGGTTATTCCCCCATTTTCTCTTGTTTTCTATGGCATTCCCAGCATTTGCTCGAACAACTTGGTCCATCAGACTGAGAGCCATCCTTATAGCATCACTAACTTTTGTCGGTCCACACGATGTCACATTCCCTTGAACTCTACCAGGTGAACCCCAAATATTGCGCTTAACCTTCTTTTCTTCATCTGGAACCATTCCAGGACATAGCAAACACAACTCTTGGAACCTCCTAGTGTGCGCACCAATGTCATTGTTCTTCACAGTCGGGTTCCACAGTTCAATTTCCATTTTCTGAATCTCATTACGAGGACAGTACTGCTTAGTCAACAACTTCTTAAGTTCCTCCCAACTCATTCCATACGCCTCCTCGGCTCCAACCGTCTACACATGGGTGTTCCACCATGTCAACACTCCAGCAGCTAAAGTACAAGTAGAATAAGTCACTCGGTTTTCAACAGTACATCCACTGACACAGAACACAGATTCCATCTTTTCAACCCAACGAGCTATTCCAACAGCTCCTTCAGTACCATTAAAATTCAAGGGGTCACAACTTCTAAAGTCCTTGTAAGTACACGGCTTAGGCGGTCGATTGTCAACATCGTTCTGTGGTGCTTGGTTCACGTTGTTGTTAGCTTGAATGTTTGCCAATGCAGCGGTCACTCGTTGTATAATTAGTTCTTCCAATTGTTCGTCGGTCATACCGTTACGTGTTCACCATTGTTTCTCCACGTTAAGACAACAATGCAAATAAGGTTCAAGCACGAATATACACGTTATATATTTCTTATGCTAAAATAAAATGCAGAATTTAATAGTACAACAAACATAGAAAGGATAGTCACTGGTCAAAGTCATAAAGTTAAATTCTCATTCATAATCAAAATATCAAGTACATAGTCATAAAATAAGAGTTTGATTACATCTAGTCTACTCCAACTAACCAAGTACTACTCTAGTTTAGTGGATATAATGCCCAAAAGATAAAAGATGTCAATCTACTCTAGAATTCAGCACAATAACGATGAAACTCTAAGTGTGACGACGATGATCACACTCAGCACATCTCGGTGAGTCACTCCTCGGGTCTCCATCTGCAGCTCAGTCTCCACTACGAACTGACTCCAACTCACGCCTCAAACTAGCAATCTCCTCAAGTGCGGTCTCCAACAAGTCGCGGGTATCCCCATTATTCTCTAACAATCCAAAAACGCATCCTCAAGTCGACGAAAACGAACAGCATCTGAATCTCTAGCAGATCCTATCATAACAACACATGACCTAGGTCTAGAGGGCTCTCCAACATGATGAGTAGGTGGTGTAGAAACAGTAGTAGCAACTCGACTCCCATGAGTAGGCGATGTCTCAGGTGTAGCGTGTGAATCAGACATACGAATCTTCTTCCCTAGGCATGACGAATCAGAATCGGACAAAGCTCGAGATCTAACACCGGATGGTCCAACTCCATCAGCAGGTGGTACAGTATCATCGGAATCGGTATAAACCTCAGCTGGTGGCGTACCCCATAATGCTTTCCTCTCCTATCTAAACCGCTGACATGGAACAGTAGGCTTCTTCTTCAAGTTGGATGTCTTCCTAATCTCACTCCTCCTACTGGGCTCAACTCTCTCAGGTACAACAGTCAAAGCATCAACCCTACTATCATCATCAGCCTCAGCATCTTCGCTATCACTACTAGCCACAATCATCCAAACATTAGTATCACTCTCAATCTCATCATCCATGTCCTCATCATCCTCACGATCTACCTCATATCCATCCATATCATCATCACCCTCATGATCTACCTCAACACCATCCATATCATCCTCATGACCTACCTCATATCCATCCATACCCTCATCACCCTCGTGATCTACCTCAATACCATACATATCATCCTCATCATCCTTATCACCCTCCTCCGGATCCTCGTCAAGGTCATACTCCGCAACTTCCTCCTCAGGATCAGCCTCCTCAAGAGCCTCATCTGGGTCATTCTCCGGCTCGACATGACCTGGTATCATCTCAATCTCGTCTTACCACTCTTCATCAGCAGAGTCGGGCTGGTAAATAATAGTAGATGACGACATAACCTGCAACAACCAAAATGTGTATTAAAGCAGTTGTAGGGTATGCATGAAATAATCATGTATAGAAATTAAAGTATGCAAATCAGCGAAATGCATATATATATAATACATATAAGGTATTACATAATATATATTACATATTACGTATAGTGTTATCCTACGTAATACATTATGTAGTACACCTATGTATACAGAGTAACAATTAGCCACATCGGTTATAGTCTAGGCCTAAGATGCAAACCTAGTTCTCTAAAACCAAGGCTCTGATTACCAAATCTGTAACACCCCAAAATGTGTATATGCAGAAGCGGTGAAGCTCGGGGCTGTTACGTCATTGTATCATAGTTCAAGCTACAAGAGAATGACTCTAAATGAGACGTTTTATAAAAATACCTCGTTGAATTTAAATAAAAGCATCAAAGTACAAAAGGTCTCAGTTTCAAAAGATAGCGTAGCGGAATATAAAAGTTTTAAACATCAACGAGATAATAGTTCAAAAGCATAAGTAGATAAATGTCCGAAGATATCCAAGAAATGCATGCGGACTCCAAGTACTTCACACATCAGATAGAAATCATCATCAATTACCTGAGATAAATGCTAAATTGGGTCAACATAAAGTTGGTGAGAATATAGGTTTCAAGTAAAAATTCATAGTAAATCGATTTCAGATTTCATTTCATGTACACATGCAACTATAGGAGGTATAGTGCCAAGTGTAGGATAAATTGGGTGTTCACAATATTTATGATAGCTAAGCTCGTGACATCGAAACAAATGATCCAGTGCATACAATAGATTGTATACATAAATTTTGCCCCAATAGAGCACCTAGCCAAGATAACTCCGTTCACACAAATGGTATACACTCGTCCGGCGTTAGAATGCCCGAGTGGAGGTTGTCAACCCTCAATAGATCTATCCATATCATAAGAGCTTACTCCAGCATAGTAATTAACGATTCACGATAGTGGGGACTACGGCTAAAGCAACTTAAGGTATCTCATAAACAGTGCTCACAAAACGTTCACAGAAATCTAGTTTTACTTGCGTCCAGAAGCAAGCATCAAAATCATTTATCACATCCCAAAACATTAAACATATAAAAATAGTTTAATAGGGATCTATAAACTCACCTCAAGGAACGATTCAAACCGCACACGTATGATCAAATAGTAGCGAGCAACTCTAGCAACAACCTAAATATAATACTATAGTTTGCGCTAGGAAATAAGTCACAATAGTTCGTCACGTACGTTACTCATCAATCATATATATATATATTGTTTTGTAGTTAAAATCGTGACTTGTAAATATCATATCGTTATAAGCATCATAGTATATATATATACTTAGACAAAAATATTTATTTTTAACTCGACGAAATTTCGACACCCTTTCGGCGTAAATTTTAATTTGCCCAATTTTATCTTAATAAATTTTCCGACACAATTTCTAACGAAAATTTAGCAGCCTTTCGGCGTCACTTCAAAATTTTCCATTTTTAGTAAGTACCCAAATCTCGTCCTAATACCCCCAATTTCAACACTTCTCAATAACAATTATTTCAACAAGTCATTTTCCCCGTAATAGTACCAATTTCCACTTTTAACGCTCAATCTTTTAACAACGAACCAAGTATTCACATTTCGCGCTTATTACCCTTTCACAAAACGAGTCCAACATTTATACATACCATTTAGTACCCATTTCGACACTTAAAACAACTCCGTTTAACTCTAAAACATCGTTTCGACTACTTTTAAAATCTAGACAGCAAGTACATTATAGTCTTTTTTCACAAAAATTAAGTTTTCCGACAACGAAATTTAAATGACCTATCTTTCTCATTTTTACTCTGTTTTTAGCCCATAATATATCGAAACGAAGGTAATAACTTATATTTTCATAATATCGTAGTAAACTAGTGTCAAAACAATTTTTACGACCCTCTATGCCTCTTACAAAATTCGGACAGAATATATACTTTTCGTAAAAACTCGTTTTCGACCGTTTTCAAGCGTACCCACTAGTAGTAACACTACTAGTTCCCTTCAAATATTCATAAACACACTCAAAATAAAATATTTATCTTCAAGTCCATAAATCTAAAAATATACATTTTTATATTTTACAAGTCTTTCATATAAAACATTTTCATGCATGGATCTAATAGATCCACACATTATTTTTATAGATCTAGAATATATCATGACCAAAAATAATTTTTATCTTTTTATTTCAAGAAAATAGTTGATGAGTGACATGCATGCATAGATCTTCAAAGATTATGCATGAAAAAGAAAGAGTAAAAAAGGTTCAAGAAATAACTTTGAGTAACGATTTTACGTAACCACGATAACCCGATCTACGCTCTAATCAACTAAAAATCAACAAAACCCAACTTCTATAAACTTCAACCAAAAACTTCTAAACCAACAAACCAAGAAAACCCATTCTTCTTTATGCTTGTACAAACCCTAGGATGTATTTATTTTGTGCTAAATGTTCTTGAAATGGAGCTTCAAGAAATCAACAATGGAGGTTTTTGTGTGTGTGTTTTTGCCGTGTGTTTTTGAGAGAGAAAGAGAGTTGTGTGTTTTTTTAGTGAAGTGAATGAGTGAAAGTGAGGTGTGTGTTGAGGTAAATATGGGTAATAAGTTAAAAGTGTTTAGGGTGTGTAAGGTTTAAGCTTATTTTGGCAAAGAGTAAAATTTTGGTTATCTTGCATGTGGTGGAGTTTTTTGCCGGTTATGGGGGCTCCCACATGGGTAAATAATTCAAAAGTTTTACTATGGTAACTAGTTAGAAGGTTTAAGGTAAAAAGGTTAATTAGTTTTAGGTAAATGTCGAAAAGTATATAGTTAAGTTTAAAATTACGTAAAACTTAAAAATTTGATGAAATATATTAAATTTATGATTACTCGACGAAAAATGATATTTTATAATTTATAAAGTATTTTATGCATGCTAACGACGGTTAAACGTAAAAACGACGTAAAATACGAAAACGCGATACGTTAATTAAATATTCACATAAAATACGATTTATTACTATAAATAGCAAAATACTAAAATACAGGCATATAAACATATACATAAATATTTAAATACGCTGTTCATGAAAATACGATCATGTTGTTAAAAACTAAACAGTTAAGCACATGATTCACAGATAACGAATAATCTCACGAATTATCGTCAATTCATTGACAGTCTCAGCATTTTGGTCAGATTCATAGAAAGTGTTTAGAATAATGGCTGAGCACAGTGTCAAGTCATTACTCGTCATTAAAACAGTTTTTCAGAAAACGCGGGATAACCTCCCGGTTCCAACACAGTTAAATCACATAGTTGACTAAATAAAAAGTCAAAGGGTAAAATAGTCATTTTACAATGTAGGAAAATTCCCAGGTGTTATATGGCCATTCAACTTGAAATTAGGACCATCATTTTGAGCTAGCTCGATGGTCCCATAAGGAAACACTTGGGTAATGGTGAATGGACCCGACCAACGGGATTTCAACTTGCCGGAAAAGATTTTCACTATCGAGTTAAAAAGCAACACATGATCTCCAATGTTAAAAACCCGGTTTTTAATTTAGAATCATGAAACTTTTTAGTTTTCTCTTTATAAATCAGTGAGTTTCAATAAGCAATATCCCTTAATTCATCCAATTCATTAAGTTGCATTTTCTGGTGTTTTCCCGCGGTCTCAATGTCATCATTACAATGCTTTAGGGCCCAATAAGCTTTGTGTTCGAGTTCAATTGGAAAGTGACAATTCTTCCCATACACGAGCTTGTAAGGAGTGCACCCAATAGGCGTCTTGATGAGACTGCTTTTATACATAGTCTCATCGTCCAAAACGGGCTTAAAATGTATTAAATATCATGAAAAAGGCCAAATATATGCTTGTGTTTGTTACTTGTGTATTTTAGGTACGAATATTGAGAAAATGGCAAAAGATCACAAGAAACAAGCAAAAAACAAATACGGGAAACGAAGCCGCACAATGAACCAGCCCTAGTGTTGATTTTCTATGAATAACCCTTGAAGAAATGAAGATTGTACAAGAAGTGTCCTCCAATATTGAAGAATTTACAGTCTAAACCCTTGTTTATTCATAATTACAATTTTGGTCCTTAAAGTTTGTCAAAATGCAAAAAGGACCCTCCACTTTGAAGAATTGGCAAGAATGGTCCCTCAAAAAATGAAGACTTGTCAATATTAGTCCTCCAAGAAGTCAATCTCACAAGTCAAGACCATAATCTTTGAAGAAAATGCCAAAACATACCTTCAAGAATCATCAAATGGCAATAAATACCCCTGAAAATACTTTGGAAAAGTATTTGGGGCAAAAGTCTAAAAACTGAAACTTATTTCTAAAGGGACTTCAGTTTTGGCTTGTTTTAACACAAAGTGAAAGAAACAAAGGAGACAAGGGACTAAACATGGCAGACAACCAAACTAACCTTAACCAATCCCCATGTGCCACCTCACCCCACTCACCCTCTCATCCAATCAGCTCTCACCATCCCACCACGTCATTTCCCACCCACACCGGTTTTAACTAATCTTGGATTAGTTTATTAATTGGCGCTAAACATAACCTTTAAAACCCAAATCAGATTAAACTTGTTACTTTTCACATGAAGACAAAATTTGGGTATTCATTCATCACTTTAAGTTAGGCCTTAATCATTTCAAGATTTATGATTAAGGGTCCTAATAACATAACCCAACCTCTAAAACATGTGCCACGTCACCCCACAATTCACATGTTGAGGCCCCTGCTACAAAGTTGGACAAGATGCCAAAATACTACCAAAATCCAGCGTCCCACATAACATAAGCACCTTATGAGCCCTTTGATCAATTCCACATGCTTGTAACTCCACAAACGTCCAAGAAGAAGTCACATGATTCCAAGTTTTCAAAAATCTACAAGGGAAAATTGGGGACTTCACAAGTAGGGTTTATGTTATTTTTCAGCTTCCTTGGTCTCATTGTAGCCTATATAAAGGCATTAGGACCTTACATTTTCAGTTGCTCTTGGTTTTCCTTTGGTTAACATTTCTGTAAATTCTCTTTCTTTATTAATTAATTGTGTTTGAAATTGTGTGACGAATTCCAAGTGCCATCTTAATCTATGCTTGTTTATGTTTAATGTTTATGAATTTTGAATCCTAAAACCTGTTTTTAAAGATTGTGCAAGAAATTGCATAATTTTCCAAAAACATGATATTTTGCTAAGTCCTTGGTACATCTTTGGAATTTTTGGATTACAAGTGATCTAAACACCCTGATAACGAGCTTATCAAGGTGTTGGGAGCTTGTGGTTTGGGGATAATCAAAGAGTGGGTACAAGGGTTGCATTAATCAAGCTTTTTCTGCTTTTTGTTTTTCATATTTTGTGTTCTAACCTTGTTCAATCTTAGCAGCCTTGTTCTGGAAGCTTATGCCTTGTTTTGCTAGGCACATCAACTCAAAAATTCATGAGTGTGGATGAACATTTATGAGGTTTGAGCCCTTGAACCCAAAAATCTATCAAAATACTTGAATTTTGTGATTTTGAGTTCTGCTATTGTTCTTGTTGTTTTTGTGGCTTAATCTTGCTTGATACTGCATAATATAGTTGTTATTGTGTTTAATTGGGCTTGGGTAATACTAAATCACACTTATTCTTTGTTAAAATTGGATTTGAAAAAGATAAGGGGTGTTTGGGTTAACCTGTTTAAGATCACAAAGTGTTTTTGAGTTATTGGAAGGTGTTGTTTAGTGTTTGTATCTGCTTAATACTTGATTGTGTGCTAATTCTGCAAGTTTTCAGCTTTAAAACATCAAATCTAAGATTGTACTATAACTCACTTGATTTTTCTTATTTTGACCTAAGATTTTGGAAACACCTAGAGTGTATGCATGTTTAGGGCTAACAAGTGTTAAATCAAAGTTTGTGTATCCTGTTAAGAATATTTGAGGGTTTGAAATTGGATTTGTGGTCAAGTATATCAGCAAAGTATCATAACTGCTTGTTCTTGTTCATCAGTAACTTTCATTAGCTTGAATATGGATCTAGACTTTGAATCAATGCATGAAACCTGTTTATATTTGTTCATTTGAATTATTTATAGCTTGTGTATGCATTTGGTGAAGTTTGGCTGGCTTATTCTTGCTAAAAGTGCTTATTGAGTTGAAACTACTTATTGTTCATATATGGGCAAAATCTGGTGATCTTTTGATTAAACTGTATTAATTGGCTTGTTGGATTTGTGATTTTGTTGTTGTTATTGACTCCTTGTGATTAACTGATCACTTGGGTGCCTTTGCTTAACCTTAATCCACAAAAAAGTCACATAAGACAAAAAGTCAAAAAGGTCAAGCAGTGGAAACTTTTCCCACTTCTGAACCCCCAAAACTAGCCCCTGCTAGTGTTAAAATCAAAACAGCTTATTCATAAGCCATTTTGGCTTATCCAGACTTGCAACAACTTATTTTTGTGATAGATCTTCCTTATTTGACCCATTGGTTTGATCTAAAGATTATTAGAGTTTGAATTTTAAGTTTAACTAGAAAACTAATCAAGTTGACTTTTACATAAGTGCTTAATTGCTTATTCTGGCTTATTTAGTGTGCTTATTGGAAAACGTTTTGATTATTCTGCTTCGTTAAGTCATTTAAAACCTTTTGAAACTTGAATAAGCGCTTGAGGTGGTCTAGAACTCAAAAACGACTATTTTGTCGTTTTGTGAAGAGAGTCTTGGCTTATTTCAGGCTTATTTCTTATGCTTTTTCAAATTTTCTTTTCACAGATCTCTTTGGTAACTCAAAAGAAGCTTGTGTGTCAAATTAGAGCTTATGGCATTAGCTTATGGCTTAATGGGCTCAAAAGCCCATTAAGAATAAGCTGTTGACATGATAAGCTGTGATAAGCAATTTTCAGCTTTTAGGCCTTTAGAGTTTTGTTCTTAAAATCAGATTTTAAGTCAGATAGTAAGTTTTGGGCTTATTTGGTTGACTTTTTCTTATTGGGCCAAATTATAAGCCCATTAAGGGACTGTTTTGTCATTTAGCCCATTTTAAGGCCCAATAGTGGTATTTTGGTAATATCAAGTGCATTTTTGTTTTATTTAGGTTAAAATAAAGTAGTTTGCAACTTCTTAGAACTTTTTATAAATTTTGGATTTTTATTAATATTTTATTATTAAAAATTAAAATTTAGATTTTTACAAGTTTTTCATTTTTCTTAGTTCAAATACATTAAGTTAGGAATTTTACAATTTTTAGATTAATTTTATTGTCATTAGATTAATTTTTAGAATTATTTTAAGTTTTAATAGTTTTTAATTATTTTTAAATAGTTTTTATTAATTTTAAAATTTTCAAAAATAGTTTTAAATTTAGTTAATTCATTTTAGAGGTTTACTAGTTAAAAAATCTCATTTTGGACTTTTTGTTAATTATATTGATTTTTTGGCTTTAATTAGCATTAAAAAATTAATATTTAATTAAATAAAAGGTTTGAGTGATTTTTGAATTTTTACGAACTAAAAATAAGGATTTATTACAATTTTCTAGGAATTTTTAGGGTTATTTTTAAATTTGGTCACTTTTAACGGTTTTACGTGCACGACTTATCGTCTTAGTTTAATTCATAATCGTAACCGTCATTCCTTTCTACTTTCTTTTCTCATTTCTTTGTTTTATCAATGTAATCACAAACACTTAATCATCTCTTTACACAACACACTTGCCTCCTTGAGAACGATCCCCACATTGGTTCATTAACTTGTGGTTTTCCTAAACCATTTGTGTACTTACCCTAATTACACTTTGTTTTCCTAAACAAGTGCTAATTTAAAACCATCTTTTTGGCGCTGCTGCCTGGGAGGCGTGTTGTGTTTTGATTTGAACAATTGTTGTTTTTATACTAACCATAATATCTATTTGTATTAGTAGCACTCCACTAGTACGTATTATCGGTTTTCGTTTTTTGTATGAATATTACTATATTGTATACGTACAACAATAAATTCACCAGTACTCCAAAAGTGTGAAAACACAACCTTGATTAGGAAGTCATTACTCAATCATTGTATTCAAATCTCAAACAAGAAAGAAAAGGCAAAATAGATAAATACTTTCGTGAAGCTTAATTTTGAAAAACACAAACTATATGGTGGGTATAAGGCGGGTATTATAAAATATAACCTAAGGAAAAAGGCTCTTAAGTGCTTCGCGCCGCCTCATTTCCCCGCTTGCTTGTGCGTGTTTAGATAAAAAGGGCTAATTGAGGGTTTGCCAACCAAAGTATTATCTAAGTATCTTATATATTTTCTTGGTTTCATTTGATTAAACCCTCTTGAACGTTTTGGTGTTCCACTAACGTTCTAAAGTCATCGAAGGCGTTCACGTCACGTGATCGTTTTCATTCCTTGAGGCTTCTTTAATCAAGATATTTGATTAAGGAGGAGATTTGTAGATTTTTGTCTACCTAATACAATCACAAAATCCAAAAAAAAAGTAAAAACAGTCAAAAACCACAAAAAAATTGGAAAAATTAAAAACACCAAAAAGAATTTTCTTTGCTCATCCCCACGTTGTACGTGAAGTTTATGCTTACTCGTAATCAAGCAAGACGTGCACGTAAACGAAAAAACCGAAAGGAGTCCACACCTACTTCTAATCTTTCTAGTGAGGAGTCTCCTATTGACGAACCTATCGTAGAAGAAGAACCAATCATGGCGAATCGAACTATGATGGAGTTACTTCAAGCACCCACCAAGGGTTATAGAGAGGCTATTGTGATTCCCGCTATCCTTGCAGAGAATTTTGAAGTGAAAACGGGTTTGTTGTCGATGATCCAAAACAACAAATTCTATGGTGATGAAAAGGACAACCCGCACAACCATATCCGCCAATTCTATCGTCTTACCGCTACTTGCTAGTTTAAGGACGTTGCTAATGATTCGATTAAGATGATGCTTTTTCCGTATTCCTTAGCGGGGCCCGCTAAAATTTGGTTAGAGAAAGAGCCACCCAATTCTATATTGACGTGGAAGGATCTCGTTTCTAAGTTTGTGAACCAATTTTTCCCGCCCTCAAAGACAACTCATTTGAAAAACGAGATTTCAAAATTTTCACAAGAATTTAATGAGAGTTTTTCAACGTCTTGGAATAGGTTTAAGGAAATGTTCCATGAGTGTCCTCATCACAGTTTTTCCGACTTGCATCAAATTGACACGTTTTACAATGGTTTATATGATCATGAAAGGGATTATCTTAATGCCGCCGCGGGTGGTAATTTTTTGTGTAAAACGGTTGAGGAAGCGTTGTTGATAATTGAGAATAGATCTAAGGTGTATAGTCCTCGTAACACATCGAGTGTTCGTAAGGCTTCGTCTTCGGCTTCACCTTCATTGTCCAATACCATTGATGCTTGCCAAATTGAGGCGAACTTGGAAAACAAAATCTTTGATAAGCTTAAAGGACTTTTAATTGAATTCAAAGTTGGTGAACAAAGTACTCCCGCTATGGCTAAAGCGGTTGAGGTTTCATGTATGTATTGTGGTGGAGGTCATGATTTCTCTGAGTGCATTACCAACGGTGGTAACACTTCGAGTGCCTAGGCAGCCACGGGAACTTACAACCAAAACGGTCAAGTTACCCGCTCTAATCAATTGACTCCACCGGGTTTTGCTCCGAATTAAAATGCGAACAACAACTATTAAAACAATCAAGTTGGTTTCAAAAACAATTACAAAGGGAACAATTATGGGAATCAAGGGGCTAATAACAATCAAGTTTCAAACAAAAATCAAAACAATGATTTTCAAAACAACAACAAAGGTTTGCAAACATTGAAAGATCTTCCAAATGAATTTGTTGAATACGCAAATGGAAACGATGCTAGGTTTGATAATATTCAAAGAGAGATCATTAGCATAAGATCCGAGTTTAAGAATGACTTGAAAAAGGAGTTGAAAAGTGAGTTAGCAAATGAGCCTAAGATCCATACAAACAAAATGGAGGGAAATGTAACTAGGTTACTACAAAAGCAACAAAAAATGGAACAAGGGAAACATGAAATAAAACAAGAGATGATTAAGACCGAGAAGAGGCAATCTATTTTTGAGGATAAAATTCCATCCATGTTTGAGGCTATAATGTGCAAACCGTCTTCGAGTAGTCTTCCTAGTAATACCATATCGAACCCTAATAGAGAGATGAAAGTGATTACCACATGAAGTGGTAAGACACTTAAGGAACCGACTCCTCAACCAATTGCTCCTACGGAGGAAGCAATTGAGGAAGAACCCGAGGTGGTGGTCGAAAAGGAGCATGTCCCAATCCCACGAAGTACCGCTCATGCCACACCTATGGTTGACCCATTACCACATTTAGAACCCGAGATTCTAAAGGATATGCCTATGCCCTAACCCACACCACCTTTGCCCTATCCATCGAGACTTAGAAAGGAGAAAAGTCAAGAGCGCGACAATTACCAATTTGAGCTTTTTATGAAAATGTTTCGTGACATTCATTTTAATATGTGTTTTGCCGATGCTTTGGTCATGATGCCTCGATTTGCCGCTAACTTCAAGAGTATGTGGAACAACAAGGAGAAATTTCAACAATTCTCTAGTTGTTCGTCGGTTTATCTTAAACGCATACCTCAAAAAGTCGATGATCCCGGTAAATTCTTGATTCCATGTGCAATCCAAGATATCAAGAATGCTATGCCTTGGCCGATCTTGGTGCTAGTATTAACTTGATGCCAATTGCAATCTTCAAGTCGCTCAATCTTCCTTATCTTACTCCTTCACTAATGTCTATCGAATTGGCCGATCATTCCACGATTCCCGCATGTCGATTGGCCGAAGACGTTTTTGTGAAAGTGGGAAAGTTCTATTATCCGGTAGACTTTATCGTTGTCGATATTCCCACGGATCCTCAAGTTCCTCTTATTTTAGGTCGTTCGTTTTTAGAACGTATATGGCTTTGATTGATGTGCATGCTAGAAAGATCACCTTACGTTTCAACGACGAGGAACTTGTTATAAACGCAACTCAAAATTCTCAAATTTCTCATGTTTATTCCGTTGCTACCATAAACCTCGTTGATATGATCGACGTTGTTTGCAAGGAATTTTCACAAGAAGTTCTAGGTTTTGGTGATGATGAAAATAGTGGCAATCCCACTATGCTTGATCCCATTCTTGATAACTCGACACCAACCTTCACTCCATTTGAAGGTGGTGGTTTTACGTTGGAAGAATTTGATGTTCCACGTACTTGTGACGAAGACCTCGACAACGATGAGGACTTCTCGATTACCAAGGATTTTCTTAACGATTTCCCATTTCCTCCACCCGAGGAGGTTATGAGTATCGAGCCCAAATCTTCAATTGAGGATCCACCAATCCTCGAGTTGAAAGATTTACCTCCTCATCTTGAATATGTATTTTTGGAGGAGGACGATAAGTTGCCGGTTATTATTGCGAAAGATCTTTCGAATGATAAAAAACCGCACTTGTCGATGTTCTAAAGGACCACAAAGGGGCAATTGTGTGGAAATTATCCGACATTAAGGGGAATGATCCCAAATTTTTTCCCCACAAAATCTTAATGGAGGAGGACTACAAACCCGTAATCCAATGTCAAAGGAGGGTGAACCCCAAAATTTACGACGTCATAAAAAAGGAAGTCCTAAAATTCCTTGACGCGGGAATGATTTACCCTATTTCTGATAGCCCTTGGGTGAGTCCTATTCATTGTGTCCCTAAGAAGGGAGGAATGACCGTTGTGCCAAACGATGCCAACGAGTTAATTCCAACTCGACTCGTGACCGGTTGGAGGGTGTGTATCGACTATTGTAAGTTGAATCACACCACTCGTAAAGACCATTTTCCCTTGCCCTTCATGGATCAAATGTTGGAGTGTCTTGCGGGAAACGATTTCTATTGCTTTTTAGATGGTTTTTCTGGTTACTTCCAAATCCCCATCGATCCTCGTGATCAAGATAAAACTACGTTTACATGTCCATATGGAACGTTTGCTTATAATAGAATGCCATTCGGACTTCGTAATGCACCGAGAACCTTTCAAAGGTGCATGATGGCTATTTTTCATGACTTGATCGAGAAGACGATGGAAGTCTTTATGGATGAATTTTCCGTGTTTGGTTGTTCGTTCACTTCGTGTTTGTCGAATCTTGAGAGAATGCTAAAACGTTGTGAGGAAACCAACCTTGTGCTAAATTGGGAAAAATGTCATTTTATGGTTAAAAGTGGAATCGTCTTAGGGCACAAGGTTTCGAAAGCGGAGATTGAGGTCGACAAAGCTAAGGTAGACTTCATCGCCAAATTACCTCATCCCAAAACCGTTAAGGGAGTTAGGAGTTTCCTAGGCCACACGGGCTTTTATCGTCGATTCATCAAGGATTTTTCAAAGATTTCTCGACCTATTACACATCTCCTCGAAAAAGAAGAACCTTTTGTCATTAACGAATATTGTGTACGAGCCTTTGAAATCCTTAAGAGGAAACTTACCGAAGCTCCTATTCTTGTTGCTCCCAATTGGAACCTCCCCTTTGAGCTCATGTGTGATGCTAGTGACTACGCTATTGGGGCCGTTCTGGGGCAACGTCATGAAAAACACTTCTTGCCTATTCTCTATGCAAGCAAGACGATGACCGATGCTCAATTGAAATACAGTACAACGGAGAAGGAATTCCTTGCCGTGGTATATGCATTTGAGAAATTCCTACCTTACCTTGTCTTGACTCGATGCATAGTGTATACGGATCATTCAGCTATCAAGTATCTTATGGCAAAACAAGATGCAAATCCGAGATTACTTCGTTGGATTCTCCTCCTACAAGAATTTGATGTCGAAATCCTTGACTAAAAAGGAGCTGAGAATCTAGCAACCGATCATCTTTCTCGTTTGGAAGATACTCTCCAAAGTGTTTACGAGCCAAAGGGAATCACTGAAACATTTCCTCTCGAGACACTTGGTGTAGTGAATTCTAAGCCTCATTCATCTACCCCATGGTTTGCGGACATCGCAAATTACCATGCGGGGAACTTCATCATTAAGCGTATGACGACTCAACAAAAATGAAAATTCTTTCGTGACGTCAAGTTCTATTTTTGGAACGACCCTTACTTGTTTCGGACTTGTGCGGCTCAAATTATTCGACGTTGTGTATTTGGCACCGAAGCTTCTAACATCCTTAGAGCTTGTCATGAGGGACCCACGGGTGGTCACCACGGTGCTAATCTCACGGCTAAGAAGGTCTTTGATGCCGGTTTCTTTTGGCCTACTATTTACCGAGATGCACATGCACTTGTGAAGTCGTGTGACTCATGCCAACGACAAGGAAAAGCCTCACAAAACGATGAAATGCTACAAAATATCATCCAAGCGTGTGAGATCTTTGATATTTGGGGCATTGACTTTATGGGGCCGTTCCCATCATCTCGTGGTAGTAAGTACATCCTTGTCTTCGTTGACTACCTATCTAAGTGGGTAGAAGCTATGGCTTTGCCCACGAACGATGCTCGTGTGGTAGTCAAGTTTTTGAAAAGCTTGTTTTCTCGGTTTGGAACCCCTCGTGCGATCATAAGCGATCGTGGAACCCATTTTTGTAACGACCAATTCGAAAGGGTCCTAAGGGAATATGAGGTTACACATCGTCTTTCTACGGCTTATCACCCACAAACGAGTAGGCAAGTCGAGGTTTCAAACCGAGCTTTGAAGAGGATCTTGGAGAGATCGATTGGGGAAAACCGACAATCTTGGTCGGATAAGTTGGATGATACTTTATGGGCCTTTCGGACCGCTCATAAGACGCCCATCGGGTGCACTCCTTATAAGCTTGTGTATGGGAAGAATTGTCACTTGCCAATTGAACTCGATCATAAAGCTTATTGGGCCCTTAAGCATTGTAATGACGATATCGAGACCGCGGGAAAACACCGGAAATGCAATTAAATGAATTGGATGAATTAAGAGACATTGCTTATGAAAATTCATTAATTTACAAAGATAAAACTAAAAAGTTTCATGACTCAAAAATTATAAATCGGGTTTTTAACATTGGAGATCAAGTGTTGCTTTTTAACTCTCGTTTGAAAATATTTTCCGGCAAGTTGTAATCCCGTTGGTCCGGTCCATTCACCGTGACTCAAGTTTTTCCTTATGGGACCATTGAGCTAGCTCAAAATGATGGCCCTAATTTCAAGGTGAATGGACATAGGTTGAGGCACTACTTTGGCGGGGAAGTTCCATCCTTGAACTACCTCGACCAAATCACGTTCCCCAATGATAATTAGTATTGAGAGGATCGAGTCGAGCTCATGACTTGGTAATAAAAAGCGAGGTGCCTCATGGGGGAGTCCCATGTTTATCCTATGTTCATATTATCGCTTTCTAATGTAGTAACATGTGGGGATTTGTGCTCTTCCAACCTTTGTTCCGTGGTTGTTTGTAATATGTGGATTTTAGATGATCATGATTTTCACGATTGGAGCCTCTCGTGTTCAATTTATAGGAGCACTCGATCGTTTGCTTGAATAAATTCTCAATATCCATGATATATCCTTTGATGTTCTAACCTTAGGTTTATAGCACACTTTATAAACGGGTTTAAATTTAACGGTTACACCCTTTCCATGCTAGATTATGCATTCGACTACGTCTCTAGTATGGGGGTTTCCAACCCTTAGACTCGAAACATTAAGGAAAATGTTTAACTTTAGTATAGGGGGGTGAATAGATACTTGCCTTGCCAAACCTTCACGCTTTCCAAAGTTTATCTTTTTGTTTATCGTTTATCTTGCAAAATAAGGTTAAAAATGGACAAATTTTAAAAATTTTCTCATCTTTTATAAGTGTTTGAAGACACGAATGTAGATTTTCCGATGGCGAGAATAAGAGTAATTTTTTACTCGACCGTGCGTGTTGAGCACTTAGCTTCGGTTCCTTAACTTTATATTAGGCTAAGTCTCTTAAATGAGGAGGAGAAATGATAGAGTTAATTATAAGTTACTATGCTAAACATAGAGTACTCGTATCCTTTCAAAAACTCACGTGTTCTCGTTAATTGCTTATTCTCCCTTCGCTTGTTTATATATTTTGCTTAATAAGTATTGGCTTAGCGGTTAGTCTTGATTGTTGGTTTCTAGTCTTTTCTAGTAGCTTCCATGTAATTAAATTGGGAAGACATTAAGGTATCGCCAGCGTCACGGTTTTGAAGTATTGGCAACCCGAATAATCGAAAGCTTCACCTAATAATAAGATTTCAAGTGCTCACCTAAATCAAGCAAACAATTTGAAGCTCACAAGGCCGAAAAATCTATGCGAAATTGAAAGTGAATCAAGCCTTAATCTTTGAAGCTTAAAAGATCCAAAATTCGCTTTTAGCGTGAGGATTTACGTCTTTGGCCATAATAAACACCTCATGGCGAGGTTAAATAAAAGGCAAAGCAAGACCGAAGTCATAATAAAAGCTTCATGGCGAAGTTGAATAAAATATGGAGGAAAACCTATGATAATAAGGCCCATCCGGTAGGGGGCGTATAAAAGTCTTGGTAATAAGTCTCGTGTTCAAAACCGTTATAAAATCTTGTATATCGATCCTTCTTGTTGAATTAATTTTTTGACATCGTTGTCTATTAGGAGGGGTTATTAATTAGATGGTCTTGGTTACAGCGTTATGACTCTATTTTTAGACCTAAATCTCTATCATCGCATAAGTCACACAATGTATCCTCGTGAATCATTCAACACAAAATAAAATATAAGAGATACAACTTAGGAAAATGGGAGGATAAGTACGTGATTAGGCCATATGAGTAGTGTTAGCATTACTAAATTATAATGAAAATGATCTCGTTGCACGCTTAGCATAGAATTGGGGTGAAAATCGAGGACGACGAAATTATTTCTAACGAAGCATTCACGTGTTCTTGTTCTATGAACCTAAACGTCCCATTTTACGATGAAAATCATACATTATGTCTAAAACGCAAGTAGTAGTAATAGTAGTAGTGTAGCTAGTTTATCATTCAATAAGAGTGAAGAAAAATGAATTTTGGTGGTGCTACGATACTTTATTCTAGCATTGCGTGAGGGCACGACAATGGTTTAGTATGGGGGAGTGATGAGACTGCTTTTATACATAATCTCGTCGTCCAAAACGGGCTTAAAATGTATTAAATATCATGAAAAAAGCCAAATATATGCTTGTTTTTGTTATTTGTGTATTATAGGTACGGATATTGAAAAATGGCAAAAGATCACAAGAAACAAGCAAAAAACAAACACGGGAAACGAAGTCGCACAATGAACCAAGCCCTAATGTTGATTTTCCAAGAATAACCCTTGAACAAATGAAGATTGTACAAGAAGGGTCCTCCAATATTGAAGAATTGACATTTTAAACCCTTGTTTATTCATAATTACATGTTTGGTCCTTAAAGTTTGTCAAATTGCAAAAAGGACCCTCCACTTTGAAAAATTGGCAAGAATGGTCCCTCAAAAAATGAAGACTTGTCAATATTAGTCCTCCAAGATGTCAATCCTACAATTCAAGACCATAATCTTTGAAGAAAATGCTAAAACAGCCCTTCAAGAATCATCAAATGGCAAGAAATACCCCTGAAAATACATTGGAATAGTATTTGGGGCAAAAGTTTAAAAACTAAAACTTATTTATAAAGGGAATTCAGTTTTCGCTTGTTTTAACACAAAGTGAAAGAAACAAAGGAGACAAGGGACCAAACATGGCAGACAACCAAACTAACCTTAACCAATCCCCATGTGCCACCTCACCCACTCACCCTCTCATCCAATCAGCTCTCACCATCCCACCACGTCATTTCCCACCCACACTGGTTTTAACTAATCTTGGATTAGTTTATTAATTGGCGCTAAACATAACTTTTAAAACCCAAATCAGATTAAACTTGTTACTATTCACATGAAGAACAAATTTGGGTATTCATTCATCACTTGAAATTAGGCCTTAATCATTTGTAGATTTATGATTAAGGGTCCTAATAACATAACCCAACCTCTAAAACATGTGCCACGTCACCCACTATTAACATGTTGAGTCCCCTGCTACAAAGTTGGACAAGATGCAAAAAGACTGCCAAAATCCAACGTCCCTCATGGTAGCTTACAACATAAGCACCTTATGAGCCCTTTGATCAATTCCACATTCTTGCAACTCCACAAACGTCCAAGAAGAAGTCGCATAATTCCAAGTTTTAAAAAATCTGCAAGGGAAAATTGGGGACTTCACAACTAGGGTTTATGTTATTTTTCAGCTTCCTTAGTCTCATTGTAGCCTATATAAAGGCATTAGGACCTTACATTTTCAGTTGCTCTTGGTTTTCCTTTGGTCAACATTTCTGTAAATCCTCCTTCATTATTAATGAATTGTGTTTGAAATTACGTGACAAATTCCAAGTGCCATCTTAATCTGTGCTTTTTTATGTTTAATGTTTATGAATTTTGAATCATAAAGCCTGTTTTTAAAGATTGTGCAAGAAATTGCATAATTTTCCAAAAACTTGATATTTTGCTAAGTCCTTGGTACATCTTTGGAATTTTTGGTTTACAAGTGATCTAAACACCCTGATAAGGAGCTTATCAAGGTGTTAGGAGCTTGTGGTTTGGGGATAATCAAAGAGTGGGTACAAGGGTTGCATTAATCAAGCTTTTTCTATTTTCTATTTTTCATATTTTATGTTCTAACCTTGTTCAATATTAGCATCCTTGTTGTGGAAGCTTGTGCCTTGTTTTGCTAGGCACATCAGCTTATAAATTCATGAGTGTGGATGTACATTCATGAGGTTTGAGCCCTTGAACCCAAAAATCTATCAAAATACTTGAATTTTGTGATTTTGAGTTCTGCTATTGTTCTTGTTGTTTTTGTGGCTTAATCTTGCTTGATATTGCATAATATAGTTGTTATTGTGTTTGATTAGGCTTGGGTAACACTAAATCACACTTATACTTTGTTAAATTTGGATTTGAAATAGATAAGGGGTGTTTGGGTTAACCTGTTTAAGATCACAAAGTTTTTTGAGTTATTGGAAGGTGTTGTTTAGTGTTTGTATCTGTTTAATACTTGGTTGTGTGCTAATATCTGCAAGTTTTCAGCTTTAAAACATCAAAGCTAATATTGTGCTATAACTCACTTGATTTTGCTTATTTTGACCTAAGATTTTGGAAACACCTAGAGTGTATGCATATTTAGGGATAACAAGTGTTAAATCAAAGTCCGTGTATCCCGTTAAGAAAATTTGAGTGTTTGAAATTGGATTTGTGGTCAAGTATATCAGCAAAGTATCATAACTGCTTGTTCTTGTTCATCAGTAACTTTCATTAGCTTGAATATGGATCTAGACTTTGAATCAATGCATGAAACCTGTTTATATTTGTTCATTTGAATTATTTATAGCTTGTGTATGCATTTGGTGAAGTTTGGCTGGCTTATTCTTGCTAAAACTTCTTATTGAGTTGAAACTGCTTATTGTTCATATCTGGGCAAAGTCTGATGATCTTTTGATTTAACTGTATTAATTGGCTTGTTGGATTTGTGATTTTGTTGCTGTTATTGACTCCTTGTGATTAACTGATCACTTGTGTGCCTTTGCTTAACTTGAATCCACAAAAAATCACATAAGACAAAAAGTCAAAAAGGTCAAGCAGTGGAAACTTTTCCCACTGCTGAACCCCCAAAACTAGCCCCTGCTAGTGTTAAAATCAAAACATGTTATTCATAAGCCATTCTGGCTTATCTAGACTTGCAACAACTTATTTTTTTATGAATGATCTTCCTTATTTGACCCATTGATTTGATCTGGAGCTTATTAGGGTTTGACTTTTAAGTTTAACTAGAAAACTAATCAAGTTGACTTTTACATAAGTGCTTAATTACTTATTATGGCTTATTTAGTGTGCTTATTGGAAAACTTTTTGATTATTCTGCTTAATTAAGTCGTTTAAAACCTTTTGAAACTTGAATCAGCACTTGAGGTGGTCTAGAACTCAAAAACGACTATTTTGTCGTTTTGTGAAGAGAGTCTTGGCTTATTTTAGGCTTATTTCTTGTGCTTTTTCAAATTTTCTTTTCACAGATCTCTTTGGTAACTCAAAAGAAGCTTGTGTGTCAAATTAGAGCTTAAGGCATTAGCTTATGGCTTAATGGGCTCAAAACCCATTATGAATAAGTCGTTGACTTGATAAGCTGTGATAAGCACATTTTCAGCTTTTGGTCCTTCAGAGTTTTGTTCTTAAAATCAGATTTTAAGTCAGATAGGAAGTTTTGGGCTTATTTGGTTGACTTTTTCTTATTTGGCTAAATTCTAAGCCCATTGAGGGACTATTTTGTCATTTAGCCCATTTTAAGGCCCAATAGGGGTATTTCGGTAATTTCAAGTGCATTTCGGTTTTATTTAGGTTAAAATAAACTAGTTTTCAATTTTTTAGAATTTTTTATAAATTTTGGATTTTTATTAATATTTTATTATTATTTTATTATGAAAAATTAAAATTTAGATTTTTACAAGTTTTTTATTTTTCTTAGTTCAAATACATTAAGTTAGTAATTTTAAAAGTTTTAGATTAATTTTATTGTCATTAGATTAATTTTTAGAATTATTTTAAGTTTTAATAGATTTTAATTGTTTTTTAATAGTTTTCGTTAATTTTAAATTTTTTTAAAATAGTTTTAAAGTTAGTTAAGTCATTTTAGAGGTTTACAAGTTAAAAAATCTCATTTTGGTCTTTTTGTTAATTAAATTGATTTTTTGGCTTTAATTAGCATTAAAAAATTAATATTTAATTAAATAAAAGGTTTCAGTGATTTTTGATTTTTGTAAACTCTAATTATATTTTTTATGATTTATTTCTATTTTCTATGAATTTTTAGGGTAATTTTTAAATTTGGTCACTTTTTTACAGTTTTATGTGCACGACATATCGTCTTAGTTTAATTCATAATCGTAACCGTCATTCCTTTCTACTTTCTTTTCTCATTTCTTTGTTTTATCAGGATAATCACAAACACTTAATCATCTCTTTACACAACACACTTGCCTCCTTGACAACGATCCCCACATTGGGTCATTAACTTGTGGTTTTCCTAAACCATTTGTGTACTTACCCTAATTACACTTTGTTTTCCTAAACAAGTGCTAATTTACAACCATCACGTCTTATGAGAGGTACGAAAGGCCCATAGAGCATCGTCTAACTTATCCGACCACGATTGTCGGTTCTCTCCTATCGATCTCTCCAAGATCCTCTTCAACGCTCGGTTTGAAACCTCAACTTGCCTACTCGTTTATGGGTGATAAGCCGTAGAAGCCGATGTGTAACCCCGTATTTCTTCAAAACTCTTTCAAATTGTTAATTGCAAAAATGGGTTGCACGATCGCTTATGATCGCACGAGGGGTTCCAAACCGAGAAAACAATTGCTTCAAAAACTTGACTACCACACGAGCATCATTCGTGGGCAAAGACTTAGCTTCCACCCACATAGATAGGTAGTCAACGGCGACAAGGATGTACTTATTACCACGAGATGATGGGAACGGCCCCATAAAATCAATTCCCCAAACGTCACAGATCTCACACACTTGGATGATATTTTGTGGCATTTCATTGTTTTGTGAGGCTTTTCCATGTCGTTGGCATGAGTCACATGACTTGACAAGTGCATGTGCATCTCGTTAAATAGTAGGCCACAAGAAACCGGCATCAAAGACCTTCTTCGCCGTGAGACTAGCACCATTGACCACCCGTGGGTCCGTCATGACAAGCTCTAAGGATTTTAGAAGCTTCGGTCCCAAATACACAACGTCGAATAATTTGATCCGCACAAGTCCGAAATAGGTAAGGGTCGTTCCAAAAGTAGAACTTGACGTCACGAAAAAAATTTCGTTTTTGTTGAGTCGCCATACCCTTAATGATGAAGTTACCCGCATAGTAATTTGCCATGTCCGTAAACCATGGGATAGATGATTTAATCTTAGAATTCACTACACCAAGTGTCTCGAGAGGAAATGTTTCGGTGATTTCCTTTTTCTCGTACACACTTTGGTGAGGTTCTTCCAAGCGAGAAAGATGATCGGCCGCTAGATTCTCGGCTCCTTTTTTGTCAAGGATTGTGACATCAAATTCTTGTAGGAGGAGCATCCAATGAAGCAATCTCGGCTTTGCATCTTGTTTAGCCATGAGATACTTGGTTGCCGAGTGATCCATATACACTATGCATTGGGTCAAGACGAGGTAAGGTTGGAATTTCTCAAATGCATACACCACGGCAAGGAATTCCTATTCCGTTGTGGTATACTTAAGTTGAGCCTCGTTCATCGTCTTGCTAGCATAGTGGATAGGAAAGAAGTGATTTTCATGACCTTGCCTAAAAACGGCCCCTATGGCGTAATCACTTGCATCACACATAAGTTCAAAGGGGAGGTTCCAATTGGGAGCAACAAGAATGGGAGTTTCGGTAAGTTTCCTCTTAAGGATTTAAAAGGCTCATATACATTCTTCGTTAAAGACAAAAGGGGCATCTTTTTCGAGGAGATGTGTAATAGGCCGAGAAATCTTCGAAAAATCCTTGATGAATCGACGATAAAAGCCCGCGTGTCCTGGGAAACTCCTAACTCCCTTGACGGTTTTGGGATGAGGTAATTTGGAGATGACGTCTACTTTAGCTTTGTCTACCTCAATCCCCACTTTCTAGACTTTGTGCCCTAAGACGATTCCTTCCTTAACCATGAAATGACATTTTTCCCAATTGAGCACAAGGTTGGTTTCCTCACAACGTTTCAACATTCTCTCAAGATTCGACAAACACGAAGTGAACGATCAACCAAACACGGAAAAATCATACATAAAGACTTCCATCGTATTCTCGATCATGTCATGAAAAATAGCCATCATACACCGTTGAAAAGTTCTCGGTGCATTACAAAGTCCGAATGGCATTCAACGATAGGAAAACGTTCCATATGGACACGTAAACGTAGTTTTTATTGATAACGAGGACCGATGGGGATTTGGAAGTAACCGGAAAAACCATCTAAAAAGAAATAAAAATCGTTTCCCGCAAGACACTCCACATTTGATCCATGAACGGCAAGGGAAAATGTTCTTTACGAGTGGCGTCATTCAACTTACGATAGTCGATACACACCCTCCAACCGGTCACGAGTCGAGTTGGAATTAACTCGTTGTCATCATTAGGTACAACGGTCATTCCTCCCTTTTTAGGGACACAATGAATAGGACTCACCCAAGGGCTATCGGAAATAGGGTAAATCATTCCCACGTCAAGGAGTTTAAGGACCTCTTTTTTGATGACATCGTGAATTTTGTGGTTCACCCTCCTTTGACCTTGTATTGCGGGCTTTTAGTATTCCTCCATTAAGATTTTGTGGGTACAGAATTTAGGATCGATCCTCTTAATGTCGTATATTTTCCACGCAATTGCCCCTTTGTGATCCTTTAGAACATCGATATGTGCGGGTTTTTCATTATTCGAAAGTTCTTTCGCACTAATCACCGGCAACTTATCGTCTCCTTCCAATAATACGTATTCAAGATGAGGAGGTAAATCTTTCAACTCTAGGATTGGTGGTTCCTCAATTGAAGATTTGGGTTCGATACTCATAACCTCCTCGGGCGGAGGAAATGTGAAATCGTTAAGAAAATCCTTGATAATCGAGGAGTCCTCATCGTTGTCGAGGTCTTTGTTACAAGTAAGAGGAACACCAAATTCTTCCAACGTAAAACCACCACCTTCAAATGGAGTGAAGGATGGTGTCGAATTCTCAAGAATAGGATCGAGCATAGTGGGATTGCCACTATTTTCATCGTCACCAAAACCTAAAAATTATTTTGAAAATTCCTCTCAAACGATGTCGATCATATCAACAAGGTTTATAGTTGCGACGGAATAAATATGAGAAATTTGAGAGTTTTGTGTTGCGTTTATAACAAGTTCCTTGTCGTTGAAACGTAAGGTGATTTTTCTAGCATGCACATCAATCAACGCATTGACGTATCCAAAAATGAACGACCTAAAATAAGAAGGACCTTGAGGATCCGTGGGAATATCGACAATGATAAAGTCTACCAGATAATAGAACTTTCCCACTTTCATAAAAACGTCTTCGGCCAATCCACATGCGAGAATCGTGGAATTATCGGTCAATTCGATAGACTTTAGTGAAGGAGTAAGATTAGGAAGATTGAGCGACTTGAAGATTTCAAGTGGCATCAAGTTAATACTAGCACCAAGATCGGCCAAGGCATAGCATTCTTCCATATCTTGAATAGCATAAGGAATAAAAAATTGACCGGGATCACCAACCTTTTTAGGTATGCGGTTAAGATAAACCGACGAACAACTAGACAATTGTTGCAATTTCTCCTTGTTGTTTAACATACTCTTAAAGTTAGCGGCAAATCGAGGCATCATGACCAAAGCGTCGGCAAAACCTATGTTAAAATGCAAGTCACGAAACATTTTCATAAAAAGCTCAAATTGGTAATTCTCACATTCTTGCCGTTTCTCCTCACGAAGTCTCGATAGGTATGGCAAAGGTGGTGTGGGTTGAGTCATAGGCATAGCCTTTGGAATCTCGGGTTCCAATGATGGTAATGGGTCAACTGTAGGTGTGGATTGAGTGGTACTGCGTAGGATTGGGATATGCTCCTCTTTGACCACCACCTCGGATTCTTCCTCAATTTCCTCCACCGTTGGAGTAACTGGTTGAGGAGTAGGTTCCTTAAAGGTCTTACCACTACGTGTGGTAATCACTTTCATCTCTCCCTTAGGGTTTGATATGGTGTTACTAGGAAGACTACTCGAAGAAGACGGTTTACACATTATAGCCTCAAACATAGATGAAATTTTATCCTCAAACATAGATTGCCTCTTATCAGCCTTAAGCATCTCTTGTTTTATCTCATGTTGGCCTTGTTCCATCTTTTGTTGGTTTTGTTGTAACCTTTGCACATTACTCTCCATTTTGTTTGCATGAGACTTAAGTTCATTTGCTAACTCGTTTTTCAACTCATTTTTCAAATCATTCTTAAACTTGGATCTTAGGCTAATGATCTCCCTTTGTATATTATCAAACCTAGCATCATTTCCATTTACATATTCAACAAATTCATTTGGAAGATCTTTCATGTTTTGCAAACCTTGATTGTTGTTTTGAAAATCACGATTTTGATTTTTGTTTTGCTCTTGATTATTAGCCCCTTGATTCCCATAGTTGTTACCCTTGTAATTGTTCCTTTTATTTCCTTGATAACCAACTTGATTATATCGATAATTGTTAGCATTTTGATTTGGTGCAAAACCCGGTGGAGTCAATTGATTAGTGCGGGTAACTTGACCATTTTGGGTATAAGTTCCCGTGGTCGCGTAGGCACTCGAAGTGTTACCAACGTTGGTAATGCACTCGTAGAAATCATGACCTCCAACACAACACATACAAGAAACCTCAACTGCTTTAGCCGTAGCGGGAGTGGGTTGTTCACCAACTTTAAACTCAATCAAAAGTCCCTTAAGCTTATCAAAGATTTTGTTTTCCAAATTTGCCTCGATTTGGCAAGCATCGATGGTACGTGACAATGAAGGTGAAGACGAAGCCTTGCTAACACTCGATGTGCTACGAGGGCTATACACCTTGGACCTATTCTCAATGATCAACAACGCTTCTTCGATCGTTTTACACAAAAAATTACCACCCGCGGAGGCATTAAGATAATCACGCTCATGATCATTCAATCCATTGTAAAACGTGTCAATTTGATGCAAGTCGGAAAAACCATGATGAAGACACTCATGTAACATTTCCTTAAACCGGTTCTAAGCCGTAGAAAAACTCTCATTTAACGCTTGTGAAAATTTTGAAATCTCGTTTTTCAAATGCGTAGTCTTAGAGGGCGGGATAAATTGGTTCACAAACTTCGAAACGAGATCCTTCCACGTCAATATAGAATTGGGTCGCTCTTTCTCTAACCAAATTTTAGTGGGCCCCGCAAAGGAATAAGGAAAAACCATCATCTTAATCAAGTTATTAGAGATGTCCTTAAACTTGCAAGTGGAGGTAAGACGATTGAATTTGCGGATATGGTTGTGAGGGTTGTCCTTTTCATCACCACGGAATTTGTTGTTTTGGATCATCGACAACAAACCCGTCTTAACTTCAAAATTCTCCGCAAGGATGGCGGGAATCACAATAGCCTCTCCATAACCCTCGGTGGGTGCTTGAAGTAACTCCATCATAGTACGATTAGCCATGGCTGCTTCTTGTTCTACGATAGGTTCGTTAATAGGAGATTCTTCACTAGAAAGGTTAGGTGTGGTCTCCTTTCAGTTTCTACGTTTACGTGTACGTCTTGCTTGGTTGCGAGACATAAACGTCGCGTACAACGTGGGGATGAGCAAAAAAGATTCTTTTGGGTGTTTTTAACTTTTTCAATTTTTTTTGTGTTTTTGATTGTTTTTACTTTTTTTGGATTTTGTGATGTATTGCGTAGACAAAAAAATCTACAAATCTCTCCTCAAATCAAATCTCTCGATTAAAGGAGCCTCAAGGAATGAAAACGATCACGTGAAGTGAATGCCTTTGATAACATTAGAACGCTAGTGGAACACCAAAACGTTCAAGAGGGTTTAATCTTTTGAAACCAAGAAAATATATAGATACGTAGATAATACTTTGGTTGGAAAACCCTCAATTAGCCCTTTTTATCTAAACACGTGCAAGCAAGCGGAGGAAACAAGGCGGCGCTAAGCACTTAAGAGCCTTTTTCCTTTAGGTCGTGAAATACAACCGCCTTATACCCACCTATAGTTTGTGTTTTTTCAAAATTAAGCTTCACGAAAGTAATTATCTATTTTGCCTTTTTTCTTTGTTTGAGATTCGAATACAATGACTGAGTGATGAAATCCCAAATCAAGGTTGTATTTTCACACTTTTTGAGTACTTCTGAATTTATTGTGATATGTATACAATATAGTAATAATATTCACACAAAAACGAAAAACAGATAATACGTATGATTAGAGTGCTAATCACACAAATAGTTATTATGGCTAATATAAAAACAAAATTTGTTCAAATCAAAACACAACACGCCTCCCCGGCAGTGGCGCCAAAATGATAGCTGTATGTTTACACTCGTTTAGGAAAACGAGGTAATTAGGGTAAGTACGACGGTTTAGGGAAACCGTGCACAAATGACCCCAAGGTGAGTTCGTTTTCAAGGAGGCTAGTGTGTTGTGTAAAGAGATGATAAATTGTTTGTGATTATGATTATGAAGGCTAGTGTGTTGCACAAATGACCCCAGAGTTTTGCACAAATGACCCCTGAGTTTTGTTATGAATTATTACACATCTCAACCTTTCGATGATTCAGCTCGACTCTGACAATACATCACATTCTACATTAACACATAAGACGACGATTCTTACCTACCCCCTAGGTAAATCATCAAAAATCATAGGTTGTGTAACGTCCCATATTTAATTCCATCTCGCACTCAATCAAACATGAGGCCCATTGAGGCATAGTTAAGTATTCTTACACCTCTTAACCTTTTTGAATGAATTAGCTAGAACCTGTGGATTACTCACGACCAATCGTCAACCAAAATTCACAGAATGTCTCTAGGTTTTGTTATAAAATGATATGCGGGACCATTGTGTAACTCACAATGCCCAATAAATGCTATATCGTTCATACATAAAAATATATTATATGTCTAAGCGCACTAATCAAGCAATCGAAATCATGTAAGTAATAACATGACATGCAATAAAGCAATAGCAACCAAGGCGGTTAAGATCGCGAGTTTACACGTAAGATCGTACGATCTTACGTTCCCACCTGATAGAATCGTGTAAGATCGATGTAGGATCGCATCAGAGGTAGGATCGTAAGATCGGTGTAGGATCGCACCTAAGATCGTAAGATTTGTCGCTACGAGTTTACCAAATTTCCAAGTTAATAACTTACTCACTTACATACTTACTAACCCATAACTTTATTAGGCCCAAAAAAGATAAAAACAAATCTAGGTTCTTCTCATGTTCTTGTTGCGTGAAGCAAAAATTTCTTATGTTGTTTTTTACCCTTTTCAAAGTTTTAACTATTACTAACCTTTAGGTATTAGTTTACATAGCTTACTCATAGTGATACTAGTGATGTACTTTGTTTTGAGACGTATATACGCATGTTATGTAATAATGAATGTGATGAGTGAGACTTAACTTTTTTGTGTTTTACTTTTATTTTGGTATTCTAAATTTGAACTTTGACATTTTCAAGCGGATATTATGTAAATTTATCTTTGATGACGAGTAGAAACAAAAATAGTTTGACTCGTTTATCGATTGCTTGCATAAAGTGATTAATTGGTAGGATCTTACGATCTCGATCCGATCTTACGATATCGATCTTGCAATGACAAAAACGATCTCAGGTGGGATCGGGATCTTGACAGCCTTGATAGCAACGGTGCATTGCAAATAGTTATATAGCAGTGGAATAGGTATGATGTGATGAATGTTACTACTAAGTAAAACGAGAGCCGGTTATAATCTAGAGTTACTAATGCAACCTAGTTCTCTATAACCAAGGCTTTGATACCAATCTGTCACACCCCCAAATTCATCACAGCGGAAGGCTGGATTTTGGAGGCTATGACTTCATGAGTAATCGAGAGCTTGATCCTAGAAAGACCTCTTCATGCCAAAACCACATATCAGATTCCAAATAATCCATATAGTCCAGTACCTGAAATACATGCTTAAAAATGTCAACATAAAGTTGGTGAGTTCATAAGTTTGTTTTAAAACGCTTATGAAAAATTGTAGTTTATACCGACCACTGCACCTTGCAGTAAAATATAACAGTTTAAAAATCACAGTTTCTTGTTAAATAGACGTTTTTTATAATTCTAAAGTTTAATAATAAAGACAGGGTTTATTGATAAAAATAAAGTTTATTGATAATAAATATAGTTTACTTATAAAAACATAGTTCATTGGAAAGAAATAGAGTTTTGATGTTGAGTAAAATACGTCTTTTAGGAAAAAGAGCGTAATTAGGGCAAGTATTAAGTGTCGGTTTAGGAAAACCAAGCACTAATGACCAATTAAGTGGGGAGCGTTCTCAAGGAGGAAAGTGTGTTGTGTTAAGAATTGATTAAAGGTTTGTGAGTATATTGATGAGAAAGATTAGAAGAGACTGACGGTTACGATTATGGATTAAACTAAGACCGTGCACGTAGAACCGTAAAAAGAGACAAAATTAAAAATTTACCCTAAAAATTCCTAGAAAATAGCAATGAATCCTAAAAAATGTAATTAGAGTTTACAAAGAATCAAAAATCACTCAAACCTTTTATTTAATTAAATAATAACTTTTTAATGCTAATTAAAGCAAAAAAAATCAATTTAATTAACAAAAAGCCCAAAATGAGATTTTTTTCACTTGTAAACCTCTAAAATGACATAACTAAATTTAAAACTATTTTTGAAAATTTTAAAATTAATTAAATCTATTTAAAAACAATTAAAAACTATTAAAACTTAAAATATTTCTTAAAATTAATCTAATGACAATAAAAATATTCTAAAAATTATAAAAATCCTAAGTTAATGTATTTGATCTAAGAAAAATGAAAAAACTTGAAAAATCTAAATTTTTATTTTTAATAATAAAATATTAACAAAAATCCAAAATTTATAAAAATTCTAAAAAGTTGCAAACTAGTTTATTTAAACCTAAATAATACAGAAATAAAGTTGAAATTACAAAAATACCCCTATTGGGCCTAGAAATGAGCCAAAAGTCCAAACAGTCCCTTAATGGGCTCAAATAGGCCCAATAAGAAAAATGTTGTCCCAATAAGCCCAAAATCTCCTATCTGACTTAAAATTTGATTTTAAGAACAAAACTCTGAAGGCCCAAAAGCTGAAAATGTGTTAAAGCTAGCTTATTTCAAAGCAGCTTATTCTTAATGGGCTTTTTGGCCCATTAAGCTATAAGCTGATGCCATAAGCTCAAATTTGACACACAAGCTTCTTTTGAGTTACTTAAGAGATCTGTAAAAAGAAAATTGGAAAAAGCACAAGAAATAAGCCTGAAATAAGCCAAGACTCTCTTCTTAAAACGACAAAATAGTCGTTTTTGAGTTCTAGACCACCTCAAGTGTTGATTCAACTATCAAAAGCTTTTAAATGACTTAACTAAGCAAAATAATCAAAAAGTTTTCAAATAAGCACAAGCAATAAGCCAGAATAAGCAGATAAACACTTGTTTAAAAGTCAACTTAATGAGTTTTCTAGTAAAAAGTCAAAGTCAAAGTCTAATAAGCTCCATATCAAATAAATGGGTCAAATGAGGAAGATCTATCACAAAAAATAAGTTGTTGCAAGTCTGGATAAGCCAAATTGGCTTATGAATAAGCTGAATGATGTTTTACACTAGCAGGGGCTAGTTTTGGTGGTTAAGCAGTGGGAACTTTTCCCCTTGCTTGACCAAATTAACTTTTTGTCTTTTGTGGCTTTTTTGTGGATTCAAGTTAAGCAAAGGTACCCAAATGATCAGTTAATCATAAGGAGTCAATATCAATCACAAAAACACAATTTCAAACATCCAATCAGTGCAGTTAATTCAAAAGATCCATAGACCTAGCCCAGATATGAACAATAAGCAGTTTTCACTCAATAAGCAATTTTAGCAAAAATCAGCCAACCAAATTTCACCAAAAGCATACACAAGCTATAATAAATTCAAATGAACAAATTTAAACAGGTTTCATGCAATGGTTCAAGGTTTAGATCAAGATTCAAGCATACAAAAGTTACTGATGAACTAAGAACATGCAGTTATGAACACTTGCTGATATACTTGACCACACAGCCAAATTCAAACACTCAAATCTCTTACTCAGGTTATATAAACTATGTTTAATCACTTGTTACCCCTAAGCATGCATACAAACTAAGTGTTACCAAGTTCTTAGGTCAAAACAAGAAGATTTCAAGTTTTTATAGCTTAATCTTAGATTTGATGTTTAAAGTCCAATAACTTGCAGCAATGAACACTCAACCAAGTGAATAGCAGATACAAACTCAATCAAACAATTTCCAATAACACAATAACAAGTTATGATCTTAAACAAGTTAACCCAAACACCCCTTATCTTTTTCAATTCAAGATTAAACAAGTATAAGTGTGATTCAATGTTACCCAAGCCCAATCAAACACAATAACAGATGTATTATGCAGTATCAAGCAAGATTAAACAATAAAAACAACAAGAACACAAGCAGAACATAAAATCATAAAAATCAAGTATTTTTCATATTTTTGGGTTCAAGAACTCAAACCTCATGAATGTACATCCACACTCACAAATTTTTGAGCTGATGTGCCTAGCAAAACAAGGCAGAAGCTTCCTTAAACAAGCTACTAAGATTCAACAAGGTTAGCACAATAAAATCAAAACAGAAAGGTGACAACTTTAAAAACAAATTTGATTGATGCAACCTTGTTCCCACACTTGATTATCCCCAATTATAAGCCTCACAACACCTTGATAACACAATATCAGGATGCTATGATCCACTTATAGCCCAAGAATTCCAAGGTTTAAACCAAGACTTAACAAAATATCAAATTTTGAGTTCTTGTACAATTTCTTGCACAAGGTTTGAAAACACGTTTTGAGATTCAAGATTAGTTAACATATTACTTAAACAAGCAGAATAAAAGGTTGACACTTGGTTTTTCTTCACAAAATTCAAACTCTATTTCATAACTTGAAAGTAGGATTTACAGAAATGTGAACTAGGAAAAATCAAGAGCAAGCTGCTATGATGCAGCTTCTATGCCTTATATAGGCTACAAATGAACTACTACAATGCATAAAAACGTAAAACCCTAATGTGTAAAGTCCCTGGAATGCCCTTGAGAATTTTGGCATTTTGATTGATCATGTGACTGAATTTGGCGTTTTGTTATTGCTGTCTGGTAAAAGTGTGATCCAATGGCTTAAAGGAAGCTTAAAAAGTAAGCTTAAATCCTCAATGTTGATTTCCTGACAAGCTTTGGAATTTTCGCCAAAAACGCCAAAGGAGGGTTTATCATGTGAGCACACGAGTGACGTGGCAAGGGTTTTAGATGTTGGGATGTGTTTAGGGACACCCTAATCTTAATTCTGGAAGAGATTGGGGTTTAAATTCAAGTGAATTAAGAAAACCCAAATCGTGTTCTTAAGTGAATAGTGAAATGTTTAATCTGTTTTTAGGTTTAAACATGTTGTTAGGCGCCAAAAATAAACTAATCAATTATGATTAGTTAATTAAACTGAGTGGGATGTGAGGTGGCATGGTTATGAATTGTGATTGGTTGAAATCTGGTAGTGGGGCACGTGGCACAAGGTGAGAGGTCTAGGTAACTATGGTTGTCTGCCCATTTCAGTCCTTCATCTTTTAAACTCCTTTCACTTGTAATTAAATAAAACAAATCCGGATTTCCTTTGTTATTCAAGTTTTGGTTTTCACACTTTGGCCACAAATACTTTTCCAAAGTATTTTCAAGGGTATTTCTTGCCAATTGTTGATTCTTGAAGGGTTGTTTTGGCATTTTCTTCAAAGGTAATGGTCTTGACTTGTATGGTTGACTTCTTGGAGGATTGAATTTGACAAGTCTTCATTGTTGAGGGACCATTCTTGGCAATTCTTCAAAGTGGAGGGCCCTTTTTGTAAATTTGACAAAATTTAAGGACCAAACTTGTAATTATGAATATACAAGGGTTTAAAGTGTCAATTCTTCAATATTGGAGGACCCTTCTTGCGTAATCTTCATATCTTCAAGGGTTTTTCTTGGAAAATCTTCATTAGGGCTTGGTTCATTGTGCGGCTTCGTTTCCCGTGTTCGTTTTTGCATGTTTCTTGTGATCTTTTGTCATTTCTCAATATATGTACCTAAAATACACAAGTAACAAACACAATCATATATTTGGCATTTTTGATGATATTTAATGCATTTAAAGCCCGTTTTGGACGATGAGACTATTTATAAAAGCAGTCTCATCACTCCTTGATGAGACTGCCTTTATACATAGTCTCATCTTCCAAATAGGGCTTAAAATGCATTAAATATCATCAAAATACCCATATATATGATTGTGTTTGTTGCTTGTGTATTTTAGGTACGAATATTGAGAAAATGATAGAAGATCACAAGAATCATTCAAAAACGAACACAGGAAACGAAGCCGCACAATGAACCAAGCCCTAATGAATACTTTCCCAAGATTTACCCTTGAAGATTTGAAGAATTATGAAGAAGGGTCCTCCAATATGGAAGAATTGACACTTTAAACCCTTGTATCTTCATAATTACAAGTTTGGTCCCTAAAGTTTGTCAAAATTACAAAAAGGGCCCTCCACTTTGAAGAATTGGCAAGTTTAGCCCCTCAACAAAGCTAAATTGTCAACCATCATCCTCCACAAAGTCAAATATATCATGAAGTCCTTCAAAGTACAAGAAATTACAAGTTTGATCCTTTGAAAATCCCAAAATTACAAAAAGGACCCTTGACTTTCAACATTTGGCAAGAATGGTCCCTCATCAAACAAGACTTGGCAATTTCAGTCCTCCAAAATGCTCAACATATAAGTCAACACCATTATCCATCATCAAAATGCCAAATCAGCCCTTGAAGAATTCAAAAATGGCAAGAAATACCCCTGAAATCATTTTACAAAAGTTTTTGGGGCAAAAGTGCAAAGTTGCAAAAGTTGTTATAACTAGTTTTGGCGTTGATAGAAGTTTGGAAAGGAAATGACAAGTTGTGCAAAGATAAGGGTGTAATGCTGGCAGACAAGATACTTACCTAGGCCAGTGAGGGGGTGACACGTGCCCCACTCACTCTCTCCACCAATAAAATCCCACCATTCCTCCATGTCATTTCCCACTTATACCGGTTTAAACTAATCTTTGATTAGTTTAATATTTGGCGCTTAACACCATTTTTAAACCCAAAAACAAATCAAAACATGGACTGTTCATCATATGAACACAATTAGGGACTTCTTAATTACTTGTAATCAAGCCCTAAAAACCTCAAGAATCTTGATTAGTAGACTCCTAATCACAACCCAACCCTTAAACTTGGCACCCCACCAACCCACATGCTGCATGGGGCCTCCCCTGCTACGTCAAAAGGGAAGAAGACAAAAACTTGCCAGCCATCCAACGTGTAGGATTGCTGCTTACTTTCTAAGCTCAATTTGAGCCTTTGGATGCAATTCATCCTTGCCAACTCACACAACCAGCCAAGAACACATCACATGATCCTCAAGATATTCAAACTTTCAAAGGGCATTTTGGGGACTTCATCAACATTAGGGCTACGTTTTTATGCTTTCTAGTAGTTCAATGTAGCCTATATAAAGGCCTTAGGACCCAACATTAGCAGATGCTTTTGGTTTTTCCTTTGTTCAAGCACTTGTAAATCCCTTTTCAGTTTATGAAATTTGAGTTAAGTGTTTTGAATAAAGACCAAGTGCCATCTTATTATTGCTTGTTTATGTTCTTAGTTTACTGATTTTGAAGTTAAAACCTGTTTTCAAAAGAGGAGTGTGCAAAAGTTTGCACATTTTCTTCATTTTCTTGATATTCTGCTAAGTTCTTGTTTCAACCTTGGAATTCTTGGGTTATAGGGCTGATCATAGCATCCTAATTGTGTTAATTAAGGTGTGGTGAGGCTTATAACTTGGGGATAATCAAGTGTGGGGTAACAAGGTTGCATTAATCAAGATTTTTCATGTTTCTGATTTAATACTTGTGCTTCTAACCTTGTTGATTCTTAGCAGGGGTGTTATTGGAAGCTTGTACTTGTTCTTGCTAGTACATAAGCTCATAAATTCGTGGGTGTGGATGTACATCCATGAGGTTTGCATACTCAATCCTAAAATCTGCTTAAAATCTTGATTTTTGGTGATATTTGTATGTGGCTTGTGTTCTTGTGAATTTTGTGGCTTAAATCTGCTTGAATCTGTTTATCTTACTTGTTATTGTCTTTATCTGAGCTTGGGTGGTCTTTAATCTCACTTTTCCTTTGAAAATTTTGATTTTGAAAAGATAAAAGGGTGTTTGAGATTACCTGTTTGTGATTGCAACTTATTATTGTGTTGTGGAAAGTTGAGTTTGTGTTCTATATCTGATATATGCTTGGTTGAGAGTGTTTTACTGCAAGTTTTTGGGTTTGAAGCCTTGAATCAAACAATCTGCTATATAATCTTTGTTACTGCCTGTTTTGACCTAGGATTTTGGGAACACTTAGTGTATATGCATGCTTAGGGCTAAAAGTTGTTTAAACAAAGTCATTGTAACATATTTGAAAGATTTGAGGTGTTGAATCTGGCTTAATTGTCAAATACATCAGCAAAGTGTAAAACTACATGTGTTAGTGTTCATCAGTAACATTCATTGGCTTGAATCTTGCTTAATTCTTTGAATCATTGCATGAAACCTGTTTAGACTTGCTTATTGGAGTTTAATATAGCTTGTGTATGCATTTGGTTGAATTTGGCTGGCTGATTTGTGCTAAAACTGCTTATAAGTGCTCAACTGCTTAATTGTTCATGTCTGTATCATATCTGGTGATTTATTGATTAAACTGTATCAATAGGGTGTTTGTGATTGTGATATTTTAATTGTTCTGGACTCCTTTTGATCCAAAGATCATTTGGGTGCCTTTGTGTAATCTGAATCTCCAAAAAAGTCACTAAAGACAAAAAAGTCTAATAGTCAAGCAGTGGAAAAAGTTTCCACTGCTCAACACTCAAAACTAGCCCCTGCTAGTGTAAAATTGAACTCAGCTTATCAATAAGCTATTCTAGCTTATCCAGACTTGCAACAACTTATTTTTTGTGATAGGTCTTCATTATTTGACCCATTTAAGTAGACTGGAGCTTATTGGACTTTGACTTTGACTTTTTGCTAGAAAACCAACTTATTTGACTTTTACATAAGTGCTTATTTTCTTTTTCCAGCTTATTGAGTCAACTTATTTGAAAACTCTTTGTTGATTTTGCTTAATTAAGTCATTTAGAAGCTATAGAAACTTGAATCAGCACTTGGGGTGGCCTAGAACTCAAAAACGACTATTTTGTCGTTTTCTGTAGATTGCTTATTGCATTTTCAGGCTTATTCCTTGGGCTTATTTCAAATTTCTTTTTCCAGAAGTCTTATTTAGGTCAAAAGAAGCTTGTGTGTCAAATTTTAGCTTATGGCATTGGCTTATAGCTTAATAGGCCAAAAAGCCCATTAAGAATAAGTTGTTTGGTATAAGCTAGCTTATTTCACACTTTCAGCTTTTGGGCCTTTGGAAAAAGTTGTTTAAAATCAAATTTTGAGTCAACTAGTGCTTTTTGGGCTTATTCTGAACACTTTTTATTATTGGGCCCAAATTTGGCCCAATAAGGTACTGTTTTGGGTTTAGCCAATTTTCTAGGCCCATTAGGGGTATTTAGGTAATTTCACTTTAATTTCTGAGTTATTTAGGTTAAATTAAGCTAGTTTGCAAGTTTTTAGAATTTTTTATGATTTTTGGATTTTTAATAATATTTTAATATTATTTTATTGTTAAAAATTAAAAGTCTGATTTTCTAAGTTTTTATATTTTTCCTAGGTTCTAAACACTTAATTAGGATTTTTGCAACTTTCCAAATATTTTTAGAGTCTTTTAATTATTTTCTAGAAATAATTTAAGTTTTAATTGATTTTAGTAGTTTTTAATTGTTTAAAAATAGTTTTTAGTGGTTTTAAAATTTTGAAAAATACTTTTTAGCTTAATTAGGGTATTTTTGAGGTTTAAAAACTTTAAAATCTTGTTTAGGACTTTTTAATAATTAATTTGATTTTTAGGGCTTTCATTAGCATTAAAAAGTCATTATCTAATTAATTAAAAGGTTTTAGCAAGTTTGGGTTTTTTGTAAACTCTTAGAATATTATTGTGGATTTTTGGTAATTTTTGTGAATTTTTAGGGTAAAATTTTAATTTTGGTACTTTTTACGATTTTACGTGTATACCTTTTTCGACTTAGTTTAATCCGTCTTCGTAACCGTCTTTCTCTTCTAATCTCATTTCTATTTTTCTTTCTCAACAATTTAATCACAAATCTAACCAAGTCATTACACACATAACACACTAGCCTCCTTGAGAACGAACTCATTTTAGGGTCATTAATACACGGTTTTCCTAAATCGTCGTATTCATTACTTGCCCTATTTGCTCTCTTTTCCTAAAGAGTAGTAAAACTCAACTATCATTTTGGCGCCGCTGCCGGGGAGGCGTGTTGTGTTTTGATTGGAATTGTTGTTTTTATATACTAACCATAAATAGTATTTGTATTAGTAGCACTCTACTAATACGTATTATCGGTTTTCGGTTTTTGTGTGAATACTATTACTATAGTGTATACGTAGAACAATAAATTCACAAGTACTCCAAATACGTGAGAAATCACAACCTTGACTTGGGAGGTCATTACCCAATCATTGTATTCGAATCTCAAACAAAAGAAAAAGGCAAAAATAGATAAATACTTTCGTGAAGCTCAATCTTGAAAAATACAAACTATAAGGTGGGTATAAGGCGGATATTATAAAATATATCCTAAGGAAAAAGGCTCTTAAGTGCTTCGCGCCGCCTCGTTTCCCCGCTTGCTTGTGAGTATTTGATTTTGATAGCTAATCGAGGGTTTTGCCGCCCAAAGTATTACTAAGTATCATATATATTTTCTTGGTTTCCATTGATTAAACCCTCTTGAACGTTTTGGTGTTCCACCAACGTTCTAAAGTCATCGAAGGCGTTCACTTCACGTCATCGTTTTCATTCCTTGAGGCTTCTTTAATCGAGAGATTTGATTAAGGAGGAGATTTGTAGATTTGTGTCTACTTAATACATTCCACAAAATCCAAAAGGTTAATACAATCAAAAACCACAAAAAAATTGAAAAGTACAAAACACCAAAAAGAATCTTCTTTGCTCGTCCCCTCGTTGTACGTGACGTTTATGCTAACTCGTAATCAAGCAAGACGTGCACGTAAACAAAAGAACAAAACTCCCACTCCCAATCTTTCTTGTGAGGAGTCTCCTATTGACGAACCCATTGTAAGAGAAGCACCAACCATGGCGAATCGAACTATGATGGAGTTACTTCAAGCACCCACTGAGGGTTATGGAGAGGGTATTGTGATTCCCGCTATCCTTGCGGAGAATTTTGAGGTGAAAACGGGTTTGTTGTCGATGATCCAAAACAACAAATTCCGTGGTGATGAAAAGGACAATCCACACAACCATATCCGCCAATTCAATCGTCTTACAGTCACTTGCATGTTTAAGGATGTCTCGAATGACTCGATTAAGATGATGCTTTTTCCGTATTCCTTAGAGGGGCCCGCTAAAATTTGGTTAGAGAAAGAGCCACCCAATTCTATATTGACGTGGAAGGATCTCGTGTCTAAGTTTGTGAACCAATTTTTTCCGCCCTCTAAGACTACGCACTTGAAAAACGAGATTTCAAAGTTTTCACAAGAATTTAATGAAAGTTTTTCAACGGCTTGGAATAGGTTTAAGGAAATGTTACATGAATGTCCTCATCACGGTTTTTCCGACTTGCATCAAATTGACACGTTTTACAATGGACTTAATGATCATGAAAGGGATTATTTGAATCCCGCCGCGGGTGGTAATGTTTTGTGTAAAACGGTTGAGGAAGCTTTGGTGATAATTGAGAATAGATCTAAGGTGTATAGTCCTCGTAGAACGTCTAGTGTTCGTAAAGCTTCGTCTTCGACTTCACCTTCTTTGTCTACTACCATCGACGCTTGCCAAATCGAGGCGAACTTGGAAAACAAGATTTTTGATAAGCTTAAAGGACTTTTGATTGAGTTTAAAGTTGGTGAACAAAGTGCTCCCACTACGGCTAAAGCGGTTGAGGTTTCTTGCATGTATTGTGGTGGAGGTCATGATTTCTCCGAGTGCATTACCAGCGGTGGTAACACTTCGAGTGCCTTCGCGGCCACGGGAAATTACAACCAAAACGGTCAAGTTTCCCGCTCTAATCAATTGACTCCACCGGGTTTTGGTTCAAATCAAAATGCTAACAACAACTATCACAACAATCAAGTTGGTTTCAAAAACAATTACAACAAGGGAAACTATGGGAATCAAGGGGCTAATAATCAAGTTTCAAACAAGAATCAAAATGATTTTCAAAACAACAACAAAGGTTTGCAAACATTGAAAGATCTTCCAAGTGAGTTTGTTGAATACGCTAGTGGGAATGATGCTAGGTTTGACAATATTCAAAGAGAAATCATTAGCCTAAGATCCGAGTTTAAGAACGACCTGAAGAAAGAGTTAAAAAATGAGTTAGCTAATGAACTTAAGATCCACACCAACAAGATGGAAGGAAATGTCACTAGGTTACAACAAAACCAACAAAAAATGGAACAAGGGCAACACGAGATTAAACAAGAAATGATTAAAGCCGAGAAGAGGCAATCCGTGTTTGAAGATAAAATCTCGTCTATGTTTGAGGCAATAATGTGTAAACCGTCTTCGAGTAGTCTTCCTAGCAACACCGTATCCAACCCTAAGGGTGAGATGAAAGTGATTACCACACGTAGTGGTAAGACACTTAGGGAACCGACTCCTCAACCAATTGCTCCTACGGAGGAAGCAATTGAGGAAGAACCCGAGGTGGTGGTCCAAAAGGTGCATGTCCCAATCCCACGAAGTACCGCTCATGCCACACCTACGGTTGACCCATTACCATCATTGGAACCCGAGATTCCAAAGGCTATGCCTACTATGCCTCAACCCACACCACCTTTTCCCTATCCATCGAGACTTAGGAAGGAGAAACGTCAAAAGCGTGACAATTATCAATTTGAGCTTTTTATGAAAATGTTTCGTGATTTGCACTTTAATGTGAGTTTCGCCGATGCTTTGGTCTTGATGCCTCGATTTGCCTCTAACTATAAGAGTATGTTGAACAACAAGGAGAAATTGCACCAATTATCTAGTTGTTCGTCGGTTTATCTTAATCGCATACCTAAAAAAGTCGGTGATCCCGGTAAATTCTTGATTCCATGTGCAATCCAAGATATGGAGGAATGCTTCGCCTTGGCCGATCTTGGTGCTAGCATTAACTTGATGCCACTTGCAATCTTTAAGTCGCTCAATCTTCCTAATCTTACTCCTTCACTAATGTCTATCAAGTTGGCCGACCATTCCACGATTCCCGCATGTGGTTTGGCGGAAGACGTTTTTGTGAAAGTGGGGAAGTTCTACTATCCCGTAGACTTTATCGTTGTTGATATCCCCACGGATCCTCAAGTTCCTCTCACTTTAGGTCGTTCGTTTTTAGATACGTCTATGGCTTTGATCGATGTTCATGCTAGAAAGATCACCTTACGTTTCAACGACGAGGAACTTGTTATAAACGCAACTCAAAACTCTCAAATTTCTCATGTTTATTCCGTTGCAACCATAAACCTCGTTGATATGATTGACGTGGTTTGCGAGGATTTTCACAAGAAGTTCTAGGTTTTGGTGATGAAGAAACTAGTGGCAATCCCACTATGTTAGATCCAATTCTTGATAATTCGACACCAACCTTCACTCCATTTGAAGGTGGTGGTTTTACGTTGGAAGAATTCAATGTTCCACGTACTTGTAACGAAGACCTCGACAATGATGAGGACTTCTCGATTATCAAGGATTTTCTTAACGATTTCCCATTTCCTCCACCCGAGGAGGTTATGAGTATCGAGCCCAAATCTTCACTTGAGGAACCACCTATCCTCGAGTTGAAAGATTTACCTCCTCACCTCGAATATGTCTATTTGGAGGAGGACGACAAGTTGCCGGTTATTATTGTGAAAGAACTTTCGAATGATGAAAAAACCGCACTTGTCGATGTTCTAAAGGGTCACAAAGGGGCAATTACGTGGAAGTTATCCGACATTAAGGGAACCGATCCCAAGTTTTGTACCCACAAAATCTTAATGGAGGAGGATTACAAGCCCGCAATCCAAAATCAAAGGAGGGTGAGCCCCAAAATTCACGACGTCATCAAAAAGGAGGTCCTTAAACTCCTTGACGCGGGAATGATTTACCCTATTTCCGATAGCCCTTGGGTGAGTCCTATTCATTGTGTCCCTAAAAAGGGAGGGATGACCGTTGTGCCAAACGATGCCAACGAGTTGATTCCCACTAGACTCGTGACCGGATGGAGAGTGTGCATTGACTATCGTAAGTTAAATGAAGCCACTCGAAAAGACCATTTTCCCTTGCCCTTCATGGACCAAATGTTGGAGCGTCTTGCGGGAAACGATTTCTATTGCTTTTTAGATGGTTTTTCCGGTTACTTCCAAATTCCCATCGATCCTCGTGATCAAGAAAAAACTACGTTTACGTGTCCATATGGAACGTTTGCCTATCGTAGAATGCCATTCGGACTTTGCAATGCACCGGGAACCTTTCAAAGGTGCATGATGGCTATTTTTCATGACATGATCGAGAAGACGATGGAAGTCTTCATGGATGACTTTTCCGTGTTTGGTAATTCGTTCACTTCGTGTTTGTCGAACCTTGAGAGAATGTTGAAACGTTGTGAGGAAACCAACCTTGTGCTCAATTGGGAAAAATGTCATTTTATGGTTAAGAGTGGAATCGTCTTAGGGCACATGGTCTCGAAAGCGGGGATTGAGGTAGATCAAGCTAAGGTAGACGTCATCGCCAAATTACCTCATCCCAAAACCGTTAAGGGAGTTAGGAGTTTCCTAGGCCATGCGGGCTTTTATCGTCGATTCATCAAGGATTTTTCGAAGATTTCTCGACCCATTACACATCTTCTTGAAAAAGAGGCACGTTTTGTCTTTGACGAAGATTGTGTACGAGCCTTTGAAATCCTTAAGAGGAAACTTACCGAAGCTCCCATTCTTGTTGCTCCCAATTGGAACCTCCCCTCTGAGCTCATGTGTGATGCTAGTGATTACGCTATTGGGGCCGTTTTGGGGTAACGTCATGATAAGCACTTCTTGCCTATCCACTATGCTAGCAAGACGATGACCGAGGCTCAACTAAAATACGCTACAACGGAGAAGGAGTTCCTTGCCGTGGTGTATGCATTTGAGAAGTTCTGACCATATCTCGTCTTAGCTAAATGCATAGTGTATACGGATTATTCGGCTATCAAGTATCTCATGGAAAAGCAAGATGCTAAGCCTAGATTACTTTGTTGGATTCTCCTCCTTCAAGAATTTGATCACAAAATCATTGACAAAAAAGAAGCCGAGAATCTAGCGGCCGATCATCTTTCTCGTTTGGAAGATCCTCACCAAAGTGTCTACAAGCCCAAGGAAATCACCGAAACATTTCCGCTTGAAACACTTGGTGTAGTGAATTCTAAGCTTGATTCTTCCACCTCATGGTTTGCGGATTTTGCAAATTACCATGCGGGTAACTTCATCATTAAGGGTATGACGACTCAAGAAAAACGAAAATTCTTTCGTGACGTCAAGTTCTACATTTGGAACGACCCTTACATGTTTCGAACTTGTGCGGATCAAATCATCTGACATTGTGTATTTGGCACCGAAGCTTCTAATATCCTTAGAGCTTGTTACGAGGGACCCACGGGTGGTCACCATGGTGCTAATCTCACGGCTAAGAAGGTGTTTGATGTCGGCTTCTTTTGGACTACTATTTACCGAGATGCACAAGATCTTGTGAAGTCGTGTGATGCATGCCAACGACAAGGAAAAGCCTCACAAAAAGATGAAATGCCACAAAACATCATCCAAGTGTTGAGATCTTTGACGTTTGGGGTATAGACTTTATGGGGCCGTTCCCATCATCTCGTGGTAATAAGTACATTCTCGTTGCGGTTGACTACCTATCTAAGTGGTTGGAAGCTAAGGCTTTGCCCACCAATGATGCTCGTGTGGTAGTCAAGTTCTTGAAAAGCTTGTTTTCTCGGTTTGGAACCCCTCGTGCGATCATAAGCGATCGTGGAACCCATTTTTGTAACGACCAATTCGAAAGGGTCCTAAGGAAATATGGGGTTACACATCGGCTTTCTACGGCTTATCACCCACAAACGAGTGGGCAAGTCGAGGTTTCAAACCGAGCGTTGAAGAGGATCTTGGAGAGATCCGTTGGGGAAAACCGACAATCTTGGTCGGATAAGTTTGACGATGCTTTATGGGCCTTTAGGACCGCTCATAAGACGCCCATTGGGTGCACTCCCTATAAGCTTGTGTATGGAAAGAATTGTCATTTGCCTATCGAGTTAGAACACAAGGCTTATTGGGCCCTAAAGCATTGTAATGATGATATGGAGACCGCGGGAAAACACCAGAAAATGCAATTAAATGAATTGGATGAACTGAGGGATATTGCTTATGAAAATTCATTGATTTACAAAGAAAAACTAAAAAGGTGCATGATTCTAAAATTAAAAACCGGGTTTTTAACATTGGGGATCAAGTTTTGCTTTTTAATTCTCGCTTGAAAATCTTTTCCGGTAAGTTGAAATCCCGTTGGTCCGGTCCATTCACCGTGACTCAAGTGTTTCCGTATGGGACCATCGAGCTAGCTCAAGATGATGGTCCTAACTTCAAGGTGAATGGACATAGGTTGAAGCACTACTTTGGTGGGGAAGTTCCATCCTTGAACTACCTCGACCAAGTCACCTTCTCCAATGATAATTAGTATTGAGGGGATCGAGTCGAGCTCATGACTCGGTAATAAAAAACGAGGTGCCTCGTGGGGGAGTCCCATGCTTATCCTATGTACTTATTATCGCTCTCTAATGTAGTTAATGTGTGGGGATTTATGCCCTTCCAACCTTTGTTCCGTGGTTGTTTGTGAATTGTGGACTTTAGATGATCATGATCTTCACGATTGGAGCCTCTCGTGTTCGTTTTATGGGAGCACTCGATCGTTTGCTTTGAAGACTTTCTCAATATCCATGATATATCCTTTTGATGTTCTAACCTTAGGTTATTAGCACACTTCATAAACGGCTATTAATTTATTGGTTGCACCCTTTCCATGCTAGATTATGCATTCGACTACGTCTCTAGTATGGGGGTGTTTGCACCCCTAGACTCGAAACATTGAGGACAATGTTTAACTTTAGTATGGGGGGGTGAATAGATACTTGCCTTGCCAAACCTTCACGCTTTCCAAAGTTTATCTTTTTGTTTATCGTTTTGTTGCAAAATAAGGCTAAAAATGGCCAAATTTTAAAATTTTTCTCATGTTTTATAAGTGTTTGAAGACACGAATGTAGGTTTTTCGATGGCGAGAATAAGAGTAATTTTTGACTCGACCGTGCGTGTTGAGCACTTAGCTTTGATTCCTTAACTACACATTAGGCTAAGTCTCTTAAATGAGGACGAGAAATGATAGGGTTAATTATAAGTTACTATGCTAAACGTAGAGTACTCGTATTCTTTCAAAAACTCATGTGTTCTCGTTGTTTGCTTATTCTCCCTTCGCATGTAAATATTTTTTTGCTTAATAAATATTGACTTAGCGGTTTAGTTGGGATTGTTGGGTTTCTAGTCTTTTCTAGTAGCTTCCGTGTAATTAAATTGGGAAGACATTAAGGTATCGCCAGCGTCACGGTTTTGAAGTATTGGCACCCTAATAATCAAAAGCTTCACCCAATAATAAGATTTCAAGTGCTCACCTAAATCAAGCAAACAATTTGAAGCCCCACAAGGCCAAAAAATCTATGCAAAATTGAAAGTGAATCAAGCCTTAATCTTCGAAGCTTTAAAGATCCAAAATTCGCCTTAGCGTGAGGATATACGTCTTTGGCTAAAAAAATTACCGATGAGGTGGATAATAAAAGGCAAGGCAAGACCGAAGTCATAATAAAAGCTTCATGGCGAAGTTGAATAAAAGATGGAGGTAAACCAAAGATAATAAGGCCCTTCCGTTAGGGGGCGTATAAAAGTCTTGGTAATAAGTCTCATGTTCAAAACCGTTATAAAACCGTGTTTATCGATTCTTCTTGTCAATTTAATTTTTTGACATCGTTGTCTATTGGGAGGAGTTATTGATTTGATGGTCTTAGTTACACCGTTAAGACTCTATTTTTAGACCTAAATCTCTATTATCGTATAAGTCAAACAATGTATCCTCGTGAAACATTCAAGACAATATAAAATATAAGAGATACAACTTAGGAATAATGGGAGGATAAGTACGTGATTAGGGCATATGAGTAGTGTTAGCATTACTAACTTATAATGACAATGATCTCGTTGCACGCTTGGCATGGAATTGGGGTGAAAATCGAGGACGATGAAATTGTTTCTAACGAAGCATTCACGTGTTCTTATTCTATGAACCTAAACGTCCCATTTTGCGATGAAAATCATACATTATGTCTAAAACGCAAGTAGTTGTAGCAATAGTAGTAGTGTAGCTAGTTTATCGTTCAATAAAGTGAATAAAAATGAATTTTGGAGATGCTACGATACTTTATTCTAGCATTGCGTTAGGGCACGACAATGGTTTAGTATGGGGGAGTGATGAGACTGCCTTTATACATAGTCTCATCTTCCAAATAGGGCTTAAAATGCATTAAATATCATCAAAATACCCATATATATGCATGTGTTTGTTGCTTGTGTATTTTAGGTACGGATATTGAGAAAATGACAAAAGATCACAAGAATCATTCAAAAACGAACACAGGAAACGAAGCCGCACAATGAACCAAGCCCTAATGAAGACTTTCCCAAGATTTACCCTTGAAGATTTGAAGAATTATGAAGAAGGGTCCTCCAATATGGAAGAGTTGACACTTTATACCCTTGTATCTTCATAATTACAAGTTTGGTCCCTAAAGTTTGTCAAAATTACAAAAAGGGCCCTCCACTTTGAAGAATTGGGAAGTTTAGCCCCTCAACAAAGCTAAATTGTCAACCATCGTTCTCCACAAAGTCAAATATATCATGAAGTCCTTCAAAGTACAAGAAATTACAAGTTTGGTCCTTTGAAAATCCCAAAATTACAAAAAGGACCCTTGACTTTCAACATTTGGCAAGAATGGTCCCTCATCAAACAAGACTTGGCAATTTCAGTCCTCCAAAATGCTCAACTACAAGTCAACACCATTATCCATCATCAAAATGCCAAATCAAACCTTGAAGAATTCAAAAATGGCAAGAAATACCCCTGAAATCAGTTTACAAAAGTTTTTGGGGCAAAAGTGCAAAGTTGCAAAAGTTGTTATAACTAGTTTTGGCGTTGATAGAAGTTTGGAAAGGAAATGACAAGTTGTGCAAAGATAAGGGTGTAATGCTGGCAGACAAGATACTTACCTAGGCCAGTGAGGGGGTGACACGTGCCCCACTCACTCTCTCCACCAATAAAATCCCACCATTCCTCCATGTCATTTCCCACTTATACCGGTTTAAACTAATCTTTGATTAGTTTAATATTTGGCGCTTAACACCATTTTTAAACCCAAAAACAAATCAAAACATGGACTGTTCATCGTATGAACACAATTAGGGACTTCTTAATTACTTCTAATCAAGCCCTAAAAACCTCCAGAATCTTGATTAGTAGTCTCCTAATCACAACCCAACCCTTAAACTTGGCACCCCACCAACCCACATGTTGCATGGGGCCTCCCCTACTACGTCAAAAGGAAAGAAGACAAAAACTTGCCAGCCATCCAACGTGTAGGATTGCTGCTTACTTTTTAAGCTCAATTTGAGCCTTTGGATGCAATTCATCCTTGCCAACTCACACAACCAGCCAAGAAAACATCACATGATCCTCAAGATATTCAAACATTCAAAGGGCATTCTGGAGACTTCATCAACATTAGGGCTACGTTTTTATGATTTTTAGTAGTTCAATGTAGCCTATATAAAGGCCTTAGGACCCAACATTAGCAGTTGCTTTTGGTTTTTCCTTTGTTCAAGCACTTGTAAATCCCTTTTCAGTTTATGAAATTTGAGTTAAGTGTTTTGAAGAAAGACCAAGTGCCATCTTATTATTTCTTGTTTATGTTCTTAGTTTACTGATTTTTAAGTTAAAAACTTGTTTTCAAAAGAGGAGTGTGCAAAAGTTTGCACATTTTCTTCATTTTCTTGATATTCTGCTAAGTTCTTGTTTCAACCTGGGAATTCTTGGGTTATAGGGCTGATCATAGCATCCTAATTGTGTTAATTAAGGTGTGGTGAGGCTTATAACTTGGGGATAATCAAGTGTTGGGTAACAAGGTTGCATTAATCAAGATTTTTCAAGTTCCTGATTTTATACTTGTGCTTCTAACCTTGTTGATTCTTAGCAAGGGTGTTATTGGAAACTTGTACTTGTTCTTGCTAGTACATAAGCTCATAAATTCGTGGGTGTGGATGTACATCCATGAGGTTTGCATACTCAATCCTAAAATCTGCTTAAAATCTTGATTTTTGGTGATATTTGTATGTGGCTTGTGTTCTTGTGAATTTTGTGGCTTAAATCTGCTTGAATTTGTTTATCTTACTTGTTATTGTGTTTATCTGAGCTTAGGTGGTCTTGAATCTCACTTTTCCTTTGAAAAATTTGATTTTGAAAAGATAAAGGGGTGTTTGGGATTACCTGTTTGTGATTGCAACTTATTATTGTGTTGTGGAAAGTTTGAGTTTGTGTTCTATATCTGATATATGCTTGGTTGAGAGTGTTTTACTGCAAGTTTTTGGGTTTGAAATCTTGAATCAAACAATCTGCTATATAATCTTTGTTACTGCCTGTTTTGACCTAGGATTTTGGGAACACTTAGTATGTATGCATGCTTAGGGCTAAAAGTGGTTTAAACAAAGTCATTGTAACATGTTTGAAAGATTTGAGGTGTTGAATCTGGCTTATTTGTCAAATACATCAGCAAAGTGTAAAACTGCATGTGTTAGTGTTCATCAGTAACATTCATTAGCTTGAATCTTGCTTAATTCTTTGAATCATTGCATGAAACCTGTTTAGACTTGCTTATTGGAGTTTAATATAGCTTGTGTATGCATTTGGTTGAATTTGGCTGGCTGATTTGTGCTAAAATTGCTTATAAGTGCTCAACTGCTTAATTGTTCATGTCTGTATCATATCTGGTGATTTATTGATTAAATTGTATCAATTGGTTGTTTGTGATTGTGATATTTTGATTGTTCTTGACTCCTTTTGATCCAAAGATCATTTGGGTGCCTTTGTGTAATCTGAATCTCCAAAAAAGTCACTAAAGACAAAAAAGTCTAATAGTCAAGCAGTGGAAAAAGTTTCCACTGCTCAACACTCAAAACTAGCCCCTGCTAGTGTAAAATTGAACTCAGCTTATCAATAAGCTATTCTAGCTTATCAAGACTTGCAACAACTTATTTTTTGTGATAGGTCTTCATTATTTGACCCATTTAAGTATACTGGAGCTTATTGGACATTGACTTTGACTTTTTGCTAGAAAACCAACTTATTTGACTTTTACATAAGTGCTTATTTGCTTTTTCCAGCTTATTGAGTCAACTTATTTGAAAACTCTTTGTTGATTTTTCTTAATTAAGTCATTTAGAAGCTATAGAAACTTGAATCAGCACTTGAGGTGGCCTAGAACTCAAAAACGACTATTTTGCCGTTTTCTGTAGATTGCTTATTGCATTTTCAGGCTTATTCCTTGGGCTTATTTCAAATTTCTTTTTGCAGAAGTCTTATTTAGGTCAAGAGAAGTTTGTGTGTCAAATTTTAGCTTATGGCATTGGCTTATAGCTTAATGGGCCAAAAAGCCCATTAAGAATAAGCTGTTTGGTATAAGCTAGCTTATTTCACACTTTCAGCTTTTGGGCCTTTGGAAAAAGTTGTTTAAAATCAAATTTTGAGTCAACCATTGCTTTTTGGGCTTATTTTGAACACTTTTTATTATTGGGCCCAAATTTGGCCCAATAAGGTACTGTTTTGGGTTTAGCCCATTTTCTAGGCCCATTAGGGGTATTTAGGTAATTTCACTTTCATTTCTGAGTTACTTAGGTTAAATTAAGCTAGTTTGCAAGTTTTTAGAATTTTTTATGATTTTTGGATTTTTAATAATATTTTAATATTATTTTATTATTAAAAATTAAAAGTCTGATTTTCTATGTTTTTATATTTTTCTTAGGTTCTAAACACTTAATTAGGATTTTTGCAACGTTCCAAATGTTTTTAGAGTCTTTTAATTATTTTCTAGAATTAATTTAAGTTTTAATTGATTTTAGTAGTTTTTAATTGTTTAAAAATAGTTTTTAGTGGTTCTAAAATTTTGAAAAATACTTTTCAGCTTAATTAGGGTATTTTTGAGGTTTACAAACTTTAAAATCTTGTTTAGGACTTTTTAATAACTAATTTGATTTTTAGGGCTTTCATTAGCATTAAAAAGTCATTATCTAATTAATTAAAAGGTTTTAGCAAGTTTGGGTTTTTTGTAAACTCTTAGAATATTATTGTGGATTTTTGGTAATTTTTAGGAATTTTTAGGGTAAAATTTTAATTTTGGTACTTTTTACGATTTTACGTGTATACCTTTTTCGACTTAGTTTAATCCGTCTCCGTAACCGTCTTTCTCTTCTAATCTCATTTCTATTTTTCTTTCTCAACAATTTAATCACAAATCTAATCCAAGTCATTACACACATAACACACTAGCCTCCTTGAGAACGAACTCATTTTAGGGTCATTAATACACGGTTTTCCTAAATCGTCGTATTCATTACTTGCCCTATTTGCTCTCTTTTCCTAAAGAGTAGTAAAACTCAACTATCACTCCCCCATACTAAACCGTTGTCGTGCCCTAACGCAATGCTAGAATAAAGTTTCGTAGCACCTCCAAAATTCATGTTTATTTACTTTTATTGAATGATAAACTAGCTACACTACTACTATTGCTACTACTTGCGTTTTAGACATAATGTATGATTTTCATCGCAAAATGGGACGTTTAGGTTCATAGAACAAGAACACGTGAATGCTTCGTTAGAAATAATTTCGTCGTCCTCGATTTTCACCCCAATTCCATGCTAAGCGTGCAACAAGATCATTGTCATTATAAGTTAGTAATGCTAACACTACTCATATGCCCTAATCACGTACTTATCCTCCCATTTTCCTAGGTTGTATCTCTTATATTTTTTTTCTTGAATGTTTCACGAGGATACATTGTTTGACTTATGCGATAATAGAGATTTACGTCTAAAAATAGAGTCCTAATGGTGTAACCAAGACCATCGAATTAATAAACCCTCCTAATAGACAACGATGTCAAAAAATTAAGTCAACCAGAAGGATCGATAAACACGGTTTTATAACGGTTTTGAACATGAGACTTATTACCAAGACTTTTATACGCCCCCTAAAGGAAGGGCCTTATTATCATAGGTTTACCTCCATCTTTTATTCAACTTCGCCATGAAGCTTTTATTATGACTTCGTTCTTGCCTTGCCTTTCATTATCCTCCTGATCGGTGGTTTTATTATGGTTTTATTAAAAGCGAATTTTGGATCTTTAAAGCTTCAAAGATTAAGGCTTGATTCACTTTCAATTTTGCATAGATTTTTCGGCCTGGTGAGCTTCAAATTGTTTGCTTGATTTAGGTGAGCACTTGAAATCTTATTATTGGGTGAAGCTTTCGATTATTCGGGTTGTCAATACTTCAAAACCGTGACGCTGGCGATACCTTAATGTCTTCCCAATTTAATTACATGGAAGCTACTATTAAAGACTAGAAACCAACAATCAAGACAAAACCGCTAAGTCAATATTTATTAAGCAAAAAATATGTACAAGCGAAGGGAGAATAAACAAACAACGAGAACACATGAGTTTTTGAAAGAATACGAGTACTCTACGTTTAGCATAGTAACTTATAATTAACTCTATCATTTCTCGTCCTCATTTAAGAGACTTAGCCTAACATATAGTTAAGGAATCGAAGCTAAGTGCTCAACACGCACGGTCGAGTCAAAAACTACTCTTATTCTCGCCATCGGAAAATCCACATTTGTGTCTTCAAACACTTATAAAACATGAGAAAAATTTAAAATTTGGCCATTTTTAGCCTTATTTTGCAAAAAAATGATAAACAAAAAGATAAACTTTGGAAAGCGTGAAGGTTTGGCAAGGCAAGTATCTATTCACCCACATACTAAAGTTAAACATAGTCCTCAATGTTTCGAGTCTAAGGGTTTGAAACCCCCATACTAGAGACGTAGTCGAATGCTTAATTTAGAATGGAAAGGGTGTAACCGTAAAATTTAAATCCGTTTATGAAGTGTGCTATAAACCTAAGGTTAGAACATAAAAGGATATATCATGGATATTGAGAAAGTCTTCAAAGCAAACGATCGAGTGCTCCCATAAAACGAACACGAGAGGCTCCAATCGTAAAGATAATGATCATCTAAAATCTATAATTCACAAACAACCACGGAACAAAGGTTGGAAGGGCATAAATCCCCACACGTTACTACATTAGAAATCGATAATATGTACATAGGATAAGCATGGGCCTCCCCCACGAGGCACCTCGTTTTTTATTACCGAGTCATAAGCTCGACTCGATCCCCTCAATACTAATTATCATTGGGGAAGATGATTTGGTCGAGGTAGTTCAAGGATGGAACTTCCCCATAAAAGTAGTGCTTCTAACTATATCCATTCACCTTGAAATTGGGTCCATCATTTTGAGCTAGCTCGATGGTCCCATAAGGAAAAACTTGAGTCACGGTGAATAGACCGGACCAACGGGATTTCAACTTACCGGAAAATATTTTCAAACGAGAGTTAAAAAGCAACACTTGATCCCCAATGTTAAAAACCCGGTTTTTAACTTTTGAATCATGAAACTTTTTAGTCTTTTCTTTATAAATCAATGAATTTTTGTAAGCAGTGTCCCTTAATTCATCTAATTCATTAAGTTTCATTTTCCGGTATTTTCCCGCAGTCTCCATATCATCATTACAATGCTTAAGGGCCCAATAAGCTTTGTGTTCAAGTTCAATTGGCAAGTGACAATTCTTCCCATACACAAGCTTATAAGGAGTGCACCCGATGGGCGTCTTATGAGCGGTCCTAAAGGCCCAAAAAGCATCCTCCAACTTATCTGACCAAGATTGTCGGTTTTCCTCAATAGATCACTCCAAGATCCTTTTCAAAGCTCGGTTTGAAACCTCGACTTGCCCACTTGTTTGTGGGTGATAAGCCGTAGAAAGCCGATGTGTAACCCCATATTTCCTTAGGACCCTTTCGAATTGGTCGTTACAAAAATGGGTTCCACGATCGCTTATAAACGCACGATGGGTTCCAAACCGATAAAACAAGCTTTTCAAAAACATGACTACCACACGAGCATCGTTGGTGGGCAAAGCCTTAGCTTCCACCCACTTAGATAGGTAGTCAACGGTGACAAGGATGTACTTATTACCATGAGATGATGGGAACGGCTCCATAAAGTCAATGCACCAAACGTCAAAGATCTCACACACTTTGATGATATTTTATGGCATTTCATCGTTTTGCGAGGCTTTTCCTTGTCGTTGGCATGAGTCACACTACTTCACAAGTGCATGTGCATCTCGGTAAATAGTAGGCCAAAAGAAACCGGCATCAAAAACCTTTTTAGCCGTGAGATTAGCACCGTGATGACCACCCGTGGGTCCCTCGTGACAAGCTCTAAGGATGTTAGAATCTTCGGTACCAAAGACACAACGTCGAATAATTTGATCAGCACAAGTTCGAAACAAGTAAGGGTCGTTCCAAAAATAGAACTTGACGTTACGAAAGAATTTTCGTTTTTCTTGAGTCGTCATACCCTTGATAATGAAGTTGCCCGCATGGTAATTTGCGATGTCCGCAAACCATGGGGTATAAGAATCAAGCTTAAAATTCACTACACCAAGTGTCTCGAGCGGAAATGTTTCGGTGATTTCCTTGGGCTCGTAAACACTTTGGTGAGTATCTTCCAAACGAGAAAGATGATCGGCCGCTAGATTCTCGGCTCTTTTTTTGTCAACGATTTTGTGATCAAATTCTTGAAGGAGGATAATCCAACGAAGTAATCTTAGCTTTGCATCTTGTTTAGCCATGAGATACTTATTAGCCGAATGATCCGTATACACTATGCATTTAGTCAAGACGAGATAAGGTCGGAATTTCTCAAATACATACACCACAGCGAGGAATTCCTTCTCTGTTGTAGTGTATTTTAGTTGAGCCTCGGTCATCGTCTTGCTAGCATAGTGAATAGGCAAGAAGTGCTTATCATGATGTTGCCCCAATACGGCCCCAATAGCGTAGTCACTAGCATCACACATGAGCTCAAAGGGGAGGTTCCAAATGGGAGCAACAAGAATGGGAGCTTCGGTAAGCTTCCTCTTAAGGATTTCAAAGGCTCGTACACAATCTTCGTCAAAGACAAAACGTGCATCTTTTTCGAGGAGATGTGTAATAGGTCGAGAAATCTTGGAAAAATCCTTGATGAATCGACGATAAAAGCCCGCATGGCCTAGGAAACACCTAACTCCCTTGACGGTTTGGGATGAGGTAATTTGGCGATGACGTGTACCTTAGCTTGATCTACCTCAATCCCCGCTTTCGAAACCTTGTGCCCTAAGACGATTCCACTTTTAACCATAAAATGACATTTTTCCCAATTAAGCACAAGGTTGGTTTCCTCACAACGCTTTAGCATTCTCTCAAGATTCGACAAACACGAAGTGAACGAACCACCAAACACGGAAAAGTCATCCATGAAGACTTCCATCGTCTTCTCGATCATATCATGAAAAATAGCCATCATGCACCTTTGAAAGGTTCCCGGTGCATTGCAAAGTCCGAATGGCATTCTACGATAGGAAAACGTTCCATATGGACACGTAAACGTAGTTTTTTCTTGATCACGAGGATCGATGGGGATTTGGAAGTAACTGGAAAAACCATCTAAAAAGCAATAGAAATCGTTTCCCGCAAGATGCTCCAACATTTGGTCCATGAACGGCAAGGGAAAATGGTATTTTTGAGTGGCGTCATTCAACTTACGATAGTCAATGCACACTCTCTATCCGGTCACGAGTCTAGTGGGAATTAACTCGTTGGCATCGTTTGGCACAACGGTCATTCCTCCCTTCTTAGGGACACAATGAATAGGACTCACCCAAGGGCTATCGGAAATAGGGTAAATCATTCCTGTGTCAAGGAGTTTTAGGACTTCCTTTTTGATGACGTCGTGAATTTTGGGATTCACCCTCCTTTGACAATGGATTGCGGGTTTGTAATCCTCCTCCATTAAGATTTTGTGGGTACAATTTTGGGATCGATCCCCTTAATGTCGGATAACTTCCACGCAATTGCCCCTTTGTGATCCTTTAGAACATCGACAAGTGCAGTTTTTTCATCATCCGAAAGATCTTTCGTAATAATAACCGGCAACTTGTCGTCCTCCTCCAAAAATACATATTCAAGGTGAGGAAGTAAATATTTCAACTCGAGGATTGGTGGTTTCTCAATTGAAGATTTGGGCTCGATACTCATAACCTCCTCGGGTGGAGGAAATGGGAAATCGTTAAGAAAATCCTTAATAATCGAGAAGTCCTCATCATTGTCAAGGTCTTCGTCACAAGAACATGGAACATCGAATTCTTCCAACGTAAAACCACCACCTTCAAATGGAGTGAAGGTTGGCGTCGAGTTATCAAGAATGGGATCTAACATAGTGGGATTGCCACTATTCTCATCATCACCAAAACCTAGAACTTCTTGTGAAAATTCCTCACAAACAACGTCAATCATATCAACGAGGTTTATGGTAGCAACGGAATAAACATGAGAAATTGGAGAACTTTAAGTTGCGTTTATAACAAGTTCCTCGTCGTTGAAACGTAAGGTGATCTTTCTAGCATGCACATCAATTACAGCCATAGACGTATTTAAAAATGAACGACCGAAAATGAGAGGAACTTGAGGATCCGTGGGAATATCGACAACGATAAAGTCTACCAGATAATAGAACTTTCCCACCTTCGCAAAAACGTCTTCCGCCAATCCACATGTGGGAATCGTGGAATGGTCGGCCAACTCGATAGACATTAGTGAAGGAGTAAGATTAGGAAGATTGAGAGACTTTAAGATTGCAAGTGGCATCAAATTAATACTAGCACCAAGATCGGCCAAGGCATAGCATTCTTCCATATCTTGGATTGCAAAAGGAATCAAGACTTTATCGGGATCACCGACTTTTTGAGGTATGCGGTTGAGATAAACCGATGAACAACTAGACAATTGTTGCAGTTTCACCTTGTTGTCCAACATACTATTGAAGTTAGCGGCTAATCGAGGCATCATGACCAAGAATCGGCAAAACTCACATTAAAATGAACGTCACGAAATATTTTCATAAAAATCTCAAATTGATAATTGTCGCGCTCTTGACGTTTCTCCTTTCTAAGTCTCGATAGATAGGGCAAAGGTTGTGTGGGTTGAGGCATAGGCATAGCCTTTGGAATCTCGGGTTCCGATGTTGGTAACGGGTCAACCGTAGGTGTGGTATGAGCGGTACTTCGTGGGATTGGGACATGCTCCTTTTCGACCATCACCTCGGGTTCTTCCTCAATTGCATCCTCCGTAGGAGCAATTGGTTGAGGAGTCGGTTTCTTAAGTGTCTTACCACTACGTGTGGTAATCAATTTCATCTCTCCCTTAGGGTTCGATATGGTGTTACTAGGAAGACTATTCGAAGACGGTTTGCACATTATAGTCTCGAACATAGATGAAATTTTATCCTCAAACATTGATTGCCTCTTCTCGGCCTTAATCATCTCTTGTTTTATTTAATGTTTCCCTTGTTCCATTTTTTGTTGGTTTTGTTGTAACTTAGTTACATTTCCCTCCATTTTGTTTGTATGGATTTTAAGCTCATTTGCTAACTCGTTTTTCAACTCCTTCTTCAAGTCGTTCTTAAACTCGGATCTTAGGCTAATGACTTCTCTTTGAATGTTTTCAAACCTACCATCGTTTCCATTAGCGTATTCAACAAATTCATTTGGAAGATCTTTCAAAGTTTGCAAACCTTTGTTGTTGTTTTGAAAATCATTGTTTTGATTTTTGTTTGAAACTTTATTGTTATTAGCCCCTTGATTCCCATTGTTTCCTTTGTAATTTTTTTAAAACCAACTTGATTGTTTCGATAGTTTTTGTTAGCAATTTGATTGGGAGCAAAACCCGGTGGAGTCAATTGATTAGAGCGGGTAACTTGACCGTTTTAATTGTAAGTTCCCGTGGCCGCGTAGGCACTCGAAGTGTTACCACCATATGTAATGCACTCGGAGAAGTCATGACCTCCACCACAATACATACATGAAACCTCAACCGCTTTAGCCGTAGCGGGAGCACTTTGTTCTCTAACTTTGAATTCAATTAAAAGTCCTTTAAACTTATCAAAGATTTTGTTTTCCAAGTTCGCCTCAATTTGGCAAGCATCGATGGAATTGGACAAAGAAGGTGAAGCCGAAGACGAGGCCTTACGAACACTCAATGTGTTACGAGGACTATACACATTAGATCTATTCTCAATTATCAACAACGCTTCCTCAACCGTTTTACACAAAAAATTACCACCCGCGGCGACATTTAGATAATCTCTTTCATGATCATTTAAACCATTGTAAAACGTGTCAATTTGATGCAAGTCATAAAAACCGCGAGGAGGACACTCATGTAACATTTCCTTAAACCTATTCCAAGCCGTTGAAAAACTCTCATTAAATTCTTGTGAAAATTTTGAAATCTCGTTTTTCAAATGCGTCGTCTTAGAGGGCGGGAAAAATTGGTTAACAAATTTAGAAACGAGATCCTTCCACGTCAATATAGAATTGGGTGGCTCTTTCTCTAACCAAATTTTAGCGGGCCCCGCTAAGGAATACGGAAAAAGCATCATCTTAATCGAGTCATTAGCAACATCCTTAAATTTGCAAGTGGCGGTAAGACGATTGAATTGGCAGATATGGTTGTGCGGGTTGTCCTTTTCATCACCACGGAATTTGTTGTTTGAATCATCGACAACAAACCCGTTTTCACTTCAAAATTCTCTGCAAGGATAGTAATATAAGATTTTTTACTAGTTGAAAGTTCGTTTTCTCGGTGTCTAATCGAATTGATTTCCGGTTAATTGTGTGAGATTAGTTGTTCTTGGTGAAACAAGTATTTTTTGGATTTGGTAAAATAAATGTGCAAGACTTAATAATAAAGGACGGGAAATTAAAACTAAAACTAGTTGAAACGTAAACGGTGTAATAGTTAAAACGTTAAAAGTAAATGACGTGAAATTAAATGACGTAAAATTAAAACTTAACAAAAAGTAAATTGACAATTAAATAAAAATGCAAAAACGAAATTAAAGACGAACTTAAAAATAAAACGATAAACATTAACCTTTTAACTAGAACAAAGTATTAAAACAAACCAAAACCACCCGATCGGAATGTATTCCGATCGGATGATCGGAAAGTTGGAAGAAACATAGTAATCGGAATAAAGGATAAAGTGCTGATCGGAATGCTTAGAAAACGCCATGATCGGAATATTGGGAAATAATCCCGATCGGAATGTTTAACAATAACACTCCAATCGGAATGCAGTAAAATATCCAGATCGGAATACTCAAAAAGGGACAGATTGGAATGTGTAAAACCCTTTTCCGATTGGGTTCAATCGGAAAGAGGGGAGGCCCGGTCGGAATAGATCAATCGGAAAGGGGTTTAAACCCTTTCCTAGATTTATGGAATGCGGTTATAAGCTAATGAAATAAGCTATTTTGACAAGCTTAACACTAAACTAAACCGAACCAAAGATTAACCGAATCAAATAAGCACTTATCAACTTATCTACTCGAAATCAAACAACTTTTTGGGTCAAACAATAAAAACATAATTTTTAAGCACGAACACATAAATGAACAACACGGATCATAAGTAATTCGCACCAAAAGTAAACAAAAATCAAGAAAGGAAGATAAAAGATTAAGATGAGAAAAGCAAAGATTAAAGAACAATGAATGAAAACTTACTTGGAAATTAAATGATTAAACGTGCATAACAATTAATTAAAGTACGAGAAATAAAATGACAAGAAATGAAAATGGTGGAAGAGTGGTTTGTCAAGCCACCAACAACTCTAAACAAATGAGGTTGGTTGCTATTTATAGAGAGATTAGGGAGGAGCTTAGGAAGCTTCCTCCCTCTTTCTTCTTTCTCTTAATTGCACACTTAGGTCCTTGATCTCTTTAATCTTTTGTTAGTCTTCTTAATACTTGGACTTTTCTTGGGATTTCTTCAAACTCGTCTTGTATTTTCTTCATAAATAAGACTCGAGTTCTTCGGCTTTTTAGTAAACTTTCGTCTTTGACTTTTTCTTCGATAAATCTTCAGAATTGGTCTTGGACTTCCGTTCTTTCTCCACTTTTGATCTTTCGACTTCATCTTTCGTCTTTTTCTTCGATAAAAGCCCGTGAATGCCGTGTTTTCTCCACTTTTCACCTTTTCGTCCTAAATCACAACAAAAACACAAACCACACATAATTCCGACATAAATGACATAAAATACACGTTTTGGCTCGGTTATTATTGCAATTAAGTGGTAAAAAGGATGGGTGTTTTCACACCTATCAAATCCCCTACACTTAACCATTGCAATGTCCTCATGCAATGCATTAGTTACAAAGCACTTTTACATTTTTCATCACAATCAATCCACGTTGGCCTTTATTAAAGAGATAGAAAATTATAAACATACAAAGTAAAGAAATCTAAAACATACCTTGGGTTTTGATAATGTCGTGAATGATCATCATCCTCAAGTTTTCACTTTCTCCAAACCAAGCTTAAAAACGAGATCATTGTTATTATAAGTTAGCAAACTAACACGAACTCATGTGGGCCAATTATTCACTTAGACTCCCTTATTCCTACGGGTTTCTCTTATATTTTATTATTTGTCTTGAATGATCACGAGGATGCATTGTTCGACTTATTTAGATAGTTATTTAGTCTGAAAATAAGGTGCACGATTTAATCAATAGTTAGCTAAAGGACTAAATCTTTTAAAACTGCTTCTCGGGATATCAAAAAGTTCATATCTTGGCATAACTTGGTTCGCGATTTGAGACCTTTCTCGGGCCGATATTTGGCAGTGACTTCATACTTCGAATCTTCGAGAGACGTTCTTGAAATTATGGTCTTCTCTTCATAATAGGAATTTCTTCACTTGAAGTTTTGGAGAGATTCTTCATCTTTGGACCACGACTTCTTCATTTTTCTCCAATCTTTATTTTGGACTTTGATATACAACGATCCGCCTCCTTTTAGGACTTGGATCTATTTATCCTCATACCTTGTTAGGGTCTTTTCGGATAGACTTCTCCATGACTTTTGGGGAGTTCTTGCTTTTCGTCGTGTGTCTCGATCCTTCATATTGATTTTTGATAAATGATTCTTCACATCACTTTTGGATCTTTAGCAACAAAATGTAGCCCTCATGCCTTGTTAGGGCCTTTTCGGACTCGCCAATCTTCGCGCCCCGCTTCATAAGTTATGCCTTGGCTATGAACTCTCGTCATTACCGAGCAACTTTTAAACGATCTGGGGCTAGAAGCTAAGTAACTTTTCAAATCGTACAACCTTACTTATTAGCAGATAATTTATTAAGCAAGCGGAGGGAGAATAGACTCATAATTAACTCACATAAATTCATGAAAGAATACCGGACTTATAATTGGCTCTATCATCTCTCGTTCTCCATAGTTTAAAATCTCAAGTAATGAGACTCGTGGATACTTAGCCTATTAAATCAAAGTTTTGGGTTTTCGAGTCGCCTATAGGATCTTGCAAATTCTTAGACTTTTTCAAGTTTAGAAATCGCGTTTTAAAGTTCCCTTGATAAACGACTCTCTAGGATCAATTATAGGAACTTGCGAAAAGTTCTTGTTCTTAACCCGTGAGAGTTAAGACTTTCGCGTTTTATAGCTCCCTATATAAAAGCCTAGCAAAACTTGACTTAAACACGTTAAGGATACTAGCTAGAGTAAACTCGGGTTGAGTCAAAAGATTCACAACGTTTGAAAATTAAAACCACTTATTAAACATTTATTCTAATAAAGAAAGAAAATAACTATACAAAGGGAAAAACAAATAGGCCAAAATAGATCAAAAATTTTAAAAATGTCGAAAAATTGATTTTCCGGTTAAAATGAGGACAAATACAAGGAAAAGACCACTTAACTTCGATAGAAGTCCCCCCTACACTTAATATAAACATTGTCCTCAATGTTTAAGCATGTGGGAGTAAACTCCCCTACACTTGGGACATTGTGCACGTTGTTTAAATCTCGCTAAGGAAAAGACAACTAAAGAGATTCCTATTTTCATATTGAGAAATATAAAATAGTGAATCGAAAAGAGTTTAGGATAGAACCGGGAAGAAGGGAACACCGAATCACGGTTCGTCAAAAGTCATCAAGAGTGTGTCTTTGAAGCTCGAATCCCTGCACATGATAAGAAAGAGAACAAGAAACACCACGGGGCTCCCCCCTACACTTATGGTGAAAATAGATAGATAATTGGGTTGCCTCCCAAAAAGCGCTTGTTTTTGTTAACCGAGTCACGAGCCTGACTCGTCCCCGAATTAAATGGTCCATGGGGAAGCCTCGAATGTAATACCGGGATCAAAGACCTTGTCCTCGTTCCCGGTTGACATCAACAAAGGAGAGGCGGGGGGATAAGTCTTGAATGGGAGAAAGACCCTTTCGACATACGAGAAGTATGTGAATTCAAGATCCACGGGAGGTGAGGTGGGTAAAGTTAGCACATTGTCCTCCCCCAAAGACAATGGATGCTGAGCAAGCGGCAAAGCCGTATTGTTATCAATTATAGCATAATCAATGTCACCTCCCGGGTCAAAGCACTCATCCTCCGTAATAGTGGCTAAAGGGGAGGATGAAAGGTGCTCGGGAGGGGGACTTGGGACAATATTTTCTTGAAGCAAATTAGCAAAAATAATGTCCCCCTCCAAATCATCGTCATCATTACCTGGTGGTATGGAGTGAATGTCAATTTCTTCCAACAATGGGTCATTATCTTCAACGGGAAGAATAGATGGAGGCAAAGACTCGGAAGGAGAAGGAGAAGTCAACGCTTCGATTTGATCAATAAGAAGGTGCACTTTTCGTAATCTATCGCGAAGAAGCACGTCTTCCACCTCATCCACAAGATTAAGTTCATCGGTGAACTTTTCGTAAACCGGAGAGAATAAATCGTCATCGTCTGCATCTCCCGGTGGAGATTGAGAAATTTCAAAAGTGAAATGCTCATAGCAGAGAGAAGAATCGTCATCACTAGGATCGACTTCTTTCGTAAGAGCAATGTCGTCCTCAGGCTCCATAGCAGCTGGAATATCACAACCCTCATCATCAAACACTTTAGCAAGACCAACATCACTAAGCTCATTCAATGTATCGCACTCCTTCGACATGTTAGGGATATTGAGAGGAGGGATGACAATAGCGCTAGGGCATTGAGCAGTAAGATCATTCCAAGAAATAGTAGGCTCATCGTCATCATCATCGTAATAATATGGATACACCGGAGGAGGAGTATAAGTCTCGATATTCGATATTTGCTCCTGTCGTTGATCCTCTTGATATTTTTCGATGAACTTGTTCCAAGATTCTTGAATTTGTTGAACTTGCTTAACCAGATTGTCCCGTTGTTCATTGGAGCTCAATTGTTCAAAGGAGGGTTGAGGATCGATGATGTGTTGTGGGGGTTCAAAATGTTGAAAACCTGAATTATAGCATGGTTGTGGCTCATAGTAGTTCATCGGTGGAGAAGAATTAGAAACCGGGTTTGGTTCATAATAATCCATTGGTGAAGAAAATTGAGGACACGGATTTTGCTCATAATAATTCATTGGTTGACAATAAGAAGAATCATGAGGACCCCCACAAGTTTGGCAAAAAGGGTAAGGAGAAAAGTCGGGTGCGTCTTGTGGATAGTTATTTTCATTGTCATAATTGTACCCCAGTTCTTGCCCGTAATCATACGAGTGTTGAACCGGGCACGAAACATGCCAAGGAGAATCGCTTCCACAATAGATGCACGGGGAAAGATTAGGTGGGTTCAAAAAGGACGAATTAAGTGAGTGGCACAAAGGACAAAATCCTGGTATTAATTGTGTATCTTTGATATCGTTTCCGCACTGCTCACATGTACACCATTGACAAGAGTCGTTCCCGTACAATCGTCTCCCGCACCCGACGCAATGGACATAAAAATCCATAGAAAAAGATAGATAAGCAAGAAGAATATTTTTGGTGCAAAACTTTGAAAAAGAAATGCTTTTTATGATTTTACAAATGTTTTTGTAGTTTTTTTTTTTTTTTCTCGAAAAAAATAACGTTCACAAGTGAACGGATCCCAAAACCCAACACGTCTCTCACAAAAAACCGTTAATCTTCACGAAAAGAGCCGACAGCGGCGCCATTTTAATATAAGATTTTTTACTAGTTGAAAGTTCGTTTTCTCGGTGTCTAATCGAATTGATTTCCGGTTAATTGTGTGAGATTAGTTATTCTTGGTGAAACAAGTATTTTTTGGATTTGGTAAAATAAATGTGCAAGACTTAATAATAAAGGACGGGAAATTAAAACTAAAACTAGTTGAAACGTAAACGGTGTAATAGTTAAAACGTTAAAAGTAAATGACGTGAAATTAAATGACGTAAAATTAAAACTTAACAAAAAGTAAATTGACAATTAAATAAAAATGCAAAAACGAAATTAAAGACGAACTTAAAAATAAAACGATAAACATTAACCTTTTAACTAGAACAAAGTATTAAAACAAACCAAAACCACCCGATCGAAATGTATTCCGATCGGATGATCGGAAAGTTGGAAGAAACATAGTAATCGGAATAAAGGATAAAGTGCTGATCGGAATGCTTAGAAAATGCCATGATCGGAATATTGGGAAATAATCCCGATCAGAATGTTTAACAATAACACTCCAATCGGAATGCAGTAAAATATCCAGATCGGAATACTCGAAAAGGGACAGATTGGAATGTGTAAAACCCTTTTCCGATTGGGTTCAATCGGAAAGAGGGGAGGCCCGGTCGGAATAGATCAATCGGAAAGGGGTTTAAACCCTTTCCTAGATTTATGGAATGCGGTTATAAGCTAATGAAATAAGCTATTTTGACAAGCTTAACACCAAACTAAACCGAACCAAAGATTAACCGAATCAAATAAGCACTTATCAACTTATCTACTCGAAATAAAACAACTTTTTGGGTCAAACAATAAAAACATACTTTTTAAGCACGAACACATAAATGAACAACACGGATCATAAGTAATTCGCACCAAAAGTAAACAAGAATCAAGAAAGGAAGATAAAAGATTAAGATGAGAAAAGCAAAGATTAAAGAACAATGAATGAAAACTTACTTGGAAATTAAATGATTAAACGTGCATAACAATTAATTAAAGTACGAGAAATAAAATGACAAGAAATGAAAATGGTGGAAGAGTGGTTTGTCAAGCCACCAACAACTCTAAACAAATGAGGTTGGTTGCTATTTATAGGGAGATTAGGGAGGAGCTTAGGAAGCTTCCTCCCTCTTTCTTCTTTCTCTTAATTGCACACTTAGGTCCTTGATCTCTTTAATCTTTTGTTAGTCTTCTTAATACTTGGACTTTTCTTGGGATTTCTTCAAACTCGTCTTGTATTTTCTTCATAAATAAGACTCGAGTTCTTCGGCTTTTTAGTAAACTTCCGTATTTGACTTTTTCTTCGATAAATCTTCAGAATTGGTCTTGGACTTCCGTTCTTTCTCCACTTTTGATCTTTCGACTTCACCTTTCGTCTTTTTCTTCGATAAAAGCCCGTGAATGCCGTGTTTTCTCCACTTTTCGTCCTAAATCACAACAAAAACACAAACCACGCATAATTCCGACATAAATGACATAAAATACACGTTTTGGATCGGTTATTATTGCAATTAAGTGGTAAAAAGGATGGGTGTTTTCACACCTATCAGATAGCGCGAACTACAATAGCCTCTCCATAACCCTCGGTAGGTGCTTGAAGTAACTCCATCATAGTTCGATTTGCCATGGTTGGGTTTTCTTCTACGATAGGTTCGTCAATAGGAGACTCCTCACTAGAAAGATTAGGAGTAGGTGTTGACTCCTTTCGGTTTTTTCGTTTACGTGCATGTCTTGCTTGATTACGAGTAAGCATAAACGTCAAGTACAATGTGGGGATGAGCAAAGAAGATTCTTTTTGGTGTTTTTAATTTTTCCATTTTTTTGTGGTTTTTGATTGTTTTTACTTTTTTTGGATTTTTATGATTGTATTAAGTAGACAAAAATCTACAAATCTCTTCCTTAATCAAATCTCTTGATTAAAGAAGCCTCAAGGAATGAAAACGATCACGTGAAGTGAACGCCTTCGATGACTTTAGAACGTTGGTGGAACACCAAAACATTCAAGAGGGTTTAATCAAATGAAACCAAGAAGATATATATGATACTTAGATAATACTTTGGTTGGCAAACCCTCTATTAGCCCTTTTTATCTAAACACGCACAAGCATGCGGGGAAACGTGGCGGCGCGAAACACTTAAGTGCCTTTTTCCTTATGGTATATTTCATAATACCCGCCTTATACCCACCTTATAGTTTGTGTTTTTCAAAATTAAGCTTCATGAACGTATTTATCTATTTTGCCTTTTCTTTCTTGTTTGAGATTCGAATACAATGATTGAGTAATGACCTCCCAATCAAGGTTGTGTTTTCACACATTTGGAGTACTTGTGAATTTGTTGTTCTACGTATACAATATAGTAATACTATTGACATAAAAACGAAAAACCGATAATACGTATTAGTAGAGTGCTACTAATACATTTAGCTATTAAAAAAAACAATTGTTCAAATCAAAACACAACACGCCTCACCGGCAGCGGCGCCAAAATGATGTTGAGTAAAATAAGTCTTTTAGGAAAAAGAGCGTAATTAGGGCAAGTATTAAGTGTCGGTTTAGGATAACCAAGCACTAATGACCAATTATGTGGGGATCGTTCTCAAAGAGGCAAGTGTGTTGTGTTAAGAATGATTAATGGTTTGTGATTATATTGATGAGAAATGAAATGAAGGAAAGAGATTAGAAGAGAATGACGGTTACGATTATGGATTAAACTAAGACGAATAGTCGTGCACGTAAAACCGAAAAAAGTGACAAAATTAAAAATTTATCCTAAAAATTCCTAGAAAATAGAAATTAATCCTAAAAAATGTAATTAGAGTTAATAAAATCAAAAATCACTCAAACCTTCTATTTAATTAAATAATATTTTTTTAATGCTAATTAAAGCAAAAAAATTAATTTAATTAACAAAAAGCCCAAAATAAGATTTTTTTTGACTTGTAAACCTCTAAAATGACTTAACTAAATTTAAAACTATTTTTGAAAATTTTAATATTAATTAAAACTATTTAAAAACAATTAAAAACTATTAAAACTTAAAATAATTCTAAAAATTAATCTATTAAAAATAAAAATATTCTAAAAATTGTAAAATTCCTAACTTAATGCATTTGATCTAAGAAAAATGAAAATACCTGAAAAATCTAAATTTTAATTTTTAATAATAAAATAAAAATAAAATATTAATAAAAATCCAAAATTTATAAAGAATTCTAAAAAGTTGCAAACTAGTTTATTTTAACCTAAAAAATACAGAAATGAAGTTGAAATTACAAAATACCTCTATTGGGCCTAGAAATGGGCCAAAAGTCCAAACAGTCCCTTAATGGGTTCAAATAGACCCAATAAGAAAAATGTTGTCCAAATAAGCCCAAAATCTCCTATCTGACTTAAAATTTGATTTTAAGAACAAAACTCTGAAGGCCCAAAAGCTGAAAATGTGTTTAAGCTAGCTTATTTCAAAGCAGCTTATTCTTAATGGGCTTTTTGGCCCATTAAGCTATAAACTGATGCCATAAGCTCAAATTTTACACACAAGCTTCTCTTGAGTTTCTTAAGAGATCTGTAAAAAGAAAATTGGAAAAAGCACAAGAAATAATCCTGAAATAAGCCAAGACTCTCTTCACAAAACGACAAAATAGTCGTTTTTGAGTTCTAGACCACCTCAAGTGCTGATTCAACTTTCAAAAGCTTTTAAATGACTTAACTAAGCAAAATAATCAAAAAGTTTTCAAATAAGCACAACCAATAAGCCAGAATAAGCAGATAAGCACTTGTTTAAAAGTCAACTTAATGAGTTCTCTAGTAAAAAGTCAAAGTCAAAGTCTAATATGCTCCTGATCAAATAAATGGGTCAAATGAGGAAGATCTATCACAAAAAATAAGTTGTTGCAAGTCTGGATAAGCCAAATTGGCTTATGAATAAGTTGAATGATGTTTTACACTAGCAGGGGCTAGTTTTGGTGGCTGAGCAGTGGGAACTTTTCCCCCTGCTTGACAAAATTGACTTTTTTTTCTTTTGTGGCTTTTTTGTGGACTTTAGTTAAGCAAAGGCACCCAAATGACCAGTTAATCATAAGGAGTCAATATCAATCACAAAAACACAATTTCAAACAGCCAATCAGTGCAGTTAATTCAAAAGATCCACAGACCTAGCCCAGATATGAACAATAAGCAGTTTTCACTCAATAAGCAGTTTTAGCAAAAATCAGCCAACCAAATAGCACCAAAAGCATTCACAAGCTATAATAAATTCAAACGAACAAATTTAAACAGGTTTCATGCAATGGTTCAAGGTTTAGATCAAGATTCAAGCATACAAAAGTTACTGATGAACTAAGAACATGCAGTTATGAACACTTGCTGATATACTTGACCACACAGCCAAATTCAAACACTCAAATCTCTTAGTCAGGTTATATAAACTATGTTTAATCACTTGTTACCCCTAAGCATGTATACAAACTAAATGTTACAAAGTTCTTAGGTCAAAACAAGCAGATTTCAAGTTTTTATAGCACAATCTTAGATTTGATGTTTAAAGTCCAATAACTTGCAGCAATGAACACTCAACCAAGTGAATAGCAGATACAAACTCAAACAAACAATTTCCAATAACACAATAACAAGTTATGATCTTAAACAGGTTAACCCAAACACCCCTTATCTTTTTCAATTCAAGATTAAACAAGTATAAGTGTGATTCAATGTTACCCAAGCCCAATCAAACACAATAACAGATGTATTATGCAGTATCAAGCAAGATTAAACCATTAAAACAACAAGAAGACAAGCATAACACACAATCATAAAAATCAAGTATTTTTCAGATTTTTGGGTTCAAGAACTCAAACCTCATGAATGTACATCCACACTCATGAATTTTTGAGCTGATGTGCCTAGAAAAACAAGGCACAAGCTTCCTTAAATAAGCTGCTAAGATTCAACAAGGTTAGCACAATAAAATCAAAATAGAAAGGTGACAACTTTGAAAACAAATTTGATTGATGCAACCTTGTTCCCACACTTGATTATCTCCAATTATAAGCCTCACAACACCTTGTTCCCACACTTGATTATCCCCCAAGTTATAAGCCTCACAACACCTTGATAACACAATATCAGGATGCTATGATCCACTTATAGTCTAAGAATTCCAAGGTTTAAACCAAGACTTAGCAAAATATCAAATTTTGAGTTCTTGTACAATTTCTTGCACAAGGTTTGAAAACACGTTTTGAGATTCAAGATTAGTTAACATATAACATAAACAAGCAGAATAAAAGGTTGGCACTTGGTTTTTCTTCACAAAATTTAAACTCTATTTCATAACTTGAAAGTAGGATTTACAGAAATGTGAACTAGGAAAAATCAAGAGCAAACTGCTATGATGCAACTTCTATGCCTTATATAGGCTACAAATGAACTACTACAATGCATAAAAACGTAAAACCCTAATGTGTAAAGTCCCTGAAATGCCCTTGAGAATTTTGGCATTTTTCTTGATCATGTGACTGAATTTGGCGTTTTGTTGTTGCTGGCTGGAAAAAATGTGACCCAATGGCTTAAAGGAAGCTTAAAAAGTAAGCTTAAATCCTGAATGTTGATTTCCTGGCAAGCTTTGGCATTTCCTCAAAAACGCCAAAGGAGGGTTTATCATGTGAGCACATGAGTGACGTGGCAAAGGTTTTAGAGGTTGGGATGTGTTTAGGGACACCCTAATCTTAATTCTGGAAGAGATTAGGGTTTAATTTCAAGTGAATTAAGAAAACACAAATCATGTTCTTGAGTGAATAGTGACATGTTTAATCTGTTTTTGGGCTTAAACATGTTGTTAGTCACCAAAAATAAACTAATCAGTTATGATTAGTTAATTAAACTGAGTGGGATGTGAGGTGGCATGGTTATGAGTTGTGATTGGTTGAAATCTGGTAGTAGGGCACGTGTCACAAGGTGAGAGGTCTAGGTAACTATAGCTGTCTGCCCATTTCAGTCCTTCATCTCTTTAACTCCTTTTACTTGTAATTAAATAAACCAAATCCGGATTTCCTTTGTTATTCAAGTTTTGGTTTTCACACTTTGGCCACAAATACTTTTCCAAAGTATTTTCAGGGGTATTTCTTGCCAATTGTTAATTCTTGAAGGGTTGTTTTGGCATTTTCTTCAATGGTAATGGTCTTGACTTATATGGTTGACTTCTTGGAGGACTGAATTTGACAAGTCTTCATTGTTGAGGGATCATTCTTGCCAATTCTTCAAAGTGGAGGGCCCTTTTTGAAAATTTGACAAACTTTAAGGACCAAACTTATAATTATGAATATACAAGGGTTTAAATTGTCAATTATTCAATGTTGGAGGACCCTTCTGGCATAATCTTCATATCTTCAAGGGTTTTTCGTGGAAAATCTTCATTAGGGCTTGGTTCATTGTGCGGCTTCGTTTCCCGTGTTTGTTTTTGCATGTTTCTTGTGATCTTTTGTCATTTTCTCAATATACGTACCTAAAATACACAAGTAACAAACACAAGCATATATTTGGCAGTTTTGATGATATTTAATGCATTTAAAGCCCGTTTTGGTCGACGAGACTATGTATAAAAGCAATCTCATCAAGTTTCTTGAGAAAACACAGTTCACATATAATAAATATAGTTTACTGATAAAAATAGAGTTCACTGGAAATAAATAAAGTTTTCTTATAGAATAGAGTTCACTGGAAATAAATAGAGTTTTCTGATAAAACAAAATTCACTGGAAATAAACAGAGTTTTCTAATAAAACAGATTTCACAGGAAATAAATAGAGTTCACAGATAATAAATAGTGTTTTGTGATAAAAACAGACCTCGTGGATAAATAATATAGTTTTCTAATAGCATAGAATTGTTTATGAACCACAAGATTTTCCAACAACTTAGTGACAATATAACAAATACAAAGTCACTAAATAAAATAAAGCATTTATTATTGTCTAAGCACATGACATCGAACTGTTAACATATCTGACATAAAATAATACAAAGCAGCCCAAACGGGTGGCTAACCCGCGACACCAGTAATCAGACTCAAATGCATGTGTACCTAATTTTACCACACAACCATAATTAGGTAGGGATGTCACTCCCGATAGATCTATCCATAACATTCGCGCTTTCGATCGGTCATCCGGTCCGAAATTAACGATTCATGAAAATGGGCCAATAGCAACTTGGGTTATTAGGGACTTAGACAAATAATCAAACGAGTAAGTGTACTTGTGTTCATGCGTTAAATCAAGAAATCATATAGCAGAAAAATGAGTAAGTATCGAAACAATTAACAAAGTTCACAAATGAGCACTTAACATGTAAGACAGTTCATATAGTTTCTGACCAACCAAGTAAGCTTAAAAATAGCTTATAAAAACCAAGTAATTTATAAATAGTTATTGACAACCCAAACAAGTTTATAATTAGTTCTTGACAACAAAGTAAGTTTATAACTGGTTTGCGACCAAGCATGTACCTCCCCCAAAGAGCAATTATAAAACATTTATAATTTGATTTAAAGAAAGAAAAGGTGGTGTGTGAACTCACCTCAACGTAGTAGCGTGAACAATAGTGATGCTAATAATACGCTCCGCTGAAATGGAAATCGACACGGCTCGGTCATGGTGTTGTGGTTTAACTAATCGGCTAAATACAATCTCTTAAAAATGTGTATTTGAGTTGGATAGATACGTACATCGACGTGACCCGGTGATAAAGTATTTAAGTTTCAAGTTATAATAGTTCGGTGGTTAAATAAATAAAATGAATAAATTGGACATACAACACTTATGTAATGGGAGGTGATTTGCACACTCAAAATTTTGATTGGGACACTCAAAGTACAAACAATTTAAGCACAATGTAAGCTCTGGTACAACTATTTAATGCACATATTAGAGTGTCCCAATCAAATCCTTGAGTGTGCAAATCAATTCCCTTATGTAATATATTCTCTAAACCATACGTATAACCAGACGATTATATAATTCTTATGTTGAATTATATAATAGAGACAACAATCTCACAAAATAAATCGCAGTATATATTGATTTTGTAGTTACAGTATAAATATCGTGATAAAAATAATTAGACACAATAGTTCGACACATTTTATCAAAATCACCACTTAATTAATAATTGCCACTTTTAAGTAAAAAGTATATTTTTCATCGGTTTATCAATACAATAGAACCTATTTATTTTATCAGTTTACAAACATGATAGTATTTAATTATTTTATCAGTTGACAAATTTAATAGTATTTATTTGTTTTATCGGTTTATAAATATAATAGTATTTATTTGTTTTATCGGTTTACAAATAAAATTGTAGTTTGTAGCAAAATATATAAAGTATAGAATTTTATAGAAATTTCGACATGACCTATTCGTTTACCCAACGTTTCCCATATTAACCAATTCTTAATATTTCTAATTTTCCAAACCATCTACGTTACACTAGTCACGTTTTAACATATATCCATTTAGACTAAAAGATCACCATAAATAAGTAAAACCAAACACAACCTATGTGTTATAAATTAAATGCGAAACGCCCGATGTGAGCTATTTAATTCACGTATTTAAGCGTATTATTATTTTTATAGTTCTCGCAATGCCTATAGTTTTCGACATATTTATTTAACCGTTTCATACCAACGTTTTAGTCCGTTATTATAATAATAAAATTAGATAAGTTATTAGCCGGATTAGACCATAACGAACCATGCGCTCGAATCGTGCTCGACACTCTAAGCCCTCGACATCTTGCGTCCAAACGCACTCAAAAGCTAATAAATCAGCAATCCCAAACGCACCCTTATGACATTCTACCAAACCCAAACACCCCCTTACCATCCTTATGCTAACACAAACGCACCCTTAACCCCACTTTGATAATGCCAAACACCCCCGTAAGACCTCCTGGTAATCTAATGAGACTGTAATTATACATAGTCTCATCGTCCAAATCGGGCTTAAACGCTTAAAAATGTCATAAAATACCCCAAAATATACTTGTGTTTGTTCATTGTGTATTTTAGCTACGGATATAATGAAATCAACAGACGATCAAAAGAATCAAGCAAAAACGAACACGAGAAACGAAGCCGCACAAAGAACCGGACCCGAATCATGATTTTCCATTGAAGTCCTTGAAGTTTGAAGATTTGTCAAGATTGGTCCCTTAACTTTTAAAGACTTGTCACTTTTGACCCTTGAAAATCTCAAAAACTGCATTGGGGTCCTTAAAGTTTCAAGATGTTACATGTTTGGCCCTTGAAGAATGCAAGAAGTGCATTTCTAGTCCTTATTCAATGTTTATAAGAATACAAGGACCACTTTTGTAATTAGACAAAAGTACTTATCAAAGGGAAATGACTTAAAGCTGTGATAATTTGAAATGACACAAAATTGGGAGTTAAGGGGCCAAAGCTACCAAGACAAGAAAACTTCACCAACCAGCCACACCCTTCCACCTCATCACCAATGCCACATCACCAACGCCACCTCAACACTCTACTGATTAGTATATATTTTATTTTTAAATTATTATATTTAATCCTAAAAACAAGCACTATTTATCATCACCCCTAATCTTCCCCCTAATCCACTTATAATCCCTAATCCTAATACACCCCTAAATCAAAGGGGTTTTCCTCCATACCTAAAACTTTTCACCTCGTGAATGTAGCCCCCACACGAGACACCCCTGCACCCATCACTTTCCCTTAATTTCAATAAAGCACATAAGATGAGTAGCTGGATCCTTTTTCTTGTTCCCAAAGACAACTTGGACGCCCAAGATCACATCTTAACAGCTTGCACATCACTTTCCAGTACAAGATCACATGAAAGCAATTTTCACCACTTTTTTATATTTGAATTTCAAGGGCAAAGTAGGGCATTCATGTATTAGGGTTTACTGTTTTCTAGAATCATCTATGACTAGTATAAAAGGAGCTATCGGATTGTAGCAAGCCCATTTGTTGCAGTTTTTGGCTTGTAAACATTTTATTCTAAATAGTTAGTGTTTTATCAAATCCTTGCAAGCCATCATTGTGTTCCATTTACTTTTCAGTTCATTTGCTTTCATGTTGTAATTTAGGTGTTTTAATTTTCAGATTATTCAAAAGTTTGTTTAAAGAAATTTTATCAATGTTTTGAAGAACCATGTTTGTTAAAATATGTTTTTTAGAAAATATCTTACAAATATTTTGTGGAATGAAGATTTTAATTTCATGTTATGTTCAGTTGGTTAAAATTCTCCTAGCAAAAAGATTTCCCAAAATCTTTGGTTCATACTTTTAGTCCTAACAACCTCAAAAGCCAAAAAAGTCAAGCTAGCTGACAACTAGCTTTACCCTTTTAAGCTTTTGATGTTTTTACTTTGTTTCTTGTGTTTGTTGTGTTTCAAACAGGTGGAAGATATCACCCAAGTTGGACTGTTGTAGTCCCTTGGGTGTGGACTATTGTAGTCTAATTCTCTCATTCAAACAGCTTCTATCACCCATAAGCCATAGCTTTTAGCTTATAAGGAGGAGGCATCAGAAGCCTTAGTGAGGCCTAGATGTAGGTCTCACATGGTAAGTCAGCTTGAACCCTCCTTGTTTGCATGAATTTGTGATTTTTTGGTTCTTTTTGGAAAATATGTTTGATTGTTAGTTAAGTGCTTTGTTTATGTTTATTCATCAGTTAAATGCATGTTAGATTAAGTTTTTTTGATTTCAAGTTAGATTATTAATAGTTTGTTTGAAAAATCTTTGTTCAATCTAGAAATAGGTTGTTTGGATTTTCTTGTCACTTGCCTTGGTTGATTCAAGATTTGGGTGACAACAACTTGAACTCATTCAGATAGGTTAGTAATAGGTTTTTTGCTACCTTAGTTGGTGATTTAAGTGTATAAGTGGATTTTGTGTGTTTCAAGTTTGCATAAAAAACTGTCATTAGAATATCAGTAGGTTAAGTAGGATTAATCTTGCATTTGGATTGATGAACTTCTGTTAGCTGATAGCCCATAAGTCATTCTAGGGTGGTGTGCTATTGTTTTGAAGTTTGGTAGGGGTAAACTCAAGTTGTGAGTGGCCAAAAACTCACTAGGTTGCACTCTAGATCAGCAGACCACCAGACCACCAGACCCCCCCCCCCTAAATTTTATATCAGTAACTGATTTGGTTGGTTTGTGTGCATTATTTGTGTTTGGACTGTTTAATTTTTGCTTGCTTTTGACTCCTCACACTTCCATGAGTGTGGGGTGCCCTTATTACAAAATACTCCAAGTAACAAAGCCAAAATCGTCCAAAAACGTTGTTTGAGGTAGAGAAGTGGGAACAAAGTTTCCACTGATAGTTCTAATCTTGCCATTGCTTAGCTATTGGACAAAAGTCTGGCCACTTGTCACTATCATTAAGTCTGATTTTTGTCTTTAGTGGTTGATTTTCATTGTTTTTCAGTTATTTCAATTTTCCCATGTTTATTTATTTAATTTATGATTTTTCAAAAATTTAATTTTATTTTTCTGCTTATTTTATTATTTTTAACATTAATTTAATTTAAATTAGGTTTTAATTATTCTGTTTTTGTCCTATTAAGCATAAATTAACCTTTTTCTAACTTTTTCATTTTTCCCAGCTTTAGATAAGTAATTTAGGATTTTTCAAAAAGAAAATTTACTTTTCTCATTATTTTATTATTTTTATCATTATTTTAACTTTAGATCAGTTTTTAGCCTTTTAAAAATAGAAAATTAGTTTTAAAAATTTAGGAAAAATACTTTTTAGCTTTTAATTGATATATGTAATATTTTAGTTTGATAAAATATAATTTTGGACTTTTTGTTAATTATATTTAATTTTAGGGCTTTAATTAGCATTTAAAATAAAATATTTAAATAATAACAAGTTTTAAAATTTATTTATTGAATTTTTATTCTTATTTATATTATTTTAGATTTAGTTTTAAATTTTAATTAATTTTTAGTTAATTTTTTATTTTCGTCGCGTTTTACGTCATTACGTTTTACGTTTTACGTTTTACGTCATTACGTTTTACGTTTTACGTCGTAGTTTAAGCGTAGTGTAACTCGTCTTTTAATTTTTGTAGAATATTGATAATCAATGAATCTATGAAGGGGTTTGTTAATTTCTAGAGAGAGAAAGTTAGAGAGAGAAAGTGAGAGAAACTATGTGAATTTTATTAAGTGGAAATTAAGAAATGATGACAACCAACCCCTTTCCTTAGTGGAAAGGGGTATTTATAGTTCCAAGTCATAAGTGGACTTGGGCCGGTCCATGACAAGCCCATGGACCGGTTCTTACTTAACTTAATAAGCAAATACTAACTAATTACTAACTACGAGCTATTACAACATAAATCATATTGTGGAGTGACCGATACTTCTTATATACGTTAAAACGTATTTCTAACAATCTCCCCCTAAGGGAGGTCACTCCACGTTACAAAGTTCTAAACCTAGCATACTATACTAAGTCTTCGTTCTTTAGCTCGTAGTCTTTTCTTCTTTTCTTTCTTTTGTTGTGAATATGTTGATTTGATCTTTTTGGCTTTGACTTGAGAGCATTGTTCTTTGGCCTTTCACGTGCGATCTTTGCCTTTCTTGTGAACTTTGCCTCCTCGTGACTTCATGTTCCACACACTTACGTCTTTTTGTTGGATTCTTGAAAGCTTCAGAGTTTGATACAGCGGAAGACTTCATCTTGTACTTTCTTGAATTTTTGTTTCAAAAGACATAAGCATGTGGGAACGACTTTTACAGGTACACCGCAACACCACCGTCTTCACTGGTACTCAGCAACGCCACCGTCTTCAACAGGTACTCAGCAACGCCACCGTCTTTAGCAGGTACACAGCAACGACACGAATAAAATGGCTTTGAACATTTTATTCTAATTCGGTAGCATTTTATCTCCGGTCGGTGAAGACCGTTGGACGATATTAGATATCGTACCCGTGACGGATAGTTTCAATTAAGTAACTTCCTGACAGGATTTCGCGGGTAAACCCGTTCTCTTTACTCGACCGTCCAAAGCTGACTGCGAACATAAAGAGTGAATCACTTGGATAAATTATCCTTGTGATTAACAGCCGTCAATTCATGAAACCTGGAACAAGTGAATTTCAATTAAGATTTTCACCATCGTTGCTTTCCAGTTGTCACGAGCTTGATTCATAAAGAATCTTGCACGTTACCTACCAAGTGCTGTTTGATGTTGACACTAGAAGGATTTCCACTCGTCACTGTGGTCAATAAAGAGTCACTCTGAGTGTTCTGGCAAGATCATATGATAATGCGAAGAGGCCTGGAACGAGTTTAAGTTCAATTAAGAATTAAACCACTGTTACCTTCCAGTTTTTCACAAGATTGGTTCTAAAAGAACCGCACGTGTAACCTACCATGAGCTTGTTTGATGTTGGCTCAAGCAGGATTTCCATCTTCATTGTAATACTTATGTATTACTCGGATGTTCTGGCAATATTACAGGAATACTGCGTAGGACTCATGAAAATCTCTTACTTTTCACAGTGTGTGAGAAAGCAAGGAATAAATGGAAAGTGTCCTAATGAGACTTTTGATGATCTCTTGGCTCTAGACTCGATTGTGCGTTTTGATTTAGTGAGCGATGGCTGGAGAGGAGTGCCACCTTTTCAATACCAGTTTATTCGGAGTGAATAAACCAATAGATAACGTGTTGATCTCCGTGTGATTAAAACAAATACCTTTTGAGAGATATATGAGTTAGCTGGGGAAGGGTTGTGCATTGCATCACTGGGTCCATGATGTCTTTCTTCAATACCGAGAATCATTAACAAAAATGACCTCAATAGCATATGTATTGACCCGGTTTCTGCCTAAAGTTGTAAGGAGGGCTTCTTTCTTTACACCCTTTATCTTTACATTTCTTTTTCATTCTTCAACCCCTTCAATGCTTAACAATACGTCATCACTAGCACCTTGTTGTGATTGTTCCAGTGCTAGCTTAAGTACTTGGTCGGCATTCAGCTACGTTCACATTCTTTCTCCATCTTTCCTAGGACTTCTAATTCTACCTAGGGAATTGTCCTTGGGAAGATTCCATCGGCTCTGATGAATCATTGGACTAAACCTATTCCTACCACCCTTTTGTCACCACATCCGTCGTGAATTAAGCGTGTTTTGGGAAGGAATTGCCACCATGAAAACATCATTGAAAATCACCTAAGGTACTTGTGATATTAAAATCAAAAGTTTTGTACCTTAGGTGTTTTGATCATCAAAAACGCTCCCCCTTAACACGTGCTTAACACATATTAAGTTGGATTATCATTAAGTCTTTTTCATCTTTTAGCCAAGTATCACTTACGTCTCCTTAATCCCATTTTCTCCCCTTATCCAAAATGTTAACCATTAATATTTGGGATATTGAATGGATTAACCGGTCTTTGGGTAAAAATGAAATTGATGTTTGGCCATAGAACAAGTTATTGCTCCCCCTTAAGTTAATAAGGGATAGTTGTAGTGCTTTGGTATGACATATTTTGAAAGATTTAGAATCTCGTGAGAAATTCTTGAAAAATTATCATACCTTATCACTACAACAAGCCATTCAAGCACATTATTCACAAATATACATATTCACAATTGAAAACCAATATAAAGTGACCTGAGATGTACGACCCATCAGATGGATCGTTGCAGTAGCTTGTGGTGCACTAAATACGGTCTTCCACCCACGAATCTTTCCAAGCTCCTCATCAATCTACGTTCACGGAGCTTTTGATCGATCTTTTTGATCACATACTTTGCCATCTGCCGGTAACCAGGATGCCAATCCTCCGTCATCTCTGGCAAAGTCCCACCCGAGTTCAGATGCTCCAACTTATCTCTGACTTGTATAAGAGTGCCATCGCTATACTTGTGGAGCTCCCCCACCCTCATAAACTTCATCAAACCTCGACTGTTCAAATAGAAAATGCCGTAATTCGGGACAGAAATTCCGGTATATGGACATCTTTCTACGTGTTGAGGTAGCACTTGATTCACAGGACGGGTTAAATTGAGCCTCCTCTGATAGCTTTCGACTCCCAACTGAAGATCCTCAACTCGTGACTTGATGACAACGCTTCGTGTGAACATACGAAGTGCTGTATTCAAAGCAATCAGGTCTTCACGAGGAATGTGAGTAAGTTGATCTCGGGTCATCAGAAGCAGCATATCTTCGATATCCTCAAGGCGAATGATGGAAAAATCTCCTTGCTGGATTTTGTATTCCCTGTCATCCTCCCTTTTCAAGCGAATCTCCGTCACATGATAGTAGCCGTTCTTGGCTTCAGTTTTCATTCCTAAGATGCTGGAGATGCGGATGTCGGATCTAACATTGCTTCCAGACTTGACCAAGCAGCAACCCCTGTACGCCCTTCGAACTCGTTCGTCCCAATGAGATGCACCTATGACAGCATACATATCATAATTACGATTCATTTTAGGGACCCAGAGTCGATTTACCTTTTCCTCGATATAGGTTATTGTCCCCCAGTTGGCAGCTTTCAGCAATGTCAGGGAGGTTGCGTACTTTGATGATCCCTTCAGTAGATACTCAAGATCGTTGGTGACGAAGAAGTCAAGAGCAATCTGATTATCTTGAGCAGGATCCATTGGAGGTGGAGCTCTTTCTGATTCATGAAGTCCTGGCCTTTGAACGGTTTTCAAAGCCTTTATGATCTCATCGGCATAATACTCGAACTCCATTCGGGGTAATCGGGTTTTGGCACGCAGTCTCTTATCTTTCATCGCTTTCTTGACCAAGGATGGAGTAACCGAAGTCTTATACTCATGAGCAAGAAATGCACATAAGTCAATCGGACTTCGGATACGCAGATACAGCACATCTTTGTCAGCATCTGTGATCGGATCATATTGAGCTGCTGCCGTGATCCAAGCTTGTGGTGGTGCAGACTCGTCTATCTCCAACGTGTCTTCCCAATTTCGTATGCTTGGTTCAGGAACCGTAGATTGTTGAACTTGTTGTTGAGGAGTTGAAGTGCGAACATCTGTTGGTTCTGTTTCATGCATTTCAGCAGTGTCTTGAACTGGGGAGTGTTGTGCAGCTTCGGGTTCTGTCACTGATTCTACAATCACAGGAGGAACAACAGCAGAACTAATGGGGTTAGTGGTAATAGGTAAAGATACAGCGACAGAGATACCAGGAACCGATGACGCTGTAGTGGCATTCACATCGTGACGCCACTTAGTTCGTCTTGATTCTGAGGATGTCGACTTGTCCTTCTGTGCTGCATCTTTTGTGGACTTGGTTCCAGTCTTAGTAGCAGTCTTCTTGGAGCTGGTAACCTTGTCTCCCTTTTTCGGTTGTTCACCCCCATCATCATCTTGATTGTCATCCCCGTTACTGCCCCTTGCACTCTCCTGATTCTCATCACCACCATCATCGCCATCATCATCATCCTCATCCTCATCATCATCCTCATCATCCTCATCATCATCACCACCCTCGTCATCGTCTTTATCCTTTTCTCCTTCTTCTTCTTCTTCTTCTTCCTCTTCTTCCCCCGTACCCTCTTCTTTACTCTCTTCCCTTTCTTCCTCAGGTAAGATGTGATATGGTACCACACTTCCAAACGTTTTGAATAATTTATCATCCTCCATGATAGCATCATTCAGGGATTTATATAGAGCCCGTTGAATCCTCGACTTATCATACGACACAAGTTCCACCATACGAGCCTTAAGGATCTTCTTCAATTCGAAATCCGTCAGGTCATAAGCAATCTTGTATGCGGCTTCTGAAGGGTTGGATGATTTGACCATCAAATTGTCAGCAGCAAGTGTCTTCATCTCATCGCGAAGTTTAGGCATTAAAGATTCAACGGATTCTTGCACTCTTTCTTTCACAGATGCTTCAAGTGCTTCTTTTTGTTCCTTATATTTATCCCTCATTGCTTGAAGTCTGGTAATGCGTGCAGCATGCTTATCAGCCTCAGCCTGCTTAACTCGAGCAAGTTCCTCTGCATGAGCTTTACGTGTCGCTTCCATGTCTGCAGAGAACTTGGCAATCAACTCTTCTTGAGCTTTCTGAGATACTTCTTCCCTTTGAGCTCGTCTTTGCAACTCTTGGCGAAGTTCATCCATTTCGCGTTTGTGATTGTCAAGCATTTCGGCCATCACTAATGCAGCCATTGCAGATGTTGCAGAGCTGCTCTGGGTTGACTGAATAGGCTCGGTTGTTACTGCTGTACTAAGGATGGGGATTGTGGGTGGTGGAAGAAATGGTGTGGAAGCCGGTCGGGTTGGTCGGGTTGTTAAGGGTTGGATTGGTGGTGGTAGAGTTGCCAAAGGTTGAGTTGTCACCATGATCGTAGGAGCAACAGGTTCCTTTTCCACACTTGTTGAAATAGGGATTGATGGCTCCTTCGAGGTGGAATAGTTTTCAGGTGACCCAAACTCATCAACATCATGCGGTTCCTCGTACTCATCCTCGATGTCTACCCTCGCACCTGAACCACTACCGCCTGTATCTTTCCTACTCCTTTTAATAGCAATCTTCATCATTTGTTGCTCGGATTTGTCAAGAGTAGGATCAACAATATTTTCTTCATCACGTAGACGCATCAAATCCTTACCCTTTCCCTTCTTACCCTCTGACTTCTTCTTCTTTGGTTCGGGTTCAGGTAACGCAGCTGGTTGTTTGCGTTTACCTTTACTCTTAACCGTTGTCGATGAGTCTTCTCCAGTTTGAAGGTTTGCTTTCAGCCTCTGAATTTCTAACTGCAGTAGCTTGTAATCAGCAGAACCTTTGATTTTGTCAGACAGAAGATAATCAGGAACAGGACCCGGAATCACACTAATCGACGGTCCTTCATGCCTCAGATCTACAGTATCATCAGCTTCTTCAGTGTGATAGCGACCTCCTGCACGCCTATCAATTGTAGCATCAAGCTTCATAAAATAATTTATGATAAGCTTAATAAACCGAGGATAAGGAAAGAAGTTTGTCTTCAGCTTCTTGTTGTGGAAAAGTTGAAAGGTGAATTCTTCCCATATCAACAAAGCATAATCTGAATTCGCAGCTTTGTACATGCCATAGAAGAGGTTCATTATTGGACTGCGCAAAGCATCATGTCCACTCGTTTTTGGTGTAAGGCATTTACTGAGAATACCCATCAAAGCTCTCCAGGGTTGTCCTACCTTAGCAGTAGTGAACTCAGATGCAACTCGTATTTCCGGACATCCAAGTGCGTCAAATAACTCCGCGAGTTCATCTTTAGTAGGATCCCTTGAGAAAGACATGCCTTTGGGTGTATCCCGTATACCAAGAATCTTACGGAAATCTGAAACTGTGAGTGTCTGCTGCTTGTTGTCGATGGTGAAGGTGATCTTGTTCGAAGTGAAATCCTTGGTTGCCCAAAATTCAAACATATACTCATAAGGCACCGAGGCTGTACTCCTAAGGGCGTTCTTGAAATGAGAGTTATCAAGAATGGCTATGGCGACCTTAAAACCATGGTGTGTGGATTTAGAGACTTGCTTCAGCCTATAGTTGTTGGGTATAAACTTAAGGGTTCGGGCTTTAGCAATATCGGCTTCTCTAGATTCTTGGATAGCTTGTACTGTTGGATTAGTCATTTTATCTGCTTAAGATAAGACATGAAAGGTTGATGCACAAAAACAGATAGATATATATATCATTCTTACTTCTAAGCATAACACATTTCATAAGATAAAACAACAAGTACATAGATAGCATGCAAACAAGAATAATCAAACAACTCATCCGGAACTTTTCCTCATTCGGAACATCTTCATCCGGAACATTTCCTCATTCGGAACTTCTCCTCATTCGGAACTTCTTCATCCGGAAGTTCTTCAGTCGGAACTTCCTTCATCCGGAAGTTCTTCATTCGGAACTTCCTTCATCCGGAAGTTCTTCATTCGGAACTTCCTTCATCCGGAAGTTCTTCATTTGGAACTTCTTTCATCCGGAAGTTATTCATTCGGAACTTCCTTCATCCGGAAGTTATTCATTCGGAACTTCCTTCATCCGGAACATTCCTTCATTCGGAACTTCCTTCATTCGGAAGTTCTTCATTCGGAACTTCCTTCATCCGGAAGTTCTTCATTCGGAACTTCCTTCATTCGGAAGTTCTTCATTCGGAACTTCCTTCATCCGGAACATTCCTTCATTCAGAACTTCCTTCATTCGGAAGTTCTTCATTCGGAACTTCCTTCATCCGGAAGTTCTTCATTCGGAACTTCCTTCATTCGGAAGTTCTTCATTCGGAACTTCCTTCATTCGGAAGTTCTTCATTCGGAACTTCCTTCATTCGGAAGTTCTTCATTCGGAACTTCCTCATTCGGAAGTTTTTCAGAAGAAATCCTTCATTCGGAAGTTTTAAGCCACGTTCATCCGGAACTTTTACAAACGAATCTCAGATGTTTATTCTAGCGCGTTTGTGAGTTTCTAAGGCAAACTAAGGCATTTTAAACATCATATCTTACAAATCCGAGCAAAACCCACCACAAATCCTAATCAATTAAGCCTAAATTTAATCATAAACCCTAAATGGATTGAACGGATTTAATTGAGCATGTTTAACAGAATTATATGATAAGAAATGTGGATTAGAAGTTAACATATTGATGTAAATTACCTTATTTAGCGAATAAGCAAGATGGAATGAGTAGAAGAATGATTTGTATGCGTGTTTGTGTGTGTAACAATGGCGGCAAGTTATTAGATAAACAGTGAACAGAGAATGAAGGGGCGGGGTGTTTTATTTGACTTAGGTCAAAAAGTTGATAAGCTTCAACAACTAACACTTTTAGTCCCTCTATTACTTATTCTCTTCCTTTTTGTTTCTAACTTATCCATTTCACTTAACCCTTGTTTCACTTACACATAACTTAGCAAATACAATCTATTAGCATATCCTCAAAATCTAAAAGCCATGCCTATCACTTAGAACGAACACTAGTCGTTTTCTAAAGCAAAAACCACTCAATTACCATGTAGCCCTTAATTTTCACAATCACTTTTGAAAATCAATTTTAATGACAAAGATGATTTTACTATTTTCTCCCCCTTAAACGATGACCCGTTTTCTATTTAAAGAGCTGTAGTCATTGTTTAAAGAGTCAAATAGTGATGAAAGCATTTCCAATTTCTCTTGAAAAATTTTGATTCGTGGTTTTAATAAGATTTCTCTTATTTTAACAAATTAATGCACTGAGACGTACACAAATTCGTGTCAGACCAAGTTATAAAGTAAACTTGATCCCTTTGCATGATTTGGCTTGTAAATCACGCCCGAGAAAATTAATTCCCGTTCTGAGCCAACGTTTTCCAAGGAAATACGTGACTTTAATATGAAAACCGGGTTGCAGTCTGAAATAACTACAAGCCATAATGGGCATGTTTTAAAAATGTACAACTTTTATACGGACTCTATTTATGGCACCGTGTCAATATTGATCGACATTTCTAAGGCCGTAAATATTACCGTACTAAAAGACATGCCCGATTTAAAACGAAAAATATTTTTGGTTTTTCTTGGTTTTATATTTTTTATGGTTTTTCTAGGTTTTATATTTTTTATGGTTTTTGTTGGTTTTCTATTTTTGTATTTTCTTTTTGTGGTTTATATATTTACGATAATATACATGATCACAACCAAAGGATACGCTGAATAGTTTACCACGACTATTCAGCTGATTCTTCTGCCAACTCTTTGAGAGTCGCTGGGGTGAATGATTTCATGCCAAGCTTGTCGATCAAAAACTCGATTCGTCCTCGATCTAAGGCTTTGGTGAACATATCCGCCAGCTGGTACTCAGTAGTGACAAAATACAGCTCGATCACTCCGTTCTCCACCTGCTCCTTGATGAAATGGTAGCGAATGTCTATGTGCTTGGCTCGGGAGTGTTGAACATAGTTGCAGCAAAGGGCAATGGCGCTCTTGTTGTCACAATACATCGGGATTTTGTTAAATCCAAGACCGTAGTCAGTTAATTGTGATCTCATCCAAAGGACTTGAGCACAACAACCGGACATGGCGATGTATTCAGCCTCCGTGCTTGATATTGCAGCGCTTTTCTGCCTTTTTGAAGACCAACTGATCAATCTATCTCCTAGGAGTTGCACAGATCCAGAAGTGCTACGCCTCGTATCTTGACATCCAGCATGATCGGCATCTGCGTATGATATTAAAGCAATCGAGGAATCTTTCGGATACCATAGACCACGATGAAGTGTTCCTTTTAGATACCGAAAGATCCTTTTTACAACATGGAGGTGCTTTTCGGTAGGCCGAGCCTGATACCGGGCACACATGCATACAGCAAATTGCAAATCAGGCCTGCTAGCAGTCAGATAGAGAAGGGTGCCGATCATTCCACGGTAAAGTTTCGGATTGACAATAATCCCATCCCTATCTTCATCTAACTTGGATTTCTCCACCATTGGAGTGTCTACGGGGTCACAATTCTCAAAGTTATATTTCTTAAGAGATTCTAGAGCATATTTGGATTGATTTATAAAGATGCCTCTGGGATTCTGAGAAATCTGTAATCCTAAGAAAAATGAGATTTTTCCCATCATCGACATCTGAAAGCGTGTGGACATTATCTTCTCAAATTGTTTAGACAATTCTATGTTAGTGGCAGCAAAAATTATATCATCAACATAAATTTGTACCAGAAGCATGTCGTTGCCGTCCTTGAGAGTGAATAGAGTGGGGTCCACTTTGCCTTTGGAGAAGCCTTCCGACATGAGATATGTTGACAGGAGATCATACCACGCGCGTGGAGCTTGTTTCAACCCATAAAGAGCCTTCTTAAGCTTGTACACGTGATTAGGAGACTCCGTACTGACGAACCCATCCGGTTGACTAACATAAACCTCTTCCCTTAGTTCACCGTTCAAAAATGCCGTCTTCACATCCATTTGATAGACGATCATGTTCATATGAGCAGCAAACGCAAGGAATAGTCTAATCGCCTCCAATCTAGCCACAGGAGCAAAAGATTCCTCAAAGTCTATACCCAAGGCCTGTTTATATCCTCTAGCGACCAATCTTGCTTTATTCTTCAATACCGCACCCATCTCATCAAGTTTAACCTTATAAACCCATAACAAAGTAAGGATGTTAACCTTGTCAGGGCGAGGAACCAATTCCCATACTTCTAGTCGTTTGAATTCATTGAGTTCCTCCTGCATAGCTTCAATCCAAGATGATTGGGTCATAGCCTGCTGCCAATTTTTGGGTTCAACTTCAGAGAGAAATGCATCAAAGTAACAATATAGTGCACTCTCTTGTAGTTGATGGCGTGTAGAGACTGGTCGATCTAGATCTCCAATAACATTCCTAATTGGGTGATCTTTTGTCCATTTAGTGCTATGGTTTTCAATCCTAGGTGGTCTGGAGTGAACAATAGAAGGAGCTTCTTCTGAGGTAGACGCGGCTGAAGGGTTTTCAGGGATCGCTACACCAAAGAAAGGAAGCTCTTGCAAGTGAGCATATTCCAAGTCGTGATCAGTAGTATCCTCTTCTACATCATTAGGCACAAGTAGGGGTGATGATTCAGGTGTAGTTTGTGAATCACTTGGTGAAGGTGCATCAGGTTCAACTTGAATTGTAGATGCATTAGATAAAGGTTCATTAACTTGAGCAACCACTTCAGGTATTGGAGCAATTACTACAGGTACTGGAACTTCATCAGTCGGGGGATCGAAGAATTCATCAAACAACGGTTGAAACAGTTTATCCCACTCGGGCCTTGATGGTGGTAAAAATGATGTAGAAGTAGGATTGTTGGGAACTAATCCGGAACTTATAGCACCGGGTCCCATCTCATGAAGCGCGGGTTCAGAGCTGTGTTGCTCAGAAGCCATCGCTGTCAGCTCGTCGAAATCAGCGTCCATAGTTTCTACAATCTTGCCAAGACGACGGTTATAGATTCGGTATGCTCTTTTGGACGGTGAGTAACCAATGAAAATACCTATGTCTGCTTTTGGTTGAAGCTTACCCAAGTTCTCACTATTGATGTTTGGATAACACAGAGCACCAAACACATGGAAAAATGAAACATCGGGTTTGCGGTCATGTAGAAGCTCATAAGGTGTTTTTCCATGGCGTTTCCGAATGATAGAACGGTTTTGGGTAAAACATGCAGTAGAAATAGCCTCTGCCCACAAGAACAATGGAGCGTTCGCATAAATAAGCATGGTCCTAGCAGCTTCCATAAGTGTACGATTCCGTCTTTCAACGACACCGTTTTGTTGTGGAGTGCGTGCAGTGGATGTTTCATGTGATATACCAACTCCTTCATAATAATCACGAAGAGTCTGGTTGACGAACTCTGTACCATTGTCTGTACGGATACGGCGGACAGTGGTATTCAAACGTACCTGGATGAACTTCAGAAAAGTAATGATAGCCTTCGGTGCTTCATCCTTTGTACGTAAAAATCTAACCCATGTAAACCTTGAGAAATCATCCACAATTACCAGAATGAATTTCTTACCGCTCACACTTTCAGTTCTCATCGGCCCACAAAGATCCATATGCAAAAGATGAAGTTTTTCTTGATTGGTGTCTTCAGCTTTGGGCTTGTAAGATTTCTTGGTACTTTTCCCCCTTGAACACGCGGAACATAAATGGTCCTTGTGAAATTTAAGCTTTGGAAGACCACGAACTAACTCGTTTTTAGCCAGATGATTAATAGCATCAAAATTAAGATGAGATAATCTGCGATGCCATAACCATGACTTGGTCTTAGAGGCTTTAGAGAGAAGACATACTGGAGAAGCGGCCATCATGTCTTGTAAGGACAAGGTATATAGATTTGCACCACGAGATCCCTTCAACAAATCTTTTCCTTCCAAGTTGCGGATGAAACAAGTGTGTTGTCGGAAAGCAACCTCAAGGTTAGAATCACAAAACTGTCCTACTGAGAATAAGTTGTGACCAAGACCTTCTACATAGTATACCCTAGAAATCGTCACGTTTCCAATCTGATATTCACCGTACCCCATAATCTTTGCTATATGATCATTCCCAAATTTAACCGTACCAAGAAACTTGCTGACGAAATTTCGGAGCATCGAGCGATTTCCGGTCATATGTTTTGAACAACCGGAGTCCAAATACCACAGGATGATTTGGACCACCTGAAAATATCACCACACAAAGACAATGTAGAGGTATCGGAATCTGAGTGTTCCTTGTTATTAGCAGGTACAGATTTAATAATCTTAGATTTGCTAACTCTAGGTTTCTTAGATTTCCTAGCCTTTTTCTTCTTAATTGGTGGTGTAGATTCTAATTGGCTCAAATCCTGAGGTATTTCTTCACTGATAGGCACTACAGTGGGGGCAGACCTAATTAAAGGGCGCTGTTTCCATACTTGAGTGCGAGTGTTCCTAACTAAAGGACGCTCAGACCTAACCTCGATAGATGCATTCCTAGTTAAAGGGCACATTTTTCCATCTAGTGTAAAGGTCCTACCAGTGGGACGCCATTGCCAGCCAACTTGGGCACGAGTTCTACCCGTTGGCTTCCATTCAAGACCATTCTTAATAGCATTCATTTCATTAACGTGATCAATCAGACACAAATCATGACTCTGGGAAAACATACATTCATTACAATTCCAACAATTTAAATCAGAATTCACGAATGGTTTAGGCTGCTGCACAGGCGCAGAGCTTTTAGTCTTAACATGATTCATTTTATTTAAAACTGAACTAGCATTCCTATTGTGGACTTCTACTTTCTTCTTTGTGGCACTACTAGTGGAGGGCTTGATCTTAGCTTTCTTGAGTGGCGATCCTTTAGCCTTAGTAGTCTCTTTTAATCCTGTAGAAGGCAAATTGGGAACATTAGCAGCAGATTTTAAAGGTGTCTTACTTGATTGTGCCAATGACGGTTTCGCTCCTGGAGTCTTATTAAATGGAGTGACAGCAATGGGCCTATTATTAAGTAGTGCAGAACCTGGTGTACCTATGTATTGTAAATAAGCCAAGCAATATTGAACTCGCTTAACATATTCATGAGCCGAATAATAGTCGCTACTTGAGGGATCTAAGGCATAAAGATCGTCTAAAATATCCCTAAGAAGATCGACATGCTTAATGGCATTCCTCATATAATCATTGTATACAACCGGGTTTCTCTTATGAAGCGGATTCTTATAAAGCACTACTTTCTTGGTTGTTGGAGCACTAGTGGACGGTGCAGAGTCGGTAGCTAAGTTATCAACAACTTCTTGTCGGGTGAGAAGAAGTGTCTCCTTTAACTCAGCCAAAACCATATTTTTGTCTATGAGCAGGATGTTCAAGTCAGAGATTTCTTCGCACTTTTGGTTCAGTTGTTCAACATAATATTGTTGCTGTGCCGCATTAAAAGCGAAGCGTTCTTCTAGTGAACCATAAAGAGCGGATAGTCCCTGCCTTGTCCGATTCATCTCCCCTAGAACAGTTGATAGTCTAATTTCTAAGACCTGGTTTTTAGACTCTACGGCCTCTAGTTCCATTCTTAATGTTTCCTTTGATGATATCTCTCTCTTCAATCTCATGATTTCTTCCTCTAATGTCTTAACAATTGCAATCATCTTGTCACTTGTCTCAACACCGTTTTCACAAACATTTGATATCAAAAGATTTTCATTTTGAGCTTGTTGTTTTAATTCTAAAGATATACAATGTTGTTCTAGTTGATTAAAGCGTTGAGAAAGTAAATTATAAGAATCTTGTAGCTTTAAAAACTCAGCGTTAGATTCGTGACAAGAATGATTATCTACCTCATTTACAGTTTCAGCAACATTTACAGAAATATCACAAACATCATCACAAATATCCTCACAAATATTCACAGTATCACAATTAATCATAGTGGATGTAAGCTCATTCGAATAATTAACATTTACAGTAGTAAGCACATCACACGAGATTACTTCAGACAAGAATCGGTCATATTCGGTTAAAATCTTTTCCTTTTCAATTAGTTGCAGTTCGTAAGAGGTGTCCATTTCATAAAACACTTTTTGAACTTCCCCAATTTCAAACTGAAGATTTTCCTTAAGAGATGCAAAACTTCTTTTTAGACTTTCGACAAACGGATTGATCTCAGTTTTAAACACCTCGTTCATGTGTTCGAAAGCCCATTCTCCGGCGTTTAAGCCATTTGAAGTCGTACATTCCAAGATGACCTTGTCAAAGTTAGTAAAGTATCGATTAATCTCTTGCAAGTTTAACCATACAGTGCTAACAGGTGGAAGGTTCTTTGGAATTTCCTTAGGACCTTCCATGTTGACAAGTGTAGGAAATGTACTAGGGCTTTCTTCCTCTATCATGTAGGTTGGTGCTGTAATGAGATCTTTGTCCATATGGAAGCGAACTCTAAAATCAGTTTTAGCAAGCTCCTTAATCATTTTAAAATAATCACAATCGGGATATTTTGCTGAATTGTATGACCGATCCTCATCAACTAGATCCTTACTTGTTCGATCATTGGGAAAAACAATCGGGTCTAAAGCCAATCCTAATTGAGTTGCATTATAAAGTCTAGGACTATGTCTTAACGCTTGTTTTGCATATCGTGGATTAGGGGGAAGGCCTTTTAGACGTGATAAGTTAAACTCTTTAAACGAAGCATCAAATAAGTGAACTAGTTGTGAAGCAGCGTATTGTCTTAACAGCAAGTAGTCTAGACTTCTAATCTTATTAGTAGCATTAATCTCCATTTCAGTCTTCTTAGATTCGAGTAATTCAAAATCAGTTTGAAGTTTTTGAAAATTAGTGACCACTAACTCCTTTTCTCTAAGTTCACTAGACAGATTTGCTCTTAAGTTTTCAATTTCTTGCAAGTGACCCATTTGTTTGTTTCTAAAGTGATCATATTCGAGATTTGTGAGAACACTAGACGAAGGCACTAATTCCAAAGTTTGTACTTTCTCATTGCTTAAGGCAAGCTCATCAGACAAATTCTTATTCTTAGCTAAGGTTTCTAAGAGTGCAGCATTCATTTGGCTAAGTAATGTAGCAGGAACCATGACCAAATCTTGCTGAGCAGGAGTAGGCGTATGCGAAATGGATCCCGGTTGTGATTCACTCAAAATCTGGGAACTTACATTGATATTGCTATCATTGTTTGTCTCCTCATTTGAAAGACTCACCACCGAAGATTCATTTGAATCAGCACTCTCTTGCCCAACTTGATGTGGTTGAATACTAGCATCAGTGGCATTATCGGTGTTATTAATAAGTACCTCAGATTTCTTATCTGGCCCTAAGCTGGAGAAAGTTGCCATGAAAGCAGCCTTTGCAGTTTGAAAGTCATCACAATCGGAATCATATGCATCAAGATCATCGGCTTGGTAAGCTGCATTCTGCGTAGTGACAACGTCTTGTTCAGCAATCCCTGGGTCAGCAAGAAATGCAAGCTCCTCTTCATCAAGTTCCCTTCCTTGCGCCTGAGCATTTACCAGATAGATCTTTTCTGCAAACCACTGTCCATCCCTTCTCCTCTTGGGTTTCTTACAATCCCTAGACATATGACCCTCTTCCTTGCAATTGTAGCAAGTGATCATTCTCAACTTGCCTGTATTAGCCCGTGGAGGGTTGTTGACCATTGGAGCAGGAGCAGGATTGGCGGTGCGAACATTGGTTGATGTGGAAGTTCTCCCCTGATATGGTTGAATTGGCTGAACCATTACCCTGCCATTCTCAATTGTAGCTTGTTGGCGAGAATTGGATGAATTCCTCAACTGATTGTTGGTAGGAGCTGATCCTCTGAATCATCGTTTGCTTAAAGTTCTTGTGAGATAAGCAGACATAGTAGTTAGCACTTCAACTGGGTCAGCTCCTTGTTGGAATACAGGAACTGGGACTTCCTCATCGTCACAATACAGTGCTTGATCTGGATGAGCTGCATAATCAGTAGAAGGAATACTCATTTGATCAGGGTAGCTTGTTTGATATGCTGCATTCTCTTGATAAGACGAATATGAAGGCTGAGCATAAGGTGCAACATTTGCTGGAAGAAGTTATGAACCATACTGTGGTGAAGGTGCATTGAACCGATACTGTTGCTGATGTGAGGTGGGAGGTTGTGGTAAAATCGAGTATTGGGGAAAAGTTGGTGTCATGTAAGGTGATGCATGATAGGCTTGATGTCCCAAGATATAGGGTGTGTTGTTGTGTGACAAACTTGGTTGATTCGCCATCAAAGCTAAGGAATCTGGATACATACCACGAGGAGAACGATGCATAATCACATGCTTCTCATGCTGCTGAAGGAAGGCATATATTTGATCCAAATTGCACTTGTGCAGATCCCTGGTTAACTTGACATCGGTAATATACTCACCCCATTCAGCTTGAGGTAGAGTATTCAAGAATTTGGTGTTAACCTGGAATGGAGCAATCTCAAGATTGTATACATTCAGATCATTCATGAGTGTGGTGAATCTGAAGTAATAATCGTGAAGTGTTTCCCCTGGGTTGTAGGTGAATCTATCAAACAAATCATACAGCTGACACTCCCTTTCTTGTTTGGTGAGAGACGTGCCTTGTAGCAACACCTTAAGACGTTCCCATAAATCTTTTGCCACAGTATACTTGCTTACCATCCTATAAATATCATGGGGAAGAGCTTGGAGAATTGTTTGAAGTGCTTTTTCATCTGCATCTGCAACAAGTTGTTGAGCTGGAGTGAGTTCTTCAAATTCTCGTGGTCTAGTCACGTTGTCAACCGTAATGGTACCATAGTCGAGTGGACCATTCAAAATCGATTTGACCATAAGCCTTCCGTATGTCGGTTTCCCCTTTAGATATTGCATCATTCGACCTTGCCATGCCTCAAATACCTCTTTAATAAGCATCGGTGGACGACTATCAGTTCCCGTTATAATCGATATATCCGTAAGAGATGTCATCTGAGGCATTACTGAATTTGGATTCATTTTGTTTTTCTTCAAAGAAACAGAGATTATCGGTTGATCGAGCAGTGAAGTAAAGCTTGTGAATTGTGTTGTGTTTTTGTTGTAAGAAACCAAGATTAAATCCTCTAAAAAATCGTCGAAAAAACAAGCAAAATCACCCTTGATTCGGAAGTTTGATTCGGAAGATTACCTTGATTCGGAACTTTTTGTTGATTCGGAAGAATACCTTGATTCGGAACTTTTGGATTGATCCGGAACTTCTTGGTTCGGAAGTTCTTGGTTCGGAAGTTTGGCTTGATCCGGAACTTCTTGACTCGGAAGTTCTTGGTTCGGAACTTTAGCTTGATCCGGAACTTCTTGACTCGGAAGTTCTTGGTTCGGAACTTTAGCTTGATCCGGAACTTCTTGACTCGGAAGTTCTTGGTTCGGAACTTTAGCTTGATCCGGAACTTCTTGACTCGGAAGTTCTTGGTTCGGAAGTTTCTTGATCCGGAACTTCTTGGTTCGGAAGTTTCTTGATTCGGAACTTCTTGACTCGGAACTCCTTGATCCGGAACTCCTTGATCCGGAACTCCTTGATCCGGAACTTCTTGATCCGGAACTCCTTGATCCGGAACTTTTACTGAATGAACAGAAACCTTTCCCGATGAACAGTCGAACAGTAAAAAATGAGATTAAGCCCAGATTTTGACCAAATAACCCAAAAAGTTTTGTGCTTTCGACTAAAATAAGTAACAACTAATACTTATCCACTAATCCCAATCACAAAAACACCAAAAACACCAAGAATCAAGATGATTTTTCTTAAAGAACACTAATACAATCAAAAACTAAAAAAACCACACAAATCACCACCTTAAATCACCCCATAGCTCTTGATACCAAATGTAGAATATTGATAATCAATGAATCTATGAAGGGGTTTGTTAATTTCTAGAGAGAGAAAGTTAGAGAGAGAAAGTGAGAGAAACTATGTGAATTTTATTAAGTGGAAATTAAGAAATGATGACAACCAACCCCTTTCCTTAGTGGAAAGGGGTATTTATAGTTCCAAGTCATAAGTGGACTTGGGCCGGTCCATGACAAGCCCATGGACCGGTTCTTACTTAACTTAATAAGCAAATACTAACTAATTACTAACTACGAGCTATTACAACATAAATCATATTGTGGAGTGACCGATACTTCTTATATACGTTAAAACGTATTTCTAACAATTTTGTTTCTTCCCAAACCCAAAAATGTCACTAATCCAAACATTGATTATATATTATTGGAACCTAATACACACACCTCCTTCGAGAACGAACTCGCATTTATTCGATTTGTCGGTTTTCCTAAACCGTCGAATTTAATACTTGCCCGGCTTATACTCTCTTTTTCCTAAAAGAGGTACTATTTTACTACATCAATTTTGGCACCGCTGTTGGGGCGGTTTTTAGTGCCTTATATACATATCTTGTTTGTGTGAGTAGTGCGTTTTTTCTTTTCATTTTTAGAAAGCGTAAATATCGTACATACTCGTTTGTTATTTTTCTACTATATTATAAATATCCAAATAAATCGTGTTTAGTTATCCTTAATTAAACACACAACAACCTTTTTACTATATTGTAGATATCCCATTATTCGTTTTCGTTTTTCTTGTAAATATTATTAATATATTGTACTACGTATCACAATAAATTTACAATATCTCCAAAAGCAAGAAAAAGCAACCTTAATTGGGATTTCATCACTCAATTATTGTATTCGAATCTAAAGAAAAAAGAAAAAGGAAAAATAGATAATTACTTTCGAAAGGCTTAATTTTGATTAACACAAACTATAAGGTGGGTATAAGGCGGTTGTATTTCACGACCTAAAGGAAAAAGGCTCTTAAGTGCTTAGAGTCGCCTCGTTTCCTCCGCTTGCTTGTGCGTGTTTTGAGAAAAAAGGGCTAATCGAGGGTTTGCCAACCAAAGTATTATCTACGTATCCTATATATTTTCTTGGTTTCATAGATTAAACCCTCTTGAACATTTTGGTGTTCCACCAATGTTCTAAAGTCATCGAAGGCATTCAGTCAACGTGATCGTTTTCATTCCTTGAGACTCCTTTAATCGAGAAACTGATTCAAGGAGAAATTGTAGATTAGAGTCTACGTAACACACCGAAAATCCAAAACAATTAAAAAACAATCAAAAACCAAAAAAATTGGAAAAACAAAAAACCCCAAAAATAATCGTCCTTTGCTACCCTCCATTCTCTATGTTAGTGCATGCGCACTCGATCGAAGGACTATACGAATTCTAGCAACGCTTCGAATCGACACAATCAAAATCGAAGGAATCGAGAATGAAGAGGTGATTTAGAAACTGACGTTCCTAATATCTTTGACGAGACCGTATACGAGATGGCCGACAATTGTTCGATGATGGAATTGCTCCAAGCGCCCACCGAGGGTTATGGAGACGCGATCGTAATTCCTGCTATCGAAGCGGAGAATTTTGAGATTAGGAGCAGAATGATTCAAGCAACGAAGTTTCAAGGTCGCGAGGCGGATAATCCTCACGATCACATTCGGAATTTTTATTGTCTTTTGGCCACAAGCAAGTTTAAAAACGTCGACACCGATGTCGTTAAGATTATGCTTTTTCCGTACTCGCTCGATGGTGCCGCCAAGGATTGGTACGAGAAAGAGCCAACTAATTCCATAATTACGTGGAAGGATCTCGTTTCCAAGTTCGTTAATCATTTTTTTTCGCTGTCTAAGACCACGTTTTTCAAAAACGAGATCACGAGGTTCGAACAAAAGCCGAATAAATCGTTTAGAGACGCATGGGATCACTTTTTTAAGGAATTGCGTAGGAAATTTCCTCACCATGGATTTTTCGAGTTACACCAAATCGATACGTTTTATGACGGTCTTAGTTTTCAAGAATAAGATTCGTTGAATTCCGTCGCCGGTGGTAATTTTTTGTGTAAAACTCCAAAAGACGCTTAAATGATTATCGAAAATCGATCCTAGGTTTACAAACTCCGTAACATACCGAGTGTTGCCAATATCACCAATGTTAGTAATTCTAATCGCGATATTGAGAGTGTTGATGCGAAAGTCGACAAGTTGACAAATGTGTTTATGTCGTTCTTAATTGAGATGGAAAAGAAAGACGCTCCCGCTACGATGAAAGCGGTTGAGGCATCGTGTATGTCACACCCCATTTTGGAAAATGGAATGTCACGCGTGATTATGGCGTGTCATCAAAGCATACAAGGATAAATGTATTAAACATTACATGACCATAAATGAAATACCGGAAACAACCATCGGTACCCCAAAGTAAAGCTCATCACACACAAACATAAGTACTGTAAATGAAAAGGACTAAACAATGTCCATGGAAATAAGTAGCAAAAGTATGAAGATAAGCATAAAGTAATGAAGGCTAGAAAGCTTCCAATCCATATGCACGTACGCTTAAAGTCTACGAGCATCCTTGAGTACCTGTCGTTTTGGGAACATGAAAGGAAAAACAGCTGAGCATAACGCTCAGTGCACGAATATACAAGCATAGAATGAATAACATAAGCATATACAACATATAGCAGCGGAATTGATTAAGTCCTGGAAAACCTGGTATGACTTAGTAAAACTGGTTTTATAGTTTGAAAAGCCTTATGTTTATCTTAAAAAAAGCTCTTTAACATGTTTACCATTAGCCAATATAGGTCATGAAATATCAATGTGCATGAATACTTGGAGGGTGACCTCGTGATGCAATTAGAGGGACTGCCTCTAATTAATATAAGTTTTGGGTAGGAGGGATCAACTCCTTGTGAAGGATGCAAGGCACACACCACATTCACCTGAATAATCTGAAAAACATGTAACCTAGGATGCACCCATACGCTCCACATGATAACATAATAATATGGCCAAAAGCTGAAAGGGACGCCACGAGATATCACTCCGCCGTGGTGAAGTCATAACACTGGTGCCTCCAGTGTTATGGTTATGGTACCTTAATAACTAGGTGAAACTGGTCATGCATGTATATGGCTTAGGAATTAATTAAACATAAGAAAATCAAAACATATAAATCATCTACTCGGAAAACAGTTGGCTGCATATGGGGAATCCTAATAAGGAAAGAATGTCAATAATGAAAGGACGGAGAATCCGTACGTTATGTCCAGTGAACGTAGAAGACGAACGGAAGAGAGTCCTACGTCGATGCCACTAATGTTACATAGATAATATACGTGTATAAGTATTTTGATTACTGTGTACGTAACTGATTTTATATCATGTCTTAGCTTGTTTTATATGTTCATGTCATGTTTTACTGATATTATCGTTATGTTGTATTTACCATGTATTCTGGATATTTTGATTAAGTGTTACTTTTATTTCTTGTATTATTATACTTGTTGTATAATAACAAGTAACTTTCTAAAAATAGCAGGTTTCCTAAAATAGAAAGTTTCCAAAAATATAAAGTTTCCAAAAGTAGATTTACTGCTTAAAATAGATAAGTTTCTAAAAATAGAAAGTTTCCATAAATAGATTAGTTGCTTAAAATAAATAAGTTCCTAAAAATAGAAAGTTTCCATAAATAGAATTAAGCTAGATTATTAAGCTAAAAAGATAAGCTTAAGTGTTTACTGATTAATATTCTAAGTCATGTGATTAAATAGTATAGTTTATTAATTATTACATGTAAATTAACTAACTATATGTTATAAGATTTAATTAAATATAGCATGATTTAATTAAATAAAAGTGTAAAAAATACTTAGGTTAAAACGTGTATTTGTATTTAATTTTAATATAACCTAAGTCATGAAAATTAATTAATTATATGTCATGTTTTAATAATTAATTAATTACTATAGTCTAAAATAAATCATAAAATACTTAGGTTAAAATCATGTATTATTACTAATAATAATTAACCTAAGTCATGTCTAAATTAAATTAATTATATAGCATGTTAAATTAATTTAATTAATCTTGTAATTATTTAACTTGTAAAAATAATTAACTTGTAAAAATAAGTCAGGAACAGAACCCGTGTTTTAAGTCTAAACATGTCGTGAACCGGACCGTGTTAACCCTTGAACCGGACCAAACAAATACACCCTTAACAGTGGCGAACCGGCTTGGCCGGTTGCCACTGTTTGTGTAAAGGTGACACCGGCTTAAGCCGGTGCTCCCTTAGTCCTTGGCTAGTCGCTGCCCATGCCGCGGCTCCCCCTGCTTGTTCATATTAGCCACCGGCTTATGCCGGTGGTGTTTTTTGTTTTCAGCCGAGACCCCCAAACCACAAGGCCAACCACGACATGCGTCAGGTCCCTTGTTCTTGCTGCCGAACCACCAAGACCACACCGAGACCACTTGGTCTCGGCTGTTGGTGCGAAACAAACTAAGCTGAGAGCCTAGGGCTCTCGGTTGTGTGTGTCGGCCGAACCAAAACACCCAAAACCTCCATGATTTATTACCCCATGATTTATTTAACATATTTTTAACTAGTTTCTCATAAACCTTATGATTTCATATGTTCTTATTAAATAAAAGAATTAAAAAGAAAGGGTTTAAAGATTACCATTGTGTGAAACAAAAAGGAATGATAACACGAACGATCTTGCAAGAATTGGATTACCAAAAATTCAATGAACACCCCTTCCTTGTGTGTTAAAAACCGGCGGCAAAGGAGAGAAAAACGAGGAGCTTAGGTTTTGTGATTTTTCTAATCTTCTTTATTATGAAAAATCTATTTTCCCTTTTTCTTGTTTTAGTTAAATTCCAAGTGAGCTTGGCCCTTTTTGCTTGTTCTTACCGCGGGTAGGTGGGGCCCAAAACGGTAAACCCGTCGTTTTTCGTGTTATAATTATTTACGTGTTCTCGTGTCGTGTTTACGTGATTTCTTTATCTATTGTCAGTGTTATATATATATTTATACGTGATTGTAATAATTGTTACGTAAATACATAATAATAGGTTCGTGATTATTTACGTTCATGATTTCATGTTCGTGATTATAATTATTGTTGATAATAAAACATACGTAATACTTGTAATTACTATTCATGAAACATAAATGTTTTATAAAAGGAAAGTTTTCATCATGTACTTACGATTATATATGTACTGTTCATGGTAAAAGCATGCGGGTTTTACAACTCTTCCCCCCTCAAAAGAATAATTCGTCCCCGAATTATAGATAACGTAAACTGGAAAAGAAGAACATAACCGGATTCAAAATATGAAATGAGGGTAAGAAGCCCGGATAGACTCCTCTGTTTCCCAAGTGGCCTCCCGCTCGGTAAGATCCCTCCAAAGGATTTTGACGAATGGAATCGTCTTTCTCCTCATGACTCGTTCTTGTCTGCCAAGAACTCGTTCGGGTTCTTCTATTAAGGTAAGATCTTCACTAATCTATTCTAGTGGATACTGAATCATGTGAAGGAGATGATTCTTGTACCCTTTGAGTAAGGACACATGGAAAACATCGTGAACATGAGAAAGCTGCGGAGGTAACGCTAAACGAAAAGATACTTCCCCGACTCGCTCAATGACATCAAACGGTCCGATGAATCGAGGACTGAGCTTCCCTTTGATTCCAAAACGTCTAACTCCACGTGCCGGCGATACCTTAAGGAAGACGTGATCTCCTACATTAAAATGTAAGTCCCTACGATGCTTGTCGGCATAACTCTTCTGACGTGACCGTGCTTCTTACAATTTTTGCTTAGCTACTGCGACCTTCTCATTAGTCAACTCTATCATTTCTGGTCCTTCAAGTGTTCGCTCACCAACCTGATCCCAGCAGATTGGGGCGCGACACTTCCTGCCATATAACATCTCAAATGGATCACACTTGAGTCTTGCTTGCTAACTTTTGTTGTATGAAAACTCTACCAAACATATGTAATCGTCCCAATCTCCCGTCCATTCCAACGCACATGACCTCAACATATCTTCTAGTGTCTGAATCGTTCGCTCCGACTGCCCGTCTGTTTGAGGATGAAAAGCCGTGCTAAGCTTAAGTTTTGTACCCCCAATCTTTCTGCAGACTTCTCCAAAATCGTGAAGTGAAACGAGGATCTCTGTCTGAGACGATGCTGGATAGAGCACCATGAATTCTCATGATCTCCTTCTTGTAAGTATCGGTGAGTTTACTGACCGAATCTTCCTTGCGGATCGGTAAGAAATGAGTTGACTTAGTAAGTCAATCAACGATAACCCAAATCACATCTTGCTTCCTCTTTGTCTACGGAAGACCGGTAACAAAATCCATGGTGATTTTATCCCACTTCCACTCTGGAATATCCAACGGTTGTAGAAGTCGTCCAGATCGCTGATGCTCGATCTTAACCTGCTGGCAGGTAAGACATTTGGAAACATAAGTCGCAACATCCTGTTTCATACCACTCCACCAAAAGTATTGCTTGATGTCATGGTACATCTTGGTTGGAACAGGACGAATAGAAAATGGGGAGCTATGAGCCTCAACTAACATTGCTTCCCGGAGTTTTTGATCATCAGGAACACAAAGTCTCGTGCCCTGCCATAAGATACCGTCTGCGTCTACTCGAAATTCTGTCTACTTCTCCAAATTCTGAATTATCGCCCAGATTTCACCATCATCCTTCTGAGCATCCTTGATCCTAGAGAGTAACTCGGGTGCTACTCTAAGGTTAGCCCAGTAACCGTGCTGCCAACGTACCATGATCTCAATGTCTAGTCGCTCCAAGTCTCTTATAATTTCCTCCTCAATTTTAATGCCGTTTATCATTCCGGACTTTCTGCTAAGTGCATATGCCACTACATTTTCCTTGCCGGGATGATACTGCAGATTAATGTCATAATCCTTCAACAGCTCTAACCATCTCCTCTGTCTCATGTTCAATTCACGTTGAGTAAAGATGTACTTCAAGCTCTTATGGTCCGTGAAAATGTCACATAATTCTCCATAAAGTAGTGCCTCTATATCTTCAATGCAAACACGACTGTTGTAAGTTTCAAGTCATGCGTACGGTAATTTTCCCCATAAGGCTTAGGCTGTCGTGAAGCGTATGCGATCACATTCCCATGTTGCATGAGAACACAGCCATGTCCCTTCCCCGATGCATCACTGTAGATCTGAAATCCACCTATACCAGATGGGAGAGTTAGAATCGATGCAGATACTAACTTCTGCTTTAGGTCTTCAAAGCTCTTCTCTGGTTCTTCAGTCTAGACGAATTTCTCCCCTTTCCGCATCAGTTTGGTCAATGGTAGTGCTAAACGGGAAAAGTTCTCCACGAACCTACGGTAGTAACTAGCTAAACCTAGGAAACTACAAACCGAGTCGCTGATGTCGGTCTTGGCCACTAGGTAATAGCCTCAACCTTTATTGGATCCATAGTGATTCCTTCTGCTGACACAATGTGACCTAAGAACGCCACCTTGGCTAACCAGAACTCACACTTGGAGAATTTAGAATACAACTGCTTCTGGCGAAGAATCTGTAACACTGTACGAAGATGGTCTTCATGTTCCTCCTTGAACTTAGAGAATATCAGGATGTCGTCAATGAAAACAATGCCGATCTTTTCCAGAAATTCATGGAAGATTCTGTTCATCAAATCCATGAACACTGTAGGAGCATTGGTAAGGCCAAATGGCATGACTACAAATTCGTAGTGGCCATAGCGTGTACGGAAAGCAGTCTTGGCGATGTCTTGCTCTTTAAACCGTAGCTGATGATAGGCCGAACTTAGATCAATCTTGGAGAAATGTTTGGCCCCTTGGAGTTGGTCAAACAGATCGTCAATGCGTGGTAGAGGATACCTATTCCTGATGGTGATCTTGTTGAGTTCATGATAATCTATGCAAAGAGGCATACTGCCATCCTTTTTCTTCACGAATAAGACTAGTGCGCCCCATGGAGATGCGCTCGGTCGAATGAAGCCTCGGTCCAGAAGTTCCGGCAATTGATCCTTCAGCTCCTTCAACTCTATGGGATCCATGCGATAAGGAGCCTTGGAAAGCGGTTCAGCTCCTGGGATGAGCTCGATATTAAACTCTACTTCATGTGCAGGTGGTATGCCCGGAAGTTCTTTTGGAAATACATCTGGAAATTCTGACACTATCGGGTGATTCTGAATTGATGGAGATTCAGCATCCATGTCATGAACAGTAGCTAGATAGCCCTCGCAACCATGTGAAAGTAATGCACGCGCTTGTAGGGTTGATATGATTTGTACAGACCTTCCGGGTACGAACCCATTGTGAATGTACTCTGGTGCATTAACATCACCGGAGATGACTCGATATGAATGGCCGTCTATGGTAGCATGATGCTTGGATAGCCAGTCCATGCCCAAAATCATGTCAAAATCATTCATGTCCAGCGGAAGTGTGTCAACAGGACGAATCTTGTCATCAAATTCTAGGGGACGGCTCTTGTACACATGGGGTATGCGTAAAGAGTCTCTTGAAGGCGTGGAAATGTTCATTATATTCTCTAGTGTCATAGGGGATATCCTAACATTCTTAGCATAAGTAGTAGAAATGACCGAATGAGTAGCACCCGTGTCAAATAGAACACATGCAGCTTTACCATACATATACAAGATTCCAGTGATGGTACCTGTAGACTTGTTTTCCTGATCACGAGAAGTCGTGTAAACGCGTCCACTAATAGGAGGCGGCTTGGTATCAGCATGTCCCGATGTGCCCTCTATCTCGCCCTTGTGGCAGTCCTTCATGTGATGGCCAGGGAGGCCACACTTGTAGCATGCGTCGCTGTCGCGACGACATGGACCTGGGTGCCTACGGTTGCAGGTAGTGCAAAGAGGATGAGTATATCCTCCATCAAGTGTCCTTGTTGGCTCAGAGCCTGATTAGAACAATATATATGAGACATGACAATAGGTACAAAGGACAATGTGGAAAATTTGTAATATAGAATACCAGTGATAGCTGGACGGTTAGGCTATGAACCCCTTTGGTTCTGGTCCCTCCCTATACCATGATTCCTGGTAGAAGATTCTCTAATGTGCTAGAATTATGAACTATTGCATGAAATCATAAGAAAATGAGTAAAAATAAGGACCTGTTGCTATTGGAGTTTCCAGCGTTGTTACGGTAATTATCATTAACGCCACGCCTATCCGTAGCAGAACGGTCGTGAGTCTAACCGTTTCCCTTGGGCTGAGTAGGCTGTTGCTGAGTAGCCGGCTGAGATCGATCCCTAGTCTTTTGCCTATTCTCGGGTCTCTCTGCTTCCCCGAACTCTTCTCTTTCTTGCAGCATCTCCAGCTGACGTGCTGCATCGGCCACTTGTGCCACCGTGTCGAAGGTAGTTCCTTCCAAGTTATTGGCAATCATTGGACAAAGGGCCGAACGAAAATGTTGTGCTTGCTCTTCAGCTGTGCCCGCTGCTGCTCTCAGAACACCAGCGAATCACAGGAATCGCTGGATAAAGTCGTTGTTTTTTCCTCAGATCGCTGCCTAATCGTGTAGTATTCTCTCATAAGCTAATTCCTTCCCCCCGCGGGGAAGATCTGCGGTGGAGGAGGATAATTGTCGTTTTGGTAAAGGATGTCCTGCAAATCTGCATTGGCAGCTGCAACCATCTCTCGGACATTGTGTATGTTTACCATCTGAAAGTATCACATAAAATACATGATTAAAATGATCAAAACATAAAATATATATACATGAAAAAAATTTATACTAATAAATCATGAGAAAAATTTTATGCAGGGAAAACTAGTACATGAATGCATGATGTAGTTTTTATGAAAACTTTTATATGAGCGATAGTGAACGCCTATGGTCAGTTCACTCAAAACAAAAGACATGGCGAGGGGACACCAATGGGTCGGTCCCAAAGTTAAAAGTTTTGATAAAACATATGCGACTAAATAGGGCCAGTCCGGTACCAACCATTACTTAGTCATAAACCTGCGACAATGACATATATATGAATGCATGAAAACAATGAATGCATGAAAACCGACTGTCAGTTCTAGGAAGACCATAGTGACTACCCACTAATCACAGGTCATGTTTTGAGAGCCTACCGGTTGAAGCCTTGGCTCTGATACCATAACTGTAACACCCTATTTTGGTAAATGGAATGTCACGCGTGATTATGGCGTGTCATCAAAGCATACTAGGATAACTGTATTAAACATTACATGACCATAAAGGAAATACCGGAAACAACCATCGGTACCCCAAAGTAAAGCTCATCACACACAAACATAAGTACTGTAAATGAAAAGGACTAAACAATGTCCATGGAAATAAGTAGCAAAAGTATGAAGATAAGCATAAAGCAATGAAGGCTAGAAAGCTTCCAATCCATATGAACGTATGCTTAAAGTCTACGAGCATCCCCGAGTACCTTCCGTTTTGGGAACATGAAAGGAAAAACGGCTGAGCATAACACTCAGTGCACGGATATACTAGCATATAATGAATAACATAAGCATATACAACATATAGCAGCGGAATTGATTAAGTCTTGGAAAACCTGGTATGACTTAGTAAAACTGGTTTTATAGTTTGAAAAGCCTTATGTTTATCTTATAAAAAGTTGTTTAACATGTTCACCATTAGCCAATATAGGTCATGAAATATCAACGTGCCGGAATACTTGGAGGGGTGACCTCGTCATGCAATTAGAGGGGCTGCCTTTAATTAATATAAGTTTTGGGTAGGAGGGATCAGCTCCTTGTGAAGGATGCAAGGCACACACCACATTCACCTAAATAATCTGAAAAACATGTAACCTAGGATGCACCCATACGCCCCACATGATAACATAATAATATGGCCAAAAGCTAAAAGGGACACCACGAGCTATTACTCCACCGTGGTGAAGTCATAACACTGGTGCCTCCAGTGTTATGGTTAAGGTACCTCCATAACTAGGTGAAACTGGTCATGCATGTATATGGCTTAGGCATTTAATTAAACATATGCAAATCAAAACATATAAAACATCTACTGGGAAAACAGTTGGCTGCATACGGGGAATCCTAATAAGGAAAGAATGTCCATACTAAAAGGACGGAGAATCCGTACGTTATGTCCAGTGAACAAAGAAGACGAACGGACGAGAGTCCTACTTCGATCTCACTAATGTTACATAGATAATATACGTGTATAAGTATTCTGATTACTGTGTACGTAACTGATTTTATATCATATCTTATGTTGTTTTATATGTTCATGTCATGTTTTACTAATTTTATCGTTATGCTGTATTTACCATGTATTCTGGATATTCTGATTAAGTGTTACTTGTATTTCTTGTAATATTATACTTGTTGAATAAGTAACTTTCTAAAAACATGTGGTTTCCTAAAATAGAAAGTTTCCAAAAATAAAAAGTTTCCAAAAATAGAAAGTTTCCAAAAATAGATTTACTGCTTAAAATAGATAAGTTTCTAAAAATAATAAGTTTCCATAAATAGATTAGCTAATTAAAATAAATAAGTTTCTAAAAATAGAAAGTTTCCATAAATAGAATTAAGCTGGATTATTAAGATAAAAAGATAAGCTTAAGTGTTTACTGATTAATATTCTAAGTCATGTGATTAAATAGTATAGTTTATTAATTATTACATGTAAATTAAATAACTATATGTTATAAGATTTAATTAAATATAGCATGATTTAATTAAATAAAAGTGTAAATAATACGTAGGTTAAAATGTGTATTAATATTTAATATTAATATAACCTAAGTCATGAAAATTACTTAATTATATGTCATGTTTTAATAATTAATTAATTACTATAGTCTAAATTAAATCATAAAATACTTAGGTTAAAATCATGTATTATTACTAATAATAATGAACCTAAGTCGTGTCTAAATTAAATTAATTATATAGCATGTTAAATTAATTTAATTAATCTTGTAATTATTTCACTTGTAAAAATAATTAACTTGTAAAAATAAGTCAGGAACCGAACCCGTGTTTTAAGTATAAACATGTCGTGAACCAGACCGTGTTAACCATTGAACCGGACCAAACAAACACATCCTTAACAGTGGCGAACCGGCTTGGCCGGTTGCCACTATTTGTGTAAAGGTGCCACTGGCTTAAGCCGGTGGTCCCTTGGTCCTTGGCTAGCCGCTGCCCATGCCGCGGCTCCCCCTGCTTGTTCATATTAGCCACCGGCTTATGCCGGTGGTGCTTGATGTTTTCAGCCGAGACCCCCAAACCATAAGGCCAACCCCGACATGCGTCGATGTCCCTTGTTCTTGCTGCCGAACCACCAAGACCACACCGATAACACTTGGTCTCGGCTGTTGGTGCGTAACAAACCAATCCGAGAGCCTGGGGCTCTCGGTTGTGTGTGTCGGCCGAACCAAAACACCCAAAACCTCCATGATTTATTACCCCATGATTTATTTAACATGTTTTTAACTAGTTTTTCATAAACCTTATGATTTCATGTGTTCTTAATAAATAAAAGAATTAAAAAGAAAGGGTTTAAAGATTACCAATGCGTGAAACAAAAAGGAATGATAACACGAACGATCTTGCAAGAATTGGATTACCAAAAATTCAATGAACACCCCTTCCTTGTGTGTTTAAAACCGGCGGCCAAGGAGAGAAAAAGGAGGAGCTAGGGTTTTGTGATTTTTTTAATCTTCTGTATTATGAAAAATCTATTTTCCCTTTTTCTTGTTTTAGTTAAATTCCAAGTGGGCTTGTCCCTTTTTGCTTGTTCTTGCCGCGCGTAGGTGGGGCCCACAAGGGGAACCCGTTGTTTTCCGTGTTCTCGTGTCTTGTTTACGTGATTTGTTTATCTATTGTTCGTGTTATATATATATATATATATATATATATATATATATATATATATATATATATATATATATATATATATATATATATATATATATATATATATATATATATATATATATATATATATATATATATATATATATATATATATATATATATATATATATATATATATATATATATATATATATATATATATATATATATATATATATATATATATATATATATACATATATATATGTATATTTATATATATATATATATATATATATATATATATATATATATATATATATATATATATATATATATATATATATATATATATATATATATATATATATATATATATATATATATATATATATATATATATATATATATATATATATATATATATATATATATATATATATATATATGTATATATATATATATGTATATATATATACATATATATATATATATATACATATATATATATATATACATATATATATATATATATATATATATATATATATATATATATATATATATATATATATATATATATATATATATATATATATATATGTATATATATATACATATATATATATATACATATATATATATATACATATATATATATATATATATATATATACATATATATATATATATATATATATATATATATATATATATATATATATATATATATATATATATATATATATATATATATATATATATATATATATATATATATATATATATATATATATATATATATATATATATATATATATATATATATATATATATATATATATATATATATATATATATATACTAGCGGCAAAACCCGTCCGATGGACGGGTATGACTTCTAGTTTTCGTTTAAATTTTTCTTATTTGGTAAATATTTGTTTGTAAATTTATTTTTTATTATAGTTGTCTTTTTATGCATTATCAGTCAGCATAACTTGTATTTCTTGTTTAAGTTTGTTTTTTGAAAATAATTGTTTTTATGTTTTTTATTTGAGTCAATATTTGTTTGTGTTATTATGCATATCGTTGGTTATTCAATGTTATATTTAATTTAGTTGTTTTTAATGTATGATTAGTTGGCATGACACATGACTTGTAATTATCTTTATATTTTTTTGTTGAGCTAAGTATTGTTTTTAAAAAATTATATTCATTGTTACAAAAAATATAACCATAAAAGAAATATTTATCAAATTGTTTGCATTTGTTATAACCATAATTTGGTTCAAGTTCAGAATAACCTGTTTTCATTTATTATAACTGATAGTTATCACACTCTGATCATATTGTTTACGTTTATATGAAGTTTTTCTATTGGTGTGTTTTTCAGAGTTATGTGTCTAACAAACTTAAATTCCACATACAATAGTTTAGAGTATAATTTTTATATAAAAAGACATGATTTTCAAAAAACTTAAATTCCATATGAAAAGATATAACAATACAAAGATGTTAAAACGACAAAGCAAGAGCCAACATAAAGCCTTAAATTATATAAGCACTTGTCAAGTTACTATGTTTTTGTCTATATATAGGTGTTAAATAATATATTATACAAAGTTTTTTTTAAACATAAAGTTACCAACACATGCGTTTGACATTAGTTCGCACTCATATCCGAGCCCGCTAATATACATAGAAAAATTTAGGTGACGATTGATCAAGCAAGACTTGTGAGTATCCAAGGTATAAACTCAGTAGCTGTTAATTAATTAGAAATACCGTAAAAAACTTATAGTTACAAAGTGGTCCTTAGGAAAAAAAAGTATATGACGTACACCAAAATGCAAAATAAAGCTTTTTGTGGTGTAGTTACCAATTTATCGTCCGTATCACAACAAAAATCTTCCATCCCTTGATGCTCGTCAATCTTGAGCCAACCAAATACAATTTTTATGCGAGAAAATACCTTTAGCGCATTTAGGGTATAATACCTTTTAGGGTTTTCAATACATGTTACTTGTTAAAAAGACTTCTTTTTGAACTCACCAGATAACTTAAAAACGTAGGAGGGCTAGTGATTTGTTCAATCAGTTCCTCGTAGTAGACTAAAAAAAATCAGTTGGGAAAAAAGATTATACGAAATCAAAACTTAGCTTAATTTTTGTGAATATCGTTGCTGAAAAATTAATTAAAGGTAAATCAATTCTATATATAGCCAACATATTTATTGAATGCATTAAGCGAAAAAAATGAATATTTATCCAACATGAAACAAAAAAAAATTATAAACTATGTGTATATAATAATAATAAAAGAAAGCAGGTAAACAATCATAAAGAAGAATATCGTGACAATAAAAATTTAAATAAAAAATCTGTAACAAATATATGGAAGAATTGGCAGCACTAACAAAACACAGTACAACTTCTACATTTAAGGTTTGTCATGTTTTTGCCCGAAGCTCGTCACATAGAACCTTCGATCCTATCATCCTCTACATTCTCGATATGGTCATATAAAGTTGTGTGTTGGAAGAAAACTGGCCATGCTTTAACCGTTTAATTCAACAATGGAGTATATCATTATATACTCTCGACACAGTATATGGTTCTTCAATTTAACATGTGTACAATATTGGTGCCAAATCCCTCCAATACAGATACAAATACAAAAACACTTCATAAACACTACAATACATATACAATCAACGTGAGTAACTTCTAATATTTTATCAAATAATTATAAACACGTGTAGCTAGGGGTGTTACAAAAACCGAAAACAAACCAAGCCGAACCGTTCATTCCTAAACCGAAAGAACCCAAAACAGAATAAATCGACTCCGAAGAAAAACCGAAACCTAAAAAACCTGCTTATCACGGTTCGGTTTTGATTTTTATTTTTAGATTTCCCCGGTTAACCGAACCAAACCACACATATTATACTTGATTTTTTTAACTAAATTTAAATAATTGTACATGTATTAATTATATTAGTGCACAACTTTTATTCTACAATGACTTTTTTACTTCTAGTGTCAAACATTTTTAAACAATTTATGTGTAAAATTTAGTTAACCTGTTGTAATAGTCGAATAAATATTTTTCGTATTATTGTTAATATGTTATTTATGAATATTTGGATGCATTGTTTGTAATGAGACAAATTTTATATGATTTTTAAATATCGTTTAATTATATTAAAACGACATCCTAACTTCTAAACCATGTTATTATTTATAAACTTAAACTCGATTAAACTTATAAAATAGTTAACCGTAACCCAAACCGCGTCTAACCGCTCATTTCGAGAAGCCACATGTCCGGTTAACCGCTTAGTATGATTCAGTTTCGGGTCGTGAAATTAAGTGAAATTAACTACCCGCCCAACAATAGATAGTTAAAATCATCTAACTAACCGAACCGACATGGCACATATCTCGCTACGTTACTTCCACTTGATCAAATTCTACGACAGGAAAGAACATATTGGACATATTTACCATTAAAATTTCATAGTATAACAATAAATAAAATCTTAAGTCGAAACAAACTCTTCTTAAAAAGAAAATATGTGTGGGTTAGCTAATGTATTTTTGTACTGTTTATAAAATGACTCAAAAGGCTACTAATTTAGCACCCATCCACAAATTATCATACTGTTTTATGTATAGAACAATATTGCAAGTTAAGGTAATTGACGACATTTCAGGAACAAATGTCATGGCATAATTAGGAGTCAATCTACCATTAGATTATAAACTATATGATCACTTACCTACAATTGTTAAAACCTTCCACAGGAGGGAATGCAACATATAAAAGGTAATTTTATATATAATCTTAATAAGAATAATAATAATTTTAGTAATATATTATTATTACAAAATCATGAACCCTAAATCAACAATCATGACAGATACAATTTGGAGAAGTAGAAATAAATAGTTTGTGTTTCGATTTGGAAACTTATGTGCAAAAATGATTTGAGGGTTGTATTTAGTGATGCTTTAATTGAGAAAACAGTCTGGATGTTGATCTTTATGACCGTGGTCAATTCCCTTTCTTTTCCTTAACAGATGTTCATCTTTTTGTGGTTTTTATTTCTTATGAAAGTCTTAAGCAGAGGAAAGGCCTGGGGAAGCAGCAATGTCATCAATTAGTTGTCTGCCTCCTTTTGAGCTGGATTACAATCACTCTTCTCCGAATTAAAAGAAATAACCATCCCATCTTCAAACTGTGACTATGTTGCACATTTCTCATAAATTGATATCCAAGAGAATTTATCTTGTCTTTTACAGTGCAGGTGCTTTTGTAGGCAGAATTCAACTTCTCATTTAGAATAATGGTACTTTCTTTAGAAACTTAACTATCTGCATAGAAAAATGATCTTATCTACTAAACAAAGCATTCAATCAGAACATAAAGATCCAAAAATATGGTACATAATGCAGATGCCTACAAATGGATCCCTAGTCAAAAGGTAAAAAAAAATACTGTCAAGGAATGCGTTGACCGACCCAATTTAGAAATGACCCGTTATACTAAACGACCTTTATAGGATTGAAGTAGTTCTTCAATCCTGAAACCCTCAACCAAACTGACCCTAAAAGTAATAATCCTTTTTTCTTGTTGCACCTACTTCTAAACTATTTATTTTACTGTAAACCTACACCATAAACTGATAATTCACTCATTCGATCACATGTCTTTCAACATCTATAAAGAATATATATTTTTTTCCTGATCAACTAATGTCAAGTTCGAATAAGTTGATACCTTATGTACCAATCTGCAAGCATTTCATAACCCTTTTCCAAATAGCTCCTATACAGTTCCAAAAGCTTATGTGGTTCTTTACTCTTAGAGTTCTGAAATCTCTTTCAAGGTGAAGTGAGCACATTTCTTTTTTGTAGATAGGACGGGATACCCATACAGAAAGATATAAAAAAACACACAAGTTGTGTTAGGCGTTAGTCCACATGACTTAAGAGTCTCCTAAAATCAAGTTATAGTAAATACTTACATATTAAATCTGAAGATGCCACTAATTAAAGAATCAGTGAGAACTAATTTATATCTATAGTTTTTTACCTACATTTAAGTTAGAGCTGAGCTAGAATATACTCCAAAGAGCATGACACTGATACGTTTAGCTGAAGGTCACCAAATTTCCACTTTTTTATGCACAACCCCTTCTAAGTTGATTTATAAACATATAACCCACACAAAATCAACAATATCATCAATCTGATGAACCATTCTGATTTTACATGAATGTTACCTAACCTGAATGGGTCAATATTGCACCTTTATTGTCTATAACTTAAAATGATATAATGCAACTTAAGATCATCATATAAGCATTCGAGTCAAGGAATTTTATAAGATATGAAAATTATATCAATTATATGGAAAGTTCAACTTGGAGGTCTTCCATTAGTGGTTCTGGTTTCAAATTCTTTTGGCGGTTTATTTTTGTACCAATTACGTTTTTTATCACACTTACTATATAGCTTATTTTGTTATGAGGTCACAGCTCACAAGCAAAAGAAACACTATGATGTACCAAGTCAATGACTTGTGCCGAGTAGCATGCCTCAAATGCCACTTCAACCCCCATTACCATCACAGCCTAGACCACCTTCTCTGCCAGCTTAATTTTTATTTACAGGATTATTTGATTTTGTCGCAATAATCATAGACACAACCTTAATCCAAAGCATAAACTACCTAATATTTCAAAAAGATGTGTGTGTTGGATGAAGTACATTGATGTCATAATAACATACGTCAAGAAAATTAGATATGAAACCACACCTAAGCACGATAACTGGCCCTCCCTATGACACATGATGCACTTTGTCGTCACAACACCTTTGCTACTATCATGACACTGCAAGCACGCAAAAGTTAGACGCCCGTTGTCCATTTTTTGCAATGATGGTCTTAAGGAAGACATTTGTTCCATTTCCATCCTGCTACGCAGTTCGTACACGATTTTCTCTCGAAAAATAGATGCACTCACAATAAAAGATTACGGAAAAACATAAAACACGTTAATGTTTTATACTAAAAAGTTAGTAACATTGATATCTTGATATCAGAGGCAGAGCGACCACATAACTGAATAAATACAACTTCTGGACCGAATACATGCCAGTGAAAACGTTAGACCTGATTTCACTGAAACTGTCTATCGATCCATTACTTAATTGGGTCATCAACGAACCTCTTGTTTTGGAATTTGTTCCAGTAATTGCAAGAGAAGTTTCAGGAATGATTGAATTGTCCAAAATAAGGAATTGATTCTCCAGCAATAACATGAAAGAGTGGTGATACACTAACCTGACTTCTTTTTGGCGAGGACAAACTGAAATACAACATGCCTTGTAACAACTCCTCTTGCAAAGGCACCATCACATACCCTAAATTCGGATAGTGTAGTGTTCTCTAAATTTTTTCCCAGATGTATAAGCTTTAAGTCATTCACTGTCTTGGGTAACTGAGATTTACCTGTTGAAATCGAAAATTAAAGTTTCAGAGATAATAGTACAGAGCCTGATTGAAATACCACCAATGCTAGAAGCATTAACAAAAAGAAGCAAAAAATTGAACATCTGCGTACCTCTACTTTTCTATTATAGTTTAACATTTTATACCATATGTATCTTTTTCCATGGTCTAGAAAGATTTTGATTAGAACATGCAAACGTAACTCCGTTTTGGTCTGATTCTTTTGGGGCAGAGACACATGAAAAACTAACCTTAGACATACCTATTTACAATAAAAGAAACAAAAAGAAAATAACCCACTCTTTTTCCTTTTTTTACTAATCTTTCGGCCTTCTTCTTCGAACCCGACTTGGATTCCATGTCACGTGAACCGCTAGGACTGCTATGATACGTGAAAAGCTAAAAAATAATCCCAGTTATAGTTTCTTGCTTGGTGGTGACGAACATGGTTATTATCAGTACGGTTTATGGTTAGTTGTGCGCCCACCTGGTGGCATGTATAGCCAATCATCGTCAACTACAACTTTTGCTAATATGTTACACTCTCCAAATCCAATGATGAACCAATGACCCATAAACGCTCCCCATGTAGCTGCTGGTCCTGGTGCACATCAAATGCATCAAGACCCTTATCAGCCATATATCATGACTAGTAGTATTAGCAACAATCTCAGCCGTTTGTCGCTCACGTTCGGCCAGACTTTTATCAGTCTTCGAGGGCTTTTAAATGGTTTTTAGAGACACTTCCTTCTGAACTTGCATCTTAGAAACAATCTCACTGGTTTCATTTTTAGATTTGAACACAAGGGCATATTTAAACCTTATTAGTCACAAAGGTGTGCTCAAACAAGTGTAGATATTCCATTTAAATCTGTACAGCAGATTGAACAGACTTGCGCTTTTGTAGGATATTTTTCTTTTACTTGGCTTCATGTCCATGAGTCCATCAGCAAATCATCAAAACTGTTGATTTAAAGAAAAAGCAAAAAGAAAGAGTGAGCTATTAGTTGATGACTATAACTAATTCAAGAAAGTCGGAGTCGGATTATTATAGGGTTTAATTCCATTGCTTTTTCTAATTCATAAACAAATCACGGTATTAAACAGCCCGAACCGCTCGAAATGGAAGAGAGGACTGAGAAGTATTATGAAATGAAAAAATATTGGGTGCTGCTAACAATGTCGCTTTATTTCCAAGCGATGACCTCCTGATAAACCAAATAAGAGCGGATGGGATTGATTCTAATAAATCAGCAACTAAAGAGTTAAAAATTGCTACCATTATTTATGATCCAGTACTGTACCTCCTCATCCCCGTCACACGAACACATTAGATCATCTTTATTTGGGTGGAAGCCCAACGACATCAAAAAAATCAGAATGCCCCATAAATGTAGGAAGAGGTAAACCACGCTTCAGAATCAAATCAAAGTTAGTCGACAGGCAAGAATCTTAACGATCAAACATAAGCTTTACCTTTCTTGATCAAAACTATTAACATGCACACCAGCTTTTCTTAGTTTCAAATATGTTGATGAAGAGCTCCCAATAACTATAATTCAACCATAAAAAACAAATAAAATTTATAAGAGAAATGATACATAATGACCTATCAAAATATTTAGTTAAAGAATATGAATGGTGCATGATTTATATGACGTATCAATAACTGTAATTCAACTATTAAATATACTCGTTGTTCAGTCTAATGTATTTCATAACACAGCCTACCAGAAACCTCATCTCAATTAATCGAATCACAATTTAGTTTGCTAAAACATATTTTTCTTTAACATTCTCATGCTCGCTGAGTGTGTTATTAATAGCAGAAAAAAATCACCATACCAGTTCCAAAGAAGAGCATCTTTCCTTTGCAACCTGTTTTCATTAAAAGAAAAAGAAGAACAACGTTTCTATTAGTTAGTTATGCTCGTTATGTATAGTGGCACACATGAATTGATCTTCATGTTTATCGAAAGTCATGGATGAACTATTTACATCAGCACCCAGAGCGTCAGTAACTATGAAATTGTACCCTGAACCTTTACCCAGCAATCCAGCTGTTGTTTTATTCCGCAACTTGGGAGGGTTAAACAATACAATAGTCCATATAACTTCTGTATTGTTATTGTGTTCTGAGCAGCCGAACAGTCTCCAATACAATTGGACTACTACTATCATGAATATGAGCGCTTGCACCTACTTCCGAGGTCGAAGCAACACTTGGGAGTTAACTTAAGTAACTGAAAATCAGAAAATGCATGTAAGAACATGTCTAACTCAGGGTTAGTTTAAAGAAAACATAGTAAATTAGACCTTTGAAATTTTTGTAGAAGAAGCCTTAAAAGCGAAATCCTTTATAAGAGTCACTGTTCTCGTGCCTGCTTTATTGTGCTTGAGTCTGAATTTGACCACTGAATTATGGAGAATAGCTGAAGTTCCGTTATGATTATACCTTTGCGTGTCCGTAACCTCAATTCTCTCTGCAACTTCTCTTCTTCCGATGGGTTTTCATCAGGTTTTGCTGCTTCTGTTGGTTTCTCGTTGGGCTTTTCTTATTCTTTAGGCTTCTCATCTTCCGGTTCAGGTTCAGGTGCTGGTTCTAGCTGAGGGTGGTACTATCTTTTGGCTTCACTAATAGCTTATCGCCTTCCATAATTCGTGTTAATATAGCTTTACTTGAGCTCGCTTCAGTTTCCACTGTTCTCACTCCTGCATATTGAATGTATAGCTTACTAAGACCATCCCTTCTTTAGAGTATAAAATTGTAGCATAGCAACTCAAACCTGGTCAATAGTCATAATATTTGGTTAGAGACCACAAAAGGCGACACATGAAAGTAATAAATCTTGCATATACTGTGACGGCATCCATGCAAGTATTTTGAATGCAATAATGTTATATATAATCACCCTTACACAATGTTATGTTTGGGTGACAAATTTAGCTCACTCGCTTATAATAGGGTCATTTCAAGTTGTTTTATATCTCAAACGGGTCAAATGGTTAAAAAGATCAAACACGAATTTAGTCTCTAATCAAGCTAATTTTCATAGCAATAATTAACTCATTGTCTTAGTCTCTAATGCAACTAATTCAAAAGCTAATAAATGTCATAATGACGTTCTGCTAAGGAAAAGGTTATCAAAACTAACATTTCTTTTGCGTTTGAGAATGTTAAACATTTTCGCAATAGTCGTCTCGGTTTTTGTTTTCACTTTATAATCACAATGCCGTGAAAAGGGGCAGTATTATAAACACTTGCGTTTATTTATTTTACATCATACAGTCCTTAACTTGTCATTATCGGAACTTACCTCTTCTGGTTTCTTGCACACATACTCCATTTACGTTTTCTCCGGGTATAGACCTTTAGTGCTCTAGGGATGGGTAGAGCTTTTGTTTCTACTATCTTTATCATTGAGACCCGCCATTCGTCTTTATATCACCGTCTGCTGTTTCAGGTTTTTGATCTCTTGCTGTAAAATGATGATTATAAATAAGCTAAAATTTGTTCGTGTTACTGATTCAGCCCGAGTTAATACTTATAAAGGTAGAACCTACCCATAGGTGATTTGGGCTCATGGTCCTAGTAAAAATAACAATATCACAGTCTTGATCTTTCAATTGTAACATGGAAGACAAATTCAAACAAAAATTGAATTAATAACAATTAACAAACCTGGTTGAAGGTTATAGATTCAATATTCTCATTAAAAAACTCTTATTCAAATCTTCATCTTGTTGTGGTGTTTGATGTGTTTGCAATGAATTCATGAAAAAATCATATGTAAAGCCTAACTTTGATTGTAGCATAAAATCTCCATCTGGTGTTTGATCGTTGCTCAGTTTTTGTTTAGGTGAAGACACGAATGAATAATATCAATGACTTTGATGTGATTGCTGATTGATTTATTGGCGATCGATTAGGGGTTACTGATTAGGGTTTTGGAAACGAATACAAAGATGGGAAAGGTTTCAGTTGTATATGATTAATATAAGCCGGGAATAGGACATGACCCGACTGATGAACACGGCCCTAATGCTGCTGACGTGGATTTATGACATGCTTATGTGGCATATCTCTCCTCTTATATATAATGTAAAGATATATATATATATATATATATATATATATATATATATATATATATATATATATATATATATATATATATATATATATATTTATACGTGATCGTAATAATTGTTACGTAAATACATAATAATAGGTTCGTGATTATTTACGTTCATGATTTCATGTTCGTGATTATAATTACTGTTGATAATAATTATCGTGTCCTAATACGTATTAAATACTTATCGTGTAATAACACATACGTAATACTTGTAATTACTATTCGTGAAACATAAATGTTCTATAAAAGGAAAGTTTTGATCATGTACGTATGATTATATATGTACTGTTCATGGTAAAAGTATGCGGCTTTTACAGTGTACGTTGTGTGGTGGACCTCATAATTATTACGAGTGTGCGGCTATAGATGGCCAAGCGTCGATTGTTAACGCGTTGAATGGAAACAACAATTTTCAAAATCAAAATAACACGGGTCCATCACAATGAAATTACCAAGGAAATAATTAAAATCGTGGAATTCAAAATCAACAAGGAAATCAAGTTGATTATAATGAAGGTGATTATAATCAAGGTCAGAATTTAAATTGGAAAAATCGAGATTTTAACAACAACAATCAAAACTTGAATTTTTCAAACAACGCTAATCAAGGAAACACTTTTTCAAGTGGTAATCAAGGAAATTTTCAAAGAAATAATCAAAACGAAGGGAACTTTAATTCTAATCAAAATAGTTCGTCAAACGAGTTTCAAGAATATATGAAAAGGAATGAGGCTAATATGAGACGAATAGAGGGACAAATTGCTACTTTGAAAAACGACTTTTCAAATACATTGAAAAATAAAATCACTAAGATTGAGCAAGGACAAATCGACATTAAAAAGATGTTTTCGGCCATTATGAACAAGTCTTCGGGTGCGTCATCGAGTACGTTACCTAATGACACTGTTGCAAATCCGAAGGAACATGTAAAAGCCGCCTCGTCAATCGGAAAAAGTCGTGTGATTACCCCAAAACTTGATGGATTTAGAGTTGTTCCTTCTTCTCAACCCTTGAGTTCTAAAACGCCTTCATGTTCTAAAGTCGTGGGGATGAATGTGGTGACCATGGAAAAGAGTGCACACCCTCGTGTACCTCAAATTCCAACCACGGTTCAAAAAGAGATCTTTATCTACCTTACCCAAGTAACCCTTGAAGAAACTTGTGCTTCGATCCTTCTTAAAAACCCCAAAAGGCATATGCCGAGAAAGGAAGAGGATCCGAGCCAATTTCTACTACCTTGTGATTTTTCCGAGATTGAGGGATGTTTAGTCCTTGCTGATTTAGGTGCTAGCATCAATCTCATGCCTCATTATCATTGGAAATTGATGAAATTGCCAAGACTTACCCCCACGAACATGACAATCGAGCTAGCAAATTGTACACCTTTACAACCAATTGGAATAGCTGAGGATGTCTATGTTAGAATTAGAAAGTCTGTTTTTCCCTCGGACTTCATCATTTCCGATTACGAGTGTGACCCTAAATGTCCCATTATTTTAGGTCGACCCTTTTTATCGACGGCTCGAGCCGTAATTGACGTCCGCGGTGGGAAATTAACTAATAAATATTGGGAGGAAAAAATGGACTTTTTCGCAAGTAGATCCCAAGTTTCAAATGATCATGATAAAATCGAGGTTCCTAGAACCGATATTTTAAAATTTGATAATGTCAAATCTCATACATTAGCAGAAAAAATGAGGCTAGATGCATGTTTTGAAAGAATGAAAATGAACGGTTTTAAAGATGACGATTTTAATGATAAAGAATACGTTTACTTAATTCAAAAGGGTATTCGTAAATTTATGGATGAAAAATCATTTTGGGATATATTCGGCGAAACAAGTGACCACCAATTCCGAAGGGTGACGCTAGTACCATCACGACAATGACCAATATGGACTCGTCTTCACCACCTTTGAAGGACCACGTCTTTGAGGCTTCAACTTCTAATTCCATTGAAGTGCCTCCATTTCCTAGCCCAATGTCCGTTGAGGCTAAAGGTTTTATCGACATAGATCCACTCGTCATTGAAAAGTTACCCAAGCATAGTCGATCGACTTGTAAGACCATGGTTGTGAGTGCTCACATGACTCTTTCTTCGATGATGACGTTGGCGATTTTTCCAAGATTGATCATGTGCTTCAAAATCCAAATGCCATTTTTGAGGACTCTCCTAAAAAGACCTCTTTACATGGGAAGTACGATGATTATGAGTTTGATCCCGAGATTGAGGAAATTATCGAACGAGAGCTAGCTCTTTTGCCTCCACTTCCACCTACAAGAGAGGTTGATTTTTTCAATATAAAGGAAGAACTTGATGAGTTAGAACGTCTTATTTTTAATGAAGAACCAACTCACGTGACCAAAAATCCCATTACGAGGAGTTACCTAATCAACACTCCTCAAATGAGAATGACGTTGACCACATTCGTGAGGATATAACTTATCAACGATCCCCACAAAGAAATGATGGTTTTGTGCTTGATCGTGATCTTTTTGAGAGAGTTTCTAAAATCCTCAATGAGGGGAACGACAAACCATGGTTTGACGAGCCTATCATGATGAAGAAATCAAAGAGATCGACGTTCATGAGGATGACGAATATGTTGACCCCGAGGGGGCGGTGTTCTTTGTTGATCAACGTTTTGAGAACTTATACAATCCACCATCCCCTAACCGCGACTTAAATGTGAGAATTTTTAGTGTGCCTAACATCATCTTAGAAACGCCAAATATTTTCGACATAATTCAATCGGGTTTTCATAAAGATTTTTTGAACGATGAAAAAGGAAAGGATTTAAAATTGATTTAAAAGATTTTTCTACAAGTTTAACTCCGTCATCAACGCGTTTTATGAGTACTACCACCTCGTCTACTCCTTTTGACGAGCGTAAGTGTGGATTTAGTGTGCGGGAAGCCCCTTGTGTTCCTTCACATTTCTCCACCGAGGACGAGATATTCGATCTCGGAATTGATTGTAAAGGGAAATCTCGGTCTTCCACCGATGCAATAAATGGAAATATATATATTTGCTTGGTGTGACTCTATCTCAAGTAGCTCATGTTAGTGCCCCACTCATTATCCCACCCTTCTATTTCTCATCTCTTTTGGGGTTTCGGCACATGTTGAAGTGGCGTTGTTTTGTGTATCCCATGACAACTAGGACACCATCTTCGACCCCGGTATTTTGCATCATCAAAGGACTTACTCCTTAATACCGGTTGCTTTTGGGCATTGTTTATCATGTAAGCCCCACCAAAAATGACCAAACCATTATAATCCCTAAATGATCACATTTATAGGGATTCGAGTCGAGCTTTTGACTCGGTTATCAAAAACAAGGTGCCTCGTGGGGGATTCTTATGCTTATCCTTGTAAATATTATTGCTTTCTAATAGTGTAACGAGGGGACTCGTGCTCTTCCAACCTTTGTTCTGTGGTTGTTTGTGATTGTGATTTATTAGTTTCATCGTCATCATTGAAGCCTCTCGTGTTCATTTTACATATCACTCGAGATTCGATCGTTGCCTTTGAAGATTCCGATATCCGATGATATCCTTTTATGTTATAACGTTTATCTTATTAGCATAATTTATAAACGGATTTTAGGTTATTCGTTTTACCCTTTCCATGCTCTAGATTAAGCATTCGACTTTCGTCTCTAGTATGGGGGTGTTTCACCCTTAGATTCGAAACATTAAGGAAAATGTTTAGTTTTAGTATGTGGGGGGTGAATAGATACTTCACCTTGCTTACGTCATCACGCAATCCAATTTTCATCTTTTTTGTTATCGTTTTATGCAAAATAAGGCTAAAAATTTCCAAATTTAAATTTTTTTCTTGATTTTCATAAGTGTTTAAGAAACGAATGTAGGTTTTCCGATTGTGAGAATAAGAGTAATTTTTTACTCGACCATGCGTGTTGAGAACTTAGCTTCGATTCCTTAACTATATTAGTCTAAGTCTCATTAAATTGAGGACGAGAATTGATAGAGTTAATTACAAGTTACTATGCGAAACGTAGAGTACTCGTGTTTTTTCAAAAACTCACGTGTTCTAATTATTTGCTTATTTTCGCTACGCTTTTTATTAATAAATTATTAATAAATATTGGTTTAGCGGTTTAATCTCTATTTTTGGTTTCTAATGTGTTTTTGTAGCTTCCATGGAGTTAAATTGGGAAAACATTAAGGTATAGCCAGCGTCACGGTTTTGAAGTATTGGCAACCCGAATAATCAAAGGCTTCCGCCAATAATAATTTAAGTTCCTCTTCACCTAAATCGAGCAACAATTAGAAGCTCATAAGGCCGAAAAATCTATGCGAAAATTGAAAGTCAATATCTTAAATCTTGAAGCCTTAAAGATCCAAAATTTGCTTTAGCGTGAGGATATACGTCAAGTCATAATAAACACCTCATGCTGAGGTTAAATAACAGACAAGGGCAAGACTTAAGTCATAATAAAAGCTCCATGGCGGAGTTGAATAAAAGATGGAGGTAAACCATGATAATCAAAGCCATCGATGATGAGGTGGGTCATAAAATTCTTGGTAATAAGTCTCATGTTCAAAACTGTTATAAAACCGTGTTTATCGATCCTTCTTGTTGACTTAATTTTTTGACATCGTTGTCTATTAGGATGAATTATTAATTCGATGATTTTGGTTACACCGTTAAGACTATATTTTTGGACCTAATCTCTATTCACGCATACGTAAAAAATGTATCCTCGTGATCATTAATACAAAAAAAATATAAGAGATACACCTTAGGAATGAGGGAGTCTAAGTACGTGATTAGGGAATATGAGTAGTGTTAGCATTACTAACATATAATGACAACGATCTTGTTTTACGCTTAGCATGGAATTGGGTGAAAATCGAGGACGACGAAATTATTTCTAGCGAAGCATTCATGTGTTATTATTCTATGATCCTAAACGTCCCATTTTGCGATGAAAACAATACATTATGTCTAAAACGCATGTAGTAGTTTATTTAAATTTATGTTTTCAATAAATATCACCTAAAAATGAATTTTGGAAGTGTTATGATACTTAATTCAAGCATTGTGTGAGGACACGAAAATGGTTTAGTATAGGGGAGTGATGAGACTGCAATTATACATAGTCTCATCGTCCAAATCGGGCTTAAAACGCTTAAAAATGTCATAAAATACCCAAAATATACTTGTGTTTGTTCATTGTGTATTTTAGGTACGGATATCGTGAAATCAATATAGATCAAACGAATCAAGAAAAAAGAACATGGGAAACGAAGCCGCACAAAGAACCGGACCCAAATCATGATTTTCCTTTGAAGTCCTTGAAGTTTGAAGATTTGTCAAGATTGGTCCCTCAACTTTTGAAGACTTGTCACTTTTGACCCTTCCAAATCTCAAAATTTGCATGGAGGTCCTTAAAGTTTCAATATGTTACATGTTTGGCCCTTGAAGAATGCAAGAAGTGCATTTCTAGTCCTTATTCAATGTTTATAAGAAGACAAGGACCACTTTTGTAATTAGACAAAAGTAGTTATCAAAGGGAAATGACTTAAAGCTGTGATAATTTGAAATGACACAAAATTGGGAGTTAAGGGGCCAAAGCTGCCAAGACAAGAAAACGTCACCAAGCAACCACACCCTTCCACCTCATCACCCATGCCACATCACCTACGCCACCTCTCCCAACTACTGATTAGTATATAGTTTATTTTAAACTGTTATATTTAATCCTAAAACCATGAAACAAGCACTATTTATCATCACCCCTAATCTTCCCCCCTAATCTAGTTATAAACCCTAATCCTAATACACCCCTAAATCAAAGGGGTTTTCCTCCATACCTTCAAGAACTTTGATTAACCCCATCATCAACTAAACCCACACCCAAAACTTGTCAACTCGTGAGTGTGGCCACCACACGAGACACCCCTGCATCCATCACTTTCCCTCAATTTCAAGAACTAGACTATATGAGTGGTTGGATCCTTTTTCTTGTTCCCAAAGACAACTTGGACGCCCGAGATCACATCTTAACAGCTTGCACATCACTTTCCAGTACAAGATCACATGAAAGCAATTTTGACCACTTTTTCATATTTGAATTTCAAGGGCAAAGTATGGCATTCATGTATTAGGGTTTACTGTTTTCTAGAATCATCTATGACGAGTATAAAAGGAGCTTTTGGATTGTAACAAGCCCTTTGTTCCAGTTTTTGGCTTGTAAAGATTTTATTCTAAATAGTTAATGTATTATAGAATCCTTGCAAGTCATCACTGTGTTCCATTTACTTTTCAGTTCATTTTCTTTCATGTTGTAATTTAGCTGTTTTAACTTTCAGATTATTCGAAAGTTTGTTTAAAGAAAATTTATCAAAGTTTTGAAGAACCATGTTTGTTAAAATCTGTTTTTAGAAAAAAATCTGACAAATATTTTGTGGAATAAAGATTTTAATTCCGTGTTATGCTCAGTTGGTTACAATTCTCCTAGCAAAAAGATTTCCCAAAATATCTGGTTCATACTTTTAGTCCTAACACCCTCAAAAGCCAAAAAAGTCAAGCTATCTGACAACTAGCTTGACCCTTTTATGCTTTTGACGTTTTTACTTTGTTTGTTGTGTTTGTTGTGTTTAAAATAGGTGGAAGATATCACCCAAGTTGGACTTTTGTAGTCTAATTCTCTCATTCAAACAGCTTATATCACCCATAAGCCATAGCTTTTAGCTTATAAGGAGAAGGCATCAACAGCCTTAGTGAGGCATGGATGTATGTCTCACATGGTAAGTCAGCTCGAACCCTCCTTGTTTGCATGAATTTGTGATTTTGTGGTTCTTTTTGGAAAATCTGTTTGAGTGTTAGTTAAGTGCTTTGTTTATGTTTATTCATCAGTTAAATTGATGTTAGATTAAGTTTTGTTGATTTCAAGTTAGTTATTAATAATTTGTTTGAAAAATCTTGGTTCAATCTAGAAATAGGGTGTTTGGAATTGCTTGTTACTTGCCTTGGTTGATTCAAGATTTGGGTGACAACAACTTGAACTCATTCAGATAGGTTAGTAATAGGTGTTTTGCTACCTTAGTTGGTGATTTAAGTGTATAAGTGGATTTTGTGTGTTTCAAGTTTGCAAAAAAAGCTGCCATTAGAATATCAGTAGGTTAAGTAGGTTTAATCTTGCATTTGGATTGATGAAATTCTGTTAGCTGATAGCCCATATGTGACAATCCGTCAATTTATGGTTGATATTTTATTCTCAAGTGTTATTTAATAACATTATTTTAATGTTATATTATGAACTCACTTATTTTTGGGAAGAAATTTGGGTTACATCTTGAAGTAGCATCGACTACGTCTAAACCGGAGAATTCTACGTTACGTGCTTACGTTTACATATACCGTTTTTGGTGACAGTCCGACATTTCAGGAAATAAATTTATCCGTGAATATTATTTTGGGATTTTAAATTTGTGTTGGTTCATAAACTCACAAATTTACGAGAAGAGATTAGGACTTAAGTGAATAATTTAACGTCCTTTACGACTAAACCGGAAACGCTAGGATTACGTATTTATGTTTTTGAACTCCGTTTTTTATGAGACAATTTTTATTAGATTCGTTTTGCACCGTTGATTCATAATTTATAAAAACGTTTTTCGAAAAACGACCTGAGGGCACGTAAATCAAGGAAACTAGAATCGATAAGTACCCGCAAATTAATGTGGATGGGACAAGTTTACACTTGCCCACCCTCATACATGAGGCGTCTAAATAAGCTACACAACCCACTCATGTGTCAAGCTTACAAGATAAGTAAGACACATGTCTTACATACCTTCATAAACTAGCACCAACACACAAAACCACTAGCACTCAAACCATTTATTATTTTCATACATGCAAAACCACCAATCTCTCTCAAAACTGTCTCTAAATTCCGTCCACTTTACACCATGAACCACCCCTTTTTGATTAAATCTAGCCATAAACTTTGTGTTATAAACACATATGATGATGCTCCTTTGAAACCTTGTTGATTGGTGATCCATATAACATCCAAGGAGGTGATTTGATGATGTCCTAGGGCTGATTTCTACAAGAATTTTACAAATATTGGTGGTCTTCAAAGTTGGTGTTGATCTATCACAAGTTTTGCCATCAAAAATCCAAGCCTTGATCATAAACTACTCAATCTTGGTGGTATAGATATTTTCCTTCCTATCCTCGTATTATTTTGATTATGTAATCTTGTATTTTCTTTCCTATTGTATATGTATATGATGAATATATGATGATAAAAATATTGTGTGGGGATCAAGTGTTGATAAATAGGGTTAAAAAGATGGAAAACCATAGGTAACAAGGTTAAAATATTGCTTAAAATAATGGCTGTATAAAAACAGTAAGTAACCAAATGATAAGCTGATAAAATGGCATAGTGGAATCAATTTACAGTAAGTATTAGGTGTTATACACATGTGAGAGTTGGCCATGCAATGGAATATCAAAATGAGTGAGATATGATCAAAACAAGATTAGAGTGAAAATCTGCCTACACTGTTTTGGACGAATTTATTAAAATATTTTGAGGTTGATTCATTAGTAGCTATAAAGAAGTAAAATGAAGAACATATCATGTAGTTACTGGAATAAAAGTTTGAGGTCCTATCTCATTATAGAACTTTAGATATGGAGATTTTAGTGGACTTAAAATTTAGGACTAATTTTATAAATAAATATATATAATATAAGCACTCAAAAATTCATATAAAATATACATATATAAAACCCATGATATGAGCAAAAACTCATATCAATTAATCAACAAATCACCCTAAAACACAAGGAAAATACCTAACTTTTGTGCTATAAAGCGGAATTATGTGGTATGTTTTGTGTTTGTGTATAAATAGGTAAGAAGGATACATTTTCAAGAAAACAAGAAGAAAATAAAGCTTATTTTGATGAAAAATACAAAGAAGGATCAAAGATGACAAAACTTTGAAGATAAGGGACCTATCTTGACAACACTCCAAAGTTGAAGGACTCAAAGTGTAAATCTGCCAAAGTCAAGAAAAAAGTCAAACATGGTCAACTCTTCAGTCAACCAAGTCAAAGGGTCAACTTATCAAGAATGCAAGTGGAAGGATCATTTATGCCAAAGGAATGAAGTTCCTAGCTCATTTGTACAATCTGCCATACTAAAGGGACTTAATTTGCCATTTTCCAAAGTTAAATTGAGCTTAATCCGTGTGACTTGGTTATCCACTAATAGAAATGCAAAGAAATTGAATCTTGGATTGCCAGCTGTGTTGACAACTCACCAGCTTCATTAATGCGCCGCAAAGCAATTAATAACTTCCACTACTTCACTATAAACCAATGAGAGACTGCCACTCAATAATCAAATTATCCAAAATAGGATAATGATCCGTGTGACCTCCTCTCTACCAATACAGATCCGCCACGTGGCGTCTTCTTGCTCAACACAACCCAGAAGCGAATTTAAGCTACACTTAATTTCAGAAGATGATTTCTACATGAAATCTACTCGTTTTCAAGAGAGGAGTACATTGGTAACAGCCAATCAAGCTCAAAGTCAAGGGATTAAAAACCCCCAATTCATGAAGAACACGATGATGAGCACTTAGCAGTTTGAAGACACGTGGCAACAATTAAAGTGGTGGGAACACGTCATCAACTCCAAAACACACTCACATTTTGTCTATAAATAAGGATTGTACTCTTCATTTTTCATAGTAGCTAAAGTGTGAAATTTTCACACACATCTCCTTTTTCTCTCAATCCTAGCTTCTAGTTAGTTAGCATAACAAACTTAAGAGTCTGACAAGCTCTTGAGTTAGTTATCTTAGTTGTAACAACTTACCAGCTTTTGTAACAAATTTTCTCCTTCAATAAATAAAATCTCCTTTCATCTCCTTCAATGTACTGTTTATTCCTTGCATACTTGTTATCCTTGTGCTGTTGTTAGCTACTTGTGATCACTATTGATCATGATTAGCTAGTGTTGAAGACTTGTAGCTGTTTGAGTTTGTTCTGTTCATCCAGTACCAGTTCTTGTTGATTTTGAAGCTTAATTGTGCAACAATGGTGATTATGATGATGATAGCTGGTTGATTAGTGACTGATAGTGTTAAGGTGGTGGTTAACACTATCTAGGAGGCTCAGCGCCTACCTACTCCATCAAAGGAGGCCCTAGCTAAAAGGTTTCAAGTTTTCTTGTTTTGGTTCCACTAAACAGTCAAGGCATGCTAAATTCTAGCTTAATAATCTTTGCTGACATGATCAAATGTGTTTAGCTTGTGCTTGAGTTGATCTTTGATGATTAGATAAGCTGCTTATTAGTTTGTTAATTGTTCATTAGCTTAAACTTGTTCCTGATTTCAGTATTATCAGTCATCTTAGCTTACTAGTGCATTTGAGTTCTAGCTGGTTAAACTTCTTGAATTTGGTTCCATTACATCTCAATTTGGTTGTTGAGTTTAGTCTGATATCACCTTTAAATCAGCTTATCCAATTGCTCAAATTCCTTTCATAAAAGTTTGTAAAATTCAGTTAAACTAGTGTTTGGTATTAGTTGTCTAATTGTAGTCAAGTGTTGTTAATTGAGTAAACTTTAGTCATTCACTCTCATTCAGTCTTAGTAAAAGGTTTTTAGTAGTTTTCAAGTCAAGTACAAAGTCAAAAAGGCAATTGGTTATCAAAAGGTATGGGTCATTCTTGTTTTAAAAAGTTCTTAAAAAGTGTCTGTTTTCAAGTGCTTAGCATTTACTCATCTCTTGATGAAATTGTTTCAAACTAGCTCTCAAATGTCCATTAACATCTAAATGATAAGTTCTCTAGAGGAAATTATACAGTTTTCCATTTCCAGTGAGAAATAAGCATTTTGATAAGTTGTTGAGCAAGTTAAAGTTTCTGTGATAAAAGGCTTGACTGATTTCTTAAAACAGCATTTCTACTTCATAAACTTCCCCATTTTCTTTAACATTTGTGTTTAGAAGTTGTTCTTGAGTAAGTTTGGAAATTTTCAGCTTTTCCAAAAATTGGTCAAACTTTGGTCAAATAAGCTTGTTTCAGCTTATTTCCATTTTCCAACTTCATTACTGGATCATTTTCAATTCAAAAAGACATTCCATGCTCCTTATGGCTTGATGAACAAGTTTTACCAAGAAAATCAGTTTGTGCACGTCTAGCTTATTAGAAAGCTTATTTGTGGCTTATCAAGTTTGGCTTATTTGAGTTTTACTTGTTTTCAGACTTAATCCTTTTACAAGCCTAGGTAAAATGGAGTTTTAAGCTGTTTGCAAGGTATTAGAGCTTATTTGGTTCAGTGAAGAGCTTATACGAGCTTATTGTTTCTCTTAGCCCGTTTTTGAGAAATATTACCCTTTAATTGCATTTTAGTCCTCAAGTTTTGGAACTGTTTGCATTTCTGGCTAATTGTTCTTAATTTTAGGGTTTGCACTTATTAAGTCCATAACTTTTCAAAACTTTACATTTTCAGTTAAGTAGTTTCTAAGTTTGTTACAAATTAGTTAATAGTTTGTTAAATTTGCATACTTAGTCCTTGTAGTTAACTGATTTTACATTTCAAGCATATTAGTTTCAAGAATTTACCTTTTAAGCACTTTAATTCCATAGTTTTACATTTTTGTCCTTATTTGAATAAAAATTTGGTATTTGACTAATTGTTTTACGGATATGTAGCTAATTTTTGCAAATTTTTACTTGATTGTTCAATTAGACATAGAAAAGCCAAATAACCCTACCAACCAAAAACAATCATAAACCCGATTTTGTTAGGACTTTCAATTGGTTAAGAATCGAGAAAACGAACTTCAATTATACACAATTTCAAATGGCGCCGCTGCCGGTTCTTTGACTTTACGAGAGACTATCGATTGACGGTTTTCATTGGCTTTTGGGATCCCCCACCTAGTGAACGTTATTTTTACGTATCATAAATCAAAAACAATAAAAAATCAAAAATATAAAATATAAAAACTAAAAAATAAAAAAAACAATTCTTTTCCTAAAGAATTGACCAAACAAATTAAAAAATCCAAAAAGCAATCTTTTTCCTAAGAGATTGCACCCAAAATATATATTATTGGATTCTCTCGGTCTTTATGTACATATAGTATTTTCTCTAAAAAACTCATAAATACAAAAATATTTTCCATATATTATTATAAGTAAATACGTATACGTATAAGAACAACCAATTCACATATTCTCCATAAGTATTGCCAAGGCAATACACCGTGTTGAGGGGCGCTCCGGTCCTTGACACGCGTATCGATCAAACTCAATAAAGCAAGAATAGATAAATACTTCTAATAAGCAATAATTCGAAGAATACAAACAATAAAGTGAATAGAAAGGCGATGTGCTATAAAATGCCATCTAAAGGTCAATAGGTACTTAAGTGCTTCGCGCCACCTAACCCTCGGTTCACTTGTGAGTATTCTAAGAAGGAAGGCTTCATTGGGGGTCTTGCACCCAAGTAGTACATACGTATATTATTATTTTCTTGTGGATATTTCATATTGAAACTCGAAGAGGATAATCCTTTTCTCTTCAAAGTCACACGAGAGCTTCTCTCTCATTCCTCGTATTGAGTTGCAAGCTCACTCGCGGGCGTGCACAAATACCGATTGGTGTACAACCCCTTCCTCCGAAAAGGAAGAAAAAGAGAAAGAGTAGGAACACCACCGTCCATCAAGCCGATCCCGAGAATCGTGCTTTGATTCATCCACAACAAGAAGCCATGGCCGGAGTTGATACTCGATCTTTGATGGAGCAATTGAAATCTAATGTGCAAGGATATGCCGATGCTATTAAGATACCCGATATTCCCCCAAACACATTTGAGCTAAAAACATCCATGATTAACTTGGTTTCAAACACACCTTTTTATGGGAACAAGAATGATAATCCACATGATCACCTTAAGAAGTTTCTTGCTCTTTGCAACACCATTAAGTACAATGGAGTTCCCCATGATGCCATTAAGTTGATATTGGTGCAATTTTCACTAGAGGGTCCGGCTAAGCATTGATTAGATACACAACCACCCGAGAGCATTACCACATGGGATGGTTTCACTAAGAAGTTTTTGAAAAAGTTCTTTCCCCCATCTAAGACCACGGCTTTGAGGAACTTAAATATAGGCTTCCAACAAAAACCTAGTCAAACATTTAGTGATGCTTGGGAGGAGTATAGAGAGTTATTGAGGAGATGCCCTAACCATGGATTGGATGAAGTTCACCAAATCAATACTTTCTACAATGGCCTTAAACCTCATCACCAAGACTCACTCAATACTTCCGCGCGAGGAAATATTCTTATTAAATCCATTCAAGAGGCTTGGGATATTATTAAGACCAAAGCAATGGTGCAAACTAACACACAATTTGATGAAAGAGTACATGTCATTCAAGAAGGAGGTTCTAAACCTTTGGAGACTCAACTTATTTCATGCATTCAAGCATTGTCTCAAGCTCAAAAGGAAAGTCAAACACTCATCCAAAACACTCAAAAGATGCAAGAAACAATGATGAATGACTTTATGAAGCTTTCTATGGCCAATTATTCCACAAATGATGTGCATACTATTACTCTTTCATGTGAGACTTGTGGAGGTCCACATTCCTATCAACAATGTGATAAGGTGAAAGGTTATCAAGGGGAATGTTATGCTTACCAAGAGGAACATCGTGAACATTTCAAGCCAAACATCAATCCAAACAATCTTTCATACAAGTCTCAAAATTATCTTACTCCACCGGGATTCCTACCCCAACCACCCACCCAACCTCAACAAAATCCTCCTCAATTTTTACAAAGAAATCAAGGTCCAAGACCACATTACCAAGGGAATAACTACAAGGCACCTAACAAATTTCAAAATCAAGGAAATAACTTTTATTCACCACATCAAGGATTTAATCTACCACTCCCATCCTTCCCAACTCAAGGATACTCTCAAATCCCAAATCAAGGTTACCCTCAACTTCAAAATCAAGGATATGGGCTACAAGAGACTCATGAGTTTGTTGAGAGGAGAATTCGTGAAAGTGAGAAAAGAATGAATGACCAAATTAAACTTTCAATGGAGGAGCAAACTAAGAGGCTTATGATGGCATTCAATCAAAGACAACAAGGGGCTTTACCATCTAACACACAAACAAACCCAAGGGCAAATGTCAATGCTATTACAACAAGAAGTGGAAAAACAACAAAGGATCCTTCACCTCCTACACCTCCTATTGTTAAACCCACTTTTGTTCCTACATGTGATAAGCCTTCTACATCTACTTCACCACCTCCAAATGCTCCTATTCAATCAACCACACCTTCTCAACCTATTTCCACTTCTCCTTTACCTTCCACAACTCCCAATGAAGAAGCTAACAAAGACAAATCTTCCACTACAACACCTACACCTAAAACAAATCTTCCTTACCCTTAAAGATTGAAAAAGGATAAGTTAAAGAACAAGGATGATATATAAGTCTCAAATTTCTTAAGGGTGTTCAAGCAACTCAACATAAACATCTCCTTTGCGGAAGCTCTTGCTTACATTCCAAAATTTGCAAAGATGTTCAAGGATTTACTCTCCAACAAGGAAAAATTGGTTGATTTGCCCAACACATCCCTTAATGAAAATTGTTCTGCCGTGCTACTTAAAACCTTACCAACAAAACTTGGAGATCCGGGGCGCTTCTTGATACCTTGTAATTTTCTCGGGGTGGAAAATTGCATGGCTTTGGCGGATCTAGGGGCAAGCATAAACCTCATGCCTTTATCGGTTTGGAAAAACTCTCTCTTCCCGAGCTCACTCCCACAGGGGTGACACTTGAGTTAGCCAACCGTACCATAGCTTACCCCGTAGGTATCGCGGAGGATGTGTTTGTTGGTGTGGATAAGTTTACATTTCCGGCCGACTTTGTAGTGGTTGATTATGACATAGACCCTAGAGTTCCTTCGATTGTTGGTAGACCGTTTTTGAGAACGGGTCCTACTTTGATAGATGTGGCGGAGGGAGAACTAATTATGAGAGTTGAGGATGAGAAAGTGGTGTTTAAGCTAGGGAAAGTTTGTGATAGGAAAGAGATTAAAGAGTCCAAACCTTGTGAGACTATTAACATAGTTGATGTGCTAGATGAAGTGTGTGATGACCATTTTCATGACGCTTGCAAGAGTAATAGTGAGGATATGCCCCATGTTCAAACCGTGGCCTCAATTGCTCCCTCTTTAACACCTTTTGGAGAGAGTGATTTCATCTTGGAGGAATTTGAGTCCAACTTTCTTGGAAATGATGATTCTCCCATCAATTGGGAAGAAGATATTCTCACCATCCAAAAGTTGCTCAATGAGGACCCTATTCCTTCCCCCATTCCACAAGAAGTAACCAATGATGATCCATCCATAGTTAAACCTTCCATAGAGAGTCCACCTCCACTTGAACTTAAGGACATTCCATCCCACTTAGAGTATGCTTTCTTAGAGGGAAAAGACCAATTACCCGTGATCATTTCTAAAGAGTTGAAAGAGGATGAGAAAGAGAAACTCATAGAAGTCCTTAAGAAACATAAGAAAGCCTTAGCATGGAAAATATCCGACATAAGGGGAATTGATCCACATTTTTGTACACACAAAACCCTTATGGAGGATGATTACAAACCCGCCATTCAAAGCCAACGAAGGGTTAACCCAAAAATCCATGAGGTCATTAAAAAGGAAGTTTTCAAACTCCTTGATGCGGGCATGATTTACCCCATTTCCGACTCTCCATGGGTTAGCCCGGTACATTGTGTTCCAAAAAAGGGTGGAATCACTGTAGTACCTAATGAGAACAATGAGCTTATTCCTACGAGACTTGTTACCGGTTGGAGAGTGTGTATTGATTATAGGAAGCTCAATGAGGCTACTAGGAAAGATCACTTCCCATTGCCTTTTATGGACCAAATGCTTGAACGCTTAGCGGGAAATGAGTACTATTGCTTTCTTGATGGCTTTTCGGGTTATTTCCAAATACCCATTGACCCTAAGGATCAAGAAAAGACCACATTCACTTGTCCCTATGGTACATTTGCTTACAAGAGAATGCCTTTTGGCTTGTGTAATGCACCAGGGACATTTCAAAGGTGTATGATGGCAATTTTCCATGATATGATTGAGCAAACTATGGAGATTTTTATGGATGACTTCTCCGTCTTTGGAGATTCATTTACCTCTTGCCTCACCAATTTAGAACAAATTCTTAAGCAGTGTGAGGAGACACATTTAGTTCTTAATTGGGATAAATGTCATTTTATGGTGAAAGAGGGAATTGTCTTGGGACACAAGATATCCAATAAGGGATTAGAAGTGGATAGAGCTAAAATTGATGTGATTGCTAAGCTTCCCCCACCCACTACGGTTAAAGGTGTAAGGAGTTTCTTAGGTCATGCGGGGTTTTATAGACGCTTCATACAAGATTTTTCTAAGATAGCAAGACCGATGACTTACCTCTTGGAAAAAGAGGCTCCTTTCATTTTCAACCAAGAGTGTTTGGATTCATTTGAGACTCTTAAGGAGAAATTGACAAAGGCTCCCGTTTTAGTTTCTCCAAATTGGGAATTACCTTTCGAGCTTATGTGTGACGCTAGTGATTATGCGGTGGGGGCCGTCTTAGGAAAAAGAGTGAATAAGCATTTTTAACCTATACACTATGCTAGTAAAACCATGACCGTTGCACAACTTCATTATACTACCACGGAAAAAGAGTTGCTTGCTATAGTTTATGCTTTTGAGAAATTTAGACCATACCTTGTGCTATCCAAAACCATAGTGTATACGGATCATTCCGCTCTCAAGTATCTCATGACAAAGCAAGATGCTAAGCCTAGGCTTTTGAGATGGGTTTTATTGCTTCAAGAGTTTAAGATAAAGATTCGAGATAAAAAAAAGGAGCCGAGAATTTAGCGGCGGATCACTTGAGTAGACTTGAGCATCCTTTTCAAGGATATTTTCCTAATAAAGAAATCAATGAATCCTTTCCATTAGAGGAGCTCATGTCTATCTCTTCTCAAGAGGATGCCACCCCTTGGTTTGCGGATATTGCAAACTATCTTATGGGGAATGTGCTTATAGAGGGTCTTACTTCCCAACAAAAGAAGAAGTTTCTTAAGGAAGTAAAGTATTACTTTTGGGATGATCATTACCTCTTTAGGCAATGTGCGGACCAAATCATTAGACGGTGTGTAGATGGGCCCAAGTCATTTAAGATTTTAGAAGCTTGTCATAAAGGACATACGGGTGGACATTTTGTGTAACACCCCCAATTTCGGGTCATAGCAGCGGAAGGGTCATTGGGTGTTACGGTGATGGTTCAACCTCAATATCATAGAAAACGCCTCAAAAAGAGTCATTTTAACAAAACATACATCCATTCATTTGTTTAAAGATAAAATAGTTCGCACACGGTCCCAAATAGTTTTAGGGTTTACACAACCAACCAAAAGATAAAAGTTTCTTATAATGGACATAGTTTAGAAAAGCGGGCCAAAACGTTTTAATTAAGCAAGCTACATGAAACCGCCTTCCTTGAGTGCCTTCTTCATGGACCCGAGATAAAACATGCTATAAAGTCAACAAAAATTATGAGTGAATCTATAGAGTTTAAATTAAATAAATGAACACAAGTATTCTGAATAAACCTTCCGTGGTTGACAATCATGTGGATCAGACATAATTATCGTTGTTATTTCATAAGTCTCGTGAAATTGAACGTTAACATATATTATTTCAGCCCAACACACCTAGCCAAGTGCGTATATTTCTCTTATACAATTGCATCCGATGTTTCATTACTGGTGCATCACAACACCACGCGATAGCTAGTCGCGACCGGACTGGGTGTCACCCCGATAGATCTATCCATAGTATTAGCGTTCCTTTCGATTAACAATTCACGATTCATGGGTCTTTTCAGGCTAAACAAACTTGTATAACTTTCATCTAAGCATACAAACGGGTCCTTTGTGTTCAATTTTAAAAGGAAGAGGGTTTACCACAACTTCTCGTTGTACCCTTCATTTATTAATAAATGTTTTTCCAATAATAAGGGTTTCCACAACTTCTCGTCGTACCCCTTTTATTTTAATAAAACAAGCATGTTATCCCCCTCGCGGGTTTTATAAAACAAGTAAACATGTCAAAGCGAGGCTATAGACTCACCTTGGTACGATAGTAGTAATGTGACGATCGCCGACGATTTGTGATGCCCGTTAAATACGAAGACCGCAACCTACCAATTTAAGGCGCGTTCGTTAATAAACGACTCAAGTATAATTAATACTTAAATAATACGAAAGTCAATTTCAAATAACCATGAAAATCCCGATCAATTAAAAATATGAGTGTACTACTATACCCTTTTATTCAACACTTATTCATTTAAAAACTTGCACTCACGACATTGACCCGTCATAAGACACCAAGTCAACGCAAGTCAAACCATCATTTTACTTCCCTCGGACCAGTAACTAAGTCATTTATATAATGACTTAACACTTGAGTAAGTCACCAATTCCAATAGTGAATACTCAACTCACGCCATATAAGTATTGAACTACGTGTCCAAAATACCAATCAGCATGTACACTCCAAATGCACACACCAATCCAACCTATCTAGACTTGTCCGATTTCGACGAAACTTGGTGACAAACTCACAAATAATATGAGTAAGACTCAGTTTAAATTTCATTCAAAAATATTACTTCTAAGACCTTCTGCCCGACACACCTTCGTGTTACAAAAACCGGACAGTTTTACGCCTTTGACTTGTAAAACCACTTCGACTTATCTAAACAATTCCGTTTGTAAAACCGACACTCGGGTTTGAAAATAGACTCATGACCTGAGGTTTAGCAACTTACAACAGTCCTTGAACATTTTTAAAACTTATTTTAAAGTCCCCGAGATTCGATCCAAATATCGACAACAATTTTCGGATTGTGTCGATACCCGTCTCCTGGTACACAAATACTAAAAGTAGCATAACTTTTCGCTCGTAATGAGTTAGAAGCTCTACTTTAGCTCAAATCGAAGCTAACGAAATTATCTACAATCCTATCTTATTAGTTTACCAAGTTTATTACAGTAAGTAATTCGAAGATAGCCTTAAAGTTACTGCCTAAAATAGACCATCTAAAAATCATACCAAAACAAATTTTCAACCCATTCCAACAATTCCTATGGTCCTAATATCATCCTAATATCATACTAACACATCTAACTAACTCATAACACCCTCAAATTTAATCTCACAAAAATTAAATAACTAAAAACCTTACATGCAACAATAACCCACTACTAATATAATAATATTAACAACATACATAAAAATAAAAATGGATCCAACATGATGTTCATCATCAAAAATTGAAAATAAAAATTAAGTGGATGCATGTGGGAAAAAATTATACCAATAGAAAGCTCTTTGAATTTCCAAGATGGGTCTTTTATTAGATTTAAATGATTCAAGATGAATCAAAAATCATAGGGGTGTTTGTGTTTGAAGATGGGACGGCAAGAACAAGGGGAGAGAGAGATGGGATTTTTTTTTGTAAAAATGAATTTTTAAATGAAAAATGGTTAGTGGAAAAACCTTATATAGTGGGGTGAGGGTAGATTTTGTCATATTTGCATTCTTTTGGTCCAAAAGTGCAAGTAAATAGTTTACAAGGTAGAAAATGTAAATTGTAAATTTTAAAAATATTTACGGGGCTCGGGTTTCGTAAAAATACTTTTCGAAAGTTAAAACCCTTCAAAATATAATAACAAAGCTTCGACACGACTTAAAACGCAATTAAATCGAAAACGTCAAAAATATACAATATCGAGACATTCGATAATAAAACGTAAATTTTTGGGCATCCGTCGGTATCACGATCACTAATAGTTATCGTCATTCGTTAAAACGTAAAATACGAGAAATAAAGATTAAATATAATAAAAATTATTTTTATGATTATTTGAGAATATAATATCGATACCTAACATATTCCTTGTCGGTTTTCATCTAATCGACATTCTTACGCTAGTTTCAAGTCATAACCTTCTCGGTTAGTCGATAATTTAAAATTCTCATTAAAGTAAACACGTAATACGTAGCTAATTTTTGCAAATTTTTACTTGATTGTTCAATTAGACATAGAAAAGCCAAATAACCCTACCAACCAAAAACAATCATAAACCCGATTTTGTTAGGACTTTCAATTGGTTAAGAATCAAGAAAACGAACTTCAATTATACACAAATTCAAATGGCGCCGCTGCCGGTTCTTTGACTTTACGAGAGACTATCGATTGACGGTTTTCATTGGCTTTTGGGATCCCCCACCTAGTGAACGTTATTTTTACGTATCATAAATCAAAAACAATAAAAAATCAAAATATAAAATATAAAAACTAAAAAATAAAAAAAACAATTCTTTTCCTAAAGAATTGACCAAACAAATTAAAAAATCCAAAAAGCAATCTTTTTCCTAAGAGATTGCACCCAAAATATATATTATTGGATTCTCTCGGTCTTTATGTACATATAGTATTTTCTCTAAAAAACTCATAAATACAAAAATATTTTCCATATATTATTATAAGTAAATACGTATACGTATAAGAACAACCAATTCACATATTCTCCATAAGTATTGCCAAGGCAATACACCGTGTTGAGGGGCGCTCCGGTCCTTGACACGCGTATCGATCAAACTCAATAAAGCAAGAATAGATAAATACTTCTAATAAGCAATAATTCGAAGAATACAAACAATAAAGTGAATAGAAAGGCGATGTGCTATAAAATGCCATCTAAAGGTCAATAGGTACTTAAGTGCTTCGCGCCACCTAACCCTCGGTTCACTTGTGAGTATTCTAAGAAGGAAGGCTTCATTGGGGGTCTTGCACCCAAGTAGTACATACGTATATTATTATTTTCTTGTGGATATTTCATATTGAAACTCGAAGAGGATAATCCTTTTCTCTTCAAAGTCACACGAGAGCTTCTCTCTCATTCCTCGTATTGAGTTGCATGCTCACTCGCGGGCGTGCACAAATACCGATTGGTGTACAACCCCTTCCTCCGAAAAGGAAGAAAAAGAGAAAGAGTAGGAACACCACCGTCCATCAAGCCGATCCCGAGAATCGTGCTTTGATTCATCCACAACAAGAAGCCATGGCCGGAGTTGATACTCGATCTTTGATGGAGCAATTGAAATCTAATGTGCAAGGATATGCCGATGCTATTAAGATACCCGATATTCCCCCAAACACATTTGAGCTAAAAACATCCATGATTAACTTGGTTTCAAACACACCTTTTTATGGGAACAAGAATGATAATCCACATGATCACCTTAAGAAGTTTCTTGCTCTTTGCAACACCATTAAGTACAATGGAGTTCCCCATGATGCCATTAAGTTGATATTGGTGCAATTTTCACTAGAGGGTCCGGCTAAGCATTGATTAGATACACAACCACCCGAGAGCATTACCACATGGGATGGTTTCACTAAGAAGTTTTTGAAAAAGTTCTTTCCCCCATCTAAGACCACGGCTTTGAGGAACTTAAATATAGGCTTCCAACAAAAACCTAGTCAAACATTTAGTGATGCTTGGGAGGAGTATAGAGAGTTATTGAGGAGATGCCCTAACCATGGATTGGATGAAGTTCACCAAATCAATACTTTCTACAATGGCCTTAAACCTCATCACCAAGACTCACTCAATACTTCCGCGCGAGGAAATATTCTTATTAAATCCATTCAAGAGGCTTGGGATATTATTGAGACCAAAGCAATGGTGCAAACTAACACACAATTTGATGAAAGAGTACATGTCATTCAAGAAGGAGGTTCTAAACCTTTGGAGACTCAACTTATTTCATGCATTCAAGCATTGTCTCAAGCTCAAAAGGAAAGTCAAACACTCATCCAAAACACTCAAAAGATGCAAGAAACAATGATGAATGACTTTATGAAGCTTTCTATGGCCAATTATTCCACAAATGATGTGCATACTATTACTCTTTCATGTGAGACTTGTGGAGGTCCACATTCCTATCAACAATGTGATAAGGTGAAAGGTTATCAAGGGGAATGTTATGCTTACCAAGAGGAACATCGTGAACATTTCAAGCCAAACATCAATCCAAACAATCTTTCATACAAGTCTCAAAATTATCTTACTCCACCGGGATTCCTACCCCAACCACCCACCCAACCTCAACAAAATCCTCCTCAATTGTTACAAAGAAATCAAGGTCCAAGACCACATTACCAAGGGAATAACTACAAGGCACCTAACAAATTTCAAAATCAAGGAAATAACTTTTATCCACCACATCAAGGATTTAATCTACCACTCCCATCCTTCCCAACTCAAGGATACTCTCAAATCCCAAATCAAGGTTACCCTCAACTTCAAAATCAAGGATATGGGCTACAAGAGACTCATGAGTTTGTTGAGAGGAGAATTCGTGAAAGTGAGAAAATAATGAATGACCAAATTAAACTTTCAATGGAGGAGCAAACTAAGAGGCTTATGATGGCATTCAATCAAAGACAACAAGGGGCTTTACCATCTAACACACAAACAAACCCAAGGGCAAATGTCAATGCTATTACAATAAGAAGTGGAAAAACAACAAAGGATCCTTCACCTCCTACACCTCCTATTGTTAAACCCACTTTTGTTCCTACATGTGATAAGCCTTCTACATCTACTTCACCACCTCCAAATGCTCCTATTCAATCAACCACACCTTCTCAACCTATTTCCACTTCTCCTTTACCTTCCACAACTCCCAATGAAGAAGCTAACAAAGACAAATCTTCCACTACAACACCTACACCTAAAACAAATCTTCCTTACCCTTAAAGATTGAAAAAGGATAAGTTAAAGAACAAGGATGATATATAAGTCTCAAATTTCTTAAGGGTGTTCAAGCAACTCAACATAAACATCTCCTTTGCGGAAGCTCTTGCTTACATTCCAAAATTTGCAAAGATGTTCAAGGATTTACTCTCCAACAAGGAAAAATTGGTTGATTTGCCCAACACATCCCTTAATGAAAATTGTTCTGCCGTGCTACTTAAAACCTTACCAACAAAACTTGGAGATCCGGGGCGCTTCTTGATACCTTGTAATTTTCTCGGGGTGGAAAATTGCATGGCTTTGGCGGATCTAGGGGCAAGCATAAACCTCATGCCTTTATCGGTTTGGAAAAACTCTCTCTTCCCGAGCTCACTCCCACAGGGGTGACACTTGAGTTAGCCAACCGTACCATAGCTTACCCCGTAGGTATCGCGGAGGATGTGTTTGTTGGTGTGGATAAGTTTACATTTCCGGCCGACTTTGTAGTGGTTGATTATGACATAGACCCTAGAGTTCCTTCGATTGTTGGTAGACCGTTTTTGAGAACGGGTCCTACTTTGATAGATGTGGCGGAGGGAGAACTAATTATGAGAGTTGAGGATGAGAAAGTGGTGTTTAAGCTAGGGAAAGTTTGTGATAGGAAAGAGATTAAAGAGTCCAAACCTTGTGAGACTATTAACATAGTTGATGTGCTAGATGAAGTGTGTGATGACCATTTTCATGACGCTTGCAAGAGTAATAGTGAGGATATGCCCCATGTTCAAACCGTGGCCTCAATTGCTCCCTCTTTAACACCTTTTGGAGAGAGTGATTTCCTCTTGGAGGAATTTGAGTCCAACTTTCTTGGAAATGATGATTCTCCCATCAATTAGGAAGAAGATATTCTCACCATCCAAAAGTTGCTCAATGAGGACCCTATTCCTTCCCCCATTCCACAAGAAGTAACCAATGATGATCCATCCATAGTTAAACCTTCCATAGAGAGTCCACCTCCACTTGAACTTAAGGACATTCCATCCCACTTAGAGTATGCTTTCTTAGAGGGAAAAGACCAATTACCCGTGATCATTTCTAAAGAGTTGAAAGAGGATGAGAAAGAGAAACTCATAGAAGTCCTTAAGAAACATAAGAAAGCCTTAGCATGGAAAATATCCGACATAAGGGGAATTGATCCACATTTTTGTACACACAAAACCCTTATGGAGGATGATTACAAACCCGCCATTCAAAGCCAACGAAGGGTTAACCCAAAAATCCATGAGGTCATTAAAAAGGAAGTTTTCAAACTCCTTGATGCGGGCATGATTTACCCCATTTCCGACTCTCCATGGGTTAGCCCGGTACATTGTGTTCCAAAAAAGGGTGGAATCACTGTAGTACCTAATGAGAACAATGAGCTTATTCCTACGAGACTTGTTACCGGTTGGAGAGTGTGTATTGATTATAGGAAGCTCAATGAGGCTACTAGGAAAGATCACTTCCCATTGCCTTTTATGGACCAAATGCTTGAACGCTTAGCGGGAAATGAGTACTATTGCTTTCTTGATGGCTTTTCGGGTTATTTCCAAATACCCATTGACCCTAAGGATCAAGAAAAGACCACATTCACTTGTCCCTATGGTACATTTGCTTACAAGGGAATGCCTTTTGGCTTGTGTAATGCACCAGGGACATTTCAAAGGTGTATGATGGCAATTTTCCATGATATGATTGAGCAAACTATGGAGATTTTTATGGATGACTTCTCCGTCTTTGGAGATTCATTTACCTCTTGCCTCACCAATTTAGAACAAATTCTTAAGCGGTGTGAGGAGACACATTTAGTTCTTAATTGGGATAAATGTCATTTTATGGTGAAAGAGGGAATTGTTTTGGGACACAAGATATCCAATAAGGGATTAGAAGTGGATAGAGCTAAAATTGATGTGATTGCTAAGCTTCCCCCACCCACTACGGTTAAAGGTGTAAGGAGTTTCTTAGGTCATGCGGGGTTTTATAGACGCTTCATACAAGATTTTTCTAAGATAGCAAGACCGATGACTTACCTCTTGGAAAAAGAGGCTCCTTTCATTTTCAACCAAGAGTGTTTGGATTCATTTGAGACTCTTAAGGAGAAATTGACAAAGGCTCCCGTTTTGGTTTCTCCAAATTGGGAATTACCTTTCGAGCTTATGTGTGACGCTAGTGATTATGCGGTGGGGGCCGTCTTAGGAAAAAGAGTGAATAAGCATTTTTAACCTATACACTATGCTAGTAAAACCATGACCGTTGCACAACTTCATTATACTACCACGGAAAAAGAGTTGCTTGCTATAGTTTATGCTTTTGAGAAATTTAGACCATACCTTGTGCTATCCAAAACCATAGTGTATACGGATCATTCCGCTCTCAAGTATCTCATGACAAAGCAAGATGCTAAGCCTAGGCTTTTGAGATGGGTTTTATTGCTTCAAGAGTTTAAGATAGAGATTCGAGATAAAAAAAAGGAGCCGAGAATTTAGCGGCGGATCACTTGAGTAGACTTGAGCATCCTTTTCAAGGATATTTTCCTAATAAAGAAATCAATGAATCCTTTCCATTAGAGGAGCTCATGTCTATCTCTTCTCAAGAGGATGCCACCCCTTGGTTTGCGGATATTGCAAACTATCTTGTGGGGAATGTGCTTATAGAGGGTCTTACTTCCCAACAAAAGAAGAAGTTTCTTAAGGAAGTAAAGTATTACTTTTGGGATGATCATTACCTCTTTAGGCAATGTGCGGACCAAATCATTAGACGGTGTGTAGATGGGCCCAAGTCATTTAAGATTTTAGAAGCTTGTCATAAAGGACATACGGGTGGACATTTTGTGTAACACCCCCAATTTCGGGTCATAGCAGCGGAAGGGTCATTGGGTGTTACGGTGATGGTTCAACCTCAATATCATAGAAAACGCCTCAAAAAGAGTCATTTTAACAAAACATACATCCATTCATTTGTTTAAAGATAAAATAGTTCGCACACGGTCCCAAATAGTTTTAGGGTTTACACAACCAACCAAAAGATAAAAGTTTCTTAGAATGGACATAGTTTAGAAAAGCGGGCCAAAACGTTTTAATTAAGCAAGCTGCATGAAACCGCCTTCCTTGAGTGCCTTCTTCATGGACCCGAGATAAAACATGCTATAAAGTCAACAAAAATTATGAGTGAATCTATAGAGTTTAAATTAAATAAATGAACACAAGTATTCTGAATAAACCTTCCGTGGTTGACAATCATGTGGATCAGACATAATTATCGTTGTTATTTCATAAGTCTCGTGAAATTGAACGTTAACATATATTATTTCAGCCCAACACACCTAGCCAAGTGCGTATATTTCTCTTATACAATTGCATCCGATGTTTCATTACTGGTGCATCACAACACCACGCGATAGCTAGTCGCGACCGGACTGGGTGTCACCCCGATAGATCTATCCATAGTATTAGCGTTCCTTTCGATTAACAATTCACGATTCATGGGTCTTTTCAGGCTAAACAAACTTGTATAACTTTCATCTAAGCATACAAACAGGTCCTTTGTGTTCAATTTTAAAAGGAAGAGGGTTTACCACAACTTCTCGTTGTACCCTTCATTTATTAATAAATGTTTTTCCAATAATAAGGGTTTCCACAACTTCTCGTCGTACCCCTTTTATTTTAATAAAACAAGCATGTTATCCCCCTCGCGGGTTTTATAAAACAAGTAAACATGTCAAAGCGAGGCTATAGACTCACCTTGGTACGATAGTAGTAATGTGACGATCGCCGACGATTTGTGATGCCCGTTAAATACGAAGACCGCAACCTACCAATTTAAGGCGCGTTCGTTAATAAACGACTCAAGTATAATTAATACTTAAATAATACGAAAGTCAATTTCAAATAACCATGAAAATCCCGATCAATTAAAAATATGAGTGTACTACTATACCCTTTTATTCAACACTTATTCATTTAAAAACTTGCACTCACGACATTGACCCGTCATAAGACACCAAGTCAACGCAAGTCAAACCATCATTTTACTTCCCTCGGACCAGTAACTAAGTCATTTATATAATGACTTAACACTTGAGTAAGTCACCAATTCCAATAGTGAATACTCAACTCACGCCATATAAGTATTGAACTACGTGTCCAAAATACCAATCAGCATGTACACTCCAAATGCACACACCAATCCAACCTATCTAGACTTGTCTGATTTCGACGAAACTTGGTGACAAACTCACAAATAATATGAGTAAGACTCAGTTTAAATTTCATTCAAAAATATTACTTCTAAGACCTTCTGCCCGACACACCTTCGTGTTACAAAAACCGGACAGTTTTACGCCTTTGACTTGTAAAACCACTTCGACTTATCTAAACAATTCCGTTTGTAAAACCGACACTCGGGTTTGAAAATAGACTCATGACCTGAGGTTTAGCAACTTACAACAGTCCTTGAACATTTTTAAAACTCATTTTAAAGTCCCCGAGATTCGATCCAAATATCGACAACAATTTTCGGATTGTGTCGATACCCGTCTCCTGGTACACAAATACTAAAAGTAGCATAACTTTTCGCTCGTAATGAGTTAGAAGCTCTACTTTAGCTCAAATCGAAGCTAACGAAATTATCTACAATCCTATCTTATTAGTTTACCAAGTTTATTACAGTAAGTAATTCGAAGATAGCCTTAAAGTTACTGCCTAAAATAGACCATCTAAAAATCATACCAAAACAAATTTTCAACCCATTCCAACAATTCCTATGGTCCTAATATCATCCTAATATCATACTAACACATCTAACTAACTCATAACACCCTCAAATTTAATCTCACAAAAATTAAATAACTAAAAACCTTACATGCAACAATAACCCACTACTAATATAATAATATTAACAACATACATAAAAATAAAAATGGATCAAACATGATGTTCATCATCAAAAATTGAAAATAAAAATTAAGTGGATGCATGTGGGAAAAAATTATACCAATAGAAAGCTCTTTGAATTTCCAAGATGGGTCTTTTATTAGATTTAAATGATTCAAGATGAATCAAAAATCATAGGGGTGTTTGTGTTTGAAGATGGGACGGCAAGAACAAGGGGAGAGAGAGATGGGATTTTTTTTTGTAAAAATGAATTTTTAAATGAAAAATGGTTAGTGGAAAAACCTTATATAGTGGGGTGAGGGTAGATTTTGTCATATTTGCATTCTTTTGGTCCAAAAGTGCAAGTAAATAGTTTACAAGGTAGAAAATGTAAATTGTAAATTTTAAAAATATTTACGGGGCTCGGGTTTCGTAAAAATACTTTTCGAAAGTTAAAACCCTTCAAAATATAATAACAAAGCTTCGACACGACTTAAAACGCAATTAAATCGAAAACGTCAAAAATATACAATATCGAGACATTCGATAATAAAACGTAAATTTTTGGGCATCCGTCGGTATCACGATCACTAATAGTTATCGTCATTCGTTAAAACGTAAAATACGAGAAATAAAGATTAAATATAATAAAAATTATTTTTATGATTATTTGAGAATATAATATCGATACCTAACATATTCCTTGTCGGTTTTCATCTAATCGACATTCTTACGCTAGTTTCAAGTCATAACCTTCTCGGTTAGTCGATAATTTAAAATTCTCATTAAAGTAAACACGTAATACGTAATAGTCGAGATTAAAATAACGACCTGAAATTGACGGGTTGTCACCTCATCCCCACAAAATTAGGATCTTCGCCCTCGAAGATCAACTTGCGTTCTTGCCCGATCGCTTGTTGAAATCAAAGAGATGAGGGTAATTCTTCCACATTTGGTCTTCTCGTTCCCAAGTAAACTTTGGTCCTCTCCGAGAGTTCCATCGAACTTTGACAATTGGTATTCGGCTTTGTTTCAGTTGCTTGACCTCGCGATCCATGATCTCGACTGGTTCTTCAATAAAGTGCAACTTTTTATCAACCTTAACCTCGTCTAACGGTATAATGAGTTCTTCATCGGATAAACACTTCTTCAGATTCGACACATGAAAAGTGTTATGAATTCCATACAGTTCTTGTGGTAGTTCAAGTTGGTATGCCACGGGTCCCACTCTAGATGTAATCTTGAATGGTCCGATATAACGAGGACTCAACTTCCCACGTTTTCCAAATCGTACTACACCTTTCCATGGTGAAACCTTCAGCATAACCTTATCTCCCACGTTAAACTCCAATGGTTTTCTTCTCACATCCGCATAACTCTTCTGTCGGCTTCGAGCAGACAACAACCTATTCTTGATTTGCACAATCATATCCGTCGTCTATCTAATCAAATCTGGTCCAGTGAGTTGGGCATCTCCAACCTCACTCCAGCTAACGGGTGATCTACATCTTCTCCCATAAAGTGCCTCAAAAGGTGCAGCTTTAATACTCGCGTGATAACTGTTATTGTACGAGAATTCGGCAAAATGTAAGTGCTTATCCCAGCTACTTCCAAAGTCTATCACACAAGCACGTAGCATGTCCTCCAAAGTTTGGATTGTTCTTTCGCTTTGCCCATCAGTTTGTGGATGATAGGCTGTGCTCATATCCAAATTGGTTCCTAATGACTTTTGAAGTGATCTCCAAAATCCAGAAGCAAAACGACTATCTCTATCGGAAATGATTGAAATAGGAACACCATGCTTGCACACGATTTCCTTCAAATAAATATCGGCGAGTTTCTCCAAACCAAACCTCTCGTTGATTGGAATAAAATGAGCGGATTTAGTTAAACGATCGACAATAACCCAAATTGCATTGAACCCAGACGGTGTCCTTAGGAGTTTTGTGATGAAGTCCATCGTAATTCGCTCCCATTTCCAGACTGGAATTTCAGGTTAGACAAGTAATCCTGACGGCTTCTGATATTCGGCTTTCACTTTTTCACATGTTAAGCATTTCGTGACGTATGTTGCAATATCAGCTTTCATATTCAGCCACCAGTATAACTTTTTCAAGTCTTGGTACATTTTGTCTGATCCAGGATGAATAGAATACTTGGACTTATGAGATTCTAACATAATCAAGTCTCTCAGTCCACCATATAATGGTAACCAGATTCGACCTCTCAAACATTTGATACCATCGGCTCGCGTCTCAAATGTTTCACCGTCTCCTCTAAATCTTTCGGCTGCAATATTTTCCTTCTTGCACGCTTCGATTTGTGCGTTTCGAATATGCTCAGGTAAGTCATTATGAACTGTCACTACCAAAGCACGCACTCGAATCGGTTTCTCCCTTTCCTTTCGACTTAATGCGTCAGCTACCACGTTCGCCTTTCCTGGATGATAACGAATTTCGCAGTCGTAATCACTCAAGAGTTCAACCCATCGACGTTGCCTCATATTCAGCTCCTTTTGATCCAGTATGTATTGTAGGCTTTTATGATCAGTGAATACTGTACACTTCGTACCATACAGATAATGTCTCCAAAGTCGCAGAGCAAAAACCACAGCGCCCAGTTCCAAGTCATGGGTAGTGTAGTTCTCCTCATTCTTCCTTAATTGTCTAGAGGCATATGCGATCACCTTTTCACGTTGCATAAGAACAGCACCGTATCCTCGAAGAGATGCATCACAATAAACAACAAAATCTTCACTTCCTTCAGGTAACGATAAAATCGGCGCACTACAGAGTTTCATCTTCAAGGTTTGGAAAGCTTCTTCTTCATCATCGCCCCACACATACGGTTTATTCTTCTGAGTCAGCTTAGTTAATGGTTTCGATATCAAAGAGAATCCTTCAATAAACCTTCGGTAATAACTAGCCAAACCTAGAAATTGTCGTACTTCAGTTGGAGTAGTCGGAGCACTCCAATTCTTGATGGCTTCGATCTTTGCAGGATCAACATGTACTCCACTTTTATCAATCACATGTCCGAGAAATTGTACAGAATTAAGCCAAAAATCACACTTTGAGAATTTAGCGTACAACTTTTCGTTCTTCAACAAGTTCAAGATAATCCTTAAGTGTTCGACATGCTCTTCACTTCTCTTGGAGTAGATTAGAATATCATCTATGAAAACGATCACGAATTTATCAAGATACAGCTTACAAATGCGATTCATTAAATCCATGAATACAGCAGGTTAGTCAAACCAAAAGGCATAACCAGAAACTCATAATGACCATAACGAGTTCTAAACGCCGTAATAGGAATATCTTCCTCACGTATGCGAAGTTGATGGTAACCAGAACGAAGATCAATCTTGGAGAAAACACGAGAACCTTGAAGTTGATCAAATAAATCATCAATTCTTGGAAGCGGATAACGATTCTTGATCGTCAGCTTACTCAACTCTCGGTAATCAATACACATACGAAACGAACCATCTTTCTTCTTAACGAATAAGATAGGAGCTCCCCAAGGTGACGAACTCGGTCGTATAAAACCTTTATCAGATAGCTCTTGCAATTGCACAGATAACTCCTTCAGCTCGGATGGTGCTAAACGATATGGCGCACGAGCCACGGGTGCAGCACCAGGAATTAGGTCAATTTGGAATTCTACTTGCCTTGGAGGAGGAAGTCCAGGCAAATCTTCCAGAAACACTTCAGGAAAGTCACGGATAACAGGTACATCTTCAGCACGTTTCTCCTTCGATTCCTTCTCCACTACTTTAACTAGGAATAACTCACAACCTCTTTCGATATACTTACGAGCCTTAATGCACGAAACGATTTTTAGTCGTGAATTATGCTGATCACCTTCGATAACCATGGTCTTGTCATCCAAGGGAATCCTAACTTTCTTTTCTCCACACAAGATGGACGCGTTATACTTGGATAGCCAATCCATTCCGATAATAACATCAAAACTTTCCAATTCAACAATCATCAAGTCTATCTTAAAAATACGATTCAGAAGATTAAGAGAACATCCTAGGAGCGCACGATTGGTACTCACTAATTTACCATCAGCTAGTTCTACCTCATAACTCGCGTCTAATTCGACCGGTTTGATATCAATTAAGGTACTAAAACTTGTAGACACAAAGCTTTTGTCATCACCAGAATCAAATAAAGCTGTAGCATAACGGTTGTTCAGAAAAACGTACCAGTGACAACTTTCGGGTTTTGCTTCGCTTCGGCTTCACCCAACTGATAAGCTTTTCCCTGGTTATCTCCACCACGTGCATTCTTCGGAGGTTGAGGGCATTGGTTCCTCATGTGACCTTTACCTTGGCAGTTAAAACACGTCACTCCCTTCTTTCCTGGTCCCCAACAGTCTTCAGTCTTGTGACCTAACTTGTTGCACTTCCCACACTTAGCACACTCACCAGTACGAGACTTCTTGCAGCGTTGACATCTGGTTCCCTTATCAGCAGATGCAGTTTCAATCATCGCATTAGCATTACCTCTCCTTCGGTTTTGATTCCTGCTGTGAGATTCACGGTTATCACCATGATCATCACTATCATTTTCAGCTCCTCTTTTATTACCTTCAGAAACACCATCAGCCTTGTCTTGGATGATTTGACCCATTAGTTGGTAGGCCATACGAACAGCTTCATCAATATTGGCATGTTTAGATGAGGTCACATCACCACGGATGTTGGTCGGTAAGCCTCGAATATACTGCTCTACCTTCAAGTATTCTGGGTTAACTTTGTTTGGGCAAAGTAGAGCAAGTTCATGGAATCTGTTTGTGTACCCATAGATGTCAGTACCCTTCAGTCTCAGCTGATATAGTTCCTGTTCTAACCTCTGAATAACACTCCTTGGACAGAATTCCTCAGTCATCCACCTTCTTACTTCAACCCAAGGTGTAGCATAAGCAGCATCCATACCCATTGATGCCATTCTTCCATTCCACCAGGTTAATGCTCGCCCTTGAAGAGTAGCAGAGGCAAATATCACCTTATCTCCTTCCTCACTTCCACTAAATCGAAACACGGATTCCAATTTTTCAAACCATTGCATTAACCCAACAGCACCTTCAGTACCCTTAAAAGTTGGAGGTTTGCATTTCATGAACGAGGTATAATTACACTTCTTGTTTTCAGGAATCACTGGTCTATCAGCATCACCAGTTCCAGCACCAGCATTGCCAGCTCCCGCATTACCAGCTCCAGTATTATCGGCTCCAGTGTTTCCAGCTCAGTAGTGCCAGTTCCAGTGTTGCCAGCTCCAGTATCGCTAGCTCCACCAGATCCACCAGCTCCACCGGATCCACCAGCTCCACCAGATCCGCCAGATCCTCCAGCTCCACCAAATCCACCGGCTCCATTATTCAAATTTGCCATAAATGCATTCATAGAGACCTGGAATTGATCAGCTACTATAGCACGTAACTGAGTCTCAGTCAACTGTTTTGGCGGCATGATTCTGTTACACAATTCACATCAAAATGAGTATTCATTCAACGCTTGTGATAACAAAACATGAAATAAGAATAGATAGATGAAAAGAAACAAGAATGGATGATAGAATAAAGAATAGAATTTAGACAAGGAACGAAGATTCACGAGGAATGAGTCAAAAGACAGGGATTTCTATTTTGACAATCAGCGTCGTTTATAAATCACGTATTAGTAATATAATAATCAAATAATAAACATTTATAAATAAATGTAATTTCATTATGCTTTAAGCATAATTAATAATTAAATATGTATAACATATATATACTTTTCTTATTCTCGTTCTTTGGCAACTCGGAGGTTTCGCTTGCAGATGTTATAGTCAAAAGATTTCAAAATTTTATTTTTGGAAAATCTTTTCGTTCTCTATAACTTGAGCTCTGATGCCAATCTGTAACACCCCCAATTTCGGGTCATAGCAGCGGAAGGGTCATTGGATGTTACGGTGATGGTTCAACCTCAATATCATAGAAAACGCCTCAAAAAGAGTCGTTTTAACAAAACATACATCCATTCATTTGTTTAAAGATAAAATAGTTCGCACACGGTCCCAAATAGTTTTAGGGTTTACACAACCAACCAAAAGATAAAAGTTTCTTAGAATGGACATAGTTTAGAAAAGCGAGCCAAAACGTTTTAATTAAGCAAGCTGCATGAAACCGCCTTCCTTGAGTGCCTTCTTCATGGACCTGAGATAAAACATGCTATAAAGTCAACAAAAATGCTGAGTGAATCTATAGAGTTTAAATTAAATAAACGAACACATGTATTCTGAATAAACCTTCCGTGGTTGACAATCATGTGGATCAGACATAATTATCGTTGTTATTTCATAAGTCTCGTGAAATTGAACGTTAACATATATTATTTAAGCCCAACACACCTAGCCAAGTGCGTATATTTCTCTTATACAATTGCATCCGATGTTTCATTACTGGTGCATCACAACACCATGCGATAGCTAGTCGCGACTGGACTGGGTGTCACCCCGATAGATCTATCCATAGTATTAGCGTTCCTTTCGATTAACAATTCACGATTCATGGGTCTTTTCAGGCTAAACAAATTTGTATAACTTTCATCTAAGCATACAAACGGGTCCTTTGTGTTCAATTTTAAAAGGAAGAGGGTTTACCACAACTTCTCGTTGTACCCTTCATTTATTAATAAATGTTTTTCCAATAATAAGGGTTTCCACAACTTCTCGTCGTACCCCTTTTATTTTAATAAAACAAGCATGTTATCCCCCTCGCGGGTTTTATAAAACAAGTAAACATGTCAAAGCGAGGCTATAGACTCACCTTGGTACGATAGTAGTAATGTGATGATCGCCGATGATTTGTGATGCCCGTTAAACACGAAGACCGCAACCTACCAATTTAAGGCGCGTTCGTTAATAAACGAATCAAGTATAATTAATACTTAAATAATACGAAAGTCAATTTCAAATAACCATGAAAATCCCGATCAATTAAAAATATGAGTGTACTACTATACCCTTTTATTCAACACTTATTCATTTAAAAACATGCACTCACGACATTGACCCGTCATAAGACGCCAAGTCAACGCAAGTCAAACCATCATTTTACTTCCCTCGGACCAGTAACTAAGTCATTTATATAATGACTTAACACTTGATTAAGTCACCAATTCCAATAGTGAATACTCAACTCACGCCATATAAGTATTGAACTACGTGTCCAAAATACCAATCAGCATGTACACTCCAAATGTACACACAAATCCAACCTATCTAGACTTGTCCGATTTCGACGAAACTTGGTGACAAAATCACACATAATATGAATAAGACTCAGTTTAAATTTCATTCAAAAATATTACTTCTAAGACCTTCTGCCCGACACACCTTCGTGTTACAAAAACCGGTCAGTTTTACGCCTTTGACTTGTAAAACCACTTCGACTTATCTAAACAATTCCGTTTGAAAAACCGACACTCGAGTTTCAAAATAGACTCATGACCTGAGGTTTAGCAACTTACAACAGTCCTTGAACATTTTTAAAACTCATTTTAAAGTCCCCGAGATTCGATCCAAATATCGACAATAATTTTCGGATTGTGTCGATACCCGTCTCCCGGTACACAAATACTAAAAGTAGCATAACTTTTTGCTCGTAATGAGTTAGAAGCTCTACTTTAGCTCAAATCGAAGCTAACGAAATTCTCTACAATCCTATCTAATTAATTTATCAAGTTTATTACAGTAAGTAGTTCGAAAATAGCCTTAAAGTTACTGCCTAAATAGACCATCTAAAAATCATACCAAAACAAATTTTCAACCCATTCCAACAATTCCTATGGTCCTAATATCATCCTAATATCATACTAACACATCTAACCAACTCATAACACCCTCAAATTTAATCTAACAAAAATTAAATAATTAAAAACCTTAAATGCAACAACAACCCAGTACTAATATAATAATATTAACAACATACATAAACATAAAAATGGATCAAACATGATGTTCATCATCAAAAATTGAAAATAAAAATTAAGTGGATGCATGTGGGAAAAATTTATACCAATAGAAAGCTCTTTGAATTTCCAAGATGGGTCTTTTATTAGATTTAAATTATTCAAGATGAATCAAAAATCATAGGGTTTTTGTGTTTGAAGATGGGACGGCAAGAACAAGGGGAGAGAGAGATGGGATTTTTTTTGTAAAAATGAATTATTAAATGAAAAATGGTTAGTGGAAAAACCTTATATAGTGGGGCGAGGGTAGATTCTGTCATATTTGCATTCTTTTGGTCCAAAAGTGCAAGTAAATAGTTTACAAGGTCGAAAATGTAAATTGTAAATTCTTAAAAATACTTTTCGAAAGTTAAAACGCTTCAAAATATAATAACAAAGCTTCGACACGACTTAAAACGCAATTAAATCGAAAACGTCGAAAATATACAATATCGAGACATTCGATAATAAAAAGTAAATTTTTGGGCATCCGTCGGTATCGCGATCACTAATAGTTATCGTCATTCGTTAAAACGTAAAATACGAGAAATAAAGATTAAATATAATAAAAATCATTTTTATGATTATTTGAGAATATAATATCGATACCTAACATATTCCTTGTCGGTTTTCATCTAATCGACATTCTTACGCTAGTTTCAAGTCATAACCTTCTCGGTTAGTCGATAATTTAAAATTCTCATTAAAGTAAACACGTAATACGTAATAGTCGAGATTAAAATAACGACCTGAAATTGACGGGTTGTCACATTTTGGGCCCAACTATACCGCCAAGAAAGTCTTTGATTCGGGTTACTATTGGCCTTCCATTTACAAAGATACCCAAGAGATGGTGAAATTTTGTGATGTATGTCAAAGACAAGGAAAAATTACACAACGTGATTAGATGCCACAAAATTTCATTCAAGAGTGTGAGATTTTTGATGATTCGGGCATAGATTTTATGCGACCTTTTCTATCTTCAAAGGGAAACAAGTATATACTCGTAGCGGTGGATTATGTTTCAAAATGGTTTGAGGCCAAAGCCTTACCTACTAATGATGCTAGAGTTGTTGTGAAGTTTTTGAAGCCATTGTTTGCTAGATTTGGTGTACCTCGGGCCATCATAAGTGATCGTGGTACGCACTTTTATAATATCAATTCACGAGAGTTATGAAGAAATATGGAGTTAATCATAGAATTTCTACCGCGTATCACCCTCAAACCAATGGTCAAACCGAGGTCACAAATCGTAGTTTAAAGAGAATTTTGGAGAGAACGGTGGGAGAGCATCGAGCTTCTTGGTCGGATAAGCTTGATCATGCTTTGTGGTCTTTTAGGACGGCTTTTAAGACACCAATTGGTTGTACCCCTTATAGGCTTGTCTATGGAAAAGCATGCCACCTCCCATTCGAGTTAGAACATAAGGCTTCTTGGGCTCTCAAGTGGGCTAACTTTGATTTAAACCAAGCCGGTTCACATATAAAGGATCAACTTAATGAAATGGATGAATTGAGAGCCAATGCCTATGAGAATTCTTTGCTTTATAAGGAGAAGACTAAGAAATTGCATGATGCTAAGGTCAAGAACCGTGAGTTTAAAGTTGGAGAGCCGGTTCTCCTCTTTAACTCAAGGTTGAAACTTTTTTCGGGCAAGCTTAAGTCGAGATGGTCCGGTCCATTCACTATTGCTCAAGTATTTCCATATGGAACTATTGAGTTGAGACAACCCGATGGTCCAAATTTTAAAGTGAATGGTCACCGTGTGAAGCACTATTTTAGGGAGGACACTTTCATTGAAATGGTCCAAGAGATCCCCATTTTCCCCATTAATTATATCATTGTGGGAAGAGTCGAGTTAGAGACTCCTTAAATCAAGCTTGAATAACTAGGTTTAGAGTTGTTAGATCTAGAGTGTTGTAGGTTAGATATAAGGATAGCAAATTGTTGAGAAGTGTTGGGGAGACCTTCTTTTATCTTCATGATGTTTGTAGGGTTGCTCACTCGTCACGTGCTTTGGAGCTTATGGAGGAGGCCCTTGTATCCGGTTCACTTCGTTACTATTGTGATCTTTCATAGACACCTTGTGCTTTAAAAATGAATTCACTATAGTTGATCTTTCCTTAACTTGGGTTAAGCAAAGTCTATTCATTGTCATAAGTGTAGGGGAAGTTTTATACTTCCATGCTCTTAAACATTGAGGACAATGTTTAGCTTAAGTGTAGGGGGTCTTCTATCGAAGTGACCTTACCTAGAACTTGTCATTGACTTTCATGATAACTTAGAAATTAATTTTCAAACATTTTTAATATTTTTGATCTACTTTGGCCACCAAAAATATGCATTCATAATTTTTGCATCAATCAATTTTCATTTGCATAACACATTTGCATTGTATATATTTGTTCTTTTACTTTTCATCAAAAATAAATGAAAAAGAGAAAAAATATAATAAGAACATTGTTTAACAAATTTAGACTTCTTTGACATATTAGGCCCGCCATGGATATTTTGACTCAACCCGAGTTTGCTTATCTAAGCATTCTCTAGCTAGTATTCTTAACCATGTAGTCCTTCGTTGGTCTATTAGGCTAAGCATCCACCAATCTCATTCTTTGAGATTTTAAATTTGTGGAGAATGGGAAATGATAGAGTTGAAGCAAGTATAAAAGGGCTAGATAAACTTCATGATAATTACTTGTGGTTAAACCCTTCTCTTCTTAACCTCTTTTTTCTTCGCATGTATATATGTTAATAAATAATCAAGAACGGTTTAAATTGGTTTGTAGTCTCTTATGCATTTTTGTCTAATCATTCATGGTTGGTATAAGTATGTTTTAGGATTCTAAGTTAGAATGTTTTATGTGTACTAGAATTATGTCATGCTTAATGCTTAGCGGGTGTTTTTTATTTTATTCTTTTAAAATTTCTTTGTGAGGAATAAAGAAAAATAAGAGCGGCTTACAAATAAATGAGTGGCTAGAAAAAAAAGAAAAGGAAAAAAAATATTATACAAGACTCCCAAGAGGGGCAGTGAAGTGTTAATTATAGTAACTATTAGATTCCAATATTACCTTGACGGGTTGCAGGGATTTAATAGTTGCTCCAATCCAATATTACCTTGACGGGTTGCGGGATTGAAGATCCAAAGTCTTAAAAAGGCGGAGGGTGTAAATTATTGCGTGAGTTTTATTTTTTCTTTCCTTAGCGAGTGTGTTGCTACTTATTAATGCATGACATGAGGATTTTACACGTAAGGCGAATGACTTATTACTCTTGAAACGGACTTATATTAATTGTGAGCGGTTTTTCAAGTAATGGATGAGAGGATTACTTAGGCTTAAAACCGTGCTTCCTTATTTTTGGATTTTGCATTTCTTATACTTCACGCTTTAAATAATGACAAGTTTGCCCGAAAGCAATTTGCTCAAATAATAACCGGTTTCACATTTAATTGTCATGAATAAGTTGATGCACTTTTTACTTGTGAATGCAATGATCCCATTTTTAAGCTTGGTATGGGAAAGTGAAACTTGAGGGTGATAAGTGTCCATGGTACCAAAGCCCTAATTTAATTCATTGATTTCTTTATGAGTTATTTCCATCAAAGCCATTTCAAGAAAAATCCAAAAAGATATAAATAGAATTGATCCTTTTGCATTGCATTGTTCAAAATCAAAATCATGCATCATATAGTGTAGAGTAGTGTAGATGCATTCCATATTGGCCAAGGTGGGTTAATTATGGGGAGAATGTAAATTTGTGCTTTGAAATATAACATTGCATGAGGTCATGACAATATTCAAGTGTAGGGGATTTGATATGAGAAAAAACTCATATCAATTACTAAACAAATCACCCTAAAACACAAGTAAAATACCTAACTTTTGTGCTATAAAGCGGATTTATGTGGTATGTTTTGTGTTTGTGTATAAATAGGTAAGAAGGATACATTTTCAAGCAAACAAGAAGAAAATCAAGCTTATTTGGATGAAAAAAGACAAAGAAGGATCAAAGATGACAAAACTTTGAAGATAAGGGACCTATCATGACAACACTCTAAAGTTGAAGGACTCAAAGTGTAAATCTGCCAAAGTCAAGATAAAAGTCAAACATGGTTAACTCTTCAGTCAACCAAGTCAAAGGGTCAACTTATCAAGAATGCAAGTGGAAGGATTATTTATGCCAAAGGAATGAAGTTCCTAGCTCATTTGTACAATATGCCATACTAAAGGGACTTAATTTGCCATTATCCAAAGTTAAATTGAGCTTAATCCGTGTGACTTGGTTATCCACTAATAGAAATGCAAAGAAATTGAATCTTGGATTGCCAGCTGTGTTGACAACTCACCAGCTTCATTAATGCGCCGCAAAGAAATTAATAACTTCCACTACTTCAATATCAACCATTGAGAGACTGCCACTCAATAATTAAATTATCCAAAATAGGATAATGATCCGTGTGACCTCCTCTCTACCAATACAGATCCGCCACGTGGCGTCTTCTTCCTCAACACAACCCAGAAGCGAATTTAAGCTACACTTAATTTCAGAAGATGATTTCTACATGAAATCTACTCGTTTTCAAGAGAGGAGTACATTGGTAACAACCAATTAAGCTCAAAGTCAAGGGATTAAAAACCCCCAGTTCATGAAGAACACGATGATGAGCACTTAGCAGTTTGAAGATACGTGGCAGCAATTAAAGTGGTGGGAACACGTCATCAACTCCAAAACACACTCACATTTTGTCTATAAATAGGGATTGTACTCTTCATTTTTCATAGTAGCTAAAGTGTGAAATTTTCACACACATCTCCTTTTTCTCTCTATCCTAGCTTCTAGTTAGTTAGCATAACAAACTCAAGAGTCTGACAAGCTCTTGAGTTAGTTATCTTAGTTGTAACAACTTACCAACTTTTGTAACAAATTTTCTACTTCAATAAATATAATCTCCTTTCATCTCCTTCAATCTACTGTTCATTCCTTGCATACTTGTTATCCTTTTGCTGTTGTTAGCTACTTGTGATCACTATTGATCATGATTAGCTAGTGTTGAAGACTTGTAGCTGTTTGAGTTTGTTCTGTTCATCCAGTACCAGTTCTTGTTGATTTTGAAGCTTAATTGTGCAACAATGGTGATTATGATGATGATAGCTGGTTGATTAGTGACTGATAGTATTAAGGTGGTGGTTAACACTATCTAGGAGACTCAGCGCCTACCTACTCCATCAGAGGAGGCCCTAGCTAAAAGGTTTCAAGTTTTCTTGTTTTGGTTCCACTAAATAGTCAAGGCGTGCTAAATGCTAGCTTAATAATCTCTGCTGACATGATCAAATGTGTTTAGCTTGTGCTTGAGTTGATCTTTGCTGATTAGATAAGCTGCTTATAAGTTTGTTAATTGTTCATTAGCTTAAACTTATTCCTGATTTCAGTATTATCAGTCATCTTAGCTTACTAGTGCATTTGAGTTCTAGCTGGTTAAACTTCTTGAATTTGGTTCCATTACATCTCAATTTGGTTGTTGAGTTTAGTCTGATATCACCTTTAAATCAGCTTAGCCAATTGCTCAAATTCCTTTCATAAAAGTTTGTAAAATTCAGTTAAACTAGTGTTTGGTATTAGTTGTCTAATTATAGTCAATTTTTGTTAATTGAGTAAACTTTAGTCATTCACTCTCATTCAGTCTTAGTAAAAGGTTTTTAGTAGTTTTCAAGTCAAGTACAAAGTCAAAAAGGCAATTGGTTATCAAAAGGTATGGGTTATTCTTAGCTTAAAAAGTTCTTAAAAAGTGTATGTTTTCAAGTGCTTAGCATTTACTCATCTCTTGATGAAATTGTTTCAAACTAGCTCTAATATGTCCATTAACATCTGAATGATAAGTTCTCTAGAGGAAGTTATACAGTTTTCCATTTCCAGTGAGAAATAAGCATTTTGATAAGCTGTTGAGCAAGTTAAAGTTTCTGTGATAAAAGGCTTGACTGATTTCTTATAACAGCATTTCTACTTCATAAACTTCCCCATTTTCTTTCACATTTGTGTTTAGAAGTTGGTTTTGAGTAAGTTTGGAAATTTTCAGCTTTTCCAAAAATTGGTCAAACTTTGGTCAAATAAGCTTGTTTCAGCTTATTTCCATTTTCCAACTTCATTACTGGATCATTTTCAATTCCAAAAGACATTACATGCTCCTTATGGCTTGATAAACAAGTTTTACCAAGAAAATCAGTTTGTGCACGTCTAGCTTATTAGAAAGCTTATTTGTGGCTTATCTAGTTTGGCTTATTTGAGTTTTACTTGTTTTCACACTTAATCCTTTTACAAGCCAAGGTAAAATGGAGTTTTAAGCTGTTTGCAAGGTATTAGAGCTTATTTGGTTCAGTGAAGAGCTTATACGAGCTTATTGTTTCTCTTAGCCCGTTTTTGAGAAATATTACCCTTTAATTACATTTACTCCTCAAGTTTTGGAACTGTTTGCATTTCTGGCTAATTGTTCCTAATTTTAGGGTTTGCACTTATTAATTCCATAACTTTTCAAAACTTTACATTTTCAGTTAAGTAGTTTCCAAGTTTGTTACAAATTAGTTAATAGTTTGTTAAATTTGCATACTTAGTCCTTGTAGTTAACTGATTTTACATTTCAAGCATATTAGTTTCAAGAATTTACATTTTAAGCACTTTAATTCCCTAGTTTAACATTTTTGTCCTTATTTGAATAAGAAATTGGTATTTGACTAATTGTTTTACGGATACGTAGCTAATATTTTGCAAATTTTTACTTGATTGTTCAATTAGACATAGAAAAGCCAAATAACCCTACCAACCAAAAACAATCATAAACCCGATTTTCTTAGGACTTTCATTTGGTTAAGAATGGAGAAAATGAACTTCAATTATACATAACTTCAACCCACTAGTTGATAATAATCATAAATAAAGATATATATATATATATATATATATATATATATATATATATATATATATATATATATATATATATATATATATATATATATATATATATATATATATATATATATATATATATATATATATATATATATATATATATATATATATATATATATATATATATATATATATATATATATATATATATATATATATATATATATATATATATATATATATATATACATTGGTATTAAAATGCGACATGTTATATAAATTACAAGTGTAAATGTTTTTCCAAGTTATAAAACTATATACCTAAGTTTTACGTCTTTTCGGCTAAAACCGAAAGATTAACGTTTTTGTCAAATAAAACTTAGACGGTCGGACCCATCTAATGTAAACTTTTATAAACTCACATACTGATATATAAACTTATATAACAAGTAAAAACCGATAAAACCCGAGCTTTACAACATGTAAACATTAACGGGCCAAAGTAGCCTTATTGGACTATTAATCCAACTAATTTGGCTAAACACTAATAAACTTGCTTATTGGGCTTAACCCACTTGGGCCCAACATGTAAAGTATAATACTGATAATAAAAGTGTAAAATGGACCAATATAAGGTATTGGGCTTATAATAGGCTTATTGGGCCTAAAACATGTAAATAAGTAAAACTAGTAAACTAGTATAAAAGTTACCAATACATAACACTAAAATGAGTAATTGAGAATGTATAAACCCACTTGATCATCATCATATTTATAAAATCATCATATATATACATAGTTATGATTTTTATAAAGTCATTGGACAAGAGACTAAGACGAGTATTATTTGTCTAGGTTTCCGTGATTGAAGCATGTACTGTACATCCAACTCGCCGATAACCGCCTTCTCACATCAGCGTGAGTTCATAGCCTCGCACTCTTTTATATGTTTTCATGAAATGTTTTATAAACCCGCGAGGGAGATAACATGTTAGTTTTGATAAAATAGGACACCATTTGTCCCGATTGTTTGTTTATTGATTTGGACCCGAATGATTGTATGACCCGATGTATGATTATATGACCCGATAGATGAAATGAAATGGATTATTAAAGTTAGGTTATGTCACTAAAAGTCCCACTAGCATGAATTGTGAACTACCAGGATTTGGTAGACGCTTATGCATATAATAGTACTATTTGGGGACGATCACCCCAGTTCACGCCTTGACGATTGATCCCCGTCGTGCCACATTGATTGGTAAGTGAATTTATGTATGAGAAGATTTCCATAGCGTGATTTTTTAATGACACTCTAACTTAGATGGGCAAATTGAGTTTCGGGTTAGCTACCCGTTGTTTGGTATAGTAAGGTAACAATGTCATGCGATTTATAATAATCCAAATAACAAAATACTGCTATACGCATTGAATTACAATGAATTGCCTGACTAGCAATACGGGGTCTTATTATTGCTTTTATGTTCGTGTTTTGGGTTTTACATAACCATATTCATATAACGGTTTTTATTTAACTTTATACAACGTTATAAAACGTATTGTATGATGTTTTTACGACATTGGTTTGTATAATGATTTTGAAGGCAAAAGCCTATATTATGATTTTTGATAAGGATTTGTATAAAATGACTTTGGCTATTTTATGGCCTATTACAATGATTTGTACAAAAATGATTTTCGGTAATAATTATATACCGATGATATATTAATGGTTTTATTAAACTCTATGAATTCAATCGGCGTTATCGCTGACCTTTTCTTTTAACTTGTTTTATCTCAGGTACTTGAAGGTAATTCTCGGGAAGACAACAAGAATTCATGGCCCGTACTTAAACAACAATTTCCATTCAAATGTTTTGTAAAATTTGTATGAAATAATATGACTTGGGACCTATGTAAATTTCCATTCAAATGCTTTGTAAAATTTGTATGAAATAATATGACTTGGGACCTATGTAAATCTGATATTTATGAATGGAAATGCTTTATTATTAAACGACGCGATTTTTAAGTGTTGTCTATGATGTGAGTAATGTGCTATCCCGTAACACCAACGAGTCTTCTGCTGTATTGAATTGTGTATATTTGAGGGTGTTACAGTTTGGTACCAGAGCTCTCGTTATAGAGAACGAAAGATTTTTAAAACCAAGGTTTTGAATAAAACATTTCAAAATCTTTTAACTATAAACATTTTTCTAAAAATGTCTAAAAAAAATATTTTGAGTATAACGGTGCCGAAGAATTCCCGAGTTACCGACAAGGCTAGACTGAGAAGTGTTATTTTAATATATATATATATATATAACTTGGATTTTATATATATATCTATATATATATATATATATATATATATATATATATATATATATATATATATATATATATATATATATATATATATATATATATATATATACATATATATATATATATACATATATATATATATATATATATATATATATATATATATATATATATATATATATATATATATATATATATATATATATATATATATATATATATATATATTTATATATATATATATATATATATATATATATATATATATATATATTTATTTATTTATTTATTTATATTTATGATGTAATTTGATTACATGATTGTTTGATGATTATTTAATACTTATACGAGGTATTTATACGACGTAGATTGTCACAATAAACCCTAACTCCCCTCGAAAATCAATTGAAGCTATTGCCGTTGGATTTCTAGCTATTCTAGATCTAAACCAAGTTGTGGATATTTATGATCCCAACAAAATGGTTGGTATTCGTAGAAATCTAGATATTAGTTGATTGTGATATTGAAGAAGAATTGGCGAGATTAAAACTGATATCGTAGCCATGACGATCTTTCTGTATAGAGTGGAGTTTGAGAAAACGTTACCACCTAGAAAGGTGTCATCTAATTCGTTGTCACCCAATTCTTAAAATTGAAATCGAAAGGGTGAATGTTGCGCTTGAGGCTGTCATTAGAACCATTACCCAAAAGAATCATGCCACTAGTACCTTTCCGAGAAGTCTAACTGCATGTGATAGTCATTTCATACTAGTGACTCATTTGATAACTATTGATGAAGGAGCTATAGGATTGGAAATTAAGTGTTGTTCATATCAAGCTTTTATTTCCCTATTAAGGTCTAAGAATAAGGTTGAAAGTATTGGAGAATGAGGTAGGATATCAAATTGAGTATAAGTTGGTTGAAACTTGAATGAAGTAAAATTTAACTTGTATGGAATAAGAAATTGTTAAGAGGAAGTTGTTAAGTCCTGTGGTTGAATTATAAGGTTTTATTTGATTGTTGATTCGTGTTAAGGGTTGTTCCTAGGACATTGTCCACTAACGAGGATGCCCAGTGTCCAAGAAATAAATTGAAGAAATCTTCTTTTGAATTGAGACCGATGGATCTTATGGGACATGTGGAACACCTAATGACTCTTGTAGATTAGTATTCATTGTGGTATCTTTTAAAAATCCCTAACTTAACTGAGACATCAGTTGGTAGGATGAGTTCTTGGAATTGTATGACATAGTGACACGTAATGTGTTACGGTACAATTTTGACTTGTTTGCGGTTAATGAAAAGACTACCTTTGATTGCTAAATCCTACATGTATCGATATTATATATCTTTTATTGCTTCATCCTAATGTTCGCATTAGTGATGTAACCATTGAACAAGTATTCATCTCGAATTAAGTTACGTTATGGTTTATTCTTTTTGAGTGCCATCGAGGTCATGAACCTCATGATTAATTGGCTAAGCTCATTTCCTATTATATTGTAGTTAATTCTTGGTGAAAAACTCTTCATTACTCTTTTACAGATCACTGATTGTTTTTATAAGATAAAACAGTATCCCTTGAGAAAAATTGAATTTTCATCACTATAAGGATTATTCAAAGTGAGACTTATAAATAATTGTTATCGAAATGAAGTTGTTTATAAAACACCTTGGAAAACTTAATTGTTTTCATAACAAAGAAAATTTTTGTAAATTTATTTTTGATTCTTATTTAAGAATTAAGCATGAAAATGTTTTTATTATAAACATGATGATAAAATTTTGACGAACTGAGTATTGCATCGTTAATCTTGAAATTGTATATAGTTGCGCGCCTACATACAATTTGGAAGTGACCATGCAAGGCTGATTAGTAGTCACCATAAAATTATTAATAAACATTTAATTTTCTTGGAAGATTGTGAAAGATTAAAATTTTATGAGATCTGCAAGAAGTGCAAAAATAGGGACATATTGTTAAAGACACCTACATATGTGCCCGTACCATTTATTCCCCTGAGTCGAATTTACTCATCTATAGATATTGTCTTAATTGAGAATTGATATTCCCTTCTTGTCCAATTCTCCCGTGGTAAAAATCTTAGGAAAAGTATTTGATTACCGAGTGTTGATACCCGACTGGATGTATCGACATTCCTATCATTTCTTTTGGTTAGATTTCATTTGAATGACCTGGTTAACGATCCGAGGAGCTTTCGAATGCGTACTCAAATTATGAAAACATGGGATATATTCATATTCGTTAAATGTTTTCGTCTGTATCTGATTTGAAATTCTCTCGCGTAGATTATGTGTTGACCTTACTCTTTTAAGGTTAGTTATGTCTCCATATATCCTTGAATTTGTGAAGGATTATAAGTTATTATTAGTCTTTTGAGAAGTTCACATCTTATCAACGGTAATGAAACTGGAAAGTTTATAGTGCCAGTAGAAAAGATTGATTAATTATGACATGACGACATTGCCTTAATTGATGGGAGCTCAAATAGAATTCCCCTAAATGATAAGATGTTAATTATCAAAAGTGATCTAAATAATTCTTGATGGATGACCATATCCTGCATTTAGACTTGAAATTATACCGTGAATGGTTGTGAATTAGTCATAGATATTATAATCTAGAAAGAACCTAATATGAATTTATTAAAATATGTTTCCGTTATCTAAAACTTTAGGAGGTATTTTCTGGTGAATTACCTAGACTTTCGCCATTAAGGCAAGTTGAATTTGGTGATTGATTATATTCTCGATGCTGCACCTGTGGCGTGTGCACTGTACGTCAACACCATCTGAATTAAAGGAATTACCGTACAACTGAGAGAGTTGTCGGAGAAAGATTTTAGTCTACTGAGCTCGTCATCATGAAGAGCTATGGTGTTATCATTCCTTATGTTTACTAATTACCGTGAACTAAGTAAATTGACGATTAAAATCTATATCCACTACCCAAGATGATAGATTTGTTCGATAATTTACGAGGTTCTAGCGTATGTTTTAAAAATTTGATCCTCGGCATGGTTATCATCAACTTCGCGTCCGCGAAAAAGATTATCTATTCCAATCACTACATCCAGAACTTGTAATGAACATTATGAGTTTCACGTGATGTCGTTTGGATTGACTAATACACATGTAGCATTCATAAATTTGGTGAATCACGTGTGTAGGCTGTAATTTGATAAACTCATGCTCGTGATCATTAAGGAACATTTGTTTGTTTCTAAGAATAGGAAGGAGTTAATAATCATTTATAGATTGCCCTGAATTGGCCGAGAAGTGAAAACCTGTACCTTGAATATTTAACATGAGATTTAATGCTTAATCCTTTACATAAAATGACTGTTTGATTAATGATGGTAAGATATATATATATATATATATATATATATATATATATATATATATATATATATATATATATATATATATATATATATATATATATATATATATATATATATATATATATATATATATATATATATTTACTCTTCAAAAATTAGAAGTCATTTAAGACTTTGGGTTATACCAAAAAGACAAAGTGCAAATATGTTTTGACAAATGTTTTAACAAAGGGTTTTTAAGGGATCATTCCCTTATACCCAAACCATTTAACTAAACTCCTGTTTAGGGGTAAATGTTTGTATATACCTCAAGACAACCTAAGAGGGATTGAAGAAACCATTTAAACCATGACCTGAAATTTGAAACGACAACTTTTGCTTTATAGCTAAGAAAATTTTGACCAAAGTATAACCAAAGATTTTTCGAACATTTACGGATCTTATTAATTATTTTAATTATTTTTGATAAATCAATAAAAATCTTGTTAATTAAATTTAAATTTATTTTGAACATTTTATATAATTGGTCAAACTAAGAAATTTAAAATTTTTACGTTTACGTTTCATAAAAAAATTTAATATTTATTTTTTAATTACTTGTAATACTTATCGACGCTTTAAACATCGAATTGAGCAAAACTGATAAAAATGATAGTTGAGAAGAAACTAAAACTTAGAAAATATGAAGAACGAATTTCTAAGTGATTTTGGTTATGATTATTATTTCATCAGTGGAGTGAATGTAAATACTGACACATTATATAGAAAAGGGGTTCGCGGCTAATGTGAACCATTAGAATTGAGAAGCCGATGGCGTTAAATGATTAAAAGGCCACTTGTGGTTGTATAAATATGGAGATTTTAAGATTTAGTTATGTTGGAATCCCTTAAGTATAAGTATTCTATTCCTGTCATTTCTGATTTAATGTATCTTTACCTGAAGAAGTTATACTGATGGCAAATTATGAAGGCATACATCACCTCATACATTAGTAAACGTCTAACTATTGCAAAGGTCATCATCTTAATTTGATTCGATTTGGGTCATCGTCGACAGACTGACCAAATCTACTAATATCATTCCCGTTAATGATAGATTCTTGATGAAGAAATTGATTCTTTTTGTATTTAAAGGAGTTTTGTAAGCACGGTGTGCCTGTATCGATCATCTCTATCAAGAACCTCGCTTCGCGTAGAATTTCAAGAGATTTCCTCAGAATTCACTGGGAACGAATCTTAATGAGAGTACTGTTTACCACCCCAATCGAAGGGACGAGGTAAAGTAATACAAAACAATAGAAGTGCTGTTTTATGTTTGAATGATTGACCTTTGGTAATAAACCGTATAATCGCTTTACTTTGGAGATATTATCATTGATAATTATTGTGTTAGGATCGAGATCGAATCATGTTAGGATCTAAATATAAGAGCCTCTATAAGCAGGTGTTTGGATGAAGACATCCGACATACACCCATTGTGAGTTGGACATGTCTTTTAGGTTTAAGGTTTTCTATGACGACAAACCTAACCTTACAAAATACCCGACCCGCGAGACCTGAAATGATTATGTAAATTAGGATCTGATTATTGACTGCCGGTAGTGGGCAGAAGGTTATGTGAATATGAAATGTAGATCTTGAAATGGAGGATGGGTAGCGAAGTTATGCCAAAAATTTTCACCTTGGAAAAATAAATTGAAGATCTGAAAGATCATGGGAAATAAGTCCCCGTTGTATGGGACTATTGAGATGATGTAAAAAGTTGGTTTGAAAGGCATATAAGCTAGATCTACCCTAGGACTTCAAGGGCTGCGTAAATTATGATTCGTATATCTAACTTGATAAAATGTCTATCAAGTGAAAATCTGAATTCTTCTTGATAAAGTTTAGATCGGCGAAAAGTTGCATTCATCAAAAACCTGTGAACATCATGGATAGAGAAAGTAAGTCAACATTAAGCCTGATCTTACTCCCGTAGTTATGTTTGATGAAACTCGCGTATTGTAATGGATTACACTTGTGAGAAAAGACCGAATGTGGAGGAAATACCCACATGGCTCTAACTCTATAAGAAGCGAGTAGTAAGATAATTCGATCTTTGAGGACAAAGATCCTGTTTAGGGGAAATGCTGTGACACTCCGTCAATTTATGGTTAATATTTTATTCTCAAGTGTTATTTAAAAACATTATTTTAATGTTATATTATGAACTCACTTATTTTTGGGAAGAAATTTGGGTTACATCTTGAAGTAGCATCGACTACGTCTAAACCGGAGAATTCTACGTTACGTGCTTACGTTTACATATACCGTTTTTGGTGATAGTCCGGCATTTCAGGAAATAAATTTATCCGTGAATATTATTTTGGGATTTTAAATTTTTGTTGGTTCATAAACTCACAAATTTACAAGAAGAGATTAGGACTTACGTGAATAATTTAACGTCCTTTACGACTAAACCGGAACCCTAGGATTATGTATTTATGTTTTTGAACTCCGTTTTTGATGAGACAATTTTTATTAGATTCGTTTTGTACCGTTGATTCATAATTTATAAAAATGTTTTTCGTAAAACGACCCGAGGGCACGTAAATCAAGGAAACTAGAATCGAGGAGTACCCGTAAATTAATGGGGATGGGACAAGTTTACACTTGCCCACCCCCATACATGTGGCGTCTAAATAAGCTACACAACCCACTCATGTGTCAAGCTTACAAGATAAGTAAGACACATGACTTACTTACCTTCGCAAACTAGCACCAACACATAAAACCACTAGCACTCAAACCATTTATTCTTTTCATACATGCAAAACCACCAATCTCTCTTAAAACTCTCTCTAAATTCTGTCCACTTTACACCATGAACCACCCCTTTTTGATTAAATCTAGCCATAAACTTTGTGTTATAAACACATATGATGATGCTCCTTTGAAACCTTGTTGATTGGTGATCCATATAACATCCAAGGAGGTGATTTGATGATGTCCTAGGGATTATTTCTAGAAGAAGTTTACAAATATTGGTGGTCTTCAAAGTTGGTGTTGATCTATCACAAGTTTAGCCATCAAAAATCCAAGCCTTGATCATAAACTACTCAATCTTGGTGGTATAGAGATTGTCCTTCCTATCCTCTTATTATTTTGATTATGTAATCTTGTATTTTCTTTCCTATTGTATATGTATATGATGATAAAAATATTGTGTGGGGATCAAGTGTTGATAAATATGGTTAAAAAGATAGAAAATCATAGGTAACAAGGTTAAAATATTGCTTAAAATGATGGTTGTATAAAAACAGTAAGTAACCAAATGATAAACTGATAAAATGGCATAGTGGAATCAATTTACAGTAAGTATTAGGTGTTATACACATGTGAAAGTTGGCCATGCAATGGAATCATTAAAATGAGTGAGATATGATCAAAACAAAATTTGTATACCAATCCGAATAGACGGTTTTGTAGGGACTGTTAAGGATACTTAGACATGGATTGAGCAGTAGCTATAACTAACTTAATTGTAGCACATAATATGAAGTTTATGTCATCCAAAAACGAGCTTCTATCTCCTTATAGAACTCAAGATATGCAAATCTGCCTACACTGTTTTGAACGAATTTATTAAAATATTTACAGGTTGATTCATCAGTAGCTATACAGAAGTAAAATGAGGCACATATCATGTAGTTACTGTCATAAAAATTTGAGGTCCTATCTCATTATAGAACTCTAGATATGGACATTTTTGTGGACTTAAAATTTAGGACTGATTTTATAAATAAATAGTATATAATATAAGCACTCAAAAATTTATATAAAATATACATATATAAAACCCACTAGTTGATAATAATCATAAATAAAGAAATATATATATATATATTGGTATTAATGTTTTTCCAAGTTATAAAACTATGTAGAAATGCTAATATCGATCCGGTGGTCTAATGTGGTGGTAAATGGTGGTGGAAGCCATTGTTGGCTTAGAGAGAGAGAAAGAGAGGTTGAGAGTAAAAGTGTGTGTATTCCCAAATGAACAAAATAACAATCAACACCCCTCCTTGGAAGCTAAGGAGGGGTATATATAGTCACGCACACAACCTAAACTTTACAATGAGCCTAGTCTAGACTAAATGTGCGTGACTATGATAACTAACGGGAATTCTTAAATGTCGTCACATAAAGTAAGTTTCCAACAATCTTCCCCCATGGGACGACGTGTAGAATTCCTTACAATATTCTTCCTAACAAGTACAAAATAATTAAGAACAAGAGCTTTCATGAAGCATCCAATGCTGATGAAGTCTTCTGAGGCCTTTGACTTCAAAACGACTCATCTTTAACTTGTAGTAGAAATACTGTAACGGCACGAGCTAAGTAACCCATACACTTCTGGTTAAGGAGAAGCTTCTGAATTAGATTCCCCCTAATTCATGCCACGTAAACTTGATGTAGAAGCATTTTAAATAGCTTCCCCCTAAGCCGACAATCCTCGTAAGCAACTTCAAAGCTTTCAATAAAGCTTAGAATGATTAAGCGCACAACGGAATCTAACTAGCAAATCCCATCATATAACATGATAATGTTGCTAAGAGGGATTGAAAGTTTGGGGCACACCAAGTAGATCAACAACTTTTCTTCTCACGCTTGAATAATTCTTCTGAATTTTTCTTCCCCCTGAGAGTTCAAGTTATGCATACCAGAAAGAATCAAGACACTTCTTCCCCCACATAGTTGAAGAAGGTAAATCAATCCCAATTATGAAGCTCAAATACTGAAGTGGACACTTTATCCCATTCATGAAGTTGACATCGTAACACCAGAGTCAATCAAGTCCCAGAAATGCACACGTCTTCTTCCGGAGATGCACCAGAGTCAATTAAGTCCCGGGAATGCATATAGGATAATGATGATGTTTAATTGCAACAATCAAACAATTAAACCTCGAATCAGTAGTGTACCGTTTGGAGATTGATAACGACACGAGTTAAAACACTGATTTTCTCTGCGGCTATGACAAATGTCATCCCGGAATATCTTCAAATCAAAAGAAGGTATGAAGTTCATCACGTGTACTCGTTGTGCGTTCAATGTGTCTGCTTCTTCCCCCTTGATGGTTTCGAAACTCGGAACCATCAATAAATTGTACGCACATGAACCTGAAATCTCGTGAGAATAATAAATAAGCTGAATTATATATTTTGTGAGAATTAGCTGTTGATCGAAAATCTCTTCTCATAAACTCTCCATGGCCACCTTTACCATCCCACGTGAAAGCAATTTGAAGTGACCACAGAAAGAATGAACCGGATACATCAAACGCGAAACTGAATAAGAATCCTTCAATCTTGTGACTTAAGCTTGCACTATTGTTGAATGAAGAACGGTGGAGAAATCTCTAAGTACTTAATGCATCACTGAAGAAGTCTATAAGCACAACACCTCTTGAAATTATCCACGTCGACTGAGCGCGTGACACTGAGTACAACAATGTAACCCCTTTAAGTGATAGTTATCCGAGTCATCAAACATCCACCCCGAACCCGGAAACCAGATAACCAATTCTTCATTCTAGGATTAAGCATGAGCAAGTTATCTAGTAAAAGATAAAATAAATACATGCCTTCGAAAAATCCGTCTTCAACGTCACGTAATTAATACCCGATCAAACAAAATCTGTAGCCACTAAAAAATCGCCCATTTTTCTTGGTCTCGTCAAAATAAATTCTCGTCACATTTGTCACGTCATTTTGTCTCGTCACATTTCTCGTCACCCAATCAGTGTCAAGAAAAAATTAAAGAACCACAAATGCAACAAAAAAACTACAAATTCAAAAAAGGAACTTGTTTGTTTGAGCATCCATTCTCCTTAACAATGTCTCGTCACTTTTTGTCTCGACCCGATGACGACCGAATTATATCATTAGACACAAAATTTTATTCAAAATAAAAAATTTTGAAACAAAAAATTTGTGTATATGAGTAAAAATATACGGCCCAATCATTCCAATCTTACGTCTGGCCCAATGTGAGATTGGAACCAAACAAAAATAGGCCCAAATGTGGAACCGGTCCATCATCACCGAGCCCTCATGTAATACCCGATCCATACCAATTGGGATATAAAAAACTACCAAACCCTAAAGATTAGGGTAACCCTAATCAAATTCTAACAGCCGCTTCATCTATTTCTCTCCCCCACATAGAAACCTCTGTCCCTTCACAAATCCTTCTCAATCTCTAAACAAAAACAAAACAGCCACAAAAAATCAATCTCGTCTCAACTTAATCTCACACATCCACCATCTTGAACTCAACATAAATCATAAATCACATCTTCGATAAACATATCAAGACACAATTACAAAAACATAACCTGATTACAACCTTGTATACCGATGATTATATGCTTGAACCGACCAAGATCAGTGCTTCAAGATACTTTTAATTAAGGTCTCAGGTAGGTTTTAGTTAGTTGATCTTTGTGTTCGTTTTGATTTCGTGTATCAATCGAAAGGAACGAAAAGATAATAACATACTTGTTATAAATCTTTGTTCATTTTCGAATATCGAAAGAAGTTTTAAACTTCAACAAGGATCTATGATACATGGTAGATTTAGGTTATTAATCGAACCGATGAAAAGAGAATAACTTGTTTTTGTTATTATTCTTTTGTAATCTTCGAAAACAACACAGATCGATGATGATATCGTCGTGTTCTTGTTAGATCTTAAAAGATCCACACATGCATAACGAATAATCTGAGATCATATTTATTAACTGTTTTCTATTTTGAGTTTGATTGAGTCTAGATGGGGATTAGGTGACGAAGGGAATTAGGTTTAGTGTTGGAGTTGTGGAGATAAAAGGTTGGCAGTTGAGTTATGGTCGACTCAGTGGGTGATCTGAGTCAACTCGGTAATTACCGAGTTGACTCGGTTGGGTTGATTTTGGTTTAAGTCACATTTCTGTTTCACAAGTTTTTAACAAAAAAACAGTCCAATCGGAATGAAAAAAAAAACAATCCAATCGGAATGTTTAAGTGAGTGGTCTCATCAGAAACAAGCATACACCCCAATTGGAATAACCAATCTGAAAGTCAATCTGAATGTTCAATCGGAAAAACCAATCTGAATGTCAATCTGAAAGTCAATCTGAATGTTTAATCTGAAAATCCAATCGGAAACCCAATCTGAATGTCAATCTGAATAAGCTGTCGGAAACCCAATCTGAAAAGGGTTTTGAAGGACCCGAAAATAGTGGATCTGTACATTTTGTCCTTTTCTAACTGCATAAACAAGAAAGACAAACCCAGAAAGAGTGACCAAATTTGAATACCTTTTGACCATGAAAATGATGAAACCGAGAGTAAGATAATAAGTTTGAGACCCCAAAAACATGTGACAGAATGGACGGATTGGACAGAAATATAAGACGTGACAAAATATTTTTTGTGATAATGGACAGAAATAATATAAAACGAGACACAAGAATGAATTAGACCACCAAATCGCATAAATAAACACGATCCAAGGATAGAACCGAGGCTCTGATGCCAAATGTAGAAATGCTAATATCGATCCGGTGGTCTAATGTGGTGGTAAATGGTGGTGGAAGCCATTGTTGGCTTAGAGAGAGAGAAAGAGAGGTTGAGAGTAAAAGTGTGTGTATTCCCAAATGAACAAAATAACAATCAACACCCCTCCTTGGAAGCTAAGGAGGGGTATATATAGTCACGCACACAACCTAAACTTTACAATGAGCCTAGTCTAGACTAAATGTGCGTGATTATGATAACTAACGGGAATTCTTAAATGTCGTCACATAAAGTGAGTTTCCAACAAACTATATACCTAAGTTTTACGTCTTTTCGGCTAAAACCGAAAGATTAACGTTTTTGTCAAATAAAACTTAGACGGTCGGACCCGTCTAATGTAAACTTTTATAAACTCACATACTGATATATAAACTTATATAACAAGTAAAAACCGATAAAACCCGAGCTTTACAACATGTAAACATTAACGGGTCAAAGTAGCCTTATTGGACTATTAATCCAACTAATTTGGCTAAACACTAATAAACATGCTTATTGGGCTTAATCCACTTGGGTCCAACATGAAAAGTATAATACTGATAATAAAAGTGTAAAATGGACCAATATAAGGTATTAGGCTTATAATAGGCTTATTGGGCCTAAAACATGTAAATAAGTAAAACTAGTAAACTAGTATAAAAGTTACCAATACATAACACTAAAATGAGTAAATGAGAATGTATAAACCCACTTGATCATCATCATATTTATAAAATCATCATATATATACATAGTTATGATTTTTATAAATTCATTGGACAAGAGTCTAAGACGAGTATTATTTGTCTAGGTTTCTGTGATTGAAGCACGTACCGTACATCCAACTCGCCGATAACCGCCTTCCCACATCAACGTGAGTTCATAGTCTCGCACTCTTTTAAATGTTTTCATGAAATGTTTTATAAACCCGCGAGGGAGATAACATGTTAGTTTTGATAAAATAGGACACCATTTGTCCCGATTGTTTGTTTATTTATTTGGACCCGAATGATTGTATGACCCGATGTATGATTATATGACCCGATAGATGAAATGAAATGGAATATTAAAGTTAGGTTATGTCACTAAAAGTCCCATTAGCATGAATTGTGAATTACCGGGATTTGGTAGACGCTTATGCATATAATAGTTTTATTTGGGGACGATCACCCCAGTTCGCGCCTTGACGGTTGATCCCCGTCGTACCACATTGATTGGTAAGCGAATTTATGTATGAGAAGATTTACATAGCGTGATTTTTGTGACGACACGCTAACTTAGATGGGCAAATTGAGTTTCGGGTTAGCTACCCGTTGTTTGGTATAGTAAGGTAACAATGTCATGCGACTTATAATAATCCAAATAACGAAATACTGCTATACGCATTGAATTACAATGAATTGCCTGACTAGTAATACGGGGTCTTATTATTGCTTTTATGTTCGTGTTTTGGGTTTTACATAACCATATTCATATAATAGTTTTTATTTAACTTTATACAACGTTATAAAACGTATTGTATGATGTTTTTACGACATTGGTTCGTATAATGATTCTGAAGGCAAAAGCCTATATTATGATTTTTGATAAGGATTTGTATAAAATGACTTTGGCTATTTTATGGCCTATTACAATGATTTGTACAAAAATGATTTTCGGTAATAATTATATACTGATGATATATTAATGGTTTTATTTAACTCTATGAATTCACTCGGCGTTATCGCTGACCTTTTCTTTTAACATGTTTTATCTCAGGTACTTGAAGGTAATTCTCGGGAAGACAACAAGAATTCATGGCCCGCACTTAAACAACAATTTCCATTCAAATGTTTTGTAAAATTTGTATGAAATAATATGACTTGGGACCTATGTAAATCTGATATTTATGAATGGAAATGCTTTATTATTAAACGACACGATTTTTAAGCGTTGTCTATGATGTGAGTAATGTGCTATCCCGTAACACCAACGAGTCTTCCGCTGTATTGAATTGTGTATATTTGGGGGTGTTACACCATAAGTCATTCTAGGGTGGTGTGTTATTGTTTTGAAGTTTGGTAGGGGTAAACACAAGTTTTGAGTGTTAAAAACTCACTAGGTTGCATTCTAAATCAGGAGACCACCAGACCCCCCTATTTTTTTATATCAGTAAGTGATTTGGTTGGTTTGTGTGCATTATTTGTGTTTGGACTGTTTAATTTTTGCTTGCTTTTGACTCCCCACACTTTCATGAGTGTGGGGTGCCCTTGTTACCAAAATACTCCAAGTAACAAAGCCAAAATTGACCAAAAATGTTTTCTAAGGTAGAGCAGTGGGAACAAAGTTCCCACTGATGGTTCTAATCTTGCCACTGCTTAGCTAGTGAAAAAAAGTCTGGCCACTTGTCACTATTTTCTCATTATTTTATTATTTTTTATCATTATTTTAGCTTAAAATCAGTTTTTAGCCTTTTAAAAATAGAAAATAAGTTTTAACAACTTAGGAAAAATACTTTTTAGCTTTTAATTGATATATGTAAGATTTTAGTTTGATAAAATATAATTTTGGACTTTTTGTTAATTATATTTAATTTTAGGGCTTTACTTAGCATTTAAAATTAAATATTTAATTAATAATAAGTTTTAAAATTTATTTATTGAATTTTTATTCTTATTTATATTATTTTAGACTTAGTTTTAAATTTTAATTAATTTTTAGTTAAAATTTTTATTTTCGTCGCGTTTTGCGTCATTACGTTTACGTTTTACGTTTTACATCGTAGTTTAATCGTAGTGTAACTCGTCTTTTAATTTTCTTTCTTCCCAAACCCAAAAACGTCATTAATCCAAACGTTGATTTTATATTCGTGGCACCTAATACACACACCTCCTTCAAGAACGAACTCGCATTTATTCGTTTTGTCGGTTTTCCTAAACCGTCGAATTTAATACTTGCCCGGCTTATACTCTCTTTTTCCTAAAAGAGGTACTATTTTACTACATCATAATCCCAAACACCCCTATGTGGGTTTTACAACAGATCCAAACCCCCGTGAGGTTTTGTAAAACCGACATAAAATACATTAAGACATTATTTACATGAAAACAGGGATTACTTTAAACCTTATAGTTAATTAATACACGAAAAGTATCATGAACATTAAATGAATAACGACAAGTATTACGTATATATTTAATTATTTATTGACAAGTATTTACGTATAATAATAATGCACGACAATAATTAACACGAGTTTAAAACACGAACATATGTCATGAATATTAATACACGAGAAATTTAAAACACGAAAACGAAATATATACCTTATGGGTGTTTGTTTGGCCGGTCATAAAAGAAAAGAAACAAGAGGGCCCATAGCTCTGTCCCTTAAGTAATTACATGTAACAAAACATTCCCAAGGATTTCAGTTTTACAAGTTTAATAAACATAACAAAAACCCTAGCTCTCTTGGTGGTGTCGTCGGCCTAAGAACAAGAAAAAGGAGGAATCAAGCCTTTTGATTTTCAATTAATTACAAGTGTGTGTTCGGGTCATTCATTCCTAAACCATATTACATTCGGTATCACCATTTTACCTTTTCTTTTGATTATTGATATTTAAGCATGAATCCATTATTAAAATCACATGAGCATGGTATAATGATTATAAAACATGGAATAAAACCAGTTTTGAGTCGGGTTTGTTTTGTTTATCACGGGAATAGATACCACATGGGTCTTAGTAGGGTATTTGATCGGCCAGCCGAGCCCTAATGAGTCTCGGTGGATGTTTGCTTGGGTTAGCCGCAACACACAAAACCCCCAGCGTGGGGTGTTTGGTTCAAACAGTGGCAAACCGAGACCTATATGGTCTCGGTGGGAACTTTGGTCAGGTGGTGGGAACCGGCCAACAGCCGGTGGCTGTTTTGGCCAACCAGTGGCAAGAAGCTTCAGCCGCGGGGGCTGTGATGTTTGGTTATTTGTGAGACCGATACATGGGAGTCTCGGTAGGCTATGATTAGGGCTCGGGTAAACCGAACACAAGGGAGTGTTTGGTTATAAGTTTTGCTTAATTTAAATTGAGACTTAGGATAATTAATATAATTAATTATTCATGAAATTAAAATGGCCCCCTTAATAAAATTAATTATAGACTAAAGTATTATGTTAGACTAAAGTATTTATTTATTATTATGTTAGACAAAAGTATTTATTTATTAATAAACTTTACTATTGTGACATTTAATTAATCATGACTAATAAAATATATTCATTAAGCCTTGGCTTATACTATATGCTTATTAAGCAAGCTTATTACTATTCATGGAAATATACAAATTTTGGAAACTTTCTATTTTTGGGAACTTACTAATTATGGAAACTTTCTATTTTTGGAAACTTGCTATTTTTGGAAAGTTACTATATATAGAAACCTGCTTTTTTTAGAAAGTTACTCATAATAGAAACATCAAGTATAATAACACATGAAACATGAAATACGTTAATCAAGAACACAGGAAACATTAAGAAATACATGATAAAATATGAAACAGTAAAACAAGTCAGGAACACGTTGTAAAACACAACATAATCGTATCCTTAATTCGAGGACGAATTATTTTTTTTAGAGGGGAAGAATTGTAAAACCCGCCTTAAAAGTCCACGAACATTAATTATGTACAATCGCAGGTTTAATATAAACGTTGCGTAACTATTTATTCAGGGCATAAATAACAGTATTAATTCAAGTACTACGCAATTATGATTATCCAGGAAATAAATAATCTATGACAGAATATATATCACGAGGATTAATATACGAATACGTACGCAATGTTTTAAATCCACAAATAACAATTTCACGCAGTCTCAGTTTTAATTAAAAAAGGTTACGTTATTAATTATTAAGAATAATAATTAATTATAAACTATCCAAGTATCACGTGAGTATTATAATTCAGGAAATATTATTCTGTATTTCGTACGTATTGATTTTTCAGTAAAATAAATAAACACTTGACGGGGAAATTATAACACGAACACATACGCGTATATTATAACATGTCGCGAAAATAAAAGAATATGTGATAGTGGGCTGCGTTTTTAAAAAGAAAAGAAAGAAGTATAATTGGGCTTTGAGCCCACTTCTCTAGTAAACAAAAAAAACGGGGTAAACCCCCACCCCTTGTCCAAACAGCAACAAAAAAAGACGTAGGGTTCCTTGAGTTTGGGTGCCGCCAGTTTCAAGAAGAAAAAAAAGGTTGCGGGTTAATTATTTAGCAGTGCTCGAGTATGATCATTCCACACTCTCGATCCTTGTAATGGTAATAACCTAATTCTTTAATTTCTATCATATCAAGATGTGTTGTGGAAAAAAAAAAGTTATACAACGAAAAATCAAAGGGGTGTAGTTTTTCGATCAGTCACGACCCACCAAGGGTGCGGGTTGGGTTTTGGTTGGGACGACAGTAAGCACCCACCCACCAGGGGCGTTTGATTAGCAGTAGGGTGTCGGGGTTGTTGGTTCACGCAAACCAAGACCAGTTAGAGTCTCGGTGTGTCCCTATTTTGTCCCAACCGAGACTTTTAGAGTCTCGGTGGTGATTGTTTATAGCCGGCAGAACCCAAAAGAAAATAGTGAGAAACATCAGGGGGCGTTGGGTATACATGGGTGTTTGGGATTATCCTAGCAAAAAGGGGTGTTTGGCATTAACTACAGAAACACAAACAGTGGCAATAGTATACAAGCAGTGGGAAATATACACAACAGTGGGAACTTCAAAACAAACCGTGGGAATAGTATACAAGCAGTGGGAATTATAAAGGGGGTGTTTGGGATTAACAAAAATAGTGGGAACATAATGGAAACGGTGGGAACACATGAATAATTTGTAAATGAATTTTATTGATAAATAAATTATATTGTCTAATTTTATTAATTTAATTAATATAAACTAAATTGATTTTAGCTTTATCGTCATATCCTAAAAGGAAATATATATATATATATATATATATATATATATATATATATATATATATATATATATATATATATATATATATATATATATATATATATATATATATATATATATATATATATATATATATATATATATATATATATATATATATATATATATATATATATATATATATATATATATATATATATATATATATATATATATATATATATATATATATATATATATATATATATATATATATATATATATATATATATATATATATATATATATATATATATGATTTATTAATGATTTAATTTTGAAGATATTAAATTGGAAATATTTTAAGTTAGGAAACTTTTAATTATGACGAGTTACTATGTATAGTAATACCAGGGTATACATTATACAATAAGCAGAAATATCGAATACATTAAATCAGTAATATTTACGAACAGTCAGAACTTACCAGACTGTATACGATCAGTATTTCAAGAATAATTTTAATCCAACGGAAACAATTAAGATCAGTATAAATAAGCCGATATCGGTCAACTCATTTCACGTCCCTTATTTATGTAGTAACCTTGAACTTGGAATCGATCTTTCAGCTTTCGTTCATTTTCGTTACTGGACACGAGGTACGGATATTCCCGCCCTTTCAGTAAGGACTTCCTTTTCTATGCATAATTAGGATTCCCCGTCTTCAGCCAAATGTTTTTCCCCAGTATATGTTTAAGCTTATCAGTAATTATGTTAATAACTAAATAAATTGCCTGAGCATTAAATACAAGCATGACCAGTTTATGTACTAGTTACAGAGGTACCGTAACCACGGCACTAGAGGCACCGGTGTCGTGAATCACATGCAGGAGAGTGATATCCTGCATCGTCCCACTCATGTTCAGTTTGGCCATTTTTATATGTATGTTTTTAGTGGGGCGTATGGATGCATCCTAGGCTTATCAGTTTACAAGTTATCAGGGTGAATGTGGTGTGTGCTCTACATCCTTTACATTGAAGCTGATCCCTCCACCAGCACAGTATGTAGAGGTCACCCCTCTACAGTTATTTAGAGGTCACCCCTCTACAGCATGACGAGGTCACCCCTCCAGATATTCATGCACCGTTGTTACAGCACATGACCTATATAAATTCTGGCAATTAAATTACAGTAAATGCATGTTTTTAGATTTAACAGATAACAGTTCAGCTTTCTTTTTTTATAAATTAGTCTTTACAGATTATACACAGATTTCTGCTGCAACTTTACGTATCAGACTTACAGCTCCAATATTTCATCATCTGTTTCATTTCAGTAATTCCTTATCATGCTTTATATACGTTCACTGAGCATTATGCTCAGCCGTAGTTCCCTTTCTTGTTCTAACGGCATGTACACCAGGACGCCCTTATGATTCTAAGAGCATGTGCATTTGGATGGAAGCTATCCAGACTTCTTACTTTATGTACTAAAATTATTCTGCTTATTTGGACATTGTTTAGTCCTTTCCTTCAGTATTTTATTTTTTTCATGTTTTGAGCTTAGGTTGGATTACCGGTGTTTGATTCAGGTATTTCCGTTATGGTCATTTAATGTTTTAGGACAATTACCTTATGCTTTGATGACACGCCATAAATACACGTAACGGTCCACTTATCCAAGTGGGGTGTTACAATTATGGTATCAGAGCTGAGGTTCGACCTGTAGGCTCTAAAACTTGACCTGTGACTAGTGGGTAGTCACCAGGAACTTCCTTGATCTTTGGCGTTGTTATCTTTCATGTTTCTCATGCATTTATCAGTCAGTTTTTCTTAAAGATTTTGACTAAGTAAAAGGTTGGTATAGGACTGGCCATATTTAGTCGCATGTGCTTTTCTGCGTATTTTGTCTTAGTGAACCAGCCATAAACGTTCACCATTGTTCAGGTTAAATTTCATGCTATTCAGTCGAGTGTTGTTTTGTGAACCGATTCATTAGTTGTTCACCTTTGTCATATCAGGACATTTCATAAATTTGGACAAGTATGGACTGGACTACAGCCAACCATATTTAGTCCCAGATTATAAATTTCATACATGACAGTTCTTAGAAAATTTTGACAAGTATGGATTGAACTAGAATCGCGCATACTTAGTCATATGTTTTATACCTTGAATTCTGGGGATTGAACCACAGCCATCCACATCAGTTGATGTTAAACCACAGTTGATCATACTTTTATAGTCTTTATAACAATCCAGTTCGCTATCCCAAGTTGATGTCGCTTTCACGCTGTGTCAGTTTCATGTCTCCGTGCGAGGGTTTTATGTTCAACAGAATGGTAAATGTCTCCATGCTAAGACACAAAAAGAATTTCAGTAAAACCGTCTTCATGATAAATCATGGTTAGCCTTCATTAATCATACTTCATGCTAACCACTGTTGGGACGTCGATTATATTATATTTTTCGGCCTCGAAACAACCAGTAGTAAGTCGACGCAGGAATTGTCAGCCTATCATGTTACTTATTACAGATTAGTTTACTACCGTTTAAATCAATTTATTTCTTGATCATGTCAGACAAGCGACACCAATATCGATCATCCCATAAAAATTTCCACCAGTGCCATGTACAGTATTTCACGTGTACTCCACGTACAGTGTCTCAGATATGCTCCATGTGCATTATTCATTTTGTACTTCATGTACAGTAGTCCAGGTGTATTCCAAGCACCCTACTCCATGGATATTGCTAATCGATCCTCAATCATCTCAGGCGTTTCCACTTGTCGATATTTTACCAGATGCTGATGCTGCTAACACTTTGAAGACCTCACAAATGCTGATGCTGCTGATACTTTGGAGATTTCTTAAGATGTTTATGTTGCTTACACTATGAAGACTCTTCAGAACAAGGACGAAAACTATAAATTTGAAATTTCTGACAAGAATAAATTTCAACCATCAGACACTACCATTCCATTCCATACTTTTACCTTCTCAGCTAGATGTCACACTTCATTCAGCTAACTCTTCATTCAGAAGAGTGGGAACCGGAACTCAGCCGGCCACTCAGCAGAATAGTTACATGAATCACGGTCATGATAATGACCGTCATAAGGTGACAGACAAAGCAGTAGTGACAATCACCGTGCTTATAAATAATCAGTCAGTAACCATCAGAACTCCGGAACGGACGTGACCAGAAGTACAGAGGTCAGTAGTCTAGCCGGTTCGCCAATCCTAGCAGTTACCGGAAATTCTTAAACTTATTCAGACTCACCATTAAAATACATGTCCAGACAACAGTTAAGGCACAGGTCTCAAGTATCGTTTCGGAAGACATTTGTCAGGACACCAGTCATGGTACATGTCATACGAATATCTTCTCAAACTACGAGTCAGAACTCATAACTCTGTATGTTTGTAACCCAGGCCCTCAATGATTCAGGGCACCCTCCAAGGGGGATACATCGTTCTGTTATGCCACGCATAAAATCAGACCCTTACAATTCAGTTACCGCCACTGGGTATTATTCAAGTTAGACATGAAGTATTCATTCTGTGAGGTTACAGACAAACACATTCAGTGAAATTCGCCACGTTACTACACGTATTCCTATGTCAGCTTTATCTTAAATAAGATATTTACCAACCTCTGAGTCAGAAAAGACTCCGCATTATCACCCATATTTATAAAGGTTTTGCCTTCAGTTAAGACGAGATTTGTATTACTAAATCCCAAATATAGTCATTCTGTTTTCTGCCCGAAAAATCAGTACAAATTGTTTCTGCCTTACAAGCGTGTGACCTATCAGTCCATAGCTACGAAGACTTTCTAGCCACAAGTTATAATCCACTTCTGAGGTTCTCAAAATTTATGATCAGCGGATTTTTCAGCATTCCCAGAAGTAATTAAGAAGGTGTTCCAGAAATTCCTTCCTAACCACGAGACAAAATTTAATATCAAGCTTGTCTCAAGAATAGAACCTGTTTTCAAAACTCTTTATTCCAGGGCTTCAGCTATGTTAAAAGAGTTGCAGCAATTACTGCAAGAGTTATCAGAACGAGGCTTTATTCGCCCTAGCGCACCACCATGAGGTGTACCGTTTCTGTCTATCAGGAAGAAGGCTAGTAACATGAGATTATGTATCGACCACCGATATTTTGACAAGATCATCATTGTTAATCGATGTTCATTCCACGAATAGCAGGTTTATTTGATCTGCTATGACTTCTTATATATTTTCCAGAACAATTCATGATCATGTCACCCTCAGTGGTGAGAGATACATATTATAGTCACTCAAAAAGATTTTGAATTATACTTCTGAGCTCCCTAATGCTCCAGCTATAGTATTAAATTTATGAGAAAAAAAATAAAATTTTTTATGACTTCGCAGACAAAATCTTCAGTATGTACTTTGATAACATTTTGATCTTCTAAATTCTAGAGAGGTACCAGATAACCATCCCTCACAGTTGTATAGATTCTCCGATAGGAGAAAAATTATATACGCAGATTTCTAGATATGAATCCCAGTAGAACAAGGTGGCATTTCTGGACCACACTGTTTCAGCAGAAAGGAAATTCAGACAATCCTGCGAAGGTGAAGGCCATCACCAGATGGTCACGACCGACGCCGGTGAACGAAGTACAAAATTTCTAGAATTCAGTTGGCCACTACCGCAGAAATTGCTGAAAGATCTCATGATTAGCTTGCTATGGCTAAGCTTTCGCATAAAGGAGATGACCTACACAAAAATTTTTTATTCCATAAGATCCTACGCTAAGAGAGATCTGTTTTACCCAGAATCAAAATTCTTTCATGACTAATCACTCAGATTCCACCAGAAGGTACCGAAATCCCAGGCAGAATTTTAATAGAAGCAGTATAACATAATTGATGCAACTATGTTCATATCTGGATGCCTGACATACCTCAGGTTCAAGATAGGACACCGACATGCTGCAGGAAATTCAGCAATAGGTCCTATGATTCCAAAGTATTCCATCAACAATCTTGTTAGATCGTAATTAGCGTTAGCGAATCGCGCTCACGTTCATGTTCACAATCACGTGTACGTTCACATTTACGTTCACGTTTATTTTCACTTTCACAATTAAGTCTCATTCGCAGTATGATGCAGTTTCAGTTTATGTTTTGTGCTATCTCATTATTTAAGCTCACGTTAGCGTTGTTAACATTGTTCACGTTCAAGTTCGTGTGCCATTTCGCAATACACGTTTCACGGTTTATTACCGATTACGGATACAAAAAGCTTAAGAAACCAGAATCAAGTTAGCAAAGCTTCTCCATACCTAGGCAGACGTTTCACGTCTCAGGCCATATTGTTTGTCATTCTTTCCTCAGTCAGCATATGTTCATGATATGTCCTAACATCACGTTTACAGTATGTTTCATGTATCATCGGACACAATATATTCCATGCTCATCATTCCTCATATAATCGTGAACGACGTTCACAATTGCTCACGTAGTACGTTCACAATTGTTCACGTAGTGCGTCCATTTATACTTTCAGCAGCTTACCCAAAGAGATAAATATTATCTTTTCTAGATATATGAACGTACCGTTCCATGTATTCTTCATGCTATAGTTTATTCTTTCTATCAGATTCAGAGAATCCATCTTAAGTATGAAACAAGAAACCATTCAGCATCACCAGGACAAGGCCATCAGGAGCAAATTTTTTTTATTATGTTTAGACCTTTGAAGGAATCGTTTCGAGTGGGAAGCCACTTGAAACAAAGGAGTCAATCTGGACTTCTCATCCTTTTTACTTCAATAAATCCAGTTAAGTCTTTTCAGTCATGTCACGTTCCATGTTCTTTTCAGCCATGTCACGTTACATGATCACTTCAGTCATGTCATGTTTATACCTATCAGCAGTATTATATCTTAATTGGAAGACGAATTATTATTAAGTTTATTTGTCTTTTCAGTTTACGTGTCCTTTCAGTTCTTATAGTTTCATCAGCTTATTACCTTTAATTCGAGGACGAATTTCTCTTTTTTAGAGGGGAAGAATTGTAAAACACAACATAATCGTATCCTTAATTCGAGGACGAATTATTTTTTTTAGAGGGGAAGAATTATAAAACCCGCCTTAAAAGTCCACGAACATTAATTATGTACAATCACAGGTTTAATATAAACGTTGCGTAACTATTTATTCAGGGCATAAATAACAGTATTAATTCAAGTACTACGCAATTATGATTATCCAGGAAATAAATAATCTATGACAGAATATATATCACGAGGATTAATATACGAATACGTACGCAATGATTTAAATCCACAAATAACAATTTCACGTAGTCTCAGTTTTAATTAAAAGGTTACGTTATTAATTATTCAAAATAATAATTAATTATAAACTATCCATGTATCACGTGAGTATTATAATTCAGGAAATATTATTCTGTATTTCGTACGTATTGATTTTTCAGTACAATAAATAAACACTTGACGGGGAAACTATAACACGAACACATACGCATATACTATAACACGTCGCGAAAATAAAAGAATATGTGATAGTGGGCTGCGTTTTTAAAAAGAAAAGAAAGAAGTATAATTGGGCTTTGAGCCCACTTCTCTAGTAAACAAAAAAAACAGGGTAAACCCCCACCCCTTGTCCAAACAACAACAAAAAAAAGACGTAGGGTTCCTAGAGTTTGGGTGCCGCCAGTTTCAAGCAGAAAAAAAAAGGTTGCGGGTTAATTATTTAGTAGTGCTCGAGTATGATCATTCCACACTCTCGATCCTTGTAATGGTAATAACCTCATTCTTTAATTTCTGTCATATCAAGATGTGTTGTGGAAACAAAAAGTTATACAACGAAAAATCAAAGGGTTGTAGTTTTTCGATCAGTCACGACCCATCAAGGGTGCGGGTTGGGTTTTGGTTAGGCCGACAGCAAGCACCCACCCACCAGGGGCGTTTGATTAGCAGTAGGGTGTTGGGGTTGTTGGTTCATGCAAACCGAGACCAATTAGAGTCTCGGTGTGTCCCTATTTTGTCCCAGCCAAGACTTTTAGAGTCTCGGTGGTGATGGTTTATAGCCGGCAGAACCCAAAAGAAAATAGTGAGAAACATCAGGGGGCGTTGGGTGTACATGGGTGTTTGGGATTATCCTAGCAAAAAGGGGTGTTTGGCATTAACTGCAGAAACACAAACAGTGGCAATAGTATACAAGCAGTAGGAAATATACACAACAGTGGGAAATATACACAACAGTGGGAACTTCAAAACAAACAGTGGGAATAGTATACAAGCAGTGGGAATTATAAAGGGGGTGTTTGGGATTACTAAAAACAGTGGGAACATAATGAAAACGGTGGGAACACATGAATAATTTGTAAATGAATTTTATTGATCAATAAATTATATTGTCTAATTTTATTAATTTAATTAATATAAACTAAATTGATTTTAGCTTTATCGTCTTATCCTAAAAGGAAATATATATATATATATATATATATATATATATATATATATATATATATATATATATATATATATATATATATATATATATATATATATATATATATATATATATATATATATATATATATATATATATATATATATATATATATATATATATATATATATATATATATATATATATATATATATATATATATATATATATATATATATATATATATATATATATGATTTATTAATGATTTAATTTTGAAGATATTAAATTGGAAATATTTTAAGATAGGAAACTTTTACTTATGACGAGTTACTATGTATAGTAATACCAGGGTATACATTATACAATAAGCAGAAATACCGAATACATTAAATCATTAATATTTACGAACAGTCAGAACTTACCAGGTTATATACGATCAGTATTTCAAGAATAATTTTAATCCAACGAAAACAATTAAGATCAGTATAAATAAGCCGATATCGGTCAACTCATTTCACGTCCCTTAATTATGTAGTAACCTTGAACTTGGAATCGATCTTTCAGCTTTCGTTCATTTTCGTTACTGGACACGAGGTACGGATATTCCGCCTTTCAGTAAGGACTTCCTTTTCTATGCATGATTAGGATTCCCCGTCTTCAGCCAAATGTTTTTCCCCAGTATATGTTTAAGCTTATCAGTAATTATGTTAATAACTAAATAAATTGCCTGAGCATTATATATAAGCATGACCAGTTTATGTACTAGTTACGGAGGTACCGTAACCACGGCACTAGAGGCACCGGTGTCGTGACTCACATGCAGGAGAGTGATATCCTGCATCGTCCCACTCATGTTCAGTTTGGCCATTTTTATATGTATGTTTTTAGTGGGGCGTATGGATGCATCCTAGGCTTATCAGTTTAAAAGTTATCAGGGTGAATGTGGTGTGTGCTCTACATCCTTCACATTGGAGTTGATCCCTCCACCCAGCACAGTATTTAGAGGTCACCCCTCTACAGTTATTTAGAGGTCACCCCTCTACAGCATGACGAGGTCACCCCTCCAGTTATTCATGCACCGTTGTTACAGCACATGACCTATATAAGCTCTGGCAATTAAATTACAGTAAATGCATGTTTTTAGATTTAACAGATAACAGTTCAGCTTTATTTTTTTATAAATCAGTCTTTACAGATTATACACAGATTTCCGCTGCAACTTTACTTATCAGACTTACAGCTCCAGTATTTCATCATATGTTTCATTTCAGTAATTCCTTATCATGCTTTATATCCGTTCACTGAGCATTATGCTCAGTCGTAGTTCCCTTTCTTGTTCTAACGGCAGGTACACCAGGACGCCCTTAGGATTCTAAGAGCATGTGCATTTGGATGGAAGCTATCCAGACTTCTTACTTTATGTACTTACATTATTCTGCTTATTTGGACATTGTTTAGTCCTTTACTTCAGTATTTTATTTTTTTCATGTTTTGAGCTTAGGTTGGATTACCGGTGTTTAATTCCGGTATTTCCGTTATGGTCATTTAATGTTTTAGGACAATTACCTTATGCTTTGATGACACGCCATAAATACACGTAACGGTCCACTTATCCAAGTGGGGTGTTACGCACGTAAAACAAGTCAAGAACAAGTAAAACAAGTCAAGAACAACTAAATTAAACTAAGAATCTGCAAGTTATACATGAACATATAACACATACACGTCCTTTATTATGTAGCACTCATGAAGTTGGAGTAGTATCTTCCGCCTTTCATCTTCATTTGTTACTAGACATATGGTACGGATATTCCGTCCTTCAGTAAGGACAATCCCTTTCTATGCATGATTAGGATTCCCCGTTTGTTGGCATCAGTTTTCCCAGTTGTTTACATGTCATATAACTTTTTAGTAATTGACATGCTATCATTTTAAATTTTCTGAACTATTTACATGCATGACCATGTCCACCTAGTTATGGAGGTACCATAACCATGACACTTGAGGCACCGGTTTCATGACTCTTCCGCGACGAGAGTGATTTCTTGCGGCGTCCCTTTCAGTTACTTGGCCATTATTATTATTATTATCATGTGGGGCGTATGGGTGCATCATAGTACATGTTTTGCAGGTTACAAGGTGACTGTGGTGTGTGCTCTACATCCGTCACATTGGAGCTGATCCCTCCACCCAGAATTATATAATTATAGGTCACCCCTCTAATTGCATGACGAGGTCACCCCTCTATATATTCATGTACGTTGATACCATTCATGACCTATATGATCTCTTTGGCATTTAAATTACATTTTTATCTATAAACATAAGACTTTTCAGATATAAACCAGTTTATAAAACATGTTCCAGGTTTTCCAGGACTTACACATATTCTGCTGCATTTCATACTTACTTATGTTTCAGTTATACTTATCATGCAATTATATTCGTTAACTGAGCGTATTCCTCAACCGTATTTTCTTTCCATGTCTGATACGGCAGGTACACAGGGACGAGCTTGATCAACTGAGAGTACGTGTATAGGATAACTTAGACTTCTTTTCCTTTTGCATTTCGTATACTTATGCTTGCTTGGACAATGTTTAGTCCTTTTCTACATTCTTTACTTTATGCATGTGTGAGCTTATGTTTGGGGACCAATGTTTGATTCCGGTTCTCCTTAATGGTCATTTACGTTTTCAAAACATTTACCTTGCATGCTTTGATGACACACCATAATTATCATGTAACGGTGTATTTATCAAAGTGGGGTGTTACAATTTTGATATAAGAGCCAGGTTTTGACCTGTAGGCTCTAAAAATTGACCTGTGACTAGTGGATAGTCACCATGATTTTCCTAAACTGACTGTTGATTCTATTTCATGTATCATTATTTTCAATTTAGTTTTGACTAGTATGAATTGAACCATAGTCGTTCATACTCAGTCACATATCTTTCTTTCAATTTTGTGGGCTGAACCATAGTCGTCCTGATGAGACTGCTTTTATACATAGTCTCATCGTCCAAAATGGGCTTAAAATGCATTAAATATCATGAAATATGTCAAATATATGCTTGTGTTTGTTACATGTGTATTTTAGGTACGGATATTGAGAAAATGACAAAAGATCACAAGAAACAAGCAAAAAACAAACAAGGGGAACGAAGTCGCACAATGAACCAAGCCCTAATAGTGATTATCCAAGAATAACCCTTGAAGATTTGAAGATTATACAAGAAGGGTCTTCCAATATTGAAAAATTGACACTTTAAACCCTTGTTTATTCATAATTACAAGATTGGTCCCTAAAGTTTGTCAATTTACAAAAAGAACCCTCTATTTTGAAGAATTGGCAAGAATGGTCCCTCAAAAAGGAAGACTTGTCAATATTAGTCCTCTAAGAAGTCAACAATACAAGTCAACACCTTGATGAATGAAGAGAATGCCAAAACACCCCTTCAAGAATCATCAAATTACAACAAATACTCTTGAAATACTTTTGGAAAAGTATTTATGGCCAAAGTGTGAAAAATGAAACTTCAAATACAAAGGTATTCGGGTTTTGCTATTATAATGCTGAAATGAAAGGAAGAAGAAAAGCAGGGGGTAATATTTGCCAATACATGAAAGTTACGTAGACCAGTGGCAGCTTGCCACGTGCCCCACTTACCTAAACCAACCAATGAGACCTCACCATTGTTCCATGTCATCTTCCACTCAGTTGGTTTATAACTAATTAAATTAGTTAATCCTAAACACGCGCCAAACAAATGTTTAAATCCCAAACCAGATTAAACCATGTATTATTCACCGTATGAACAAAATTGGGCATTCACTAATTACTTGTAATTATACCCCAATCTCCTCCAGAATTATGATTAACCTATCCCTAAACCCAATCCTTAAACCTCATGCCACATCATCCCACAACTCACATGATACTCACCTTGTACACACTTTTGGGGAAACTACCAAAACAAGCCAGAGGATCAACGAATTGTATTCAGTTTTGTTTCTAAGCTTCACTATGGGCCATTGATCACATTCCAACCTTTACAACTCACACAAACTGCCAAGATATCATCACATGTTCAAGAGAATTCAAACATCATCAAGGGCAATTTGGGACTTCTACATATTAGGGTTTACGTTTTTTAAGCTTTGTAGTTCATCATTGTAGCCTATATAAAGCATATGACCTGCTACATTTTTCTTTTGCTCTAGGTTTTTCCTTTATCACAAATCTGTAAAGCCTTGTTCATTTTAATGAAAAGTGATTGATATTGCTGATGAAATCCAAGTGCCAATCTTATTATATGCTTTTTTATGTTATATGTTTGTGTTTTTGAAATCTTAACCTGTTTTCAAACCTTGTGCAAGAAATTGTGCAAGTGTTCAAAACTTGATATTTTGCTAAATCTTTGTTCAAACCCTGAAATATTTGGGCTATAAGTGGTTATAGCACACTGATAAGAAGATTATCAAGGTACGGTAAGCTTGTGGCTTAGGAATATTCAAGGAAGTGGGAACAAGTTTGCATTAATCAAGCCTTTTGTTCATTTTTTCCATTTTTCTATTTTGAATATCACTTGTTCTAACCTTGTTACTCTTAGTAGCTTTGTGGAAGCTTGTGCCTAGTTTTGCTAGGCACATAAGCTCAAAAATTTGTGAGTGTGGATGTACATTCATGAGGTTTGAGTCCTTTTCCCAAAAATCTGATAAAATACTTGATTTTTGTGAATTTGTGTTCTACTATTGAGAGTGTTGTTAGTGTGGCTTAAAATTACTTGATACTGCATAATATTGTTGTTATTGTGTTAGATTGGGCTTGGGTAACATTGAATCACACATTTCCTTTGTTAAATTTGGATTTAAAAAGTGAAAGGGGTGTTTGGGTTAACCCGTTTAAGCTTGCAAAGTGAAATTGGGTTATTGTTTGTTGTTTATTTATGTTGGTATCTGATATAAACTTGGTTGAGTGCTATTTGCTGCAAGTTCTTGGCTTTTGAACATCAAAATCTTAATTGTGCTATAAAAAGTTGAAATCTGCTTGTTTTGACTTAAGATCTTGGAACACATAGATTGTATGCATGCTTAGGGCTAACAAATGATTAAACATAGTTTATATAACCTATTAAGAAGATTTGAGGGTTTGAATCTGGTCTTGTGGCCAAGTATATCAGCAAAGTATAAAATCTGCTTGTCCTTGTTCATCAGTAACTTTCTTTGGCTTGAATCTTGATCTAAACCTTGAATCATTGCATGAAACCTGTTGATTTTTGTTCATTTGAATTAATGTAAGCTGTTGTGTGCATTTGGTTCAATTTGGTTGGCTTATTCTTGCTAAAACTGCTTATTAAGTTCATAACTGCTATTGTTCATGTCTGGTGCTTATCTGGTGATGTTTTGAATTAACTGCACTAATTGGCTGTTAGGAATTGTGATTTTATTGTTGTTATTGACTCCTTGTGATCCACTGATTACTTGGGTGCCTTTGCTTAACTTGAATCCAACAAAAAGTCACATAAGACAAAAAGTCAAGAAAGTCAATAAGTGGGAACTCCTTTCCCATGAAACTAGCCACTGCTAGTGTTATTTGATCAACAGCTTATTCATAAGCCATTTTAGCTTATCCAGACTTGCAACAACTTATTTTTTGTGATCAATCTTCCTTATTTGACCCGTTGAAGTAATCTGGAGCATATTAGGGTTTGACTTTTAAGTTTGACTAGTAAACCAAACAGTTTGACATTTACATAAGTGCTTATTTGCTTATTCCAGCTTATTCAATGTGCTTATTGGATAATTTTTTTATTATTTTGCTTAAGTTTCATTTAAAACCTTTTGCAACTTGAATCAGCACTTGAGGTAGCCTAGAACTCAAGAACGACTATTTTGTCGTTTTGTGAAGAGAGCTTTTGCTTATTTTAGGCTTATTTCTAGGGCTTTTTCAAAATCTATTTTCACAGATCTCTTTGGTATCTCAAAAGAAGCTTGTGTGTCAAATTAGAGCTTACGGCATTAGCTTATGGCTTAATGGGCCAAAAAGCCCATTAAGAATAAGCTGTTGACTTATTAAGCTGTGATAAGCACATTTTCAGCTTTTGGGCCTTCAGAGTTTTGTGTTTAAAATCAAATTTGAGTCAGATAGGATGTTTTGGGCTTATTTGGTGGACTTTTTCTTATTGGGCTAATTCTAAGACCAATAAGGGTCTGTATTGTCATTTAGCCAATTTTAAGGCCCAATAGGGGTATTTAGGTCATTTCAAGTTCATTTCTGTGTTATTTAGGTTAAAATAAACTAGTTTGCAACTTTTTATATTTTTTTATAAATTTTGGATTTTTATTAATATTTTATTATTAAAAATTAAATTTTAGATTTTTGCAAGTTTTTATTTTTTCCTAATTTAAATACATTAAGTTAGGAATTTTAAAACTTTTAGATTAATTTTAGTGCCGTTTAATTAATTTTTAGAATTATTTTAAGTTTTTAGAGTTTTTGATCATTTTTAAATAGTTTTAATTAATTTTAAAATTTTGAATAATAGTTTTAAATTTAGTTAAGTCATTTTAGAGGTTTACAAGTTAAAAAATCTCATTTTGAGCTTTTTGTTAATTAAATTAATATTTTGGGCTTTAATTAGCATTATAAAATTAATATTTAATTAAATAAAAGCTTTGACTGATTTTTGATTTTTTGTAAACTCTAATTACATTTTTAGGATTTATTGCAATTTTCTATGAATTTTTAGGGTAATTTTTAAATCTAGTCACTTTTTACGGTTTTACGTGCACGACTTCGTCTTAGTTTAATTCATAATCGTAACCGTCATTCTTTTCTAATCACTTTTCTTATTTCTTTTCTTCATTAATATAATGTTAAACACTTAATCAATTCTTAACACAACACACAAGCCTCCTTGAGAACGAACTCACTTTTGGGTCATTTGTGCACGGTTTTCCTAAACCGTCGTACTTACCCTAATTACGTTCTCTTTCCTAAAAGACGTAAAATTAAAACTATCATCATTTTGGCGACGCTGCCGGGGAGGCGTGTTGTGTTTTGATTTTAACAATTGTTGTTTTATATTAGCCATAATATCTATTTGTATTAGTAGCACTCTACTAACACGTATTATCGGTTTTTCGTTTTTTGTGTGGATATTACTATATTGTATACGTAGAACAATAAATTCACAAGTATTCCAAAAGTGTGAAAACACAACCTTGATTGGGAGGTCATTACTCAATCATTGTATTCGAATCTCAAACAAGAAAAAAGGCAAAATAGATAATTACTTTCGTGAAGCTTAATTTTGACAAACACAAACTATAAGGTGGGTATAAGGCGGGTATTATAAAATATACCCTAAGAAAAAAGGCTCCTAAGTGCTTTGCGCCGACTCGTTTCCCCGCTTGCTTGTGCGTGTTTAGATAAAAAGGGCTAATCGAGGGTTTGCCAACCAAAGTATTATCTAAGTATCATATATATTTTCTTGGTTTCATTTGATTAAACCCTCTTGAACGTTTTGGTGTTCCACCAACGTTCTAAAGTCATCGAAGGCGTTCACTTCACGTGATCGTTTTCATTCCTTGAGGCTCCTTTAATCAAGAGATTTGATCTGAGGATAGATTTGTAGATTTTTGTCTACATAATACATTCACCAAAATCCAAAAAAGTAAAAACAATCAAAAAATACAAAAAAAATTGGAAAAATTAAAAACGCCAAAAAGAATCTTCTTTGCTCATCCCCACGTTGTACGTGACGTTTATGCTTACTCGTAATCAATCAAGACGTGCACGTAAATGAAAAAACCGAAAGGAGACCACACCTAACCTTTCTAGTGAGGAGTCTCATATTGACGAACCTATCGTAGAAGAAGAACCAACCATGGCGAATCGAACTATGATGGAGTTAATTCAAGCACCCATCAAGGGTTATGGAGAGGCTATTGTGATTCCCGCCATCCTTGCGGTGAATTTTGAAGTGAAAACGGGTTTGTTGTCGATGATCCAAAACAACAAATTCCGTGGTGATGAATAGTACAACCTGCACAACCATATCCGCCAATTCAATCGTCTTACCGCCACTTGCAAGTTTAAGGATGTTGCTAATGAATCAATTAAGATAATGCTTTTTCCGTATTCCTTATCGGGGCCCGCTAAAATTTGGTTAGAGAAAGAGCCACCCAATTCTATATTGACGTGGAAGGATCTCGTTTCAAAATTTGTTAACCAATTTTTCCCGCCCTCTAAGACTACGCATTTAAAAAACGAGATTTCAAAATTTTCACAAGAACTTAACGAGTGTTTTTCTACGGCTTGGAATCGGTTTAAGGAAATGTTACATGAGTGTCCTCATCACGGTTTATCCGACTTGCATCAAATTGACACGTTTTACAATGGATTGAATGATCATGAGAGAGATTATCTTAATGCCTCCGCGGGTGGTAATTTTTTTGTAAAACGGTTGAGGAAGCGTTGTTGATTATTGATAATAGATGTAAGGTGTATAGTCCTCGTAACACATCGAGTGTTCGAAAGGCTTCGTCTTCGACTTCACCTTGATTGTCCAATACCATCGATGCTTGCCAAATTGAGGCGAATTTGGAAAAAAAATCTTTGATAAGCTTAAAGTTCTTTTAATTGAATTCAAAGTTGGTGAACAAAGTGCTCCCACTACGACTAAAGCGATTGAGGTTTCTTGCATGTATTTTGGTGGAGGTCATGATTTCTCCGAGTGCATTACTAACGGTGGTAACACTTCGAGTGCCTATGCGGCCACGGGAACTTACAACCAAAACGGTCAAGTTACCCGCTTTAATAAATTGACTCCACCAGGTTTTGCTCCCAATCAAAATGCGAACAACAACTATTGAAACAATCAAGTTGGTTACAAAAACAATTACAAGGGTAACAACTATGGGAATAAAGGGGCTAATAACAATCAAATTTCAAACAAAAATCAAAACAATGATTTTCAAACAACAAGGGTTTGCAAACTTTGAAAGATCTTCCAAATGAATTTGTTGAATACGCAAATGGAAATGATGTTAGGTTTAATAATATTCAAAGAGAGATCATTAGCCTAAGATCCGAGTTTAAGAATGACTTGAAAAAGGAGTTGAAAAATGAGTTAGCAAATAAGCTTAATATCCACACCATCAAGATGGAGGGAAATGTAACTAGGTTACAACAAAACCAACAAAAAATGGAACAAGGGCAACATGAAATAAAACAAGAGATGCTTAAGGCCGATAAGAGGCAATCTTTGTTTGAGGATAAAATTTCATCCATGTTTGAGGCTATAATGTCTAAACCGTCTTCGAGTAGTCTTCCTAGCAACACCATATCTAACCCTAAGGGAGAGATGAAAGTGATTACCACACGAAGTGGTAAGACACTTAAGGAATCGACTTCTCAACCAATTACTCCAACGGTGGAGGAAATTGAGGAAGAGCCCGAGGTGGTGGTCGAAAAGGAGTAAATCCCAATCCCACGAAGTACCGCTCATGCCACAACTATGGTTGACCCATTACCAAATTTGGAACCCGAGATTCCAAAGGCTATGCCTATGCCTCAACCCACACCACCCTTGCCCTACCCATCGAGACTTAGAAAGGAGAAACGTCAAGAGCGCGACAATTACCATTTTGAGCTTTTTATGAAAATGTTTCGTGACGTGCATTTCAATGTGAGTTTTACCGATGCTTTGGTCATGATGCCTCGATTTACCGCTAACTTTATGAGTATGTTAAACAACAAGGAGAAATTGCAAAAATTGTCTAGTTGTTCATCGGTTTATCTTAACCACATACCTCAAAAAGTCGGTGATCCTGGTAAATTCTTGATTCCATGTGCAATCCAAGATATGGAAGAATGCTATGCCTTGGCCGATCTTGGTGCTAGTATTAACTTGATGCCACTTCCAATCTTCAAGTCGCTCAATCTTCCTAATCTTACTCCTTCATTAATGTCTATCGAATTGGCCGATCATTCCACGATTCCCGCATGTGGATTGGCCGAAGACGTTTTTGTGAAAGTGGGAAAGTTCTATTATCCGGTAGACTTTATCGTTGTCGATATTCCCACGGATCCTCAAGTTCCCCTTATTTTAGGTCGTTCGTTTTTAGATACGTCTATGGCGTTGATTGATGTGCATGCTAGAAAGATCACCTTACTTTTCAACGACGAGGAACTTGTTGTAAACGCAACTCAAAATTCTCCAATTCTCATATTTATTCCGTAGCAACCATAAACCTCGTTGATATGATCGACGTTGTTTGCGAGGAATTCTCACAAGAAATTTTAGGTTTTGGTGATGATGAAAATAGTGGAAATCCCACTATGCTTGATCCTATTCTTGATAATTCGACACCAACCTTCACTGCATTTGAAGGTGGTGGTTTTACGTTGGAAGAATTCGATGTTCCACGTACTTGTGACGAAGACCTCGACAACGATGATGACTTCTCGATTATCAAGGATTTTCTTAACGATTTCCCATTTCCTCCACCCGAGGAGGTTATGAGTATCGAGCCTAAATCTTCAATTGAAGAACCACCAATCCTCGAGTTGAAAGATTTACCTCCTCCCCTTGAATATGTATTTTTGGAGGAGGACGAAAATTTTTCGGTTATTATTGCAAAAGATCTTTCGAATGATAAAAAAACGCACTTGTCGATGTTCTAAAGGATCACAAAGGGGCAATTACGTGGAAATTATCCGACATTAAGGGGATCGATCCCAAATTTTGTACCCACAAAATCTTAATGGAGGAAGACTACAAACCCGCAATCCAATGTCAAAGGAGGGTGAACCCCAAAATTCACGACGTCATCAAAAAGGATGTCCTAATACTCCTTGACGCGGGAATGATTTACCCTATTTTTGATAGGCCTTGGGTGAGTCCTATTCATTGTGTCCCTAAGAAGGGAGGAATGGTCGTTGTGCCAAACGATGCCAACGAGTTAATTCCAATTCAACTCATTACCGGTTCGAGGGTGTGTATTGACTATCGTAAGTTGAATGACGCCACTCGTAAAGACCATTTTCCCTTTCCCTTCATGGACCAAATGTTGGAGTGTCTTGCGGGAAAAGATTTCTATTGCTTTTTAGATGGTTTTTCTGGTTACTCCCAAATCCCCATCGATCCTCGTGATCAAGAAAAAACTACGTTTACGTGTCCATATGGAACATTTGCTTATCGTAGAGTGCCATTCGGACTTTGCAATGCACCGAGAACCTTTTAAAGGTGCATGATGGCTATTTTTCATGATATGATCGAGAAGACGATGGAAGTCTTTATGGATGATTTTTCCGTGTTTGGTTGTTCTTTCAATTCGTGTTTGTCGAATCTTGAGAGAATGTTGAAACGTTGTGAGGAAACCAATCTTGTGCTTAGTTGGGAAAAATGCCATTTCATGGTTAGGGAAGGAATCATCTTAGGGCACAAGGTTTGGAAAGCGGGGATTGAGGTAGACAAAGCTAAGGTAGACGTCATCGCCAAATTACCTCATCCCAAAACCGTTAAGGGAGTTAGGAGTTTTCTAGGCCACGCGGGCTTTTATCGTCGATTCATCAAGGATTTTTCAAAGATTTCTCGACGTATTACACATCTCCTCGAAAAAGATGCTCCTTTTGTCTTTAACGAATATTGTGTACGAGCCTTTAAAATCCTTAAGAGGAAACTTAACGAAGCTCCCATTCTTGTTGCTCCCAATTGGAACCTCCCCTTTGAGCTTATGTGTGATGCTAGTGATTACACTATTGGGGCCGTATTGGGGCAACGTCATTAAAAACACTTCTTGCCTATTCACTATGCTAGCAAGACGATGACCGAGGCTCAACTTAAGTATACTACAACAGAAAAGGAATTTATTGCCGTGGTGTATGCTTTTGAGGAATTTCGACCTTATCTCGTGTTGACTCGATGCATAGTGTATACAGATCATTCAGCTATCAAGTATCTCATGGAAAAACAAGATGCAAAGCCGAGATTATTTCGTTCGATTCTCCTCCTACAATAATTTGATGTCAAAATCCTTGACAAAAAGGGAACCGAGAATCTAGCGGCCGATCATCGCTCTCGTTTGGAAGATCCTCACCAAAGTGTTTACGAGCCAAATGAAATCACCGAAACATTTCCTCTCGAGACACTTGGTGTAGTGAATTCGAAGCTTGACTCATCCACCCCATGGTTTGCGGACATCGCAAATTACCATGCGGGGAACTTCATCATTAAGGGTATGACGACTCAACAAAAATGAAATTTTTTTCGTGACGTCAAGTTCTAATTTTGGAACGACCCTTATCTATTTCGGACTTGCGCGGATCAAATTATTCGACGTTGTGTTTTTGGCAACGAAGCTTCTAATATCCTTAGAGCTTGTCATGAGGGACCCACGGGTGGTCACCACGGTGATAATCTCACGGCTAAGAAGGTCTTTGATGCCGGTTTCTTTTGGCCTACTATTTACCGAGATGCACATGCACTTGTGAAGTCGTGTGACTCATGCCAACGACAAGGAAAAGCCTCACAAAACGATGAAATGCCACAAAACATCATCCAAGTGTGTGAGATCTTTGACGTTTGGGGAATTGATTTTATGGCGCCGTTCCCATCATCTCGTGGTAATTAGTACATCCTTGTCGCCGTTGACTACCTATCTTAGTGGGTGGAAGCTAAGACTTTGCCCACGAACGATGCTCGTGTGGTAGTCAAGTTTTTTAAAAGCTTGTTTTCTCGGTTTGGAACCCCTCATGCGATTATAAGCGATCGTGGAACCCATTTTTGTAACGACCAATTCGAAAGGGTCTTAAGGAAATATGGGGTTACACATCGGCTTTCTACGGTTTATCACCCACAAACGAGTGGGCAAGTCGAGGTTTCAAACCGAGCATTGAAGAGGATCTTGGAGAGATCGATTGGAGAGAACCGAAAATCTTGGTCGGATAAGTTGGACGATGCTTTATGGGCCTTTTGGACCGAACATAAGACGCCCATCAAGTGCACTCCTTATAAGCTTGTGTATGGGAAGATTGTCACTTGCCAATTGAACTTGAACACAAAGCTTATTGGGCCCTTAAGCATTGTAATAATGATATGGAGACCGTGGGAAAATACCGGAAAATGCAATTGAATGAATTAGATGAATTAAGAGACATTGCTTATGAAAATCCATTGATTTACAAAGAAAAAACTAAAAAGCTTCATGACTCAAAAATTAAAAACCGGGGTTTTAACATTGGAGATCAAGTGTTGCTTTTTAACTCACGTTTCAAAATATTTTCCGGCAAGTTAAAGTCCCGTTGGTCCGGTCCATTCACCGTTACCCAAGTTTTTCCTTATGGGACCCTCAAGCTAGCTCAAAATGATGGCTCCAATTACAAGGTGAATGGACATAGGTTGAAGCACTACTTTGGCGGGGAAGTTCCATCCTTGAACTACCTCGACCAAATCACCTTCCCCAATGATATTTAGTATTGAGGGGATCGAGTCGAGCTCATGACTCGGTAATCAAAAAGAGTTGCTTCGTGGGGGAGTCCTATGCTTATCCCATGTACATATTATCGCTTTCTAATGCAGTAACGTGAGGGGATTTGTGCCCTTCCAACCTTTGTTCCGTGGTTGTTTGTGATATGTGGTTTTTAGATGATCATGATCTTCATGATTGGAGCCTCTCGTGTTCGTTTTATGGGAGCTCTCGATCATTTGCTTTGAAGAATTTCTCATTATCCATGATATATCCTTATATGTTCTAATCTATATTATGCACTCGACTACGTCTCTAATATGGGTGTTTCCAACCCTTAGACTCGAAACATTAAGGACAATGTTTAACTTTAGTATGGGGGGGGGGGGTGAATAGATACTTGCCATGCCAAACCTTCACACTTTCCAAAGTTTATATTTTTGTTGCAAAATAATGCTAAAAATAGCCAAATTTTAAAAAATTTCTCATGTTTTTTTAAGTGTTTGAAGACACGAATGTAGGTTTTCCGATGGCGAGAATAAGAGTAATTTTTTACTCGACCGTGCGTGTTGAGCACTTAGCTTCGATTTCTTAACTTAATATTAGGCTAAGTCTCTTAAATGAGGACGAGAAATGATAGAGTTAAATATAAGTTACTATGCTAAACGTAGAGTACTCGTATTCTTTCAAAAACTCATGTGTTCTCATTGTTTGCTTATTCTCTCTCCGTGTTTATCAATCCTTCTTGTTGACTTAATTTTTCAACATCGTTTCTATTAGGGAGGGTTATTAATTCGATGGTCTTGGTTGCACCGTTATGACTCTATTTTTAGACATAAATCTCTATCATCGCATAAGTAAAAAATGTATCCTCGTGAACATTCAAGACAAAAATAAAATATAAGAGATACAACTTAGGAAAATGGGAGGATAAGTACGTGATTAAGGCATATGAGTAGTGTTAGCATTACTAACTTATAATGACAATGATCTCGTTGCATGCTTAGCATGGAATTGGGGTGAAAATCGAGGACGATGGAATTATTTCTAATGAAGCATTCACCTGTTCTTGTTTTATGAACCTAAACGTCCCATTTTGCGATGAAAATCATACATTATGTCTAAAACGCAAGTAGTAGTAATAGTAGTAGTGTAGAAAGTTTAGCATTTAATAAAAGTGAATAAAAATAAATTTTGGAGGTGCTACAATACTTTATTCTAGCATTGCGTGAGGGCACGACAATGATTTAGTATGAGGGAGAGATGAGACTGCTTTTATACATAGTCTCATCGTCCAAAATGGGCTTAAAATGCATTAAATATCATGAAATATGCCAATTATATGCTTGTGTTTGTTACATGTGTATTTTAGGTACGGATATTGAGAAAATGACAAAAGATCACAAGAAACAAGCAAAAAACAAACACGGGAAACGAAGCCGCACAATGAACTAAGCCCTAATGGTGATTTTCCAAGAATAACCCTTGAAGATTTGAAGATTATACAAGAAGGGTCCTCCAATATTGAATAACTGACACTTTAGACCCTTGCTTATTCATAATTACAAGATTGGTCCCTAAAGTTTGTCAATTTACAAAGAGAGCCCTCCACTTTGAAGAATTGGCAAGAATGGTCCCTAAAAAATGAAGACTTGTCAATATTAGTCCTCCAAGAAGTCAACAATACAAGTCAACACCTTGAAGAATGAAGAAAATGTCAAAACACCCCTTCAAGAATCATCAAATTACAACAAATACCCTTGAAATACTTTTGGAAAAGTATTTGTGGCCAAAGTGTGAAAAATGAAACTTCAAATACAAAAGGATTCGGGTTTTGCTATTATATAGCTGAAATGAAAAGAAGAAGTAAAGCAGGACAGCTTTCCACGTGCCCCACTCACCTAAACCAACCAATGAGAGCTCACCATTGTTCCATGTCATCCTCCACTCAGCTGGTTTATAACTAATTAAATTAGTTAATCCGAAACACGCGCCAAACAAATGTTTAAATCCTAAACCAGATTAAACCAAGTACTATTCACCGTATGAACAAAGTTGGGCATTCACTAATTACTTGTAATTAGACCCCAATCTCCTCCAGAATTATGATTAACCTATCCCTAAACACTTCCCAATCCTTAAACCTCATGCCACATCATCCCACAACTCACATGATACTCACCTTGTACACACTTTTGGGGAAACTTCCAAAACAAGCTAGATGATCAACGAATTGTATTCAACTTTGTTTCTAAGTTTCACTATGGGCTATTGATCACATTCCAACCTTTACAACTCACACAAACTTCCAAGATATCATCACATGTTCAAGAGAATTCAAACTTCATCAAGGGAATTTGGGACTTCTACACATTAGGGTTTATGTTTTTTAAGCTTTGTAGTTCATCATTGTAGCCTATATAAGGCATAGGACCTGCTACATTTTTCTTTTGCTCTTGGTTTTTCCTTTATCACAAATCTATAAAGCCTTGGTCATTTTAATGAAAAGTGTTTGATATTGCTGATGAAATCCAAGTGCCAATCTTATTCTATGCTTGTTTATGTTATATGTTTGTGTTTTTGAAATCTTAAAACCTGTTTTCAAACCTTGTGCAAGAAATTGTGCAAGTGTTTAAAACTTAATATTTTGCTAAATCTTGGTTCAAACCCTGAAATATTTGGGCTATAAGTGGTTATAGCACCCTGATAAGAAGATTATCAAGGTGTGGTAAGCTTGTGGCTTGGGATATTCAAGGAAGTAGGAACAAGTTTGCATTAATCAAGCCTTTTGTTCATTTTTTCCATTTTTCTGTTTTGAATATCACTTGTGCTAACCTTGTTACTCTTAGCAGCTTTGTGGAAGCTTGTGCCCTGTTTTGCTAGGCACATAAGCTCAAAAATTCGTGAGTGTGGATGTACATTCATGAGGTTTGAGTCCTTTTCCCAAAAATCTTATAAATTGATTTTTGTGAATTTGTGTTCTGCTATTGAGAGTGTTGTTATTATGGCTTAAAATTGCTTGATACTGCATAATATTGTTGTTATTGTGTTAGATTAGGCTTGGATAACATTGAATCACACATTTCCTTTGTTAAATTTGGATTTAAAAAGTGAAAGGGGTGTTTGGGTTAACCTGTTTAAGCTTGCAAAGTGAAATTGAGTTATTGTTTGTTGTTTATTTATGTTGGTATCTGATATAAACTTGGTTGAGTGCTATTTGTTGCAAGTTCTTGGCTTTTGAACATCAAAATCTTAATTGTGCTATAAAAAGTTGAAATCTGCATGTTTTGACCTAAGATCTTGGAAACACATAGATTGTATGCATGCTTAGGGCTAACAAGTGATTAAACATAGTTTATATAACTTGTTAAGAAGATTTGAGGGTTTGAATCTGGTCTTGTGGTCAAGTATATTAGCAAAGTGTAAATTCTTCTTGTTCTTGTTCATCAGTAACTTTCTTTGGCTTGAATGTTGATCTAAACCTTGAATCATTGCGTGAAACCTTTTGATTTATGTTCATTTAAATTAATCTAAGCTGTTGTGTGCATTTGGTTCAAATTGGTTGGCTTATTCTTGTTAAAACTGCTTATTAAGTTCATAACTGCTATTGTTCATGTCTGGTGCTTATCTGGTGATGTTTAGAATTAACTGGACTAATTGGCTGTTAGGAATTGTGATTTTATTGTTGTTATTGACTCCTTGTGATCCACTGATTACTTTGGTGCCTTTGCTTAACTTGAATCCAACAAAAAGTCACATAAGACAAAAAGTCAAGAAAGTCAATAAGTGGGAACTCCTTTCCCCTGAAACTAGCCACTGCTAGTGTTATTTGATCAACAGGTTATTCATAAGCCATTTTAGCTTATCTAGACTTGCAACAACTTATTTTTTGTGATCATTCTTCCTTATTTGACCAGTTGAAGTAATCTGGAGCATATTAGGGTTTGACTTTTAAGTTTGACTAGTAAACCAAACAGTTTGACATTTACATAAGTGCTTATTTGCTTATTCCAGCTTATTCAATGTGCTTATTGGATAATTTTTTGATTATTTTGCTTAAGTTTCATTTAAAACCTTTTGCAACTTGAATCAGCACTTGAGGTAGCCTAGAACTAAAGAACGACTATTTTGTCGTTTTGTGAAGAGAGCTTTTGCTTATTTTAGGCTTATTTCTAGGGCTTTTTCAAAATCTCTTTTCACAGATCTCTTTGGTATCTCAAAAGAAGCTTGTGTGTCAAATTAGAGCTTACGGCATTAGCTTATGGCTTAATGGGCCAAAAAGCCCATTAAGAATAAGCTGTTGACTTATTAAGTTGTGATAAGCACATTTTCAGCTTTTGGGCCTTCAGAGTTTTGTGTTTAAAATCAAATTTGAGTCAGATAGAAAGTTTTGGGCTTATTTGATGGACTTTTTCTTATTGGGCCAATTCTAAGACCATTAAGGGTCTGTTTTGTCATTTAGCCCATTTTAAGGCCCAATAGGGGTATTTAGGTCATTTCAAGTTCATTTCTGTGTTATATAGGTTAAAATAAACTAGTTTGCAACTTTTTATATTTTTTATAAATTTTGGATTTTTATTAATATTTTATTATTAAAAAATAAATTTTAGATTTTTGCAAGTTTTTATTTTTTCCTAATTTAAATACATTAAGTTAGGAATTTTAAATCTTTTAGATTAATTTTAGTGTCGTTTAATTAATTTTTAGAATTATTTTAAGTTTTTAGAGTTTTTGATCATTTTTAAATAGTTTTAATTTATTTTAAAATTTTGAATAATAGTTTTTAATTTAGTTAAGTCATTCTAGAGGTTTACAAGTTAAAAAATATCATTTTGGGCTTCTGGTTAATTAAATTGATATTTTGGGCTTTAATTAGTATTAAAATATTAATATTTAATTAAATAAAAGGTTTGAGTGATTATTGATTTTGTGTAAAATCTAATTACATTTTCTAGGATTTGTTTCAATTTTCTGGGAATTTTTAGGGTAATTTTTAAATCTAGTCACTTTTTACGGTTTTACGTGCACGACTTCGTCTTAGTTTAATTCATAATCGTAACTGTCATTCTTTTCGAATCTCTTTTCTCATTTCTTTTCTTCATTAATATAATCTCAAACACTTAATCAATTCTTAACACAACACATAAGCCTCCTTGAGAACGAACTCACTTTTGAGTCATTTGTGCACGGTTTTCCTAAACCGTCGTACTTACCCTAATTACGTTCTTTTTCCTAAAGACGTAAATTTACAACTATCATCACGTCCACACCAGTGAATATTAGATTTTATTTCAATACGGTCAAACTTCTTTCATGTTCCCTTAAAATATCTCATGTTTATAACAGATTAATCATTTAATTTCCTTTGAAGCTGTCAGATGGTTAACACATGCACATATGCGGAACTCGATACAGCTATCAATGCAGCTTTGCAGGCTATGCTTCCCCAAATCCCTAATCAGATTCTGGCAGAATATCAGGCTTTACCAAATCATGCAAATCCTCCTCCTCCGCCACCAGTCACACTCCACACATGGCTGGAACATTTCAACAAGCAGAAGCCTCGATCATTTGAGAAGGAAGATATCCCGTCAGATGCTGAGAACTGGACGTCACATATAGAGAAGATATTTGACGCCATGGGTTGCGATAGAGTATACAAGGCGAGGTTGGCATGCTACAAGTTTGAGGGTAATGCGTTAGCACGATGGAGGGCTTACAAGCAATCCAATGGAGGTGAGGCATGGCTTACCACATTGACATGGGTGCAGTTTAAGGAGTTGGTCTACAATCAGTTCTTTCCTAGAGCTGAGCAAGAACGATTGAAGAGGGATTATCATGCTATCCATCAGAAGGTAGGTGAGAACAACACGGAATTCATGTAGCGTTTCCTCAAGCTAGCTGGTTTTCTTGGTGCAGGTGCTGGTATAGCAGAGGATCAAGCGAAGCAATTGTGTTGGGCTCTTCGCACCCCAATTAATGATCGTCTGTTGTATGCTACATTCACCAATGTGGCACAAGGTGCTGACACAGCACGTAGTCTAGAGATTCTTCAACAGAGGGATGAGTATGAGGAGTCGGATCGACATGAAAAGAGGTATATTTCAGTCATTAAGCGTTACCATCTCATTATATCAGTACTTTCAATTATATATCATGCTTTATTTCAATTGTATCATTCAGGCAGAAGGGTGGAGATCGGTTCCAACCGGCCACTCAAGCAGAACAACTACAAGGGACACGGTCAGACTAACTACCGTTATGGATTAGACAAGCGTGGCGGTAGTGATAACTACCGTAAAAATGCTAACCACTCCAACAACAACAGGTCTATTAAATTAGACTCTTCCATGTTATGCTGTTGTAGGACACCAAATTCTAACATTTCAGTTATTATAACAGGAACTCTGGTAACATGCGTGACCAGGACAACAAAGGTCAGCAGCCTAACCGTTCAGCTCAATTTGGTATTATAACTTAAAATTTTCAGTGTAGTCATGTTTATGTTCCAATAATCATGTGTAACACCCCACTTTGATAAGTGGACCGTTACATGATAATTATGGCGTGTTATCAAAGCATGCAATGTAATATGTCTTAAAAACATAAATGACCATAAAGGAAAACCGGAATCAAACATCGGCCCCAAACATAAACTCAAAACATGCATAAAGAAAATGAAGTGCAAAAAGAAAAGAAGTATAAGGTAGCTCCCATCCTATGCACATCGTCTCCATGCTCAAGTCTGTCCATGGGTACCTGCCATTTGGGTCATGGGAAGAAAAATATACGACTGAGCTATACGCTCAGTGAACGAATATAAAGACATGATATAAATAACTGAAATATAATTAAAGATTTGAAAAGCAGCGGAATATGCATAAGTCCTAGAAAACCTGGAAGTTGTAAGGTAATTAGGAGTAGATTACTTTCTCTCTCTAGTTTTTCTTTCAATGTTTTCAAGCTTTTCATCATTGATCTTATATTTTTGAATCTTAGTCTTCATCTTAATTTCAAGCTTTTTACATTAATCTCATTCTTCTTTTCTTGGTTTTAAATCTTATGTTTCATTTGGTTAATCATGTAGTTGTTTGATCTTATTGCTTGTTTGATTGAAGTGTTTATTTCATTGTTCTTATTGTTTTGGTGTGGTTGATGGTGGTAGCTTATTGTGTTTATTGTTTATTTTGTGTTTAGTTTATTTTTAATTAAGTGGTTTTGGTAGATTAATATTTTTAAAAGTTGATTTTATTAATTTTGCTTATTTGGTGTTTTTAGAGTTTTTGATTTGTGTCTTGATTAGCTTTTATTAAAAAAATTTTAGCTTAATTTTTGGTCATTTGCTTATTTGGTTTTAACTTATTTTTCATTTTACTCGAATTGATAAACCCTTATTCCGAACTAGTTTATTAATTTTTTTTCCCGAATTACATGCATTTCAATTTATTCCGAATTAAATTACTTAGCATTTTTCCGAATTATAGTCATTTTTGTTATTCCGAATTAGGTGCATTATTCAGATATTCTGAATTAATAACATAACTCTTATTCCGACTTGTATTACAATGTCATATTCCGAATAGATGGTATCATTCATTTTTGTCCCGCCAATTTTTGCATGCATGATAATCCGAATTGTTTTTTTTCCCGAATTGTGTGCATGTAGATATTTTGTTATTCATAATCCGAACTATGATGTTTTTCTATATTCCGACTAAAATGAAGCAATAATTTTCCGCCATTTTCCTTTACTCCTACATTCCGACTTATACAAAATGTTATCTGACTTGTTTACCTTTTGTTTTTTTAACAGATTGCGACTTGACTGGTGATAATGATTCAGACATTTGCTTTTATTACAAGATTCCACATTTATGTGTTTGTCATTTGCATTTGATAACTAATGTAACAAATTGATTCCAACTTGTCACTTTCATTTAAGAATATATAGATTATGATTTCTTTAATCCAACATTTAGATATATAATTTTATTTCCCGACATTTTATATTTGATCCCGACTTTTACAAAGTTTATATTTTATTTGGATTATGACTTTTATTTAGATAAACTTATATCCCGAATTTTAGTGCATTTTTGTTATTCCGACTTTTAAACTTTTTATTTTAATTTTAATCCGACTTTTGCATTTTATTTTATTCCGTCATTTATTAGTTCCACCTTTTATTTTATTTCGACTTTTATTTTATTTTATTTCGACATTCATTTTTTTCCACATTTATTTACTTTATTTTTATTTTCACTTTTATTTTATTAAATTTATTTTTATTTTATTTTATTATTTTAATTTTATTCAATCATTTATTTACTTTGTTTTATTATCACCATTTTCTTTTTACTTTTACTATTCTTGTTTATTTTTATTGTCACCGTTTTTCTTTATTACTTTTTTATTAAGTTTTAGTTCGTCTATTTTCAATATTTGTCTCGTATTTAATTTTAATCAAGTTTTAATTTGCTTTATTTCTTTTATATTTTGTCATTTACTTTGAAAGTTTTAATTATTAATTAAAATAGCTCAACGACATTTTCTTTTTACACCAAGAACAACTGAGTCACACTTCTAACCTTTTCAATTCGAATCGAGTCGAGACGATTTCAACCATATTAAAATTCAGTTATTATAGGTCATGATATATATCAATATGCATTAATACATAGAGGGGTGACCTCGTCATGCAATTAGAGGGGTGACCTCTAATTATATAAATCTGGGTGGAGGGATCAACCCCATGTGACGGATGTAGAGCACACACCACATTCACCTTGTAAACCTGCAAAACATGTACTAGGATGCACCCATACGCCCCACATGATAATAAATATAATGGCCAATAACTGAAAGGGACGCCGCGAGTAATCACTCTCGTCGCGGAAGAGTTATAACATCGGTGCATCAAGTGTTATGGTTATGGTACCTCCATAACTAGTTGGACATGGTCATGCATTTATATAGCTCAGGCAGTTTAAAATAATAACATAGTTATTACTTAAAAGTTTATGCCATGTAAACTACTAGGGAAAACATATGGCAGCAAACGGGGAATCCTAATCATAGAAATAGAATTTCCTTACTGAAGGACGGAATATATGTACCTTATGTCCAATAATGAAATGAAAAGCGGAAAGAAACTTCTCTGACTTCACGACTACTACATAATAAAGGACGTGAGTGAGTTATGTGATCAATGTATAATTTAGTGATTCTTAGTTTAGTTTACTTTACGTGTTTTTGACTTGTTTTACTTGTTGTTGACTTGTTTTACTTGTTCTTGACTTTTTTACATGTTATTGACTTGTTTTACATGTTCGGGACTTGTTTTACTGTTTCATGTTTTATCATGTATTTCTTAATGTTTCATGTGTTCTTGATTAAAGTATTTCATGTTTCATAATGAGTAACTTTCCAAAAAATAGCAGGGTTCCATATATAGCAACTTTCCAAAAATAGTAAGTTTCCATAAATAGTAAGTGTCCAAATATATAAGGTTTACATATTTAGTAAGTTTCCAAAATAAGAAAGTTTCCATAAATAGAATTTTTCCATAAATAGCATGTTTCCATAATTAGTATGTTTCCATAAATAGCATGTTTCCATAATTAGTATGTTTCCATAAGTCATAATAAGTTTGTTTAGTAAGCATGTGATATTATCTAAAGCTTAATAAATATATTTATAAGTCATAATTAATTAAATGTTATAACATAGTAAAGTTTATTAATAAATAAATACTTTAGTCTAACCTGACAATTATTAATTAATAATATAATACATGCTTTATAAATGATTATTAATCAATAAATAACTTGATTTTATACTAGTAATACTTTACCATAACTTGATATTGTATAATTAGATTAAAGTAAGATATTAATTTAATTAAACCATGGTTAACATGTAATTAATAATTATGCTAAGTCCTTTATCAAATTAAATAAATGTGTCATGTAATTTATCATGAATAATTATAACATAATTATTAAAATTCTAAGGTGAATTTAATTAAATGCACTATGTTAAGTTTCCATGAATAATTATATCAAAATGATTATATCCTAAGTCGATGATTAATTTAATTGATTATAACATGATTTTTATTAATATAACTAATCAAATTAAATCTAAATTAACCCAAAGTTAATTTAACAAAACCTATAACCGAACACACCATAGATGTGTGTTTCGGTTTACCCGAGCCTGAATCAAAGCCTACTAACACTACTATGTCTCGGTCGCACAAAACCAACAAACCATCACCACAACCTTGCGGATGTGGCTTCTTGCCGCCGTCGGCCAACAGCCACCGGTTGCCACTGCTGGCACAACACACCCACCGAGAGCCAAAGGCTCCTGGTTGCCACTGGTCAACCAACGTTCCCCCTGTTTGGGTCTTTTTGCTTACGGCCGACAAAGGAGCCCAGCCACCGTGCCCATTGGCCGACGGCTGCTAGCTTGAAAATCAAACCGAGATCAACCCCTTGGAAAAAGGGTTCTCGGTTCTTGAATCTTGTGTAAAATCCAAACAATACCCGATTCCCGTCTCTAATTAATAATTATATACCCGTGTTCATTACCATTCTATTTAATTCGTGACTAATTGTAAATAATATATAAAAGAGAAAAGGATTTTGATGTTACCGAGGTAAATGGATTAAATCATGAAAAAACGCGTGCACCCTCGTATTATTAAAGATCGAAATCAACTTCATTGCTTATTTATATCCTTAAGGACGGCGTCCATTTTACCTAGGGCAAGGGTTTCTATAGTTTTCTTTGTAACTTGAAAATGAAAAGCATTTGGTTATTTCCTGTGTTTTAATTTTTAACCATGGGTCGGGCCTTAGGCCCTTGTGTTTCTTTTCCTTTTTATGCCGGCCAAACAAACACCCTTTTACATATTATTTTGTTTTATGTTTTATTTATTTCTTGTGTATTAAATTTCATGACATGAGTCCGTGTTATTATTTCGTGTTAATTCTTGTCGTATATTACATTATTTATACTTGTTATTTAAATACGTAATAATATATGTAATACTTGTCTTGATACATTAAATATTCATGATACGCGCCTAAAATAATTATAAAGTTTTAATTAATCCGTGTTTTCGTGTACTTAATATATTTATGTATTTTATGCAGGTTTCACAACTCTTCCCCTCTGAAAAGAATAATTCTTCCTCGAATTAGAAACGTGGTATGGCCGAAAATAACATGTACGTGACGTGGCTGAAGAGGACATGGAACGTGACGTGGCTGAAAAGAATATACCCTGATTATTGAAGGGAATGAGGATAAGAAATCCAAATGGGCACCTCCGATTCCCAAATGGCTTCCCGCTCGGGATGGTTCCTCCAAGAGATCTTGACGAAAGAAATAATCTTTGTCTTCATGACCCTGTCTTGACGATACGAAAAAGTTTCTAGTTCTTTAACATACGATGAATCCTTATGAATCTGATCGAGTGGATACGAAATAACATATAGGATACATGAAACGATACGATACGAAATAAACTGAATTAATGTTATTAGTAACCTTTGGGCAATGATGCGTGAGACATATCGAAACGTAGTACGTGAAAAATTTTGAACGTGATACGTAAATAATTGTGAACGTGATACATGGAGATATGGCGAATGTAATATGTGAAACATATGGTGAACGTGATACATGCGACACATTGTGAACGTGCTATAAGAAACATAGGGTGAACATGACACGTGAAACATATCATGAACGTACGATAACTAAGGAGGTAACGCCAAACGATACGAGATGTGACGTGAAATGTGACGTGAAACGTCTGCCTGAGGATGGAATGTTGTGTTAAACTTGAGTCTGGCCTCCCAAGCTTTCTTCAAATCTTTCCAGAACGAAATGTGAAACGTAATCGTAAAATAGAATACGATCATGAATGTGAACAATATCATGAACGTGAGTGGGAAAAGCAAATTGTGAAATGGATTAAGGACGTGAACGCGTACAGGGTCATGATCGCGAACGTGAGACGTAATTGTGAGCGTCAACGTAAACGTGAACGTTAACGTAAATTTCTAGCTGATATGATTGTTGACGAAAAACCATGAAATCGTACGATCTCTTGCTGAACTTCCCACAGATCTACTAAATGTGTAATCCTTTCGGATGAAAGAAAACGTATAGGCTAGGATAAATTGTTGAACGACAACCTAGATAGCATTGTGCTTCTTCTGAGCCGGCGGTTGTCCGGTAACAAAATCCATGGAGATTGTTAATGCAAATCAATGCCTAAAAACATTGTTAGTATTAATTAATCTTTCTTAGTTTTGATCACGACAAATTACAAAGACGTTTATTGTCAAACACAATCTTAAAACAAATTATTTAACAACAATATCATCAAGGTAATAACCATTACACTAACATATCTTAATCATGCTTAGTGATCATAAAAGTGATTAGCCGTAAAACTCACTTTTGTCAAATGTAACAAAAGATTTTTAATAAACTTTTTATTTTTAAGAAAATGTTTTCTTAAAATTAAAATGTAAATGTGAATATGGCATATTCCAAATGCCATAAGAATATCCTTTGAAGGTTTAAACAGCCTCAGATATTTCAAATTCACTAAAATACAAAAAGGAGCGGAGTCTAGTACCCGCGGTTCCTTAAGTGCCTACGCGGTTCCTTATCGATAAGGAACCACCTGGGTAGATAAGGAACCGCCCCAAGATAGCCGTTGGCATTTGTCTTCTATAAATAGTGGATCAAACCTGCATTCTCATCAACCCTTTTGGACATCTCTTTCAGCCTTTTTTCTCCTATCTAATCCTAGTCGTTTGTAAATGATCACTTAATGTGTTAAGAATGTTTACTCATGATTATCTTCTTGGTCTCTTTCTTTACATTGTCCAAATAGAAGATCACTCACACACTTGTGATGTGATTAAATATGAAGCATTGATGAAGATCACCTTCTCCTAAAGATCTAGTCATGTTCATCATTTGTTTATGTTAGAAGTAATTAAAGTTATGGTCATATAATATATCATTGCGAAGCTCGTGAAAAATGTTACTTAATGATGTCGAGAGTTTTTAGTTATTATTTTTTATGTAACGGGATTTAGTCCCGAACACAAAAATGAGGAAGGCCTCCTAAACATTTCTTACTTAGTAAAAAGGCGTCCTATACCTCATTTGTGTGTGTGTTTTTCTTTCATTTTATAGTTTTAAGAGAGCGAAAGGTGTGTTTGTTTTCTCTCACTAGGAAATTACCAACACTTTGTATTTCTTTTCTTCATCTTAATCTAATCTTTCTTTTTTGGTTTAATCATCATCATGTTATTCATGTTTAGTTAGTCGTGTGATTTAGTTCTACAAGTGGTATCATTCACCTAGGGATTGGTAGTTAGCTTTGGTGTTGATTTAGTGTTGATTTTGGATTTCGATCTTGTGGGTTTTTGGTTTTTGGTTTTTTTGTGGTTTTTTCTAAAATGTTTCTATCTTCGGAAAGGGGTTTATGTTATCCGAAAAAGTACAAGAATTTCGAATTACTGATCTTCGCAAAATGGTTAAGAGTTATTCCGAAGAAGTTAGGTTATTCCGAAACACTGTTTTTCGGAAAAAGGTTTTAGTATTCCGAAAAAGTTGTTTATTCCGAAGAAGAAGGTTTATCCGAAGAAAGGATTTATCCGAAGAAGGTTTATCCGAAGAAAGTGTTTTATCCGAAAAGAGGAGTTTTTCCGAAGAAGGTGATTTTTCAGAAAACAGGTAATTATTCCGAAGATATTCTTTATTCCGAAAAAACCATCTTATTCCGAAAAAACTTGTTATCCGAAAATAACCATTTTTCGGAAAATTTCCTTTTATCCGAAAATCTCACTGTTATCCGAAAAACACCATTATTCCGAAAAATTGCCATAATTCTGGAAAAGTGGCATTTATCTGAATCAGTGAAATATTCCGAAAAGGGGTCTTTTATCCGAGAAGGTTCTATTTTCTGAAAATCCTCCATATTCCGAAGAAGGGTCTTTATTCCGAAGAAATCCAGTTTTTCCGAAAAACTCTGTTTATCCGAAAATTGATGATTTTTCCGAATACACTGATTTTTCCGAATATACTGATTTTTCCGAAAATTCATGTTATTCCGAATATAGCCTTGGAATTTTTGGTTTCTGAAGAGCATTTTTTTAGGGGATTTAATCAAATTTAGGGTATTTTAACTACAACACTCTGCTTTCAACGAATTGATATCATGTTCTTCACACGACTTCTACGATGACGTCTCAACAAGATATTTATGATGCGGGTACTGAGAATCGTCCACCCATGCTCACGAAGGAGAACTACACTACATGGGCTAGTCGTCTCCTTCGTTATGCAAAATGTAAACCTTTGGGAAAATTGATTGTCATCTCGATTCAAAAAGGTCCGTATGTTAGAAGAACAATTCTTGTGCCTGGGGACCCTACGAATGCTAACCCAGTGGCTGACTCTAGTCATGAGAAAACGGATGAGGAATTAACTGAAGCTGAATCCAAACAACTCGATGCCGATGATCAAGCAATTCAAGTCATTCTCATGGGACTTCCTGAAGATGTTTATGATGCTGTCGATAGTTGTGAAACCGCACACGAGATGTGGCTTAGGATTCAGAAAATGATGAAGGGGAGTGAAATCGGTTTACAAGAAAAGGAAACCAAGTTGCTTCGTGAATGGGAGAAATTTACGTCTACTGAAGGGGAAGAAATTGAACCTTACTATCATCGGTTATCAACCTTCATGAATAATCTTAGAAGTAACAAACATTAACCTGCACAAATTGCTACCAACATCAAATTTCTTGATAATCTTCCTTCTGAATGGTCACGACATGTCACTCTTTTCAATCAAACCAAGGATCTTCATGTCGTGGACTACACTCAAGTATATGATTATTTGAAGATGAATCAAGATGAACCTAACGAAATTAGGGCTGAAAGATGTGCCAAAACACAAGATCCATTGGCTTTTATGGAAAACTCTCAATCATCTATGTCATATCCCATGGTACCTTACCATCAACCCTCATCAAGTAACTTCATGCCACAACAACAACAACAACAAAAACAACAACTCACCTCTTATGGATATCAACTTCCTGCTGCTGTGAACTACTTACAACAACCCATAGCCTGTTTTGATGACATCACCGATCCTAATCATGCGATTAATACTGGTCTTGCACTTCTCGCAAAGGCATTCAAATTTACCATTAACCCCACCAACAACAATCAGAGAATCTCCTCGAACACTAGAAATAGGCAGATTGCTCAACCTTTCATGAATACGAATCAAGATCGCCAATTGGTAGCTGCTGGGAACACGGGGACACAATATGGTCAGAATGCTGGGCAGACTGTTGGGAATGCAGGAAATCAGTATGGACATGTCCGTGGTCAGAATTCGAATGTTCCAAATGCGGGAAATCAGAATAGGTTAGTAGTTGTGCCAACGGTTGGTAATCATATTGGAAACATTGTGGCTGCAAGGGCTGAGAATACTGGTACGGGAAATGGAAACGACAATCGTCATGTTCAGTGCTACAACTGCAGGGGATTTGGTCATTATGCTCGAGATTTGCACAGCCAAAAAGAAGAGGATGCTGCTTATCTTCAGACTCAGCTTCCCATAGCACAAAAAGAAGAGGCAGGGATTCTACCTCAAGCTGAGGAATTTGATCTTATGGCTTCTGCTGCAGAATATGACGAGGAAGAGGAGGTGAATGACAACTACATCTTGATGGAAAACTTACAACAAGCATCTACTTCAGGAATGCATGTTGACAGAGCTCCCGTTTATGATTCAGATGGTCCCTCTGAGGTACACCCACGTTTCGATGATAATGATATATATAGTACGTCTAATCAGGAGGAGGAGCATACTGAGATGCTTGAGCCTTACATTGAGACACACGGGGATCACACAAATCATAGTAATATTATTTCGAATGAGCCCAGTGTGGACCTTAGTGTGGATCAAGTTGCCCAGCCTAGAACCCTTCCTGATGCGACACATGCGTATTATAAATCTTTATTTGATAAGCTTGATAAGGATGTTGACCATGCTACGGTGGTTAATAATAAGTTTAGATAAACTAATGCCAAATTGACCACTGAGCTTGCGGGATATAAGGAACAAGAGAAAAGTTTTAAAATTCATCAGACTAAAATTAAAGAACTTGAACAAGCTCATGCCACATCGGTTTATCAAGAAAAATGCACAACAAAGAAATTAAATTCCTTACATTTAAGTATTGCTAAAAAGATAAGCGAATTGAATGATGAAATCACCTTTCTTAATTAACAGCTTTCAACTGAAAAATCTACTATTTTGGATTTACAAGAAGAACGAAAAAAGCTGAAACATTATTTCAAAATTCGAGAAGATGGACTTCTTGAGGATTTTGGCAAAGCTCAGGATATGATTAGAGAATTAGACAACCTTTTGGTAAAATGTGGCCAAACTATGCAGACGATAAATATGCTCGCACCAAAAGTGAATGAGATAAATTACACTCGATCAAATTGGCTTTAGGTTGTCCTCTTCCTCCTAATCCTAGATAACTTAAGCAAGTTCAAGCCATAAATCAAACTCTATATAATGGTAGTGTGCTCTTGTCTGCTGAGCATGATCCTCCTAGTGTGCATGATTCCGAGGAAACTACTAAACTTGCAGTAGAGACTCGTTTAAGAATGAAAAAGCTTGATAAAGAAGTGACACCTGTTTATTATCCAAAAGTTAATCCTCCAACTGTTTTTGTTCGGTCTAAAACGAGTACTAAAATGCTTCTGCTCCTAAGTGAGGAATTGTCTGATGACCCTCCTAAACTGAGTATCATACGCCGATTTCTAAATGATCTTAAAGATAACTTTGTCTTCCTTAAACGTGTTGTTAATTCCAAAATCACTGGAGGAAATTTTACATCACCTGTTCAGATTGAGGTTCAGAAAATTCTTCAAACTGAAATTAGTCCGATTATTAATCAAGTTGATGCTCGGTTAGGAAATTTGGAAAACGCTTTTCTAAAAGAATTTGCCAACTTTGTTGAAGACTTTAAATAGTTGGCGAAGGAAGCTGATGAATCTCTTGATAAAATCAAATTTTTAGAAAACGATCTTGAACGCCTCTCTAAAGCACGTGATAGTATTGATAGTAGCCCTGTTGAGTTAGGTACCTCTGTGTTGCAATATGAAAACCTCCAAACTGAGCTTGATCTTATGAAAGATAAAATGGAATCTTATGTCATTAAAAAGGATAAAGAATTCACCGATATTTAGAATAAATTTGTGAAAAATGTGATGAATGCAAATATGACAAGATTTCGTACAAAAAAGCTTACAATGAAATGCAAGAAAAAATCGTACATTTGACAGCTCAGTTGGGAGGTGCTCAGGGAAATAATCTGGCTTCTTCTAGGTTAGAGAAGGCCAGTGATGGGAATGATCAGAAGCTTAAGGTTAAGATTGCTGATTTAGAATCTGTTGTTGTTTCATATAAGCGGGCTGTTGAACAAAGTATGTCTGTCTATCAGAAACTCATCGATAAAATATGTGAGAACTGTAAGTTAAAGGCCTTGTTAAAAGATAAGACTTCTTTGACTAACTCGATAGTGGACACGATGATTCAGAAACCAGTATCCTCGGGACCCACTCGTATTGCTGTAACACCGTTTCCCAAGGCTGCTGGAATGAAAACTGTTGTTATTGCCCCAGGAATGTTTCGCGTTAGACCTTCCTCTCAAACTAGGGTAGATATCTCTGTGCCTAGCAACCAACGTAAAGCAAGCATTAGGATAAAACCGACCACTATCGCTCAACCACAAGTCATTGATTTAAAAAATGCTAATTCTAACAAGTGTGTGTCTTTTTCTACGGGAAGGAACACCTAGACTAAGAGCAGAAGGCCACAGCCTACGAGCAATACAAGGAATGATAGGGTCCCTTTTGCCTCTAGAAGTATTCGTCCCAAGGATAATAATGTGGAAGTAGAAGAACACCGTAGGAATTTACCGTTTTTTATTCATAATAAGAAACTTAATTCTTCTGAATGTAATGACTGTAAACTTGCTATTCAGAATGAAAAATCTGAAGTTATTTGTGCTAAATGTAATAAATGTTTCTTTACTTTTAGTCATGATGTTTGTGGTTTGACTATGAATGGTTTGAACTATGGTGGTTACACTCCACTTGACAAGCTTTCTATCAGCGAAACACATAGCACTCCTAAGGCTAAAGTGTATGTTCAGAAAACTAAGCAGGTAGGGACCATTGAATGTCTTGCTACGCCTAGAAGTCCTAGATTTACCGCAAAGTGGTTGCCTATAAGAAGATAATTTGCCTCTAATGGTCATGTTATTGATACTAGTAGATCTCATACTGACAGTGAAATGTCGGTATGTAATATGGCTTGATAATTACCTAACCATAAAGGAACCTATTTCTTCTGGTGCGTGGACTCGGGTTGTTCTAAACATATGACTGGGAATCGAAGCCTTCTCAAGAACTTTGTATGGCGTTTTATGGGAATTGTTCGATTTGGAAATGATCATGTTGCTGCAATTCTAGGCTATGGTGATCTTCATTGGGGAAATATTATCATCACCAGAGTATCTTTTGTTGATGTCTTGGGACACAATTTGTTCTCAGTTGGGAAATTTTGTGATTCAGATTTGGAAGTAGCCTTCAGAAGTCATACATGCTTTGTTAGGGATCTTGAAAGAATTGATCTGTTGAAAGGAAATCATACCACCAACCTTTACACCATTGATCTTTTTCAAATATCTGTTGCATCTCCAATTTGTCTCATGGCCCGGGCAACTTCAACAAAGTCATGGTTATGGCATCTGTAACACCCCCAAATATTCATACTTTAGTTCAGCGGAAGAGTCGTTGGTGTTACGGGATAACACATTACTCAAATCAAAGACAACGCTTAAAAATCGCGTCGTTTAATAATAAAGCATTTTCCATTCATAAATATCAAATTACATAGGTCCCAAGTCATAGTATTTCATACAAATTTTAAAAATCATTTGAATGGAAATTGTTATTTAAGTGTGGGTCATAAATTCTTGTCGTCTTACCGAGAATTACCTTCAAGTACATGTGATAAAACATGTTAAAAGAAAAGGTCAGTGAAAACGCCGAGTGAATTTATAGAGTTTAATAAACCATTAATATATCATCGGTATAAAATTATTACCGAAAATTATTTAGTACAAATCTTTGTTGTAAATCATAATATAGGCTTTTGCCTTCAAAACCATTATACGAACCAATGTCGTAAAAACATCATACAATACATTTTGTAACGTTGTATAGAGTTTAATAAAAACAGTTATATAAATCCAAAATACGAACATAATATCAGTAATAAGACCCCGTATTGCTAGTCAAGCAATATATTGTAATTCAATGCGTATATCAGTATTTTTGTTATTGGATAATTATAAGCCGCATGACATTGCTACCTTACTATAACAAAGAACGGGTAGCTAACCCGAAATTCATTTTCCCATATAAAATAGCTTGTTGTCACAATAATCACGCTTATATAAATCTTCTCATACATAAATTCTCTTACCAATCAATGTGGCACGACGGGGATCAACCGTCAAGGCGCGAACTGGGGTGATCTTCCCCAAATAGTACTATTATATGCATAACCGTCTACCAAATCCCGGTAGTTCACAATTCATTCTAATGGGACTTTTAGAGACATAACCTAACTAATAATAATCCATTTCATTTCATTCATCGGGTCATATAATCATTCATCGGGTCTAATAATCATTCGGGTCCATATCAATGAGCAAACAATCGGGAAAACTGGTGTACTATTTTATTAAAACAAACATGTTATCTCCCTCAAGGGTTTATAAAACATTTCATAAAACATTTAAAAGAGTGCGAGGCTATGAACTCACGTTGATTGGGAAAGGAGGGTTATCGGCGATTTGGATGTACGGTACGTGCTTCAATCACGGAAACCTAGACAAATAATACTCGGTCTTAGAATCTTGTCCAATGACTTTATAAAAACAATGGTTACATATATATGATGACTTTGTAAGTATGATGATCAAGTGGGATTTTATCTCTTCTTACACATTATTGTGTTATGTGTTAGTAAATTTTTAGACTAGTTACACTAGTTTTAACTTGTTAATACATTAAGGCCCAATAAGCACATTATAAGCCCAATACATTATATTAGTCCATTTTATACTTTTAATACCAGGCCTATACTCATATGTTGGGCCCAAATGGGTTAAGTCCAATGAGTAAGTCCATTAGTGTTTAGCTAAACTATGGTCCGTTAATGTCCATGAGTTATAAAGCTAGGGTTTTATCGGTTTTTACTTGTCAAATGTACTTATACATCATTATATGAGTTATAAAAGTTTACATTAGACGGGCCGACCGTCTAAGTTTTAATTGACGAAAACGTTAATCTTTTGATTTTAGCCGAAAAGACATAAAACTTATGTATATAGTTGTATAACTTATAAAACATATCAATTTGTAATTTTTATAAAATGTCACATTTACTTATCAAAGTATATACTTATTTATAAGTAATATATAAGTTAGTGGGTTTTAGGTATACATTTTATATTAGTTTTACTTGAGTGCTAATTTTATAATATATACTTTTATTTTACAAATCTAGTTATGAAATTCACTTTCACCATTTTTGCCATATCTTGAGTTCTACAAGGAGATAGAAGCTCAGTTTTGGGCAGCAGAAACTACATATATGTGCTACAATTAACTCTACTTTAGCTACGGCTCTATCATCCTCTAGGTGTCTCTAATAATTCGTCCAAAACAGACTATACAGATTTGAACTTTAATAATGTTTTGATCATATCTCACTCATTTTATGGATTCCATTGAGTGGCCAAATCTCACATATTTAAAAGTCACATATCTTACTGTATATTAAATTATCCAAGTCATTTTAACAAGTTATCATATGGTTCTTTACTGTTTTATACAACCTACTATTTTAGACATGATTTTAACATCTTTTCATGTAGCTTTTAAGCTTTTTAATCAAATCTATCAACACCAAATCCACACATAATATTTTGATCATCATTCATCATCATATACATATACATAAATGAAGAAAATACAAGATTAGATATTCAAAATAACAAGATGATAGGAAGAGATTGATCCCTATACCAATCAAGATGATGAAAAGATGAGATTTTAATGAACAAGGCTTTGTTCTTGTTACCAAATCTTCAAATTTAGCAAGACAACTTCTTGGGTCCTTCAAATGGATGAACACCTCCATGAAATAAGCCATTGAACTCCATGTAAACTCATTTTTAGATGTTACAATCACCTCCAATCAACAAAACTTCAAAAGGCTTCCATCTTGTGTAAGTTAAACACAAGTTTCATGGTTGAATTTTTGATGAAAGGGTGGTTTATGGTGGTGAGTGGGATGGCATATAGAGAGAGCTAGAGAGAGTTTTTGTGAGATTTCATGTAACTATGAGTTAGCTAGTTTGTGTTTTGGTGGTTTTATGTGTTTAGTGGTTTTGATCAAAATAAGAGGACAAGTGTCCTACAAGCTTGTTTAAGCTTAACACATAAGGTGTTGGTGGCTTGTTTTGGCCGCCACTTGTATAGGGGTGGGGCAAGTGTAAACTTGTCTCACCTCTATTATTTTATGGGTATTCCTCGATTCAAGTTTCCTCAATTTACGTGCCCTCGGGTCGTTTATACGAAAATGTTTTTATAAATTATTAATCAACGGCACAAAACGAATCTAATAAAAATTGTCTCATCAAAAACGGAGTTCAAAAACGTAAATACGTAAACCTAGGGTTTCCGGTTTAGTCGTAAAGGACGTTAAATTATGCATGTAAGTCCTAATCTCTTCTCGTAAATTTGTGATTTTATGAACCAACACAAACTAAAATTCCAAAATAATATTCGAGAATAAATTTATTTCCTGAAGTGTCGGACTGTCACCAAAAACGGTGTATGTAAACGTAAGCACGTAACGTAGAGTCCTCCGGTTTAGACGTAGTCGATGCTACTTTAAGATGTAAACCCAAATTTCTTCCCAAAAATGAGTGAGTTCATAATATAACATTAAAATAATGGTTTTAAATAATACTTGAGAATAAAATATCGACCATAAATTGACGGATTGTCACACTATTTACCCTTAAACAGGATCTTTGTCCTCAAATCAATTTATCTTACTACTCGCTTCTTATAGAGTTAGAGACACGTGGGTATTTCTTCCACATTCGGTCTTTTCTCACAAGTGTAATTCATTACAATACGCGAGTTTCATCAAACATAACTACGGGAATACGATCAGGCTTAATGTTGACTTACTTTCTCTATGCATGATGTTCACGGGTTTTTGATGAACGCAACTTGTCGCCGATCCAAACTTCATCAAGAAATAATCAGATTTTCACTTGATAGATAAATATCAAGTTTGATATATGAAACATAATTCACGCAGTTCTTGAAGTCCTAGAGTAGATCCAGCTTATATGCCTTTCAAACTAACTTTTACATTATCTCAATGGTCCTTGATAGGTGTGAAAACACCCATCCTTTTACCACTTAACTATAATAATAACCAAGCCAAAACGTGTATTTTATGTCGTAAATGTCGGAATTATGCGTTGTTTGTGTTTTTATTGTGTTTTAGGACTAAAAGATGAAAAAGGAAGAAAACACGGGCTTTTATCGAAGAAAAAGACAAAAGACGAAGTCAAAAGATTAAGAGTGCAAAAAGAACGGAAGTCCAAGACCTATTCTAAAGATTAATCGAAGAAAAAGTCTAATGATGGAAGTTTAATGAAGTCGAAGAACCAAGTCTAATAGAAGAAGAAAATTATAAGACGAGTTCTATTTATATCGACAAATCCCGAGACGACGTCGAGAAAGACAAAGAATTTAAATCGAGTCGAGACAAGAAGAAAGAGAGAATAAAGAATCATCACATGTACTCCTCCTATAAATACCCTCCTAATGAGTCATTAGGAGGGGGTTAGCTAGTAGAAAATTTTAGTTTTATTTTTGTAAGGTAAGTAGGAGTAGATTAATATACTTTCTCTCTCTAGTTTTTCTTAATGTTTTTCAAGCTTTCTCTTTAATCTTGTGTCAAATCTTTGATCTTTAATCTTTTACATTAAATTTTTTATCATTCTCATTCTTCCCTTCTTGTTTTAAATAATCTTTTGTTGATTTGTTTGATCTTTAAGTTTTAATCTTTATGTTTATTTCAATTTCAAGTGTTTTCAAAAGTTAATCTTTTTCTTGTAGTTTATCTTATGAATCTTTTTTATTAGTGTTTTGAAGGTTTCTTATTAGTGCTTATCTATTTCTTTTTATTGTTTGATTTGGTAAGTTTCGATTAGTGCTTATTTAAACATAGCTTATTCGATTTGCTTATTTCCATTTTATTTACGTCGAAAAAGGGGTACTTTTTCCTACTATTATTCCGACACCCCCGTCGGAAAAGGGTTTTGGATTCCGACGCCTTATTCCGATAGGTGTATCGGAAAAGGGTTTTGGGGATTCCGACCAGCATTCCGATTGGGAATCCGATGCCAGTGATTGTTTGACATTCGGCAGTTTCTGGTGTTTACATATTCCGATAGTTTGATTTGTAGTTATTCCGATACTTTCATTTTTAATACATTCCGATAGTTTTGTTTTAGCTTATTCCGATTGCTTTCCGACCGTAGCTTTCCGATGGGATTCCGACGCCAGGATATTCTGATGGAGTCCTAGTTCCTATTTTCTTTTCTTAGTTTTTTTATTATCGATTTAATTTTTCCCGCAAGTTTTACTTAGTGTTATTTTAATTGTCTTAACTTAGATTTATTTTGAGTTTGCATTTTTTATTAAGTTTTCAAAATTTACTTTTTAAAGTTTTAATTTTTCGTCATTTAGTTTTTAGTATTAGTTTTAAATTTCAAACTTCCAATTTTTCTTAACGACATTTACATTTGTTTTTACATGTTCATTTATATCTTCATTTTCATTTTACTTTAGTTTAAAATAGATAACCTTTTCCCTTTATATTCCACCAAGAACGACTGAGTCGCACGATTACTATTAATCAATTCGAAAAGACTGGTTTAACGAACTTTCATACTAAGTAAATCTAGTTATTAATTCCTTAAATAATCTTTAAGCTATTGTGTTGTTTGGTGCTGATTTTAGTTTTATATCTACTAATTTTGCATCAGTACTTAATATAAACCCTAGTATTGCGAATCCTTGGCTATTTTATAGAATTAGCTATTGGTAAGAAAGAAGAAGTTGATAGAATGTACCGAGGTTGTAAATTGGAATATGGAGATTTGGTTTTCAACATAGATTTAATACCCTTGGACATGGTAGTTTTGAGGTAATCGTAGGAATGGACTAGATATCGAGTCATAGATCGTGATCGTATGTCACGAGAAGGTAGTAAAATTACTAGTGGGAAAAGGAAGGATATTGTGTGTGCAAGGAGAGCATAGTCAAGGAAATAACTAGACACCGATGAGCACGAGATCCGAGGAACTAAAGATAAACTACATCGAGATCGTTAGAGATTTTTTGGACATATTTCAAAGTGATCTAACTGGTTTAACGCCACAACGACAAGTCGAGTTTCGCATCGACTTAATCCTTAGAGCAATGCCCGTTGCTAAAGCACCTTATCGATTAGCGCCCACGGATACGCATGAGTTGTGCGAGCAACTACAAGAGGTGCAAGACAAAGGATTCATTCGACCAAGTCATTCTCTATGGGGAGCGCCTATACTATTCATGAAGAAGAAAGATGGAGCGATACGTATGTGTATAGACTATCACGAGCTGAATAAGTTGACCATTAAGAATCATTATCCACTCCCTAGGATAGATGATTTGTTTGATCAACTGCAAGGAGCTCGATACTTCTACAAGATAAATCTTCAATCTGGGTATCATCGATAGTGAGTGCACGAAGATGACATTTCGAAGACTGCTTTTAGAACTCGATGTGGACACTTTGAGTTTACAATTATGCCATTTGGACTAACAATTCGTCATCAATATTCATGGAATTGATGAAACGACTATGCAAACCATATTTGGATAAGTTCGTCGTGTATTCATTAACGATATCCAGGTATACTCCAATACGAAAGAAGACCACGAGGAGCACTTAAGACTACTACTAGAGTTGTTGAGGAATGAGAAATTATACGGAAAATTCTCTAAGTGTGATTTCTGGTTGAAGGAAGTCCATTGTTAAAAGGAAAACAATAATTTTTTGAAAAATATTTTTTTCCTTGGACATGTTGTAAACCAAGATGGAATACATGTGGATCCAAGAAAGATCATAGCAGTGAAGGAAACTGAAGTACGATCATTCATAGGACTGGCTGGTTACTATCGACGATTCATAGATAATTTCTCTAAAATCGCCAAACCGCTTACGTCACTAACCCAAAAGAATCAAAAGTACGAGTGAGGATGAGTTTAAGAGGAAGATTTTCGAACGTTGAAGGACAAATTGTGCAATGCACCAATATTGTCATTGCCTGATGGAACTGAAGATTTTGTAGTCTACTACGACGCGTCAAATCAAGGATTAGGATGTGTTCTTATGCAAAGGGATAAGGTAATCGCCTACGCATCAAGAAAATTAAAAGTGCATGAGGAGAATTACACATCCATGATTTTCAATTGGGAGCCGTTATGTTTGCTCCTAAGATTTGGAGGCACTATCTATATGGAACGAAGAGCATTATCTATTCTTATAATAAGAGTCTTCAACACATATTCGATCAAAAGGAATTGAATATTGGACAAATGAGGTGGTTGGAGCTATTTAGTGACTACGAGTGCGAGATTAAGTATCATCCTGGTAAGGTAACGTAGTGTTCAATGCATTAAGTAGGAAGGAAAAAGTGAAACCTAAACGTGTGAGAGAAATGGTCGTGACGATAAAAAACAGAGTTAGAGAAATGATATTGCATGCTCAAGAAGAGGCACTTAAGGACAGAATATCAAAGAGGAATCATTTAATGGAAGGGCCCAATAAATGAATAAGAAAGACGATGGAAACCTAATGAGTATGTAAACGTGTAATTAATATCGTAAATGTCGGAATTATGCGTGGTTTGTGTTTTTGTTGTGAAATAGGTACAAAAGATTAAAAGGAAAGAAAACACTGGATTTCATGGTCATTTATCGAAGAAAAAGTCAAAGATAATGTCAAAGGACCAAAAAGTGCCGAAAGAATGAAGTTTGGAGGACTAAAAATACAGATTTGATGAAGGTTTTACAACAAGGACCATTTTTGCCAATCTCCAAAGTCATCCTCTAATAAACCACATTGAAGAGCACAAAATTGCGAAGCCAACGGTGCCGACCTCGCGTCCTAACTCCTCACGGTTTGTTTTCTATTAATTTTTAAAGTTTATTATGTTTTTAAATTAAATAAATAGTTTTTAATAATTAAACAATATAAAATAATATATATAAAAACATTTTTCCAAAATTTATTAAAATAAATAAAATAAAATCTTTATTAAAATATATAAATTAATTTCGTAATACATTTATTATTATTATTATTATTATTATTATTTATAAAACCATCACTTTTATTAACAACAAAAAAGGGATTTACAACAAACTGGATGGGAGTCGAGATACTATCTGCGCTCCCACCCCTTTAGCAATGGTAAAACCTATTCTATGGAAAATATGTACAGCAGCGCGCGCTCCAATGTCTTGAGCCTTAGAAAATCTCTGGATCCGCTTCAGCAACGCAACGTCATCTTCGTGTAACTCCCCTAAAGAAGAAAAGGAGAAAGGAAGAAACCCATATCCGAGAGCTGCACACTTAGCCAAATACTTGCTTCGTTTACGTTGTGCATCATCAATCACAGCTCGGCCGGGAACAAAGTCATTCATCCCCGTACGAGTCAAAGGAGAAGAACCAGTCAGATCAACGCACACATCTTTACCTCCCTCCCAAGAATAAAACAAAATATCTGTCGGACGTAAGACACTATCAGGTCCACCATCTAATCCAATATTAACTTTCTTTCCGACAGATTTCCCTGAACGGTAACATATATCAGCAAGAGTATCACGAACCAAATTGTGACGATGCTTAATCCCAACGATGCCAGCACACGATACGACATGATCCCCAAATGTATCCCCATCAAAAACCCTTGAACAAGCTGAACAGGGCTTCGAAACAGAGAACAAGGGAATACCTAAGCGATAGCACAAAACACATCGATAAGACCTCCCATTCATAGTCTGACCTAATCCAGGGATAGGAACCGTCCTAAGCCAGTCAGACGTATGATCCTCCCTCTGAGATGCCCATAAAGCCAACTGACGAGCAGATAAAGCGAAAGTGGATTCAGCATTCTTAATAACTCGAGCAAAATATTTATCTGCCATTTTCTTCATGAGTTTGGGGGCAGCGACCTCACTCACACTACTTAGAAAATCAATCTCCATAACCGAGTTAAACACACGTAAGGCATCATCAAACTGGAGTCCATAAGATCTAATATCAGTGTGTTGAAGTAACTTAGACTGTAAATCAGCTGACTGTAACCGAGAAGCAAGAAAAGCATAATGCAATACGTCACCCGCAGAATAAACACCCAACCCTCCAAAGGAAAAGGGCAACGTAGCAAGTCTCCACTGCCAATCACCAAATCCCGGTCCAGAAGCAACAACGATACGCTCCAAAGAAGAACGGAGTGCCAAATTAAAAGAACTTTGGGCAGACTTGAAAGCACAAGGTGAACAAGTACACATAGCAAAATATAACTTGGAAATACCGGCACAAGAACGAAGAAGCAACAACTCACATTGGGGGTCATTAATTTTGGCCACAACATCCATAAGCTCAATAGTCTTAACCGCACGCTTCAACACAAGCTGACTACAAAAATCAAGATCTACACTCGCAAGGGGGGGTCAAACGAAGTCAACCTAGCCACAGAAAGGGGTCAAGTAATTGTTAGTGCGTCTATATAATTGAAGGTAAGCTTTGCCTGATGGCTAACACCTTCGACTTTGGCAGCACCCACCCGAGTTCGAGCCTTGCTTGGACAAAGGCTTGGTGTATATTGCCATTGCCATGTGGCACCACCTTAGTGTTCCATGTGGCCGACCCGAACCAGAACCAGACAGGTCCAGACCAGGTCCAGACCCGAACCAGAAGCAGACCGGACCGGTTCAGACCGGCCGGTCCTGGCCCGGTCCAGACCTGAACCAGAACAAGACCCGGTTCAGACCGGTTCAACCCGGTCCAAACCGGATGACCTCAGTGATGACGTCAGCACCACGTGGCGGCTGGCCAATGCCAACGCGCCACGTGGCACTGACTTTCTCTGATATTTGCAGGTCCTAGGTATTGTAGCAGGTGGCGGCTGGCCAATGGGAGCTCGACACGTGGCAAGTCTGAGGTTCAGAAAGGCTGCGCTGACATGTCAGTCCTAGGTTGCAGGTGGCGTAGAGGTGGCAGAGGCGGCTGACGGCTGGCCATTGGGATAATGAAACGTGGCGGCGACGCCGCCACTTCAGTACGAGGTGTCAGGTGCCAGTGGCGGCTGACCAATCACAGCCCGCCACATGGTATTTCGATGAAAACAAGAAAGGGAATGCGTGTGGCAGACTGAATTATGCACAAGAATGAAGTATATACGAAAGGCTTCTAGAAGGACGGAGAAAACAAGAAAAAAAGAGGACAGCTGTCCTCAAAATATGCTTAGCCTCCAAGGAAATTAGTGTAGTAAATGACCAAAATATCCCCAATGTTGGCTCTACATAAAGTCCCCCTCTCCCCTTATTTTTTACTAGTTTTTGTTTTCACAAGTTTTTCTCTTAATATAGTTTACACATATTTATATTTTCTCTTTCAAGTTTGTAATAGCTTATCTAATAAGCTTTTTCATCTTTTAATAAAATTAATCTTTTAGCTTAATCTTGTTAATTAATTCTCATTCTTACTTTCTTTTTAATTATCTTTATAATCTAGCTTATTATTTGGGATAAGTTTATTTAACTTTTTCCTAATAAGTTAGATATATATACAAGCTTATTTTAAAGCTTATTGTTTCCTTATTTTAGTAGTTCTAGCTTATAGTGGAGTAATTATTTAATTAGTTTTTTAGCTTTTTAAATCTCATAAGTTTTAAGCTTGGGCTTACAACTTATTTATAAGCTAGCTTTTTATTTAAGCACTTTTAGTTTTTTATTAATTAGTTATTTAGATCTATTAGATTTATGTTTTAAAAATTAAAAATACTTTCAAAAAACAAAAAAAAATATTTAGATCTATTAGTTTTTTATATTAATAAGTTTAGATCTATAAGTTTAGAGTTTAAAATTTAAAGTATTTTTATAAAACCTTAAAAAATAGTTAGATCTATTAGGTTTTCAAATAGATTAAGTAGATCTATAATTTTTAGCTTTAAAATTTAAAATACTTTTATAAAACATAAAAAAATATTTTAGATCTATTAGTTTTAATTAAATCTCTTTATCATTTAATAATTATTGCTTATTATTCTAACCTTTTATGTTTTCTTTGATCTCGGCGTACCGATCTATCATTTTTGTAGAAGAGCTTATAGTTGATTAATTCGGTTCAAGTTGATATGGTTTGATTGATTTGGTTAGAGATTGATTTGAGAGGCCGTGTACTTTACGGTCCAAATTCGGGTTTTGCTTTTGATAGTTTTGGTATTGGGAGGCCGTGTACTTAACGGGCCGTATTTTGTTGATGTTTTTTGTTTAGAGCGGTTTTCTACGGACTACGTGTACTAAGTTCTCCTTTTTATTTTTCTAGTTTAATCGTTTTAGTTTTATTAATCAGATCGTTATAGTTTAAATTGTTTTTAATAAAAGTTATATTTTTTATAAAAATCGGTTTAATTAGTTTTAGTTATTATTATTTGTGTTAAAATAATTTGAAAGTTAAAAATTAGATTTCATTTAGATAAGCTCATAATTAGTAAAAAGTTTACACCTTTTTGTGTTTGTTAAGCTTATTAGTATATAAAGCTTGTAGCTTTATCATCTAAAAAGATTAATAAGTTTAAAAGGTTGAAACTTTATGCTTATTTTTAAGTTTATCTTTGTGAATTCATTTTTCGTCACTATTACATGATATTACGTGCTTGCATTAGATTAATTTCGCATTTAGATTTATTTTTAATTATAGTTTATTTTGATGCATCTAGATTTATATTTGTATTTTAATTTTTACGTTGCATTTTAGAGTAATTTTTAAGTAAATTAATTGCGCTTTTATTTTTTTATAGTCCTTAGCCTACATATTTTCCATATTTTTTGCTTAAATAGACATAGATTACCAAACAAGTATTATTAACCAAAAACAATTAATCTCTACGTTAAAATTGGAAATCAATTCGAGTCGAGTCGAGAAAAAACGGTATATTAAAAACCTATATTAAATTGGCGCCGCTGCCGCTTTGCTCGTTGCGATTGACGATTTTTCGTGAGATTATTTAGATTTTGGGATCCGTTCATTTTTTAACGTTATGTTTCTTTTAAAAAAAATAAAAAACATAAAAAAATAAAAAAGATAAAAATACAAAAAAATAAAAAATCATCAAAAGCGAAATTCTTTCCTAAGATTTGCGCCAAAAAAATTAAAAAATACAAAAGTAATACTTTTCCTAAAGTATTACACCAAAAATATTAAATATTATTGTTATTTTTCTTATTTCGATTTCTTTTGTTTTTTTTATTGTGAATATATATTTTTCTTAAAAAATACAAAAAGATTTTTCTTTTACTATAGATATTACATATAAGAACCTTGATACACAGTATTTCCATAAGTATTGCTTGCAATACCCCGTATTTGGAGGCCTTCCGGTTCCTTATACGTGTATCGATCAAACAAAAATAAAGGCAAAAATAGATAAATACTTTCGTTAAGCAATAATTCGAAAAATACAAACTTTAAGGTGAATAGAAAGGCGACGTGCTATAAAAGGCCGTCTAAGGGAAGCTAGGTACTTAAGTGCTTCGCGCCACCTCATTCCCCCCGTTCACTTGTAAGCATTTTGAGAAGGAAGGCTCATCGAGGGTTTTGCCGCACAAGTAGTATTACATACATATTTTTTGTAGCTTTTTAATATTGAACCTCGAGAGGGATAATCCTTTTCCTCTCAAAGTCGACCGAGGTCTCCTACCTCATTCCTCGAGTTTAGTTGTATGCGCACTCGCGCGCGTGCACACATACCGAGTGGTTTACCAAATATTTCTAATTCTTCCAAAAAGAAGAAAAAGAACAAAAAGACCGTAAATCAAGCCGATCCCGAGAATCGAGCTTTGAACAACACGATGGCAAGTGATAATCGACCAATGATTGAGATTTTACAATCTCACATTGAGGGAAATGATGACGCGATTGTGGTGCCGGATATTGGAGCGAAAATTTTGAACTAAAAACGGGTTTTATTCAAATGGTTTCCGCTACACCATTTTTAGGTCGTACTTATGATGACCCACACGCTCATATAAAACGTTTCATACAATTGGCAAATACCGTCAAATACAATGGGGTGCCACAAGAGGCCATTCGTTTACTCCTCTTTCCTTTTTCCCTCGAGGGACAAGTCCGGATTTGGCTTGATAAGGAACCACCCCAAAGTATCACCACATGGGTGGATTTAGAGACCAAGTTCATTAACTAATTTTTCCCACCATCACGGACCACCGCTTTAAGGAATGACATCATTACCTTTGAACAAAAATATGGGGAAACGTTTAGTGAGTCTTGGGACCGTTTTAAGGAGCTTTTAAGAAAATGTCCACAACATGGTTTTACAAAAGTGCATCAAATCAATACGTTTTACAATTGTTTAACTTTAAATGACCAAGACTCACTTAATAGTGCCGTGGGGGGTAATATTCTTGTGAATTCCATGAACGAGGCTTGGGCAATCATTGAAAACAAGGCAAAAGTTCAAACCAAGAGTGTAAGGGCTATAATGGCTAGTGCTAGTGATAATGAGACTAATAATCAAATTCAAGCACTTACTTCAATCGTGACAAAACTTGCCTTACACATTCAAAACACACCCACTACACATGTAAACGCCTTAAAAGAAACATGTGAAATGTGTGAAACTTGTGGTGGACCGCATTCATACTATAATTGTGATAAGGTTTATGACCCATCTCAACAAGAAGTGTATGCTTATAACACTAATGAGAGGGTGCATTTTAAACCGAATGTCGATGTGAACAATTTATCTTATAAATCGACTAACTATTTGGCTCCCTCGGGTTTTGTAGCTCCACAAAGACCACCCCCACCCGCACAAAATAAGAACCAAGGTCCTCAATGGGGTAATTTTCATGGGAATTCAAATACAAGGGGTTTTAATCAAAATCAAGGGAACTTTCAAGGGCAAAACCAAGGGTTTAATAATCCAAATCAAGGCTTTAATAACCAAGGTTTTCAAAATTAAGGTTTTCAAAATTATAATCAATATCAAAACCAAGTTTTTCCTAATCAAGGGTTTAACAATCAAGGGTATAATCAAATGAACATGCATAATCCTCAAATGGACTTGGTTCTACAAAAATTAACCGAACATGAGCGAACCATGAAAGAGATGAAAGAATCGACCGATAGGAAATTTATGCAAATTCTTTAAACCCTTCATCCCCAAGGTGCCTTCCCTTCTAACACCTTGACCAATACTAGGGCTAACGTTAATGCCATTAATACTAGGAGCGGTAAGACCACCGAGAACCTTCTTATTACCCACCTAACCAAGGACCCGAGATTGTTTCTACTTCTACCCACCCTCCTTCACCTTCTACTTTTGAGATACCACCCTTGATGCCTTCGTCTACACCTTATGTTCCACCTTTACCTCAATCTTATACCACCCCTTCGGTTCCCAAACCAATTCCTTCACCTTTGATTTCTACCCATCCTCCACCAAAGGATGTGAGTTAGTAATCCACTCCAAATCCTTCCTCTCAACCCAATATACCTTATCCCTCAAGGTTGAGGAAAGAGAAACTGAAGAATAAGGATATATTCAAGTTTCGAACTTCCTAAAAATGTTCAAACAATTGAATTTTAATATCACCTTTGCCAAGGCTCTCGCTCACATGCCTAAGTATGCTAAGATGTTTAAGGACCTTTTACGTGATAAGGAAAAATTGCTCGATATTGCCAATACCCAATTGAGTGAGAATTGTTTCGCGGTTCTTTTGAGAAAATTACCGGTTAAGTTAGGAGATCCTGGTCGATTCCTTATTCCTTGCAATTTTCTGGGTGTAGAGAATTATATGACTTTTGCGGATCTCGGAGCGAGTATCAATATTATGCCATTGTCCGTGTGGAAACAGTTATCTTTACCCGAGCTAGTCCCCACTCGTATGACTTTGGAATTAGCTAACCGTTCGGTTGCTTATCCGGTGTAGATATCCGAGGATGTGTTTGTAGGAGTCTACAAATATCTTTACCCGAGCTAGTCCCCACTTGTAAGCGCGGGACTTCTCATTCACCTCATGTTGAGACCGTAACTTCTATTGCTCCATCATTGACTCCGTTTGGAGAAAGTGACTTTCTTTTACAAGAATTTGAAGCAAGTTTAGGGGACGTGGACTTAAAATATGACGATTCTCCCACCAATTGGGAAGAAGACATTCGTACCACTGAGAGACTTCTCAACGAGGACCATATTTCTCCACCTACTCCTAAGGAAGTTACAAACGATGAACCAAATTTGACTAAGCCTTCCACCGACAATCCACCAGATTTAGAGCTTAAGGATTTATCGTCTCATTTAGAATACGTTTTCTTAGATAACAATGATAAGTTACCCGTTATTATTGCTAAAGACTTAAAAGAGGATGAAAAATATCGACTTATCGATGTGCTTAAAGATCATAAGAAATCAATTGCTTGGAAAATCTCCGACATCCGCTAAATTGATCCTAACTTTTGCACTCATAAAATTCTCATGGAAGATGACTTTAAACCCGCAATCCAAAGTCAAAGAAGGGTTAATCCAAAAATTCATGAAGTCATTAAGAAAAAAGTTATCAAACTTCTAGATGCCGGCATGATTTACCCTATTTCGGATTCGCCGTGGGTTAGTCCCGTCCATTGTGTGCCTAAGAAAGGCGGAATGACCGTTGTTCCCAATGAAAACAACGAGTTGATTCCTACTCGACTTGTAACGGGTTGGCAAGTTTGCATAGACTATCGTAAGCTCAATGATGCCACTCGTAAGGATCATTTTCCTCTTCCTTTCATGGATCAAATGCTCGAGCGTTTAGCGGGTAATGACTACTATTGCTTCTTAGATGGTTTTTCCGGATATTTACAAATTCCTATCGATCCAAAAGACCAAGAGAAAACCACATTCACTTGTCCTTATGTAACATTTGCTTACAAAAGAATGCCTTTCGGCTTATGCAATGCTCCTGGGACTTTCCAAAGGTGTATGATGGCTATATTCCATGACATGGTTGAATAAACTATGGAAGTCTTTATGGACGATTTCTCGGTCTATGGTGATTCTTTCTCTTCTTGCCTTGCAAATTTAGAACTTATGCTTAAATGGTGTGAAGACACTCATCTCGTTCTTAATTGGGAGAAATGCCATTTCATGGTAAAAGAAGGCATCGTCCTCGGTCATAAAATTTCAAAAGCCGATATCGAAGTCGACAGTGCTAAAGTTGACGTCATTGCTAAGTTGCCTCCACCTACCACCGTCAAAGGAGTTAGGACTTTTTTAGGTCATGTGGGATTTTATCAACGTTTCATTCAAGATTTTTCTAAGATAGCTCGACCAATGACTCATCTCTTAGAGAAAGATGCGCCTTTCATCTTTTCTCAAGATTGTCTCGACTCTTTCGAAACTCTTAAAGGTAAATTAACTAAGGCACCGGTCTTAGTCTCTCCAAATTGGGAGTTACCTTTCGAGCTCATGTGCGATGCTAGTGATTTCGCGGTAGGAGCGATTTTAGGTCAAAGAGTTAACAAACACTTCCAACCAATCCATTATGCTAGTAAGACAATGACCGGGGCTCAATTGCTTTATACTACTACCGAAAAAGAGCTTTTAGCCGTAGTGTATGCTTTTGAGAAATTCTGCCCCTATCTTGTTCTTTCCACCACCATCGTTTACACCGACCATTCCACCTTGAAATACTTGTTGACCAAGCAAGATGCTAAACTGAGACTCCTTCGTTGGGTTTTGCTATTACAAGAATTTAAAATCAAAATTCGTGATAAAAAGGGAGCGAAAAACCTAGCCACAAATCATCTTAGTAGACTCGAGGATCCTTATCAAGGGGAACTTCCAAATCAAAAGATTAATGAATCTTTTCCCCTTGAGACCTTAATGTCTATTTATTCCAATATTGATGATACCCCCTGGTTTGCGGACATGGCAAAATATTTAGCGGGTGGTGTTCTTATCGAAGGGTTAACGTCCCAACAAAAGACATAATTCTTTAAGGATGTTAAGCACTATTATTGGAATGACCCTTATCTTTTCAAGAAATGTGTAGATCTTATCATTCGTAGGTGTGTTGATGGGTCGGCAGCTTTACAAATCCATGAAGCTTGCCACAAAGGACCCACCGGTGGTCACTTTGGTCCTAACTACACCGCTAAGAAAGTTTTCGTCTCCGGATTCTATTGGCCCACCATTTATCATGACGCTCATGAAATGGTTAAGCATTGTGATGCTTGCCAAAGACAAGGAAAGATCACACATAAACATGAGATGCCTCACAATTTCATCCAAGAGTGTGAAATCTTTGACGTATGGGGCATCGACTTTATAGGGCCATTTCCATCATCCAAAGGGAACAAGTAATCCTCGTAGCCGTTGACTATGTATCAAAATGGGTTGAAGCAAAGGCTTTACCTACTAACGATGCGAGGGTGGTTGTAAACTTCTTGAAACAATTGTTTGCTCGATTCGGCGTGCCTCGTGCTATTATTAGTGATCGCGGGACTTATTTTTGGAATGATCAATCGCACGAGTCATGGCTAAGTATGGTGTCAGTCATTGACTTTCCACCGCGTATCATCCACAAACTAATGGTCAAGCCGAGGTTTCCAACCACCGACTTAAGCGAATCTTATAGTGTACCGTGGGAGGGTATCGTACCTCATGGGCCGATAAATTAGATGATGCTTTGTGGGATTTCCTTACCGCTTATAAAACACCTATAGGTTGTACTCCTTATCACCTTGTGTACGGAAAGGCGTGCCACCTCCCCATATAGTTGGAGCATAAGGCTTATTGGGCCTTGAAATGGGCTAATTTTGACATAAACAAAGCCGGTGATCTTAGGAAAATCTAACTCAATGAGCTTAATGAACTTAGGAATGAGGCTAATGAGAATTCGTTAATCTACAAAGAGAAGACTAAGCTCATTCATGATTCTTAGATTAAGAACCGAGATTTCCACATTGGTGATCAAGTTTTATTCTTTAACTCTCGGTTGAAAATCTTTTCAAGAAAACATAAGAGCCGTTGGTCCGGTCCATTCATCGTGGCCCAAATCTTCCCTTATGGCACCATTGAGCTATCTCAACCAAATGGGCCCAACTTTAAGGTGAATGGCCAATGGGTTAAGTTGTACTTTGGAGAGGACATCTCTCATGAGATGATTCCATCCCTCTCCATGTTTCCCTTGAATTAAATTCGGGAAATCGAGTCGAGCTAGAGACTCGTGATAAATAAATCAAGCATCATTTAACTAGGATTAGTTTTTTACCTTTCCCGCCCTTTCCACCTTTTTCACCTTCACCCATTTCCACCAATAAGTGTAGGGGGAGCCAAGTAGGTTGTGTTTTGTGATGTTGTACAGGGATGTGTGCTTTAATGATCCACTTTTGGTGCTTTTGACGCAACCCGTGATCCTGTGTTCCCGTGTACCTGGTTTCTTCGATTCGTTTTTGCTATTGTGATTTAATTTGGTGTATAAATAAAACGTGGAAAATTGATTACTTTAGTTGTCTCTTACTTAGCAAGATTTAAACAACGCACACAATGTCCTAAGTGTAAGGGAGTTTACTTCCACATGCTTAAACATTGAGGACGATATTTATATTAAGTGTAGGGGAGACTTCTATCGAAGTAATAAGTGGCCTTTTCCATGAATATGTCCTCATTTTAACCGGAAAATTTATTTTTTTGACGTTTTTCAAAATTTTTTATCTATTTTGTCATCACCATCATATGTATATATCCCATAATAAAGTCAAAAATAAAAATAAATAAAATGAATAAATAAAATGGTTTTAACGAGTTTAGATGTCTTTGATATATTAGGCCCGTCGTGAATATTTTGACTCAACTGATATTTTAAATTGTGGAGAACGAGAAATGATAGAGTCAATGATAAGTTGTATTCTTTCATGAACTTATGTCAGTTAATTATGAGCTTTTTCTCCCATCACTTGTCAAATAAATAACTGCAATAAATAAGGTCGTACGATCTGAAAAGTTACTTAGCTTCTAGCCCAAAATTGTTTAAAAGTTGCTCGGGATTAATTAGAGTTCATAGCCAAGGAATAACTTATTGAAGCAGGACGCGAAGATTAGCGTATCCAAAAAGGCCCTAACAACGCATGAGGATATCCGAGTCCAAAAAGGTCCTCACAAGGCATGAGGATTCACTTTTTTTGCTAAAGATCCAAAGATGATGTGAAGATCATTAATCCAAATCAATATAAAGGATCAAGACATACGACGAGAAGCAATTACTCCCCTAAAGATCATGGAGAAGTCTATCCAAAAAGGCCCTAACAAGGTATGAGGATAAATAGATCCAAGTCCGAAAAGGAGGCGGATCGTTGTATATCAAAATCCTAAATAAAGAAGAGGATAAATGAAGAAGTCTGGTCAACATTTGAAGCATCTCTCACTCCTATTGAAGATGTATACCAAAATGAAGAGAAAACCATAATTTCAAGAACGTCTCTCAAGATTTTAAGTTTGAAGTCAATGCCAAATATCGATCCGAGAAAGGTCTCAAATCGTGAAACGAGCTATTCCAAGATATGAACTTTTTGAGGTTTCGAGAAGCCGTTTTAAATGATTTTTTCCTTTAGCTAACTATTGATTATATCGTCCTACTTTATTTTCGTCCTTAATAAACTATCGAAATAAGTAAAAAATGCATCCTCGTGATCATTCAAGACAAAAATAAAATATAAGAGATACACCGTAGAAATAAGGGGGTCTAAGTGAATAATTAAACCACATGAGTAAGTGTTAGTGGTACTAACTTATAATTACAATGATCTCGTTTATACGCTTGGTATGGGGAACGTGAAACTTGAGGGTGATTAATATTCATGACACCAAAAGCCCTAATTTAAGTCTTAGACTCCTTTACAAGTTTCTTCCATAAAACAATTTCAAAATTAATAAATTGAAGGAAATTGTTCTATCTTTTATCTTTTCATTGTTTTAAGTTTCTTTTCATTATAGTAGTGGTAATATATTATAATAAAGGCCGAGATGGGTTAATTATGATGAAAAATGTAAAATCGTGCTTTAAAATTGTGCATTGCGTGGGGACATTGCAATGGTCAAGTGTAGGGGATTTAATAAGTGTGTAAACACGTATCCTTTTACCACTTAAAACAATGAAAAACGAGACCAAAACGTGTAATTAATATCATAAATGTCGGAATTATGCTTGGTTTGTGTTTTTGTTGTGAAATAGGTACAAAAGATCAAAATGAAAGAAAAAACGGGATTTTGACGGTCATTTATCGAAGAAAAAGTCAAAGATAAAGTCAAAGGACCAAAAAGTGTTAAAAGAATGAAGTTTGGAGACTAAAAATGAAGATTTGATGAAGATTTTTCAAAAAGGATCATTTTTGCCAATCTCAAACTCATCCCCTAATAAACCATATTGAAGAGCACAAAATTACGAAGCCAACGGTCCCGACCTCGCGTCCTAACTCTTCACGGTTTGTTTTCTATTAATTTTTTAAATTTTATTAAGTTTTTAAATTAAATAAATAGTTTTAAATAATTAAATAATATAAAATAATATATATAGAAACATTTTTTCCAAAATTTAATAAAATAAATAAAATAAAGTTTTTATTAAAACATATAAATTAATATTCGTACCATATTTATTATTATTATTATTATTATTATTATTTTATTTTTTTAATTATAAACCATCACTTTATTAGAAACAAAAAGGGATTTACAACAAATTGGATGGGAGACGAGATACTATCTGCGCTCCCACCACTTTAGCGATAGCGAAACCTATTCTATGGAAAATATGTACTGCAGCACGCGCTCCAATATCTTGAGCCTTTGAAAATCTCTGGATCCGCTTCAGCAACGCAACTGCATCTTCCTGTAAATCACCTAGAGAAGATAAAGAGAAAGGAAGAAACCCATATCCGAGAGATGCACACTTAGCTAAATACTAGCATCGTTTACGTTGTGCAGCATCAATCACAGCTCGGCCTGGTACAAAGTCATTCATCCCCGTACGAGTCAAAGGAGAAGAACCGGTCAGATCAACACACACATCTTTACCACCATCCCAAGAATAAAACAAAATATCTGCCAGACATAAAACATTATCAAGTCCTCCATCTAATCCGATATTAACTTCCTTTCTGACAGATATCCCTGAAGGATAGCATATATCAGCAAGAGTATCACGTACCAAATTGTGACGATGCTTAATCCCAACGATACCAGCACACGATACCGCATGATCCCCAAATATATCTCCATCAAACACTCTCGAACAAGCTGAACAGGGCTTCGAAACAGAGAACAAGGGAATACCTAAGCGATAACATAAAACACATCGATAAGTCCTCCCATTCATAGTTTGACCCAACACCAAGATAGGAATCGTCCTAAGCCAATCCGAAGTATGATCCTCCCTCTGAGATGCCCATAAAACCATCTGTCGAGCAGATAAAGCGAAAGTGGATTCTGCATTCTTAGTAACCCGAGCAAGATATATATCTGCCATTTTCTTCATGAGTTTGGGGGCAGCGACTCCACTCAGATTACCTAGAAAATCAATATCCATAACCGAGTTAAACACACTTAAGGCATCATCAAACTGGAGTCCATAAGATCTAACATCAGTGTGTTGAAGTAGCTTAGACTGCAAACCTGCTGATTGTAACCGAGAAGCAAGAAAAGCATAATGCAATACATCACCCGCAGAATAAACACCCAACCCCCAAAGGAAAAGGGCAACGTAGCAAGTCTCCACTGCCAATCACCAAATCCCGGTCTAGAAGAAATAACAATACGCTCCAAGGAAGAACGGAGTGCCATATCAGAAGAACTTTGGGCAGACTTAAAAGCACAGGGTGAACATGTACGCATAGAAAAATATAACATGGAAATACCGGCATAAGAACGAAGAAGCAGCAACTCACATTGAGGATCATTAATTTTGGCCACGGCATCCATAAGCTCAATAGTCTTAGCCACACGCTTCGACACAAGCCGACTATAAAAATCAAGGTCTACACTCGCAGCCCCCCCGAGCAACTTAACACCGCGCGTAGGTCGAGCAATATTATTTGGGAACACACCAACAAACTTGTTGCGAGGATCCTCGATCGGCCAAAAAACTTCAGTCTTATCAATATTCAGATGCAAGCCATACACGGGGCCATCCTTCATGATACACTCCAAAACTTTCCCCACAACCAAAGTATCCCCAATAATAGTACCATCGTCCAAATAACAGGCCTGTAAAGAAAGAGAGAAGGAGTCCCGAATCTTACATAACAATGGCTGAAGAACAAGAGCAAAAAGTAACGGACCAAGAGGGTCACCCTGCTGTACCTCCTGACATGACCTTAATACATGCTCCCCATAATATAACCTAGCCAGGCTAGAATAACAGAATTCTACCCAAGCCGAGATGGAGGGACAATGAAGACGAACCTCCCGCAACATAACCTCTCGATCTACCAAATTGAAAGCATTTTTAATATCCACTAGTAACATCGACAAACCAACATCATCACCATACCTCTCAAGGAAGAGATTCACAGCATGAAGAATTGCCTCACTCCCTCCCGACACCCCCACCCCAAACTTTAAATCACCAAAGTACCCGTCCAAAGAATGACCAAGCTCATAAGCACATACCTTGGAAACAAGCCGTCTCCAGACAGTACCTACAGCAATAGGACGGATCCTACCACCACGCTTAACCAACAGGGTGAGAGGAGCACTAGCGATATACTCACCCAACCCCTTGGGACATCGCCCATCAAGAAAAAGGTTCACTACATGGGTGATAGAAGAAACTAAATCATCAGAAATAGCAACCGCATAACCACTTAAACAATCTAAAAGGTGCTGGGCCCACAACCCATCCCCCACACAAGACGTGCCTCGGGGAAAACTCTTGATCATGTCAAGAACCAAAGATCGAGAAACAACAATGAGATGAAGATCAAGATATATACCTGGCAAAGATATATCGCACCATTTAACTGTACGCAATCCTTTTGAAAATAAACAATCGAGAGTCCCCAAATCAAATAGTCAAAGAGGGGGTCAAACGTAGTCAACCTCTCCACAGAAAGGGGTCAAGTAATTGTTATTGCGTCTATATAATTGAAGGTATGCTTGGCCTGATGGCTAACACCTTCGACTTTGGCAACACCCACCCGAGTTCGAGCCTTGCTTGGACAAAGGCTGGGTGTATATTGCCATTGCCATGTGGCACCACCTTAGTGGTCCACGTAGCGGACCCGAACCAGAACCAGACCGGACCGGTTCAGACCGGCCGGTCCAGACCCGGTCCAGACCCGAACAAGAACCAGACTTGGTTCAGACCGGTTCAACCCGGTCCAAACCGGTTGGCGTCAGCGTTGACATCAGCACCACGTGGCAGCGGTTGGCCAATTCCAGCACGCCACGTGGCACTAACTTTCTCTGATATTTGTAGGTCCTAGGTGTTGTAGTAGGTGGCGACTGGCCAATCGGAGCTTGACACGTGGCAAGTCTGAGGTTCAGAAAGGCTGCGCTCACATGTCAGCTGACATGTCAGTCCTAGGTTGCAGGTGGCGTAGAGGTGGCAGAGGCAGCTGGCGGCTGGCCATTGGGATAATGACACGTGGCGGCGGAGCCGCTACTTCAGTACGAGGTGTTAGGTGCCAGTGGCGGCTGACCAATCACAGCCAGCCACGTGGCATTTCGATGAAAACAAGAAAGCGAATGCGTGTGGCAGACTGAATTATGCACAAGAATGAAGTATATACGAAAGCCTTCTAGAAGGACGGAGAAAACAAGAAAAAAAGAAGACAGCAATCCTCAAAATATGCTTAGCCTCCTAGGAAATTAGTGTAGTAAATGACTAAAATAACTCCAATGTTGGCTCTATATAATGTCCCCCTCTCGCCTAATTTTTCACTAGTTTTTTCTTTCACAAGTTTTTCTCTTAATATAATTTACACATATTTGTATTTTCTCTTTCAAGTTTGTAATAGCTTATCTAATAAGCTTTTTCATCTTTCAATAAACTTAATCTTTTAGCTTAATCTCTTTAATTAATTCTTATTCTTCCTTTCTTTTTACTTATCTTTATAATCTAGCTTATTATTTGGGATAAGTTTATATAACTTTTTCCTAATAAGTTAGATTTATATACAAGCTTATTTTAAATCTTATTATTGCGTTATTTTAGTAGATCTAGCTTATTGTGGAGTAATTATTTAATTAGCTTTTTAGCTTTTTAAATCTCATAAGTTTTAAGCTTAGGCTTACAACTTATTTATAAGCTAGCTTTTTATTTAAGCACTTTTAGTTTTTTATTAATTAGTTATTTAGATCTATTAGATTTAAGTTTTAAAAATTAAAAATACTTTCAAAAAACAAAAAAAAAATAGTTAGATCTATTAGTTTTTTATATTAAAAAGTTTAGATATATAATTTTAGAGTTTAAAACTTAAAGTATTTTTATAAAACCTTAAAAAATAGTTAGATCTATTAGGTTTTTAAATAGATTACGTAAATATATAATTTTTAGCTTTAAAATTAAAATACTTATATAAAACATAAAAGAATATTTTAGATCTATTAGTTTTAATTAAATCTCTTTATCATTTAATAATTATTGCTTATTATTCTAACCTTTATGTTTTCTTTGATCTGAGCGTATCGATCTATCATTTTGAAAGAAGAGCTGATAGTTGATTAATTCGGTTCAAGTTGATATGGTTTGATTGATTTGGTTAGAGATTGATTTGAGAGGCCGTGTACTTTACGGGCCAAATTCGGGTTTTGCTTTTGATAGTTTTGGTATTGGGAGGCCGTGTACTTAACGGGCCGTATTTTGTTGATGTTGTTGATGTTGTTTGTTTAGAGTGGTTTTCTACGGACTACGGGTACTAAGTTCTCCTTTTTATTTTTCTAGTTTAATATCTTTAGTTTTATTAATTAGATCGTTATAGTTTAAATTGTTTTTAATAAAAGTTATATTTTTTTATAAAAATCGGTTTAGTTAGTTTTAGTTATTATTATTTGTGTTAAAATATAGATTTAAAATTTTTTAAAATTAGATTTCATTTAGATAAGCTCATAATTAGTAAAAAGTTTACACTTTTTTGTGTTTGTTAAGCTTATTAGTATATAAAGCTTGTAGCTTTATCATCTGAAAAGGTTAATAAGTTTAAAAGGTTAAAGCTTAATGCTTATTTTTAAGTTTATCTTTGTGAACTCATTTTTCGTCACTATTACTTGATATTACGTGCTTGCATTAGATTAATTTCGTATTTAGATTTATTTTTAATTATAGTTTATTTTGTTGCATCTAGATATATATTTGTAGTTTAATTTTTACGTTGCATTTTAGAGTAATTTTTAAGTGAATTAATTGCGCTTTTATTTTATATAGTCCTTAGCCTACATATTTTCCCTATTTTTCGCTTAAATAGACATAGATTACCAAACAAGTATTATTAACCAAAAACAATTAATCTCTACGTTAAAATTAGAAATTAATTCGAGTCGAGTCGAGGAAAAACGATATATTAAAAAACTTATATTAAAACCTATACTTTATGGACCGTATATGGGTTCAATTAGTAGGATATATAAGGACTAAGGTTTTAGATGTAGCGCATAAGTCTACGTATTCGGTACATCTTGGAGCCGACAAGATTTACTATGACCTTAGAGATATTTGTCGGTGGCCGGAAATGAAGAAAGATATCTCCATATATGTTAGTAATTGTCTAACATGTGCAAAGGTGAAGGCAGAGCACCAAAGACCACCTGGTATTTTGCAACAACCAGAGATTCCCGAGTGGAAGTGGGAGAACATTATGATGGATTTATTACAAAGTTACCTAGATCAAGTAGTGGACATGATGCAATTTGGGTAATTAATAAGTGTGAAAACACTTATCCTTTTACCACTTAAAACAAATAAAAACGAGACCAAAACGAGCGTTTAATGTCGTAAAGGTTGGAATTATGCGTGGTTTATGTTTTTGTTGTGTTTTAGGACTAAAAGATTAAAAAGAAAGAAAACACGGGCTTTCACGGGTTTTTATTGAAGAAAAACACGAAAGACAAAGTCAAAAGATCAAAAGTGCAAAAAGAACAAAAGTCAAAGGCCTATTCTGAAGAATTATTGAAGAAAAAGACCAAAGACGGAAGTTTAACGAGTCGAAGAACCAAATCTAATAAAAGAAGAAATTAGAAGACGGGTTCAGTTTTATTTATCGACAAATCCCGAGACAAAGTCGAGAATGACGAATTTATTGTCAAGACGAGAAGACAAAAGAAAGGAAGAAAGCAACAACACCAACATACTCCTCCACCTATAAATAGACTCCAAGTCCTTTCTTTGTATTCATTTGATTAGTTTTAGTTTTTCATTAGGAGTAGGTGTAATTTTAGAACTCTCTCTCATTTTTCTTTAAGCTTTTCATCTTTAATCTTTCAATTGTTAAACCTTTAATCTTCATCTTTAATTTCAAGCTTTTCAATTAATCTCCTTCTTCCTTTCTTGTTTTTAAATGTGTTGATTTGATTAATCATCATGTTAGCTTATTTGATCTTATTGCCTATTTCATTGAGTTCCTTATTTCTTGTTTTTATTATTTTTATGTAGTTGATTTTTATAGCTTATTGTGCTTATTGTGCTTATTGCTTATTTTATGTTTAGCTTTTTTTTATTTGAGTGGATTTGGTAGTTTAATGTTTTTAAAATAGATTATAATTATTTTTCTAATTTGGTGCTTTTTAGAGTTATATTTTGTGTCTTGTTTGGCTTATTTTAGAAATTAGTTTAGCTTAATTTTTGCTTATTTGCTTAATTAGTTTTAGCTTAAATTTTTCTATTTCACGAATTATTCAAAACCCCATTATTCCGAATTATAAAACCCTCTTTTTCCGAATTATTTTCTTTTTATCAATATTCTAAATTGTTTGCATGTGATTCATTCCGAATTATAGTTCGGAATATAAAAGTTCCGAATTGTTATAGCATAGATCTTTATTCCGAATTGTTTTCTTTGAGTTTATTTCCAGCCAGTTTTTATTGATTCTGAATAGTAGTAAACAATTTTTATTCCGAATTGGTTTGATTTTTTTTACTATTTTTCTTTATTACTTTTATTAAATTTTAGTCCGTCTATTTTTAATACATTTGTCGCGTTTTATTTTTATTTGTCAAGTTTTAATTTTTTAAGTAGAAATAGATAATAATATTTTATTTTATCATCAAAAACGACTGAGTCACACTTTTAAATCGGGATCAATTCGATTAGATACCGAGAACGATTAGACACACCGAGAACATATTTTTTTTTTTAAATCAAATATTAAAATGGCGTCGCTGCCGGCTCTTTTCGTAAAGATTAACGGTTTTTTGTGAGAGACGCGTTGGATTTGGGATCCGTTCACTCGTGAACGTTATTTTTCTTGCAAAAATTTCAAAATTTTTCAAAAATCCAAAAAAATAAAAAATAAAAAAAAATCCAAAATCATTAAAAAAAATTATAAAAAGCAATTCTTTCCTATGTTTTGTAACCAAAAAAAATTAAAAAACCACTAAAGCGACACTTTCCTAAGTGTTACACTAAAAAATATTCCTCTTTATTCTATATTGTTTTTAATACTTTTTCTCAACCCCTCTTATTTTTAATTCTTCATGGATTCATATTGTGTAGGGTGTGGGGAGACCATCGTCTGGTAGTCAATCATGTCAATGGTGTTCATGCGAGCGGTGCGGAAGAGATCTGCCCAATTCACAATTTGGACATTGTCTATTTTGCAATTCGATCAATTCGTACTTCACCTCTAATGACACTATCTCACCTTCATACATATATGGGAATCCTTATTCGCAAAATGCACCGGGTTTTTCTCAATAACCGTGTTGCAACAATTATGGGGGCCCTCACGATACTTTTTCTTGTCAACCGATGAATTATTATGAGCCAAATCCGTGTTATAAGTCCGATTTTCATCATTTTGATCCCCCACACTACACCCTCGATCATCAACCTTTTTTTAGGCTGAGTGACGAAGGACGAGTCCTTCTTTTTGAACTTCATGACGGCTTAATTCGACTAAGCGAAATATTGGACGAGCAACGGCGACAAGAGCAAGTATCTAGTCTTAGTGCTTATACCTCTACGCCTCTTGTGAGACCATATTGTTATGCTGATGACGAGGATGATATTTTTGATCTCAACCCATCTTCTGAGATTACTACTCCTACTCTTGATATCCCAAAGGATACTAATATATCGAGTAAGATTAGTGATTTTGGTCTCGATAAATTCTTTGATGAGGTTTGTGATTTGCCGACTTGTGAGGAGCTTACAAAAGAGGTCGCTCTTAATGATGATTTTTCTCTATGCTACGAGAATTTCACTTTTTAAATTTCTCCTTTTTACCCATTTCCACCGGGAGATGAAGGTGATGTCGATTTATTTTCTCCGTCTTACGAGAATTTCACCGATGAACTTTCTCTTTTAGATGAGGTAGAAGACGTTATTCTACGCGACAAATTATTGAAGGTTCATCTTCTTATTGCTGAAATTGAAGCGTTGAATTCTACTCCTATTACCGAGTCTTTACCCCAGTCTCTTACTCCCGTTGAGAATAATGACATATTTATGGAGGAAATCGACATTCTCTCAATAACTCTGGTTATTTATGATGATGACACGGAGGGGGACATTATTTTTGATAATTTGATGCATGAAGATATTGTCCCAAGTCCCCCGCACGAGCACCTTTCATCCCATACTTTAGACACTATTACTGAGGATGAGTGTTTTGACCCGGGAGGTGACATTGATTATTCTATGATTGATACCTTTACGTCTTTGCCGCTTAGTGACCATCATATGTCTATTGGCGATGACTTTTTGATTCATTTACCCACCCCACCTCCCGTGGATGATAACTTCACCTACATCTCGTATGTTGAGAGGACCTTTTTACCGTTCATGACTTATCCGCCAGCCTCTCATTTATTATTTTCCTACGGGAACGAGGACAATATTTTTATCCTGGTATCAATATTAGAGGTTTCCCTTTGAATGCTTAATTCGGGGTCGAGTCAGGCTCGTGACTCGGTTAATAAAAACAAGCGCTTCTCGGGAGGCAACCCGAGGATCTATCATTCTTTATCCGTTTTCCATAATAAGTGTAGGGGAGCCAAGTAGGTGTTTGTTGTTTTGTTTCTTATGATTTGCAGGGATTGGATCTTTCAAAGATCCACTTTTGATGATATTTGACGACCCGTGATCCCGTGTACCCGTCTTCCCGGTTCTATCCTAAAATCTTGTGATTCAAAATTTTATATCTATAAATGTTGAAATAGGAATCATTTTAGTTGTCTCTTCCTTAGCAAGATTTAAACAACGTGCACAATGCCCTAAGTGTAGGGGAGTTTAATTCCACATGCTTAAACATTCAGGACAATGTTTATATTAAGTGTAGGGGAGACTTCTATCGAAGTTAAGTGGGCTTTTCCATGAATATGGCCTCATTTTAGCCGGAAAATTGATTTTTCGACATTTTTCAAATTTTTTTTTATCTATTTTGGCCTAGTAGTATTTTCCTTTGTTTTCCTTATTTTCTTTCATCGTATGTATTTATTTCATTTCTAGAATAAAGTTAAAATAAACTAATAAATAAAATGGTTTTAACAAGTTTAGACGTCTTTGATATATTAGGCCCGTCGTGAATATTTTGACTCAACCCGAGTTTACTTATTTGAGTTCAATCTAGCTAGTATCCTTAACCATTTGGTCCTTATTTGGTTTATTAGGCTAAGAATCCACGAGTCTCATTACTTGAGATTTTAAATTTTGGATAACGAGAGATGATAGAGTCAATTTTAAATTTTGTATTCTTTCATGAACTTATGTGAGTTAATTATAAGCTTTTACTCCCATCGCTTAAATAAATGCAATAAATAAGGTCGTACGATTTAAAAAATTACTTAGCTTCTAGCCCAAGATCGTTTAAAAGTTTCTCGGGATTAATTAGAGTTCATAGTCAAGGCAAAACTTATTGAAACAGGATGCAAAGATTGGTAAGTTCAAAAAGGCCCAAACAAGGCATCAGGGCTCCAGTTTGTTGCTAAATATCTAAGATGATGTGAAGAAGCATTATTCAACAATCAATATGAAGGATCGAGACACATGACGAGAAGCAATTACTCCCATAAAGATCATGGAGAAGTCTATCCAAAAAGACCCTAACAAGGTATGAGGATAAATAGATCCAAGTCCGAAAAGGAGGCGGGTCGTTGTATATCAAAATCCCAAGTAAAGGTTAAAGAAAAACGAAGAAGTCGCGGTCCAAATTTGAAGAATCTCTCAAAAACTTCAAGTGAAGAAATTCCACATATGAAGAGAATACCATTATTTCAAGAACGTATCTCAAGATTCGAAGTATGAAGTAAATGTCAAATATCGGTCCGAGAAAGGTCTCAAATCGTGAAACAAGTTATGTCAAGATATGAACATTAAGAGATTTCGAGAAGTCGTTTTAAAAGATTTTGTCCTTTAGCTAACTAAGAATTAAATCGTCCTACTTTATTTTTGGCCTTAATAAACTATCAAAATAAGTCAAAAATGCATCCTCATGATCATTCAAGACAAAAATAAAATACAAGAGATACAACTAGGAATAAGGGAGTCTAAGTGAATAATTGAGCCACATGATTAAGTGTTAGCTTTACTAACTTATAATAACAATGATCTTGTTTTTAAGCTTGGTGTGGGGAACGTGAAACTTGAGGGTGATTAGTATTCATGACACCAAAGCCCTAATTTAAGTCTTTGATTTCTTTACAAGTTTCTTCCATCAAACAATTTCAAAATTTTCTACCTTTTTAGTTTCCATAGTGCCGTAGTATGTAATAAAGGCCAAGGTGGGTTAATTATGAGGAAAATGTAAATGTTGCTTTGAAAATAATGCATTACATGAGGTCATTGCAATGGTCAAGTGTAGGGGATTTAATAAGTGTGAAAACACTTATCCTTTTACCACTTAAAACAAATAAAAACAAGACCAAAACATGTGTTTAATGTCGTAAAAATCGGAATTATGCGTGGTTTGTGTTTTTGTTGTGTTTTAGGACCATGATGCGTCTCCGATGTATGGATTGGAAACAAGTTTTAAATTTATAAACACGAATTACCGGATGGACTAAAAACGCACGGGCAAGTATAACCCTTTCGTTTGTGTATAGCTTTTATGTGGTAATACCGAGATCATTAACGGGGATTTGGAAAACCTATGATCATTCAAAAATTAAACTATAATCTTTGATTGTAGCAATTGTAGACAAACAAGTAACAAGTAATATGATGAGATGAATAATAACATTAAAAGCAACACTTGGTAAAGACTAGTTTAGGCATCCGTAGTGGTATGATTGTGATGAAACGTTTCACAAATATGATTATGATAATTAGATGGATAATCCAATGTATTGTTTTCAAAAGCTTCAATCCTCGTCAAGACTTTGGTTAAAGAAACAAGCATTAGACTCAATCACTCAATTCAAGACTTAATCCAATTTCAACACATTCGATTCACGGTCGTGTCACGAATTTGCTAACACTTATAATTATGTTTCTTGATAATCAAAACTTCTTAAGAAATGATCAATACAAAAGATAGCCAATCATAGACAAACCGGCTATGACTTGTTGATAGAAAATAACCCTTTCGACCTATGAAATCTTTACCAACAAATTAAGTTTTGATAACAATTGTCACATGAAACATAAGTACTAATGGTTCAAAGGAAAGCTTGACATTGAAATAAACATAAATCACAATCACAACCACTTCTTCATCCCACAAACATCATCCTACCAAGTGTAGAATTAGATTTAGCTACTCATAACAAACAATGAAATAAACTATGAAATAATAGTCTTATAAGTCATAATCAAGAGTCTTACAAAGTGGAAATATGTTGCTAATGATTAGGGTAATGATTCCGAAGAGTTTCGTGATGTTAACTTTGCTTTTCGGACTCCAAAAGTGAATTTTCTTGCACCACCTTGCTCAAATCCGGGAATGGAGGTTTGGACAAGGTTGAGAGAGTTATTTTGTGGTTATGAAAGAGTAATTGAAGTACATATGAGTTGTTATCAAAAGGTATGTTGTTACATGACCCTAAGGGTCTTATTTATAAGCAAAATTGAAGGCATAGAGTGAATGCATGGATTGGAGCCAAAGACAAATGCTTGGAGCCAAAGTAAGTCTAGAACTTTCTTATATGTTATCCCTTGAGCTTGCATGAATGTACATACAAATTCTGCCTACACAAATGTGGGTGGCAACTTGAATCATGCTGGTGGCAAGTCGGGTGAGTTTTGCTGGTGGCGACTTTGATTCTGCTGGTGGAAACTTCATGCTGAGTGACTTGTATGATCCTTGGAAATACTTGTTCTTGCACTCGAAATTGATCTTTAAAGGCTTTTAACTTGTACACGGGTCTTGAACTTGACTAGGATTTTTCGTACTCGTACTAATCTCAATATTTGCGTTGTTTTACACTCTATTCCTGCAATTGGCTACACAAAGACTTGCAAACACAATTGGGCACAAATATGCACAAAAGTATCATAGATATAACCAATATACATGTACAAAAGTACAGATAACGCTCCTAAAAACATGTTGGATTTGGGCGTTATGCAATCCCCTCATACTTAAGTTTTGCTTACCCTCAATCAAGAAGAAAAGAAAATTAAATACAAAGGTACATGTATTTTATAAAAATTCGATGCAACTCTACCAAGTATAAGTACAAGATAAAACTCATCGACTTAAGTTTTTAAGGTTGAAAAATTGAGATATAAAGTCAATACCCATAAAAATCTAGAAAGTCTTTTATTTCTAAGTACGCTAATAACATATGAATTGAAGCAACATGTATCACGACTTAGCACATTGCCTAATCGATACCTTTTATTTCTTCTTCTTCCTTCAACTTCATAACATTATAGCTCATTGGCTATTTAGTCGTCTTTTTGACTTTTTCTTTTCTTTCTTTTTTTTTCTTGGATAAAACTCCTAGCCATGGATCAACATACTTACAAAGTTCATGTTGTATTGACAAACATGGAACTTGCAACTTTCTCCTAATTTTTTGTTTTTTGGATTTTTCTTCTACTACTATATGAGACTTTTACTTGGGTAAGTTTGACACAAAAATATATCTCAAATTTTCAAAAATTACCGATTGGATAATTTCTTAATTATTTAAATACATTTGTTTGAAACTTTTTATTTACGAGGGAAAAACAGAACATAATAGCCCAAAAATATGGCAATTAAGCATCTTTTTTTTCTCGATTTCCCTACAACCCCCTCACACTTAAGTTTAGCATTGTCCTTAATGTGATGAAACTGAACAAAAGTTAGGGAATAAGAGAAAAACCAGAATCACGGGCATATCATGTAGCATACAAGAGTCTTGTCTTTGCCTTCAACTTGCGGTACCTACAAAAAAGATAAAACACACAAAAATATGAAAACACTCTATTTTTGGTTTTTATAGGTTTTTATAAAAGCGACACATGCTACACCCCCTCTCACTTAAGCAAAAATTTGGTTAAAAATTGTGGGGTGTAAGCATGAATTTATTAAAAAAGTAAAATCACACTTAATATTTTTAAAACACACGGGTTGCCTCCCGAGAAGCGCTTATTTTATTATCGAGTCATCAGCCTGACTCATACTTCTTTTTAGTTTCTTTATTTTTATCGAGCGGAAAATGTTCACTCCACTCATCATGGTATAGTTTAACACGGTGTCCATTAACAATGAAGCTTCCTCCATTCTTGTCATACAATTCAACATAACCGAACCGGTATCCATGTTTTACTATAAAAGGATCGTACCACTTTTGTTTAAGCTTTGGAGCTTTGACCTTATATCGTATATTAAACAAGGGAACTTTGTCTCCTTTCTTGAATTCTTTTCGGATTTGAAGTTTTTTTTGTCATGATAAGCTTTGGTACGTGCTTTGTATAATTTGGAATTCTCATAAGCTTAGAGTCTTAATTCATCGAGTTCATGCAATTGCAAGAATCGGTTTTCTCCAGCGATTTTAAGATCGGGATTACAGCTTCTCAATGCCCAATAAGCACGGTGCTCAATTTCAAAGGGCAAGTAAAACGTTTTATCATACAATAAACGATAAGGTGTTGTGCCAGTTGGTGTCTTATAAGCTGTTCGGAATGCCCATAGAGCGTCGTCCAGTTTCCTTGACCAAATGGAAGGATTGTCCTTAACCGTTTTTTCGAGTATTCGTTTTAAGGCTCTGTTGGTATTCTCAACTTGTCCACTCGTTTGTGGATGATATGTGGTGGCAAAGAAATGAGGGACTTCATAACGCTTTAAGATTTTCTCCATTTGTTTGTTATAAAAATAGGAACCTCGATCGCTAGTTAAAGCTTTCGGCATTCCATAACGAGAGAAAAGCTTTTTCTGAAAATTAATTACGGCTCGTGAATCGTTCATGGGTAAAGCTTTGGCTTCGGCCCATTTGGACACGTAATCAATAGCGACTAAGATATATTAGAACTTATGGGATTTGGGAAAAGGTCCCATGAAATCAATTCCCCATACGTCAAATATTTCGCTAACTTGGATGCTGTTTTGAGGCATCTCATCTCTTCGTGAGAGGCTACCAGTATGTTGGCAAGCATCAGAATTTTCGACTAGAGTATAGGCCTCTTTAAAAGTTGTCGGTCAATAGAAACCAGCATCAAACACTTTTTTCGCGGTGGTGGAAGGACCATAATGTCCCCCGGTAGGGCCATGATGACATTCATCAAGGATCTTTCTTGTTTATGTGGGGAATAAAATGAAGCCAATACACTTAGACGCTGACAAGAGGAAATTAGACGTTGATAGGAAGAAATCAAGCATTGTCAGATCAAGCGTTGATAAGAAGAAGTCAAGCGTTGATGAGAAGAATTCAAGCACTGATAGAATACTTAGTCTACGCGTTTTATTCTAGTAAAGATATGTTCGACAATGTATTTCTTATGTTTATCTTTACCTAAAATAGCTGATACGTAGACTCTTGTACAAGGTTCCTTAATCTATAAAAGGAGGCCTTTAGGTTTTAGTTCAATATATGTTTTTACACTTTCATTGTACGCAAGTTCAATCATCAATCAAAGTGAAAGTTTGGTTTATTCTGTTTGTGTGTTCTTGTTCTAAGTATTAATTCCGCATAATACTTAGATTGTCTCATATACAACAAAGTTTCTCTAAGTGTTTAACTTGATTCATTCTCGTTTACACAAAGCTAAATCGATCTAAGTGGGACTTCTATGACCTGTAACAGATTTCACTGTATTTAAAAGTTAATAACTAAACCAGTTGGGGTTAACTGGGTGTTCAATCCTAAAAGGGATGAACAAGGGGTTGTTATAAGGACTAAGTCTATTCTTGTTGAACAACCAAATGAATCTAAGTCTGCTCAGGCTTGGGTTCCTAAAGAAAACTAATTTGTTTTCTTTATGTGCAGGGCATTCAAAAACAGGTAAATGATAATGGCTATTGGGATAGTGGATGCTCTGGGCACATGACGGGGAAGGATGATTATTTGACCAACTTTACCCCCATTAAAGATGGTGACAAAGTGTACTTTGGAGGAGGCTATGGAACTATCACTGGCAAAGGCACTCTTATCACCAACAATTTGTGTTTTGAAAACGTATTTCTGGTAAAAGAACTTGATTACAATCTGTTTAGTGTATCACAAGTCTGTGATAACAAAAATAAGGTTCTTTTCACTGATACTGAATGCTTGGTGTTAAGCAAAGATTTTAAAATACCTGGTGAGAAGTTTATTGATTATAGAACACCTAGGCATAAAGACATTTATAATGTGAATCTTAATGGAATTAGGATGAATAATAATTTGTCATGTCTATATGCTAAGGCTTCAGTTGATGAAAGTAATCTATGGCACAGAAGGTTAGGGTACATAAATTTTAAGAACATAAACAGACTTGTGAGACATGGTTTAGTTGATGGTTTGCCTGAAAAGGCTTTCCACAATGATCATTCTTGTGTTACATGCCTTAAAGGCAAACAGCACAAAGTCTCATTTAAGTCTAAACTTGTGCACTCTAGTTCTAAACCACTTCACTTGCTGCATATGGACTTGTTTGGTCCAACTAATATAGAAAGCTTAAATGGTAAATCTTTTTGTTTTGTCATAACTAATGATTTTTCTAGATTTACTTGGACTTTCTTTTTGGCTTTGAAAAGTGAAACTGTCACTGTTTTGATTAACTTTATTACCCAAATTGAAAAGAAAACAGGGAATGAGGTTAAAATACTTAGAAGTGATAATGGTGGTGAGTTTAGAAATAAGTTGTTAGATGACTTTTGTGTCAATAAAGGGATTACTAGGCAGTTTAGTGTTGCTATAACCCCACAACAAAATGGGGTGGCTGAAAGAAAGAATAGAACACTCATAGAGGCAGCTAGGACAATGTTGGTTGATGCTAACTTTCCCATTGCATTTTGGGCTGAGGCTGTGAATACAGCCTGCTATGTTCAGAATAGGGCATTGATCAACAAAATCTACAATAAGACACCTTATGAGCCATTTTGGAATTGGAAACCTAATATTGGTTTTCTTAAACCCTTTGGATGTCATGTAGTTGTTCTTGATACTAGTGATGCCTTAAGTAAGTTTAGTGCTAAAGGTGATGAAGGCCATTATATGGGCTATTCAGTACAGAGTAGAGGATATAGGGTTTACATTAAGAAAGAAAAACGTATACTTGAAAAGGTACATGTTAGGTTTTTAGAAAGTAAACCTAGTGATCCTAAGAGTAGACCAAATTGGTTCTTTGATTCAGAACCTTTATCTAGAACCTTGAATTATATGCATGTTACTAATCCAGACATTGTGAAAGTGAATTCAAATGTTGTGGAAGAACCAGTTGTTGAAATTTCAAGTATACAGGTTGACAAGGAAGTAAAATCACAAGCAATCAAATCAACTCCCATACTTGATATGTCACCATTCCTATATGGACAAATGGATTTGCTGCTGCTGCTGCTGGAAAGGGAAAAGATGGTCCATAAGAAAAACCAGTTGATGAAAACATGCATGAATATTCAAGCGCTGACAAAGGAAAATCTGGCGCTGACAGGCCAAATTCAAGCGTTGATGGCTCAAACGTTGACATACCTAGTTTAGGCGTTGACAACTCTTTTGACCATTTATTCTCTTCCAATGTTTTTGAACAAGGTGAACCTTCAATAGTACATGAAGAGGTTCTTTCAGGTGATGATGGAGGAGAATTTGAAGATGATATTGGCAACATGGAGACTGAAATTGAAGACAACACAATTCTTGAAGGAGGAATACTTACATCTATTATTAAAAATCATCATTCTTCTCAAATCATTGGTGATGTGATGTCTCCTGTTCAAACAAGAAGGTCTCATCAGAATCAAAGAGGTTTTATTGCCAATATCCACAAGAAGGTTGATACCCCTCTTGTTCAGGCATGTTTGTTTGCTTATTTTCTGCCACAACAGGAACCCAAGAAGATTTTTGATGCTCTCAAAGAACCAAGTTGGGTGGAAGCAATGCAGGATGAGCTTCACCAATTTGTTATTCAAGATGTTTGGGAGTTAGTTGATTGTCCCAGGTATGTCAGACCTATTGGGACAAGATGGGTTCTTAGAAACAAAAAGGATGAAAGAGGGATTGTGGTCAGAAACAAGGCACGTTTAGTTGCTCAAGGATATACACAAGAGGAAGGGATAAACTATGAATAGGTTTTTGCACTTGTTGCAAGGATCGAAGCAATAAGGATTTTCCTAGCCTATGTGTAACACTCTCATTTTTCGTATCGGTACAGCGGAAGGGTCTTTCAGAGTGTTACGAGATAGCACAATAACTCCAATCATAGACAACACATAAAAATGGTTGTACAAGGTTTAACAAACATTCATTCGATAAAAAGGTTTAAAAGTGTACAACAGGTCCCAAATTATACAGGTCATTAAGTTACAAAACACAGATCGAATGAACATTTTTAATATTAAGTGTGGGCCATCAGAGTCGATCTCCATCCGGATTACCTTCAAGCACCTGAGATAGAAAACATGCAAAAATCATATCAGCGAATGCCGAGTGAATTCATAGAGTTTAATGAAAACCGTTATATAAAACAATCATTTACAATCATTTAAAATCAGAACACAAGTATAATATCGGAAGTAAGTCCACATATTGCTAGTCAGGCAATATATAAATCAAGCATACATCTGAAACCGTCCATGAGACCGTAGTCTCTATATTACCATGTTAGGTAATATATTCATCATAATAGCGTCGTTATCGTTTATTTAGATTATACATGTCGTATAGATTATAGGATTATTATTAGCCGCATGACATTGTTACCTTACTGTGAAAACAGCGGGCCGCGAACCCGACAAACAATTTGCCCATCTAAGTTAGCGTGTCGTCACAAAAATCACGCTATGGAATCTTCTCATACATAAATTCGCTTACCAATCAATGTGGTACGACGGGGATCAACCGTCAAGGCGCGAACTGGGGTGATCGTCCCCAAATAGTACTATCAAATGCATAAGCGTCTACCAAATCCCGGTAGTTCACAATTCATGCTAATGGGACTTTAAGTGACATAACCTAACTACTAATAATCCTTTTAGTCTCGAATATAGGGTCATAGCATCATTCGGGTCCATCTCATTAAGCATACAATCGGGACTACTTGTGTTCTATTTTTATAAAATCTAGCATGTTATCTCCCTCGCGGGTTTACAAATCATTTTATAAAACATTTAAAAGAGTGCGAGGCTATGAACTCACGTTGTTAATGAAAGGCGGATTATCGGCTACGGGCGTGCTTCGGTCACGGAAACCTATATAAATAATAATCGGTCTTAGACTCGGTCCAATGACTTTTATCAAAATAACAATATACATATATATGATTATTTTACATATGATGATGATCAAGTGGGTTTATAAATCCTCATTTACTCATTTTAGTGTTTACGTTTTAGTATCGTCTTACTAGTTCACTAGTTTTGCCGATTTTACCTATTTTAAGTTCATTAAGTATTTTATAAGTTCTTTTACTTGTTTTTACCCATTATATACTTATATGATCAGTATATATACTTTTCATGTTGGGCCCTATTGGGTTAAGCCCAAATAATTCTTTTTACAAGTATTTATCTTATTAAGTCCAATTATTAGTCTAATAGGTTTAGTTAGCTCGTAATTGTCCGTAATTCTTATAGTTCGGGTTTTATCGGTTTTTACTTGTCTTAGTTACTTATACATCAGTATATATATCTTTTATAAACTTTACATTAGACGGGTTTAGTCGTCTAAGTTTTATTTGATGAAAAACGTTAATTTCACGGCGATAGCCGAAAAAGTCGTAAAAATCAAGTTTATAGTTTTTATTACTTATAAATATTACTTTTACCACCATTTATATATTTTACCCATTTAATTAACCTTTTATACATTTATATAATTAAGTTTTACAAGTTAGTGGGTTTATACTTTACATTTTATAAATTATAAAGTGAGTGCTTATATAATAATAATAAACATTATTTCCAAAAATCTGATTTTTAACTTCACATTCACCATTTTTATCATATCTAGAGTTCTACAATGACTTAGAAGCTCATTTTTAAATGACAACTTCTTCATGATATGTGCTAAATATAACGTAGTTATAGCTACTGCTCATTTTAAGTTTAAGTTACCTTAACAGTCCCTACAAAACTGCTTATTCAGATTGTACCACCTAACTTGTTTTGATCATATCTCACTCATTATTTTGATTCCATTGCATGGCCAACTCTCACATGTGTATAACATCATCTACTTTAATGTAAATAGATCAAACCATGCATTTTTATCAGTTCTTTATTTAGTTATCTACTGTTTTTATACAGCCAACTATTTAGACATGATTTTAGCTTCATTTCTTATGGTTATCATCATTTTTAAGCATGTTTATCAACACTTGATCCCCACACAACATTTTTATCATCATATATACATCATATACATATACAAAATGAAAGAAAATACATTTGTTCTTTACAAAATAATAAGAGAAAAATGTAGAGGATGATCTTCTTTACCAATCCAAGTGGATTTCTTGTTTTAGGAAGGCAAGAACTTGATGAATACAACAAGTATCTCCAAGACCATCAAATAGCAAGATCATATGTTGGAAAATCAGCCCTAGGACACAAGCAAATCACCTCCAAAGTTGGTTATATGGCCACCAAATGATCAAGGTTTCAAGGAAACACCTTAATAGGACTAGTAAACATGTGGTTTGTAGTTGGAAGAGATCAAAAATGGTGTTTGTGGTTTGATATGGGACGGCACATAGATGAAGTTGAGAGAGTTTTGAGAGTAAATTGCATGTGTGAAATGGTTAAGTGAAAACCATTGTTGGTTTTGTAAAGTTTGGTGGAAGTTTAGCCTAAAGTGTAAGCTAAGGCTTACACTTGTTATTAAACAAGTTAAGTTTGTGCCACCTAATGGTGGTGAGGTGTTTTGGCCGTCCCATGTAAGCTAGTGGGATGGGGCAAAGTGTTTTGTCCCATCTCACTAGTTTACGGGTATTTCTCGATTCTAGTTTTCTCGATTTGCGTGCCCTCGGGTCGTTTTACGAAAAGCATTTTTATAAATTATGAATCACCGTCACAAAACGAATCCAATAAAAATTGTCTCATCAAAAACGGAGTTCAAAAACGTAAATACGTAATCCTAAGGTTTCCGGTTTAGTCGTAAAAGACGCCAAATTATGCACGTAAGCCCAAATTTAAATCCGTAAATTGTGAGTTCGTCAACCAACATAAAAATAAGTTTCAAAATATTATACGAGAAAATATTTAACTACCTGAAAATGTTAGATTTGTCACAGCTTTTCCTCCTAAAAGGGATCAACGTCCTCGTGATCCATTTCATTTGGATGTCCGTTTCTTATTGAAATCGAAGAGGTGCGGATATTTCTTCCACATTTCATCCTCTCGTTCCCAAGTATACTCCGGTCCATGCTTTGAATTCCATCGGATCTTGACAATAGGTATCCGACTTTGTTTCAGTTGCTTTACCTCACGGTCCATAACTTCTACGGGCTCTTCGATAAAATGCAACTTCCCATCTATTCGAACCTTACCTAACGGAATTTTCTCATCACTCACTGCTAGACATTTCTTCAGATTAGATACATGGAATGTGTTGTGAACACCATGAAGTTCTGGGGGTAACTCTAGTTTGTAAGCCACCGGACCTACTCTAGATAGAATCTTAAAGGGTCCAATATAACGGGGATTCAATTTCCCTCGTTTTCCAAATCTGATAACGCCTTTCCATGGCGATACTTTCAACATTACTCGGTCACCCACTTCAAACTCCATTGGCTTCCGCCGCACATCCGCGTAACTTTTCTGTCTACTACGGGCAGTCAACAACCTCTTCTTAATCTGAACTATCATCTCCGTAGTCTCCCGGATCAATTCCGGTCCCGTGAGCTGGGTATCCCCAACTTCACTCCAACATACAGGAGATCTACACTTCCTACCATACAAAGCTTCAAACGGTGCAGCCTTAATACTAGAATGGTAACTATTGTTATACGAAAACTCTGCTAGCGACAAATGTTTATCCCAATTCTTACCAAAGTCTAACACACAAGCTCTCAACATATCTTCCAGTGTTTGTATCGTCCTTTCACTCTGCCCATCAGTCTGGGGGTGATAAGCAGTGCTCATGTCGAGATTCGTTCCCAAAGATCTTTGGAGAGATTTCCAAAAATTCGATGCGAATCTAGGATCTCAATCTGAAATGATCGATACAGGCACTCCATGCTTGCATACAACATTATCCAGGTATATTCGAGTCAGCTTCTCTAGTGAGAACTGCTCCTTAACCGGAATAAAGTGTGCTGATTTGGTCAGTCTATCGACAATAACCCAAATCGAATTGTTTCCAGATGATGTTCTAGGAAGCTTGGTGATAAAGTCCATCGTAATTCGCTCCCACTTCCATTCAGGAATCTTTGGCTGTTGAAGTAGTCCTGATGGCTTTTGATATTCAGCTTTGACTCTAGCACAAGTCAAGCATTGAAGAACATACATAGCTATGTCAGCTTTCATATTCGGCCACCAGTACAACTTCTTCAAATCATGGTACATCTTATCAGATCCCGGATGAATGGAATACTTAGATTTATGGGATTCTAACATAATCAAGTCTCTTAAGCCTCCAAACTTAGGTATCCACATACGACCTCTTAAACATTTCACTCCATCAGCTCTAACCTCTAAAGGATCTCCTTCTCCTCGGAACCCTTCATTAACAAAATTCTCCTTCTTACAAGCTTCTATTTGCGCATTTCTAATTTGCTCAGGCAAATTATTGTGCACGGTCAAGACTAGAGAACGCACCCTGATAGGCTCTCTATCTTTCCTACTCAACGCATCAGCAACAACGTTGGCTTTTCCTGGGTGATATTTTATATCACAGTCATAGTCACTCAACAACTCTATCCATCTTCGTTGCCTCATGTTCAACTCTTTCTGATCGAGAATATACTGTAGGCTTTTGTGATCGGTGAATACCGTACACTTGGTGCCATACAGATAATGTCTCCACAACCTAAGAGCAAAGACCACAGCTCCTAACTCAAGATCATGAGTAGTATAATTCTCCTCATTCTTCCTTAATTGCCTAGAAGCATAAGCTATCACTTTCTCTCTCTGCATCAAAACAGCTCCATAACCTCTAAGAGATGCATCACAATACACTACGAAATCTTCACTCCCTTCGGGTAATGATAAGATTGGCGCACTACATAATTTTTGCTTCAATGTCTGAAATGCTCCATCTTCATCACTTCCCCAAACGAAAGATTTATTCTTCTGAGTAAGCTTAGTCAAGGGTTTAGCTATCAAAGAAAATTCTTTAATGAATCGCCTATAATAGCCAGCTAATCCTAAGAACTGTCGCACTTCCGTTGGCGTTGTCGGTGCAGACCAATTCTTAATAGCTTCAACCTTTGCAGGATCAACATGAATTCCATCTCTGTTAATCACATGACCAAGAAATTGCACAGAATCTAACCAGAAATCACACTTCGAAAACTTAGCATACAACCTTTCATCCTTCAACAACTTCAAAACAACCCTCAAATGTTCTCTATGCTCATCTTCATTCTTAGAATAGATTAGAATATCGTCAATAAACACAATCACAAATTTATCCAAGTAGGGCTTGCACACTCGATTCATTAAATCCATGAAAACCGCAGGTGCGTTAGTTAACCCAAATGGCATTACTTGAAATTCATAGTGTCCATAACGAGTTCTAAATGCAGTTATAGGAATATCTTCTTCACGGACGCGAAGTTGGTGATATCCTGACCGCAAATCTATCTTAGAATACACACTAGATCCTTGCAGTTGATCAAACAAATCATCAATCCTAGGTAAAGGATATCGATTTTTAATTGTCAACTTATTCAGTTCCCTATAATCAATGCACATACGAAAAGATCCATCCTTCTTCTTAACGAACAAGACTGGAGCTCCCCAAGGCGACGAGCTCGGTCGAATAAAACCTTTATCAGACAACTCCTTAAGTTGCTCAGATAACTCCTTTAATTCAGAAGGGGCTAATCGGTAAGGCGCACGTGCCACCGGTGCAGCACCAGGAATTAAATCGATTCGAAACTCTACTTGCCTTATCGGTGGAAGTCCGGGTAAATCTTTAGGAAATACCTCAGGAAATTCACAAATAATAGGTACATCTTCCAATCGTTTCTCCCTAGACTCATTCCCGGTCACTTGAGCTAAGAATAACTCACAACCGTTCCTGATGTACTTTTGGACTTTAATACATGAAACGATTTTCAAACGGGATTCACCTCGACTACCATCAATTATTAACGTTCTATTCCTAAGAGGAATCTTAACCTTCTTCTCTCCACATAAAATAGTAGCATTATTCAACGACAACCAATCCATACCAATAATAATATCGAAACTACCTAATTCTATCAACATCAAATCAATCGGAAAGGAATGGTTCAAGAGATTTAGAGAGCATCCTTCTAATAGCTTATTAGTTTTCACTAATTTACCATCAGCCAATTCCACCTCGTAACTGGTACTTATCTCAACAGGTTCAATATCAATAAGGGCACTAAATTTAGTGGATACAAAGCTCCTATCAGCACCCGAATCGAATAAAGCAACAGCATAATGATTGTTGAGTAAAAACGTACCGGTAACGACATTCGGATCCTCTTTCTTCACCTCAATTGTTCCAAGTTGGTAGATACCACCCTGGGGGTTTCTTCCAGGTACAATAGCTTTCAACTTGGGGCATTCCGATTTCCTATGACCTTCTTCATTACAGTTGAAGCAAATCGTTCCCTTCTTACACCTTTCAACCTTGTGTCCAAGCTTTCCGCAATTTCGGCACTTCCAGCAGTCGCCAGGATGCCTCTTGTTGCCACACTTAGGACATCTATCATCGTTGCGCGGTGCATTGTTGGTAATAGCATTTGCATTCCCCTTTCTCTGGTTCTGACGGCGATTAAAATTCTTCCTATTATCACCTCTATCTACACGATCACCGTCTCCCTTTCTTTTCTCACCTACACGGGCTTCATCTTCCTTATCCTGAATTATCTGTCCAATGAGTTGGTAAGCCATTCGAACAGCATCATCAATGGTAAGTGGTTTCGATGATGTTACGTCCCCCCGGATATTCCTGGTCACCCCTTTCACATATTGCTCAATTCGGATCTCTTCGGGTTCAACCAATCGAGGACATAGCAAGGCCAACTCATGGAATCGGTTCGTGTAACTATCAATGTCCACACCTTTCATTCTCAGATGAATCAACTCTTGTTCTAACCTAATGATCACACTACGAGGACAAAACTCCAAAGTCATCCACTTCTTGATTTCAGCCCAAGGAGTAGCATTAGCAGCATCCAGACCCATGAAAGCAATTCTCCCGTTCCACCAAGTCAACGCACGACCTTTAAGAGTAGGCATAGCAAAAGTCACCTTATCTTCATCCTTACACTTACTAATCCTAAACACCGATTCAATCTTCTCGATCCACTGACTTAGTCCTACAGCACCTTCAGTTCCATTAAAAGGTAGAGGTTCACACTTCATGAACGTCACATAAGTACAGCCACCAACTTCAGGTGCATTCGTTCCAAGTCCCCCTACATTTCCTCCAGCATTAGCATTCACATTATTAGCATTCACATTCACATTAGTACCGCCAATTCCACTACCGCCAGCTCCACTACCGCCAGCTCCACTACCGCCAGCTCCACTACCGCCAGCTCCACTACCGCCAGCTCCACTACCGCCAGCTCCACTACCGCCAGCTTCATTTCTAGCATTTGCCATAAATTCAGTCATAGATGCGGTAACTTGCTCCGTAATAATCCTACGTACATCATCCTCAGTCACAGCCTTCTTGGGCGGCATAGTTCTATAATTCCACAATTTCAAAGCATTAAGCATTCACCCAACAAAGGATTCATATAATATGGATCGAATTCATAATCAAGATACAAATAAGGCACAATATGGAATTCAAGACAAGATACATATTTCATTCGATCTGAAACAAAAGTATTGTCTTAGTACATCCATATCAAAGTCCTAACACTATATACACTCAAAATTCGTGCCAAGTCTACAACTAGCAAGTCGGTTCAGTCAAAGCTACAAACACAAAAGATCTAAAGGTCACTACTAAATACAGACTGGTCTACTGAGAACCGCCAGATGGTCCATCATCCATCGTCTTCTGGATCTTCGCCGGACGATCACTAGACTCATCTTCAGCTGGGCGCTTACGGATTACTCCTCTTTCAACCATGTCGGCATAAAATCTACTGTTCCAACCCACGGATACATTCAACTCCTTTTCAGCTTTCTCACGCATCGCACGAGCCACACTCAACTGAATCTCCAAAGAATTCACCTTTTTCTTCATAGCATCATACTCACCACTTTCCAACACCGATAACCTCCTAAAAGCCTCATTCAAACCACGTTCTACATCACTCAAATCCAAACTAAGCAACTCCCGCTCTTTCTCGCCAATCTTTGCCTTCGACTCCAAATAAGCAACCTGAGTCTGAACAACACCTAATCCAACCTCTGTCACACAACTCTTAACACGAGAAGCATCTAGATCACGTCTCAAAGCCCATGGTGCAAGACCATCAATATGAGTAGCCTCTCGAGCACTAGACGACTCTTCTATCTCACATCTACGAGCAGCAATACCATCGGTACCGTCAGGTGCATCGTCATCCTCATCCTACTCTGATTCAGAATCAGATTCAGACGATTCAGACATTTCATCCCTAGGTAACTCATCCTCGGAATCAGACAAACAAACTGGTGGGGGGAAAGGCTCGCCCTCTAGAACATCATACGGATATATAAGCTCAGCTTCCTCATTGTCATCAACCTCAACATCTATACCTACATCCTCCTCGACATCTTCGTCGTCAATCTCATCCTCTAACTCATCTAACCCAATCTCATTCTCATTCTCAATATCAACATTCTCAATATCCACGTCCTCATTACCCACATTCTCAATCCCATTCTCTACTAAGTCAACCTGAGGGGCAATCTGATCTCCTAGTCCTAACTCGGGCTCGGGATCCTCAAATGGTTCCTCCTCGTCATCAATATCAAAATCTACTAAGTCTAAATAAGGATCATCTTCTATATTAGGTTCGGGAATAGCATGGTTTTCTACAGGAATATTAGGGTCAGCCATGACAATCTGCATTTATATATATTTATCTCGTATTAGGATAACATACTAGTTAAACAATTACATAATGAAATCACGATATATACATATATATAAATTAAATTATATATATCAAAATATATATCTTCTCAATAAGGCTTGTTGGTAACGTCGGAGATCTCTGGCACCGTTATAGTCAAAAGATTTTTCAAATATTTTCTCAAATGTTCATTGTCAAAAGATTTTGAAAAGTTTTGTTCAAAACCTTGGTTTTTAAAATCCTTTGTTCTCTATAACGAGAGCTCTGGTACCAAACTTTAACACTCTCATTTTTCGTATCGGTACAGCGGAAGGGTCTTTCAGAGTGTTACGAGATAGCACAATAACTCCAATCATAGACAACACATAAAAATGGTTGTACAAGGTTTAACAAACATTCATTCGATAAAAAGGTTTAAAAGTGTACAACAGGTCCCAAATTATACAGGTCATTAAGTTACAAAACACAGATCGAATGAACATTTTTAATATTAAGTGTGGGCCATCAGAGTCGATCTCCATCCGGATTACCTTCAGGCACCTAAGATAGAAAACATGCAAAAAATCATATCAGCGAATGCCGAGTGAATTCATAGAGTTTAATGAAAACCGTTATATAAAACAATCATTTACAATCATTTAAAATCAGAACACAAGTATAATATCGGAAGTAAGTCCACATATTGCTAGTCAGGCAATATATAAATCAAGCATACATCTGAAACCGTCCATGAGACCGTAGTCTCTATATTACCATGTTAGGTAATATATTCATCGTAATAGCGTCGTTATCGTTTATTTAGATTATACATGTCGTATAGATTATAGGATTATTATTAGCCGCATGACATTGTTACCTTACTGTGAAAACAGCGGGCCGCGAACCCGACAAACAATTTGCCCATCTAAGTTAGCGTGTCGTCACAAAAATCACGCTATGGAATCTTCTCATACATAAATTCGCTTACCAATCAATGTGGTACGACGGGGATCAACCGTCAAGGCGCGAACTGGGGTGATCGTCCCCAAATAGTACTATCAAATGCATAAGCGTCTACCAAATCCCGGTAGTTCACAATTCATGCTAATGGGACTTTAAGTGACATAACCTAACTACTAATAATCCTTTTAGTCTCGAATATAGGGTCATAGCATCATTCGGGTCCATCTCATTAAGCATACAATCGGGACTACTTGTGTTCTATTTTTATAAAATCTAGCATGTTATCTCCCTCGCGGGTTTACAAATCATTTTATAAAACATTTAAAAGAGTGCGAGGCTATGAACTCACGTTGTTAATGAAAGGCGGATTATCGGCTACGGGCGTGCTTCGGTCACGGAAACCTATATAAATAATAATCGGTCTTAGACTCGGTCCAATGACTTTTATCAAAATAACAATATACATATATATGATTATTGTACATATGATGATGATCAAGTGGATTTATAAATCCTCATTTACTCATTTTAGTGTTTACGTTTTAGTATCGTCTTACTAGTTCACTAGTTTTACCGATTTTACCTATTTTAAGTTCATTAAGTCTTTTATAAGTTCTTTTACTTGTTTTTACCCATTATATACTTATATGATCAGTATATATACTTTTCATGTTGGGCCCTATTGGGTTAAGCCCAAATAATTCTTTTTACAAGTATTTATCTTATTAAGTCCAATTATTAGTCTAATAGGTTTAGTTAGCTCGTAATTGTCCGTAATTCTTATAGTTCGGGTTTTATCGGTTTTTACTTGTCTTAGTTACTTATACATCAGTATATATATCTTTTATAAACTTTACATTAGACGGGTTTGGTCGTCTAAGTTTTATTTGATGAAAAACGTTAATTTCACGGCGATAGCCGAAAAAGTCGTAAAAATCAAGTTTATAGTTTTTATTACTTATAAATATTACTTTTACCACCATTTATATATTTTACCCATTTAATTAACCTTTTATACATTTATATAATTAAGTTTTACAAGTTAGTGGGTTTATACTTTACATTTTATAAATTATAAAGTGAGTGCTTATATAATAATAATAAACATTATTTCCAAAAATCTGATTTTTAACTTCACATTCACCATTTTTATCATATCTAGAGTTCTACAATGACTTAGAAGCTCATTTTTAAATGACAACTTCTTCATGATATGTGCTAAATATAACGTAGTTATAGCTACTGCTCATTTTAAGTTTAAGTTGCCTTAACAGTCCCTACAAAACTGCTTATTCAGATTGTACCACCTAACTTGTTTTGATCATATCTCACTCATTATTTTGATTCCATTGCATGGCCAACTCTCACATGTGTATAACATCATCTAATTTAATGTAAATAGATCAAACCATGCATTTTTATCAGTTCTTTATTTAGTTATCTACTGTTTTTATACAGCCAACTATTTAGACATGATTTTAGCTTCATTTCTTATGGTTATCATCATTTTTAAGCATGTTTATCAACACTTGATCCCCACACAACATTTTTATCATCATATATACATCATATACATATACAAAATGAAAGAAAATACATTTGTTCTTTACAAAATAATAAGAGAAAAATGTAGAGGATGATCTTCTTTACCAATCCAAGTGGATTTCTTGTTTTAGGAAGGCAAGAACTTGATGAATACAACAAGTATCTCCAAGACCATCAAATAGCAAGATCATATGTTGGAAAATCAGCCCTAGGACACAAGCAAATCACCTCCAAAGTTGGTTATATGGCCACCAAATGATCAAGGTTTCAAGGAAACACCTTAATAGGACTAGTAAACATGTGGTTTGTAGTTGGAAGAGATCAAAAATGGTGTTTGTGGCTTGATATGGGACGGCACATAGATGAAGTTGAGAGAGTTTTGAGAGTAAATTGCATGTGTGAAATGGTTAAGTGAAAACCATTGTTGGTTTTGTAAAGTTTGGTGGAAGTTTAGCCTAAAGTGTAAGCTAAGGCTTACACTTGTTATTAAACAAGTTAAGTTTGTGCCACCTAATGGTGGTGAGGTGTTTTGGCCGTCCCATGTAAGCTAGTGGGATGGGGCAAAGTGTTTTGTCCCATCTCACTAGTTTACGGGTATTTCTCGATTCTAGTTTTCTCGATTTGCGTGCCCTCGGGTCGTTTTACGAAAAACGTTTTTATAAATTATGAATCACCGTCACAAAACGAATCCAATAAAAATTGTCTCATCAAAAACGGAGTTCAAAAACGTAAATACGTAATCCTAAGGTTTCCGGTTTAGTCGTAAAAGACGCCAAATTATGCACGTAAGCCCAAATTTAAATCCGTGAATTGTGAGTTCGTCAACCAACATAAAAATAAGTTTCAAAATATTATACGAGAAAATATTTAACTACCTGAAAATGTTAGATTTGTCACACTATGCTTCTTCCATGGGCTTCACAGTTTATCAAATGGATGTGAAGAGTGCTTTTCTTTGTGGCACAATTGCATAGGAGGTTTATGTTATGCAACCTCCTGGTTTTGAAGATTCAGAACATCCAAACAAGGTGTATAGAGTGAATAAAGTAATGTATGGTCTTCATCAAGCCCCAAGAGCATGGTATGGTACATTATCCACCTATCTGGTGGAAAATGGATTCAAGAGGGGCACCATAGATCAAACTTTGTTTACCAAGAAGACTGGTAAGGACTTTTTACTTGTTTAGGTCTATGTGGATGATATCATCTTTGGCTCTTCCAATCCAAAGATGAGTGAAGACTTTTCCAAGCTCATGACAGACAAATTCAAGATGAGTGTAATGGGGGAGATGAACTTGTTTCTAGGGCTACAAGTTCAGCTGAAAGAAGATGGTATCTTCATCTCTCAAGACAAATATGTAGCAGAGATCTTGAAGAAGTTTGGTTTTTATCCACATGAAAAACGGGTTAGCACACCCATGGATAGGGAACACCCTTGGGGAAAGATTAGAGATGGAAAAGAGGTGGATGTCAGGCATTATAGGTCAATGATTGGATTATTGATGTATCTTACAACTTCTAGACCTGACATTATGTTTGTTGTGTGTGCATGTGCACGCAATCAAGTGACTCCCAAAGAGTGCCATCTTCAAGCTGTCAAGAAGATTTTTAGATACCTTAGGTGTTATCCCACCTTGGGATTATGGTATCCAAAGGATTCTCCATTAGAGCTTATTGGTTTTTCAGACAATGATTATGGAGGTGACAAATTTGATAGAAAATCCACAACTAGTGGATGCCAATTTCTTGGGAGCAGGTTAATATATTGGCAATGCAAGAAACAAACAATGGCGGCCAACTGTACAACTGAAGCAGAATATGTAGCTGCAGCTGCTTGTTGTGGAAAAGTCTTATGGATTCAGAACCAACTATTGGATTATGGGTATAATTTTATGCATACCAAGATTTTTGTAGACAATAACAGTACTTTATGCATTATTAAGAATCCTGTACATCATTCTAAAACAAAACATATAGAAATTAGACATCATTATACAAGAGATTGTTTTGAAAAAGGTTTAATACAACCAGATAGGGTTGACACAGAAGAAAATGTGGCTGATTTATTAACTAAACCTTTTGATGCTGGGAGATTTCAATACTTGGTAACAAGTATTGGAATGATTAATCTCACCTAATATGTGTTTTTAGAACTTATTGTAAAAGTATGTACAGGAATGCATTATTATTGGTCTTTGTACAAAATTAGGTTTTCCACTTTATTTGTCTAACGCTGACAAAGGTTATTTTAACGCTAATAAGTGTTAAAATGGACGTTGACAGCAACATGTTAGTTTTGTGGTTTTTGATCTATTTATGCAGGCATTATGAGCATTGTACACATGGATACAGAGTTGCTTATGGATATTTGGAGCTTAATTGAGTGTGTTCATGTTTATGGATGATGGTTGGAATGTTTACATTCCTATCTTGACATAAATTTTTTATTGCATGTATTATATTTGGCAACTTGTATATCGTATTTTAAGGGGAGGTTTAGGAAACCTTTAGGACTTTTTGGGTATTCATATAATACTCGTATCACAATTCTAGATTGTGTCCACTAGTGAGTACGAGTTAGTTTACTAAATCGTGAGGCACTGTAGAATGCAAAGTTGATATACTTTGCACGCTGCCAAGAGTTTTTGACCTAGAATTGTATGTGGCATGTTGGGAGACTTGGGTATGATTTTTAGTGGGCTTACCTGGGAAGTTACAAAGGATTTTATGGGATAATTTCGTTGTTAAGAACTTTGGTTAGCAAGGGACACTTGAGGACAATTATGTCTATCTTTCTTAAGCAAGTGTGCATGATTGGACAGTGCTTGCCACCCTATGGTGATTGTCAGTCTATAAGTTATCTTCACTAGGATAAATCACTTTGTTAAGGTCCTTTTTCTTTTATATTATTTTTATTTTTGGACGCTGACAGTTTTCTTTCCAAGCGTTGTTAAGACCAATTTTGACGTTGACATGGCAAAATCCAACGTTGACAAGCATATAGTCGTTGGGCGCTGATAATTTATTTTTGACCGTTGATAAACATTGGGTCCCACCCATTTGTTATTTTTGACGAAAATTTGGGCCGTAATTTTAGGAGTTGGTAACTTTTTATTAATGCAAAAGATAAGTTATATATTTTCAAGATTTTAATCATTATATTTTGAATATAACTGCCTCATGTTTTGACAAATCACATGTTTTCACCTCTCCTATATATTTGGCTCATTCCTTTGAAACAAGGTAACTGCTTATTCTTGTCTAACTAAATTTTCTCAAACCTTCATCTTTCATAACTTTTATCACAACTTTCTACATCAATGGCGCCTAAGTTTAAACCAAGAGATTTGGAATTGGGTTCAGAAGTCAACATAACATGGTTGCTTATTTAGAAGCTGATGATGCTCTATTTCCCGAATATACTCAGATGGTGGAGTATTTGAATGCATCCCGCATTAGGTATGCACTTTCTCATGCTCCTCTTATCCCTGTCACACATATTAAACAGTTTTGAAATACAGTCACTTCCTTAACAGTTAATAATGTGACTACATTTACTACTACTATCCATGGGGTTCCATGGGTGGTTACTGAAGCTCTGGTTCGCCAAGCTTTGCATCTTAATGATGCAGCTGGTATAACCACCCTACCCATTGGAGAGCTAGGACATGGACTTCAAGCTTTGGGTTATCCTTTGCCAGAAGATGGCCATTTAAATAAATATACAAACAAGAATTTCCCCCAACTTGGAAGTACTTGATACATGTCATTCTTCAATGTTTGAGTCCCAAGTGTACTGCACACAATGAGATCAACCGGTCTATTGGGAGTGCCATAGTGTGTATTGACTACTAGGCAAAAATATAATTTTTCAAAAATGATTTTTGATGGCATGTGTCATAACAAGGGTAACAATATGACTCTTGCTTACCCAAGGTTTTTACAAATGGTGTTTGATGAACAAAGATAATGAAATAGGGATCACAATGATTTTTATACGATTCTTGTTCAAAAGAAAGCTATTTTTGGAAAGATGAATTCTCCACCTCATAGAGACTTACCCCTTACCCAAGCCATGCTTGCAGTTATTGCAGCAGCACAACCTCAACTAGACCCACTACCACAACCAGACCCATTACCTGCACAACCACCATCACCCCAGCAAATGGAAGTTGACCAAGAACATTTCAACGCTGACATGTTAAATATTGGCGTTGACACTACAAATCCAAACGCTGACACCCTTTTACAACAAACCCAAACACCCCTTAACCTTCAAACAGACACCCAATCCACATCATCTTATACACCCCCTGAATTTAGGTTGGTAAAATGCCAAAGGACTACTAGAGTGTTCTCCTCTAGTGGTCCTAGCCATGTTGTAGAGAGAACCACCACCACATGTATGGTTGGTGATATGGGTGGGGCTGGGACAATTGGCTCTACCTTAGATGCAGGCCAAGCCAGTCCTAACATCATTAAGACCCCATCCATGCCCCATGACTCTACTTTGGGAGGTCAAATTCCCATTCTAGAGGAGGGCAGATTGGAACCTTACACATTGTTAGAATTGACGGTGGTTTGCATTAGCTTGCAAAAGAAAAATGAAGACCTTGTACAGATTGTCATAGGTCAGGCCATGAACTCACTCAATTGAGGGAAAGGCTAGGTGTTTTTGAAACTGCTAAGACTAGGAGGCGACAGACAAGGGTCCTTTCATCAGGGGAGGATTCTTACAAAGGAGAGGAAGCTGCTACTGGGCCATTTAAATTAAGTGACAAAGGCTCAGGTGGTTCTATTGGAGTGGAGATGGCTAAAGCTTTGACCAGTTTGAAGGAGAGGCCGGTTATTGATGTTTCACTGGTAACTCCAACGAAGATATCATTTATGGAGATGATGGAACAGGTTTGTAAGCCAGTCGCTGACACTCAGAGTTTAAGCGTTGATAGGAGTAAGTTAGGCGTTGACACTCAGATTTTGGACGTTGATAGACCTGCAGGTGTGGTTAATGTATCCCAGCCATCAGCTATCATCAAGGATGTGTCTACACAGGTACCATCAACTTCTTTACCGACTATTGATATATCAGATAAGGGTAAAGGGATTATGGTAGAAATAAAAGTTCCCAAGGATGTAGCCCAAGTGCAGTTTGATTCTATGTTGGCTGCACAACTTGTGGAAAAGGAGAAGAAGATTGCTGCTATTGAGTCACCATTTGTGGCTACTTCTGAGAGTAATAAGAGAGGCAGTGATGATGAGAGTACTAATTCAAGTGTGATGATTATTGAAGATCCAGAAAGGCTTGAATATGGTGATGAGTTGGCTAAGGAGAGGCTTGCAGAGTTGAAAAATCAGGTAGAGTATGAGATGCCTGAAGTAGTTCAGATGTACTTTGCATGGGAGAATAAGGTTATGGAGAATCCAAACATGAGCATTTCAGATCAAATTTGGGGTTTGGAGATTCTACTAAGAGTTCAAAGAGATTGCAAGGTGATTCTGAAGTATAAGGCTAGCAAAGTTCTTTCACAATCTAAGAATGACAGAAGGGAGCTCTACTATATGCTACTCAGATGTCATCAAGGAGGATGGACTTTCCAGAAGTTGCAGGGTTTGTCCTTTGATGAGTTGGAGTATAGGGCTTATCCTATATGGGCAAGTGTTCAAGAGCAGAATACTATCAGACTTCTTTCAGATAAAAGAAAGAAAGAACTTGAAGAAGAGATGCAGATCCAAAAGGCTTTAATTGCACCAAGGCCTTTGAAGAAGGGACTTCCTATTGAGTTCCCAAAGAATTTGGATAGAGTGAATCCTAGTGAAGCAGTTATTAGAAGGAGTATTAAGCTCTCACATTTGGAAGCTTCACATGTGGTAGAGGTATTACCTCATGATTCCAGAAACCCTATAGTTCATTATGAAGAAGATGCAAGTGGGTTTTCGATGATTGGCAGATATGGAAAGGAGGTACATACTTTTACTACTCTTATCTCTTTTTTTGCAAGCCTAGATAGAGAAGACTTGGTAGATCTTTATGAATTGATGAAGACCAAGTATGAGGCTGAAGCACCTACTTCAGTCAATGGAATAAAGATTTAGACCACATTCAAGAGAATGTGTGCACCAAGTGATGAAGATCCAGTATGGTTGGATCTAGATGATATTAGTGGACTTCAATGTCGTCTACGTTCAGCAGCTGGTGTTTATCATTTGAGTACTACAAAATTTTCTGAATATCTTCTTGTGGATTGTAAATATCCCATGTCCAAGGAAGTTTTGAAGAAAATGGTGTCAACACAGCTGGAGATGGATTACACAAGTGATGTTGGCAAAGATAAAATTAGGTTTATTTATTTCCTAATTAACAAGTAATGTGTACTTGTAAGAATCCTCCTTGTACTTAGTTTTTATTCAGAAACTTGATTACTAGAGTAGATATCAAGTTTAGGGGAGGATTGTTGGGAATAAAATGAAGCCAAGACACTTAGATGCTGACAAGAGGAAATTGGACGTTGATAGGAAGAAATCAAGCATTGTCGGATCAAGCGTTGACAAGAAGAAGTCAAGCGTTGATGAGAAGAATTCAAGCGTTTATGAGAAGAAGTCAAGCACTGATAGAATACTTAGTCTACACGTTTTATGTTTCTAGTAAAGATATGTTCGACAATGTATTTCTTATGTTTATCTTTACCTAAAATAGCTGATACGTAGACTCTTGTACAAGGTTCCTTCATCTATAAAAGGAGGCCTTTAGGTTTTAGTTCAATATATGTTTTTACACTTTCATTGTACGCAAGTTCAATCATCAATCAAAGTGAAAGTTTGGTTTTTTCTGTTTGTGTGTTCTTGATCTAAGTATTAATTCCGCATAATACTTAGATTGTTTCATATACAACAAAGTTTCTCTAAGTGTTTAACTTGATTCATTCTCGTTTACACAAAGCTAAATCGATCTAAGTTTGGGATCAACAGTTTCCGCACCATAAACACATCTTCTAATCATGCCATCGGGGCATACCTTGAAAAGGTAGGGATCTTCCCAGAAATAGTGTTTTAGGTCGGAAAAGAATTTACATCGTTGGTGATAGGTTAATCCTTTTCTTAGAATTATTCCAATGAGTTAATTTGCAAAATCTGCAAACCACGGAGATTCGTCCGTAGAGATTTGCATAAGAGTTTCATCGGGAAAATGGTCATCGATATCTTCTTCCCTTAACTCTTCCATGTTTGGATTTTCAAGTCGCGATAAATGATCGGCTGTGACGTTTTTAGCTCCTTTCTTATTTTGAATTTCGATGTCAAATTCTTGGAGTAGTAAAATCCATCTAATAAGACGTGGCTTAGCATCTTGTATAGAGAATAGGTATTTCAACGTTGAATGATCGGTGAATACAATCGTTTTCGACAACACGAGATAGGATCGAAATTAGTCAAAATCAAAAACTACGGCAAGGAGTTCTTTCTCGGTGATCGTGTAGTTGAGCTGGGCGCTATTTAGAGTTTTGCTCGCAAAATGTATTGGACGGAAATGTTTTCCTTCGCGTTGTCCTAATACGGCTCCTACAGCGAAATCGCTTGCATCACACATAAGTTCAAACGGTCGCGACCAATCCGGTGAAACCATGATCGGTGCATTCGTTAACTTGTCTTTAAGCTTTTCAAATGCCTCTATGCATTCTTTGTTGAAATCAAAGACTATGTCTTTTTCAAGGAGTTTGGTCATCGGTCTAGCGGTTTTGGAAAAGTCTTTTATGAATCGGCGTTAGAATCCCGCATGACCTAGAAAACGTATAATGGGTTTAACGTTAGTGGGTGGTGGTAATTTAGATATCACTTCGATCTTGGCCTTGTCTACTTCCAATCTGGCTCCGGAGACTTTGTGTCAAAGCACAATTCCTTGAGTCACCATAAAGTGACATTTCTCCCAATTAAGCACGAGATGAGCTTGTTTGCATCGGATGAGCATGTTCTCTAGATTAAAAAGGCAAGACTCGAACGAGTTTCCGAAGAATGAGAAATCATCCATGAAAACTTCCATGGATACTTCGATTATGTCTTGAAAGATCGTATCTTACACCTTTCAAAAGTCGTAGGTGCATTGCAAAGACCAAACGACATACGCCTATAAGCAAACGTTCCAAAAGGACACATAAAAGTGGTCTTGTCTTGATCGGATGGTTCGATAGGTATTTGGAAATATCCGGAGAAGCCATCGAGAAAACAAAAGAATTTGTTCCCTGCTAGTCTTTCCAACATTTGGTCCATGAATGGTAGAGGAAAATGATCTTTTCGTGTGGCATCATTTGATTTTCGGTAATTAATACACACATGTCAACCGGTAACGGTTCTTGTAGGAACAAGTTCGTTATGTTCGTTGGTCACAACAGTCATTCCTCCTTTCTTAGGAACGCAGTGAATAGGACTAAACCAAGGACTATCTTCTATGGCCAAGATGATTCCTGCCTCAAGGAGTTTGATTACTTCGGTTTTTACAATCTCCTTTATGTTTGGGTTAAGTCGACGTGGCCTCTTAATGAAGGTCTTGGCATCTTCTTCAAGATTGATCTTGTGTTTGCAAAATTGCGAATCAATTCCCGGTATATCGAATGTTTTCCATGCAAACGCTTCTTTGTGGTTTTTGAGCATAGAAACAAGGCGTTTCTTCTCATCTTCCTCGAGTGAGGATGAGATAATCACCGGAAGGAGTGAATCCTTCTCTAGATAAGCGTACTCGAGATGTTTGGGAAGAGGTTTCAATTCAATATCCGTCAGTGGATCATGAATAGATTTGGCAACTATAAAGTTCGACTTCGAAGGCAAACCTTCGAATGGTTTGTTTTCCTCTTCTTCGAAAGTTACTTCAGAATCAAGGGCCATGAATTCTTTGAATTCACGATCATGAACGGTATCGCTAATCTTTTCTGATGTTGTTTGTGTTGGAAATACGTTTTTACGTATTTAGGAAGGATCGGTCACTCCAATGATATATTTAAGTATTGGGCTCGTTATCCGGTGTATAAACATATAGGCCATATAGCCCACATGTAGGGTGGGCTATATATAACCCCCTCCTAGCATGTTAGGAGGGGTTGAGCATTTAGTTATTCACACGTTCACTTCCATGATTCTCTCCTTTCTCTCTCTAGATTTCTCTCTCTAGTTCTTTATCTTCTTCTCTATTTAGATAAATCAAACACTTTCACAATCCTAAGAAATTAAGGACCTATAAATGGTATCAAGAGCTATGGTTGATTCTTCGGATTTGCATGTTTTTATCTATTGATTTGGTGGTAAAAATTTTCTTCTTTCACAATTTTTTAACTTTTATATCAACTTTTGTCGAATATCAAAATTTTCATATAATAAAACTTATATATTAGTCATCTTTTGATTTTATAAAATTGATATTATAAAAAAAAATTTGCACGTGAAAGGCCAAAATTTTCTATCACTTTGTCTTCTCTTGGATTTGTCTCGTATAATAGTTGTGTCTCAAACTGATATAATATTTCACTTTTGTTTTCATCAACCTTTGATCAACTTTGGATTTGTCTCTGGATATTATTTTATGTTATTGCGATCTACACTCCATCAGAAGCACCAGGTTTGTTCATTACGATCACATAAATCCTAGGGTTTCTAAATTGTGATCGCGTATTCCGATCCCTTATCTTGATTGTGGATTGCGATCGCACATTGCGATCGTACATTGCGATCGGGATTTAAGGCAAAAATGTGCCGGCACTCTGTCCATATTCCGATAGCCATCTTATGATCGAAGTTACGATCGAAGTTACGATCGAAGTTACGATCGAAGTTGCGATCACGACTTGCGATCGTGACATTACGATCGTGACATTGCAATCGTGACATTGCGATCGTGTCACTGCGATCGTGACATTGCGATCGTGTCACTGCGGTCGTGTCACTGCGATCGTGTCACCGCGATGGATAAGTTAGATATTGCGATGGGTTATTAAATTTGGCATTACGATAGATTAACACACATACATTGGGACTCGACTGTCAAACCAACCAATTGACCAAAGACAAAGACCCACAACTGACTCCACACCTAGACTCGCTTGACATTAAACTTTCGACACAAACCAGACCTCTCTCGACTCCAACATCTCAACCAAACTGACTCATAACTCAACAATCAACTAAGACTCAAAACACAAACCCTCGACACATCCAAACACAAACAACAACTCACCCATCTTCAAACTCGACAGGACCCACACCATCGTCTCATCTAACTCGACCAAACTCGACTCCTTCGAACATAAGAACCACACCCTCGACTCGCTAACTACAAACCTGATTCTACTGACTCCAACCATCAAGATCTCATATTTTTTTCATGTGTGCACATGCAAGCCAAGATTAATTAAGATCTTAACACATGAAAACTATATCATCATAGATCCGTTTTTTTTATTGAACAAAACCAAACTCTCATCATTAATCTTTTGTATGGTTTTAACTATGTTTAAATTCAAAAAACAATTCTTTGATATGTTATAATCAATCTCTGACTCGAATTAATCTTGTAAAACAAATGAAGCAAACCTATTTGCAATAAAAAACGGCACCTACCCGAGACCCTACAAGATCTTGAACAAATCCGTTGGGGTAATTGTTTAATCGATTAAGAGGCTCAAGTATTTAGGTTTGAGAGGGATAAGAGTGTCGGCTGAGTGAGATAAAAGAGTAGGTTGAATTGTTTTTTTTCAGATGGAGGAAACAAGGAGAGTAATTAGGATTTTGTGTGAGAAATTTTAGGGTTGACTCCTCTTTTAATATTCGATTAGTGTGGGTTAGTGGTTTCCACGTGTGGGCACTAGTGACTGTTGATTGTGATAAAGATAATTTACAAAGTTTGTATACAAGTTTGTGTCTAGGCTATACACGTTTATACTCGTTTATTTTTTCTTCTTTGTTAAAATAGAACACTTTCGGGCTTCGACACGGAAAAAGTTATATTTCTGAATATTGGGGGCATAAATGATTTTTATTCGGGCTTCGACACGGAAAAGTTACCAGACAAGGTGACAAGTAAACGTTATTTCTTTCCGCAAACGAATTACAGCTTGTTACGGATCTTTTGTTGGTTTTATCAAATCCCGTGAATTTCAATTTCTAAGTTTCTTCACGAACTGTAAAATCCCGAAATCATCAACAACCACAATTATTTGTCATCAAACTTTCAATGGATTCGTTAAAATCGAAAATTCAAGAGGGAGGCTTGCATCACATGCAAGACACAGTTAGAGATAGTAGAATGAATTTATTTCGACTACTTCGGTCCCATATGTCGAACATTTCTCTACTTAAAGAAGGAAGCAGATTTGTGACACTCTTCGGTCAAGATCGTACCATTTTCGTCCACCGAATGCTCCTCAAATTGAACCAACTACTAGAGCAAATCTACAAAGAAGACATTAATCAAATTGAATCCCCACATTCACTTCAAGTTCTAGCGCAACATTTTTTTTAGTTTCTTTCAATTTGATCCTGCCAAGGTTGAAGCTTCAACGATCTGCCAGTCATTCCTTGAAGACACATAAATCGAGGTTAAAGACTTCAGTGATAGATTGCTCGATTTCATGAAATCTATTGCACTTTCGATTTATGAAAGTTTACAACTTCAACTAGAGCATGATAGTGGAATACAAGAAAACCCGATGCAGATGCCAGAGAAAACAAATTGTCTTACGGATGACTCAAAGGAGACCACCTTGGTTAACAATGATAGCAGCGTCATTGCATCACGACAACAGGATTCAAGCAAGCATGACGAAGAGCCAATAGTTAGGGTATAATTGAATACTGTATCTAACAATGATTTACAGCATGTTGAACATTCCGACACTATCTATGCCGAACATGGGATGGAAAGAGTGATAGCAATTTCTGATTCATCCGATGTGAGTCATAATAAGGGAGAAAATGATCAGAATGCTAAAGATCATGATATGTGCTTTATGACTGCTTCTTTAACCAATTCTGCTTCTAGAATTGAAGAGCTTGAAACGATTTTAACTCGGCAATCGAAAGAGCTTGAGGATGCCAAATTGAATTTTCAAAGAAAACGGACAAATTTGAAAAGTATTTTGAAAAACTTGAAAAGTAAAACGTTGTTCTTGAACGAAAATTGGATCAAACAGTTCTAGATTCTAAAGCTGAAAAGGATAATCTTTTGAAACAAATTAAGTTGCTTGAATCTAAGTTGGCATCCCAAGATGAATTTCTCAAAGAAAATGAGACTTTAAAGGCTCAAGTACAAGAAAAGGTCTTTGCTATAGCTGCGTTGAAAAACGAATTAAGGAAAACTAAAGGAACTAGTGTGGACACTAAGCTTGAGAAACCATCAATCTTGGGGAAACCGCCTACAAATCAGTTCGTTAGACAATGTATTTAGATCCGAGCGACCTCAATAAGCGAGATCGTGGTTTGCCTCCCAATTTGATATGGTTCATCTTTCTAGACCAGTAACTCCACCATCTAGGCCCAATGTGACTAAAACAGCTTTCGCAAGACCTAATCACATGATTACATCTAGTCTCCCTAGACATAGTCCAAAGAACACGTCTCGAACTAGTTCAAATGACGTTCATCACAATTTTGGTCAAAGGGAAGCTATTCAAAAGACACAAGTAAGAGATAGGAATTTTAAACCTAGTCAGATGCCTTCTATATTACCCAACACTGCTAACCGTAGCATGTCATATCCTAGGAGCATCAATCAATCATCTAGGAATTCTAGATCTTACTCAGACATTAAATATGCTACTTGTAAAACATGTATGAAATGTGTCTTTAAAGCCAATCATGATTCTTGTGTCAAGAAATTACTTAATGAGGTGAACTCCCGTGCTAGACTTAAATCCCAGTGGGTAACTAAAATCAAACCCATCGGTAAAATGTGGCGCCCCACTGGTAGAACATTCACTCTTGTAGGAAATGAGTACCCTTTAACTAGGATAGTCTCCGATTATACTAAGACTACTAGGGAGGAAATTGAAAAGGATGATACATCACTTAAGCCTGAACTTAAGGTTTTCTATAAAAGGAACGTATGCCAGCTTAGACAAGTGAATCATCTCCTCAGGTCACCTCTGGCACAAGTAAGGCCAACTGTGAAACTCCGCATGGTTCTAAAATAGATATCGCTAACCCATATAAAAGCATCCAACTTTCTAATGAGAATACAGGTACCAAGGTTAACGTTCAACAAGAACACATCGTTCCAATCGTTGTATACCATTCAATTAAGGAAACCCTCAGAGTTTGGTTGCTGAAGAAGCTGATATCTAAGAAACAAGTATCTCAGGGGATTTCCGGTTAAGCTCGTGTACAATGGCTCACAGTCAAATCACAGTCTGTGACCCGAACTTCAGAGAAAAGGAAGTTTATCTACGCAATGATAAACTTATCCTCACAAACTTTAAAAACTATTCAAAGGTTTTAAACTCGTGTATATGTTTCATTGTTAAATGTCAGATAATGACCCGGACTTCAATTAAAGGGAAGTTTATTTTTTCAACGATAACTTACCCTCACAACGAGAAATTAATTTTTCTCGGGCATGAGCTTATATTAAAAACATTCAAAGTTTTTAAGCTCATGCACAATGACTTACAGTCACATAACAGTCTGTAACTCGATCTCAAAAGAAAGGAAAGTTCATCCCGATGATGACTTATCCTCACTAACGAGAAATTAATTTTTCTCGGACACGAGCTAAAATTAAAACTATTCAAAGGTTTTAAGCTCGTATACAAGGCTTATAGACAAATCACAGTCTGTGACCCGTTCATTAAATAAAGGAAAGTTTATCGCCGATGATAAACTTATCCTTACAACGAGAAATTAATTTTTCTCGGGCATGAGCTAATATTGAAAACATTCGAAGTTTTTAAGCTCATGCACAATGACTTACAGTTAAATATCAGACTGTAACTCGGACTTCAATTTTAGGAAAGCTTATCATTAAAGATAAGTTATCCTCGTAACGGAAAATTCATTTTTCTCGGTCATGAGCTTGTATTAAAACATTCTAAGTTTTAAGCTCATAAAGGAAAGTGTATCTTTTAAATAAGAGAACTTTTCTTCATAACGAGAAATTCACCTTTCTTGGTCATGAGCTTTACGTTAAAATATTCAAAAATTTTCAAGCTCATGAAAACGACTTCTAAGTAAATGTCAACTTAGGACTCGTTCTACAATTAAAAGGAAAGTTTATCACCGATGATAAACTTACCCTCACAACGGGAAGTTTACAACTTCTCGGACTTGAGCTCGTTTTGTAAGATATTTAACTTCTTAAGCTCAAGTAATTGGTTTTTAAAACTTTGAACACAATTTTTTCGAGAATTTTTCAAAAGGTTTTTTTCTAAATCTTTCAAAATTGTGTGTTCAAAAATGTTTTGATAAAAAGAACATGTCTTCTGCAATCGATATTATTTACGAACCTAGAAATGTCGTTCAATAATGACACGGGGTTGTAAATAAAGTTTTAGCAGAAGTTTACATGATTTAAAACATGTTCAAAATGGCTTGCTATTATTTTCGATAGTAACCCGCTTTTCATATTCAAGTCAAGCATTTCACCGGAAACCATTGACTCAACAACGGGAATTAAATTTCTCGGGCATGGTCTATTTATAACCTTGTAAGGGATTGTGTTTACGGAATAACACAATCTAACATGAATTTATGTACGTGCATTTATTTGTTAAAACAAGAGAAATCTTGTTTTTATGAAGTTATCATCTCCACCAATCATAGCAATTTACAATTGATATCTACATACTCGACGATGCGACTACTCAAACAGCGACTACAACTCTTTCAATAGAACACGGGTCAACAATTGAGGGGGAGCAATTTTCCAGCATTCAGAATCTTTGACGCCCAAAGTGCCATGTTCACATATTAGTGTCAAGACAACGATATCAATCGTACACATGGGGTCAAGAGATAACATTAGACGTGACGAGGCGACCAACATCCGTGAACAAGAACCATGTGATTCTATCATATGATGTTCTCCATCATTCAGGTCCAACCTCGTAAATTGCTAATCTTGTGAATGCATTATCATATATGATCTTTGCACGTGATAAGTACCTTACACTTGTGTTTAAAAGGTATTTAATTTATGTTTCAAGTACACCCTCATTAAATTGAGGGGGAGCTTGTGTAAATCATGAAGATAATTGGATTTGTATTTTTCTTCCCAAATTTTCATAAAATGATATTAAATCAATTGATACTAAAAACATCAATTGGATTAATAATTTTAATATGGGGGAGAAAATGTGATTTAATATTGAGATCAGTAATGGTTTGACTTAATGTGTTGGCTCATCCCGACATGTGCAAAATCTTTTCGTATATCGTGGCATATGTTAAGGGGGAGCAAAATGGATTTGGATATCAAAATAGATTTCATTGTGACATACACTTACCTAAAACATCTCTATTCATGACGGTGAAGATTGTGGTGACATAAGGATGGTAGGATAGGTTAAAGTCCAATGATTCTTCTAGAACATGAGGAATCTTCCCAAGGACATTCCATAACTAGAAATAGTAGTCCTTAGGAAAGATGGAGAAAGATTGTAAACGTAGTTGAATGCCGACCAAGTACTTAAGTTAGCACTGGAACAATCACAACAAGGTGCTACTTATGACGTATTGTAAGAATTGAAGGGGTTGAAGAATGAAAAAGAATTGTAAAGATACAGGGTGTAAAGAAAGTAGCCCTCCTTACAACCTTAGGCAGAAACCGAGTCAACTCATATGCTATTGAGATCATTTTAATGATGCTTGATATTGACGATAAGACTCATGGACCCAGTGATGCAATGCACAACCCATCCTAGCTAACTCAGATATCTCTCAAAAAATATTTGTTTTAATCACATGGAGATAACGCATTATCTATTGATTTATTCACTCCAAATAAATTGGTATTTAAATGGTGGCACTCCTCTCTAGCCTCCGATTACTAAAATCCAAAATGCATGATCGAGTCTAGAGCCATTTGAGATCATCAAATATCTCATTAGGACACACTTTCATATTTACTTGTTTTTTCACACACTATGAAAAGTAAGGAAGATCTTAAGAGTCCTACGCAAAATCTTCATGATCTTGCCTGAACATCTGAGTAATACAATGAAGATGGAAATCCTTCTTGATCGAATATCAAAAAGCTCATGGTAGGTGACTTGTGAGATTCTTTATGAATCAAATTTGTGATAACTAGAAAGCAACAGTGGTTTAATTCTTAACTGAACTTAAAAATGTTCCAGGCCTCTACGCAATATCTTAGTGATCTTTCTAGAAAACTCAGAGTGACACTCTATGGTGTTCACAGTGATGAGTGGAAATCCTTCTAGTGTTAACATCAAACAACACTTGGTAGGTAACTTGCAAGATTCTATATGAATCAAGCTCGTGACAACTGGAAAACAACGATGGTGTGATTCTTTAATGAATCAAACTTGTTCCAGGAATTGGATTTGACAGCTTCAAATCATGAGGATAATATTATCCAAATGATTCACTCTTTATGTTCGCAGTCAGCTTTGGACGGTCGAATAAAGAGAACGGGTTTACCCGCAAAATCTTGTCAAGGAGGTTCTTAATTGAAACTACCTGCCACAAGTACGATATTTTATATGATCCAACGGTCTTCACCGACCGGAGGTAAAATGCTACCGAATTAGAATGAAGTGTTCAAGGCCATTTAATCCGTGTATATGTTTTGTTGCTAACTGTCTTATGCAGCATAACAAGAAGGCGGCATTGCGGTGTACAATCTAGAAGAAGTCGTAAACACATGCTTATGCTTTCTGTACTTAATACTTCAACAAATTCAAGAAAGCCTAAAAGTCAAGTCTTCCGATGTATCAAACTTTGAAGCTTTCAAGAATTATAAAGGTATAAGTATGTGGAACATGAAGTCACGAGGAGGCGAATATCATAAGTGATGAATGCACAAGGTCAAGGAAAGGAAACATGCTCAAGACTAAAGTCAAAGATCTCATGAGCATGTTCACAAGAACAAGATCGAAGACTCAAGCATAGTATGCTAGGTTTAAGATTTTGTAAAATGGTGTGACCTCCCTTAGGGGGAGATTGTTGGAAATACGTTTTTCCAAAGAAAGTCTCGGTCACATCATTGTTAGCATAGATCACGAGCTATAGCCTATTTAGGACATTGTAACTTTGAGTGATCTCCCTTAGGGGGAGTGTTAGAAATACGTTTTTAACGTATATTAGAAGTATCGGTCACTCCACAATATTATTTATGTTGTAATAGCTCGTAGTTAAATGTTGCTTATTATGTTAAGTAAGAAACCGACCCATGGCCTTGTCATGGGTCGGCCCAAGCCCAATATAGGCCTTGGATATAAATACCCCTTTCCACCATGGAAAGGGGTTGGTTGTTGACATTCCACTTTCATCATTTGAATAAAAATACACATAGTTTCTCTCTCACTTTCTCTCACTAGTTTCTCTCTCTAGGAATCTTCAACACACTTCATAGATTCATAGGTTATCAATATTCTACATTTGGTATCAAGAGCTATGGGATGAATTAAGGTAATGATTTGTGTTGTTATTTAGTTTTTGATTGTATTAGTGTTCCTTAAGAAGATCCATCTTGATTCTTGGAGTTTTTGGTGTTTTTGTGATTGGGATTAGTAGCTAAGTATTAGTTTTTACTTATTATTGTAGAAATCACAAAACTTTTTGGGTTATTTGGTAAAAATCTGGGTTTAATCTTAATATTCATAGTTGACTGTTCACTCGAACAACCTTCTATTTCCCAGTAAAGTTCCGAACCAAAAAGTTCCGGATCAACAAAAGTTCCGGATCAAAAAGTTCCGGATCAACAAAAGTTCCGAACCAAAAGTTCCGAACCAAAAGTTCCGGATCAAGGAAAGTTCCGGATCAAGGAAAGTTCTGGATCAAGACAAAGTTCCGGATCAAAAAGTTCGGAACCAAAAGTTCCGGATCAAGGAAAGTTCCGGATCAAGACAAAGTTTCGAATCAAAAAGTTCCGAACCAAAAGTTCCGGATCAAGGAAAGTTCCAGATCAAGGAAAGTTCCGGATCAAGACAAAGTTCCGAACCAAAAGTTCCGGATCAAGGAGTTCCGAGCCAAAATCTTCCGAATCAATAGTTCTGAATCAACAAAAGTTCCGGTTCAAGGGATATTTCACTTGTTTTTTCGATGATTTTTTAGAGGATTTAATCTTGGTTTCTTACAACAAAAACTCAACACAATTCACAAGCCTTACTTCACTGCTCGATCAACCGATAATATTTGTCTCTTTGAAGTGAACAAAATGAATCCGAATTCATTAATGCCTCAGATGACATCACTTATGGACATTTCCGTCATTACGGGAACGGATAATCGCCCTCCAATGCTCATTAAAGAAGTCTTTGAAGCATGGCAAGGCCGTATGATGTCATACCTAAAGGGAAAACCGACATATGGGAGGCTTATGGTTAAGTCAATTCTAAATGGTCCACTTGACTATGGTACCATCGTGGTTAACAATGTGACTCGACCAAGGGAGTTTGAAGAACTTACACCAGCTCAACAACTTGTTGCCGATGCAGACGAAAAGGCTCTTCAAACCATTCTCCAAGCTCTTCCACATGACATCTATCGTATGGTAAGTCAATATACGGTTGCGAAGGATTTATGGGAATGTCTAAAGGTGTTGCTACAAGGTACGTCTCTTACCAAACAGGAAAGGGAATGTCAGTTGTATGATCTGTTTGATAGATTCACGTACAGCCTAGGGGAAACGCTTCACGATTATTACTTCAGATTCACCACTCTCATGAATGATCTGAATGTATACAATCTCGTGATTGCTCCATTCCAGGTTAACACCAAGTTTTTGAATACTTTACCTCAAGCTGAATGGGGTGAGTATATTACTGATGTTAAGTTAACCAGGGATTTGCATAAGTGCAATTTGGATCAACTCTATGCTTTTCTTCAGCAGCATGAGAAACATGTGATCATGCACCATTCGCCTCGAGGTATGTACCCTGATTCTTTAGCTTTGATGGCGAATCAACCAAGCTTGTCACTGTTGGAAATACGTTTTTACGTATTTAGAAAGGATCGGTCACTCCAATTATATTGGGCTCGTGATCCAATATAGCACATATAGCCCACATGTAGGGTGGGCTATATAAACCCCCCTCCTAGCATGTTAGGAGGGGTTGTTGGTTCACTTCCACTTTCACATAATCACATTTCATCTTTCTTCATCATCCTCTCCTTTATCTCTCTTCTTTCTCTCTCTAAGTATTCCATATCAATAGATTATCCAACAATGTCTAATCCTTAGATAAAAACGATCCGACAATTGGTATCAAGAGCATGGTTGATTCTTTGGATTAGCACGTTTTATCTTTTGATTTGGTGGTAAATTTTTCTCCTTTTTACAAGTTTCTTTCTTTCGTCTATTTTTCTTTTTCTTTCTTTAGGCTTATCTTCATATAATATTTGCTAAAAGTATTATAAAAAATTTTCTTCTAAATTTTTCTACTAAAAGTTCTTATATTTTTCTCCAATTTCAAAATCTCTATAAAAAGTTTTCTGTTTTTATCAATTCATCTATTTTTATCAATTTTTTCATCTATTTTTATCAATTTTCGATAAAAAGTTTTTCTCTTTTGTCTTTCCTTTTATCCAGTTTTTCATCTTTTCTGTTTTGTCTTTTTTTTCTCAAAGTTTAAGTATAAAAAAAAAGGGTTTTGTATTCAGATGGTTATTCCGATGCATGCATAAGTTTTTGTCATATTCCGATAGAAGGTTGCCAGTATTCCGATACTTTGATATATCGATCGCAATAACCGAAAGGTTCTACTTTGCGATCACCTTATTCCGACACCCTTATTCCGACGGTTATTCCGATCGCCTTTTTGCGATCGTGATTGCGACAGGTTTAAGGTAAAGTGAGTCGAAACTCTGCCCAAATTTTTTAAACACATTCCGATGGTGAGTCTTTGTGTATTGCGATGAATGTTTTGTAATATTGCGATGAATATTTGAAAAATATTGCGATGGAAAATTCGATATTGCGATGGTGAGTATGATTGATGTTGCGATGGTATATATTGTTATTGCGATGTGAGTATTTTAAACCTCGACTCTAAACTTGGACTCAAACATTTTGACCAAAACAAAATGACTCGAACAAAGACTCAACCTCACGTCTGACCAACCACACTAGACTCGATCCTCACAACACCACCTCTCTCGTATCAAAACCATCTTGAATCGACTTAACAGACAGACTCGGACTCACACACTCGAAAAACTGACTTTCATTTTTCACCCTCGAAACCAAAACCCCTCAATCCACAAACAAACAGCCTCGACTTCTCTCCCTCAAAAACTCACTCTTACCCACATCGAACCAAACACACTCGACCTCGTCTCTCCCACTCTCCAAGACCATCACACGAGACCAAAATCCTCATCTCACTCTTACCCACATCGACCCAAAAACACTCGACCTCGTCTCTCTCACAATACATACTCGAACACCAAACTCAGACTCATAAAACTCAAACTGACTCACCTAAACACTCAAAGACTCGACCAACTTCGACCACCAAAACCCACACCAAAACAAGACTCAACAGACCTGATTCGAAACAGACTCCAACAAACACTTCCATTTTCATAAATGATTGGACTCAAAACCAAATCTTTTGCTGCTCAACTAACTCGACTCTTCACTCACACAACAAATGATTTTAGATTTACTAAAACGTTTTTTTTTAATCTTTTAAAAGATTTTTAGAACTCTGTTTAATTCATTTTAAATATCAAATCACCACATGCAATTAATCTGTATTAACCTACCCGAGACCTATTGAGAATAGATCTTTGAAGCGTTCATCGACTTGTATTTTCACTTGAATTAAATCAGTAAGATTGTTTGATGGGTTTATACTTTGATGTGTGTCAGTAAAGGTTAAGGTTTGTATCGATTCAAGATATATGGTTCGATGGGGTGTTTTATTTGAGATTCTATCTGTTTGATCTCAACTGGTTGAGTTTGATTGAGGAGATCTGATTGAGGAGTTTTGAGTTTATGATTTTCTTTAGTTGAGGATATTTAGGAGTGGATGAAAAGAATTGATGGAGAAAACAAGGGATGTGATTAGGGTAGAAACTTCCTAATTTCTAGGGAATAATAAGTTATATATAATTCCCAAACGTTTTTTTTTTCCTTCTATTTAACTGCCACGTTTTTTTTTTTGAGCAACATTTGGAGTTTTTGAGCAACATTTAACTGCCACGTTTTTGCTACGTGTTATACACGTTTTTTTGCAACATTTAGAGTTTTTGGCAATATTTAAAGTTTTAAAGTTTAAAAAACTTTTTGAATATTAGTTAAAGTAATTTATTTTTATTTATTTTTATTTTTATTTTTATTTTTATTTTTTATTTTTTTTAAGTTAAGTTAATATTTTCATATTTTAAAGATTAATTTTTTTTAATTACGTAAATTTTATATATTAGTTTTTGATACATCGTTTTGAGGCGGGTATTTAGAAAGAACCAACGTGGTAAATTATTTAACGGACCTACGAGCTTCCTTTTTTTTTTTTGGAGTGAGCCGCAGTTGAATTGGACTCCGGTTTATTATTTTTTTCAACGTTTGAGCCGACTACAATTTTTGAGCCCAGAAAAGTGTGATCTCATCTATCGTGGATTTTTAAAAAAGTTATTTATGGATCTTTCGATATTTCTTCACGAATTGTAAGATTCCGAATACAACTACAGTCACGATCATTTTTCATCATAATTCAATGGAGTCTTCGAATTCGAAATTTCAAGAGGGAGACTTGCATCACATGCAAGACACAGCTAGAGAAAGTGGTATAATTTCATGTCGACTACTTCAGTCACATCTTAGGACTATTGCATGGGTTCAAGGAGGAAGCGAATTTGTGACACTCTTTGGTCAACATCATTATACATTCATCGATTCACTATTTCTCAACTTGAACCACCTAGCTGAGCAACTTCACAAAGAAGACTTTAATCACTCTGCATCAGAAACTGCATATCAGGCTCTTGTGACACAACTCACGCCTTTCCTCCAATTCAATATCATCAAGTCTGACAATTCAGAGATATGCCGATCATTTTTTCAATACACACAGAACGATGTTAAAGATTTCCGTGATAAACTGTTGAAATTTATGACATCGGTTTCGTCTTCGATTTATGAAGATCCAGACTTCAGCAAGTGTATGATAATGGAGTGCAAGAATCTATGATGCAGATGCAAGAGGAGAATGGTCATACGGTTGACAACTTGGGGCCTAACGATGGCAAGAGCACGGAATCAGGAGGACAACATGTTACCATTGGCACGTAAGGCAATGTTCACGCGATCTCTTTTGATGACACCTTACCCGTTAATGACGAAGAGCCTGCGGACATGGTACAATGTAATGTTGATGATGTATATGCTGATGAAATACCGCATATTGAGCATTCTGAACCTAACTATGAGAAACATGGGATGGAAAAGAGTGATAGAAATACCACTTCTTATTCATCCGATGTGAGTCATAATGGGGGAGAAAGTGTTCAAAATGCTAAATATCATGATAATTGTCTTATAACTGCTTCATTTACTGCTTCTGATTCCAAGATTAGAGAGCTTGAAATGATTTTAGCTCAGCAATCAAAAGAGCTTGAGGATGCCAAAATTGAATTTTCGAAGAAAACGGAGAATTTTGAAACATATTTTGAAAAACTTGAAAAGTCAAACGTTGTTCTTGAACGAAAATTGGATCAAACAGTTCTAGATTCTAAAGCTGAAAAGGATAATCTTTTGAAACAAATTAAGTTGCTTGAATCTAAGTTGGCATCCCAAGATGAATTGTTCAAAGAAAATAAGACCTTAAGGGCTCAAGTACAGGAAAAGGTCTTTGCTATAGCTGCATTGAAAAATGATTTGCGGAAAACTAAAGGACCTATGTGGACACTAAGCCTAAAAAACCATCAATCTTGGGGAAACCGCCTACAAATCAATTCGTCAGACAACCGTCTGTCAGACAACCTACTGCATTTAGATCCGAGCGATCACAATCCTCGAGACCGCGGTTTGCCTCCCAAGTTGATATGGTTCATCTTTCTAGAACAGTCACTCCACCATCTAGGCCCAATGTGACTAAAACAGCTTTTGCAAGACCTAATCACATGATTGCCCCTAATTTCCCTAGACATAGTCCAAAGAATACGTCTGGAACTAGTTCAAATGACGTTCGCCATACGTTTGGTCTAAGGGAAGCTAAGCAAAAGACACAAGTAAGAGATAGGAATTTCAAACCTAGTCAGATGCCTTCTAGTTTACCCAACACTGCTAACCGTAGCATGTCACATCCTAGGAGCATCAATCAATCATCTAGGAATTCTAGATCTTACTCGGACATTAAATATGCTACTTGTAAAACATGTAGAAAATGTGTCTTTACGGCAAATCATGATACTTGTATCAAGAAACTACTTAATGAGGTGAACTCCCGTGCTAGACTTAAATCCCAGTGGGTTGCCAAAATCAAACCCATTGGTAAAATGTGGCGCCCCACTGGTAGAACTTTCACCCTTGTAGAAAACGAGTGCCCTTTAACTAGGATAGTCTCCGATTCCATTAAGACTACTAGGGAGGAAATTGAAAAGGAGTATGCATCACCTAAGCATGAACTTAAGGTTTTCTATAAAAGGAAACGTTTACCAGCTAAGACAAATTAATCATCTCCTCAGAACACCTCTAGCACAAGAAAAGAAAACTGCGAACCCCCACTTGCTTCTAAGATAGATATCGCTAACCCATATCAAAGCATGCAAATTCCTAATGAGAATGCAGGTACTAAAGCGGATGTTCCAAAAGAACGAAGTGGTCCAATCATTGTATACCATTCAATTAAGGACACTCTCAGAGTTTGGTTGCTGAAGAAGCTGATATCTAAGAAACAAGTGTCTCAGGGGATTTGCAGTTAAGCTTGTAGTGTGTCAAGGACTTATAGTCACATCACAGACTATAACTCGATCTTCAAAGAAAGGAAAGTTTATCGCCGATGGTAAACTTATCCTAACAACGAGAAATTAATTTTTCTCGGGCATGAGCTTATATGAAAAACATTCCAAGTTTTTAAGCTCATGCACAATGGCTCCTCGTTAAATGACAGACGATGACCCGGACTTCAGAGACAGGGAAGTTTATCCACGCAACGATAACTTACCCCTAAAACGAGAAATTAAGTTTTCTCGGACACGAGCTTATCTTAAAACCATTCCAAGGGTTTAAGCTCGTGTATATGGCTTATCGTTAAATATCAGACGATAACCCGTGCATCAAAGAAAGGAAAGTTTATCGCCGATGATAAACTTATCCTTACAACGAGAAATTAATTTTTCTCGGGCATGAGCTAATAATAAAAACATTCGAAGTTTTTAAGCTCATGCACAATGACTTACAGTTAAATCTCAGACTGTAACTCGAACTTAAAATAAAGGAAAGATTATCTTCTATGATAACTTATCATCTTAACGAGAAATTCACCTTTCTCGGTCATAAGCTTGTATTAAAACATTCGAAGTTTTAAGCTCAAGGAAAGTGTATCTTTTAAATAAGAGAACTTTTCCTCATAACGAGAAATTAACCTTTCTCGGTCATGAGCTTTCCGTTAAAACAGTCAAAGTTTTCAAGCTCATGAAAATGATTTCTAAGTAAATGTCAGCTTAGGACTCGTTCTTTAATTAAAAGGAAATTTTATCGCCGATGATAAACTTACCCTTAGCAACGGGAAGTCTACAACTTCTCGGACTTGAGCTCGTTTTGCAAGATATTCAACATCTTAAGCTCAAGTAATTGGTTTTCAAAACGTTGAACACAATTTTTCGAGAATTTCTCAAAAAGGTTTTCTAAATCTTTCAAAATTGTGTGTTCAAAAAATGTTTTGATAGAAAGAGCATGTCTTCTGGAATCGATAATATTTACGATACTAGAAATGTCATTCAATAATGACACGGGGTTGTAAATAAAGTTCGAGCAGAAGTTAAAATGTTTTAAAACATGCTCAAAATGGTTTGCTATTATTTCAGATAGTAACCCGCTTTTCATATTAAAGTCAAGCCTTTCACCGGAAAGCTTTGACTCAACAACGGGAATTAATTTTCTCGGGCATGGTTTACTTTACAACCATGTAAGGGATTGTGTTTACTTTATAACACAATCTAACACGGATATATGTACGTGTCAGTGCATTTATTTGTTAAAACAAGAGAAATCTTGTTTTTATGAAGTTATCTTCTCCACCAACCGTAGCAATTTACAACTGATATCTACATACTCGACGATGCGACTACTCAAACGGCGACTACAGCTCTTTCAATAGAACACGGGTCAACAATTGAGGGGGAGCAATTGTCCAGCATTCAGAATCTTTGATGCCGAGAATGCCAAGTTCACATATTGGTGTCAAGACAAAGATATCAATCATACACATGGAGTCAAGAGATAACTTCAGACGTGACGAGGTGACCAACATTCGTGAACAAGAACCATGTGAATCTTTCATATGATGTTCTCCATCATTCAGGTCCAACCTCATAAATTGCTAATCTTGTGAATACATTATCATATATGATCTTTGCACGTGATAAATACCTTACACTTGTGTTTAAAAGGTATTTAATTTACGTTTCAAGTACACCCTCATTAATTTGAGGGGGAGCTTGTGTAATTCATGAAGATAATTGGCTTTGCATTTTTCTTCCCAAAATTTTCTTAAAATGCTATTAAATCAATTGATGTTAAGAACATCGATTGGGTTAATATTTTTAATATGGGGGAGAAAATGTGATTTAATATGGGAAATGATTAATCACAAATGGTTTGACTTAACGTGTTAGCTCATCCCGACATGTGCGAAATGTTTTCGGATTTCGTGGCATATGTTAAGGGGGAGCAAAATGGATTTGCACTATCAAAATGGATTTCATGGTGACATATACTTACCCAGAACATCTCTATTCATGACGGTGAAGATTGTGGTGACATAAGGATGGTAGGATAGGTTAAAGTCCAATGATTCCTCTACAACTGGAGGAATCTTCCCAAGGACATTTCATAGCTAGAAATAGTAGTCCTTAGGAAAGATGGAGAAAGATTGTGAACGTAGCTGAATGCCGACCAAGTACTTAAGTTAGCACTGGAACAATCACAACAAGGTGCTAGCGATGACGTATTGGTAAGCATTGAAGGGGTTGAAGAATGAAAAAGAATTGTTAAGATAAAGGGTGTAAAGAAAGAAGCCCTCCTTACAACTTAGGCAGAAACCGGGTCAATACATATGCTATTAAGATCATTGTTTAATGATTCTTGATATTGAAGACAGACATCATGGACCCAGTGATGCAAAGTACAACCCATCCCAGCTAACTCAGATATCTCTTAAAAGCTATTTGTTTTAATCACACGGAGACAACACGTTATCTATTGATTTATTCACTCCGAATAAATTGGTATTGAAAAGGTGGCACTCCTCTCCAGCCTCCGATCACTAAAATCCAAAGTGCACAATCGAGTCTAGAGCCATTTGAGATCATTAAATATCTCATTAGGACACACTTTCATAATTCATTGCTTCTTCATACACTATGAAAAGTAAGAAAGATCTTAAGAGTCCTACGCAAAATCTTCATGATCTTACCTGAACATCCGAGTAATACGAAAGTATTTACAATGAAGATGGAAATCCTTCTTGAACGAATATCAAAAAGCTCATGGTAGGTGACTTGTGCGATTCTTTATGAATCAAACTTGTGATAACTGGAAAGCAACGGCTGTTTAATTCTTAACTGAATTTAAACACGTTCCAGGCCTCTACGCAATATCTCAGTGATCTTGCCAGAACACTCAGAGTGATACCTTTGTGTTCACGGTGATGAGTGGAAATCCTTCTAGTGTTAACCTCAAACAACACTTGGTAGGTAACTTGCAAGATTCTATACGAATCAAGCTCGTGACAACTGGAAAGCAACGATGGTGTGGTTCTTAATTGAATTTCACTTGTTCCAGGAACATGAGTTGACGGCTTCAAATCATACGGATATTATTATCCAAATGATTCACTCTTTATGTTCGCAGTCAGCTTTGGACGGTCGAATAAAGAGAACGGGTTTACCCGCGAAATCCTGTCAGGAAGTTACTTAATTGAAACTATCCGTCACGGGTACGATATCTAATATCGTCCAACGGTCTTCACCGACCGGAGGTAAAATGCTACCGATTTAGAATGAAATGTTCAAAGCCATTTCTTTCGTGTCTACTTATGTTTCGGCATTTGAAGACGGTGGCGTTGCGGAATCCAAGAAGAAGTCGTCCCCACATGCTTATACTGCATACACTCAGTACTTCAACGAATTCAAGAAAGTCTGAAGGTCAAGTCTTCCGCTGTATCAAACTCTGAAGCTTTCAAGAATTATAAAGGTATAAGTGTGTGGAACATGAAGTCACGAAGAGGCGAATATCACAAGTGATGAATGCACAAGGTCAAGGCAAGAGAACATGCTCAAGACTAAAGTCAAAGATCTCATCAGCATATTCACAAGAACAAGATCGAAGACTAAAGCATAGTATGCTAGGTTTAAGATTTTGTAAAATGGTGTGACCTCCCTTTGGGGGAGATTGTTGGAAATATGTTTTTCCAAGGAAAGTCTTGGTCACATCATTATTAGCATAGATTACGAGCTTTAGACTATTTAGGACATTGTAACTTGGAGTGACCTCCCTTTGGGGGAGATTGTTGGACTTGGGACACCAAGCCTATCATCCATCACCTTACATGACACCAAGCTTCCCCCAATATTCGATTCTACCGCAACCACCCACCTCACATCAGCAACAATATCGGTTTAATGCACCTTCATCACACTATGCTTCACAACCTCATCCAGCAAGCATTGCACCTTATGCTCAGTCATCATATTCTTCTTATCAAGAGAATGCAGCATATCCATCAAGCTACTCTGACCACATGAGTGTTCCTTCTAGTGCTTATGCAGCTCAACAAGACCAAGCACTGTATTGTGATGATGATGAAGTCCCCATTCCTGAATTCAAACAAGGAACTGACCCAGTTGAAGTGTTAGCCACTATGTCTGCTTATCTCACAAGGACTCTAAGCAAACGAGGATTTAGAGGACCAGTTCCTACTAACAATCAGCTGAGGAATTCATCCAATTCTCGCCAACAAGCTACTATTGAGAATGGCAGGGTAATGGTTCAACCTATTCAACCTTATCAGGGGAGACCTACTACATCAACTACCAATGCTCGCACGGTCAATCCTTCTCCAATGGTCAACACTCCTCCACGGGGTAATTCTACTGGCAAGTTGAGAATGATTACATGCTACAACTGTAAGGAAGAAGGTCACATGTCTAGGGATTGCAAAAAACCCAAGAGGAGAAGGGATGGTCAATGCTTTGCAGAGAAGATTTATCTGGTAAACGCTCAGGCACAAGGAAGGGAACTTGATGAAGAGGAGCTTGCATTTCTTGCTGATCCAGGGATTGCTGAACAAGACGTTGTCAACACACAGAATGCAGCATACCAAGCAGATGACCTTGATGCGTATGATCCAGACTGTGATGAACTTCAATATGCACAGGCAGCTCTTTTGGCAACTATCTCCAGCTTAGGGCCAGAAAAAAGATCTGAGGTACTTATTAACACCACTGATAATACCACTGATACTAGTATTCAGCCACATCAAGTTGTGCAAGAGAGTGCTGATTCGAATGAGTCTTCGGTGGTGAGTCTTTCAAATGAGGAGACAATCAATGATAGTAATATCAATGTGAGTCCCCAGACTTTGAGTGAATCACAATCGGGAGCCATTTCGCATACGCATACTCCTGCTCAACAAGATTTGGTCATGGTTCCTGCTACATTACTTAGCCAAATGAATGCTGCACTCTTAGAAACCCTAGCTAAGAATAAGAATTTGTCTGATGAGCTTGCCTTGTGCAACGAGAAAGTTCAAACTTTGGAATTAGTTCCTTCGTCTAGTGTTCTAACAAATCCCGAATATGATCATTTTCGAAACAAACAAATGGGTCATTTGCAAGAAATTGAAACCTTAAGAGCAGATTTTTCTAACGAACTTAAAGAAAAAGAGTTAGTGGTCACTAATTTTCAAAAACTTCAAACAGAATTTGAATTACTCGAGTCTAAGAAGAATGAAATGGAAATTAATGCGGCTAATAAGATTAGAAGTCTAGATTATTTGCTTTTAAGACAATACGCTGCCTCTCAACTAGTGCACTTATTTGATGCTTCGTTTAGAGAATTTAACTTATCACGTCAAAAAGGCCTTCCCCCTAACCCACGGTATGCAAAACAAGATTTAAACCATAGTCCAAGACTTTATAATGCAACCCAATTAGGATTGCTCTTAGACCCGATTGTTATTTTCGATGATCGCACAAGTAAGGATCTAGTTGATGAGGATCGGTCATACAACTTTGCAAAATATCCCGAGTGTGATTATTTTAAAATGAATCAGGAGCTTGCAAAAACGGATTTTAGAATTCGCTTCCATATGGATAAAGATCTCATCACGGCACCAACCTACATGTTAAATGAAGAAAACCCTAGTACACTTCCTACACTTGTCAAAATGGAAGGACCTAAGGAAATTCCAAAGGATCTTCCACCTGTTAGCACTGTATGGTTAAACTTGCAAGAGATTAATCAATACTTTGCTAGTTTTGACAAGGTCATTTTGGAATGTACGACTTCAAATGGCCTAAACGCCGGAGAATGGTCTTTCGAACACATGAACGAGGTGTTTAAGAATGAGATCAATCCGTTTGTCGAAAGTCTAAAAGGAAGTTTTGCATCTCTTAAAGAAAATCTTGAGTTTGAAATTGGAGAAGTTCAAAAAGTGTTTTATGAAATGGACACCGCTTACGAACTACAACTAATTGAAAAGGAAAAGATTTTATCCGAATATGACCGATTCTTGTCCCAAGTAATTTCGTGTGATGTGCTTACTACTGTAAATGTCAATTATTTGAATGAGCTTACATCCGCTATGATTAACTGTGATGTTGTGAATATATGTGATGATGTGTGTGATCTCTCTGTAAATGTTGCTGATACTGTAAATGAGGTAGATAATCATTCTTGTCACGAATCTAACGCTGAATTTTTAAAGCTTCAAGATTCTTACAATTTACTCTCAAAACGTTTTAATCAACTTGAACAACATTGTATATCTTTAGAATTAAAACAACAAACTCAAAATGAGGATCTTTTGATAACAAATAGTTGTGAAAACAGTGTTGAGACGAGTGACAAGATGATTGCAATAGTTAAGGCATTAGAGGAAGAGATTATGAGATTGAAGAGAGATGTGTCATCAAATGAAACACTAAAATTGGAACTAGAAGCTGCAGAGTCTAAAAACCAGGACTTAGAAATTAGACTTTCGTCTATTCTAGGGGAGATGGATCGGGCAAGACAGGGACTATCCGCTCTTTATGGTTCAATAGAAGAACGCTTAGCTTTTAATGCTGCACAGCAACAATCGTATGTTGAACAACTGAACCAAAAGTGTGAGGAAATCTCTGACTTAAACATCCAGCTCATTGACAAAAACATGGTTTTGGCCGAGTTAAAGGAGACACTTCTTCTCACCCGAGAATAAGTTGTTGATAACTTAGCTACCGACTCTGCACCGTCCTCTAGTGCTCCAACAACCAAGTCAGTAGTGCTCTATAAGAACCCGCTCCATAAGAAAAACCCGGTTACCTACGATGATTATATGAGGAATGCAATTAAGCATGTAGATCTTGTTAGGGATATCTTAGACGATCTTTATGCCTTAGATCCCTCAAGTAGCTACTATTATTCAGCCCATGAATATATTAAGCGTGTTCAATATTGTTTAGCCTACTTGCAATACATAGGTAAACCAGGTTCTGCACTACTCACTAATCGACCCATTGCTGTAACTCCATTCAATAAGACCCCAGGAGCAAAACCGTCATTGGCACCATCAAGTAAGGCACCTTTAAAATCTGTTGCTAATGTTCCCACTTTGCCTTCTACAAGAGTAAAAGAGTCTACTAAGGCTAAAGGATCGCGACTCAAGAAAGATAAGATCAAGCCCTCCACTAGTAGTACCAACAAGAAGAAAGTAGAAGCTCACCATAGGAATGTTAGTTCAGTTTTAAATAAAAAGAATCATGTTAAGACTAAAAGCTCTGCGCCTGTGCAGAAGCCTAAACCATTTGGGAATTTGGATTTAAAATGTTGGAATTGTAATGAATGTATGTTTTCCCAACGTCATGATTTGTGTCTTATTGATCATGTGAATGAAATGAGTGCCATTAGGAATAATCTTGAATGGAAGCCAACTGGTAGAACTCGTGCCCAAGTTGGCTGGCAATGGCGTCCCACTGGTAGGACCTTTACATTAGATGGAAAAATGTGCCCTTTAACTAGGAATGCATCCATTGAGGTTAGGTCTGAGCGTCCTTTAGTTAGGCACACTAGCACTAAAGTATGGAAACAGCGCCCTTTAATTAGGTCAGCCCCCACTATAGTGCCTATCAGTGAAGAAATACCTCAGGATTTAAGCCAACTAGAATCTACACCACCAACTAGGAAGAAGGCTAGGAAATCTAAGAAACCTAAAGTTAGCAAATCTAAGATTATTAAATCTGTACCTGCTAATAACAAGCAACATTCAGATTCCGATACCTCTACATTGTCCTCGTCTGGTGATATTTTCAGGTGGTCCAAATCATCCTCTGGTATTTGGACTCCGGTTGTTCAAAGCATATGACCGGAGATCGCTCGATGCTCCGAAATTTCGTCAGCAAGTTTCTTGGAACAGTTAAATTCGGTAATGATCATATTGCAAAGATAATGGGGTATGGTGAATATCAGATTGGAAACGTTACGATTTCAAGGGTATACTATGTAGAAGGTCTTGGTCATAACTTATTTTCAGTAGGACAGTTTTGTGATTCCAACCTAGAGGTTGCTTTTCGACAACATACTTGTTTCATCCGCAACTTGGAAGGAAAAGACTTGTTGAAGGGATCTCGTGGTGCATATCTTTATACGTTGTCCCTACAAGACATGATGGTCGCCTCTCCAGTATGTCTTCTCTCTAAAGCATCTAAGACCAAGTCATGGTTATGGCATCGCAGATTATCTCATCTCAACTTTTATGCTATTAATCATCTGGCTAAAAACAAATTAGTTCGTGGTCTTCCAAAGCTCAAATTTCACAAGGACCATTTATGTTCCGCGTGTTCAAGGGGGAAAAGTAACAAGAAATCATACAAGCCCAAAGCTGAAGACACCAATCAAGAAAAACTTCATCTTTTGCATATGGATCTTTGTGGGCCAATGAGAACTGAAAGTGTGAGCGGTAAGAAATTCATTCTTGTTATTGTGGATGATTTCTCCAGGTTTACATGGGTTAGATTTATACGTACAAAGGATGAAGCACCGAAGGCTATCATCACTTTTCTGAAATTCATTCAGGTACGTTTAAATACTACTGTTCGCCGTATTCGTACAGATAATGGAACAAAGTTCGTCAACCAGACTCTTCGTGCTTACTATGAAGATGTTGGTATTTCACATGAAACATCCGCTGCACGCACTCCACAACAAAACGGTGTCGTTGAAAGACGGAATCGTACGCTTATGGAAGCTGCTAGGACTATGCTGATTTATGCGAACGCTCCATTGTTCTTGTGGGCAGAAGCTATATCTACTGCATGTTTCACCCAAAACCGTTCTATCATTCGGAAACGCCATGGAAAAACACCTTACGAGCTTCTACATGATCGTAAACCCGATGTTTCATTCTTTCATGTGTTTGGTGCTCTTTGTTATCCAAACATTAATAGTGAGAACTTGGGCAAACTTCAACCGAAAGCCAATATAGGTATTTTCATTGGTTACTCACCCTCTAAGAAAGCATACCGAATTTACAACCGTCGTCTTGGTAAGATTGTAGAAACTATGGACGTAGATTTCGATGAGCTGACAGCAATGGCTTCTGAGCAACACAGCTCTGAACTCGCGCTTCATGAGATGGGAACCGGTGCTATTAGTTCCGGATTAGTTCCCAATAATCCTACTTCTACATCATTTTTACCACCTACAAGGCCCGAGTGGGATAAACTGTTTCAACCGTTGTTTGATGAATTCTTTGATCCCCCAAATGATGAAGTTCCAGCACCTGTAGTGATAGCTCCAATCCCTGAAGTTGTTGCTCAAGCAAATGAAGCTTTATCTAATGCATCTTCAATTAACATTGAACCGGATGCACCTTTACCAAGTGATTCTCAAACTACACCTGAATCGTCACCCTTACTTGTGCCTAATGATGTTGAAGAGGATTCTATTGATCACGATTTGGAATATGCTCATCTACAAGAGCTTCCTTTCTTTGGTGTACCGATACCTGAAAACCCTTCAGCCACGTCTACCTCAGAAGAAGCTCCTTCAATTGTTCACTCCAGACCACCACGGATTGAAAATCATAGCACCAAATGGACAAAAGATCACCCAATTAGGAATGTCATTGGAGATCTAGATCGACCAGTCTCTACACGCCATCAATTACAAGAGAGTGCACTCTATTGCTATTTTGATGCATTTCTCTCCGAAGTTGAACCTAAAAATTGGCAACAGGCTATAACTCAATCATCTTGGATTGAAGCCATGCAGGAGGAACTAAATGAATTCCAAAGACTTGAAGTATGGGAATTAGTTCCTCTCCCTGACAAGGTTAAAATCCTTACTTTGTTGTGGGTTTATAAGGTTAAACTCGATGAGATGGGTGCAGTATTTAAGAATAAGGCTAGATTGGTCGCTAGAGGATACAAACAAGCCTTGGGTATAGACTTTGAAGAATCTTTTGCTCCTGTTGCAAGATTGGAGGCCATTAGACTATTCCTTGCGTATGCTGCTCATATGAACATGATCGTCTATCAAATGGATGTGAAGACGGCATTTTTGAACGGTGAACTAAGGGAAGAAGTCTATGTTAGTCAGCCGGAAGGGTTCGTTAGCACGGAGTTTCCTAATCATGTGTACAAGCTTAAGAAGGCTCTCTATGGGTTGAAACAAGCTCCACGCGCGTGGTATGATCTCCTTTCAACATATCTCATTTCGGAAGGCTTCTCCAAAGGCAAGGTGGACCCCACTCTATTCACTCTCAAGGAGGACAACGATATGATTCTGGTACAAATTTATGTTGATGATATAATATTTGCTGCCTCTAACATAGAATTGTCAAAACGCTTTGAGAAGATAATGTCCACACGCTTTCAGATGTCAATGATGGGAAAAATTTCATTTTTCTTAGGATTACAGATTTCTCAGAATCCCAGAGGCATCTTTATTAATCAATCCAAATATGCTCTAGAATCTTTAAAGAAATATAACTTTGAAAATTGTGACCCCGTGGACACTCCAATGGTGGAGAAATCCAAGTTAGATGAAGATAGGAATGGGACTATTGTCGATCCAAAACTTTACCGTGGGATGATCGGCACCCTTCTCTATCTGACTGCTAGCAGGCCTGATTTGCAATTTGCCGTATGCATGTGTGCCCGGTATCAGGCTCGGCCTACCGAAAAGCACCTACATGTTGTTAAAAGGATCTTTCGGTATCTCAAAGGAACACTTAAACGTGGTCTATGGTATCTGAAAGATTCCTCTATTGCTTTAATATCATACGCAGATGCCGATCATGCTGGGTGTCAAGACACGAGGCGAAGCACTTCTGGATCTGTGCAACTCCTTGGAGACAGATTGATCAGTTGGTCTTCAAAAAGGCAGAAAAGCGCTGCAATTTCTAGCACGGAGGCTGAATACATCGCCATGTCCGGTTGTTGTGCTCAAGACCTTTGGATGAGATCACAATTAACTGACTACGGTTTGGGTTTCAACAAAATCCCGATGTATTGTGACAACAAGAGCGCCATTGCCCTTTGCTGCAACTATGTTCAACACTCCCGGGCCAAGCACATAGACATTCGCTACCATTTCATTAAAGAGTAGGTGGAGAACGGAGTGATCGAGCTGTATTTTGTCACTACTGAGTATCAGCTGGCAGATATGTTCACCAAAGCCTTAGATCGAGGACGAATCGAGTTTTTGATCGACAAGCTTGGCATGAAATCATTCACTCCAGCGACTCTCAAAGAATTGGCAGAAGAATCAGCTGAATAGTGGTGGTAAACTATTCAGGCGTATCCTTTGTTCGTGATCATGTATATTATCGTATATATATAAACCACAAAAAGAAAAATACAAAAATATAAAACCAAGAAAAACCATAAAAAATATAAAACCTACAAAAACCATAAAAATTATAAAATCAAGAAAAACCAAAAATATTTTTCGTTTTTAAAACGGCCATGTCTTTTAGTACGGTAATATTTACGGATTTAGAAATGTCGATCAATATTGACACGGCGCCATAAATAGAGTCCGTATAAAAGTTGTACATTTTTAAAACATGTCCATTATGGCTTGTAGTTATTTCAGACTGCAACCCGGTTTTCATATTAAAGTCACGTATTTCCTTGGAAAACGTTGGCTCACAACGGGAATTAATTTTCTCGGGCATGATTTACAAGCCAAATCATTCAAAGGGATCAAGTTTACTCTACAACTTGGTCTAACACGAGTTAGTGTACGTCTCAGTGCATTAATTTGTCAAAATAAGAGAAATCTTATTGCCACCACGAATCAATCTTTTTCAAGACATTAATTGGAAATGTTTTCATCAATATATGACTCTTTAAACAATGACTACAGCTCTTTAAATAGAAAACGGGTCATCGTTTAAGGGGGAGAAAATATTAAATCGTCTTCGTCATCAAAACAATTTTCAAAAGTGTTTGAGGAAAATTAATTGTCTAAATGGTTAATGAGTGGTCTTGCTTTAGAATTCGACTTGTGCTCGCTCAATGAGTTAGCACTTGCTTTAGATCTCGGAGAACAAGGTTTTGTAACTTCCGAATGAAGAACTTCCGGATGAACAAGGCTTTTGAACTTCCGAATGAAGAAGTTCCGAATGAACTTCCGAATGAAAAGTTCTGAATGAACTTCCGAATGAAGAAGTTCCGAATGAACTTCCGAATGAAGAATCCGGATGAACTTCCGAATGAAGAAGTTCCGGATGAACTTCCGAATGAAGAAGTTCCGAATGAACTTCCGAATGAAGAAGTTCCGAGTGAACTTCCGAATGAAAAGTTCCGAGTGAACTTCCGAATGAAAAAAGTTCCGAGTGAACTTCCGAATGAAAAGTTTCGAGTGAACTTCCGAATGAAAAAGTTCCGGACGAACTTCCGAATGAAGAGTTCCGAATAAAGGACTTCCGAATGAAGAGTTCCGAATGAAGGACTTCCGAATGAAGAGTTCCGAATGAAGGACTTCCGAATGAAGAGTTCCGAATGAAGGAGTTCCGAATGAAGATGTTCCGGACGAACTTCCGAATGAAGAGTTCCGAATGAAGGACTTCCGAATGAAGAGTTCCGAATGAAGGACTTCTGAATGAAGAGTTCCGAACGAAGAGTTCCGAATGAAGGAGTTCCGAATGAAGAGTTCCGAATGAAGGAGTTCCGAATGAAGAGTTCCGAATGAAGAGTTCCGAATGAAGAGTTCCGGATGAAGAGTTCCGAATGAAGGAGTTCCGGATGAAGAATTTCGAATGAAGAGCTGTTGGATTGATAGTTGTTTGCTTGTTATAATTACTTGTTGAAATGTGTTATGCTTAGAAGTTATAATGATATATATCTATATATTTTTGTGCATCAACCTTTTATGTCTTATCTTAAGCAGATACGATGACTAATCCAACAGTACAAGCACTCCAAAATTCTAGAGCAGCCGCAATTGCCGAAGCACGAACCCTCAAGTTCATACCAAGAAGATTGATCAAAAGCTCCGTGAACGTAGATTGATGAGGAGCTTAGAAAGATTCGTTGGTGGTAGACCATATTTAGTGCACCACAAGGTACTGCAACGATCCATCTAATGGGTCGTACATTTCAGGTCCACTTTATATTGGTTTTTAATTGTGAATATGTAAATTTGTGAATATTATGCTTTTACGGCTTGATGTAGTGTTAAGGTATGATAATTTTTCAAGAATTTCTCACGAGATTCTAAATCTTTCAAAATATATCATACTAAAGCACTACAACTATCCCTTATTAATTTAAGGGGGAGCATTAACATGTTTTATGGCCAAACATCGATTTCATTTTTACCCAAAGACCGGTTAATCCATTCAATATCCCAAATATTAATGGTTAACATTTTGGATAAGGGGAGAAAATGAGATTAAGGAGACTTAATTGATACTTGGCTAAAATATGAAAAAGACTTAACGATAATCCAACTTAATATGTGTAAAGCACGTGTTAAGGGGGAGCGTTTTTGATGAACAAAACACCTAAGGTACAAAACTTTTGATTTCAATATCACAAGTACCTTAAGTGGTTTTCAATGATTTTTCATGGAGGCTATACTTTCCCAAAACACGCTTAATTCACGACGGATGTGGTGACAAAAGGGTGGTAGGAATAGGTTTTAGTCGAATGATTCATCAGAGCCAATGGAATCTTCCCAAGGACAATTCCCTAGATAGAATTAGAAGTCCTAGGAAAGATGGAGAAAGATTGTGAACGTAGCTGAATGCCGACCAAGTACTTAAGCTAGCACTGGAACAATCACAACAAGGTGCTAGTTATGACGTATTGGTAAGCATTGAAGGGGTTGAAGAATGAAAAAGAATTGTAAAGATAAAGGGTGTAAAGAAACAAGCCCTCCTTACAACTTTAGGCAGAAATCGGGTCAACACATATGCTATTGAGATCATTTTTGTTAATGATTCTCGATATTGAAGAAAGACATCATGGACCCAGTGATGCAATGCACAACCCTCCCCAGCTAACTCAAATATCTCTCAAAAGGTATTTGTTTTAATCACACGAAGATCAACACGTTATCTATTGGTTTATTCACTCCGTATAGACTGGTATTGAAAAGGTGGCACTCCTCTCCAGCCATCGCTCACTAAATCAAAACGCACTATCGAGTCTAGAGCCAAGAGATCATCAAAAGTCTCATTAGAACACTTTCCATTTATTCCTTGCTTTCTCACACACTGTGAAAAGTAAGATATTTTCATGAGTCCTACGCAGTATTCTTGTAATATTGCCAGAACATCCGAGTAATACGGAAGTATTACAATGAAGATGGAAATCCTGCTTGAGCCAACATCAAACAAGCTCATGGTAGGTTACACGTGCGGTTATTTAAGAACCAATCTTGTGAAAAACTGGAAAGAAACAGTGGTTTAATTCTTAATTGAACTTAAACTCGTTCCAGGCCTTTACGCATTATCATACGATCTTGCCAGAACACTCAGAGTGACACTTTATTGATCACAGTGACGAGTGGAAATCCTTCTAGTGTTAACATCAAACATCACTTGGTAGGTGACGTGCAAGATTCTTTATGAATTGAGCTCGTAATAACTGGAAAGCAACGATGGTGAAAATCTTAATTGAAATTCACTTGTTCCAGATTTCATGAATTGACGGCTTCAATCATAAGGATTTTTAATCCAAATGATTCACTCTTTATGTTTGCAGTCAGCTTTGGACGATCGAATAAAGAGAACGGGTTTACCCGCGAAATCCTGTCAGGAAGTTACTTAATTGAAACTATCCGTCACGGGTACGATATCTAATATCGTCCAACGGTCTTCATCGACCGGAGGTAAAATGCTACCGAATTAGAATAAAATGTCAAAGCCATTTTATTCATGTCGTTGTTGTGTACCTGTTGAAGACGGTGGCGTTGCTGTGTACCTGTTGAAGACGGTGGCGTTGCTGTGTACCAGTTGAAGACGGTGGCGTTGCGGTGAACCAGTTGAAGTCGTTCCCACATGCTTATGTTTTTCTGCATCAAAGTTCAGCAGAATTCAAGAAAGTGCAAAATGAAGTCTTCCGCTGTCCCAAACTCTGAAGCTTTCGAGAATTCAACAAAAAGACATAAGTGTGTGGAACATGGAGTCACGAGGAGGCAAGATTCACAAGAAGGCAAAGATCGCACGTGAAAGGCCAAAAGAACAATGCTCTCAAGCCAAAGCCTAAAAGATCAAATCAACATATTCACAACAAAAAGAAAGAAGAAAAGACTGCGAGCTAAAGAACGAAGACTTAGTATAGTATGCTAGGTTTAGAACTTTGTAAACGTGGAGTGACCTCCCTTAGGGGGAGGTTGTTAGAAATACGTTTTTAACGTATATTAGAAGTATCGGTCACTCCACAATATTATTTATGTTGTAATAGCTCGTAGTTAAATGTTGCTTATTAAGTTAAGTAAGAAACCGACCCATGGGCTTGTCATGGGTCGGCCCAAGCCCAATATAGGCCTTGGATATAAATACCCCTTTCCACCATGGAAAGGGGTTGGTTGTTGTTCATTCCACACTTTCATTTGAATAAAATACACATAGTTTCTCTCTCACTTTCTCTCACTAGTTTCTCTCTCTAGGAATCTTCAACCCACTTCATAGATTCATAGGTTATCAATATTCTACAGGGAGATTGTTGGAAATACATTTTTATGTATTTAGGAAGGATCGGTCACTACAATGATATGTTCAAGTATTGGGCTCGTGATCCAATGTATAAACATATAGCCCATATACCCCACATGTAGGGTGGGCTATATAAACCCCCCCTCCTAGCATGTTAGGAGGGGATGAGCACTTAGTTATTCACATTTTCACTTCCATGATTCTCTCCTTTCTCTCCTTTCTCTCTCTAGATTTCTCTCTCTAGTTCTTTATCTTCTTCTCTATTTAGATAAATCAAACACTTGTACAATCCTAAGAAATTAAGGATCTATAGTTTGGAATGGTGCGTTGTCATCAAGCAATGCATCCAACTCTTCTTTCGTTACTTCATCGATAACATCCATGCGGAAGCATGTGTCATCATTAGAATGAGAATGTTGCATAGCTTTATCGACTAAGAATGTGACTCGATTGTCACCAACTCCAAGGTTGAGTTCTTTATTCTTCACACGAATGATAGCATCGACGGTGTGCAAGAATGGTCGTCCTAAAATGAGAGGGACGTGATAGTCTTCCTCTATTTCAAGGATTACGAAGTCGGCGAGAAATATGAATTTTCCAACTTGAACAAGCATGTTCTTGGTTATCCTAATAGGATATTGGTAGGTGTGGTTAGCCAAACGTATACTAATACTTGTAGGTTTCAAAGTACTATTTGAAATATTTTTGTATAATGAGTATGGCATAAGATTGATACTCGCTCCTAGATCGGCCAAGGCGTGACATTCAACATTGTTGGCTAGAGTGCATGGTATAAGAAAGCTTCCTGGATCTTCGAGCTTTGGTGGAAGTTGGCTTTGCAAGGCTGCAGAACATTCTTCATTCAGAAACGCAGCAGAGATTTCCTCCGTCTTACAATGGTTGCTCACAATATCTTTGAGGAATTTCCCATAGTTGGGCATGCCGATTAAGATATCAACAAGGGGAACGTTAATCTTAACTTCTTTGATCATCTTAAGGAATTTTGCATTATGAGCCTCCATCTTTTCCTTTCGTAGGCGTTGAGGATATGGAATTTTGGGTGTATACGCTTTGGTGTTGGTCTTGGAATGGGTGTGGTTTGTTTTGGTTTTGGTTTGAAAGGAGGAACGGTTTCTTCTTTCTCGGGCTCATCGGCTTCATCTTCACTTTCATCGACGGAGGTGGGAGCATTGGCGTTTTGGTTTTGTGGTGGATCATAACTCAGCCCACTCCTTGTGAATACGGCATTCACATGTTCATTATGGGAGGATGGTGGGTGGTATGGTTTATCCATAGATGGTTTTGGGTTTGTTTGAGTGTTGCTTGGCAACGAACCACTTGGTCGATTAGCTAATTGGTCGGCAATTCGACCGATCTTGGTTTCGAGATCACTAATAGTGACGGTGTGGTGTCTTTTTCCTCTTTCAACATTGGCTTTGAGATCGAAGAATTGGTTCTTAATGAACGTGTTTGTTGATTTTTGAGATTCTATGAAAGCTAACAACGTTTTTTCTAAGTTCGATCCTTCGGGTTTCTTCTCGTTTGATGGAACGGAATTATCGTTCTCACGAGGTTCTAAATTACGATTTTCGTTTTTGGGGTACTCACGCCAAGTGCCGGTGTTTCTACCGTAGTAGTTATCTCGATAACCACCTCCTCGGTATCCTTGGGCGTAGTTTGCTTCTTGTGGTGGTTCTCTTATTGGTGTGTCATCACACTCCGTAGATGGGTGTGGTCCTCCACAAAGAGTACATTCGCCTCGCATCTCTTTCATTTCGTCTTTGATAGTTTTGAATTGCGAGTCAAATTTAGATGTGAGAGCGTCTATCTTTTCCATGAGTTTAGAATTTTTGCTACTTTCAACAAAAGCAACGGTTTTCTTGAAAGGTTTGGAACGGTTATCTTTGGACGAATCGAGTTTTAAGAGAACTCGGTCCTCAAGCAATTAATATGATTCGTTGGGAGTCTTATAGAGAAAGAGTCCACCGGCGTCAAGGATTGCTTGCGTCAGATCGCTGAGACCAAGATAAAAGATTTGGATGATGGTTCCTTTTAATAAACCATTTCCATGACAACTATGAAGTAGGTCTTCCATTCGGTTCCAGGCATCAATGAGTGTTTCTTGTGGAAGTTGGGTGAAACCTCTGATTTCTCCCATGAGTCTTTCGTACATGGCGGGTGGAAAGAAACGACTAACAAAAGCGGTTCTCATTTGTTCCCATGTTTCAATGGTACCGGGCGTCAACTCATTATACCAAACTCTTGCATCTCCGAATAGAGATGATGGGAAGAGTTTGAATTTTATAGCGTCTACATTGACGTCGGCTCCATATCAGAACATGCCACATGTCTCTATGAATTCAGCTATGTGCTTATGCGGATTAGCCCTTGTACGGCCGTCAAATTGGCGGTCTTTGATCATTGAAAGATGATGACCTTTCACGGTGAAGTTTTCTACAAGCTCAACTTGAACAATAGCAGCCTCGGGGGTAGGTTCTACTACTCGGCTGGCTGCCCACATGGATTGGTCGTCGGCTATTGGGAATGGTAGATCGTTAAATGGGTTATAGACGACAAGTGCGTCCAAGATATTATCAAATGGTAGGTTTTTGGTTTTTGAAGTTCGGTTTTCAAAATAAACAAACGGTTGCTTCTTGCGGTTTTTCTTTCGAGATTGATGAATATAACGTTCGGGATCGGTGTAGGGACTAAGTAATTCTTGACCGAAAGAACGTGTGTTCATTCAAGTCTTGAAGAACTTTTGAAAAAGACTACAAGTAACAAGAATAAAAACAAACAAAATACTACTAATAGGAAAATAAGTAAATAAGAAATTAAATAAACCAAACAAAATAAAAACATAAAAAAAATATTTTCTTTTTAGTTGCCGGCAGCAAAAAGGGGGTGTCGGCCGGCAAAATGTAATCTGTGAAAAAAAGAGAAATGTTGCCGGCGGAAAGAATCCTTGCCGGTCGGCAAAATGGGACCTGTGGTGGTGTTGCCGGCGGCAGAAGGTTTTTTCGGGCGGCAAAATCGCTTCTATGATGAAGTTGCCGGCGGCAAGTCGGTTTTGCCAGTGGCAAAATCGACTTTGCTGCAAAAAAAAATTTACTTTTTTGATTTTTGGGCTTTTTGGCAACAAGATCGCTACAATGGGTTTGCTCCAGTGTATTGGATTGGAAACAAGTTTTATATTTATAAACAGAATTACCGGATTGACAAAAAACGCACGCGCAAGTATAACCCTTTCGTTTGTGTATAGCCTATATGTGGTAATACCGAGATCGTTCATGGGGATTTAGAAAATCTATGATCATTAAAAAATTAAACTATACTCGTTGATTGTAGCAATTGTAGACAAACAAGTAACAAGTAATATGATGAGATGAAAAATAAGATTAAAAGCAACACTTGGTAAAGACTAGTTTAGGCATCTGTAGTAGTATGATTGTGATGATACGTTTAACAAATATGATTATGATAATTAGATGGATAATCCAATCTATTCTTTTCAAAAGCTTCAATCCTCGTCAATACATAGGTTAAAGAAAACATGCATTAAACTCAGTCACTCAATTCAAGACTTAATCCAATTTCAACACATTCGATTCACGGTCGTTTCATGAATTTTGCTAACACTTATATTTATGTTTCTTGATAATTAAAACTTGTTAAGATATGATGAATACAAAAGATAGCCAATCATAAACAAACCAGCTATGACTTGTTGATAGAAAATAACCCTTTCGACCTATGAAATCTTTACCAACAAATTAATTTTTGATAACAATTGTCACATGAATCATAAGTACAAATGGTTCAAAGGAAAGCTTGACATTAAATAAACATAAATCACAATCACAACCACTTCTTCATACCACAAACATCATCCTACCAAGTGTAGAATTAGATTTAGCTACTCATAACAAACAATTAAATAAACTCTGAAATAATAGTCTTATAAGTCATAATCAAGAGTCTTACAAAGTGGAAATATGTTGCTAATGATTAGGGTAATGATCCCTTAGAGTTTTGTGATGTTAACTTTGCTTTTCGGAGTCTAAAAGTGACTTTTCTTGCACCACCATGCTCAAATCCGAGAATGGAGGTTTGGACAAGGTTGAGAGAGTTATTTTGTGGTTATGAAAGAGTAATTGAAGTATATATGAGTTTTTATCAAAAGTTATGTTGTTACATGACCCTAAGGGTCTTATTTATAAGCAAAATTGAAGGCATGGAGTGCATGCATGGTTTGGAGCCAAAGACAAATGCTTGGAGCCAAAGGAAGTCTAGAACTTTCTTGTATGTTCTCCCTTGATCTTGCATGAATGTAGACACAAATTCTTCCTACACAAATGTGGGTGGCAACTCGAATCCTGCTGGTGGCAAGTCGGGTGAGTTTTGCTGGCGGCGACTTTGATTCTGCTGGTGGCAACTTTATGTTGAGTGACTTGTATGCTCCTTGGAAATACTTGTTCTTGCACCCGAAATGGATCTTTAAAGGCTTGTAACTTTTACACGGGTCTTTAACTTGAATAGGATTCTTCGTACTCGTACTAATCTCCATATTTGCGTTGTTTTACATTCTATTCCTGCAATTGGCTACACAAAGACTTGCAAACACAATTGGGCACAAATATGCACAAAAGTATCATATATATAACCAATAAACATGTACAAAATTACGGATAACGCTCCCAAAAACATGTTGGATTTGGGAGTTATCAGACCAAAAGATGAAAAAGGAAGAAAACACAGGCTTTCACGGGCTTTTATCGAAGAAAAAGATGAAAGACAAAGTCAAAAGATCAAAAGTGAAAAAAGAACGGAAGTCAAAAGCCTATTCTGAAGAATTATTGAAGAAAAAGACCAAAGACGGAAGTTTAACGAGTCGAAGAACCAAATCTAATAAAAGAAGAAATTAGAAGACGGGTTTAGTTTTATTTATCTATAAATGTCGAGACAAAGTCGAGAATGACGAATTTATTGTCAAGACGAGAAGACAAAAGAAAGGAAGGAAGCAACAACACCGACATACTCCTTAATAAGTGTGTAAACACTTATCTCTTTGCCACTTAAATCAAGGAAAAACAAGACCTAATCATATGTTTAGTATCGTAAAAGTCGGAATTACGCGTGGTTTTGTGTTTTTGTGTGAAATAGGTACAAATGGTCAAAAGGAAAGAAAACACGGGATTTCACGGTCAAATGTTGAAGAAAAGTCCAAGAAAGAGACAAAGACAAAGTCAAGGAACCAAAAGTGAACCAAAGATCACGAAAATAGTCAAAAACGGCACGAGTTTGAAGAAAAGATCAACAAAGCCAATTTCAAGTTCGATTTTAGCGGATTTAATTGTTTATGAAGATTTTGGGCCAAGTAGGTCAAACATTTGGGTATTGGGCCCAAAAGCCCATTAGTGGATTTAAAGTATTTACCTTTTGAGTTTAAGCCCATGCAAGGCCCAAATAAACACGGATTGGATTAAAAAGGCCAAAAGCCCATTTAACTTAAACTTATTAAGAGGAATGGGAGTTTTTGGGCCAAGCCCATTTACAAAATAAAAAGGGACGGTGAAAACAAAGTTTCTAACTTTGTGAGGTCAAAGTTATCCTTGGTCAAACTCACTCACACGATTTAATAACCTTCACATTCACGCCACACACGTTTTGTTTTTACCCACTCCACATTCAGATTTCGATACAAACAAAGTTTTTCTTTCTCTTTCAAAAATAACCAGACACCAAACACTATTACCCAAACCCTAGCAAAGTAAAAAAATTGGGGCTTTGTATGATTAAGGGCGCGTGAGTTTACATGTTCTTTAATTAAATCCCCCTCTCTTTCGGATCTTAAAAATGGTGGTTCTCAAGTGACATGGCTCCTATCCCTCTCCTGATTGGCTTAAACGAATCACCACAACCAATCTTCCAATAAGAAGGTTCCACATCAGATGCGAAGAAGCACAACAAACACACCCCTTGACACGTTGGCAATCCGTTTCCAATAAGAAGGTTCCACATCAGATACGGCCAAGATTGCTCTCCTTGCTCACCAAGTTTCACCAGCAAGTTTTAGGGTTTCCCTATAAAACCCCCTTATGATGTAATTTTTATGGAGGCCATTTTTATTTTATTTTTATTTATGCCAAAATAGATTTTAGGTAAATTGTAATTTTCTTTTCAATATTTGTAATCAATTTTCAGTTATTAATAAAAGTTTTATTTCGGTTTAATTCATCTCATCTTACATTTTCCTGTTTAAGTTTCCTGCTATTTAATTTTCATTCTGTTTTTGTCATATTAAATATTATTTGAAAGTTTAATTTATTTAATAAAAGTGAAAGTAAAAGTGGTTAATAAATTTCCCCCACTGGGAAGTTTTTATAAAAAAACTGGTTCGTGGTTCAATAGTGTTGATGTTTAATGGTGACGAAGGAAGGTGTTGATTCGGGTTAATAAGACGGCTCAGCGCTGCATCTTCGTCGCAAAGGTTTTCATCATCAGGTTCATTTCCTTTTTAATTTCCTTGCTTTTATTAGATTAAATGTTTTAAATAATTAGGTGTTTCGATTTATCTGTTTTTTTTAAGTTTTATATGATTGAGTTGATTTGAAAATTTCTGAAATCTAAGTTTTAGATTTGTTTAAGGTTATTTATTTTAATTTTCATGTGATTTGCTTAAGTCTGGTAAATTGATAGCCTGTAGCTTTTCAGTTTGTTTGACTGTTGTGTCTCATTGCTTATCTGCTCGAATTTAAAATCCTTATCTGCTTGCTGTTAGTTTATGATTTGGTTTAAATTGGTTTTAGTTTTGCTGATTTATTTATAATGCTATGTAGCCTTATGGGTTGAATTGGTTTCAGTTTTATTGATTGATTTGGTTTACGCTGCTTATTAGCTTTGCTTATTGTTTTTGCTTATTTTCTGCTTAGGTTTATTTGCTATATAGTTAGGTTTATTTGATTTTGTTAAGTTGCTGATTAAAATATATTAGATTTACTTATTTTGTTAAGTCTTAGTTGCTTATTATCAGTTTAGCTTATTTGGTTTATCTGAGTTTAGTTTTCCTATTCTTGCGATTACTGTTTAATGCTGACAGACTCCATTGGTCTGTTGGTTTTGCTTTACCTGAATTATCCAAAATTAAATTCCAAAAAAGATAAATCATTCCAAAAAGTCACTAACGAGACTCGAAACCCTTGACCCTCCGTTTAACAACCCAACAAGTTAACCAACTCATCTAGTTCTTCTTTTTGGTTTAATCTCTGCTTTCCTTTATAATACAGTGTTTTTTCGTAGCTGCCAGTTTTAATTAGTTTAAATATAAGTTTTTTTGGTTAGTTATTTTTAATTAAAAAGTTTTTATAAATTTCCTCTTATAAAATTCAAAAATAAAAATATAATAAAAACAAAATTAATCACTTTCAGAAATTTAAATTGTTTTTAAATTAGTTTTTATAGTTAGTTTTAACTAATTTAGTTTTATATAAAAATAGTTTTAAATTGAAAGTTATTTAAATTAAAAGTTTTAGTTAAAAATTAATTAGAGTAGATTAAATTTAATTTTTATTTAAATTTAAAATAGTTTTAAAATAGTTAATTAGTTTTAATTAAGTATTTTTAACTAAAGATTATCCTTTTAATTAGATTAAATAGTTTTTAATTAAATAGTTTTTAATTTTTAAAATACCAAAAAAACGTTTATTTCACCGAGAAAAATTAATCCACGTTTAAATTGGATATCAAATCGAGTGTGTCGAGGAGAAAACGATAATTGCAAAAAATTCATACATTAAATTGGCGCCATCTCGGAGCGAGTATCAATCTTATGCTATTGTTCGTATGGAAACAATTATCTTTACCCGAGCTAGTCCCCACTCGTATTACTTTGGAATTAGCTAACCGTACGGTTGCTTATCCGGTGGGGATAGCCGAGGATGTTTTCATAGGAGTCGACAAATTCACTTTTCCCGCCGATTTCGTTATAGTCGACTATGAGATGGATCCCCGTGTTCCCTTAATTGTGGGACGACCCTTCTTGAGAACCGGGCGTACATTGATTGATGTAGCCGCGGGTGAACTTATCATGAGGGTCGCGGATGATAAAATCATCTTTAACATGGGTAAACTTTCCAAACTTCCCGATGAGCCCGAATCCGTGAATTACATCGATGTGCTCGACGAAGCATGTGAAGAACATTTTCACGAGGATTGTAAGAGCGGGATTTCTCATTTACCTCATGTTGAGACCGTAGCTTCTATTGCTCCTTCATTGACTCCACTTGGAGAAAGTGACTTTCTTTTACAAGGATTTGAAGCAAGTTTAGGAAACGTGGATTTAAAATATGACGATTCTCCCACCGATTGGGAAGAAGACATTCGTACCATTGAGAGACTTCTCAATAAGGACCATATTTCTCCACTGACTCCTAAGGAAGTTACAAACGATGATCCAAATTTGACTAAGCCTTCCATCGACAATCCACCGGCTTTAGAACTTAAGGATTTACCGTCTCATTTAGAGTATGTTTTCTTAGAAGAGGATAATAAGTTACCCGTCATTATTGATAAGGACTTAAAAGAAGATGAAAAATCTCGACTTATCGAAGTGCTTAAGAATCATAAGAAAGCAATTTCTTGGAAAATCTCCGACATCCGCGGAATTGATCCTAATTTTTGCACTCATAAAATTCTCATGGAAGATGACTTTAAACCCGCAATCCAAAATCAAAGAAGGGTCAATCTAAAAATTCATGAAGTCATTAAGAAAGAAGTTATCAAACTTCTAGATGCCAGAATGATTTACCCTATCTCGGATTCGCCATGGGTTAGTCCCGTCCATTGTGTGCCTAAGAAAGGCGGAATCACCGTTGTTCCCAATGAAACCAACAAGTTGATTCCTACTCGACTCGTAACGGGTTGGCGAGTTTGCATAGACTATCGTAAGCTCAATGATGCCACTCGTAAGGATCATTTTCCTCTTCCTTTCATGGATTAAATGCTCGAGCGTTTAGCGGGTAATGATTACTATTGCTTCTTAGATGGTTTTTCTGGATATTTTCAAATCCCTATCGATCCAAAAGACCAAGAGAAAACCACTTTCACTTTTCCTTATGGAACATTTGCTTACAAAAGAATGCCTTTTGGCTTATGCAATGCTCCCGGGACTTTCTAAGGTGTATGATGGCAATATTTCATGACATTGTTGAAGAAACTATGGAAGTCGTTATGGACGATTTCTCGGTCTATGGTGATTCTTTCTCTACTTGCCTTGCCAATTTAGAACGTATGCTTAAACGGTGTAAAGACACTCGTCTCGTTCTTAATTGGGAAAAATGCCATTTCATGGTAAAAGAAGGCATCGTCCTTGGTCATAAAATTTCCAAAGCCGGTATCGAAGTCGACCGTGCTAAAGTTGACCGTCATTGCTAAGTTGCCTCCACCTACCACCGTCAAAGGAGTTAGAAGTTTTTTAGGCCATGCGGGATTTTATCGACGTTTCATCCAAGATTTCTCTAAAATAGCTCGTCCAATGACTCATCTCTTAGAGAAAGATTCTCCTTTCATCTCTTCTCAAGATTGACTAGACTCTTTCGAACTACTTAGAGGTAAATTAACTAAGGAACCGGTCTTAGTCTCTCCAAATTGGGAGTTACCTTTCGAGCTCATGTGCGATGCTAGTGATTTCGCGGTAGGAGCGGTTTTAGGTCAACGAGTGAACAAACATTTCCAACCCATTCATTATGCTAGTAAGACAATGACGGGGGATCAATTGCATTATACCACTACCGAAAAAGAGCTTTTAGCTGTAGTGTATGCTTTTGAGAAATTCCGCCCCTATCTTGTGCTTTCCACCACCATCGTTTACACCGACCATTCCGCCTTAAAATACTTTTTGACCAAGCAAGATGCTAAACCGAGACTCCTTCGTTGGGTTTTGCTCCTACAAGAATTTAAAATCGAAATTCGTGATAAAAAGGGAGCGGAAAACCTAGCCGCGGATCATCTTAGTAGACTTGAGGATCCTTATCAAGGGGAACTTCCAAATCAAGAGATTAATGAATCTTTTCCCCTTAAGACCTTAATGTCTATTAATTCCAATCTTGATGATACCCCATGCTTTGCGGACATTACAAACTATTTGGCGGGTGGTGTTCTTATCGAAGGGTTAACGTCTCAACAAAAGAAAAAATTCTTTTAAGACGTAAAAACGTACTATTGGGACGACCCTTATCTTTTCAAGCAATGTGCGGACTTAATCATTCGTAGATGTGTTGATGGCCCGGCGGCTTTACAAATCCTTGAAGCTTGCTACAAAGGACCCACCGGTGGTCACTTTGGTCTTAATTACACCGCTAAAAAAGTTTTCGACTCCGAATTATATTGGCCCACCATTTATCATGACGCTCATGAAATGGTTAAGCATTGTGATGCTTGCCAAAGACAAGGCAAGATCACACATAAAGATGAGATGCCTCAAAATTTCATCCAAGAGTGTGAAATCTTTGACATATGGGGCATCGACTTTATGGGGCCATTTCCATCCCCCAAAGAGAACAAGTACATCCTCGTAGCCGTTGACTACGTATCAAAATGGGTTGAAGCAAAGGATTTACCTACTAACGATGTGAGGGTGGTTGTTAACTTCTTGAAACAATTGTTTGCTCGATTCGGTGTGCCTCGTGCTATTATTAGTGATCGCCGGACTCATTTTTGCAATGATCAATTCGCACGAGTCATGGCTAAGTATGGTGTCAATCACCTACTTTCCACCGTGTATCATCCAGAAACTAATGGTCAAGCCGAGGTTTCCAACCGTGGACTTAAGCAAATCTTAGAGCGTACCATGGGAGAGCATCGTGCCTCATGGGCCGATAAATTAGATGATGCTTTGTGGGCTCTCTGTACCGCTTATAAGACACCTATAGGTTGTACTCCTTATCGCCTTGTGTACGGAAAGGCGTGCCACCTTCCCATTGAGTTGGAGCATAAGGCTTATTGGGCCTTGAAATGGGCTAATTTTGACATAAATAAAGCCAGTGATCTTAGGAAAATCCAACTCAATTATCTAAATGAACTTAGGAATGAGGCTTATGAAAATTCATTAATTTACAAGGAGAAGACTAAGCTCATTCATGATTCCAAGATTAAGAACCGAGAGTTCCATGTTGGTGATCAAGTTTTACTCTTTAACTCTCGGTTGAAAATCTTTTCGGGTGAACTTAAGAGCCGTTGGTCCGGTCCATTCACCGTGGCCCAAATCTTCCCTTATGGCACCATTAAGTTATCCCACCCAAATGGGCCCAACTTTAAGGTGAATGGCCAACGGGTTAAGTTGTACTTTGGAGAGGACATCTCTCAGGAGATGATTCCATCCCTCTCCACGTTTCCCTTGAATTAATTCGGGAAATCGAGTCGAGCTAGAGACTCGTGATAAATAAATCAAGCATCGTTTAACTAGGTTAGATTTTTTTACCTTTTCCATCCTTTCTACCCTTTTTCACCTTCACCCATTTCCACCAATAAGTGTAGGGGGAGCCAAGTAGGTTGTGTTTTGCGATGTTGTGCAGGGATGTGTGCTTTAATGATCCACTTTTGGTGTTTTTTGTCGCAACAAGTGATCCCGTGTTCCCGTGTACCCGGTTCTATCAAAACTATTGTGATTCATACATGTATATAAATAAGATGAATAAATGTAACCACTTTAGTTGTCTCTTCCTTAGCTCGATTTAAACAACGTACTCAATGTCCTAAGTGTAGGGGAGTTTATTCTCCCACATGCTTAAACATTGAGGACAATGTTTATATTAAGTGTAGGGGGGAATTCTATCAATTTTTAGTGGGCTTTTCCATGAATTTGACCTCATTTAACCGGATAATTAAAAATTTTCAACATTTTTCAAATTTTTGATCTATTTTGGCCTAGTAGTATTTCCATTTTTATTTTCTTTCCTTTTGTCATCGCATCGTATTTATATTTTCCATTTCAAGAATAAAGTCAAAAAAATAAAAATTAAATAAATAAATAAATGAATAAAATGGTTTTAACAAGTTTAGATGTCTTTGATATATTAGGCCCGTCGTGAATATTTTGACTCAACCCGAGTTTACTTATCCAAGTTTACTCTAGCTAGTATTCTTAACCATATGGACCTTAATTGGTTTATTAGGCTAAGCATCCACGAGTCTCATTCCTTGAGATTTTAAATTGTGGATAACGAGAGATGATAGAGTTAATAATAAGTTTAAGGGTTAATTCTTGCTTATATGAGTTTTTGTGGCTCTTTCTTCCCGCTTGTATATTTAATTGCTTAATAAATGAGGATTTTTGCGGTGTAGATTCGATATCTTAGCTCTTAGCCAAATCTTTTATCTCCTTGTAATTAAAGCATGAACACATTGAGGGTGCCAGCGTTGTGGACTTCCGACTAAGGTGGCTCATAACCACTAAGGAGGAGGTATTCAGACCATGGGACCGCGGAATTTGGCCTAATATATATATCATAAATAAAGAAAGAATAAGATTAAAACATGACCTCAAGGAGCCTTAGGGTGTGGGGCATGTAGCACGAACCTTGTCATTAGAGCCTTAGGGTGTGGCATGGTAAGTGTTGAATAAAAATTGATCAAAAGAATCAATTCCCTTGTTTATCGTTCAAGGAGCCTTAGGGTGTGGACAACAGATGAGGAGCATTGTTTACATCTTAAAGAGCCTAAGGGTATATGCTGTGAATTTTCTAAACTCCACTTGAAGTCAACATGACTTTGGAGGAATAATTAATAAGTAGTACTATTGGCCAACTTTTGGATCCTGGAATTTATTTCCCAAATTGTGTTAAATCATCCTTGATGTGGGCTTACTTTAGTGACAACGTTTTTGAGGACGAGGTTAGGTTTTGAGTGTCGGGTTTGCACCGTTTTGCCTCATTTTTGGACTAATAATTATCAAAAAAGTCAAATGAACCTACGGGTGAATGATAATCCTTAAAAGCTAGAGATACAACTTAGGAATTGAAGAAAGAGTATTACACAATTGTCTTATATAAGTGGTTTTAACCTAAGAACTTATGGTAAACAATGATCTTGTTTTTAAGCTTGGTATGGGGAACGTGAAACTTGAGGGTGATTAATATTCATGACACCAAAGCCCTAATTTAATTCTTAGATCTCTTTACGAGTTTCTTCCATCAAATAATTTCAAAGTTAATAAATTGTTATAACTTTTGTTTCCTTTAAAGTTTTTATCTTTTCATCATTCTTTAGCAATAATATTGTATCGTAATAAAGGCCAAGATCGGTTAATTATGAAAAATGTAAACTTTATGCTTTAAAATTATGCATTGCATGGGGTCATTGCAATGGTCAAGTATAGGGGATTTAATAAGTGTGTAAACACTTATCCCTTTGCCACTAAAATCAAGGAAAAACAAGACCTAATCATGTGTTTAGTATCGTAAAAGTCGGAATTACGCGTGGTTTTGTGTTTTTTGTGTGAAATAGGTACAAAAGGTCAAAAGGAAAGAAAACACGGGATTTCACGGTCAAATATTGAAGAAAAGTCCAAGAAAGAGACAAAGACAAAGTCAAGGAACCAAAAGTGAACCAAAGATCACGAAAACCGACAAAAACGACACGAGTTTGAAGAAAAGATCAACAAAGCCAATTTCAAGTTTGATTTTTGCGGATTTAATTGTTTATGAAGATTTTGGGCCAAGTGGGTCAAACATTTGGGTATTGGGCCTAAAAGCCCATTAGTGGATTTAAAGTATTTACCTTTGGAGTTTAAGCCCATGCAAGGCCCAAATAAATACGGATTGGATTAAAAAGGCCAAAAGCCCATTTAACTTAAACTTATTAAGATGAATGGGAGTTTTTGGGCCAAGCCCATTTACAAAACAAAAAGGGATGGTGAAAACAAAGTTTCTAACGTTTTGAGGTCAAAGTTATCCTTGGTCAAACTCAATCGCACGATTTAATAACCTTCACATTCACCCCACACACGTTTTGTTTTTACCCACTCCACATTCAGATTTCGATACAAACAAAGTTTTTCTTTCTCTCTAAAAAATAACCAAACACCAAACACTATTACCCAAACCCTAGCAAAGTAAAAAAATTGGGGCTTTGTATGATTAAGGGCGCGTGAGTTCAAACGTCCCTTAATTAAATCCCCCTCTCTTTCGGATCTTAAAAATGGTGGTCCTCAAGTGACATGGCTCCTATCCCTCTCCTGATTGGCTTAAATGAATCACCATAACCAATCTTCCAATAAGAAGGTTCCATATCAAATGCGAAGAAGCACAACAAACACACCCCTTGACACGTTGGCAATCCGTGTGCAAGGGGTGTCATTTCCAGTCGTTTGATCAAGAAATAGAAGAGAGAAGAAAAAAAGAGCGGCCAAGATTTCTCACCTTGCTCACCAAGTTTCACCAGCATGTTTTAAGGTTTCCCTATAAAACCCCCTTATGGTGTAATTTTCATGGGGGCCATTTTTATTTTATTTTTATTTATGCAAACATAGATTTTAGGTAAATTGTAATTTTCTTTTTAGTATTTGTAATCAATTTTCAGTAATTAATAAAAATTTTATTTCGGTTTAATTCATCTCATCTTATATTTTCTGTTTAAGTTTCCTACTATTTAATTTTCATTCAGTTTTTGTCATATTAAATATTATTTGAAAGTTTAATTTAATTAATAAAAGTGAAAGTAATGGTGGTTAATAAATTTTCCCCACTGGGAAGTTTGTATAAAAAAAATTGGTTCGTGGTCCAATGGTGTTGATGTTTAATGGTGACGAAGGAAGGTGTTGATTCGGGTTAATAAGACGGCTCAGCACCGCATCTTCGTCGCAAAGGTTTTCATCATCAGGTTCATTTCCTTTTTAATTTCCTTGTTTTTTTAGATTAAATGTTTTAAATAATTAGGTGTTTCGATTTATCTGTTTTTTTGTAGTTTTATATGATTGAGTTGATTTGAAAATTTTTGAAATCTGAGTTTTAGATTTGTTTAAGGTTATTTATTTCAATTCACATGTGATTTTCTTATGTCTGGTAAATTGATAGCCTGTAGCTTTTCAGTTTGTTTGACTGCTGTGTCTCATTGCTTATCTGCTCGAATTTAAAATCCTTATCTACTTGCTGTTAGTTTACTGATTTGGTTTAAATTGGTTTTAGTTTTGCTGATCTATTTATAATGCTATGTAGCCTTATGGATTGAATTGGTTTCACTTTTATTGATTGATTTGGTTTACTCTGCTTATTAGCTTTGCTTATTGTTTTTGCATATTTTCTGCTTAGGTTTATTTGCTATATAGTTAGGTTTATTTGATTTTGTTAAGTTGCTGATTAGTATATATTAGATTTACTTATTTTGTTAAGTCTTAGTTGCTTATTATCAGTTTAGCTTATTTGGTTTATCTGAGTTTAGTTTTGCTACTCTTACGATTACTGTTTAATGCTGACAGACTCCATTGGTATGTTGGTTTTGATTTACCTAAATTGTCCAAAATTAAATTAAAAAAAAAATCATTCCAAAAAGTCACTAACGGGACTCGAACCCTTGACCCTCTGTTTAACAACTCAACAAGTTAACCAACTCATCTAGTTCTTCTATTTTGTTTAATCTATGCTTTCCTTTATAATATAGTGTTTTTTCGTAGCAGTCAGTTTTAATATAAGTTTTTTTGGTTAGTTATTTTTAATTAAAATTTTTTTATAAATTTCCTTTTATAAAGTTTAAAAATAAAAATATAATAAAAACAAAATATTCAATCAGTTTTAGAAATTTAAATTGTTTTTAAATTAGTTTTTAAAGTTAGTTTTAATTAATTTAGTTTTATATAAAAATAGTTTTAAATTGAAAGTTATTTAAATTAAAAGTTTAGTTAAAAATTAATTAGAGTAGATTAAAATTAAGTTTTATTTAAATTTAAAATAGTTAAGTAGTTTTAATTAAGTATTTTTAATTAAAGATTTTCCTTTTAATTAGATTAAATAGTTTTTAATTAAATAGTTTTTAATTTTTAAAATACCAAAAAAAAGTTTATTTCACCAAGAACAATTAATCTACGTTTAAATTGGATATCAATTCAAGTGAGTCGAGGAGAAAACGATAATTGCAAAAAATTCATACATTACTCCTCCACCTTTAAATAGACTCCAAGTCCTTTATTTGTATTCATTAGATTAGTTTTAGTTTTTTTCATTAGGAGTAGGTGTAATTTTAGAACTCTCTTTCATTTTTCTTTAAGCTTTTCATCTTTAATATTTCAGTTGTTAAACCTTCAATCTTCATCTTTAATTTCAAGCTTTTCAATCAGTCTCATTCTTCCTTTCTTGTTTTTAATTGTGTTGATTTGGTTAATCATCATGTTAGCTTATTTGATCTTATTGCCTATGTGATTGACTTGCTTATTTCTTGTTTTTAGTATTTTTATGTAGTTGATTTTTATAGCTTATTGTGTTTATTGCTTATTTTATGTTTAGCTTATCTTTATTTGAATGGATTTGGTAGTTTAATGTTTTTAGAATAGATTTTATTTATTTTGCTAATTTGGTGCTTTTTAGAGTTTTATTTTGTGTCTTGTTTGGCTTATTTTAGAAACTAGTTTAGCTTAATTTTTGCTTATTTGCTTAATTAGTTTTAGCTTAAATTTTTCTATTTCCCGAATTATTCAAAACCCCATTATTCCAAACTATAAAACCCTCTTTTTTCCGAATTATCTTCTTTTTATCAATATTCTGAATTGTTTGCATGTTATTCATTCCGAATTATAGTTCGGAATATAAAAATTCCGAATTGAATAGCATAGATCTTTATTCCGAACTGTTTTCTTTGAGTTTATTTCCCGCCAGTTTTTTTTATGGATTCCGAATAGTAGTAAACATTTTTTATTCCGAACTGTTTTGATTTTTTTTTAATTTTTACTATTTTTCTTTATTACTTTAATTAAGTTTTATTCCGTCTATTTTTCATACATTTGTCATGTTTTATTTTTATTTGTCAAGTTTTAATTTTTAAGTAGAAATAGATAATCATGTTTTCTTTTATCCACCAAAAACGACTGAGTCACACTTTTAAACATGGATCAATTCGATTAGATACCGAGAACGATTAGACACATCGAGAACATTTTTCTTATTAAAAAAACAAATATTAGTAATCGTAGATAGGTTAACCAAATCCGCCCATTTCTTAGCTATACGAGAAGACTACGACATGGAGAAGCTAGCAAGACTATACGTCGACAAGATCGTGACGCGACATGGAGTGCCAATATCGATCATTTCGGATCAATACTAAATATTTACTTCGATATTTTGGAAGACGATACAAAAAGCGTTAGGGAACCGTTTGGACATGATTACGGCTTATCATCCTCAAATGGATGGACAAAGTTAGCGTACGATGCAAACGTTAGAAGTTACGCAAAAAAGTGTGTGTGATAGACTTCAGTGGAAGTTGGAGTACTTATCTACCTTTGATTTAGTTCTCTTAAAAAACTAGTTATCACTCAAGCATTAAATGTGAAGCAACATTTGAAGCAATATATGGAAGAAAGTGTAGATCGCTAATCATGTGGACAAAAATAAAAGAAAGTAGATTAATAGGACCCGAGTTAGTCAAAGAGACAACCGACAAGGTTATAGTGATCAAAGAACGACTGCAAGCCGCAAGAGATCGTTAAAATAGCTACACGGATCATCTAAGGAAGCCATTAGAGTTTCAAGTTGGTATTAATGTGATGTTGAAAATTTTGCCTTGGAAAGAAGTCGTGAGATTTGGAAAGAAACAGAAGTAATCCCCTAGATACGTAGGACCTTTCGAGATCGTAGGATCGATTAGACCAGTAGCGTATAGACTAGAGTTTCTAGAAGAGTTGAGTAGCGTGCACGATACATTTCAATTATCTAATTTTAAGATGTGTTTAGCCGATTCTAACCTTCATATACCGTTAGATGAGAATAAGGTGGATAAGACCTTAAGATTCGTAGATGAACCATTAGAGATCATGAACCACGAGGTCAAGACTCTAAAGCGTTGTAAGATACCTATAGTGAAAGTAAAATGGACTTCTAAACGTGGACAAAAATTTACTTGGGAACATGAAGACCGTATGAAAGCTAATTATCCCCATTTGTAAGAATATGGTAGCGAAATCAAGAGTTAAATCTCAAGACGAGATTTCTAAAAGGAGGGGATACCGTGACAACCGTGGATTTTGGAAGGTTAGTTACGACCTATTAGGCATAAGTACGTATTATATATATTTATTCTATAAATATATTAAGTATTTATTAGGTTTTTGGGAAACTTACTAAATATAGAAACTTTAGGAAATGAAGGTTCGACGGAAACTTTATTAGAAATTCGAAGGTTTTTATTTATATGGTTAAGGTTTACACCATACGACCAAAAACGAGTACCAAATGAGTACTATAATATAAGTTGGCAAAAAACTACAAGTTTGGTAGTATGGGGGTAGGTCGGTCACGACAAGGGGGAAACCCAAGCCCAATTTGACTCTAATTATAGTTGGTAAATATATTTAGCATATATGGAGAATTATAAGGAAACCAAAACACGTTTTCTTGTCTCTCCTCTTTTGTCGATCGTCGACCAACACAACAAGGGAAACCAAACGTTTTTTTAGGGTTTTACAAAGGTATGATCTATAACTATATTTTCAATTAATTAATTATGTAAGAACTTTAATTGACACTTAATCTAATTAGGTTTTTCATTAATTAGGTTTAATAATATGTAGTTGAAAGTTAAAGTTTCATAAAAGCTTGGATTAACATTAATGTTGGTCATTAATGGAGTTTGATTAGGTTTAATCAATGGTAAAATCGGATTAGGGTTTAGGCAGATTTTAGGTAACTTGTTTCGATCATATCTTGATCATATGGATAGCTTTTTGGGCAATTCAAATACGTAAAATTATATAAACCGGGTCTACTTTCTGATGGAGGTAATTAGAGCATTTATCTCGGTCGTTTGGTCAGTCAAAACATTTGTACAAGAGTCGGAGTCAAAGCTGTTTTTCAAACAACAGGTATTTAACTTAAGTTTGGGGTTACTTCGGGTACTTAAACATTGAAAGGAACATTAGGATTAATGTGAGAGATTATTTATATTTTATATGAATCATAAAACAATGGATACGTCAATTGTAATAGTTTAAGGTCGTCTGATGTAGTGAAACTGTTAGAGTATAATTTCAGTCAGAAATTAGACACGTAGAAGTAAACACATATATATGTGAGACTTGCATATGGTTTTGAGCTTAGTAAAATTATGAGATGTACCATATAGAAATATAGGGTATGAATTCTAGAGAAGGATCATGTGTTTAGGTATTCTACTAGTGAGCGTTTTATGTCATTAAAAACGGGACATGTTTGGGTAAAGTATGAACGGGTTAAGGTTAGTGTATAACTAGTATGTGAAACACATAGAGAGTCGAGATTGAGTTAGTAACATGATAGATACTTAGATATCAATCATAGAGGTTGATACATCGAGGTTGGATTAGAATCTAAACCAATGTTAACACGTGTTTATTATTTATGTGTTATAGATATTGCGTGCTTGTGAGAAGACTTTGGATTGCTTTGCATAAGGTGAGTTGTACTAAGCCCCTTATACTATTTAATGTTTTGTGCTGGAAATGATACTGTTATGTTTTATAAAATGCCGTTTTATTGTTTAGTAAATGATATGATCATATGTGAGTATGAGTATGAGTATGTTATGTTATATGATACACTGCACATGGCGGAGTGCGCATGGGTATAAGACGCGGGTGTGGGAGTGTGGTATAGACACGACCGGAGACATCAGATGCGGTGTAATGGGGATTGGCCAGACTGAGATTCCTTGAAGTGAAGGTTTGATGACACTGCTCCTATACATAGTCTCATCGTTCAAAACGGGCTTAAAATGCTTAAATTATCATAAAATGTGCCAAATATATGCTTGTGTTTGTCCAATGTGTATTTTAGGTACGGATATTGAGAAAATGAAAAAAGATCACAAGAAACAAGCAAAAACGAACACGGGAAACGAAACCGCACAATGAACCGGGCCCTATAGTTGATTTTCCAAGAAAAGTCCTTGAAGAATTGAAGATAGTACAAGAAGGGTCCTTAATTATTGAAGAATTGACACTTTAAACCCTTGTATATTCATAATTACAAGTTTGGTCCTTAAAGTTTGTCAAAATTACAAAAAGGACCCCCAACTTTGAAGAATTGGCAAGAATGGTCCCTCAAATTTGAAGACTTCTCACTTTTAGTCCTCCATGAAGACAAAGAAACAAGTAAAGACCTTGAAGAATGAAGAAATGTCAAAAAGAGCCCTTGAAGAATCATCAATTTACAAGAAATACCCTTTAATATACTTTGCAAAAGTTTTGGTCGCCAAAATGTGAAAAACAAAACTTCCATTACAAAGGGATTTCAGCTTTGCATGTTTAAACCATAATTGAACACAAAAAGGAAGACAAAGGGTATAATCTGTCAAACATCCAAAGTTACCTAGACCAGTTATATGTTGACACGTGCCCCACTATACACTCTCATCCATTCACAAGCCACCAAACCTCCACATCACTATCCACTCACCACCGTTTATTAACTAACTAATTAATTAGTTAATAAACACGCGCAGTGTTGTAAAAAGCGGGCTAGGCGGCCGCCTAGGCGCTAGGTGGTCATACCCCGCCTTGATTTTGTGTCTAGGCGGTCAAGCTAGGCGGAAAAGTTAAAAGGTGGTCAAACATACGCCTAGGCGATGCCTAGGCGGAGCTAGGCGGCCTAGGTGGTCAAAAAGTCAAAGAAAGTCAACAAAAAGTCAATATTTTTTTACAAAAAATTTAGAATTTTGCTTCTAATATATAATTTCCAAATTTATTTTAACATAACATCTTAAAATAAAAGATAAACCTATGATTGTTAACATAAAGTAAAGGATTTTTCATGAGAATTGAAACCAACTGAACTGTATGTCACGTTTGAAGTTTTAAGTCCTTAAATTGTTATGTTTATTTGTCTATTTTGAAACTTCAAGCTATGTATTATTAGAAATTAGAAGTATTTCGTCATGTTATACGTATTATTTATAATTTTTATGCATAAAATTCCAATCTGCCTAGACGAATTTCGCCTCGAAGGTGGCCAACCGCCTCACTAACGCCTAGCGATTTCTGCAACCTTGAACACGCGCTAAACACTTCTTCAAAAACAAAATTGGATCAAACCTAACTATTCACAGCCAAAAACAAATTTGGGTTTTTCTAAACTATGTATAATTAAACCTTAATCACCTCTAGTTTTATGATTAAGGTCATATTAATCAAAACCCAACTCTTACTTTGCATGCCACATCACCCCAATAGTCAGATGAGCTTTCCCCTGCTACATGCTTTGAGAAGAAAACAAAACTTGGCAAAGAAATCCACGAACCACAATGTAGCTTCATTCATAAGCTCATTGGGAGCCCTTTGATCAATTCTCACCACTGGCATCATCAACTAAACGCCAAGAGTACTTTACATGTTAGCAAAAAAAATTCAAAATTCAAAGGGCAATTCTGGAAGTTCATATACTAGGGTTTTAGTTATTTCAGCTTTCTAGAATCATTGTAAAGGCTCAATATAAAGCCTCTAGTATGCAACATTAGTTCTTGTTCTTGGTTTTCCTAGGTCAAAGTTCTGTAAAGCTTGTTTTCTAAGTGAATGAAAAAAGTTTGAATCTTGTGACGAATTCCAAGTCCTAATTTACTTTCTTGTTATTGTTTAATGATTTGAGTTTGTGTTTATGAAGTTTCAAAGATTGGTTTAAGTTTTATGCAAGTGTTTCACAAATTTTCCAAAAATCTGATTTTTCCTTGTTTTAGTTCAAACACTTGAACTTTTGGATCATAAGTGATCATAACACCCTGATAAGGAGATTATCAAGGTGTAGTGAACTTGTGGTTGGGGAGGATTCAAGCAGTAGGGAACAAGCTTGGAATGAATCTTGTTCATTTTCATTATTTTTCATATAATCTGTTTATTTCTAACCTTGTTGTTCTTAGCAGCTTATTGGAAGCTTGTGACATGTTTAGCTAGGCATATAAGCTATAAATTCGTGACTGTGGATGTCCATTCATGAGGTTTGGGCTCTCTTTCCTAAAAATTTGTTAAAAAGGTGATTCTAAGTGATTTGGTATTCTGCTGTTGTATGTGGTGTTTTGTGGTTTAAATCTTGTTCTTACAGCATGATAATGTTGTATTGATGCTTGTTTAAGCTTGGGTAAACCTGTTAAACACTTTTGCTTGTTTAAACTTGGATTTGAAAAGTGAAAGGGGTGTTTGGGATTGCTGCTTGTTTGAAGTTTGTGTTAGTTTGAGTAGGTGTTAGGGTTTGTTTGTGGTATTTATCTATTATTAAGGTGTTTGTATGCTTTTATCTGCATATCTTGTGCTTTGAACATCAAATCTGAAATTGTGCTATAACTACTTTGATTTTGCCTGTCTTGATCTAGAAATTTAGGAACACCTAGTGTGTATGCTTATTTAGGGTTAACAAGTGTAAAAACATAGTTTTGTGTAGAGAGATTTTGCTTATTTCAGGCTTATTTCTTGGGCTTATTCAAAAATTCTTTTTACAAATAGCTTTATAAGGTCAAGAGAAGGATGTGTGTCAAATTTCAGCTTATGGCATTAGCTTATGGCTTAATGGGCCAAAAAGCCCATTAAGAATAAGCTATTTGCTTATTAAGCTGTGATAACCTCACTTTCAGCTTTTGGGCCTTAGAGTTTTGTGTTTAAAATTGAATTTTAAGCTAGAGTGGAAGTTTTCAGCTTATTTGGATAACTTTTCGCTTATTGGGCTAAAAAGCCCATTAAGCTTGGACTATTTTACTGTTTGGCCCATTTGGAGGCCCATTAGGGTTATTTTGTAATTTCACTTTCATTATCTGTTTATTGAAGTTAAAATAAACTAGTTTGCAAGTTTTTAGAATTTTTATAAATTTTGAATTTTTATTAATATTTTTTTATTATTTTATTAATAAAAATTGTTTTTACAATTTTTGCAACTTTTTCATTTTTCTTAGGTTAAATACATTAAGTTAGGATTTTTAAAACTTTCAAATTAATTTTCTTTTCATTTAATTAGTTTTTAGGATTATTTTAATATTTTAATAGTTTTTAATCATTTTTAAATAGTTTTAATTAGTTTTAAATTTTTCAAAAATAGTTTCTAGTTTAATTAAGTTATTTTAGAGGTATACAAATTGAAAAATCTCATTTTGGGCTTTTTGTTATTAATTTGATTTTTTGGCTTTAATTAGCGTTGAAAAATTATTATTTAATTAAATAAAAGGTTTGAGTGATTTTTGATTTTTTGTAAACTCTAATTGCATTTTTTAGGATTTATAGCAATTTTCTAGGAATTTTTAGGGTAAATTTTAAATTTGGTCACGTTTTACGGTTTTACGTTTACGACTTTCGTCTTAGTGTAATTTTAATCGTAACCGTCATCCTGTTCTCTTTTCTTTCTTCATAATCATAATCACAAACATTTAATCAAGTATTTAACACAATACACAATCCTTCTTGAGAATGATCCCACACAAAGGGTCATAAGTGCTTACGTTTTCCTAAACGTTCACTTAGTAGTTACCGCTTTTACCTCGTTTTCCTAAACGAGTGTGAATTTACAACTATCAAGGTTCACCACGTTCATCGAGATGGTTGGATCTAAGCGCATTTCTATTTTGATCACAGTTAGAAATAATTATGATATTGTTAATAGATTGTATCTGATATGGCTATGCGTTGGTTATGATGAGAGTTTATGTTATATTTTCATGGTTTTGGTATTGCATGTGGTAAATGTTTTGTTTTTAAACTAGTACTCTCACCAACCTTTATGTTATTTAGTATCATTTTCAGGTAATCGCGCTATGTGATTATGGAGTTACTTTGGATTAACTGGACCTTTGGATTGCATGCGGATTTCGAGTTCTTTATGTTTAGGATTTGCTTTTGAACTTATGTATGTTATGTTATGACTTGCATTATGTGAGTGTTCTATGTTGCATTTTAGATATATGTTTTCATGAGACGTTTGTGTTGTGTTTATTTTATTGAATGTCATTTTAGACTATGTTTCTATATTGTGAGCCATTGTGTCGTGATAATGTCTATTTGTTGACGCCTCATGATTTCCGCCTTAGCGGGGTGTGACAGGATTGTTGTGTGACGAGGAAGTGGATGGACAATTTTACAAGACAAATTTGGATTAATTATCAAAGATGATTCTATACTACAAAAACGTAAAACTTAAAATTAAACACGATTTACGCAAATCACACAAATCGAGGATAAAATGTTAGAATATTCAAAAAACTCAAAATAACTGTTAAATAACTTAAATAACTCAAAAATGAAAATTAAAAAACCAAATAGGCTAAAAAGCCCAAAATCAAATTTTATAAAAGCTTATTGGGCTTTTTGGACAATAAGAAAAAATTGAGAAAAATAAAAAAGTAAAAACACAGAGATGCTTAAAATCGGATACCAAAGGAGATCAAAACTGAGCTTTTTGAGTGATAAGCAATCTAGCTTATTGAAATAAGCTATAATCACTTCTCAAAAATCCTAAAAGCTGAATAAGCTATTATATTAGCTCAAATCTTGCAAGGACTCCTAAAAATAACATTAAAAATAAAGGCTAAAAAGAAATTTGTAATAAGCTCTAAAAATAAGCTTAAATAAGCCAAAACTATTTTGTCTAATAAGATAAAATACTCGGGTTGTGCTAAAACTAAACCACAAGTTCTGATTTTTGCAAGAGCTCCTAAATGAGAAAATAAGAAATATTAATAAAGGACTTATGAAAAATAAGCAACAAATAAGCCACAATAAGCTGAAAATCAACAACACTATTTTATATAATAAGACAAAATAATCATTTTTGAGTTTAAAAGTTTATTAAAGGGTGATTCTTGGAGAAAATGTTTTAAATAAGATAGGAAAAAGTTTGGCTAAAGGAAAATAAAAAAATCAAATGTTAGAAGCTGAAGATGTTCAATAATTTTTTCATTGCAAAAAGTGTGATAGAAAGAAAACAAAAGAAAGAAACAAAGAAAAGGAGGAATAGGAAAGATGGATATGAGGTGTGTATGATAATTTTGTGGTGAACTGAATGTCCAATGGTCGAATCCTGATAGGTGTGTAAACACCCATCCTTTTAACCACTTAATTACAATAATTATCGAGCCAAAACGTGTATTTTATGTCTTTTATGTCGGAATTATGCGTGGTTTGTGTTTTTGTTGTGATTTAGGACGAAAAGGTGAAAAGTGGAGAAAACACGGGCATACACGGGCTTTTATTGAAGAAAAAGATGAAAGACGAAGTCAAGTAGTCAAGAGTGCAAAAAGGACGGATGTCCAAGACCAATTCTGAAGATTTATCGAAGAAAAAGTCAAAAGACGGAAGTTTACCAAAAGCCGAAGAACTCGAGTCTTATTTATTGAAGAATTAAAAGACGAGTTTAAAATCCCGAGCCATAAGTCATTAAAGTCCATGATTAACAAAAGATTAAGAAGGGAAGGACTTAATGGTGCAATTAAGAAGAAATGAAGGAGGGGAGGAAGCTTCCTAATCCTCCCCTATATATAGCCATTAGGATTATCATTTTTACTCTTGTTGGCTAGAGTGACACTAGTTCTTCCACCTTTATTTACTTGCTCTTTAAATACATGTCAATTTAAATACTTGTCTTGCACTTTTAATACCTTTAATTTCCAAGTAAGTGTTCTTTAATTTTCTTGTTTTAATCTCTCATTCTACCTTTCTTTCTATTCTTTACTATTTGTTTACATGCTTATTGTCTTGCTTATTTGATTAAAGGTTATGTTTTTGTGCTTTTGATTGTTTTAGATCATTGATTTTTATAGCTTATTGTGTTTATCTTTAAGTTTATAAAGTTTTTATAAAAGTTATTTTTATATAAAAGTTTGTTTTTCGTAAACCTTTTTCTTTTCGTGTTTCAAAAGTCTTTAAATTTTAGCTTATTAGCTTTTTCTTATACGATTTACATTAGGATTTTAGGTTTGTGCTTATCTGATTTATAGCTTATTTGTTTAGCTTATTTTTATCCCTTTTACTGTATTCCGACCATACAGGTCGGAAAAGGGTTTATTATTCCGACCATAGCTCCTTGGCTTGGTCGGAAAAGGGTTTTGGTTTTCCGACTGGCATTCCGATCTGGGGTGTTGTGTTGACATTCCGATTAGTGTAATTTTAGTACATTCCGATCTGGGTTTGATTAGTATTCCGATCAAGGAGATTTGTGGGTATTCTGATCAGGAGGTAAGTGATAGTTATTCCGATCTGAGTCCATTCTTCACATTCCGATCTGAAAGGTAAGTACATTCCGACGAGGCATATTCCGATCAGGGTAAGTTTGGTTATTCCGATTGGAAAGGTGACAGCATTCCGATCCAGGCCCGTTCCTTATTCCGATCAGAGTTTGTGTACATTCTGATTGTACTGATCGGAATGTATTCCGATGGTGGGTTTACTTTTATATTTTGTCTTGTTTAATTTTTAAGTTCTCATTTTAATATCTTGTCTAATTTTAATTTTCGTCACGCTTCTAACTTTAAGTCACTTAATTTCTAGTTATTTACTTTTCAAAGTTTTAAATATTGCACCCTTTATTTTAATTAGACTTAGATTTATTATAACGCCTTTTAAATTAACGCCATTTATTTTAACGCCTTTTTACTTTAACGTCATTTACTTTTATGTTTTGCACCTTTTAATATACTACAACGACATAACTTTTGTTCCACCAAAGATCAATAGAGTCACACATAGAACCAGTTTTCAATTCGAAGAGACATACTTAAACGAATCTTTTTAATTAGGCAAAAACCTAGTTATCAAATGGCGCCGCTGCCTGCTCTTTTCGTAAAGATTAACGGTTTTCTGTGAGAGACGCGTTGCTTTTTGGGATCCGTTCACTCGTGACCGTTATTTTCTTGCACAAAAAATTAAAAAAATCATAAAAAATTAAAAATTGTTTAAAAATCCATAAAAATAAAAAATTTCAAAAATCCAAAAAGATATTATTTTTATTGTGTATATATTGTCTTTGTGTTTGGTATTGTTTTCTTTTGCCTTTGTAGGTGTATGCGTACTAGATCTTCTAATTATCAAGAGCCCGAGACTCGAGAAGATTTAAGTATGTCCTGTGTTAACAACAACAATAATCCACCGCACCTCAATAATAACAACAATGTTCTTCCACATCCCGATCTTTGGACAATGGAGGAGCTTTGTCAACCTACCATGTTTGGACGAGGAGGACCGATTGCACCGATGCAAATCACGGCTCCTGAGTTTTCGTTAAGCACCACATGATTCAGCAAGTGCAAACTAACCCATTCCGTGGATTGCCTGATGATGATGCCAACAAACACCTCGACAAGTTCATTACAATCACCCAAAGCATGAAGTTGCCTGGTGCCACAATAGATGTTCTTCGCCTACAACTCTTCCCACATACTTTATCACATCATGCCGAGAAATGGTTTGATCGTCTCCCGAAGAATTCTATTCATACTTGGGATGACATGACTCAACGCTTTTTGTCGCGCTACTTTCCACCATCCATGGTCACGAGCCTTCGCAATCAAATCAGCGGTTTCATGCAAGATCCCGATGAATCTCTTTTTGATGCTTGGGAAAGATATAATGTCTTGATTGATCGTTGTCCAAGCCACAACATGCTCCCTGTGACCTTAATTGATACTTTCTACAACGGTTTGACTTTTCGTGATCGTGATACGATTAATGCAGCCGCCGGTGGCACATTCATGAAAAGGAGACCCGGGGAGTGTAGAGAGTTTATTGAGAACATGACTACTCACAACAAAAACTGGGATTCCTCTCCTTCTTCAAGGAACAACCCGAGAGTCAATGTCTCTTCTACTTCAGCAAACCCTGATATGACCGAACTCACCCGCATGATGACTGAAATGAGCAGAAGTATCTTGCTTCTCGCTTCAAACCAACAACAACAAGTTAAAGCGGTTGCACCTTCTTGTGAAACATGCGGCGGTCCACATTCATACACCGATTGTCCTTCTACTCAAGGAAATCCGGAAAATGTGTATGCAGCTTATGGTAATTATTCACCGGAGAATTACCAAGCTCGACCTCAAGGGGATAGAAATTTGCTGAGTTACCGATCCAACAACTACCTTTCACCCGGTTTTTATCCTCAAAACCACAACCCCGCCAACAACTACACTAGAAGCAACCAAATCCCACCAAGAGCTTCTAATCCTTATCACACACCCGCTCAACCAACCCCACCCATTAACCCCGATGTTGAAGCCATCATGAGAACCCAAGGTGAGCAAATCAAGAATCTACAGAGTCAAATTATCAATCTTAAAGGAGATATTACCAAGCAAGGAAATGAGATAAGATCCGAGCTTCGAGATAATATTCAATCATCCTTCAGCAATCAAACAAATGATTTGAAGAATATGCTTGCTAGTTTCTTGCCCGTCGCTCAACCTTCTACTTCAAGTTCTCTACCTTCAAACATCGTCACCAATCCGCGAGCAAATGTTAGTGCTATTACTACCCGTAGTGGAGTCACTATCGTAGGACCACCGATCCCGCCCCCATCATCTACACGTCCTCCACCACCATTTATCCCTATTCCTCCTACACCTAGTATTAGTGCACCATTACCGTCTCCGCCTCGTCATGACGATGTACCTAGGAAGGGCCCTTCAACATCTCAACCTTTACCTGCTACGCCTTCACCTTCACCACCTAAACCCAATATCCCTTATCCTTCTCGCTTAGGCAAGACCAACGAGCTAACCAAGAATGACTGTCAAGTGTCAAGCTATATGAAGATGCTCTCTCAAGTGAACATCAATATTAGCCTTGTTGAAGCACTTGTCCACATGCCGAAATTTGTGAAAGTATTCAAGGAATTGCTTAACAAGAAGGAAAAGTTGACTGAGCTCGCCAACACACGCTTAAATGAAAACTGCTCTGCAGTTATTCTTAAAGAACTTCCGGAAAAGCTTGGAGATCCCGGTCGTTTTGTGTTGCCGTGCATTTTTAACAAAACTGATGAATTTACTGACCTTGCTGATCTCGGGGCCAGTATTAATCTTATGCCTTTGAGTGTTTGGAAAACACTATCATTACCCGACCTCACTCCAACAAAGATGACTCTTGAACTTGCAAATCGCACTCTCGCTTACCCCGTTGGTATAGCCGAAGACGTGTTCATCAAAGTTGGCACATTTACTTTCCCGGTTGATTTTGTCGTTGTTGATTATGAATTGGACCCTCGTATTCCTTTAATACTTGGTCGGCCATTCTTGAGAACCGGACGAGCTTTAGTTGATGTAGCCGAAGGTGAGTTAATCTTAAGAGTCAGGAATGATTCACAAGTTTTTAAAATGGGGAAGCTTACAAGCAAATCCTTTGGACGAGAATCAGTGAATATGATTAATGTGCTCGATGAGTTTGTCATCTACAATAATCCTCTATTCGAGTCTTGCAATGATAACCCACTTTTTCAAGACGATGTGGATGATTCTCTATCCAATTTGGACGCTTCTCCCATTTATGATTCTCCACCGATCTTCGATGCTTATGATGATAATTCTAGCTCAGATTCGGATGATTATGATGACCTTACTTCCGAGTATCCCGACCTGCCCATGTATGATGATTTCGATGAGGCTGATACTCTTTCGAGCGATTCTTCACATGATGAAGATCCTCCGTCATCACTCGCTCCTACTTTGGACGATTACTCATTTGAGGAAGACTTCTCTACGTTTCTCAACACTTACTTCCCTCATGAGAGTGATGCTCCTCCTTATGATTTTGAACATTATCGTCTTGATCCTACTTTGGATTTGAAGAACATTCTTTCAAAGGAGAAGAAACCGGTCGATACCAATATCCGCAGCACATATGATTTAACACCTCTTTGTCCCCCTTCTGAGGACGAGGTTGTGCTTCTTCGCGGATCTTCTTCACATTCTGATGAGCCTGAGTGCTATTTTCCCCTAAAGGAAAAGGTGTTCGACCCCGGTATTGATATTCTGCAGCCATCTCAGTATCCACCTGATGAAATAAAAAGAAAAATCTTTGGAACTATTGAAGACATGCTTGCACCTCACCATACTTGCTCCCACCGTGCTCCATCGCTGCTTAAGGGACCCTTGCCTATTCTTCTTTGGCTTGCTTTGTTCGCCTTAAGCCTGTGCTATTTGATCGACGAAAACTATGTCTTTGATCCCGGTGGTTATATTTCATGCTTCTTCCTATGATGATCAAGGTCGAGTCAGGCTCACGACTCGGTAATCAAAAATCAAGCGCTTCTTGGGAGGCAACCCATGTATCTATCTTTTAGCTTACTTTATCCTAAGTGTAGGGGAGACCCGTTGGTTTGCTACTTCCTCTCCTTTCTTATTCAGGGTTTCGAGCTTCAATGATCCACTCTTGATGATTCTTGACAACCCGTGATTCCGTGTTCACTTCTTCCCGGTTCTATCCTAAACTCTTTTCGATTCACTATTTTATATTTTCTCAATATTAAAATAGGAATCTCTTTAGTTGTCTCTTCCTTAGCGAGATTTAAACAAAGTGCACAATGTCCTAATTGTAGGGGAGTTTACTCCCACATGCTTAAACATTGAGGACAATGTTTATGTTAAGTGTAGGGGGACTTCTATCGAAGCTAAGTGGCCTTTTCCTTGTATTTGTCCTCATTTTAACCAGAAAATCATTTTTTCGACATTTTTCAAAATTTTTGATCTATTTTGGCCTATTAGTTTTTCTATTTGTTTAGTTATTTTCTTTCTTTGCTAGAATAAACTTTAATAAAGTGGTTTTAATTTTCAAACGTTGTGAATCTTTTGACTAACCCGAGTTCACTTATCTAAGTTTACTCTAGCTAGTATCCTTAACATGTTTAAGTCAAGTTTTGCTAGGCTTTTATATAGGGAGCTATAAAACGCGAAAGTCTTAACTCTCACGGGTTAAGAACAAGAACTTTTCGCAAGTTCCTATAATTGATCCTAGAGAGTCGTTTATCAAGGGAACTTTAAAATGTGATTTCTAAACTTGAAAAAGTCCAAGAATTTGCAAGATCCTATAGGCGACTCAAAAACCCAAAACTTTGATTTAATAGGCTAAGCATCCACGAGTCTCATTCCTTGAGATTTTAAACTGTGGAGAACGAGAGATGATAGAGCCAATTATAAGTTCGGTATTCTTTCGGGAATTTATGTGAGTTAATTATGAGCCTATTCTCCCATCGCTTGTTAATAAATTTATCTGCAATAAATAAGGTTGTACGATTTGAAAAGTTACTTAGCTTCTAGCCCAAGATCGTTTAAAAGTTGCTCGGTATGGATTAGAGTTCATAGCCAAGGCATAACTTATTGAAGCGGGATGCGAAGATTGGCGAGTCCAAAAAGGTCCTAACAAGACATGAGGGCTATATTTTGTTGCTAAAGATCCAAAGTGATGTGAAGAATCATTTATCGAAAATCAATATGAAGGATCGAGACACACGACGAAAAGCAAAAACTCCCCAAAAGTCATGGAGAAGTGTATCCGAAAAGACCCTAGCAAGGTATGAGGATAAATAGATCCAAGTCATAAAAGGAGGCGGATCGTTGTATATCAAAGTCCAAAAACAGATTGGAGAAAAATGAAGAAGTCGTGGTCCAAATATGAAGAATCTCTCAAAACTTCAAGTGAAGAAATTCCTATTATGAAGAGAAGACCATTATTTCATGAACGTCTCTCAAGATTTGAAGTATGAAGTCGCTGCCAAAAATCGGTCCGAGAAAGGTCTCAAATCGCGAAGCGAGTTATGCCAAGATATGAACTTTATGAGGTCCCGAGAAGCAGTTTTAAAAGATTTTGTCCTTTAGCTAACTATTGATTAAATCGTTCACTTTATTTTCGGCCTAAATAACTATCGAAATAAGTCAACAATGCATCCTCGTGATCATTCAATACAACAATAAAATATAAGAGATACACCTAGGAATAAGGGAGTCTAAGTGAATAATTGGCCCACATGAGTTCGTGTTAGTTTGCTAACTTATAATAACAATGATCTCGTTTTTAAGCTTGGTTTGGAGAAAGTGAAAACTTGAGGATGATGATCATTCATGACATTTCCTAAAACCCAAGGTATGCTTTTGATTTCTTTACTTTGAATGTTTATAGTTTTCTATCTCTTTAATAAAGGCCAATGTGGATTGATTATGATGAAAAATGTAAACGTGCTTTGTAACTAATGCATTGCATGAGGACATTGCAATGGTCAAGTGTAGGGGATTTGATAGGTGTGTAAACACCCATCCTTTTACCACTTAATTACAATAATAACCGAGCCAAAACGTGTATTCTATGTCTTTTATGTCGGAATTATGCGTGGTTTGTGTTTTTGTTGTGATTTAGGACGAAAAGGTGAAAAATGGAGAAAACACGGGGATTCACGGGCTTTTATTGAAGAAAAAGATGAAAGACGAAGTCAAGTAGTCAAGAGTGCAAAAAGAACGGAAGTCCAAGACCAATTCTGAAGATTTATCGAAGAAAAAGTCAAAAGACGGAAGTTTACCAAAAGCCGAAGAACTCGAGTCTTATTTATTGAAGAATTAAAAGACGAGTTTAAAATCCCGAGCCATAAGTCATTAAAGTCCAAGATTAACAAAAGATTAAGAAGGGAAGGACTTAATGGTGCAATTAAGAAGAAATAAAGGAGGGGAGGAAGCTTCCTAATCCTCCCCTATATATAGCCATTAGGATTATCATTTTTACTCTTGTTGGCTAGAGTGACACTAGTTCTTCCACCTTTATTTACTTGCTCTTTAAATACATGTCAATTTAAATACTTGTCTTGCACTTTTAATACCTTTAATTTCCAAGTAAGTGTTCTTTAATTTTCTTGTTTTAATCTCTCATTCTACCTTTCTTTCTATTCTTTACTATTTGTTTACATGCTTATTGTCTTGCTTATTTGATTAAAGGTTATGTTTTTGTGCTTTTGATTGTTTTAGATCATTGATTTTTATAGCTTATTGTGTTTATCTTTAAGTTTATAAAGTTTTTATAAAAGTTATTTTTATATAAAAGTTTGTTTTTCGTAAACCTTTTTCTTTTCGTGTTTCAAAAGTCTTTAAATTTTAGCTTATTAGCTTTTTCTTATACGGTTTACATTAGGATTTTAGGTGTGTGCTTATTTGATTTATAGCTTATTTGTTTAGCTTATTTTTCATCCCTTTTACTGTATTCCGACCATACAGGTCGGAAAAGGGTTTATTATTCCGACCATAGCTCCTTGGCTTGGTCGGAAAAGGGTTTTGGTTTTCCGACTGGCATTCCAATCTGGGGTGTTGTGTTGACATTCCGATTAGTGTAATTTTAGTGCATTCCGATCTGGGTTTGATTAGTATTCCAATCAAGTAGATTTGTGGGTATTCCGATCAGGAGGTAAGTGACAGTTATTCCGATCTGAGTCCATTCTTCACATTCCGATCTGAAAGGTAAGTACATTCCGACGAGGCATATTCCGATCAGGGTAAATTTGATTATTCCGATTGGAAAGGTGACAGCATTCCGATCCAGGCCCATTCCTTATTCCGATCAGAGTTTGTATACATTCTGATTGTACTGATCGGAATGTATTCCGATGGTGGGTTTACTTTTATATTTTGTCTTGTTTAATTTTTAAGTTCTCATTTTAATATCTTGTCTAATTTTAGTTTTCGTCACGCTTTTAACTTTAAGTCACTTAATTTCTAGTTATTTACTTTTCAAAGTTTTAAATATTGCACCCTTTATTTTAATTAGACTTAGATTTATTATAACGCCTTTTAAATTAACGCCATTTATTTTAACGCCTTTTTACTTTAACGTCATTTACTTTTACGTTTTGCACCTTTTAATATACTACAACGACACAACTTTTGTTCCACCAAAGATCAATAGAGTCACACATAGAACTAGTTTTCAATTCGAAGAGACATACATAAACGAATCTTTTTAATTAGGCAAAAACCTAGTTATCAAATCCCTAGGTATTTTTTGTTTCACGGACTTCTTTTCTCAATTTGTTTAGACAGTAGACCCACAATTAGCTGTGGCTTATTATGGGGGTTAAGGCTTATAAAAATAAGTAAATTCGAACACCAAACAAAGAAACAGAACAGGAACAAATGATAAACAACAAGAATAAAATCAAATTACCAAATCAAGCAAAACAAGCTGAATTAATGCCTAGCAGTGGGAATTAGTTCCCACTGTTAGTGTTATCCTAAGATTAAGCAGTGGGAATGCCCACTTTCAAACTTAATTTTAAGCTACAATTAAGGCCAAAAATAAAAACAAAACACAAACATATCAAGTACCTTGTCTGCTACATGTACACCAAATTTCAACCTCCATTTCTTCCTAATGACTCAAGGGCTTGAGTTGGTGTGTTTGACACTTTACAAAAATAAAAGTGAACAAGTATTTGGCCTAAGCTAACTGTTTGAGCTAAAATGTTCAAAGCCTAAAAGTAATTAATCTAAACCTTCATATAGCTTAAAGCAACTAAGAATATAGCCAAAACAAGACAGATTAAATAACTTAGAAACCAAAATCATCAAATTAGCGAACAAACTATAAAAACAAAAATCCTAACTTCTTGAGGGTTTATCTGTATTTAGTGAAATAAAAGCAAGAAACAAACTTAGACTAACTTAGGTGAGCTGTCTAAGAGCAAATAAAATCCTAGGATTTGTTCAAGCCAAGTTTGTAAGACCGGCCCAAACACCCCTTTAACATACTATAAGCAATGTGTTGATACAAAAGTTGGATGGACCGAACTTGACCCGAATTAGGCTTAATTCGGGGTCTTGTGGACTCAGGATCTTGCACCAAGTGAAACTTGTTTAAGGACCCTGCGCACTAAAAACAGACACTGTTAGGCTTACTGTAGGTTTGTGACCCACGATTATACTCCGGCGTGAGAATAAGTAATCGATTTGAGTATGTTAGGATTTAGGGTATTGTTTGTATCGTACCTTTGTGGAACCTATGGGGTTCCTTTTATACCCGAGAGAGTCCTGGCTGGGCTCTCCTACTCTTGCGGCCAAAGGAAAGGATAAGGACTCAAAATAGATCGATCTTTATCGCGTAACTGAGGTAAGTGTATATCGTCTTTCCTTAGGAGAATATAATCATAAGATAGATTATATTTTCGTCTGATCCTGTCGTAGTGCGACGAGGATAAGGTTAAGTAATAAACTGTATGTGCGACAGCGGCTTACTAGGCCTCTTGGGCTGTGTGCGCATCACATAAGCATTAATCCATTCCTGATGGATGTGGGTAGTACCCGTGAGTCGGACTATCCAGCCCGACTAGGGACTATACCTCATCATGTCCCCCCAGTTTTCACACTCCCAAAATATCAGAGTATAATGGCAACAAGGGAGTGGTGACGTCATGATTATCATACTCACAGTTGCAAAGAACGACCTCTAAATGAGACGTTCGGAAAATTGATCACTTGCATTTGATAAAATAAATAGTTTTAACATAGTGCGGAAGCATAAAAACTGGTCAAAGATACAAAAACATAGTTTCCAAATAGTACAAATGATCTTTATTTTCAATAGAAATGACGGCAGTGCATGAGACCTCACATAGCATCTTCCTTCTTAATACCTGAGAAAAACATTGCTAAAGCGTCAACATAAAGTTGGTGAGTTCATAGGTTTAGTTAATTTGAAGTGTTTAATGAACCACAAGATTTTCCCAAACGTGATGACAATATAACAAATACAAAGTCATCATAAAAGCATTTATTACAGTCTAAGCTCGTGACACCGAAGCGTTAACAACACCGGCAGTATAATCATATAAATGTAGCCCAACTGGATGCCTAAACCCATGACATCCTATCTCAGACTCAAATGAAACTGTGCCCGCTTGTCCCTTGTTGGACCAAGACGGGCAGGGGCGTCAACCCCGATAGATCTATCCATAACATTCGCGCTTACACAAAGTAATTAACGGTTCACGATTCACGGGTCAAATCAACTGGGTTTTTAGTGGGACTTAGACTAGTATATAAATCAGTAAATGCACTTGTGTTCATACGTTAAATCAAGCAATGTCTCACCCCAAAAAGCAGTAAAAGCAGTTAAAAGTGGGGCTATAAATTCACCTCGTTAAATCAGCAAAGTGACGGAAATACAAACGTAACTCGAGAATATGATCACGTTATCCACAACCTATTTGAATATAAGGACCGTGTTACGACATCTAAAATTATACCAATAAAAAGCATGACATCCTAGTTGTGCTTGACGGTATATTTTGTTTACGGAAAAACGCGACATTTAAACTCGATCAGTTAACAAATGGGTTTTGTACTACACTTTATATTAGAATTTCAGTTGGGCCTTATATAACCCAATAAAAACCGAATAACCCAACCCTACAAGATACACATGGCTCGGCCCATTGACCGTTTGACCCAGCCCGGCCCAACATGCGATATAAACTAGGGAAGGGGGTCATATATTGGTTATTATCCCTAAATCTCACAGTCACACTCTCTCTCTCGAAAATAACTCTCGCCGCCCCGTTCCTTCTCTCTCTTTCCTGGTTACTAATCCTTTCCAGATTCATCCTTCTTTCACAAAGATCAAACCAAAATCTATGCTTATTCATTCCATAAACATTAAGAAACGTACATCCTTGTTTCTTTATGATTCGATCAATGGTTTTGTCCCTACAACATACTTAATCCGATTCATGGTTAATTCCAGGGGTTGTTCTTGTTATGGTGATGATGAATCATCCAAAAAGATAAGTTTTAAATCCTTTTCATTTTAAGAAAACATGTTTATGAATTGTTTGTTCATAACTTCAAAACAAAGATGTTTTATTAATCTAAAGACGCAAGATTCATGTATCTATAAACGGTTTCCATTCGGATTTAATTTATTCAAAAATTTGGGTTTCGAAAATATATTGGGGTTTTTCTCTAAAACAGGTCCGATTACAATTAATTGGTGTTTTGTGGTAAACAACCATGTTAATTTCATCATGCAACTTAATTGACAAAATTAGGGTTTCATAATAATTAGGGGTTTTGACATATCTAACGTTTAATAATAATTAATTAGTGTTTTCTATCATAAAAACTTGTCAATTTCATCAAATAATCCGATTTGTAAAATTAGGGTTTCGGTCAAATTGGGGGTTTGTTCATATTTCGGTTTTAATCTAATTAACTAGTCAATTCGTGTTTAGATTAGGTTTAATTAGTGTTTAAATCAATATATTAAAAATTAGGGTTTTGAAATAATTTGGGGGTTTTATACCCGCGTGTTTAATTAAATTAATTAGCATTTTTATGAGATAAATTGTGTAAATTTTATGTTAGTACTGATTTTAGAATAAGTTAGGGTTTCGGTAGAAATAATAAGTCATTCGAGTGGTGTTTGTTTGCTACTGTTAATATTTCTAATAATTAGTAACAAAATGTAAAAAGGGGGTCTCGGTAGATTACTAGGGTGTCGTAGGTTCGTAGATAGTTAGGGTCATTAATATAAGTTTCTAATATGTCTTAGCACAATTTTTGGAATGGTATTCTAAATGACTAACTCACTTTGAAAATGGTTTTCGCAGGTACGATTTGTCAAGCACAACTAAATAGATGCATAGAGAAAAGAAAAGTGGGTAAAGACTCACAAAGAGGGTTTTGTTTCGGCTTGTGTATTCGGACAAACAGTGGAGCCTCAGCTTGGTTTTGCTCAAGATATAACACTTGTTCCTTAAAGACCTTCCCAGAATTTTATTAAGTGTTTATGTTTGTGTGTTATAAACTTTGTGTAAAAGGACTGTATTTAACATTTTAATCTCGGCATAGGGTAAAACCTATTCTGGAATTGGAGGTCTTGTGACATGCCCAAATAATGCATTTTTGGCATGTGTGTTGGATTTATCTGGTGAGTGGACTTATAAAATAAGTCAGTATATTGTAGGTTTGACTTGGGTTGACTGAGATTAACCAATTTGAAAATCTGAATAAAAGTTTACCAAGTTTGATTTGTATTCACTGTTTGTGTTAAATTAACTTGTATCATTCGGCCCAACAAGGGTTTTATGGCCAGTCTGGCCCATTAAGGCTCAGCCCATTAGTAACTCTCAGCCCATTAAAGGTTTATCAAAATGACATGAGTTTTAGACGCGTATACTTAACAACGAGAACTCATAATACAATCTCAATAACAAAACTTAAGCAAGGATAGATACGTGTATTCTCGAAGGTTTAGTAAACATTCATAACCGGCGCAAACCGTTAATACATAAAACGTTCAATAACGAACACGTCTCTATTACAATAATAGGACGCGAAAATTCGAGTTGTTACATTCGCTCTCCCTAAAGAGGGCTTTGTCCGCAAAGCAAAACAAGTAATATAATTTAAGTCGACACTACATTAGTAAACAATGAGGATACCTTATAAATATGAGATAACTTCTCAATTTGTTAAATCCACAAGGTTCAAAGCTCACATTAAATAATTTCATGGAAAAATAAAGATGAAAAATTAACGGATGTCACAGTATTCCCATGTTTTAGAGATTTCGTCACGAAATCAAGACGTTGTTGTAGTAGGATGATCAGCGAAAAGATGAGGATACTTGCTCTTGAATTGGTCTTCACGTTCCCATGTGTATTCTGGACCTCTACGTGAATTCCAACGGATTTTCACGATAGGTATACGACTTTGCTTGAGTTGTTTGACCTGACGGTCCATGACCTCCACTGGTTCTTCTACGAAGTTGAGTTTGTCGTTGAGTTGGATCTCTTCTAAAGGAATAACGAGTGTCTCGTCGGCTAAGTATTTCTTCAGATTGCAAATGTGGAACACATTATGTGCTCGGCTAAGTTCTTGAGGTAACTCCAAACGATAGGCCACGGGGCCAATCTTCTCTATAATCTTGAATGTTCCAATGTAACGAGGATTCAACTTTCCACGCTTTCCAAAGCGAATCACACCCTTCCAAGGTGAGACCTTCAACATGACTCTATTGCCAACCTCAAACTCAAGGGGTCTGTGTCTCATGTCAGCATAACTCTTTTGTCGATCTCTTGCGGCTTGCATACGGCTCTTGATCTTAAAGATCTTCTCAGTAGTCTCATGTATGATCTCGGGTCTAGTGAGTTGGGCCTCACCCACCTCTGCCCAACACACGGGTGAACGACACTTTCTACCATACAATGCTTCAAACGGTGCTGCCTTTATGCTAGTGTGATAACTATTGTTGTATGAGAACTCCACCAGAGGCAGATGTCTATCCCATCTATTTCCAAAGTCGATCACACAAGCTCTCAGCATATCTTCTAGGGTTTGAATGGTCCTTTCACTTTGACCGTCGGTTTGGGGATGATACGCAGTGCTCATATCCAACTGTGTTCCCAACGCTTTCTGCAGCGATTTCCAAAACTGTGAAGTAAATCGGCTATCTCGGTCAGAGATTATAGACACAGGCATACCATGCCTCGTGACTACTTCCTCCAAGTATGTTCTTGCTAACTTATCCATTCCATCTGTCTCCTTGATTGGTATGAAGTGAGCCGATTTGGTGAGTCGGTCGACGATGACCCAAATAGTGTCAAAGCCAGCTGAGGTTTTAGGTAGCTTTGTAATGAAATCCATAGTGATCCTTTCCCACTTCCATTCTGGCAGTTCAGGTTGGACCAATAATCCTGATGGTTTCATGTGTTCGGCCTTGACCTTGGCACAAGTCAAGCACTTGCCAACATATGTAGCAATGTCCGCCTTCATGTTCGGCCACCAATACAACATCTTAAGGTCATGATACATCTTGTCAGATCCCGGATGTATGGAGTATTTTGACTTATGCGACTCATGCATAATCAAAGGTCGTAGGTCACCATGGCATGGTATCCAACTCCTATTATCAAGGCATAATGTCCCATCCGAGCGAGCTTCTAACTTCTTTATCATGCCTTCAACATCTTCAGTCTTGAGAATTTCCTCCTCGACTGCCTCCTTCTGAGCCTTGAGAATTAAGGATGGAAGATCTAAGTCAATGGTCATCACCAAGGCTTTCACTCTAAGAACTCTCTCCTTTCGACTCAAAGCGTCAGCCACGACATTTGCCTTGCCCGGGTGATAACGGATCTCGCAATCGTAATCACTGAGCAACTCTAGCCAACGTCGTTGTCTCATGTTGAGTTCTTTTTTATTCAAGATGTGTTCTAGACTTTTATGATCAGTGAATACAACACACTTTGTGCCATAAAGGTAGTGTCTCCAAATCTTCAGGGCAAACACCACTGCTCCTAACTCTAGATCATGATTTGTGTAGTTCTTCTCGTGCACTTTTAGTTGTCTTGATGCATAAGCAATGACCTTAGTCCTTTGCATCAACACCGCACCCAACCCTTTTATGGATGCATCACAATATACTATAAAGTCTTCATTACCCCCGGGTAGGGCTAGTATAGGTGCTTCACACAACATCTGCTTCAATGTTTAGAATGCCAAATCTTGATCCTCTTTCCACTCAAACTTCTTGTCCTTTTGAGTTAACTCCGTCATTGGTTTAGCTATCTTGGAGAAACCCTCAATGAATCTCCTATAGTAACCAGCAAGACCTAAAAATTGGCGGATCTCCGTGGGTGTTGTAGGAGTCGCCCAATCTTTCATAGCCTCGATCTTAGCAGGATCAACGTGAATACCACTGCTATCGATTACATGCCCAAGGAATTGCACCGTGTTTATCCAAAACTCACATCTGGAAAACTTTGCATATAACTTCTCCTTCCTCAGCAGCTCTAGTATGGTCTTCAAATGCTCTTTGTGTTCTTCTTCATTACGAGAGTAGATGAGAATATCACCGATAAATACAATCACAAACTTTTCCAAGTATGGTTTGCAAACTCGGTTCATGAGATCCATGAATACCGCGGGTGCGTTTGTCAAACCAAAAGGCATAACTTGGAACTCGTAGTGTCCGTACCGGGTTCTAAAAGCCGTCTTGTGGACGTCTTCTTCTCTAACCCTTAGCTGATGATATCCCGACCTTAAATCAATCTTTGAGTATATGCTAGATCCTTGTAGTTGGTCGAAAAGATCGTCAATTCTTGGCAATGGGTAGCGGTTCTTTATCGTCAGCTTATTCAACTCTCGGTAATCAATACACATCCTAAAGGATCCATCTTTCTTTTTGACGAATAGGACCAGTGCTCCCCAAGGTGAGGAACTCGGCCTAATGAAACCTTTGCCAGAAAGTTCCTTTAGTTGTTCAGCTAACTCTGTCATCTCTGCAGGCGCTAAGCGGTATGGGGCTCTAGCAACAGGTACGGCTCCTGGTGTAAGCTCTATGTGATACTCCACTTGTCGTGTTGGTGGTAATCCCGGTAAGTCTTCTGGGAATACGTCTGGAAAATCTCTAACGATTGGTACATCTTCAACCTTCTTCTCATGATCTTCTTCTTCCTCCTTTCGCGTTACATGAACCAAGAACACTGGACATCCCTTCTCAATGTATCTTTGGGTTCTAATACATGAGATGACTTCCAGTCTCGATCCATTCTTCACTCCACTTCTTTCGCCTTGTATGATTAGTACATCGTTTCCATAAGGAACACGGACGCACTTCTCATGACATACAATTTCCGCGTGATGCTTCGACATCCAATCCATTCCAATGATGACATCAAAACTTCCCAATTCTATGGGGAGTAAGTCGATACTAAACGAACGAACTTGTAACCTTAGACTACATCCTTTCAGAATAACCTCGGTGGTCACTGACTTCCCATCGGTTAGTTCTACATTATACTTAATATCTAACGCAGTAGGGGTGATATTTAGGCGTTTACTAAATGCAGATGACACAAAACTCCTATCCGCACCAGAATCAAATAGTACTGAAGCATAGTTGTTATTGACTAGGAACGTACCAGTCACAACATTGTTGTCTTGCACCGCAGCCTCAGCACACAAATGATACACCTTGCTAGGTGCCGTGAATCTACTTGGAGCACTGGTTGTGGCTCGGTTATTTCCTCCCCGATTCCCCTGGTTCTGCTTCTGGTTCACTTGGTTGTGATTTTGGTTGCCTCGAATTTGATTACCACGACCTTGGTTCCCACTGCTTGGACACTTATTCTTGTAATGCCCTTTCTCTCCACACCCAAAACAAGTGACATTCGCTCCTTGACCACCTTGAGTTCCTGGTCCTCTTTGGTTAGCAGGATGGGGTGGTGCTCGACACTCTTTTGCCTTATATCCAGCCTTTCCACAGTTGTAGCATGTAGGGGGACATGCTCCCTCGTGGTGTCGGCCACACTTTCCACATAAAGGAAATCTTCCAGCATAGTTTCCAGCATTACTTTGTGAAATTGAGTATAATGCAGTTCGTTTTCTCTCGATTCTTAACCAATAGAAAGTCCAACCAATATCGGGTTCTTAATTGTTCTTGGTTGTTAAGCTTGCTTGGTAATCTATTGCTAATTCAACAAAAGCTTGCAAAATGGAAAAATATTACCTACGTATATGTAAAACAAATTGCAAATACCACGTTATTATTCAAGTAAAAATTTAAAATGCAAAATATGAAACTAAAGGGACTGAAATTGTAAATTCTAAGAACAATAAATGCTTGAAATGTAAACTCTAACAATTATAGGGACTAAAAATGTAAATCTGTTAACTAAAAGGATTAAAAATGCAACAACTATAACAACCTTACCAAAAATGTAACAAACCAACAAACTACTAACTGAATTTTAACAACTTTCAAATTCCAGGGACCTAAACAATGCAAACCCTAAATTCTTGGAAGATTAGCCAAAAATTAAACACTGATAGAAATGAAAGGTCTAAAGTGCAATTTTGGAAAGTTTTTAAGCAAAAACGGGACACAAGAGAAAATAAGCTCGTTTGAGCTTATTACTCAACCAAATCTGATGAAACAACTTGCAAAACGCTTCATATTCAAAATAAGCTACGTGTGTCTAAGGAATTTAGCTAAAAATCCAAAATAAGCAAATGAGTGCTTATTAATAAGCTCAAAATAAGCTCTAGCCAAATCTAATCAACCACAACTGGATTTTTCTCTTGAAACTGATAAAGCTACTGATTTGAAGATTGGGAAATCAAACCAGAACAAATTTCATCCAGAAATAAGCTCTTAAACTGAATTAAGCTAAAAAGAGCTTATGTTGATCAAGCGTTGACCAGAATTTGCAAAAAACTCAAACTTTCAGAAATTAACTAAGGACACTTACTAAATGATTTTATGAAAGAAAATCACAAGATTTGTGAAGTAGATTTGAAGATCTAGGAAAACAGTAACATGCTTTATCACAGAGAATGAGCTTTGCTCAGCCTTGGACCAAAAAGCTAATTCCCAGCTTATTAACTAATACTGTAGAGATTCCTTTTGGAATCTAAAACTATATGAAATAAGCTAAAACTGAAAGCAAATTTGGTGGAATTTCATCAAGAATTGAATGAGAACTAAGCAATTGAAAATGGCAAGTTTTTAAGAACAAAGCTAAATGAAAGCTGACCCAAACAATTTTGAAGCCATTTGCCTGTTTGACTTTGAACTTGACTTGTAAAAGGCTTAAAACAACTTGTCAACACTTAAGGACTGTAAATGAACTTTAAAAGTCTAATTCTCAATGCTTGAAAACTATTATTAAGCTATTCCCAAACACTCCTTTAACTGCTCTTAACAAACTTTTTCAAATGCTTATTTAGTTCTGAATTAAACTGGCTTAAAAGCTATAGCAGTCTAGATTCAAAGATCAAAATGAAAGGTTTTAAAACTGAAAACAAACAATTACCAAAGCTATGACTCCAATTAAGCTAATAGGCTAAAAAGTACTAAACAAATGCAGAAAACTACAAATTGTCAAACCAGTAAACAAGAAAGCAGTAACTAAACTACAATCACACAAAATTCAATCAAACAGCAACTACTAACAAGTATATCATGCAGCCATCAGATTTAAACTAGGAAAAGAGAACATGCATTTGACTGTTGAGTGGAACAAAAATCAAGTAGCTTAAAACCTATTGTAGATAGCCTTTGAGAAGAAGAGGAGCGCTGAGCTCTCTTGCCCTAGTGATAACCTCCACCTATCACTAGAAATCAACAAGAATCAATCAACAAATCAACTGGAATCCATCAATCTACTTGAAAACTCCATTAGAACTATGCAATGGCTGAATTGTGATCAACAAGCTGGCAAACTTCACAAATGTCAGTTATGATCAAAGATTGATCATAACAAACACTCAACAGCTACAATAATATCCAACAGCAGCAAGAATCTGACTAGAATGAGAAGAACAGAATTGGCGAGAAAAAGTGAATTTGAATTTTATTGCTAAAAAACGGTTACAAAGCTGTTACAAAGGTAGTAACTAACTAACTGACTCAAGAGTTTGTCAGACTCTTGAGTAGTTAGGGTAAGAATGAGGGAAAAAGGAAAGGAAAAGTTTAACTAGGTGTTTTTACAAATTTAAGCTACAACTGAAAATGAAGTACAATCTAGCTATTTATAGGCACAAAGGAGAAGTTAGTTGGGGTTGGTGACGTGTCAGAACCAATCCTAGCTTGCCACGTGGAGAATTCTGCATTTAGCACTTTGAAGGTATGAACAATGATTTGGGGGTTCTTGATTGGATGGATGAAATGTCAATTGAGTTGCACCATTGAATTCGTCTCTCCAAATTGATCAACTTTGGTGTTTAAACCTTTCCATGAATAGCTTCTTTCTCAAACGCGATTCTGGGAAATTTTCCTTTGAAGAAGATGACACGTGTTGAATTCTGATTGGTTTAAAATTAGTCACACGGATCAAACTGTTTAGATTTGGGTAATAAATGTGGGGCGGCGGTAGTGGATATTAATTATGATGAAGTGGCAATCCGTGTGACTCATTCTCTCTCCTCCCATTGGTTGAACTAGTTATCACATGGATCAAACTCAATTATCTTTCCAATCTTGGCAGAATAAGCCCCTTAACTTGGCAGAATGTAAATTTGAGCTTTTAGCTTCATTCCTTTGACATGTTTGGTCCTCCAACTTCCATAACTTGTACAAAATGGTCCTTTGACTGAGTTGACTTGAGAGTTGACCAAGTTTGACTTGAATCTTGACTTTACATTATTTGTACTTCTAGTCCTTCAACTTTCATAACTTGTCAAGATAGGTCCTTATACTTCAAAGTCTTGTCATTTTTGATCCTCTTTTGTCTTTTTCATCCATTTGAGCTTGATTTTTCCTTGTTTGCTTGAAAATGTATCTTTTTACCTACACAAGTGCACACAAACACAAACATACCACATAACACTGTTTTTGCCAAATAAATTGGTATTTTGCTTCATGTTTTAGGGTTATTTGTTGATAAAAGGATATGAGTTTAAGCTCATATCAAATTCCCCTACACTTGAACATTGCCATGTCCTCATGCAATATTATATTTTAAGGCTCAAAAATTTACATTTCCCTCATAATTAATCCACCTTGGCCATATGAGATGCATCTACACTACTCTAAACTAGATGATGCATGATTTTGGCTTTTAATAATGCAATGAATCAAAATACAATTCTATCTATATCTTTTTTATTTTTCTTGAAATGGTTTTGATGGAAATAACTCATAAAGAATTCAATGACTTAGATTAGGGCTTGGGTACCATGGACATTTATCACCCTCAAGTTTCACTTTCCCCATACCAAGCTTAAAAATGGAATCATTGCTTTCACAAGTAAAAAGTGCATCAACTTATTCATGACAATTAAATGTGGAACCGGTTATTATTTGAGCAAATTGCTTGTGGGCAAATTTGTCATTATTCAAGTGTGAAGTATAAGAAGTGTAAAATCCAAATATAAGGAAGCACGGTTTTAATCCTAAGTAATCTTCTCATCCATTACTTGAAAAACCGCTCACAATTAATATAAGTCCGTATTAAGAGTAATAAGCCATTCGCCTTATGTGTAAAATCCTCATGTCATGCTTTCATAAGTAACTACACACTCGCTAAGGAAAGAAAAATAAAACTCACGCAATAATTTACATCCGCCATCTTTTTGAGACTTTGGATCTTCAACCCCGCAACCCGTCAAGGTAATATTGGATTGGAGCAATCTATTGAATCCCCGCAACCCGTCAAGGTAATATTGGAACTCAATAGTCACTATAATTAACACCACACTGCCCCTCTTGGGAGTCTTGCATTATATTTTTTTTTTTTCTTTTTTTTTTCTAGCCACTCATTTTTTTTTCATAAGCCGCTCTTATTTTTCTTTATTCCTCACCAAGAAATTTGCAAAGAAGAAAAGGAAAAACACCCGCTAAATATGGAGCATGACATAAGTCTAGTACACATAAAATGTGCTAACTTAGAATCTTAAGACGTACTCATATCAACCATGAATGATTAACCAAAAATGCATAAGAGATTACAAACCAATTAAAACCGTACTTGATTATTTATTAACAATTATATACATGCGAAGAAAATAGAGATAAAGAAGAGAAGGGTTTAGCCACAAGTAATTGCCATGAAGTCTATCTAGCCCTTTTACACTTGCTTCAACTCTATCATTTCCCATTCTCCACAAATTTAAAATTTCAAATAATGAAATTGGTGGATGCTTAGCCTAATAGACCAATGAAGGACTACATGGTTAAGGATACTAGCTAGAGAGTGCTAAGATAAGCAAACTCGGGTTGAGTCAAAATATCCATGGCGGGCCTAATATCCAAAGAAATCTAAACTTGTTAAAACCATGTTTTATTATATTTTTCCTTTTTATATATTTTTGATGAAAAACAAAAGAAGAAATATATACAATGCAAGTGTGTTATGCAAATGAAAAAAAATGATTGATGCAAAAATTATGAATGCATATTTTTGGTGGCCAAAGTAGATCAAAAATTTGAAAAATTTTGAAAATTCATTTTTCCATGTTATCATGCAAGACAATGACAAGTTCTAGGTAAGGTCACTTCGATAGAAGACCCCCCCTACACTTAAGCTAAACATTGTCCTCAATGTTTAAGAGCATGGAAGTATTTCAACTTCCCCTACACTTATGACAATGAATAGACTTTGCTTAACCCAAGTTAAGGAAAGGACAACTATTAGTGAAATCATGTGTAAGCACAAAGTGTCAATGAAAATTCACTAAAGTAACGAAGTGAACCGGATACAAGGGCCTCCTCCATAAGCTCCAAAGCATGAGATGAGTGAGCAACCCTACAAACAATCAAGAAGACAAAAGAAGGTCTCCCCTACACTTATCTCCAAGCTTATGCCTTTATTTCTAACCTACAACACTCTAAACCTAGTTATACGATGCTTGAGTTAAGGAGTCTCTAGCTCGACTCGTCCCTCAATGAATTAATTCATGGGGAAAATGGGGACCTCTTGGAACATTTCAACGGAAATGTCCTCCCCAAAGTAATGTTTAACACGGTGACCATTCACTTTAAAATTTGGACCATCGGGTTGGGACAACTCAAGAGTTCCATATGGAAACACTTGAGCAATAGTGAATGGACCGGACCATCTCGACTTAAGATTGCCCGCAAAAATCTTCAATCTTGAGTTAAAGAGGAGAACCGGCTCTCCAACTTTGAACTCACGATTCTTGATCTTAGCATCATGCAATTTCTTAGTCTTTTCCTTGTAAAGCAAAGAATTCTCATAGGCATTGGCTCTCAACTCATCCATCTCATTGATTTGATCTTTCCTATGTGAACCGGCTTGGTTTAAATCAAAGTTGGCCCACTTGAGAGCCCACGATGCCTTATGTTCTAACTCAAATGGGAGGTGGCACGCTTTTCCATAGACAAGCCTATAAGGCGTACAACCAATTGGTGTTTTAAAAGCCGTCCTAAACGCCCACAAAGCATCATCAAGCTTATCCGACCAAGAAGCTCTATGCTCTCCCACCGTTCTCTCTAAAATCCTCTTTAAACCACGATTTGTGACCTCGGTTTGACCATTTGTTTGAGGGTGATACGCGGTAGAAAGTCTATGATTCACTCCATATTTCTTCATAACTCTCGTGAATTGATCATTACAAAAGTGCGTACCACGATCACTTATGATGGCCCGAGGTACACCAAATCTAGCAAACAATTGTTTCAAGAACTTTACAACCACTCTAGCATCATTAGTAGGTAAGGCTTTAGCCTCCACCCACTTGGACACATAATCCACCGCCACAAGTATATACTTGTTTCCTTTAGAGGATGGAAAAGGTCCCATGAAATCTATTCCCCATACATCAAATATCTCACACTCTTGGATAAAATTTTGTGGCATCTCATCACGTTGTGTAATTTTTCCTTGTCTTTGACAAACATCACAAAATTTCACCATCTCTTGGGCATCCTTGTAAATGGAAGGCCAATAGTAACCCGAATCAAAGACTTTCTTGGCGGTGTAGTTAGGCCCAAAATGTCCACCCGTAGGTCCTTTATGACATGCCTCTAAGATTTTAAATGCCTCGGGACCATCTACACACCGTCTAATGATTTGGTCCGCACATTGCCTAAAAAGATATGGATCATCCCAAAAGTAATACTTAACTTCCTTAAGAAACTTTTTCTTTTGTTGATAAGTAAGACCCTCAATAAGCACATTGCCCACAAGATAGTTTGCGATATCCGCAAACCAAGGTGTGGCATCCTCTTGGGAAGAGATAGACATGAGCTCCTCTAGTGGAAAAGATTCATTGATTTCTTGATGTGGGAAATCTCCTTGAAAAGGATGCTCAAGTCTACTCAAATGATCCGCCGCTAAATTCTCGGCCCCTTTCTTATCACGAATCTCTATCTTAAACTCTTGAAGCAACAAAACCCATCTCAAAAGCCTAGGCTTAGCATCTTGTTTTGTCATAAGATATTTGAGAGCGGAGTGATCCGTATACACTATGGTCTTGGAAAGCACAAGATATGGTCTAAACTTCTCAAAAGCATATACTATAGCAAGCAACTCTTTTTCCGTGGTAGTGTAATGAAGTTGTGCACCGGTCATGGTTTTACTCGCATAGTGTATAGGTTGAAAATGCTTATTAAGTCTTTGTCCTAAGACGGCCCCCACCGCATAATCACTAGCGTCACACATAAGCTCAAAAGGTAATTCCCAATTTGGAGAAACCAAAACGGGAGCCTTTGTCAATTTTTCCTTAAGGGTCTCAAAAGAGTCTAAACAAGCTTGATCAAAAATGAAAGGAGCCTCTTTCTCCAAGAGATGAGTCATCGGTCTAGCTATCTTAGAAAAATCTTGTATAAAGCGCCTATAAAATCCCGCATGACCTAAGAAACTCCTCACACCTTTAACCGAGGTGGGTGGGGGAAGCTTAGCAATCACATCAATTTTAGCTCGATCAACTTCTAATCCCTTATTTGATATCTTGTGTCCTAAAACAATCCCCTCTTTCACTATAAAGTGACATTTCTCCCAATTAAGCACCAAACGTGTTTCCTCACAACGCTTAAGCATTCTCTCAAGATTGGTGAGACATGAGTTAAAGGAGCTTCCAAATACGGAAAAATCATCCATAAAAACCTCCATGGTTTGCTCTATCATGTCATGGAAAATCGCCATCATGCACCTTTGAAACGTCCCCGGTGCATTACATAGGCCAAAAGGCATCCTCTTGTAAGCAAATGTACCGTAGGGACAAGTGAATGTGGTCTTTTCTTGATCCTTAGGGTCAATGGGTATTTGAAAATAACCCGAAAAGCCATCAAGAAAACAATAGTACTCATTTCCCGCTAAGCGTTCCAGCATTTGATCCATAAAGGGAAGCGGGAAGTGGTCTTTCCTAGTTGCCTCATTGAGTTTTCTATAATCAATGCAAACTCTCCAACCGGTCACAAGTCTCGTGGGAATAAGATCATTGTTCTCATTAGGCACCACTGTGATTCCACCCTTCTTTGGAACACAATGAACCGGGCTAACCCATGGAGAGTCGGAAATGGGGTAAATCATACCCGCATCTAAGAGTTTAATCACTTCCTTCTTAATAACCTCATGGATTTTTGGGTTAACTCTCCTTTGGTTTTGAATGGCAGGTTTATAGTCATCCTCCATAAGAATTTTGTGAGTACAAAAATGTGGATCAATTCCCCTTATGTCGGATATTTTCCATGCTAAGGCTTTCTTGTGTTTCTTAAGGACTTCAATAAGTTGCTCCTTCTCATCCTCTTTCAACTCTTTAGCAATAATCACCGGTAATTGGTCTTTTCCTTCTAAGAAAGCATATTCTAAGTGGGATGGAAGTTCCTTAAGTTCAATGGGAGGTGGACTCTCTATGGAAGGTTTTACTATGGAAGGTTCCTCAATGGTAATCTCTTGTGGAATAGGAGAAGGAATAGGGTCCTCATTGAGCAACTTTTGGATTGTAAGAATATCTTCTTCCCAATTAATGGGAGAATCATCATCACCAAGAAAGTTGGACTCAAATTCCTCCAAGAGGAAATCACTCTCTCCAAAAGGTGTTAAAGAGGGAGCAATTGAGGCCACAGTTTCAACATGTGGAATCTCATCACTAGCATTCTTACAAGCATCATGAAAGTGTTCATTACACACTTCATCTAACACATCCACAATGTTAATAGTCTCACAAGGTCTAGACTCCTTAACCTCTTTTCTATCACAAACTTTGCCTAACTTAAACACCACTCTCTCATCTTCTACTCTCATAATTATTTCTCCTTCCGCCACATCTATCAAGGTACGACCCGTTCTCAAAAACGGTCTACCAACAATCAAAGGCACTCTAGGATCCATGTCATAATCGACCACTACAAAGTCGGCCGGAAAGGTAAACTTATCCACACCTACAAACACATCTTCCGCTATACCTACGGGGTGAGCTATGGTTCGGTTGGCTAGTTCAAGAGTCATCCTAGTGGGAGTGAGCTCGGGAAGAGATAGTTGTTTCCAAACTGACAAAGGCATGAGATTTATGCTCGCCCCTAAATCCGCCAAAGCCATGCAATTTTCAACACCGGGAAAATTAAAGGTATCAAGAAGCGCCCCGGATCTCCAAGTTTGGTTGGTAAGGTTTTAAGTAACACCGCAGAACAATTTTCATTAAGTGATGTGTTGGGCAAATCAACCAATTTTTCTTTGTTTGAGAGCAAATCCTTGAACATCTTAGAAAACTTTGGCATATAAGCAAGAGCTTCCGCAAAGGATATGTTGATATTGAGTTGCTTGAACATCCTTAAGAAATTGGAGACTTGGATGTCATCTTTGTTTTTTAACTTGTCCTTTTTCAACCTTGAAGGGTATGGAAGAGTAGGTTTTGGTGTAGGTGGAATAGGTGTTGTGGTGGAAGATTTGTCTTTGTTAGCTTCTTCATTTGGAAGTGTGGAAGGTAAAGGAGAAGTATGAGGTGGTTGAGGAGGTGTGTTTGAGTGAATAGGAGCATTTTGAGGAGGTGGAGTAGAAGTAGAAGGCTTGTCACAAGTAGGAGCACAAGTGGGTTGAACAAGAGTAGGTTTAGGAGGTGAAGGATCCTTTGTTGTTGTTCCACTCCTTGTTGTAATAGCATTAACATTGGCCCTAGGGTTTGTTTGTGTGTTAGAAGGTAAAGCCCCTTGTGGTCTTTGATTTAATACCACTAAAACCTTATTGAATTGGTCATTCATTTTCTTCTCCATAGCTTGGAACTTCCTTTCATTCTCTTGATTCATCTTTTGCAAGAGATCCATTGTATTAAACTCTTGTGGTACATAACCTTGAAAACCTTGAGGTTGGAAAGGTAAAGGTTGGGAGTTAAATCCTTGATTTGGTGGATAAAAGGTACTTGCTTGAGGGTGAAATTGATTTGGTGCTTTGTAGTTATTTCCTTGGTATGGTGGTCTTTGCCCTTGATTCCTTGGTAAAATTTGAGGAGTATTTTGTGGAATTTGGGTGGGTGGTTGGGGTGGGAAGCCGGGTGGAGAAAGGTAATTTTGGGATTTGTAAGAAAGGTTATTTGGATTGATATTAGGCTTGAAGTGTTCACGGTGTTCCTCTTGGTAAGCATAGCATTCCCCTTGATACCCTTGCACCTTATCACATTGTTCATAAGAATGAGGGCCTCCACAAGTAACACAAGAAATGGTGATGGCATTCACATTATTTGAGGAATTGTTCAATGACAAGTTCTTAAAAGTTTGAAGCATTTCTTGTTGTACTTGCAAATTCCTCTCACTGTCTCTATCCATCCTTTGAAAAATGGCTTCTTGAAACTTGAGGAGTTGATTGTCACAAGGGATTTGAGAATTGTTTTGGATAACATGAACCTTTTCTTCAAATGGATTGTTTGTTTGAACCATTGCCTTAGTCTCAATGATGTCCAAAGCCTCTTGGTAGGTCTTAAGAAGAATATTTCCTCCCGCAGAAGCATTAAGTGAATCTTGGTGGTGAGGTTTAAGGCCATCATTAAAGGAACTTATTTGGTGAACTTGATCCAATCCATGATTAGGGCATCGCCTCAACAACTCACTATACTCTTCCCAAGCATCACTAAAGGATTGACTAGGTTTTTGTTGAAAGCCCATAATTAAATTCCTCAAAGCCATAGTCTTTTGTGGAGGAAAGAATTTGTTCAAAAACTTAGTGGTAAAACCCTCCCATGTGGTGATACTATCGGGTGGTTGGGTGTCTAACCAATGCTTAGCACTCCCCTCTAAGGAAAATGACACTAAAATCAACCTAATGACCTCATGTGGAACCCCATTATGCTTAATGGTATTGCAAAGTGAAAGGAATCTCTTAAGGTGAGCATGAGGATCCTCATTTTGTTTTCCCAAGAAAGGTGATAAAGAAACCATATTGATCATAGATGTATGTAGCTCAAATGTGTTAGCGGGAAAGTCGGGAATCTTAATGGCACTAGAATATCCATGAATGTTGGATTGCATACGTTCATACAAAGTACGATTATCAATAGCCATGGCTTCTTGTGGTGGTGACAAAGCACGATTCTCGTGATCGGCTTGGTGGACGGTGGTGGTCTTACTCTTTCTCTTTTTCTTCCTTTTCGGAGGAAGAGGTTGTACACCAATCGGTATGTGTGCACGCCCGCGAGTGAGCATTCAACTCAATACGAGGAATGAGAGAGAAGCTCTCGTGTGACTTTGAAGAGAAATGGATTATCCTCTTCGAGTTTCAATATTAAATATCCACAAGAAAATAACAATATATGTATTTACTACTTTGGGTGCAAGACCCTCAATGAAGCCTTCCTTCTTAGAATACTCCCAAGTGAACGGGGGGTTAGGTGGCGCGAAGCACTTAAGTACCTATTGACCCTTAGATGGCATTTTATAGCACATCGCCTTTCTATTCACTTAAATGTTCGTATTCTTCGAATTATTGCTTATTGAGAGTATTTATCTATTCTTGCTTTATTTTGTTTGATCGATACACGTGTCAAGGACCGGAGCGCCCCTCAACACGGTGTATTGCCTCGGCAATACTTATGGAAGATATGTAGATTGATTGTTCTTATACGTATACGTATTTACTTATAATAATATATGGAAAATATTTTTGTATTTATGAGTTTTTTTTAAAAGGAAAATACTATATGTACATAAAAACCAAGAGAATCCAATAATATATGTTTTTGGGTGCAATCTCTTAGGAAAAAGATTGCTTTTTGGATTTTTTAATTTTTTTTTTGGTCAATTCTTTAGGAAAAGAATTGTTTTGTTAATGTTTTAGTTTTTATATATTTTTGATTTTTTTATTTGTTTTTTATTTATGATACGTAAAAATAACGTTCACAAAGTGAACGGGTCCCAAAAGCCAATGAAAACCGTCAATCGATAGTCTCTCGTGTAGTCAAAGAACCGGCAGCGGCGCCATTTGAAATTGAGTATAATGCAGTTCGTTTTCTCTCGATTCTTAACCAATAGAAAGTCCAACCAATATCGGGTTCTTAATTGTTCTTGGTTGTTAAGCTTGCTTGGTAATCTATTGCTAATTCAACAAAAGCTTGCAAAATGGAAAAATATTACCTACGTATATGTAAAACAAATTGCAAATACCACGTTATTATTCAAGTAAAAATTTAAAATGCAAAATATGAAACTAAAGGGACTGAAATTGTAAATTCTAAGAACAATAAATGCTTGAAATGTAAACTCTAACAATTATAGGGACTAAAAATGTAAATCTGTTAACTAAAAGGATTAAAAATGCAACAACTATAACAACCTTGCCAAAAATGTAACAAACCAACAAACTACTAACTGAATTTTTACAACTTTCAAATTCCAGGGACCTAAACAATGCAAACCCTAAATTCTTGGAAGATTAGCCAAAAATTAAACACTGATAGAAATGAAAGGTCTAAAGTGCAATTTTGGAAAGTTTTTAAGCAAAAACGGGACACAAGAGAAAATAAGCTCGTTTGAGCTTATTACTCAACCAAATCTGATGAAACAACTTGCAAAACGCTTCATATTCAAAATAAGCTACGTGTGTCTAAGGAATTTAGCTAAAAATCCAAAATAAGCAAATGAGTGCTTATTAATAAGCTCAAAATAAGCTCTAACCAAATCTAATCAACCACAACTGGATTTTTCTCTTGAAACTGATAAAGCTACTGATTTGAAGATTGGGAAATCAAACCAGAACAAATTTCATCCAGAAATAAGCTCTTAAACTGAATTAAGCTAAAAAGAGCTTATGTTGACCAAGCGTTGACCAGAATTTGCAAAAAACTCAAACTTTCAGAAATTAACTAAGGACACTTACTAAATGATTTTATGAAAGAAAATCACAAGATTTGTGAAGTAGATTTGAAGATCTAGGAAAACAGTAACATGCTTTATCACAGAGAATGAGCTTTGCTCAGCCTTAGACCAAAAAGCTAATTCCCAGCTTATTAACTAATACTGTAGAGATTCCTTTTGGAATCTAAAACTATATTAAATAAGCTAAAACTGAAAGCAAATTTGGTGGAATTTCATCAAGAATTGAATGAGAACTAAGCAATTGAAAATGGCAAGTTTTTAAGAACAAAGCTAAATGAAAGCTGACCCAAACCATTTTGAAGCCATTTGCATGTTTGACTTTGAACTTGACTTGTAAAAGGCTTAAAACAACTTGTCAACACTTAAGGACTGTAAATGAACTTTAAAAGTCTAATTCTCAATGCTTGAAAACTATTATTAAGCTATTCCCAAACACTCCTTTAACTGCTCTTAACAAACTTTTTCAAATGCTTATTTAGTTCTGAATTAAACTGGCTTAAAAGCTATAGCAGTCTAGATTCAAAGATCAAAATGAAAGGTTTTAAAACTGAAAACAAACAATTACCAAAGCTATGACTCCAATTAAGCTAATAGGCTAAAAAGTACTAAACAAATGCAGAAAACTACAAATTGTCAAACCAGTAAACAAGAAAGCAGTAACTAAACTACAATCACACAAAATTCAATCAAACAGCAACTACTAACAAGTATATCATGCAGCCATCAGATTTAAACTAGGAAAAGAGAACATGCATTTGACTGTTGAGTGGAACAAAAATCAAGTAGCTTAAAACCTATTGTAGATAGCCTTTGAGAAGAAGAGGAGCGCTGAGCTCTCTTGCCCTAGTGATAACCTCCACCTATCACTAGAAATCAACAAGAATCAATTAACAAATCAACTGGAATCCATCAATCTACTTGAAAACTCCATTAGAACTATGCAATGGCTGAATTGTGATCAACAAGCTGGCAAACTTCACAAATGTCAGTTATGATCAATGATTGATCATAACAAACACTCAACAGCTACAATAATATCCAACAGCAGCAAGAATCTGACTAGAATGAGAAGAACAGAATTGGCGGGAAAAAGTGAATTTGAATTTTATTGCTAAAAAACGGTTACAAAGCTGTTACAAAGGTAGTAACTAACTAACTGACTCAAGAGTTTGTCAGACTCTTGAGTAGTTAGGGTAAGAATGAGGGAAAAAGGAAAGGAAAAGTTTAACTAGGTGTTTTTACAAATTTAAGCTACAACTGAAAATGAAGTACAATCTAGCTATTTATAGGCACAAAGGAGAAGTTAGTTGGGGTTGGTGACGTGTCAGAACCAATCCTAGCTTGCCACGTGGAGAATTCTGCATTTAGCACTTTGAAGGTATGAACAATGATTTGGGGGTTCTTGATTGGATGGATGAAATGTCAATTGAGTTACACCATTGAATTCGTCTCTCCAAATTGATCAACTTTGGTGTTTAAACCTTTCCATGAAATGGCTTCTTTCTCAAACGCGATTCTGGGAAATTTTCCTTTGAAGAAGATGACACGTGTTGAATTCTGATTGGTTTAAAATTAGTCACACGGATCAAACTGTTTAGATTTGGGTAATAAATGTGGGGCGGCGGTAGTGGATATTAAGTATGATGAAGTGGCAATCCGTGTGACTCATTCTCTCTCCTCCCATTGGTTGAACTAGTTATCACATGGATCAAACTCAATTATCTTTCCAATCTTGGCAGAATAAGCCCCTTAACTTGGCAGAATGTAAATTTGAGCTTGTAGCTTCATTCCTTTGACATGTTTGGTCCTCCAACTTCCATAACTTGTACAAAATGGTCCTTTGACTGAGTTGACTTGAGAGTTGACCAAGTTTGACTTGAATCTTGACTTTACATTATTTGCACTTCTAGTCCTTCAACTTTCATAACTTGTCAAGATAGGTCCTTATACTTCAAAGTCTTGTCATTTTTGATCCTCTTTTGTCTTTTTCATCCATTTGAGCTTGATTTTTCCTTGTTTGCTTGAAAATGTATCTTTTTACCTACACAAGTGCACACAAACACAAACATACCACATAACACTGTTTTTGCCAAATAAATTGGTATTTTGCTTCATGTTTTAGGGTTATTTGTTGATAAAAGGATATGAGTTTAAGCTCATATCACTTTGTCCAGTAGTAAACACTCTAGCCACCTCTTGACGCTTGTTTTGACTGTAGTTATTTGTGTTGTTGTTGTTGTTGTTGTTGTAGTGATTGCCAGACCACTTCCTTTTGTCTCCAGTATTCTCCCCCAACTCTTGCACCACTTGGTACATCAAACTCTGAGCCATATCGATTGCATCATGCAAGTCATTTGGCTTTGATGAAGTCACATTCCCCTTGATGCTCAAAGGTAAGCCCTCAATGTATCTCTCCAACAATCGGTCGTCGTTGGGCACCATTTCGGGACATAACAAGATTAGCTCTTGAAAGCGTTGATTGTAAGCAGTAAGAGCGGTACCCTTGACTTTCAAGTTCCATAGCTCAACCTCCATTTGCTTGACTTCATTTCGTGGGCAATACTTCCTAACAAACATAGCTTTGAACTCACTCCAAGGTGTTGCTTGGGCAACATCAATGGTCACTGCACGAGCATAGACATTCCACCAAGTCAAAGCACCATCCACCAATGTGCTTGACGCAACTTCACCTTATCAGCTTCAGCAACATTGTTAATCCCAAATTGGGATTCCAACTTCTCAAACCATCTAGTCAAACCTACTGCACCTTCAGTACCACGGAAACTCACTTGTGTAACCGCACGGAATTCCTTGTAGGTGCAGGTCCGCGCATTGGCAACAGTGGCTCCTTGGTTTGTCTCCTCTTGCGTGCTCGCTGTACGGATCGCTTAAGCTGCTGCGAGTGCCTCAGCCACCCGTTCCGCGATCATTTGACTGAGCATGACTGGGTCAATCCCGCCGGTAGCAGCTGGTGGATTCTGTGTCTCAGATCTTCTAACTGGTGCCATAATCTAAAAGGTAAACAAGACAATGAGTTTTGCCAGACCTAACATTCATGGCACACACAATACAATTATGAAATGCTCAACGGTATAATAAACAATATATGATGATCGCACAAATTTTGTAACCCAAATAAAATAATGTCATTCATAGAAATGTTTTGCAATACATCACAATTCGACATACATAATAAAGAAAAATAGAAAATGCCAACTAGCTGAGATAAACCTCATAGCTTAGTGGTCGTACAACAATGAGTCAATAGTACATGGTAAATCTAGCTAGTACCCTCACGGCGCTGGTGAAGTGCTCTCTCAATCTCTGTCAGCCTCCTCCCAACCACGTCCTCGCGAGCCTGGGCATCTCTAAGTTTGATATCGGTATCATAGCAAGCGGCCCTACACCTGCTATCCAAGTCAGCAATAGGGTCCTCAACAGGTGCCTCTAGTCCACCTGCCTCAACCAGTGGCTCTACTCCCCAACGGGTCATCAAGCTCTCGATCTCCTCGAGGCGAGCATTCGGCATGGTGTCCATCTGGTCGAGAACAGCATGGAGCTGTCCTCGAAGACGTGTCACGCAAACCGTTAACGTCGTCTCATCCTCAACTGGACTCTTCTTTGTCAATGCCTCCAGCTTATCCTGCACCTCATTATACTCCTCACCCAAAGTCTCCACAACATCCTCCAACCTATTCAAACGGGTCGTCACACATCCATCCGCTGCTCTAAGCATCACAACTATCGATGTAGCTCTCCTAGGAAGAGGGGTCGCAGCTCTCGGACCAGTAGAGATACCAACATCGGCAAGCATCTCCTGATACACAGCAGGTACAGTCTCTTGTGGTGGTGGTTGTAGTGACGCCTCTGGGGCAGGACTGGCAGATGTGCGGGTTGCATGCCTGTTAGTGGCAGAGAAAGGTATGAGGGGTCGGTAAGGTGAAGGTGGTGGTCGGGCGGCTCTCCCTCGGAGACGTCGCCTAACATAGTAGAAAGGCAGAGTGCCAGGTGCTGGAGTAGGGATGTCTGCCCCTTCCCCTTCGTCTTCAGACGAAGACGAGGAGATGGGTGCGATGGAAGCCTCAAGAGTAGCAGCATATGTAGCAGGGGGGTCCTCAGTGTCTGTGACCTCCATGGGTTCACCTTCTCCATCGGTGAACTCCATATCATCATCCTCAGTATCCTCCGTTGATTCGCCTCTAGTGACTGATGCCTGTCCTGGTGACTGCACCACATCAGCGGCTAGGTCGTCCTCTCCTCCGCCTTTTAGGCTAAGTACGTCATCTTCTGGTGCATCAGGGATATGGATCGGTGAACGGTAAACCTCCTCAGTCTCTCTCTCAGTCTCATCATCTGAAGTCATCCGGTACCACGGATATCCTGATGGTGATCCTCTAGGTAATCCTATCGATGAACTAATAGTCGACTGTGAACTGCGGTTGTAGTATGCCCCTGTAGACGTTGAATCATCAGAAGAAGACATCGCTGTAACATAAACAGAATAGATGTGTGTAAATATCTCATATAATTAGTCCGTGAAAGGGACATCGACATAACATATAACAATCATTGGTCAAGCCACATGTATCCCATATAACATAACTCGGATTTTGTTGTTGCACATGTACCCCATGTAATTATATCTCGTAATTGTTAAATCACATGTATCTCATTTATCATAAATTATATAATGTTGAATCACTCGACTCCAATAATAATTGTTCATTACATATATATATATATATATCCATGTATATATATATACTTAATACTTACAATCCGTATGATAATCAACTAAATACATAACAGTTATAGTCTAGAGTTACTAAATTCAACCTAGTTCTCTATAACCATGTCTCTGACACCAATCTGTCACACTCCCAAAATATCAGAGTATAATGGCAACAAGGGAGTGGTGACGTCATGATTATCATACTCACAGTTACAAAGAACGACCTCTAAATGAGACGTTCGGAAAATTGATCACTTGCATTTGATAAAATAAACAGTTTTAACATAGTGCGGAAGCATAAAAACTGGTCACAGATACAAAAACATAGTTCCTAAATAGTACAAATGATCTTTATTTTCAATAGAAATGACGGCAGTGCATGAGACCTCACATAGCATCTTCCTTCTTAATACCTGAGAAAAACATTGCTAAAGCGTCAACATAAAGTTGGTGAGTTCATAGGTTTAGTTAATTTGAAGTGTTTAATGAACCACAAGATTTTCCCAAACGTGATGACAATTTAACAAATACAAAGTCATCATAAAAGCAGTTATTACAGTGTAAGCTCGTGACACCGAAGCGTTAACAACACCGGCAGTATAATCATATAAATGTAGCCCAACTGGATGCCTAAACCCACGACATCCTATCTCAGACTCAAATGAAACTGTGCCCGCTTGTCCCTTGTTGGACCAAGACGGGCAGGGGCGTCAACCCCGATAGATCTATCCATAACATTCGCGCTTACACAAAGTAATTAACGGTTCACGATTCACGGGCCAAAGCAACTGGGTTTTTAGTGGGACTTAGACTAGTATATAAATCAGTAAATGCACTTGTGTTCATATGTTAAATCAAGCAATGTCTCACCCCAAAAAGCAGTAAAAGCAGTTAAAAGTGGGGCTATAAACTCACCTCGTTAAATCAGCAAAGTGACGGAAATACAAACGTAACTCGAGAATATGATCACGTTATCCACAACCTATTTGAATATAAGGACCGTGTTACGACATCTAAAATTATACCAATAAAAAGCATGACATCCTAGTTGTGCTTGACGGTATATTTTGTTTACGGAAAACGCGACATTTAAACTCGATTAGTTAACAAATGGGTTTTGTACTACACTTTATATTAGAATTTCAGTTGGGCCTTATATAACCCAATAAAAACCGAATAACCCAACCCTACAAGATACACATGGCTCGGCCCATTGACCGTTTGACCCAGCCCGGCCCAACAGGCGATATAAACTAGGGAAGGGGGTCATATATTGGTTATTATCCCTAAATCTCACAGTCACACTCTCTCTCTCTCTCGAAAATAACTCCCACCGCCCCATTCCTTCTCTCTCTTTCCTGGTTACTAATCCTTTCCAGATTCATCCTTCTTTCACAAAGATCAAACCAAAATCTATGCTTATTCATTCCATAAACATTAAGAAACATACATCCTTGTTTCTTTATGATTCGATCAATGGCTTTGTCCCTACAACATACTTAATCCGATTCATTGTTGATTCCAGGGCTTGTTCTTGTTATGGTGATGATGAATCATCCAAAAAGATAAGTTTTAAATCCTTTTCATTTTAAGAAAACATGTTTATGAATTATTTGTTCATAACTTCAAAACAAAGATGTTTTATTAATCTAAAGACGCAAGATTCATGTATCTATAAACGGTTTCTATTCGGATTTAATTTATTCAAAAATTTGGGTTTCGAAAATATATTGGGGTTTTTCTCTAAAACAGGTCCGATTACAATTAATTGGTGTTTTGTGGTAAACAAACATGTTAATTTCATCATGCAACTTAATTGACAAAATTAGGGTTTCATAATAATTAGGGGTTTTGACATATCTAACGTTTAATAATAATTAATTAGTGTTTTCTATCATAAAAACTTGTCAATTTCATCAAATAATCCGATTTGTAAAATTAGGGTTTCGGTCAAATTGAGGGTTTGTTCATATTTCGGTTTTAATCTAATTAACTAGTCAATTCGTGTTTAGATTAGGTTTAATTAGTGCTTAAATCAATATATTAAAAATTAGGGTTTTGAAATAATTTGGGGGTTTTTATACCCGCGTGTTTAATTAAAATTAATTAGCATTTTTATGAGATAAATTGTATAAAGTTTATGTTAGTACTGATTTTAGAATAAGTTAGGGTTTCGGCAGAAATAATAAGTCATTCGAGTGGTGTTTGTTTGCTACTGTTAATATTTCTAATAATTAGTAACAAAATGTAAAAAGGGGGTCTCGGTAGATTACTAGGGTGTCGTAGGTTCGTAGATAGTTAGGGTCATTAATATAAGTTTCTAATATGTCTTAGCACAATTTTTGGAATGGTATTCTAAATGACTAACTCACATTGAAAATGGTTTTCGCAGGTACGATTTGTCAAGCACAACTAAATAGATGCATAGAGAAAAGAAAAGTGGGTAAAGACTCACAAAGAGGGTTTTGTTTCGGCTTGTGTATTCGGACAAACAGTGGAGTCTGAGCTTGGTTTTGCTCAAGATATAGCACTTGTTCCTTAAAGACCTTCTTAGAATTTTATTAAGTGTTTATGTTTGTGTGTTATAAACTTTGTGTAAAAGGACTGTATTTAACATTTTAATCTCGGCATAGGGTAAAACCTAATCTGGATTGGAGGTCTTGTGACATGCCCAAATAAGGCATTTTTGGCATGTGTCTTGGATTTATCTGGTGAGTGGACTTATAAAATAAGTCAGTATATTGTAGGTTTGACTGGGGTTGACTGAGATTAACCAATTTGAAAATCTGAATAAAAGTTTACCAAGTTTGATTTGTATTCACTGTTTGTGTTAAATTAACTTGTATCATTCGGCCCAGCAAGGGTTTTATGGCCAGTCTGGCCCATTAAGGCTCAGCCCATTAGTAACTCTCGGCCCATTAAAGGTTTATCAAAATGACATGAGTTTTAGACGCGTATACTTAACAACGAGAACTCATAATACAATCTCAATAACACAACTTAAGCAAGGATAGATACGTGTATTCTCGAAGGTTTAGTAAACATTCATAACCGGCGCAAACCGTTAATACATAAAACGTTCAATAACGAACACGTCTCTATTACAATAATAGGACGCGAAAATTCGAGTTGTTACACCAGTCTAGTGGTCACAGGTTCTAACCGCGGCTACAAGACTACAACCTTCTAAGCGCTCAAAAACCAATATGCATACAGACCATACATGAGTAGCCAATAAGAATTCAAACATTCCCGCCAAGAAGACATTCATCCCCCCTTTTACCTAACCTCCTCGAAACCCGGGAAAAGCGTCTGCCACGTCATATTTACCCCTTCATCTTCCACCATTGGATTTAGCAAGTGGGGAACACGTGGCGCAGATCTAAGCATTGAACAATAACTTAGGAGAGCTATATATACCCTTGACGCCCCCCACCCCCCCCCCCCCCTTTGACTGTTTCATCACTTCTAAACTCTCAATCTTCCATTAACGTCGTCTAAAAAACTCCATCTTTGCCAGATTTCTCCGAAGGTAACCTTTGCGACCACCTTATTTTATATGCGCAATCATGGTGAGACAGCTTCCGGATGTTTCATCGATCCTGACCATAGGGGAACTTGACCAGTTTACGACGGACTAATACATTCCAAATTATTTAAACCAAGAAATTCCAAACCATTGGCACAATATAAGTCAGGCGCCCGGGGGAAAATAGGAGTATATACCCGCTTTTTATCGATTACGCAAATCAGCGTATTCCCATGTCACGCTTTCTTATCAGCGTGTTAATGCACTATGAGATCCACGTATCTCAATTGCATTGCATAGGAGCGGCAAAAATTTCAAACTTTGAAATCAGTTGATGTACTTTAGAGATAGAACCCACCGTAGACTTATTCCGTGTGTTCTACCAACGGCAACTTGCCAATGGTTGGGTTTCATTTGCTAAGCGAAAGAATGGAATACAGTGCTACGATGGAAAAGTAGACTCGTTAAGGGATTGGAATGATAGGTTTTTCTGGATTGATGAAGCCGCATTTCCCTTTCATTTTCCCTTTCTGACTCTTGGAATGGCGAGGAAGGACCCAACACCTGGCCCTAACTCCTACAATACTGGGGACGCAAAGACCTTAAATAACAACCGCATTCCTATGCAACCATACCCGGAGACTTTGTTGGTTATTCTTGGCCTGAGTCGCGCAGTCATCTTTGGCGCGCAGCAGACACCTATCTTCCGTACAGAGAGTGGCCAGGGTTAGTGGTTCTTCCCGCGTTTTATTCATATCAAACTGTAAGTACCACCGTTATCTAGAAACTAAATTTAGTTCTCTTGTTTGTTTGTTTCGACGTTGTGCAGCAATGGATATACTCGACCTTGTTCGTGGTGCATTCCCTGATGATTTAATAGTCTACACTCGCCCCGAGAGGGAGAACGAAGAGTCGCTGCAAGAACGTACGCATAAGAACACCATGAAACTGGAAGTTAGGGAAGCTTCCGTAGCACAAGAATAGGAAGACACAGGCACGGAGCAGCCACAACAACCACCAGTACAACAACAACAGCAACCACCCCAAGAACAACCACCACCACCGTTTCTCAGCTCCTCTCTATCATCAGACAATTTTACTGAGGATGCGGAGATTGCCGCTTAGCAATTTGAGGAGGAAGAGAACTCTACCTTGTTGGGGAAGAGGCGGAGGAGCCCCCCAACAGCTTCTCGTAAGTCCACTCGAACGGGGGCTAGGCCCTCGTTGACAAAGGCGCGTGTGGCTGGAGAAGATATTGAGGAGAATGCTGTGAGGACTCCTCCACGAACTCCTCCTGCCACCATCAACCTAAGGTAATACTGGTATTTGTTATAGTACCACCGCACCTATGCCTCCATTTATTCCCCTAATCTCTGCTTTCTTGTAACAGTGATGACCAGGAAGACTCATTTCCCAAGGTAGCAAACATGCCTTCCCCTTCAAAGGATACTGAAGCAGTAGGGGGAAGCGCGTTTGCCCCAGATCCCCCTTTCGTCCCCAACTGGGATCTGCCCATGTCTTCAGAGCTGACAGGCGCTTTTGACTGCGCCAGTTTTTTGGACAACATTGTGCCCCCCGACCGAGTTGTTGTGCTTGAAGGGATGAATGATGTGGTTTTGGCGGACGAAGTTAGTTACTTCTCGTCGTAGAACGTGACACTAATGTCACGCATCAAGAAGAAGTTCTTAGAGCTCTCCAGCCAAGTGCAAACTGCGGAGGGAAGACTTGAGCAGTTTATTAATGAGAATACTATCGCTCTAGGGGAGATGCAAGCTAGTATTGATCGAGAGGCCTAGAGAGGGCGACAAGACACTGCCCTCATTCAATCCTTATCTGAAGAGAGGGATGAGCTAGCCTCCGTACTTGATGATGAGCCCAACCAACTCATACTGCTAAAGGCCTCCAATCAAGAAGCAATGAGGGCGTTTGAGCAGAGAAAGGACCATTTTGTGGCTGATGTAGATGCGCTGGGCGCAAGGTTAAAAGGTGATGTGAGCGACCTCAGCAGTCAATTGAAAAGATTGAGCGTCGAGTTTGACGAAGACTTGTATCCACGCTTGATGCAAGAAATAGCTGAGAAGTGTTGGCTGGTGCGCCATGGCTTACGTCTTGCTACCATGGGTGCTCTTGAAGACCTCACTCTGCGCGCTACCTTTGCCAATCCATTATGGTTGCTGTGAATGAGGGCACTTCCAAGGGTGTGACTATGGCGCATGAAGCTAAATTGCTAAAGAAGGACTTGGCCGAAGTGCCTTTTTATGACTCCTCTGCCAAGGCAAAGCTCACCACAGCGATGCAGAGTATGAAGAAATGTCCTATGCCTACCTTTGGCCTTGATGATAATGAACAAGAGGTACCCCTTGAAGTCATGATTGAAGGCTTAACCCTTGCGCGCCACAATGTTGAGGGGTGTGGAGGCACAGGCTGATTTCCATTTGAAGCCCTCCCTAGAGCAGCTAATAGTGCGAGTCTTTGCCCATCCCAGGGATGCACTCAACCCCTTCAAGATTGAGAAGGAATTTCCTTTATCTGAGGTACTAGCGGCGCATGCCAGCCGTGCTGCTGCCAAGAAAGCCGCACCACGCTTAGAGGCCTCATCTTCTATTGGTGCTGCTCACCTCATGCCTTTCATCCCTGTGTTGCCCTTGCCTCTTTTAGAGAGAGACGCGCGTACGCTTGATATAATTGAGAAGAACCTAAAGGAGCACCGATCCTCGGCATATTGCCTTCTCCTGTTAAAGCTTAAGAGGTCTTCTTCTGACACCGATTTACTTTCCAACAATTTATCTGACTTGTATATACCTGTGTATTTTATATGTGTGAATGTTCCCCTTGGTATGTAATAAACATTTTCCACTTTTGTTATGAAAATATGTTTGTATGCTTTAATGTTTATAGTGTTTATGAATTTGTGTAATTGCATAAGTGGTCCTTATAGGTGAGGCAGACTCATTACGTGCGGTATACCGCTACTACCATAAGGACGGCCAGGTGAGGCTGACCAGTTGTTAGGTGCGCACGATTGTGTCTTCTCAGTCTCAGAATGTACTAGCTGTATAACTTTCTACGACGTCATTAATAGCAAGGGGCCTAACAAGGATACATGATCCATGGTCGATGGGGTTGCATCCCTCTTATTCGAAGAGTCTAATTAGTAGGTTAGACCTATTCCTCTTATTTCTCCTAGAAACGTTGTGCATGCGTGCGCCAGTAGGGAATATATAATATATACAAAGTGTATGATGAAAAATAAACGTTTTTAGAATGCGTCGTGGAACTAGCTAGGGACCATGACAGTTTTATTAATACTTGCAAGATTTTAAATACATGACATAAAAGATAAAATAAATATAATACATTGGTTTCAGAAGTTCACTGCTAAAGGTAGCACTTCTTTAGATGACATATGTTCCAAGTCCTCCGTAGGTCACGACCATCCATGTCGCGCAGTCCATATGCGTCATTCCCCAATGCATCTGTCACCATGTAAGGTCCCTCCCACTTAGGTCCAAGTTTTCCTGTATTTTCAGTGTGGCTGGCCGCGTTTGAGCGATACACAAAGTCACCTGGCCTAAAGGAAGTCTTTCGTACCCTAGCATCGTAGTAACCCTTCATTTTTTCTTTTGACTTGGCCTCGTGGATAGCTGCCAATTCTTTCCGCTCATCAATTATGTCCAGGTTCAGCCGTAATTCGTCATCGTTTGTGACCATGCTACTTCTGCTATGCGAAGCGTTTGTAACCCAATTTCGGCTGGGATAACTTGTAACACCCCAAAATGTGATATGCGGAAGCGGTGAAGCTCGGGGGCTGTTACGTCATTGTTTCATAGTTCAAGGTACAAGAGAACGACTCTAAATGAGACGTTTTATAAAAATACCTCGTTGAATTTAATAAAAGCATCAAAGTACAAAAGGTCTCAGTTTCAAAAGATAGCGTAGCGGAATATAAAAGTTTTAAACATCAACGAGATAACAGTTCAAAAGCATAAGTAGATAAATGTCCGAAGATAGCCAAGAAATGCATGCGGAGTCCAAGTACTTTATACAGCATATACAAATCATCATCAATTACCTGAGATAAATGCTAAATTGGGTCAACATAAAGTTGGTGAGAATATAGGTTTCAAGTAAAAATTCATAGTAATTCGATTTCATATTTCATTTCATGTACACATGCAACTATAGGAGGTATAGTGCCAAGTGTAGGATAAATTGGGTGTTCACAATATTTATTATAGCTAAGCTCGTGACATCGAAACTAATGATCCAGTACATACAATAGACTGTATATATAAATGTTTCCCCAATAGAGTACCTAGCTAAGATAACTCCGTTCACACGAATGGTATACACTCGTCCGGCGTCAGAATGCCCGAGTGGAGGTTGTCAACCCTCAATAAATCTATCCATATCATAAGAGCTTACTCCAGCAGAGTAATTAACGATTCACGATAGTGGGGACTACGGCTAAAGCAACTTAAGCTATCTCATAAACACTGTTCACAAAACGTTCACAGAAATCTAGTTTTACTTGCGTCCAGAAGCAAGCATCGAAAGCATTTATCACATCCCAAAACATTAAACATATAAAACAGTTTAATAGGGATCTATAGACTCACCTCAAGCAATGATTCAAACCGCACAAGTATGATCAAATAGTAGCGAGCAACTCTAGCAACAACCTAAATATAATACTATAGTTTAGGCGCTAGCAAATAAGTCACAATAGTTCGTCAAGTACGTTATTCATCAATCATATATATATTATTTTGTAGTTAAATCAAGACTTGTAGATATTATATCGTTATAAGCGTTATAGTATATATATATATATATATATATATATATATATATATATATATATATATATATATATATATATATATATATATATATATATATATATATATATACTTAGACAAAAATATTTATTTTTTACTAGACGAAATTTCGACAGCCTTTCGGCGTAAATTTTAATTTACCCAAACATATCTTAATAAATTTTCCGACACAATTTCTATAGAAAATTTGGCAGCCTTTCGGCGTCACTTTAAAATTTTCCATTTTTAGTAAGTACCTAAATCTCGTCCTAATACTCCTAATTTCAACACTTCTCAATCAAAAATATTTCAACAAGTCATTTTCCCCGCAATAGTACAAATTTCCACTTTTAACGCTCAAACTTTTAACAATGAACCAAGTATTCACATTTCGCGCTTATACCCTTTTATAAAACGATCCCAACATTCATATACAACATTTAGTACCCATTTCGACACTTAAAATGACTCGGTTTAACTCGAAAACGTCGTTTCGACCACTTTAAAAATCTAGACAGCAAGCTAATTATAGTCTTTTTCACAAAAATTAAGTTTTCCGACAACGAAATTTAAACGACCATATATTACTCATTTTAAGTCCGTTTTTAGCCCATAATATATCGAAACGAAGATAATAACTTATATTTTCATAATATCGTAGTAAACTAGTGTCAAAACAATTTTTACGACCCTCTATGCCTCTTACAAAAATCGGACAGAATATATATTTTTCGTAAAAACTCGTTTTCGACCATTTTCAAGCGTACCCACTAGTAGTAACACTACTGGTCCCCTTCAAATATTCATAAACACACTCAAATTCAAAGATTTATCTTCAAGTCCATAAATCTAAAAATATACATTTTTATATTTTACAAGTCTTTCAATTAAAACATTTTCATGTATGGATTTAATAGATCCACACATAATTTTTATAGATCTAAAATATATCATGACCAAAAATAATTTTTATCTTTTTATTTCAAGAAAATAGTTGATGAGTAACATGCATGCATAAATCTTCAAAGATTATGCATGAAAAAGAAAGAGTTGAAAAAGGTTCAAGAAATAACCTTGAGTAACGATTCTATGTAACCACGATAACCCGATCTACGTTCTAATCAACTAAAAATCGACAATAACCCAACTTCTACAAACTTCAACCAAAACTTCTTAAATCAACAAACCAAGAAAACTCATTCTTCTATAAGCTTGTACAAACCCTATGATGTTTTTGTTTTGTGTCAAATCTTCTTAAAATGAAGCTTCAAGAAAATCAACAATGGTGGTTTAGGTGTTTGTGTTTGTGCCGTGTGTTTTAGAGATAGAAGGAGAGATGTGTGTTTTTTTTGTGAAGTGAATAAGTGAAAATAATGTGAAGTGTAGTTTTGGTATAAGGTTAAATACATGTAGGATGTGTAAGTTAAGCTTAATATAGCAAAGTGTAAAATTTGGTTTTCTTTCATGGTGGCGATGTTTTGGCCGGTTATGGGGGGGTCCCACAAGGGTAAATAATTCAAAAAAATTTATATGGTAATTAGTTAGAAGGTTTAAAGTAAAAAGGTTAATTGGTTTAGGTAAATGTCGAAAAGTATATAGTTAAGGTTAAAATTACGTAAAACTTAAAAATTTGACGAAATATATTAAATTTACGATATTTCGACGAAAACTGATATTTTATAATTTACAAGGTAATTTATGCATGCTAACGACGGTTAAACGTAAAAATGACGTGAAATACGAAAACGCGATACGTTAATTAAATATTCACAGAAAGTACGATTTATTACTATAAAGAGTAAAAATACTAAAATACCTGCATATAAACAATAAATTAAATACGCCGTTCATGAAAATAACGATCACGCTGTTAAAAACTAAACAGTTAAGCACATAATTCACAGATAACGAATAATCTCATGGATTATCGTCAATTCATTGACCGTCTCAGCATTTTAGTCAGATTCACATAAAGTGTTCAGAATAAGGACTGAGCACAGTGTCAAGTCATTACTCGTTATCAAATAGTTTTTCAGAAAACGCGGGATAACTTCCCGGTTCCAACACAGTTAAATCACATAGTTGACTAAATAAAAAGTGAAAGGGTAAAATAGTCATTTTACAAGGTAGGAAAATTACCAGGTCTTACATCATCCCCTTGATAGAGAAGCTTTGTCCTCAAAGCTTAGGAGTGTCACGGGCTCTAGAGTTGTAAAAGAGTTGTAGATATTTCTTGCGAAATTGATCCTCACGCTCTCAAGTGAATTCAGGTCCACGTTTAGAATTCCACCTCACCTTGATGATCGGAATACGACTCTGCTTCAATCGTTTAACCTCACGGTCCATGATTTCAACAGGTTCTTCGACAAATTGCATCTTGTCGTCGATTCGGAGTTCCTCCGACGGTATAACGAGTGTCTCATCAGAAAGGCACTTCTTCAAGTTCGATACATGAAAAGTGATGTGCACACGGATCAACACTTGCCGTAGTTCGAGACGATAGGCTACGGTTTCAACCCTTGCCAGAATTTTGAAAGGTACCATATAACGGGGGTTCAGCTTTACTCGTTTGCCAAAACGTACCACACCTTTCCAAGGCGATAATTTTAGCATCACTTTGTCTCCCACTTGAAATCCGAGAAGCTTACGTCGAACGTCGGCGTAACTCTTTTGACGATCACGGGCTGCTTGAATTCGGCTCTTAATTTGAACAATCTTCTCAGTTGTTTCACGGATGAGTTCAGGGCCAGTGAGTTGACTATCCCTAACCTCACTCCAACACACAGGCGAGCGACGTTTACGACCATACAACGCTTCAAACGGTGCAGCCTTAATACCGGTATGATAACTGTTGTTGTAAGAGAACTCCACTAGAGGCAAATGTCTGTCCCATTGCTTTCCAAAGTCAAGCACGCAACATGTCCTCCAGTGTTTGAATAGTTCTCTCACTCTGTCCGTCCGTCTGCGGGTGATAAGCAGTACTCATGTCCAATTGCGTACCCAACACTTTCTGAAGTGATTTCCAGAATTCTGAAGTGAATCTACCGTCTCAATCGGAAATTATCGAGATCGGTATCCCATGTTTTGCGACTACTTCCTTCAGATAAAGTCTCGTAAGCTTATCCATTGAATCATCTTCCTTCATAGCCAAAAGGTGTGCAAATTTCGTAAGTCGATCCACAATTACCCGAATTGTGTCATATCCGTTTGTCGTTTTAGGTAACTTAGTTATGAAATCCATTGTTATGTTTTCCCACTTCCACCTAGGAATTATAGGTTGAACCAAAAATCCAGATGGCTTTTGGTGTTTCGTTTTCACTCTAGCACAAGTCAGACACTTCCCTACATAAGTAGCGATTTCAGCTTTCATATTTGGCCACCAATATAGCTTCTTCATATCCTGATACATTTTGTCAGATCCTGGGTGAATCGAATACTTAGATTTATGCGACTCGTGCATAATCACGTCCCTTAGTCCTCCAAACCATGGTAACCAACTTCTACCATTCAGACATAGCGTTCCATTAGTGCTAGTCTCCAATTTCTTAGTAACCATTCCTCCTAATTTCTCAGCTTCAACATGTTCAGGCTTAAGGGCTTCGGTTTGTGCTTCACGAATTTGCACAGGTAAGTTCGGATTGATAATCATAGCTAACGATCTAACTCTACGTTCATCAATTGTTCCTTTCTACTTAGCGCATCCGCCACTACATTGGCCTTTCCAGGGTGGTAGCGAATTTCACAGTCATAATCGCTGAGCAACTTGATCCATCGACGTTGTCTCGTGTTCAGTTCCTTCTGGTCAAGAATATGTTACAAACTCTTGTGATCGGTATAGACGACACACCTGGTTCCATACAAGTAGTGTCTCCACAATTTCAAGGCAAATACCACCGCTCCTAGCTCCAAGTCGTGCGTAGTGTACTTTTTCTCGTGTGTTTTTAATTGACGAGACGCGTAGGAGATAAATTTCTTCCTTTGCATCAACACATCTCCCAATCCTCTTGCTGATGCATCACAGTAGACCACAAAGTCTTCCGATCCTTCTTGTACCGATAGAATAGGCGCGCTACACAACATTTGTTTCAACTTCTAGAATGTTAATTCCTCTTTATCTCCCCATTCGTATTTCACCTTCTTTTGAGTCAACTTCGTCAATGGTTTCGCGATCTTCGAGAATCCCTCGATGAATCTTCGGTAATATCCGACGAGTCCTAAGAATTGGTGAATTTCAGTCGGTGTCGTAGGAGCAGTCCACTCCCTAATTGATTCAGTCTTGGCAGGACCAACATAAATTCCTTTGCTATCAATAACATGACCTAGCAATTGTACTCTTGGCAACCAAAAATCATACTTCGAGAACTTAGCGTAAAATTCCTCCTTCTTAAGCAATCCCAATATTATCTTAAGATGTTCCTCATGTTCTTTCTCATTACTTGAGTAAATCAGTATGTCATCGATGAACACAATGACAAACTTGTCCAAATACGGTTTACACACCTGGTTCATGAGGTCCATAAACACAGCAGGTGCGTTTGTCAAACCGAATGGCATCACTTGGAACTCATAGTGTCCATACCTAGTCCTAAAAGCAGTCTTTGCAACATCTTCCTCACGGACTCTCAATTGGTGATAACCAGACCTAAGGTCAATCTTCGAGTAAATGCTCGATCCTTGCAACTGATCAAACAGATCATCGATCCTAGGTAACGGATAACGGTTCTTGATGGTAAGTTTGTTCAACTCACGATAGTCGATACACATCCAAAAACATCCATCCTTCTTCTTTACAAATAAGAATGGAGCTCCCCAAGGTGAAGAACTCGGTCTTATGAATCCTTTATTAGTCAACTCTTGTAGTTGCGTCGCTAGTTCTTGCATTTCCGACGGTGCTAAACGGTAAGGCGCTCGAGCAACAGGTGCAGCTCCCGGTATTAAATCGATCTAGAATTCAACTTGTCTGGCCGGCGGTAATACAGGCAAATCTTCAGGAAAGACTTCCGAAAAATCCCGTACGATAGGTACATCTTCCAACCGTTTTTCTTCCGTCTGCTTTTTAGTAACACAGGCTAAAAATATGTGGCAACCTTCCGACAAAAACTTCTTAGCCTTAATACGCGAGATAATGTTCAGTCGTGACTTTCCTTTTCCGTTACTTGTATCCCCTTGTACCTCCAAAACTTCATCGCCAAATGGTAAGCGAACGATCTTCTCGTCACATACAATCGTAGCATGATATCTCGACAACCAATCCATTCGGATAATCACGTCAAAACTCCCTAACTCAACAGGGATAAGGTCTATTACGAAAGGATGACCTAGAATATTTAAAGTGCATCCGCGAAGTATAGTGTCGGCTTCCATCAACTTTCCATTAGCTAACTCAATAGTGTACTTATTGTCTAAGGGCGAGGGGTCACATCAAGTAAGACACTAAAAACAGTCGACACAAAACTCTTATCGGCTCTAGTATCAAATAAAATAGAAGCATAACAACCATTGAGAAGGAACGTACCCGTAACGATGTCGGGGTTTTGTTGCGCTTCTCCTCCTCCTATCACATAGACCCTTCCACGAGCTTCCCCAGCCTTAGCAATCTTTCCTTGGTCCTTATTCTTTTTCTTTGGACACTCATTGCTGTAGTGACCCTTTTGTTGACATTCAAAACAAGTGACGTTGGCTTTCGGGTTGGGTGGTGACTTACAGTCTCTGGCAATGTGTCCAGTTTTCTTGTAGTTGTGACATTGTACATTACATTTACTATTATGGTGACGCTTGTATCGGTTGCACAAAGGTAACGGCCCATTATATACTCCCTTTTCCCTAGTACCAGCAGTGTACGCGTTCACGGTTTCTTGCCTCTCATTCGAATAGTTCCCATGGTTGTTCATTTGGTTATTTCCCCATTTTCTCTTGTTTTCCGCGGCATTTCCAGCATTTGCTCGAACAACTTGATCCATCAGACTGTGAGCCATCCTTATAGCATCACTAACTTTTTTCGGTCCAGACGATGTCACATTCCCTTGAACTCTACCAGGTAAACCCCAAATGTAGCGCTCAACCTTATTTTCTTCATCTGGAACCATTCCAGGACATAGCAGACACAACTCTTGGAACCTCCTAGTCTACGCACCAATGTCATTGTTCTTCACAGTCAGGTTCCACAGTTCAACTTCCATTTTCTGAATTTCGTTACAAGAACAGTATTCCTTAGTAAACAACTTCTTAAGTTCCTCCCAACTCATTCCATACGCCTCCTCGGCGCCAACCGTCTGCACATGGGTGTTCCACCATGTCAACGCTCTAGCAGCTAAAGTACAAGTAGAATAAGTCACTCGGTTTTCAACAGTACATCCACTGACACGGAACACCGCTTCCATCTTTTCAACCCAACGAGCTAATCCAACAGCTCCTTCAGTACCATTAAAATTCAAAGGGTCACAACTCCTAAAGTCCTTGTAAGTACACGGCTTAGGCGGTCGGTTGTCAACATCGTTCTGCGGTGCTTGGTGCACGTTGTTGTTAGCTTGAATGTTTGCCAATGCAGCGGTCACTCGTTGTGTAATTAGTTCTTCCAATTGTTCGTCAGTCATTCCGTTACGTGTGTTCACCAATGTTTCTATGCGTTAAGACAACAATGCAAATAAGGTTCATGCACGAATATACACGTTATATATTTCTTATGCTAAAATAAAATGCAGAATTTAACAATACAACAAACATAGAAAGGACAGTCACTGGTCAAAGTTATAAAGTTAAATTCTCATTCATAATCAAAATATTCAGTACATAGTCATAAAATAAGAGTTTCGATTACATCTAGTCTACTCCAACTAACCGAGTACTACTCTAGTTTAGTGGATACAATGGCCAAAAGATAAAAGATGTCAATCTACTCTAGAATTTAGCACAATAACGGTGAAACTCTAAGTGCGACGACGAGGATCACACTCAGCACAACTCGGTGAGTCACCCCTCGGGCCTCCAACTGCAGCTCGATCTCCACTACGAACTGACTCTAACTCACGCCTCAAAACAGCAATCTCCTCAAGCGTGGTCTACAATAAGTCGCGTGTATCCCCCATTATCCTCTAACAATCCAAAAACCGCATCCTCAAGTCGACGGAAACGAACAGCATATGAATCGCTAGCAGATCCTATCATAACAACACATGACCTAGGTCTAGAGGGCTCTCCAACATGATGAGTAGGTGGTGTAGAAACAGTAGTAGCAGCTCGACTCCAATGAGTAGGCGATGTCTCAGGTGTAGCGTGTGAATCAGACATACGAACCTTCTTCCGTGGGCATGACGAATCAGAATCAGACAAGGCTCGAGATCTAACACCGGATGGTCCAGCTTCATCAGCAGGTGGTACAGTATCATCGGAATCAGTATAAACCTCAGCAGGTGCCGTACCCCATAAAGCTTCCCTCTCCTCTCTAAATCGCTGACATGGAACAGTAGGCTTCTTCTTCAAGTTGGATGTCTTCCTAATCTCACTCCTCCTACTAGGATCAACTCTCTCAGGTACAACAGTCAAAGCATCAACACTACTATCATCATCAGCCTCAGCATCCTCGCTATCACACCTAGCTACAACCATCCTAACGTCAGTATCACTCTCAACCTCATCATCCATATCCTCATCATCCTCATGATCTACCTCATATCCATCCATATCATCCTCATGACCTACCTCATATCTATCCATACCCTCATCACCCTCGTGATCTACCTCAATACCATCCATATCATCCTCATGACCTACCTCATATCCATCCATACCCTCATCACCCTCGTGATCTACCTCAATACCATCCATATCATCCTCGTCATCCTCACTACCACTAACCCACTCGATCAAAGTACGATGCACAACAGGTGGCATCCCATCAACAACATTAGAAGTATCAGACAACACATCGGGCTCACCCTCATCATCCTCCTCCGGTTCCTCATCAGGGTCATACTCCGCACCTTCCTCCTCAGGATCAGCCTCCTCAGGAGCCTCCTCTGGGTCATTCTCCGGTTCGACATGACCTGGTATCAACTCAATCTCGTCTTCCCACTCTTCGTCAGCAGAGTCGGACTGGTAAGTAATAGTGGATGACGACATAACCTGCAACAACCATTCACGCGTTAGAGCAGTTGTAGGGTATGCATGAAATAATCATGTATAGAAATTAAAGTATGCAAATCAGAGAAATGCATATGTATATAATACATATTACGTATTACATAATATATATTACATATTACTTATAGTGTTATCTTACGTAATACATTACGTAGTACATATATGTATACAGAGTAACAAGTAGCCACATCGGTTATAGTCTAGGCCTAAGATGCAAACCTAGTTCTCTATAACTAAGGCTCTGATTACCAAATCTGTAACACCTCAAAATGTGATATGCGGAAGCGGTGAAGCTCGGGGGCTGTTACATCATTGTATCATAGTTCAAGGTACAAGAGAACGACTCTAAATGAGACGTTTTATAAAAATACCTCGTTGAATTTAATAAAAGCATCAGAGTACAAAAGGTCTCAGTTTCAAAAGATAGCGTAGCAAAATATAAAAGTTTTAAACATCAACGAGATAACAGTTCAAAAGCATAAGTAGGTAAATATCCGAAGATAGCCAGGAAATGCATGCGGACTCCAAGTACTTCATATAGCAGATACAAATCATCATCAATTACCTGAGATAAATGCTAAATTGGGTCAACATAAAGTTGGTGAGAATATAGGTTTCAAGTAAAAATTCATAGTAATTCAATTTCAGATTTCATTTCATGTACACATGCAACTATAGGAGGTATAGTGCCAAGTGTAGGATAAATTGGGTGTTCACAATATTTATGATAGCTAAGCTCGTGACATCGAAACTAATGATCCAGTACATACAATAGATTGTATATATAAATTTTTCCCCAATAGAGTACCTAGCCAAGATAAATCCGTTCACACAAATGGTATACACTCGTCCGGCGTCAGAATGCTCGAGTGGAGGTTGTCAACCCTCAATAGATCTATCCATATCATAAGAGCTTACTCCAGCATAGTAATTAACGATTCACGATAGTGGGGAATATGGCTAAATCAACTTAAGCTATCTCATAAACAGTGTTCACAAAACGTTCACAGAAATCTAGTTTTACTTGCGTCCAGAAGCAAGCATCGAAAGCATTTATCACATCCCAAAACATTAAACATATAAAACAGTTTAATAGGGATCTATAGACTCACCTCAAACAACGATTCAAACCGAACTAGTGTGATCAAATAGTAGTGAGCAACTCTAGCAACAACCTAAATATAATATTATAGTTTAGGCGCTAGCAAATAAGTCACAATAGTTCGTCACGTACGTTACTCATCAATCATATATATACTATTTTGTAGTTAAATCATGACTTGTAGATATTATATCGTTTTAAGCATTCTAGTATATATATATATATATATATATATATATATATATATATATATATATATATATATATATATATATATATATATATATATATATATATATATATATATATATATATATATATATATATATATATATATATATATATATATATATATATATATATATATATATATATATATATATATACTTAGACAAAAATATTTATTTTTGACTCGACGATATTTTGACAGCCTTTCGGCGTAAATTTTAATTTACCCGAATTTATCTTAATAAATTTTCCGACACAATTTCTGTAGAAAATTTGGCAGCCTTTCGGCGTCACTTTAAAATTTGTCATTTTTAGTAAGTACCCAAATCTCGTCCTAATACCCCTAACTTCAACACTTCTCAATCACAAATATTTCAACAAGTCAATTTCTCCGCAATAGTACCAATTTCCACTTTTAACGCTCAAACTTTTAACAATGAACCAAGTATTCACATTTCGCGCTTATACCCTTTTACAAAACGATCCCAACATTCATATACAACATTTAGTACCCATTTCGACACTTAAAATGACTCGGTTTAACTCGAAAACGTCGTTTCGACCACTTTAAAAATCTAGACAGCAAGCTAATTATAGTCTTTTTCACAAAAATTAAGTTTTCCGACAACGAAATTTAAACGACCATATCTTACTCATTTTAACTCCGTTTTTAGCCCATATAATATCGAAACGAAGCTAATAACTTATATTTCATAATATCGTAGTAAACTAGTGTTAAAACAAATTTTACGACCCTCTATGCCTCTTACAAAAATCGGACATAATATATATTTTTCGTAAAAACTCGTTTTTGACCATTTTCAAGCGTACCCACTAGTAGTAACACTACTGGTCCCCTTCAAATATTCATAAACACACTCAAAATCAAAGATTTATTCAAGTCCATAAATCTAAAAATATACATTTTTATATTTTACAAGTCTTTCAATTAAAACATTTTTATGTATGGATTTAATAGATCCACACATAATTTTTATAGATCTAAAATATATCATGACCAAAAATAATTTTTATCTTTTTATTTCAAGAAAATAGTTGATGAGTAACATGCATGCATAGATCTTCAAAGATTATGCATGAAAAAGAAAGAGTTGAAAAAAGGTTCAAGAAATAACCTTGAGTAACGATTCTACGTAACCACGATAACCCGATCTACGTTCTAATCAACTAAAAATCAACAATAACCCAACTTCTACAAACATCAACCAAAACTTCTTAAATCAACAAACCAAGAAAACCCATTCTTCTATAAGCTTATACAAACCGTATGATGTTTTTGTTTTATGTCAAATCTTCTTAAAATGAAGCTTCAAGAAAATCAACAATGGTGGTTTAGGTGTTTGTGTTTGTGTCGTGTGTTTTAGAGAGAGAAGGAGAGATGTGTGTTTTTTTATGTGAAGTGAATAAGTGAAAATAATGTGAAGTGTAGTTTTGGTATAAGGTTAAATACATGTAGGATGTGTAAGTTAAGCTTAATATAGCAAAGTGTAAAATTTGGTTTTCTTTCATGGTGGTGATGTTTTGGCCGGTTATGGGGGGGGGTCCCATAAGGGTAAATAATTCAAAAATTTTACTATGGTAATTAGTTAGAAGGTTTAAAGTAAAAAGGTTAATTGGTTTAGGTAAATGTCGAAAAGTATATAGTTAAGGTTAAAATTACGTAAAACTTAAAATTTGACGAAATATATTAAATTTATGATATTTCGACGAAAACTGATTTTTTATAATTTACAAGGTAATTTATGCATGCTAACGACGGTTAAACGTAAAAATGACGTGAAATACGAAAATGCGATACGTTAATTAAATATTCACAGAAAGTACGATTTATTACTATAAATAGTAAAAATACTAAAATACATGCATATAAACATATACAGAATAAATTAAATACGATGTTCATGAAAATAACGATCACGCTGTTAAAAACTAAACAGTTAAGCACATAGTTCACAGATAACGAATAATCTCACGGATTATCGTCAACACATTGACCGTCTCAGCATTTTGGTCAGATTCATAGAAAGTGTTCAGAATAATGACTGAGCACAGTGTCGAGTCATTACTCGTCATCAAATAGTTTTTCAAAAACGCGGAATAACTTCCCGGTTCCAACACAGTTAAATCACGTAGTTGACTAAATAAAAATTCAAAGGGTAAAATAGTCATTTTACAAGGTAGGAAAATTACCAGGTGTTACATAACTGCCTCTGTTCCGTATGTTAGGGCGAAATGGGTATCGCCTGTAGCTGTTTTATCATTGTGCGATGTTCCCATAAGACATGTGATAACTCGTCGACCCATTTTTTGTTGTTTTCCCCCTAATCGCGCCTTTATGTCGTCTCCCAGACTCTGATTTGCTCGCTCCACAAGTCCATTTTTTTGTGGATGGGCTACCGATGTGAACCTTTTATTGATATTATTTTTCGCACATCAATCTTTGAATGGGTTCTCCGCGAATTGTTTTCCATTATCAGAAACGATCTCTCCAGGTAGCCCGAAGCGACATACTATATTGTCCCATATGAACCTTTTTACTTGGTTTCCTGTGATTGTTGCGACTGCCTTTGCCTCAACCCACCTCGTGAAGTAATATATCGCGACTATTAGGAACTTAATTCCACCTACGGTCACGGGAAAAGGTCCTGCAATGTCTATTCCCCATTTGAAAAATAGCCAAGGGGAAGTGATAGGTGTTAGTTCCTCTTGGGGTTGACGCGGTACCGGCTTGTGTACCTGGCAGTCATTGCATATGTTTATGAGTGCATGTGCGTCCGCGTGTATGGTCAGCCAATAATATCTGCTGCGCAACGCTGTTGCCACTACCGACCTTGGTCCTGCGTGCATGCCGCAGGTTACCTTGTGTATTTCACTAATGACATACTACGCTTGCTGTGGCCCTACGCACCTTAGCCATGGCTGAAGGAATGAGCATTTGTAAAGAATTCCGTCTCTTACTTCGAACTGCCTTGAGCGTCTACGTATTCGTCGCGATTCGGTTTCGTCATGTGGGAGTGAGTCTTTCGTCAAATAGTTTACGATCGGTGTCATCCATGTAGGACCTTCTTCCTCCACTACCGATGTGACTTCTTACTCTTTTATGGATTTGTCTTTAAGGTTCTCTACTAGGACCTGCTTTGATAGGTGTGCAAAGCTGGTGGACGCTATCTTGTTGAGTGCTTCTGCTTTTTTTTTCTCCCCTTTAGGTACTTGGCGTATTAGAAACTTCCTGAATCCTTCAATCAATGACTTGGCGTTTTACAAGTACTGTATCATATTCTCTTCCTTTGCTTCATATTCACCAAGTATGTGGTTTGCTACTAGGCGAGAATCTACATTTGCTTCGATATTACGCACGACCATTCGGGTTGAAATTCTTAGTCCTGCTATAAGCGCCTCATATTCTGCCTCATTATTCGTGGCCGTGAATTCGAAGCGCAGCGCGTATGTAAATTCCATTCCTTCGAGATTGGTTAGTATGAGTCCTACGCCAGATCCATCAGTGCAGGATGATCCATCCGTGAATAAGATCCATGGGTCTTGGTCTTCTCCTCCTGTTTTGGCTCCTGAACGCCTTCTTCTGGTTTTTAAACGATAAAGTCTGCCATAATTTTTCCTTTTACGGCGTTGGGCGGTTGGTACTTAATATTGTGTTCCCCAAGTAGAACACTCCACTTCTGTAGTATACCCGCTACATCCGGTTTGGATATTATCTGTTTTATTAGTTGATCTGTAATCACCACTATGGGACGTGCTTGAAAGTATCTGCCCAATCTTTTCGCCGCATATACTAGTGCGAGAACCAACTTCTCCATTGGGGTGTAATTTAGTTCCGAGCTTTGTAATGCTCTGCTTATGAAGTATACTAGTGTTTGCACATTCTCCCTATCCGTCATTAGCACCCGCTGATCGATCCATGTGTAGCTGACAAGTACATTATCAGCTCTTCTTTTGGGCGTGGTGCGACTAGCATAGGGAGTGACGCTAAATGCGTTTTTAGTTCATCGAAGGCTTTTTCAGCTTCCTTTGTCCAATTGAAGTCTCCCTTTTTTATACACTTCTTGAGTGTTTTAAATAAAGGGAGCAATTTTTCTGCGGATTTGGATAAGAACCTATTCATCCCTACGAGCTTCCTGTTTAGCGATTGCACTTCCTTTTTTTGTCTTGGGGCTTTGAAGCTGAATGACTGCATCTGTCTTCTCCGGGCAGGGTTTGATGCCATCGGGGTCAATCATGTACCCTAGGAACATTCCTTCTGTTTACCCAAAGGTGCACTTTTTTGGGTTTAACTTCATGTTTATTCTCCAAAGTGTTGAGAATGTTTCCTCTATATCCCGGATAAGTTCATCCTCTGTATGACTTTTTATCACCAGGTCATCAACATAGACCTCCAAATTTCGCCCAATTTGGCCTTCGAACGCCTTATCAACCAATCACTGGCACGTGGCCCCGGCGTTCTTAAGTCCAAATGGCATTTTTGTGTAGCAATACACACCCTTACTGGTATGAAATGTTGTTTTTTCTTCGTCTTGCTGTACCATTTGTATTTGGTGGTATCCCTTGTATGCGTCTAGGAAGCATTTAAAAGGATATCCGTATAGCGATTCTACCTTCCAATCTATCTCTGGGAGTGGATAGCAGTCTTGGGGACAAGCTTTATTGACGTATGTGAAGTCAACACACATGCGCCAGCTGCCATCATGTTTTTTAACCATCACTGGGTTAGCCAGCCAATCATGGTAGTAGACTTCTCGCATGATTCCTGCATCCACCAGCTTCTTCACTTCCTCAAGTATCACCTTGCTGCGCTCTGGAGCCTGTCCTCTTTTCTTTTGCCTGACCGGGGGATATACTTCGCGGATTTGTAGCTTGTGTTCGGCTATTGACCTTGGTACCCCCGTCATGTCTTTAGGTTCCCACGCGAAGATGTCTAGGTTATCCTTTAAGAGGTGGCACATGTCAACCTTTCCTTTGTCAGACAATGTCCCTCCAATCATTTTCTCTTGATCCGGATATTGTGGATGGACTGCCACTTTTAGGTTCGGCGGTGAATCTATCCTGGGTTCCGTTGTAACCCGAGGGGGTTCCGCGACCGTGTTCCACTCTGGGAGTGTGATGGCTGTGTTGAAGATCGTTATGATTCCTTCCTTTACTGGGAACTTCGTCATGCCATGTGTCGTAGAAGGTACTGCTCTCATTGCTAGTATGGCAGGTCGCCCAATGATTCCGTTATACTGCGATGGTGATTGTATTATCAGGAAGTTCATTGAGACCTTTGTCGAATGTTTGTCGCTTCCCACTTTCACTACTAGCTTTAGTTGGCCCAAAGGCCAAATCGCTTCTCCACTGAATCCAATGAGCGGTGAAGTTGCAGGTACCATCTGGCTCCTTACTTCTGCGCTAAGTTTCAAGAAACAGTGTTCATACATTATTCTGCTGATAAGCCTCCATCGACATACATACGATGTATATTTTGTTCACTAATGTTTATTTCTATCACTATGTAACAGCCCATTTTGATAATGGAAATATTACACATATTTATGGCGTGTCATCAAAGCATACAAGGAAAAATGTCTAAACATTACATGACCATAAAAGGAAAATACCGGAATCAAACATCGGTAATCCAAAAGTAAAGCTCATCACACACAAACATAAGTATAGTAAATGAAAGGAATAAACAATGTCCATATCAAATGTATCAAAGGAAAGATAATGCATAAAGTAAAGAAAGGCTAGAAAGCTTCCAGTCCATATGCACGTACGCTTAAGGTCTACGAGCGTCCCTGAGTACCTGCCATTTTGGGAACATAGAAAAGAAAAACGGCTGAGCAATACGCTCAGTGCACAGATGTACAATAAAGCATGAATAGGATAAGCACATAACATATAACATATAACAGTGGAAGAAACTAAGTCCCGAGTAACCTGGTTAAGTCTTGATAAAAGTGGTTTTATAGTTTGAAAAGCCTTATGTTTATCTTGTAAAAACTGTTTAACATATTTTACCATTAGCCAATATAGGTCATGAAAATCCACCATGCATGAATACTTGGAGGGGTGACCTCATCATGCAAATTAGAGGGGCTGCCTCTAATTTAATATTCTGGTTTGGGTAGGAGGGATCAGCTCCTTGTGAAGGATGCAAGGCACACACCACATTCACCATGAAATCCTGACTGAAAACATGTAACTAGGATGCACCCATACGCCCCACATGATAAATATAAATAAATGGCCAAAAGCTGAAGGGACGCCACGAGCAATCACTCCGTCGTGGTGAAGTCATAACATCAGTGCCTCTAATGTTATGGTTATGGTACCTCCATAACTAGGTGAAATTGGTCATGCATGTATATGACTATAGGTATTCTAAATTAAACATAAGCAAATCAAACACATAACTTATACTACGGGAAAACATTTGGCTGCATACGGGGAATCCTAATAAGGAAAGAATGTCCATACTGAAAGGACGGGAATCCGTACCTTATGTCCGGTGAACGAAGAAGACGAACTGAGAGGAATCCTACTTCCGTATCACTAATGCTACATGAATACATACATGAATAAGTATCTGACTACTAAATACGTAACCGGTTTTATGTCATGTCTTAGCTTATTTTATATGTTCATATCATGTTTTACTGTTTTAAGCCTTAAACTGTTTTTATCTTATATTCTATTTACTCTGATAAAGTATTTCTTGTATTTCATGTATTATTATACTTACTGTGTAATACTAAGTAACTTTCCAAAAATAGCAGGTTTCCAAAAATAGAAAGTTTCCAAAAATAGAAAGTTACCAAAAATAGAAAGTTTCCAAAAATAGAAAGTTTCCAAAAATAGAAAGTTTCCAAAAATAGAATTATTGCTTAAAATAGATAAGTTTCTATAAATAGAAAGTTTCCATAAATAGATCAGCTGCCTTAATTAAATAAGTTTCTAAAAATAGAAAGTTCCCATAAATAGATTAGCTGCCTTAATTAAATAAGTTTTTAAAAATAGAAAGTTTCCATAATTAGATATAAGTTGGTTAAATAAGCTAAGTATATAAGCCTAAGTGTTTTCATGATTATTTTCTAAGTCATAATGATATAATGTATAGTTTATTAGTTATTTCATGTATTTTAAATAAACTATAGGTTAAAATATTTAATTAAAGTATATCATGTTTTTAATTAAATAAAGTTAAATACTTAGGTTAAAACATGTATTATTATTTATTAATAATATAACATAAGTCATGTTAATTAACTAATTATAACCATGGTTTTTAAATAATTAATTAATTATAAGTAAAGAAAACATAAAAATACTTAGGTTAATAATTTTCATGATTTTTAATAATTAATATAACCTAAGTCATGTTATTAAATTAATCATGTCATATTTATTAATTTAATTTTAACATATGATTATATAAAAAAAATAATCTTAACATAAACCGTGAACCGGATCTTGACTAGAAACCACGAACCGGACATGAAATCGACACTATACCCCGAACCACTTCGGGGTTCCCCTTGTCTTGCTGCTGCCGTGGGACCCACACCACCCAACCGGGACCGTATGGTCTCGGTGGTGGTCGAGTAGCCAAACCGATACCCCCTTGGGGTTCGGTTTAGGCGTCGGCCAAAACAAACACCCCCAAAACACCCTTTTTGATTTATTCCAAAAACTATTTTCATGTTAGATCTATGTTTTAATTAGGTTTTAAAAAAACATCATGTTCTTAATTATTTAATAGGTCAAATCAAAAAGAAAAGGGTTAAAAGAATTTACCGAATGCGTGGATCTAAACGAGGATGAACAAACACGAACACTTGCACCAAAACCAAGATCAAAATCAAACAATCACCCCCTTGGTGTGTTTAATAAGCGGCGGCCAAAAACAAAGAAAAGAGGAGAAGGAGAAACTTTTTAGGTTTTTGTAAAAATCTTCTATAAAGTGAAAATTACTAGTTAATTTTCCCTTAACCCCTCTTTAGTGAAATTTGAGATGGGCTTGGCCCATCTCTTCCTTGTTGCCGCGGGTAGGGGGCCCCACATGGGGTACCCGTACCGTTTTCCGTGTCTCGATGTTTAATTGTTCGTTCGTGTTTATTTGTGTTCGGGTTAATGTGTTCTCGTTAAATAATTACCATGACCTAATATATTTATTTACGCTCGTAATAAATATATATACGTAATTAATAATAGTTCGTGATTTAATTACGTTCATGATTTCATGATCGCATGTTCGTTATTAATTATTGTCAAATAATTATTGCGTGTTCGTGCGTAGTAAATACTTATCGTGTTCTAACACGTACGTAATACATAAAATCCTAACACGTAATCGTAATCATGCTATAATAGGAAAGTTTTAATCTAGTACGTACGATCTTAAGGGTACTATTCATGGTAAAAGCATGCGGGTTTTACAACTCTTCCCCCCTAAAAAGAATAATTCGTCCCCGAATTATAGATAAAGTAGACTGGAAAAGAAGAACATACCCGAATTCAAAATATGAAATGAGGGTAAGAAGCCCGGATAGACTCCTCTGTTTCCCAAGTGGCTTCCCGCTCGGTATGATCTCTCCAAAGGATTTTGACGAATGGAATCGTCTTCTTTCTCATGACTCGTTCTTGTCTGTCAAGAACTCGTTCGGGTTCTTCTATAAAAGTGAGATCTTCACGTATCTTTTCCACTGGATACTGAACCATGTGAAGGGGATGATACTGGTACCCTCTGAGTAAGGACACATGAAACACATTGTGCACATGTGAAAGCTGCGGAGGTAATGCCAACCGGTAAGATACTTCACCGACTCGTTCAATGATTTCAAACGGTCCGATGAAACAAGGACTGAGCTTCCCTTTATACCCGAAGCGTCTAACACCACGTGCCGGCGAAAACTTAAGGAAGACGTGATCTCCAACGTTAAAATGTATGTCCCTACGATGCTTATCGGCTTAACTCTTCTGACGTGACCGTGCTTCCTGAAGTTTCTGCTTAGATACTACGATCTTTTCATTGGTCATCTCTATGATTTCTGGTCCTTCAAGTGTTCGCTCGCCAACCTGATCCCAGCAGATTGGGGCGCGACACTTTCTGCCATACAACATCTCGAAAGGAGTACACTTGATACTTGCGTGCCAACTGTTGTTGTATTCAAACTCCACCAAACAAATGTAATCGTCCCAATCACCCGTCCATTCCAACGCACATGACCTCAACATATCTTCCAATGTCTGAATGGTTCGTTCCGATTGTCCGTCCGTTTGAGGATGAAAAGCCGTGCTAAGCTTATGTTGTGTACCCCAAGCTTTATGTAGACTCTTCCAAAAGCGCGAAGTGAATCGAGGATCTCTGTCTGAGACGATGCTGGATGGTGCACCGTGGAGTCTCATGATCTCTCTTATATACGTATCGGCGAGTTTACTTACCTGATCTTCCTTGAGGATCGGTAAGAAATGAGCTGATTTGGTAAGTCGATCTACAATAACCCAAATTGCATCGTTCTTCCTCTTGGTAGGCGGAAGACCAGTAACAAAATCCATGGTGATTTTGTCCCACTTCCAATCTGGAATATCTAACGGTTGAAGGAGACCGCCAGATCGTTGATGCTCGATCTTAACCTGCTGGCAGGTAAGACATTTGGAGACGTAAGTGGCCACTCCTGTTTCATACCACTCTACCAAAAGTACTGCTTGATGTCATGGTACATCTTAGTCGAACCAGGATGTATAGAGAATGGGGAGCTATGAGCTTCAGCTAACAAGGCTTCCCGGAGTTCTTGGTCATCATGAGCACAAAGTCTCGTGCCCTGCCATACAATACCATCTGCATCTACTATGAATTCTGTCTGTTTCTCTAAATTATGTACTATCGCCCAGATTTCTCCGTCATCCTTCTGAGCTTCCTTGATCTTAGACAGTAACTCGGGTTCTACTCTAAGATTAGCCCAGTAACCGTGTTGTCCACGTACCATGATCTTGATGTCTAATCGTTCCAAGTCTCTTATGATTTCCTCTTCGATTTTAATGTCGTTGATCATTCCGGACTTCCTGCTAAGAGCATCTGCTACTACATTTGCCTTTCCGGGATGATACTGTAGATTAATGTCATAATCCTTCAACAGCTCTAACCATCTCCTCTGCCTCATGTTCAATTCACGTTGAGTGAAGATATACTTCAAGCTCTTGTGGTCCGTGAAAATGTCACATGATTCTCCATATAAGTAGTGCCTCCATATCTTCAATGCAAACACGACTGCAGCAAGTTCCAAGTCATGCGTGGGGTAATTTTCTTCATAAGTCTTAAGCTGCCGTGAAGCGTACACGATCACTTTCCCATGTTGCATGAGAACACAGCCAAGTCCCTTCCCCGATGCATCGCTGTAGATTTGAAATCCGCCCGTACCAGATGGGAGAGTAAGAATAGGTGCAGATACTAGCTTCTGCTTCAGGTCTTTAAAGCTCTTCTCTCGTTCTTCAGTCCAGACGAATTTCTCCCCTTTCCGCATCAGTTTGGTCAATGGTTGTGCTAAGCGGGAAAAGTTCTCCATGAACCTACGGTAATAGCCAGCTAAGCCTAAGAAACTGCGGACTTCCGTCGCTGATGTCGGCCTTGGACACTTAGTAATGGCCTCAATCTTCACTGGATCCATAGTGATTCCTTTTGCTGATACAATGTGACCTAAGAATGCCACCTTGTCTAACCAGAACTCACACTTGGAGAATTTAGCATACAGCTGCTTCTGGCGAAGAATCTGTAGTACTGTACGAAGATGGTCTTCGTGTTCCTCCTTGGACTTTGAGAAAATCAGGATGTCATCGATGAAGACAATGACGAACTTGTCCAGAAATTCATGGAAGATTCTGTTCATCAAATCCATGAACACTGCTGGAGCATTTTTCAGGCCGAATGGCATAACTACAAACTCGTAGTGGCCATAGCGGGTACGAAAGGCAGTCTTAGCGATGTCCTGCTCCTTGACTCGTAGCTGATGATAGCCTGACCTAAGATCAATCTTGGAGAAGTGTTTGGCCCCTTGGAGTTGGTCAAACAGATCGTCTATACGTGGCAGTGGATATCTATTCTGGATAGTAATCTTGTTGAGCTCGCGATAGTCTATGCAAAGACGCATACTGCCGTCCTTCTCTTTAACGAACAGGACCGGTGCGCCCCATGGAGATGTGCTCGGTCGAATGAAACGTCATTCAAGATGTTCTTGCAGTTGATCCTTCAGCTCCTTTAGCTCGATGAGATCCATGCGATAAGGAGCCTTGGAGATTGGTTCAGCTCTTGGAATAAGCTCGATACTGAATTCCACTTCTCGTACAGGTGGTATGCCCGGAAGTTCTGCTGGAAAAACATCTTGGAATTCCGACACTATAGGTTGATCCTGAATTGATGGGGATTCAGCATCCATGTCGTGAACCTTAGCTAGATAACCCTCGCAGCCATGTGACAGTAGTGCACGAGCTTGCAGGGTAGATATGATTTGTACAGACCGTCCGGGTACGAACCCGTTATGAATGTACTCTGGTGCATTAACATCACCGAAGATAACTCGACATGAATGGAAGTATATGGTAGCATGATGTTTGGATAGCCAATCCATGCCCAAAATCATGTCGAAGTCATTCATGTCCAGTGGAAGTGCGTCAACAGGTCGAACCTTATCGTCAAATTCTAGGGGAAGACTCTTGTATACATGGGTGATTAATACAGAGTCCCTCAAAGGCGTGGAAATAGTAAGCCTATTTTCTAGTGGCATGAGGAGCATCCTAATGTTCTTAGCATAAGCAGTAGAAATAACCGAGTGAGTAGCACCCGTATCGAAAAGAACACATGCAGCTTGACCATACATATACAAGATTCTAGTGATGGTACCTGTAGACTTGTTGGCCTGGTCTCGAGATGTCGTGTAGACACGGCCGGTAGTAGGAGGCGGCTTGGAATCAGCATGTCCCGATGTACCCTCCATCTCGCCCTTACGGCAATCCTTCATGATATGGCCAGGAAGACCACACTTGAAGCATGTGTCAGTGTTACAGCGACATGGCCATGGGTGCCTATGGTGGCAAGTAGAGCAAAGAGGATGAGTAAATCCTCCAGTAGGTGCCCTGACTGGCTGGGAACCTGATAAAACATTTTACATAAGACATGATAATAGGGTACAAAGAACAATGCGAATAATCATAAGATTGAATACCAGTGATAGCTGGACGGCTAGGCTGTGAACCTCTCTGGTTCTGGTCCCTACCTTTTCCATGGTTCCTGGTAGAAGTTTTTGCTAAAGTGTCAGAATATGAGTTATAACATGAAATCATAAGGAATGCGTAAGTATTAGGACCTGATGCTGTTGGAGTGTCCAGCGTTGTTACGGTAATTATCATTACCGCCACGCCTATCCGTAGCAGAACGGTCGTTAGTCTGGCCGTTTCCCTTGGGCTGATGAGGCTGCTACTGAGTAGCCGGCTGAGACCGGTCCCCAGTTTTCTTCCTGGAAGATACATTTAAAGAGATGAATAATTTGACATATATGGAAAGAATACGGATTGATCACCGCTTGAATACAAATGTTTACCTCTTGTCGGGTCTCTCAGCTTCCCCGAACTCATCTCTCTCCTGCAGCATCTCAAGCTTACGTGCTGCATCGGCCACTTGTGCTACAGTGTTGAACGTAGCACACACCAGATTGTTTGCGACCGATGTGCGAAGAGCCCACCTAAAGTGGTGTGTCTGCTCTTCCGGACTACATGCTGTCGCACCAAGGAAACCAGCTAAGCGAAGAAAGCGCTGCATAAACTCGTTGTTATTCTCCCCAGCTCTCTGTCGGATCCTGTGGTACTCTCTCTTGAGCTTGTCTTGCTCAGCCTTGGGAAAGAACTGCTCCATCACCCTTTCCTTGAACTGAGCCCAAGTCAAACCAGCAACCCACTCGTCACCACCCTCAGACTGCATCAACGCTAACCACCAATTTAGCACATCGCCTTCGAACCGATAGCATGCCAACCTCGCCTTGTATGCGGGGTCACAACCCATAGCACTGAAAATCTTCTTGATGTGAGCCAACAAGCTTTCAGCATCACTGGGGCTATCTGTCTTCTCAAAAGCTCGAGGGCGGAGCTTGTTGAATCTCTCCAGCCATACTGCTAATGTCACGGGAGGAGGAGGAGGAGGTGCCTGATTATGCTGCTGATTGTTGGCAGCTTGAACTTCAGCCCCGATGTCGTTCCTCAGTTGAGGAAGCAAAGCTTGCATAGCAGCTTGAATTGCAACATTGAGCTGTTACTGTTCGCGTGTGAGAACCATCTGATAGTATAACATAAAACATATGATTAAACAGATCAAAACAGAAAATATATATACATGAAAAAAATTTATACCAAAATTTCAAGAGAAAAATTTTATGCAAGAAAATTTTGTGTATGAATGCATGATGCAGTTTTATGAAAAATTTTGTATGCTCGAGAGTGAACGCCTATGGTCAGTTCACCCAAAACAAAAGACATGGCGAGGGGACGCCTATGGGTTGGTCCCAAATTCAAAAGTTTCGCTAAAACACATGCGACTAAATAGGGCCAGTCCTGTACCAACCATTACTTAGTCATAAATCTGCGACAATGACATATATATGTATGCATAAAAATGATGAATTCATGAAAACAGCTGTCAGTTCTAGGAAGACCATAGTGACTACCCAGTAGTCACAGGTCATATTTTGAGAGCCTACAGGTCGAAGCCTTGGCTCTGATACCATAACTGTAACACCCCATTTGGATAATGGAAATGTCACACGTATTTATGGCGTGTCATCAAAGCATACAAGGAAAAATGTCTAAACATTACATGACCATAAAAGGAAAATACCGGAATCAAACATCGGTAGTCCAAAAGTAAAGCTCATCACACACAAACATAAGTATAGTAAAAGAAAGGACTAAACAATGTCCATAGCAAATGTATCAAAGGAAAGATAATGCATAAAGTAAAGAAAGGCCAGAAAGCTTCCAGTCCATATGCACATACGCTTAAAGTCTACGAGCGTCCCTGAGTATCTGCCGTTTTGGGAACATAGAAAAGGAAAACGGCTGAGCAATACGCTTAGTGCACGGATGTACAATAAAGCATGAATAGGATAAGCACATAACATATAACATATAACAGCGGAAGAAACTAAGTCCCGAGTAACCTGGTTAAGTCTTGATAAAACTGGTTTTATAGTTTGAAAAGCCTTATGTATATCTTGTAAAAACTGTTTAACATATTTTACCATTAGCCAATATAGGTCATGAAAATCCATCGTGCATGAATACTTGGAGGGGTGACCTCATCAATCAAATTAGAGGGGCTGCCTCTAATTTAATATTCTGGTTTGGGTAGGAGGGATCAGCTCCTTGTGAAGGATGCAAGGCACACACCACATTCACCATGAAATCCTGACTAAAAACATGTAACTAGGATGCACCCATACGCCCCACATGATAAATATAAATAAATTGCCAAAAGCTGAGGGACGGCATGAGCAACCACTCCGCCGTGGTGAAGTCATAACATCAATGCCTCTAATGTTATGGTTATGGTACCTCCATAACTAGGTGAAACTGGTCATGTATGTATATGGCTATAGGTATTCTAAATTAAACATAAGCAAATCAAACACATAACTTATACTACGGGAAAACATTTGGCTGCATACGGGGAATCCTAATAAGGAAAGAATTTCCATACTGAAAGGACGGGAATCCGTACCTTATGTCTAGTGAACGAAGAAGACGAACTGAGAGGAATCCTACTTCCGTATCACTAATGCTACATGAATACATACATGAATAAGTATCTGAATACTAAATACGTAACCGGTTTTATGTCATGTCTTAGCTTATTTTATATGTTCATATCATGTTTTACTGTTTTAAGCCTTAAACTGTGTTTATCTTATATTCTGTTTACTCTGATTAAATATTTCTGGTATTTCATGTATTATTATACTTACTGTGTAATACTAAGTAACTTTCCTAAAATAGCAGGTTTCCTAAAATAGAAAGTTTCCAAAAATAGAAAGTTTCCAAACATAGAAAGTTAACAAAAATAGAAAGTTTCCAAAAATAGAAAGTTTCCAAAAATAGAAAGTTTCCAAAAATAGAATTACTGCTTAAAATAGATAAGTTTCTATAAATAGAAAGTTTCCATAAATAGATCAGCTGCCTTAATTAAATAAGTTTCTAAAAATAGAAAGTTTCCATAAATAGATTAACTGCCTTAATTAAATAAGTTTCTAAAAATAGAAAGTTTCCATAATTAGATATAAGCTGGTTAAATAAGCTAAGTATATAAGCCAATGATTATTTTCTAAGTCATAATGATATAATGTATAGTTTATTAATTATTTCATGTAATTTAAATAAACTATAGGTTAAAATATTTAATTATAGTATATCATGTTTTTAATTAAATAAAGTTAAATACTTAGGTTAAAACCTGTATTATTATTTATTAATAATATAACCTAAGTCATGTTAATTAATTAATTATAACCATGGTTTTTAAATAATTAATTAATTATAAGTCTAGAAAACATAAAAATACTTAGGTTAATAATTTCATGATTTTTAATAATTAATATAACCTAAGTCATGTTATTAAATTAAGCATGTCATATTTATTAATTTAATTTTAACATATGATTATATAAAAAAATAATCTTAACATAAACCGTGAACCGGATCTTGACTAGAAACCACGAACCAGACATGAAATCGACACTATACCCCGAACCACTTCGGGGTTCCCCTTGTCTTGATGCTGCCGTGGTACCCACACCACCCAACCGGGACCGTATGGTCTCGGTGGTGGTCGAGTAGCCAAACCGAGACCCCCTTGGGGTTCGGTTTAGGCCCCGACCAAAACAAACACCCCTAAAACACCCTTTTTGATTTATTCCAAAAAACATTTTCATGTTAGATCTATGTTTTAATTAAGTTTTAAAAAAAACATCATGTTCTTAATTATTTAATAGGTCAAATCAAAAAGAAAAGTGTTAAAAGAATTTACCGAATGCGTGGATCTAAACGAGGATGAACAAACACGAACACTTGCACCAAAACCAACATCAAAATCAAACAATCACCCCCTTAGTGTGTTTAATATGCGGCGGCCAAAAACAAAGAAAAGAGGAGAAGGAGAAACTTTTTAGGTTTTTGTAAAAATCTTTTGTAAAGTGAAAATGACTAGTTAATTTTCCCTTAACCCCTCTTTAGTGAAATTTGAGATGGGCTTGGCCCATCTCTTCCTTGTTGCCGCGGGTAGGGGGCCCCACATGGGGTACCCGTACCGTTTTCCGTGTCTCGGTGTTTAATTGTTCGTTCGTGTTTATTTGTGTTCGCGTTAATCTGTTCTCGTTAAATAATTACTGTGACCTAATATATTTATTTACGCTCGTAATAAATATATATACGTAATTAATAATAGTTCGTGATTTAATTACGTTCATGATTTCATGATCGCATGTTCGTGATTAATTATTGTCAAATAATTATTGCGTGTTCGTGCGTAGTAAATACTTATCGTGTTCTAACACGTACGTAATACATAAAATCCTAACATGTAATCGTAATCATGCTATAATAGGAAAGTTTTAATCTAGTACGTACGATCTTAAGGGTACTATTCATGGTAAAAGCATGCGGGTTTTACACACTAACGGACCTTCTGTCACATTCCTCGCGCTGAGGGGGGGAGATGTCTCTTCCTTTTGAGAGTTTTTGGCTCACCTTCTGCTTTGTCCTTCACTGCCACGCTTCCACCATGTAAACATTTGTGCTAGCAGTTTTTAGTTTTCCATCCTCTACGGTTTCTTTGACAAGGTGTTGTAGCTTGCCTTCTTTTACCATTTTCTCGATATGTTTCTGTAGTTGAATGCCTTTATTCGTAGTGTGTCCCTTCTCATCATGATATTTACAGTACCTGTTGCCAATGCGCCTTTCTACCGGAGTGGTCATTGGCAATGGTCTTGGGAAGTTCGCGCCTTCTGATATAAGGATTTCCCTTGGAGTTAACTTAAGGGGAGTAAATATGAAGTTACTGGCTCGTCCCTCTCTTTTATTTCCTTGGTAGTCGAGACCTCCAGGCCTGCTTTTTCTACTAGACCCTTTATTAGGCGCGTCACATGGTCTATAACCATGGGCGTTTTGTGTAACTTCTGAGGCAGCTTATTCCCCCTGTATGAAGGATCTTACCTGCCGAAGTACCCCATCGAAGGTTTCTAGGGTTCTTTCATTTATCTTTTTTATTAGATCACTGTTGCGTATACCTGCCATGAAGCAAGATACTTTTAAGATCTCTGTGCATTCCTGATAGGTGTGTAAACACCCATCCTTTTTCCACTTAATTCTGGCTAAAACGAGACCAAAACGCGTATTTAATATCATTTGTTTGGAATTATTCGTGGTTTTTGTGTTTATTGTGTTTTCAGAGCCAACCGGATGATTATTGAAGAAAACATGGGATTGCACGGGTTTTACCGAAGAAAAAGACTCAAGATGAAGTCTATTGTCCAAGAGATGCAAAAGATTTGAAGTCACTGGGCCTATTCGAAGATTTATCGAAGAAAAGGACCAAAGATGGAAGATTTATGTAAGTCGAAGAAACTCAAGTCTATTAAACGAAGAAATTAAAAGACGAGTTGAATTTAATCGACGACAAATCCCGAATCAGAATCGAAAACGTCAACTTTTCTGAAAAGACGAGAAGACAAGAAGAACGGGAGAAAGCCCACTCACCAACCAAAGGGAACACCTATATAAAGTCCACCCTTCACACTTTTCAGAAAATTTTTAGTTTTTCTTTTCTCCTTCTTTTTCTCCCTTTCTGTTCGTAGACATCACCAACACCACTAGGGTGTTTGGCGATTTTGATTCTTGTTTTTCAATCTTGTAATTTAATCTTTAACTTTTGTTTGTTAAACCTTAATCATTCAATACATCAATCTTTCCATTTCATCTTGTTCATCTTCATCTATTTGGTTAAAAGTTAAAGTTCTTATTTGGTTGATTTAATCTTCAAAAGTTGTTGGGTTTTATGTTTTTATTGATGGGATTTGTAGTTTATGGTTAGTAGATGATTAGGGAATAGATTTGTTTAAGTTTTGGTGAAAAACTTGGTGATTTTTGGATCGAAATCGTACTTCCCTGTTTTTCTGAAAGTTACTGTTCTTGAGTTCCCAGGTTCCGGATGAACCAAAAGTTCCGGACGAACCAAAAGTTCCGGATGAACAACAAGTTCCGGATGAACAAAAGTTCCGAATAAGCATAAAAAGTTCCGGATGAAAGTATTTTTAAAAGTTCCGAATAAGTTTTCAAAAGTTCCGAATCAATTTCCTTTTAGAAGTTCCGAATGAATTTTCTTCTCAAAAGTTCCGAATCCGTCTTTTAAGTTCCGCATCAGTTTTATTTCCAAAAGTTCCGAGTGAACTTCCGGATAAACTTCCGGACCAAAAGTTCCGGACGAAGTTCCGGATCAATAACTTCCGAACCAACTTCCGAATTAACTTCCGGATCAACTTCCGAGTGAAGGTACCGAGTAAAGTTCCGGATCAACTTCCGAGTGAAGGTTCCGAGTGAAGGTTCCGAGTAAACTTCCGAACGAAGTTCCGGATCAAACTTCCGAATCAAGGAGTTCCGGATCAAGTGAAAGGCAGACACTTCCGAATCAACTTTCTTTTGAGTATTTCGAATCTAGATAAGTGTTATTTACTGTTTCTTCATTTTATACTTTCATTTTAATTCAAGTTTTGTTAATTGGTATTAAATTAATTGCTTTTGATTTAAGTTTACATTTTCGTGCATTTAAACCTTTAGTAGAATAGAAAACCACTCCCCTTTTTAGTAACCAAGAACAATCATTCCACTTAGAACCGAGATCAATTCGAGAGGATATCGAGAGAATTTAGAACCCAAGCAAAATCACTAGTATCAAATGGCGCCGCTGCCGGCTCTTCTTGTTAAGATGAAAAGTTTTTTGTGAGAACTTGGATTTTGGGATCCGTTCACCATGAACGTTAATTTTTCATAAAAACTTTCAAAAACCCTAAAAAATATAAAATTATCAAAAATACAAAAAAAATTAAAAATCATAAAAACCAAAAATATTTTTGTTTTGTTTTTGCCTTGTTAGTTCTTTTGCAGGTGCATGCGTACACGCTCCACGTTTTATCCCGAGCCCGAGACTCTCGATAACTTAAACATGGCTGGTGTACAAAACAACAACATACCACCTCAAAACAACAATAATAACAACAACAACCTACCTTTCAACAACATGAATAATAACAACAACAATGAGCCTCTACCGGATAATCGCCCGATGATTGAACTTCTGCAAGCTCATGTAGATGGCAACACTGATCCAATTGTTATACCAGCGATTGCAGCCAACAATTTTGAGCTCAAATCCGGCTTTATCCAGATGGTCTCTGCTCAACCATTCTTGGGGCTTACCATTGATGATCCACATGACCACATCAAGAGATTCCTACAACTCACCAACACGGTCAAATTCAATGGTGTTCCACAAGAGGTAATCCGTTTACAACTTTTTCCCTTTTCTTTAGAGGGACAAGCCCGGCATTGGCTTGCTAAGGAACCGCCACAGAGTATTCTTTCGTGGACGGATTTGGAGACCAAGTTTATCAATTACTTTTTCCCACCCTCTCGTACTACCGCTTTGGGGAATGAAATCATAAATTTTGAACAAAAGTACGATGAGTCGTTTAGTGAATCTTGGGATCGTTTCAAAGATCTTTTACGAAAATGCCCACAACATGGTTTTACCAAAGTGCACCAAATTAACACTTTTTATAATGGTTTAAGCATGAATGACCAAGATTCACTAAACAGTGCCTCGGGGGGTAATCTTTTGTCTAAGACTTCCAATGCTGCTTGGGATATCATTGAGAATAAGTCTCATGTGCAAACCAAGAGTGTTCGGACCAATGTTGCTAGTGCTAGTACTAGTGACAGCGATAAGCGACTTGACAAAATCACTACGCTTCTTGAATCGCTCGCTACCCAAACCGCCAGCAACACCAACAGCATCATTGCTAGAAACACTAAAGATGCTCAAGTCAATGCTATTAGCCAACCATGCGAGATATGCGGGGGTCCTCACTCTTACACCACTTGTACTGCCACCCAAGACTACCCTTCTGAAAATGTGAATGCAGCTTATGGCACCTATCCTCAACCTGCTTATCAAGCTAGACCTCAAGGTGACCGTAATTTGCTTAGCTACTGCTCAAACAACTACCTCTCACCACCCAGTTTTCCTCCTAGCAACCCAAGCCAACAACCAAACCTCAATCGCCCTCCTCAACAACAACAACCACCTCGTACACCATACATCCCACCTCACAAGCAGCAACAACCACCTCAACGAAACAACCAAGTATACCAGCAACCTGTTTATCAACCACCTGCATACAATGCTCCTCCCAACCAACCCACCGCTCTTCACCAAGAAGTGGAAACTTATATGAGGACTAACGATGTGATCGTGGGAAATCTTCAGCGGGAAGTGCTCAACCTGAAAGCAGACCTGGTGAAACAAGGGAACGATCTGAGAGCTGATATGAGAAACGCGTTGGATAGTCAAACGAATGACTTAAAGAACATGATGGCTAGTTTCTTCCAAGGTAATCAACCCTCTTCTTCGGGTACTCTTCCGAGTAACACCGTTGCGAATCCAAGGGGGAGATGAAAGCAATCACTACTCGCAGTGGCAAAGGTACCAAGGAACCCAAGCTTCCTATACCTCCACCGGTGATTGTGACTAAGGAGAATGAGTCACCTGCTCCTATTCCTCATCCTTCTCCTTCCCCACTTTCTCCACCTCTTACTTCTACCCCTCCTCCACCCAAGGATGTGAGTGATCCTATTCTCCCGAAGCCTTCCTCTTCTTCCAATATACCTTATCCATTTAGGTTGAGGAAAGAGAAGCTCAAAAGCAAGGATGATATTCAGGTTTCGAACTTTCTTAAAATGTTTAAACAACTGAATTTTAATATCTCCTTCGCTGAGGCTCTCGCTCACATGCCCAAATACGCGAAAATATTTAAAGATCTTCTGATTGACAAGGAAAAACTTCTTGATATTGCCAACACCCAACTTAATGAGAATTGCTCTGCGGTGCTCTTAAGGAAATTGCCAACCAAGCTTGGTGATCCGGGTCGTTTCTTAATCCCTTGCAATTTCCCGGGAGTAGAAAATTGCATGGCCCTAGCCGATCTAGGTGCCAGTATCAACTTAATGCCTTTAAGTGTGTGGAAGCAATTATCTCTCCCTGAGCTAGTCCCCACCAAAATGACTCTGGAATTAGCTAACCGTACGGTTGCTTATCCAGTGGGGATAGCCGAAGACGTCTTTGTAGGAGTCGACAAATTCACTTTTCCTGCCGATTTCGTCGTCCTCGACTACGAGATGGACCCTCGTGTTCCCTTGATCGTGGGTCGTCCATTCCTGAGGACCGGTCGCACTCTTATCGATGTCGAAGCCGGTGAGCTTATCATGAGAGTGGGTGACGATAAAATCGTCTTTAACATGGGAAAGTTGTCTAAACAACCTTATTCATACGAGAGTGTTAATTGTATTGACGTTCTGGATGAGGCTTGTGAAGAACACTTTAATGATGCTTGTAAAAATATTCCTACCTCTCTTCCCAATGTTGAAACCGTTTCCTCTATTGATTCATCACTGTCTCTATTTGGAGAAAGTGATTTGTTTTGGAACAATCTTGAAGCCACCATGGGAGATGTGAACTTAGCTAATGATGATTCTCCCACCGATGGGGATGAAGACATGCATTTCTTTGAAAACCTTCTCAACGAAGACAATCCTTCTCCTCCATCTCCCACGGTTATTGATATCGATACTCCGACTTCGAATACGCCTCCCGTTGAAAATCCTCCGGATTTAGAACTTAAGGAGTTGCCGCCCCATCTTGAGTATGTGTTCCTTGAAGAAGAGAAGAAGTCGCCAGTCATTATCGCGAAGGACTTGAAAGATGAAGAGAAAACTCGCCTCATCGCCGTGCTTAAAGATCATAAGAAGGCTATTGCTTGGAAAATTTCTGATATTCGCGGAATTGATCCTCACTTCTGCACACACAAAATTCTCATGGAGGACGACTTTAAGCCCACAATTTAAAGCCAACGAAGGGTGAATCCAAAAATCCATGAAGTCATCAAAACAGAGGTTATCAAACTTCTTGATGCGGGTATGATTTACCCTATTTCGGATTCACCATGGGTTAGTCCAGTCCATTGTGTGCCCAAGAAAGGCGGAATAACCGTTGTTCCTAATGAACACAACGAGTTGATTTCCACTCGTCTCGTTACTGGGTGGAGAGTTTGCATAGACTACCGCAAACTCAATGATGCCACGAGAAAGGATCATTTCCCTCTACCTTTTATGGACCAAATGCTTGAACGTTTAGCGGGTAATGAATATTACTGCTTTCTTGATGGTTTCTCGGGTTATATCCAAATACCCATCGATCCCCAAGATCAAGAGAAGACAACATTCACTTGTCCCTATGGCATATTTGCTTACAAAAGAATGCCTTTTGGCTTATGCAATGCCCCCGGGACTTTCCAAAGGTGCATGTTAGCTATCTTCCATGACATGGTTGAACAAACCATGGAAGTCTTCATGGATGATTTCTCGGTCTTCGGGGATTCCTTCTCTTCTTGCCTTGCCAATTTGGAACGTATGCTTAAGTGGTGCGAAGACACTCGCCTTGTTCTGAATTGGGAAAAATGCCATTTCATGGTAAAAGAAGGCATCGTGCTTGGACACAAGATTTCCAAAGCCGGTCTTGAAGTAGACAGTGCTAAAGTCGATGTTATCGCTAAGTTGCCTCCACCTTCAACCGTGAAGGGTGTGAGAAGTTTTCTGGGTCATGCGGGCTTCTACCGTCGATTCATCAAAGATTTTTCTCAAATCGCTCGCCCGATGACCCACCTCTTGGAAAAAGATACTCCTTTTATCTTTTCCAAAGAGTGTCTTGAAGCCTTCAACTCGATTAAGGATAAGCTAACTAAGGCACCCGTCTTGGTTACCCCTAATTGGGAGCTTCCCTTTGAGTTGATGTGTGATGCTAGTGACTTTGCTATTGGTGCGGTTCTGGGACAAAGAGTAAACAAACACTTCCAACCGATCCATTACGCTAGCAAGACAATGACTGGGGCTCAATTGTATTACACGACAACCGAAAAAGAGTTTTTAGCTGTTGTCTATGCTTTTGAAAAGTTCCGCCCCTATCTTGTCCTTTCCACCACAATCGTTTACACCAATCATTCCGCGCTGAAGTACTTGTTGACAAAGCAAGATTCCAAACCAAGACTTCTTCGCTGGGTTTTGCTACTCCAAGAATTTAAAATCGAAATTCGCGATAAAAAAGGAGCTAAAAACCTAGCCGCGGATCATCTCAGCAGACTTGAGGATCCTTACCAAGGGGATCATCCGAACAAAGAAATCAATGATTCTTTTCCCTTGGAGACCTTAATGTCCATCAATTCGAATTCTGATGAAACCCCGTGGTTTACGGACATTGCAAACTACTTAGCGGGTGGAATTCTCAAGGAAGGGTTAACATCCCAACAAAAGAAAAAGTTCTTCAACGACATTAAGACTTACTTTTGGGATGACCCTTACCTATTCAAACAATGTGCCGACTTGATTATTCGCCGATGTGTTGATGGACCGGCAGCTTTGGAAATCCTTGATGCTTGCCACAAAGGACCCACCGGTGGTCACTTTGGTCCCAACTACACCGCCAAAAAAGTGTTTGATTCGGGATTTTATTGGCCCACCATATATCTTGACGCTCACAATATGGTTAAACGTTGTGATGCTTGCCAAAAACAAGGCACGATCACACATAAAGACGAGATGCCTCAGAATTTCATTCAAGAATGTGAAATCTTTGATGTTTGGGGTATCGACTTTATGGGGTCATTCCCTTCTTCTAAAGGAAACAAATACATCCTTGTTGCCATTGACTACGTCTCCAAATGGGTTGAAGCCAAAGCTTTACCTACTAATGACGCAAGGGTGGTTTGTAACTTTTTAAAATCTCTATTCGCTAGATTCGGTGTGCCTCGTGCCATTATTAGTGATCATGGGACTCATTTTTGCAATGACCAATTCGCATGAGTCATGGCTAAGTATGGTGTAAATCATCATCTTTCCACAGCCTACCACCCATAAACTAATGGCCAGGCTGAAATATCCAACCGAGGACTAAAGCGAATTCTTGAAAGGACCGTGGGAGAGCATCGTGCCTCTTGGGCTGATAAACTTGATGATGCTTTGTGGGCTTTTTGTACCGCTTACAAAACTCCGATTGGTTGTACACCATATCGTCTCGTGTACGGGAAAGAATGCCACCTCCCCATTGAGTTGGAGCACAAGGCTTACTGGGCCTTGAAGTGGGCTAATTTTGATATCAACAAAGCCGGTGACCTACGCAAGATCCAACTGAATGAGCTCAATGAACTCCGTAATGAGGCTTATGAAAATTCTTTGATCTATAAGGAAAGAACTAAGCTCATTCACGACTCCAAGATCAAAAACCGAGAGTTCCAAGTTGGAGACAAAGTTTTGCTCTTTAACTCTCGGTTGAAAATCTTTTCGGGTAAGATGAAATCTCGTTGGTCCGGCCCATTCACCATTGCCCAAATTTTTCCATATGGTACTCTCGAGCTCGCTCAACCTAATGGACCGAATTTTAAGGTGAATGGCCAACGAGTGAAGCTGTACACATCTCTCAGGAGATGATTCCATCCCTCACCATGTTCCCCATGAACTAATTTTGGGACGAGTTAGGCTCGTGACTCGGTTATCAAAAACAAGCGATCCTCGGGAGGCAACCTGAGTATCTATCCTTTTATGTTTTAACCTCCTAAGTGTAGGGGGACTTCTATACGTGTTTGTATTTGTGTGGTGATGTGATTACAGGCAGAAGTGCACTCTTGGAATCTCTGAAGAACCGTGCTCCCGTGTTATCCGAAATCCGGTTCTATCTCTCAACTATCGTGATTCAATTTTCTTCATACTCACATTTGAAATTGATCACTTTAGTCGTCTCTTCCTTAACTTGATTTAACCAACGTGCACAATGTCCTAAGTGTCGGGGAAACTTTTCCCACATGCTTAAACATTGAGTACAATGCTTATCTTAAGTGTAGGGGGACTTCTATCGAAGTTTTAAGTGGACTTTTCCATGAAAATGCCTTCATTTAACCAGAAAATCATCTTTTTCAACATTTTTCAAAATTATTATTAACTTTGGCCATTTAGTCGTAATTTTTAAAATTTTTATCGTTGCTTTCGTATGTATATATCCCGCAATAAAGTCAAAAATTTTAATAAAGTGGTGTAGCTAGTTTAGAAATCTTTGACATATTAGGCCCATTGCGTTTATTTTGACTCAACGCGAATAGACTTATCCAAGTTTATTCTAGCTAGTATCCTTAACCATGCAGACCTTAATTGGTTTATTAGGCTAAGTGTCCACGAGTCTCATTACTTGAGATTTTAAATTGTGGAGGACGAGAAATGATAGAGTCAATTATAAGTCAGTATTCTTGCGCAAGCTCACTTGGTGTAATTATTTGCCTATTCTCTCATCACTTGCTAATAATTTATCTGCAATAAGTAAGGTCGTACGATTTGAAAAGTTACTTAGCTTCTAGCCCAAGATCGTTTAAAAGTTGCTCGGTAATGATAAGAGTTCATAGCCAAGGCATAACTTATGAAGCGGGGCGCGAAGATTGGCGAGTCTGAAAAGGCCCTAACAAGGCATGAGGATTCCATTTTATTGCTAAAGATCCAAAGTGATGTGAAAAGCATTATTCCCAAAGTCAATATGAAGGATCAAGACTCACGACGAAAAGCAATCAACTCCCATAAAGATGATGGAGAAGTCTATCCGAAAAGACCCTAACAAGGTATGAGGATAAATAGATCCAAGTCCGAAAAGGAGGCGGATCGTTGTATCTCAAAATCCCAAATAGAGATTGAAGAAATAATCATGAAGTCGTGGTCAACAAAGTTGGAGTACCTCTCAAAAGTCTCCAAGTGAAGAAACTCTATGAACGATGAGAAGACCATTATCTCAAGCACGTCTCTCAAGATATGAAGTATGAAGTACATGCCAAATATCGGCCTGAGAAAGGTCTCAAATCGTGAACCGAGTTATGCCAAGATATGAACTTTTTGATATCCCGAGAAGCAGTTTTAATAGATTTTGTCCTTTAGCTAACTATTGATCAAATCGTCCTACTTTGCTTTTAGCCTAAATAAACTATCGAAATAAGTCCAAAAATGCATCTTCATGATCATTCTAAGACAAAAATAAAAAATAAGAGATACACCTAGGAATAAGGGAGTTTAAGCATTTAAATAAGCCATGTGTGTAAGTGTTTGATTTGCTAACTTATAATAACAATGATCTCGTTTTTAAGCTTAGTTTGGGGAACGTGAAACTTGAGGGTGATAAATCTTCGCAGCACCAAAGCCCTAATGTAAGTCATTGATCTCTTTGCAAGTTATTTCCATGTAGCTATTTTCAAGTGAAAATGGTTTTCTATCTTTTTGTTACTTTAAAGTTTTAATTTCTCCTAGTACTTTAATTTTTGTTTAGTAGTATTTCAATAAGGCCAAGGTTGATTAATTATGAGAAAAGTGTAAAATTGCTTTATCACTAAGCATTGCATGAGGGCATGGCAATGGTTAAGTGTAGGGGATTTGATAGGTGTGTAAACACCCATCCTTTTTCCACTTAATTCTGGCTAAAACAAGACCAAAACGCGTATTTAATATCATTTGTTTGGAATTATGCGTGGTTTTTGTGTTTATTGTGTTTTCAGAGCCAACCGGATGATTATTGAAGAAAACATGGGATTGCACGGGTTTTACCGAAGAAAAAGACTCAAGATGAAGTCTATTGTCCAAGAGATGCAAAAGATTTGAAGTCACTGGGCCTATTCGAAGATTTATCGAAGAAAAGGACCAAAGATGGAAGATTTATGTAAGTCGAAGAAACTCAAGTCTATTAAACGAAGAAATTAAAAGACGAGTTGAATTTAATCGACGACAAATCCCGAATCAGAATCGAAAACGTCAACTTTTCTGAAAAGACGAGAAGACAAGAAGAACGGGAGAAAGCCCACTCACCAACCAAAGGGAACACCTATATAAAGTCCACCCTTCACACTTTTCAGAAAGTTTTTAGTTTTTCTTTTCTCCTTCTTTTTCTCCCTTTCTGTTCGTAGACATCACCAACACCACTAGGGTGTTTGCCGATTTTGATTCTTGTTTTTCAATCTTGTAATTTAATCTTTAACTTTTGTTTGTTAAACCTTAATCATTCAATACATCAATCTTTCCATTTCATCTTGTTCATCTTCATCTATTTGGTTAAAAGTTAAAGTTCTTATTTGGTTGATTTGATCTTCAAAAGTTGTTGGATTTTATTTTTATTGATGGGATTTGTAGTTTATGGTTAGTAGATGATTAGGGAATAGATTTGTTTAAGTTTTGGTGAAAAACTTGGTGATTTTTGGATCGAAATCGTACTTCCCTGTTTTTCTGAAAGTTACTGTTCTTGAGTTCCCAGGTTCCGGATGAACCAAAAGTTCCGGACGAACCAAAAGTTCCGGATGAACAACAAGTTCCGGATGAACAAAAGTTCCGAATGAGCATAAAAAGTTCCGGATGAAAGTGTTTTTAAAAGTTCCGAATAAGTTTTCAAAAGTTCCGAATCAATTTCCTTTTAGAAGTTCCGAATGAATTTTCTTCTCAAAAGTTCCGAATCAGTCTTTTAAGTTCCGCATCAGTTTTATTTCCAAAAGTTCCGAGTGAACTTCCGGACCAAAAGTTCCGGACGAAGTTCCGGATCAATAACTTCCGAACCAACTTCCGAATTAACTTCCGGATCAACTTCCGAGTGAAGGTTCCGAGTAAAGTTCTGGATCAACTTCCGAGTGAAGGTTCCGAGTGAAGGTTCCGAGTAAAGTTCCGAATGAAGTTCCGGATCAAACTTCCGAATCAAGGATTCCGGATCAAGTGAAAGGCACACACTTCCGAATCAACTTTCTTTTGAGTATTTCGAATCTAGATAAGTGTTATTTACTGTTTCTTCATTTTATACTTTCATTTTAATTCAAGTTTTGTTAATTGCTATTAAATTAATTGCTTTTGATTTAAGTTTAAATTTTCGTGCATTTAAACCTTTAGTAGAATAGAAAACCACTCCCCTTTTTAGTAACCAAGAACAATCATTCCACTTAGAACCGAGATCAATTCGAGAGGATATCGAGAGAATTTAGAACCCAAGCAAAATCACTAGTATCTATTCCTTTCTTTGAATACATTCGCTTTTAAAACGTTCTAGAAAGTCCTCCAGGTATTCGCCCTAGTTTTGCTTAATTCTGGCTAGTAATACAACACTCCTATCATGTCTTTTCGGTTGCACATAGTTTCTTTTGAATGCTTTTCGCAATACTTCAAACCCATTAATTGTTCGTGACGGGAGTCTATCAAACCAGATCCGCATGTTTCCTACAAGTGTAGAATTGAACATAGTGCACCATACGGGTTCTAGCCATTGCTCAATGCCTGCTTGAGATTCGAAGACTTTTAGGTGGTCTTCTGGATCTGAGGTATCATCGTATGTTTTTACGTTGGCTGGCATTTGGCGCTTTCTTGTTCCAAGTAATACTGTATGCGTCTTGTGAAAGCATTTTTTTCTAGCTCTTCTCCAGGGTTCTGAGAAGTCTAGGTCATCTAAAGGGTAATATTCACGCATGCGCTTTGCAGGGTGGTTATCACCCGATCTTGATGGATCGCTATCAGAGGATTGATAATGTTCTGCGCGTTCCTTTCCTTTCGTTCCCTTCTGATTTTTCATATGTTTGGCAACTAGTGGGATGAGGGCTTGCAGTTATTCGCTACATACTCTTCCATCACGCGTGGCTTAGTAGCGATTACTTCCCCGCTTTCTTCTGATGCGGGGGGGGGGGGGGGGGGGGGGGTATCTTTCTTTTGTGTTTATTAGGAGGAGGCTGAGCTGACTCCTGTCCTATATTTCTTTCCTCAACAGTAGGTAGGGGAGTTGAGAATAGTATACTTGTTCCTCCGAAAGGTGGATTTGTTACATCCCGAGTGTTTGCCTCGCTGGCGGATCCAAGAGTAACATTCGCGGATGCAATGCGACCATCTACCGTCGAAGTTCTTCGATGGCCTTCGTTCACACCGTTTTTTGTCATTGCTTAGAGTTAGTGTAGGGTCCCACGGATGGCGCCAACTTGTTGATACAAAATTTGGATGGACCGAACTTGACCCGAATTAGGCTTAATTTGGGGTCTTGTGGACTCCGGCTCTTGCACCGAGTGAAACTTGTTTAAGGACCTTGCGCACTAAAAACAGACACTGTTAGGCTTACCGTGGGTTTGTGACCTACGATTAGACTCCGTCGTGAGAGTAAGCAATCGATTTGAGTATGCTAGGGTTTAGGGTATTGCGTGTATCATACCTTTGTGGAACCTATGGGGTTCCTTTTCTACCCGAGAGAGTCCTGGCTTGGCTCTCCTACTCTTGTGGCCAAAGGAAAGGATAATGATTCAAAATATATCGATCTTTATCGCGTAACTGAGGTAAGTGTATATTCTCTTTCCGTAGGCGAATATAATCATAAGATAGTTTATATTTTCGTCTAATCCTGTCGCAGTGCGACGAGGATACGGTTAAGTAATAAACCGTATGTGCGACAGCGACTTACTAGGCCTCCTGGGTTGTGCGCACATCACATAAGCATTAATCCATTCCTGATGGATGCGGGTAGTACCCGTGAGTCGGACTATCCAGTCCGACTAGGGACTATACGTCATCACAATGAAAATCAAACAATAAAGAATAACAAGATAAAAAGCAAGTGAAACAATTAAGTAAGCAAAATAACAAATAGGAAATAAGTAGACAAAGAAATTTAAAAAACAAAGATAAGCACATGACAAATTATAAGCTAATAGTGAAGGAGATTAAGTAATAGGGTGGATTTAGGACTTACAATGGGTCCAAGTTCAAAAATTTGAAAGCTCTGACCTAGCTGTTGTAGACCTTTACCTAACTTGAGTTTCCTTACCCACAAAAAGCTCAACCATAAGCCTTAATACCCTACAGTAAGCTATACCCATATAATCACTGTTTTGAAACCAATACTCTAAAATCTTCCAACCAAACTAAACAAACCTTTTCCAAGGCCTTGAAACGACAATAAACCCAGAACGTAATAAGCTCTATTCCAAGCTTATGTGTCAAATAAGCTAAGAATGTAGCTTATGTTATAGTACCACAAGAACTAGTGTATGTTTTGTAGACTTTATAAAAAACAAGAGAAAATGGAAATGGAGATTTAATTTTGCAAGAAATGCAAATGGACAAGTAAATTAAAGGCGTTGAATATTAAAATTGCATTGATATGTAAATTGGACCACAAATACAATTCGTATAATTGTTTTACAAAATGATTTGGAACAAAGTAAACTGAGCTAGTACTATACTATTTATATTACAAGTGAATGAGTAAACCCTAGACCAAAAGTGTCAACACATTCTCTATCTTTCTTCCGATAATGCCCCTTGCTTTTGAATTTCATAATCTTCCAATAGCTGATGTTGGACCAAGAGTGTCAACATTGTGCTTTCTAAGCCCTTAGATTAGACGTGGAGGCCAAGAGGAGTGATCCTAGTCGTCAACAAGTGTTCATCTTAAGTAACATGTGATCTTGTACTTCAACCGGCTAGAGGTATTTGTCTCCTTATGATGACTGTGTAGACATACCCATGTGGGTTATTATTCTCTTGGGTTTAATTACAAATTTGGGCAAGTACATTCAATTTTCCCTTTGAATTAATGAAACTCATAGTTGGGAAATTTAGGATTATGAACATTGATTGTGGTGGTTAATCTAAATAGGAAGTGTTTCCCACGTTAATTAAGATTTGACCATTTGGACGTGTTATATTTGGATTTGGACTGGTTGTTAATGAGAGCTGGACTGGTCAAATAGTGTTATTAACCCTTATAACTTTCAAACTTAGCAGATTCAAACCTTTTAAGAACAAGTTAACATTCTTTACACTTTGTTAACCTTCATTTTAACTTTCATCAATTACACATTCAATCCCTCTAAGTTATACAATAAATCAAATGGAATAATTTTGTAATTATGGTAAACTTTATGGGTTACTTTTGTAAATATGGGATTATGGAAGGGTGTAAAAGGTAAATATGGTAAAGTTGAGGGGCATTTTGGTAATTTTGCACATGATCAAGGACAATTTGGTCTTTTGAGAGAAATACGGTTTCAAAACCTCTAAAGTGATAATCTGGCTTTGGTTTTCTTGTACGTCTTTGTTCCTCATGTCTGTTTTGTATTATTTTTGTCTTTTCCATATGCTTTCTCGATATTCATGGCTGCACATACACAAACAACAAAACAAGCATATATTGTGCACATTTGATGATATTTTAGCTATTAGTCTGTTTAACAAAGAAATAAGATGTGTAATCATAGTCACGTCATTCACTCTTTTTTCTCTCTTAATAAAAGTATACATCTCACTAAACCAATCAAACCAGTATGCAACGAACGCCACCTCCGACAATCACTATCTCAAATATCATTTATGGATCTTCATTTACACACATCACCATAATGCCTATCACCTTGTCCGTCTACCCCACCACCGCCGGAACCATCATAATGGCTACCCAGAGTTAAACCACCACCACCACAAACAGTCGCAACCGCTACAACTAACACAACACTACGCGCAATCTACATTTTTGATGTTTTTCTTTATACTTTTAGATCTGAAAGTAGCTATCATTTAAAAAGTCGTCGATGACATAATTTACAAGTATAAGATAATATTATAAGAGAAGAGTTATTTTGGATATAAATATTTTTCATGTAAAAGGAGTCTCATCATCATCATACATGTGAGTTTAAAATTTATTACTGTCTTTGTTCCAAAATATGTGTCTACTTTTAACTTTCAAAATCTTTTTTTTAACTTTGGCCTTAATTAATTTTTGTATGTTTAAATAATATTTGATGCAAATTATATGAATGTATAGAGTTTTAAATGTATTATTACTTATATAATTTTTATCAGGTATTATATAACACAAAAAACATATTTACGATCAAAGTTTCGGAAACTACACTTTATAAGTCAAATGTGAAACTTATTTTGTGACAAAGGGAGTAACATTTTATCTGTTTTTTTATAATTTGAATATCTCATAAACTGTTAATCTTTAGACAAAATAAATTATACAATCGCGACCAACATTTAATTATCTTTTAATAAAAAATCACTTTGATATATTTTCAACAAATATTTTTTTTCGTTTTTCACGCCTTTTTACGTTTTTTTGTTTTTATTACCTTTTTCTTCTTTTTTTTTATTTTTTATCCGTTGTTGAATTTTGCACGAGAAATCACATCATGTGATTTCTCGTGCAAAATTCAACATGTGATTAAACACTAATTTGAACACTAATTTGAATATACAACTAATAATATTGCATGTGATATTTGTGTTAAATTGATATGAGTGAAATCTCATATCAATTATAACATATAAAACCCTAAAACATAAAGAAAAATACTAGATTTTATTGGTAAAAGCAGTATTATGGGGTATTCTTTGTTGTTTATGATTTTGTAGGTAAAAAGATACAATTTGGTGCAAACACGGATTCCAAGGCATTTATATTGAATAAATTACAAGTCAAAGGACCTCAATGTGACAAGTCAACAAGTGAAAGGGTCAAAGCTGGTCAAATTACAAGTCAAAGCGCCAAGGATGTCAATTTTATGAAGATTTGAGCTCAAAATAACAAACTGCCAACTAAAAGGACCAAAACTGCCATTTTAGAAAGTTTAAAAGGCTTGATCCGTATGAGAAGGGGAGAACCAATCAGAAGCGAGAATGAAGAGTTAGTGCATCGCCATCTAATATGTATTAAATAAAGAAAGAAGTGGCTAGTGTATCTTCACATTAACCCCACTGTCCAATTCCAACCAATCATAAATCACTTTTTTGATAATGATCCGAGTGACCTCTTCTCAACCTATCCACAAATACCACGTGGCAGTGTGGCACTCTTCTTCTCCAGATTTCAGAACGCGATAGAAGCCATATCAGAGAAAGTTGTAAACATGGAAAATGATAATTGGGACATGACGAGCCTAACCCAATGATCCAGTTAGACTGAAATTGACTCTTATGACTTTCCCCAAATTGATGAAGAACTCAAGATGAGCAATTAGCAGATTTTTGACACGTGATATCTTGTAATTGGTCGTAACACATCAGAGACCTCACCAACTTCGCATCTCAACTCTATAAATACCCTTGTATCAGTTTATTTATTGTATTGTACTTTAGTTGTGAAAACACACACTCCTAGCTTAATTCTCTCGGTCCTTTCCTTTTGTTAGTTAGCAGCTTAAGAGTGTCTGACAATCACTCTTAAGTCTGTTAGTGATTAGTTGTAACAGAATAACAAACTTCATTCCATTAATAACAAATTCCAGTTCGCTCAAATCCTCAATTTTTCTTTACTACTGAATTCATTGATCTTACCTTCATCTTGTTGATTCTGTTATTCTCATGAATAACTGAATCAAATATTGTTGATTTGGAAGCTTTTTTAGTTATCAGCATTGTTGCAGTTCATCTCCTATACCAGTTCTAGCCAAAGACCATATTCAGACCTCTTGTAGCAGATATGATGAATGATGGTGATTGGTGATAATCTGGTGGTTGATTTGTGATTGGTTGGTGTTAGATAAGCTAAAAGTGAGCTCAGCGCTCCACTTCTCCATTAATGGTGGCAACATTGGCTAAAAAGTGCTTTTCCTTTTTACTTTTCCTCTAAAAAGTTGACTGTATGCTCAATTCCTATTTTTAGTGTAAAATTGCTTGAGTTTGCCTGTTAATTGCTCTTAGTGATCTTGTTGATTAGATTTGATAGCTTGTTCTCTTAATCTGTTAGTGTAAATCTGTTTCTATAGTTTAAATTTCCATCTCAGTTTATCACTAGTGTTTGGATCAGTTAAGTCTTTTTGAGTTAGCCATAAGTTTGGTGTAAAACCTGCTTTCATACTCTCTATAACTAGTAAAAAGTAGACTTGCAAAGTTTTGAGGTCAAATATTCAGTCAAACGGGTACAGGTCATTAAAAATCTTTGGGTCAGTCTTAATAGCCTAAAACAAGCCAACTTCAAACCAGTATAACTAATTGATTTCTTAGATTCATACTGAGATTTTTGATTCTAGAGATAGCTTAACATCCTATATTTCAAGTTCTATAAGCCATATCATACAGTTCTCATAATTGAAAGAGAAATCAGCCATAGAAAGTCTCTATGATAAGCTCATGTTTCTATCTTGGCTTATTTTCCATACCAGCTTATCCACTACTCTTGATACCAATTTTAGAATCGTGATAATCTTATAACTAATCAAGAGGGTTGTTGTTATTATAGAGAGAGAGAGTAGAGAGAGAAACAAAGAAACTTTATTAATGTGTGAAAATAAACTAAACAATCAACACCCCTTTCCATAGTGGAAAGGGGTTTATATATACCCAAGTCCTTAAGTGGACTTGGGCCTCCGGCCCATGAACATGATCATGGGTCGGGCTAAACATAAGTATTACTTAAACAATACTACGAGCCTATAACTATATTGTTGGAGTGACCGAGACTTTAACTTTTCTGGCTTATTCCTTGGGTGTTTTTTAGATGTTCTTGGATAGGTGCCCTTTATTTGGGCTCTTAATTTGTTTTTGAAGAAATCAGACCTTGTGCTTATTCCACTAAGCACAAATCTTAAAAGTGGCTTATTGAGAAAGTGACTATTATAGTTTTAGATAACCTCAGCTTGGATAGGTAATTTTGAATTTGCAAACTTTTGAAACAAGTTTCAGCTTATTTGGTCCAGTAAATCCCTAGTAACAGCTTAAAAACCTATAAGCCCGTTTTCTTATCAAATAGTTTTGTTAATTGCTTTTTGGTCCCTGGATTTTAGGGAGTTTGCTAGTTTGTTGTAATTGGTTAAAATCTTGTTAGAGTTTGCATTTAGGTCCCTGATCTTGTTAGTTTGTTACATTTCAGTTACTAACTTTGTTACGAGTGGTTAATAGTTGTTACATTTTACATATTCGGTCCTTCCACTTTCTACATTTACATTTTCAGTCCCTCTACTTTCATTTACTTTACAATTTAGTCCTTATTTCTTGTTGTGCATTAACTGATTATACTTTGAGCTTTGTAATTGGTATGTGCACTATGTTTTTAGCGTAGTACGGTTACGTAGACGATACTATTTTTGCACTTTTTACGGTTTTGTGATAATTAGACCTAGAATACCATAAATTTGTTAATCAAACACCAAAAAGAATTAGTTGACTTGATTTTTATCGATCACTCAATTCGTAAAGATATCGAGACAATAACGAACTATAAAAAGACATATATTAAATGGCGCCGCCGCCAGTTCTTTACGTGGAGATTGACGGTTACATATTGGATTTTGAGATCCGTTCACTTGTGAACGTTCCTTTTACGTATTATAAATAAAAAAAATCAAAAAGATAAAAATATAAAAAATAAAAAATCATAAAAATCAATTCTTTCCTATGAATTGAACTAAAAAAATAAAAAAAACAAAAAGTAATCTTTTTCCTAAAAGATTACACCAAAAATATATTTTATATATTGGATTCACTCGTTTTTACGTACATATTATTCTTTCATAAAAATCAAATTAATACAAAAATATTTTCTCTATATTATTATATGTAAATACATATACGTAGATACGAACAACCAATTTACCTACTTCCATAAGTATTGCATTGGCAATACACCGTACTTGGGGGTGTTCCGGTCCAATTTACGTGTATAATTAAAAACAAAATAAAGGCAAAAATAGATAAACACTTTCAATAAGCACGAATTCGAGAAATACGAACTATTAAGTGGACAGAAAGGCGGCTTTGCTATAAAATGCAAGCCTAAAGGAAACAGGTAATTAAGAGCTTAGCGCCACCTCATTCCCCCCGTTCACTAGTAAGTATTTCAACAAGGAAGGCTTGTTGGGGGTTTTTCCGCCCAATTAGTACATATATATTATACTTTCTTGTGGTTTTCACTATTGAACCTCGGAAGAGATAATCTATTCTTTTCCAAAGTCGACCGAGAGCTCCTCTCTCATTCCTCGTGTTGAGTTGCATGCGCACTCGAGCGCGTGTACATATACCTATTGGTGTACCACTTCCTCCCAAAAGGAAGAGAAACAAGAACAAAGGCGTCCATCAAGCCGATGACGAGTATCGTGCTTTCGACAACTTAAACGAAGCCATGGACAATAGACCATTGATTGAGATTCTCCAATCCAATGTGGATGGGAATGCGGATGCCATAGTCAGTCCCGACATAGCCGCCAATAATTTTGAGCTTAAGACATGTGTGATACAAATGGTTTCTACCATACCTTTCTTAAGGAGACCTATGGATGACCCTCATGACCATATCAAGAGATTCTTATCCATTTGTAATACCATTGATATAATGGGGTACCTTCATAGGCAATTAAGTTAATCTTATTCCCTTTATCCTTGGAGGGAAATGCTAGGATTTGGCTAGACAAACAACCCTCTAATAGCATTCTCACTTGGGAGTACTTGAAAAAGAAATTTGTGAATAAGTTCTTTCCACCTTCACGAACCACCGCATTGAGAAACCAAATCATAGGCTTTCAACAAAAGAGATACCAAATGATTGTGGTAAATTACACCTCTTGTTTAGGAAAACAAAATAGGGTAAATGAGCGGTAAGTATTAAGTGATGATTTAGGAAAATCAAGCACTAATGACACTTATGATATGAAAGTTCGTTTCCCAAGGAGGTATATGTGTGTGACTAAAATGTAGCAAGATTTGAGATTAATATTGGTTAGAAGGGGATGAGAAAAGAGAATGACGAAGGCGTGAAATTAATTACTACTAAGACTTAACGTAAAACCGTAAAATAAGCTAAAATAAAAATTAATTCTAAAAGTTACCAAAAATTCACCAAAAATCAAAATAAATAAGCTAAGAGTTTACCAATGATCAAAAATTTTTCAAACCTTTTAAATAATTAAATATTCAATTTTTAAATGCTAATTAAAGCCCTAAAAATCAAATAAATTATCAAAAAGCCCAAATAAAGATTTTTCAATTGGTAAACCTCTAAAATGACCTAAAAAGATTAAAAACTATTTTTAGAAAATTTAAAACTAATAAAAACTATTTAAAATGATTTAAAAACTATAAAAACTTAAAATAATTATAAAAATTAATCTAAAGATGATAAAATTGTTCTAAAATTTGCAAAATTCCTATTTTAATGTATTTAAGCTAAAAAAATGTAAACAGTTGAAAAATGTGAAATTTGAAAAATAATAATAAAATAATATTAAAAATCCAAAAATTATAGAAAATTCTAAAAACTTGCAAACTAGTTTATTTTAACCTAAATAAACAGAAAATGAAAGTGAAATGACCAGAATAACCCTATTGGGCCCTCAAATGGGCCAAAACCAAAAACAGTCCACTTAAATGGGCTTTTTAGCCCAAAAAGTCAAACTTGGCCCAATTGACTTGGAAAAGCCCAGTCTGACTCAAAATTCAATTCTAAACACAAAACTCTAAAGGCCCAAAAGCTGAAAGTGAGCTTATCACAACTTATTAAGCAAACAGCTTATCCTTATTGGGCCAATAAGCCCATTAAGCAATAAGCTAATGCCATAAGCTCTAATTTGACACACAACCTTCTTTTGGGATGCTTAAGAGATATTTAAAAAGAAATTTTGAAAAAGCACACTCAATAAGCCAGAAATAAGCAAAGTACAATTTCACTAAAAGACAAAATAGTCGGGTTTGAGATATAGGGCACCTCAGAACTTGATTCAACTTGCAAAATGTCACAAATGAACTCAATAAGCCAAATCCATCAACAAAATTCCAATAAGCAAAAACAATAAGCCAGAATGAACCAATAAGCACTTATGAAAAAGTTAATTAAGTTGGTTTTCTAGTCAAACCCTAAAGTCAACCCACCAAATGCTCCAGTATGAACAAATGGGTCAAATAATGAGAACCTATTACAAAATCCAAGTTGTTGCTGGTTAAAATAAGCTATTATAGCTTATTGATAAGCTGAAACCCAATTAACACTAGCAGTGGCTAGCAGCAAGGGAAAGGAGTTCCCACTGCTTTGACTATTTGACCAAGCGTTTTTAGAGAGATTTAGTTGGATTCAATTGGATACAATGGCACCCTTGTGATCAGTGAATCACAAGGAGTCAATATCAACAAGAAAATCAAAATTTGGTTCACACAATAAGCCCAGATTAATCAAACAGTCACCAGATATTGCTCAGACATGGAAAATAAGTAGTTATGCACAAATAAGCAGATATAACATGAATACGCCAACCAAATTCAACAGGATGCATACACAAGCTATATAAACTATGAATAAGCACAATCAAACTTATTTAAATCACTGACTCAAAGTATAGAACAAGATCAAAGCAGATTAAAGTTACTGATATGAACTACAAGTACTCATGCACACTTTGCTGATCTAATTGACCACAGATCCAAATTCAGGCACTCAAATCTCTTTCCCTGGTGATATTAACTAGGTTTAATCACTTGTTAGCCCTAGTATATGATTAGATCTAGGTGTCCCTTAAACCTAAGCCAAATCTATCAAGTAAACAAGATTTTATAGCCCTATTTAGAATCTAGGTGTTTCAAACCACAAAATATGCAAATAAGTGACCAAGTATATCAGATACACATGTACCAACAGATAAAAACACAAAACCAACACTCAACAAACCACAAATCCTACTTATGCAGTTAACCTAAACACCCCTTAATAACCTGTTTTGACAAGTTTTCAAAGGATTATCAAGATTTAACCCACAAATCAAGCTAACAACTCCTCAGTAACATCAAACCAACACAAGTAAACCAGATTCAACCACAAAATCACAGATTCAAGAACAATCAAACAAAATCACAAATATTTAGAAAATAAAGGAGAAAATGAAAAAGGAGAAGGGTGCAAACCTCCAAGACCTACATCCAGGCCCTGGATTGTTTGAGCTGAGGTACTAGCAGAACAAGTAACAGCTTCCAATGCTGCTAAGATGAACAAACAATAAAGTGAGATCAAATAACCAAGACTTTCTGATTTTTGAAACACAAGCCTTATCAATTAAAACCTTGCCTCAAAAACCTTCAAACATTAAAATGGAACTCAGAATTAGGATATTCTAACACCAACTTTTAATAAACAAGAACAAGATTTCATAAATTTCTGAAAATCAAATTTTATTAACTTAAAAAGGGATTACAAAGATTGATAGCCTAAAACTGGAACAAAGGACTCTCACAGGTTGAGGTCTCATTTTATAAGCAATGCCAAGCTAACACTATTCACAAACCCTAGAAGTGAATTTCCTATAATGTCCTTGAGGTCTTCTAGACGATTCTTGGTTATGAGCTGTCCAAAATGATCCTGAGTGTTCATTTTAGCTTTGTGATGAAGCAATGACTCTCAGCTGTTGATTTGGCCACGTTGGATAACTTGGAGGTGAAGTTGTTCTCTGATTGGTTGAAAGGGAATTGGGGGTGGGGTCCATAGTGAGTGGGAGTGAGGTTTTTGGTGTGGGATGTGTTTCTGTGCGTGTGAATTAAGCGTGGGTAAGGGTAATTGCTTTTTACCCTTTGTTTAAGTTGATGGTAATTCTGGGTGGATGAACATGAACAGTGGTAAGTTTTGATCCGAAAAAGGTGGGTTGATGTGTTTGGCGCGTGTTTGTGTATATTTGAACTTTGGGAAATGGCAATAGCAGCCCTTGTGTTTTGGGAAATATGGTAAAACAAGTTTTCAGCTAACAAAACACGTTTTCCTTTGTTAATGAAGTTCCATTCTTTACACATTTGGCACAAAACTTTTCCAAAAGGTTTCAAAGGGTTGTTTTTGCCATTTTTGGATATTTGAGGGACTGATCTTGGACATTCTTGATCTTCAAATGTCTTCAATGTAACTTTGACTTCATGAGGGACCATTGTTGACAAATTAGATTTCATGAGGGACTAATCTTGCCAATTCTTCAAAGTTGAAGGACCATTTGTGTAATTTTGACAAACTTAAGGGACCAAACTTGTAATTATGAATTCACAAGGGTTTTAAGTGTCATTTCTTCATTCATTAAGGATCAATCTTGCATATCTTCAAGTCTTCAAGGGTAAATGTTGGATAAATCATGATCTAGGGCCCGGTTCTTTGTACGGCTTCGTTTCTCGTGTCTTGTTTCTTGTGATCTTTTGTCTTTTTCACGATATACATACCTGAAATACACAAGTAAACAAACACAAGCATATATATGGTATTTTATGACATTTTTGTGCATTTAAAGCCCGAAAAGAACGATGAGATCATGTATAAATGCCATCTCATCACTCCCCCATACTAAGCCATTGTCGTGCCCTCACGCAATGCTAGAATAAAGTATCTAAGCATCACCAAAGTTCAATTTTATTAACCTTTATTGAAGAGTAAAAGACTTGCAACAATACTATGAAGATGTGTAAAGACATAATGTATGATTTTCATCACAAATGTGACTTTAGGGTCAAAGAATAGAAACAAGTCACAATGCTAACACTACTCATACGTCCAAATTGTGTAATACTTTTTTCCCCGCAATCCTAGTTATTATAAAAGGAAATGGGTTACTAGCATTTTTTAACTATTTGTCATGGATCACAAGTGATTCATATTGACTTATTTGAGTAGTTATTAGTCCGAAAGCAAAGTAGCACGATTTAATCGATAGTTAGCTGAAGGACAAAATCTTTTAAAACGGCTTCTCGTGTATCTCCATAAGTTCATATCTTGGCATAAATCGTTTCACGATTTGAGACCTTTCTCGGACCGATATTTGGCATGTATTTCATACTTCAAATCTTGGGAAGACGTTCTTGAAATTATGGTCTTCTCTTCATAAATTTGGAATTTCTTCACTTGACGTTTTTTCAGAGATTCTTCATATTAGGACCACGACTTCATCATTTTTCTTCAATCTTTACGTTGGACTTTGATATACAACGATCCGCCTCCTTTTCGGACTTGGATATATTTATCCTCATACCTTGTAAGGGTCTTTTCGGATAGACTTTCTCCATGATCTTTAGGGGAGTAATTGCTTTTTGTCGTATGTCTCGATCCTTCATATTGATTTAGGAATAATGATACTTCACATCATCTTGGATCTTTAGCAACAAAATAGGGTTCCTCATGCCTTGTTAGGGCCTTTTTGGATGATCACCAATCTTCGCGTCCCGCTTCAATAAGTTATGCCTTGGCTATGAACTCCATTCAACCCCGAGCAACTTTTAAACGATCTTGCGCTAGAGGCTAAGTAACCTTTCAAATCGTACGACCTTACTTATTGCAATTATTTTTATTCCTAATGCATTGATCTTATGGGAAGAAAAAGCCACAATTAAAAACATATGAGTTTTTGAAAGAACATTTTCATGTTCTACGTTTAGCATGATCACTTGTCTAACTCTATCATCTCTCGTTCTTCACTATATAAAGACCTCTAATTAAAGAGACTCGTGAATACATAGCCATGCAAGTCAAAATTAAGCCAAATTTGGATTAGCTTCCATTAAGACTATATCAAATCAAAGTTTTGGGTTTTCAAGCCACCTATAGTATCTTGCACTTTCTTGGACTTTTTAAGCTTAGACAATGCATTTTATAGTTCCCTTGATAAGTGACTTTCTAGGATCAATTATAGGAACTTGCAAAAAGTTCTTGTTCTTAACCCGAATGAGCTAAGACTTTCGCGTTTTAAAGTTCCCTATATAAAAGTCTAGCAAAACTTGAATTGAGCGGGTTAAGGAATGCAAATGGTTCCAAATGCCCATCAAGTCAAAAATTAGCTCTTATTCAACCCATCGGAAAATATACATTCGTGTCTTAAAAACACTTATGAAAACTAAAAAAAATTTAAAATTTGGCCATTTTTAGCCTTATTAGCAACAAAAACAAAACATTAAAAGTTGGAAAGCGTGAGGGCTTAGCAAAGCAAGTATCTATTCACCCCCCATACTAAAAGTAAACATTGTCCTCAATGTTTCGAGTCTAAAGGTGGAACACCCCCATACTAGAGACGAAGAATCGAATGCTTAGGATCTAGCATGGAAAGGGTGATCAACAATATATCTAAAGCTTTTTATTAATTATGCTAAAAGATAATTGTTAGAACAATAAAGGATATGTCATGGATTCGTGAAAAACTTCTTCAAGCAAACGATGGAGGCTCACGTAAACGAACACGGGAGTCTTCAATCGTAGATGATGATGATGATCTAGATAACACAATCACAAACAACCACGAGACAACGAGTTGGAAGGGTACAAGTCCCCTTATTAGTGAATAGTAAGCATAAAAGGATAAGCATGGGATCTCCCACATGAGGCACCTCGTTTTTGATTACCGAGTCATGAGCTCGACTCGATCCCCTCAAGATGTGAACATTTAGGGAAAATAATGGTATGGTCAATTTTTGGTGGGGCTTACATGATAAACAAGGCCCAAAAAGCAACCGGTATTAAGGACTAAGTCCTTCGATGGTGCACAATACCGGGATCGAAGATGGCGTCTTCGTTTTCATTGGATAAACAAATCAACGCCACTTCATCATGTGTCAATACAAACCCAAAGGGTTTAAAGAAAATAGATGCGAAGAAATAGAAGGGTGGGACAATTGGTAAGATAAACTTTTGAGCTACTCGAGGTAGACTCGCACCAAGCAAATATATATAGTTTCCATTTATTGCATCAGTGGAAGACCGAGATTTCCCTTTAAAATCTTTTCCATTTTTATCTTTAAAACTCTCCTTATGAAAACCCTTTTTGATTATGTCGAAAATATTTGGTGTTTATAAGACGATGTTAGTCACACTAAAAATTCTCACATTTGAAAACCGTTTTGGTTTTGGTGGTGATAAGTTCTCAAAACGTTTATCGACAAAGAAAACCTCCCCATCAGGGTCAACATATTCTTCATCCGAAGGATCTTCCGTAGAAACCGGCAACGTATCAACACTTTTCAAGAATGAATGTTCGATGTGAGGTGAAGGATTTTTCGATTCAAGTATTGACGGTTTCTTCTTTGTAGGCTTTACACTCATAACCTCCACCGGCGGAGGAAATGGTAAATTGTTTTTGGCGACATTTCCTAAAACTCTTGGTGAAAATTCTTTGCAAACGACTTTGGTTGAATTACCATGGTTTAAAGTTGCAATAGAATAGACATGAGAAAGATTGGAGTTTTGTGTTGCATTGATTACAAGTTCTTCCTCATTGAAACAAAGGGTGATTTTTCGAGCATGAACATCGATAAGTGCTCTTGATGTATCCAAAAATGAACGACCCAAAATGAGAGGAACTTTTTGATCGATAGGAATGTCTACAACGATAAAGTCAACGGGATAGTAAAACTTTCCGACTTTAACGAAAACGTCCTCGGCTACTCCACATGCTAAAATCGTAGAATGATCGGCCATCTCGATAGACATGTTCGAAGGAATAAGAGCCGGAAGCGAAAATGATTTGAAAATCTCAAGAGGCATTAAATTAATACTAGCACCAAGATCGGCCAAGGCGTAGCATTCTTCCATATCTTGAATTGCACACGGAATCAAAAATTTACCGGGATCACCGACTTTTTGTGGTATGCGGCTAAGAAAAACCGATGAAAAACTAGACGATTGTTGTAACTTCTCTTTGTTGTTTAGCATACTTTTGAAGTTTGCGACGAATCGAGGCATCATGATAAGAGCGTCGGCAAAACTTATGTTAAAATGTATATCACGAAACATTTTCATAAATAGCTCAAATTGATAATTATTCCGTTCTTGTGCCTTTTCCTTGTTACGTCTCGAAGGGTAAGGTAAGGGTGGTGTGGGTTGGACATTAGGCAACGGCCTTGGAATCTCAGGTTCCATGATTGGTATTGGTTCAACCGTAGGTGTGGTTTGAGCGGTACTTCGTGGGATTGTAATGTGCTCCTTTTCGACCATCACCTCGGGTTCTTTCTCGATTTCCTTCTCCGTAGAAGTACTTGGACGAGAGATTGGTTCCTTGAAAGTTTTACCACTTCGTGTAGTAATAACCTTCATTTCTCCCCTCGGGTTGTTAATGGTATCACTAGGAAGACCACCCGAGGAAGAGCGTTTACACATGATTGCTTCAAACATTTTTGCCATTCGGTCCTCAAATTTTGATTGCCTAGCATCCGCTTTTAACAATTCTTGCTTAATCTCATGTTGTCCTTGTTCCATCTTTTGTTGATTTTGTTGAAGACGTTGGACATTTCCTTCCATTTTATTTGCATGAGTTTTAAGTTCATTAGCAAGTTCGTTTTTAAGCTCGTTTTTCAACTCGGATCTTAAGCTAATCATCTCACGTTGCATGTTATCAAATTTAGCATCATTTGCTTTAGCATAATCCAAAAATTCTCCTTGAAGATTTTTAGTGTGAGCATTTTGAAAACCTTGTGTAGTGTTTTGAAAATCACGGTTTTGGTTTTGATTAGTGACTTGTCCATTCCCACTTTGATAATTCCCCTTGTTGTAGTTACGTGATTTGCCTTGGTAATTACCACCTTGGTTGTTGTTTCGATAGTTATTAGCATTTTGATTTGGTGGAGCTTGATTTGGGCGGGAACCTTGGCCGTTTAGGTTGTAAGTTCCCGTTGCTACATAAGAACTCGAAGTGTTACCATCCGCGGTAATGCACTCAGAAAGATCATGAGCTCCACCACAAGACAAACAACTCTTAGCAACCGTTTTAACCGAAGCGGAATTTGAAGCTTCTTGAGCTTTCCAATGAGACATAAGATTAACAAATCTATCAAAAAACCGATTTTCCTCATTAGCTTCATCATGTAAGGCATTAATGCTACGAGACGATGACAACGATGACGAACCCAAATTGGCAACACTCAGTGTGTTACGAGGGTTATAAACCTTAGATCTATTCTCGATAATCTTTAAAGCTTCATCGGTCGTTTTGCACAAAAAATTACCACCCGCGGCGGCATTCAAGTAATCTCGTTCATGATCATTAAGCCCATTATAAAAAGTAACAATTTGATGCAATTCCGAAAAATCATGGTGTGGACATTCATGTAACATTTCTTTAAAGCGTTCCCATGCCATTGAAAAACTTTCATTATTTCTTTGAACAAATCTTGAAATCTCATTTTTCAAATGTGTTGTTTTAGATGGTGGAAAAAACTTGTTCACAAACTTAGAAACGAGATCACCCCATGTCAAAATCGAATTTGGCGGTTCTTTCTCAAGCCAAATTTTAGCGGGTCCATCTAACGAGTATGGAAACAACATCATCTTAATGGCGTCATGTGGAACATCCTTAAACTTGCTAGTAGCGGTGAGACGATTAAAATTCCTAATGTGATAATGCGGGTTGTCTTTCTCATGACCTCTAAACTTATTTGCTTGCAACATCGACATCAAACCCGTCTTAATCTCGAAATTCTCCGCAAGGATAGCGGGAATCACAATGGCCTCTCCAAAACCCTCGGTGGGTGCTTGAAGCAACTCCATCATAGTACGATTAGCCATGATGACTTCTTGTTCTACAATAGGTTCAACAATTGGAGGTTGTTCTTCAATCAACGTCTCTTGATTGGCTTGCTTTTGAAGACGTTTACGAGCTCGTTTTGCTTGATTACGAGTGATCCTAAACTTCACGAAGAATGGGAGGTGAGCAAAGAAGATTCTTTTTGGGTGTTTTGTGAATTTTCAATTTTTTTTGTGTTTTTGATTGTTTTTAAAAAAAAAATTTATTTTGTTGTATCTTCGTAGACAACAATCTACCAAATCTCTCCTCGAATCAAACTCTTGATTAAAGAAGCCTCAAAGGAATGAAAACGATCACGTGGAGTGAACGCCTTCGAATGAGTTTAGAACTTTGGTGAAAACCAAATTGTTCAAGAGGGTTTAATCACAAAGAAAACAAGCAAATATATTATACGTAATAATACTTTGGGCGGCAAAACCCTCGATTAGCCTTCAATCTCAAAATACTCACAAGCAAGCGGGGAAACGAGGCGGCGCGAAGCACTTAAGAGCCTTTTTCCTTAGGGTATATTTTATAATACCCGCCTTATACCCACCTTATAGTTCGTATTTTTCAAAATCGAGCTTCACGAAAGTATTTATCTATTTTGCCTTTTTCTTTTTGTTTGAGATTTGAATGAAATAATTAGGAGATCAAATCCAATTAAGGTTGTGTTTTCCGACTTTTGGAGATACTTTGTATTAATTGTGATACTTAATACAATATAGTAACAATAATTTCACAAGAAAAACCAATAAAATCAATAATACGTGTTAGTAGAGTTCTACTAATACAAATACTTTTTATGGTTAATATTAAAAACAACAAGACAAATTAATCACGACACACCTCCCCGGCAGCGGCGCCAAAATGATTGTGGTAAATTACACCTCTTGTTTAGGAAAACAAAAGAGGGTAAATGAGCGGTAAGTATTAAGTGATGATTTAGGAAAATCAAGCACTAATGACCCTTATGATATGAAAGTTCGTTTCCCAATGAGGTATATGTGTGTGACTAAAATGTAGCAAGATTTGAGATTAATATTGGTTAGAAGGGGATGAGAAAAGAGAATGACGAAGACGTGAAATTAATTACTATTAAGACTTAACGTAAAACCGTAAAATAAGCTAAAATAAAAATTAATTCTAAAAATTACCAAAAATTCACCAAAAATCAAAATAAATAAGCTAAGAGTTTACCAATGATCAAAACTTTTTCAAACCTTTTAAATAATTAAATATTCAATTTTTAAATGCTAATTAAAGCCCTAAAAATCAAATAAATTATCAAAAAGCCCAAATAAAGATTTTTCAATTGTTAAACCTCTAAAATGACCTAAAAAGATTAAAAACTATTTTTAGAAAATTTAAAACTAATAAAAACTATTTAAAATGATTTAAAAACTATAAAAACTTAAAATAATTATAAAAATTAATCTAAAGATGATAAAATTATTCTAAAAGTTGCAAAATTCCTATTTTAATGTATTTAAGCTAAAAAAATGTAAAAAGTTGAAAAATGTGAAATTTGAAAAATAATAATAAAATAATATTAAAAATCCTAAAATTATAAAAAATTCTAAAAACTTGAAAACTAGTTTATTTTAACCTAAATAAACAGAAAATGAAAGTGAAAATGACCAGAATACCCCTATTGGGCCCTCAAATGGGCCAAAACCAAAAACAGTCTACTTAAATGGGCTTTTTATCCCAAAAAGTCAAACTTGGCCCAATTGACTTGGAAAAGCCCAATCTGACTCAAAATTCAATTCTAAACACAAAACTCTAAAGGCCCAAAAGCTGAAAGTGAGCTTATCACAGCTTATTAAGCAAACAGCTTATCCTTATTGGGCCAATAAGCCCATTAAGCAATAAGCTAATGCCATAAGCTCCAATTTGACACACAACCTTCTTTTGGGATGCTTAAGAGATCTGTAAAAAGAAATTTTGAAAAAGAACACTCAATAAGCCAGAAATAAGCAAAGTACAATTTTACTAAAAGACAAAATAGTCGGGTTTGAGATATAGGGCACCTCAGAACTTGATTCAACTTGCAAAATGTCACAAATGAACTCAATAAGCCAAATCAATCAACAAAATTCCAATAAGCAAAACCAATAAGCCAGAATGAACCAATAAGCACTTATGAAAAAGTCAATTAAGTTGGTTTTCTAGTCAAACCCTAAAGTCAACCCACCAAATGCTCCAGTATGAACAAATGGGTCAAATAATGAGAACCTATTACAAAATCCAAGTTTTTGCTGGTTAAAATAAGCTATTATAGCTTATTGATAAGCTGAAACCCAATTAACACTAGCAGTGGCTAGCAGCAGGGGAAAGGAGTTCCCACTGCTTTGACTATTTGTCCAAGCTTTTTTAGAGAGATTTAGTTGGATTCAATTGGAAACAATGGCACCCTTGTGATCAGTGAATCACAAGGAGTCAATATCAACAAGAAAATCACAATTTGGTTCACACAATAAGCCCAGATTAATCAAACAGTCACCAGATATTGCTCAGACATGGAAAATAAGCAGTTACACACAAATAAGCAGATATAGCATGAATAAGCCAACCAAATTCAACAGGATGCATACACAAGCTATATAAACTATGAATAAGCACAATCAAACTTATTTCAATCACTGACTCAAAGTATAGAACAAGATCAAAGCAGATTAAAGTTACTGATATGAACTACAAGTACTCATGCACACTTTGCTGATCTAATTGACCACAGATCCAAATTCAGGCACTCAAATCTCTTTCCCTGGTGATATTAACTAGGTTTAATCACTTGTTAGCCCTAGTCTATGATTAGATCTAGGTGTCCCTTAAACCTAAGCCAAATCTATCAAGTAAACAAGATTTTATAGCCCTATTTAGAATCTAGGTGTTTCAAACCACAAAATATGCAAATAAGTGACCAAGTATATCAGATACACATGTACCAACAGATAAAAACACAAAACCAACACTCAACAAACCACAAATCCTGCTTATGCAGTTAACCCAAACACCCCTTAATAACCTGTTTTGACAAGTTTTCAAAGGATTATTAAGATTTAACCCACAAATCAAGCTAACAACTCCTCAATAACATTAAACCAACACAAGTAAACCAGATTCAACCACAAAATCATAGATTCAAGAACAATCAAACAAAATCACAAATATTCAGAAAATAAAGGAGAAAATGAAAAAGGAGAAGGGTGCAAACCTCCAAGACCTACATCCATGCCCTAGATTGTTTGAGCTTAGGTACTAGCATAACAAGTACCAGCTTCCAATGCTGCTAAGATGAACAAACAATAAAGTGAGATCAAATAACCAAGATGTAGAAACTAGAAGGGGGGGAGGGGGGTTGAATAGTTTCTCTTCGATTGGTGACCAAATTAAAATTACTTTCAATTTGGCTTGTATCAAAACTATCTTTTACTTGAGGCTAAGTTGCATAATGATTAGGTTCAATTGAAATGCACTAGCAAAGATAATAAGTAAGTTTAATGATAATGAAATAAGTAAAGAGTAAGGAAGGAGACAACCTAGTGGGAAGACACCAAGATTTATAGTGGTTCGACAACGAGGCTCTATCCTCGTTTCTACTCCACTCCTCGAGTACACCTACTCGAGATTTCCACTATATCCACAAGCTCCCTTCTCGATGGAGAAAACCTTACATCGTTGCTTACATTATTTTCTGACACTAAGCTAAATGTCGAGACCTAATCTTTAGCTAGGACCAATCTACCCGACGTTGCCTACTTCACAATTTAACGACACAAGGCTAGATGTCGGGTTCTAATCTTAAGGTAGAACCAATCTTCACGACGTTGCCTACTTCACCATTTTACGACACAAGGCTAGATGTCGAGTTCTAATCGAAAGCTAGAACCAATCTTCACGACTCTTCACTTTGAAGCTAAGTGAGAACTTCACACAACACAACTACTAATCACTTTAAAGTTTAGTGAGAACTCACAAGACACAACCACATCACTTTATAGTTTAGTGAGAACTCCTAATCAAATCTATTACAACTCAACTAGACTTATCCAAGTACACACATGTAGCTTGGATTTACACAACACAAATCCAAGCAAACACATATGCAGTGGATGTACACAACAAATCCAAGTATCCACAAATAACTTGGATGAACACAACTAGTCCAAGTATTCATAAATACATTGGATTGACCTAAAACAAAAAGGGTATCATGATGAATATTACTAGCTCATAGATTCATCTTTATCACAACACTAGTGAGTGAGTGATCTTCTCATTGGACATGGTAAAGGAGGGGATCAAGAGGATAATCATATGTAAACATCCTTAACAATTTAAGTGATCATTTACTAATGATTATGCTATAGAAAATAGAAAGAGGGCTGAGAAAAACGTCCAAGAGGCTTACTGGAAAATGAGATTTGACCCACAATTTAAAGGAGACAAAGTTACAACGGATCTATATCGGCTACTGTGGGCGGTACCTTATCTCACACCGTGGTACCATATCGCTAAGGTACCGCGTAGGTACTTAAGGTACCGCCACTAGACTCCGCTCCGTTTTTTGTCTTTTAGTGGGGTGGGAATATCTGAGGTATTTGAACCCTTCAAAGGATATTCTAACAGCATTTGGAATATGCCATTTTCAAATTTTCATTTTCCATTTTAATAAAACATTTTCTAAAAAAGAAAGTTTATTAAAAATTCTTTTGTCTTGTTAACAAAAGTGAGTTTTAAGGATAATTATTTTGATGATCACTAAGTATGATTAAAAAAGGTTAGTGATATGATTATTACCTTGATGATAGTGTTAGTTAAATAATTCATTTTGTGTTTTACACTAAATGTGTTGTATGGTTTGTTGTGATCAAAACTAAGAAAGATTAGTTAACACTAATAATGTTTTTAGGCATCACTTGCATTAACAATCTCCCCCTTTTTGATTACGACAAACGATAAACTCATTTACGTAGAAACACAAACTATGGAATTATTAACTAGTTTATCACTATCATTTCTCCCCCTTTGTCGTAGCAAAAAGGTTAGCATAAGTCTTTGAAGAACATCGAACTTTGCTAGTAGCTCCCCCTTGGTGGTTGCTCCCCCTTGCTTGGGGCACCAAGTTTGTGAGCTAAGGTGACATGCTACACAAAGGTTAGTAGAAAGGAAACAAACACCAATGTATATATGATCACTACCTACTAAGTAACTTGAGAGGGAGAAAGAGAAGAAATCTCAAATTAGAAGCAAGTATTTTGCTAAGTATGTCCAAAGAGGTAATTGACAAAATCAAACTTCAATCCAATGAAGATGATAAGCTTGTCAATGGGTTAAAGCTTTAGAATTAATGGAATCACCCATAAGCAATTGTAAAAAATTAACCAAGATCAACTCAAAATAGAACTAATGAAATAGCACACAAATAACACAAAGGTTACATAAAAAATACAACAAAGAAGATAGTCATACACATAGTATGAGTATCTAAAACAATAAATATGGAAAATAAACCACTAAGCATAAGCTAGTCTAATAGTGATATTTTCCAAGATTGCTAAAAATAAAATAAACTAAAAAGACGACGATGCATCATTCGAAGTTTTGTCCACCGGAACGAAAACTTTAATAGGAGGTCGAGTGAGGAGGAATTCAAGAAAATTTAACTTCTCATACACATGAGCAAGTTCAGTTTGTTGAAATCGGCAACAATCACACGAGGATCCATGATGCAACACAAAATCGTTTGATGGGGGTATGGCATCAAACTTAGGGTTTGGTGGTGGTGGGGTAAAGGGTTTGGGAGTGTTTTCACAATGCCTTTTGAGGTTTGGGAAGGTTGAAAGGTCATTGAGTTGAGGGGTATTGAAGGATTGTGGTGGTGGTGGAACATTTTCTTTTGCTCCGGTGATGGGGTTTATGGTGTAAGTCTCATTCCAATACTTGATTGGAGAGAAGGTAGGGTTTTTGGGTGGTTTGGACGAAGATGGTTCATTCTTCTTAACCCAAACGGGTCGAACCGAGATTTTTGGTTTCTTTGAAAGCTTGGATGAGGATGCTTTGGGTGAGAGGGGTTGTGACAAAGAAGTGTCAAGGTTAGGAATGTAGGAGTTAGGCATTGTGAGAGTGTGAGAATGATATCTCAAGGTTATGTGAGAATAAATTCTCAAGGTTGGGAAGGTGTGAGAATGAAATCTCAAGGTTGGGGTATAAGTAAAATGTAATCAAGGTAAGAATTTGAATACAAAATGTGTAGTGTCAAGGAATGTTTAGTCAATTTGAGTAAACAAGGAATCTTGACTGGGAATAGGGTTTTAAAAGTTTTGACCAAAAAATTGTCAAAAGCCACTTTCTGGCCGCGGTACCTTATAGGGGTCGGCGGTTCCATATCACTAAGGAACCGCGGGTCTTTAAGGAACCGCGTCCAGTGGACTTTAAACCATGTTTTTCCTGGGTTTTGGGAAAACTAAGACTTTTTCAAAAAGTTGCAAATCTTGGAATTTTACCTCTATTAGAACCAAAATATGCTAGGGTTGCATAAAGCAACACATTCACAAAGAATGTCTTGACAAAGGGTGACAAAATAATTTAGATATCATTTTGAACCAATTTTAGTCAAGTTTAGGGGTTGTGATAGATTTAGGTTCAGTTTTAATTTCAAATTAAAGTTGATTAGTGTGCACAAAAGGATAGAATCACACAAAGCTAAATCCATAAGTCAACAACATGAAACATTCATTAATGAGGAAAGTACAAAGATAAATAAAGACTAACTAATACATAGCTAGCTTAATATTAAATCTAGATAAGTAGTTTTCTTAGGCTTGGTTTTGTTGAAAACTCTTATTAAAAGAAATCCATCATTCTTCTCCTAGGAGGAGGCATGGAGAACAAGGCAAGCAAGAAGTCTTTCAAACCCCTATGTAGTCCATACATATCCATCCTTAGGTTATGGATGATGTAGTGGTTGTAGAGACAACATGGACATCTAGGACCATGAGTTTGTTGAAACCCAAAGTAAGGATCACCAAATAGGAGGGAAAGAGGGACACCCAAAATTGGGATGTTTGAGTTGGGTGGAGGTGGAGGAGGCAAGTTCTCCAAGGGTGATGTGGGTGAAAGTGGAGGCATGTTCCCCAAAGGGGAAATAGGTGAGTGTGGAGGTAAATCCTCCAAGGTTGGTGAAATGGGTGAGTTGTGAGGGGTAAATGGTGAAGTCACCAAAGTGTCATCAAAGTCATTTCCAAAAGGAATGCTTTGGATTGGTTGAGGTTGTGTGGTCACTTCCACGGGTGCACTTGGAGTTAAGGGTGAAGAAAGCTCATTCATTCTTGAGTTGAATGAAGAGGAGGTAGAACCAATGGAGTGGTTAGTACCATGGGTGGATGAAGAAATGAGGATAAGAGCATTCTCATTCTTAGGTGTGTGGAGAGGTGGGGAGTTAGGCTTAGCTACCTTAACCCTTATTTTGAGTGTTTTCCTTGGGGTGGAGGTCTTAGAAGTGTTTGAAGTTTTGGTACACACCATGGTTGATTAGGGTGGTTTAAGGTTTAGGAAAGTATGTTTGATGTGTGAAGAACATGGCAAACAAGGTGGGTTTAAATGGGTGAGGGGATGATCCAAACTAGTAATGGGTTAAAATCATTTTATGTGAATAATGAATTTAGGTAACCTAGTTTAGGAAATGTGCAATTTATTACTGGAAATCATGCAAGGTTTACACAAAATTAAGAAAACAGTGTAAAGCAAAGATGCTGTCGTGCACAGTGACCGGCGGTTCCTTATCTAGGACTGGCGGTACCTTATCGTTAAGGAACCGCGGGTCGATATGGAACCGCGACCAGAAGGTTTTCAAAAATTTCCCATTCCAGTTTTTGATAAACCCAGATTTTTCCCAAAAGTTTCACAAGCCAAAGTTAACAATAGATCATAATCTAATAAGCTAACTATCATAAGCCATGCACAAAGCTATGTAAAACACAAACATTATTGCATAAGCAACATTAAGGATCAAAATAAATAGTAATCCAAGCATGCAACACAAGTTAATAAACAACAAAACCAAAGTGTTAATAACCAAAAGTTTAACTATCAAATCCAAACTTTGACATAACTTCAAAGTCTTCACCTCCTTTTCTTTCCTAAACCCTTGATCATCTTTCCCAAATACTTGAACCCTTTTCTTGACTCCACTCGGTGTTCATGTAATTCTCCCCGAGTTCTAAGATTCTCACGATAAAGATGCTCCATATTGAGATCTTCAGGAACATCACTAGAAGGGTGAGGAGGAGGAGCTAAGTCTTCAAAATCATCCTCGAACTGATTTGAGAATTGATGGGAGTTACTCGAAGAGTCAAAATGAGAACTAGGACCGATGCCATCACTATCACTTGGTGGCATATCGGTGTCCTCCTCATCCGGCTCTTGATGGTCGGATTTTCTCGAACCACGGTCACTTCTTGGCTTTCGTTGATACGCCTCTTGAATAGGCAACATAACCCGTTGAACCGGGTGAAAGCGAGAAAGATCGAGTTGAGGAAAATCTTGACCAACCCTTCTAAAGAGGCGAGTAAGAAGCATAGCATAAGGGAGGTTTGTTTTGGGTTTGGAAAGAGCATAATTTATTCGTCGAGCGATGTAATATGCAAGATTGTACTTGGTGGAAGTAAACAGGCAAAACAACATATGCCCCATGCAAGCCGGGATATGATCTCGGTTCCCACCAAGACATAACACATTTTCCCTAAGGATGTTTGCCCATTGGAGCATGTAATCCTTAAGGTCGCTTGAGAGCACTTCATACCTATTCACATTTCACACAATTGTATGAAGGCTTCTCACAACGTTTCCACTACGCTCTTTCGTGATGATTTCAAGGATGAAATTTAGATCAACTTCGGTGGTGTCATTTGGAGGTTTATCGTTTGACTCCAAGAGAGCATCTAGTCTCCACTTATCCGTGAAACGACAAGTGCCTTCAAATGGCACACCAAGAATATCACCAAAGTCATCGAGGGAATATTGAATGATTTGACCATTCAACAAGAAACGAATAAAGATTTGGTCGTTGATTTCAAGCATGGAGTAAGTACTAAAGAACTCAAGAAGGAACAAGGGATAAATTACCTCGTCTATGTAAAGCAAACAATCAAACCCAATAAGCTCGAACATAGAGTTGATATAATTATCTCCCGCTATTCTTGAATCTACAATCCTACCCTCATGGAAACAACGAGAGGAAAGGGATGGAAAAGCGTTTTGGAGTTGAGGGGAAACAAAGGTTTGAGAGATGTCGGGCATATAATCTCTAGTGAATTGATGATCTTTCTGATATTGAGAAGGCATGATTAAGTACCTAAATACAAACACAAGACAATATTTCTCCAATCACTCCTATGAAAAATAAAAAGGAAAACGAAAAATGAAAATGTGTTATATCAATTTCTTGACAAACATAGGATTGAATCCATATCATTTTCATGTTCACAGTGTGTTTATTCCATCATTAACCAAGAACACATGATCTATGTAAGATCAACAATGGATTAGAACATTGGTTTTTCAAAACAAGGTTTTTAGGTAAGCATTAACAATGTCATTACCTACTTGTTCATGGGTTCATCTCAAATCCATCATTCAACCAAAATCATTTAGCCTAAATTCGGATTTGTTCTACACGTGGGTTTTAGTGAAATCTTAATGAATATCAACCTAAGGAATCATAGTAAAATAACCATGTCAACCCACATTCCTATTAAGGTTTTAATTCAATTTCAATTTTAAAAATCCCGAATTATGAAAGGATGAACCCTAGAATAAAATAGATAAAATTGAAAGAAAATACTTATAATTAATTGATGTTAGATGAAGGATGAGTGAAACCCAAAACTTGGAATCAATTAATTTGAGTGATTGAAGGTTTTAGAAGCTTCAACAATGGTGGAAAAGGTAAAACCCGTCGGCTGTGTGTTTTTGGGAGAGAGAGAGTTTGGTTTGAAAAAGAATAAAAAACTCAAACTGGCACTCTGACAAAAGTTACTGCCCGCGGTACCTTATCGATAAGGAACCGCGGGTTTGAGCCGCGGAGATAAGGAACCGCCCACAGAGGCAGGTTTTTATCTCTGAAAACACCAAATTTTGAAAAGTTTTTCTAAAATACTTAAAATTAAATCATGAGCCTTTTGGAATTTCATTGGATCATCATAACACTAAGCAATATGCCTTAATGAAGGATTACGAGTTAAATCAAGATCGAAAAGAACCGAAACGGACAAACGACTACTCGTAGCAAAACGACTAAGTGGAGAGAAGTCAAGAGAAGTGAATCAAGACTAGGATCAATGCTCAAGGGATTAATGACAATCTTCAAGTAGTTGTAACGAAGTGCTTGTGTCATATATAGTGGTTTAAGACGTGCCTTTCCGGTGAAACGATAAACGGCTTTGGTATTGAATAAGCACAAAGCAATTATTCAAGTATAGACTAAGATCACTTCTAATAATAGTCTTAGTCTAAACTAAAATATGAGCAAGGTATTAATTCACTTTCTCTCCCACAAAGGGCCTACTAACCGTATGGGTGCAAACCATGGAAATCATGCTTGATACTTTAAGCTTCTACTAACTCACTCTACATCACCATAGTGAGTCAAGTATCCAAGCAATGAAGGTTTGAGAGGATAAAAGAAAAGAAACACAAACCACAAATAAATGTCAAGGCAAGGATGCCGAGAACAAGCACATAGTCAAGTAATGATAAAAGGAATGATCAAAGGGCGTGTGGAAGAACGAAAGCGTACCTTGGCCACAAAGAGCAATTCATGAGGGAGTAAGTGCTATGCCCAATCAATGACTATGATGAGTACTAAGTCTTCAAGGACTACTATCATTCCCAATCATCTTGGTATCATCATTCAAAGATGTTAAAGATCAATGAAGATGATTCTTCTAAAAGTGCAAGTAACTCAATCCATAACCAATTAATTGATTGATCTTCATGAGTACCTACACAAAGCAAGATGCAAACTAGTAGATACATTTCAAGAGTATATATAAAATGCATAAAGGCTAATAATCTTAAGTGGGATGCAATATTATCAATTAAAAGACCTATTTTCAAAGAAAACATAGTTTTGACCAAAGAGAAACTTTAGTACAACTAGACCTTCTAATTTGAGGAGACAATGGATTGATCCAAGTTTCAAAGTACAATATACTTCAAAGATCTTGAGTGACCATCGCTCTGATACCAATTGTAGAAACTAGAAGGGGGGGGGGGGGGGGGGGTTGAATAGTTTCTCTTCGATTGGTGACCAAATTAAAATTACTTTTAATTTGGCTTGTATCAAAACTATCTTTTACTTGAGGCTAAGTTGCATAATGATTAGGTTCAATTGAAATGCACTAGCAAAGATAATAAGTAAGTATAATGATAATGAAATAAGTAAAGAGTAAGGAAGGAGACAACCTAGTGGGAAGACACCAAGATTTATAGTGATTCGACAACGAGGCTCTATCCTCGTTTCTACTCCACTCCTCGAGTACACCTACTCGAGATTTCCACTATATCCACAAGCTCCCTTCTCGGCGGAGAAAACCTTACATCGTTGCTTACATTATTTTCCGACACTAAGCTAAATGTCGAGACCTAATCTTTAGCTAGGACCAATCTACACGACGTTGCCTACTTCACAATTTAACGACACAAGGCTAGATGTCGGGATCTAATCTTAAGGTAGAACCAATCTTCACGACATTGCCTACTTCACCATTTTACGACACAAGGCTAGATGTCGAGTTCTAATCGAAAGCTAGAACCAATCTTCACGACTCTTCACTTTGAAGCTAAGTGAGAACTTCACACAACACAACTATTAATCACTTTAAAGTTTAGTGAGAACTCACAAGACACAACCACATCACTTTATAGTTTAGTGAGAACTCCTAATCAAATCTATTACAAATCAACTAGACTTATCCAAGTACACACATGTAGCTTGGATTTACACAACACAAATCCAAGCAAACACATATGCAATGGATGTACACAACAAATCCAAGTATCCACAAATAACTTGGATGAACACAACTAGTCCAAGTATTCATAAATACATTGGATTGACCTAAAACATAAAGGGAATCATGATGAATATGACTAGCTCATAGATTCATCTTTATCACAACACTAGTGAGTGAGTGATCTTCTCATTGGACATGGTAAAGGAGGGGATCAAGAGGATAATCATATGTAAACATCCTTAACAATTTAAGTGATCATTTACTAATGATTATGCTATAGAAAATAGAAAGAGGGCTGAGAAAAACGTCCAAGAGGCTTACTGGAAAATGAGATTTGACCCACTATTTAAAGGAGACAAAGTTACAATGGATCTATAACGGCTACTGTGTGCGGTACCTTATCTTACCCCCGCGGTACCATATCGCTAAGGTACCGCGTAGGTACTTAAGGTACCGCCACTAGACTCCGCTCCGTTTTTTGTCTTTTAGTGGGGTGGGAATATCTGAGGTATTTGAACCCTTCAAAGGATATTCTAACAGCATTTGGAATATGCCATTTTCAAATTTTCATTTTCCATTTTAATAAAACATTTTCTAAAAAAGAAAGTTTATTAAAAGGTCTTATGTCTTATTAACAAAAGTGAGTTTTAAGGATAATCATTTTGATGATCACTAAGTACGATTAAGAAAGGTTAGTGATATGATTATTACCTTGATGATAGTGTTAGTTAAATAATTCATTTTGTGTTTTACACTAAATGTGTTGTATGGTTTGTTGTGATCAAAACTAAGAAAGATTAGTTAACACTAATAATGTTTTTAGGCATCACTTGCATTAACACAAGACTTTCTGATTTTTGAAACACATGCCTTATCAATTAAAACCTTGCCTCAAAAAACCTTCAAACATTAAAATGGAACTCAGAATTAGGCTATTCTAACACCAACTTTTAATAAACAAGAACAAGATTTCATAAATTTCTGAAAATCAAATTTTATTAACTGAAAAAGGGATTACAAAGATTGATAGCCTAAAACTGGAACAAAGGGACTCTCACAGGTTGAGGTCTCCTTTTATAGGCAATGCCAAGCTAACACTATTCACAAACCCTAGAAGGGAATTTCCTATAATGTCCTTGAGGTCTTCTAGACGATTCTTGGTTATGAGCTGTACAAAATGATCCTGAGTGTTCATTTTAGCTTTGTGATGAAGCAATGACTCTCAGCTGTTGATTCGGCCACGTTAGATAACATGGAGGTGAAGATGTTCTCTGATTGGTTGAAAGGGAATTGGGGGTGGGGTCCATAGTGAGTGGGAGTGAGGGTTTTTGGTGTGGGATGTGTTTCTGTGCGTGTGAATTAAGCATGGGTAAGGGTAATTGCTTTTTACCCTTTGTTTAAGTTGATGGTAATTCTGGGTGGACGAACATGAACAGTGGTAAGTTTTGATCCAAAAAAGGTCGGTTGATGTGTTTGGCGCGTGTTTGTGTATATTTGAACTTTAGGAAATGGCAATAGCAGCCCTTGTGTTTTGGGAAATATGGTAAAACAAGTTTTCAGCTAACAAAACACGTTTTCCTTTGTTAATGAAGTTCCATTCTTTACACATTTGGCACAAAACTTTTCCAAAAGGTTTCAAAGGGTTGTTTTTGCCATTTTTGGATATTTGAGGGACTGATCTTGGACATTCTTGATCTTCAAAGGTCTTCAATGTAAATTTGACTTCATGAGGGACCATTGTTGACAAATTAGATTTCATGAGGGACTAATCTTGCCAATTCTTCAAAGTTGAAGGACCATTTGTGTAATTTTGACAAACTTAAGGGACCAAACTTGTAATTATGAATTCACAAGGGTTTTAAGTGTCATTTCTTCATTCATTAAGGATCAATCTTGCATATCTTTAAGTCTTCAAGGGTAAATGTTGGATAAATCATGATCTAGGGCCCGGTTCTTTGTACGACTTCGTTTCTCGTGTCTTGTTTCTTGTGATCTTTTGTCTTTTTCACGATATCCATACCTGAAATACACAAGTAAACAAACACAAGCATATATATGTTATTTTATGACATTTTTGTGCATTTAAAACTCGAAAAGAATGATGAGATCATGTATAAATGACATCTCATCACCAAACCTTTAGTGAAGCTTGGGAAGAGTTCAAAGAGTTGTTAAGAAAGTGCCCAAACCATGCTTTGTGAAGGTCTACGTAATCATTAGCCTATTCTATATGATGTATTTGATGGATTAAGATGGTTGATTAATTGATAAACATGAAGAAGATGAGATGAAAGAGATGATGGAGTAGAGAGAGAAAGGAGAGAAAAGGGGAAAATTAGAGAGAGAAAGTGAAAATGAAATTATGATTAAGTGAAATGAACAATCAACAACCCCTCCAAACATGCTAGGAGGGGATATATATAGCCCACCCTACATGTGGGCTATATGGACTATACATAAACTAAATGGATCACGAGCCCATTACATAATTATCGTTGAAGCGACCGATCCTTCATAAATACGTAAAACGTATTTCCAACAATCTCCCCCTAAGGGAGGTTGCTCCAAGAAACAAAGTTCTAAATAGTCTATAACTCGTGATCTATGCTAACTAAGATGTGACCGAGACTTTATTGGGAAAAACGTATTTCCAACAATCTCCCCCTAAGGGAGGTCACATCTTTTTACAAAATCTTAAACCTAGCATCTATGCTTGAGTCTTCGATCTTGTTCTTGGGAATATGCTTGATGTGATCTTTGACTTTAGTCTTGAGCATGTTTCCTTGCCTTGACCTTGTGCATTCTTCACTTGTGATATTTGCCTCTTCGTGACTTCATGTTCCACATACATATACTTTTAAATTCTTGAAAGCTTCAGAGTTTGATACAACGGAAGACTTGACCTTCGGGCTTTCTTGAATTTGTTGAAGTACTAATTGTATGTAGTATAAGCATGTGGTGACGACTTCTTCTGGATTGTACGCCGCAATGCCACCTTCTTGTTACGCTGCATAAGACAGTTAGCAACAAACAATATACACGGATGAAATGGCCTTGAACATTTCATTCTAATTCGGTAGCATTTTACCTCCGGTCGGTGAAGACCGTTGGACGATATTAAATATCGTACTTGTGGCAGGTAGTTTCAATAAAGAACCTCCTTGACAAGATTTCGCGGGTAAACCCGTTCTCTTTACTCGACCGTCCAAAGCTGACTGCGAACGTAAAGAGTGAATCATTTGGATAATATTATCCGCATGATTTGAAGCCGTCAATTCATGTTCCTGGAACAAGTGAAGTTCAATTAAGAACCGCATCATCGTTGCTTTCCAGTTGTCACTAGCTTGATTCATATAGAATCTTGCAAGTTACCTACCAAGTGCTGTTTGATGTTAACACTAGAAGGATTTCCATTCGTCACTGTAAATACTTAATAGTATTACTCTGAATGTTCTGGCAAGATCACAAAGATATTGCGTAGAGGCCTGGAACGTGTTTAAATTCATTTAAGAATTAAACCACTGTTGCTTTCCAGTTATCACAAGTTTGATTCATAAAGAATCGCACAAGTCACCTACCATGAGCTTTTTGATATTCGCTCAAGAAGGATTTCCATCTTCATTGTAAATACTTTCGTATTACTCCGATGTTTAGGCAAGATCATGAAGATTTTGCGTAGGACTCTTAAGATCTTTCTTACTTTTCATAGTGTGTGAAAAAACAAGGAAATATGAAAGCGTGTCCTAATGAGATATTTGATGATCTCAAATGGCTCTAGACTCGATCGTGCATTTTGGATTTTAGTGATCGGAGGCTGGAGAGGAGTGCCACCTTTTCAATACCAATTTATTCGGAGTGAATAAACCAATAGATAATGTGTTGATCTCCGTGTGATTAAAACAAATACCTTTTGAGAGATATTTGAGTTAGCTGGGAAGGGTTGTGCATTGCATCACTGGGTCCATGATGTCTTTCTTCAGTATCAAGAATCATTAAAAATGATCTCAATAGTATATGAGTTGACCCGGTTTCTGCCTAAGGTTGTAAGGAGGGTTTCTTTCTTTACACCCTTTATCTTTACAATTCTTTTTCATTCTTCAACCCCTTCAATGCTTACCAATACGTCATCACTAGCACCTTGTTGTGATTGTTCCAGTGCTAACTTAAGTACTTGGTCGGCATTCAGCTACGTTCACAATCTTTCTCCATCTTTCCTAAGGACTACTATTTCTAGCTATGGAATGTCCTTGGGAAGATTCCTCCGGTTCTAGAGGAATCATTGGACTTTAACCTATCCTACCATCCTTATGTCACCACAATCTTCATCATCGTGAATAGAGATGTTTTGGGTAAGTGTATGTCACCATGAAATCCATTTTGAAGTGCAAATCCATTTTGCTCCCCCTTAACATATGCCACGATATTCGAAAACATTTCGCACATGTCGGGATGAGCCAGCACGTTAAGTCAAACCATTTATGATTGATCATATCCCATATTAAATCACATTTTCTCCCCCATATTAAAAATATTAACCCAATCAATGTTTTTAATATCAACTGATTTAATAGTATTTTAAGAAAATTTGGGAAGAAAAATGCAAATCCAATTATCTTCATAAATTACACAAGCTCCCCCTCAAATTAATGAGGGTGTACTTGAAACGTAAATTAAATACCTTTTAAACACAAGTGTAATGTATTTATCACGTGCAAAGATCATATATGATAATGAATTCACAAGATTAGCAATTTACGAGGTTGGACCTGAATGATGAAGAACATCATATGAAAGAAGCACATGGTTCTTGTTCACGAATGTTGGTCTTCCTCGTAACTTCTGAAGTTATCTCTTGACTCCATGTGTATGATTGATATCGTTGTCTTAACACCAATATGTGAACTTGGCACTCTCGGCATCAAAAATTCTGAATGCTGGACAAATGCTCCCCCTCAATTGTTGACCCGTGTTCTATTGAAAGAGCTGTAGTCACCGTTTGAGTAGTCGCATCGTCGAGTATGTAGATATCAATTATAAGTTGCTACGGTTTGTGGAGATGATAACTTCGGATTCTGAAGTCAAAGCTTTCCGGTGAAAAGCTTGACTTCAAAGTGAAAAGCGGGTTACTATCGGAAATAATAGCAAACCATAATGGAGCATGTTTTAAATCTTTTAAACTTCTGCTCGAACTTTATTTACAACCCCGTGTCATTATTGAATGACATTTCTAGGTTCGTAAATATTATCGATTCCAGAAGACATGCTCTTTTTATCAAAACATTTTTGAACACACAATTTTGAAAGATTTAGAAAAACCTTTTGAGAAATTCTTGAAAAATTGTGTTCAAAGTTTTGAAAACCAATTACTTGAGCTTAAGATTTGGAATATCTTAGGAAAGCTCAAGTCTGAGAAGTTGTAAACTTCTCGTTGTTAAGGATAAGTTTATCATCGGCGATAAACTTTCCTTTTATCTGAAGAACGAGTCCTAAGCTGACATTTACTTAGAAGTCGTGTACACGAGCTTAAAACCTTTGAATGGTTTAAATGTAAGCTCGTGTCCGAGAAAATTTAATTTCTCGTTGTAAGGATAAGTTTATCATCGGCGATAAACTTTCCTTTATTTGAAGCACGGGTTACCATCTGATATTTAATGATAAACCATATACACGAGCTTAAAACCTTTGAATGGTTTTAGGATAAGCTCGTGTCCAAGAAAACTTAATTTCTTGTTAAGAGGGTAAGTTATCGTTGAGTAGATAAACTTCCCTGTCTCTGAAGTCCGGGTCGTCGTCTGTCATTTAACGAGGAGCCAATAGTGCATGAGCTTAAAAACTTGGAATGTTTTTGATATAAGCTCATGCCCGAGAAAAATTAATTTCTCGTTATAAGGATAAGTTTATCATCGGCGATAAACTTTCCTTTCTTTGGAGATCGAGTTATAGTCTGTAATGTGACTATAAGTCCTTGTGCATGAGCTTAAAAACGTGGAATGTTTTTAACATAAGCTCATGCCCGAGAAAAATGAATTTCTCGTTTTTAGGATAAGTCATCATCGGGATGAACTTTCATGTCTTTTGAAATCGAGTTACAGTCTGTTATGTGACTGTAAGTCCTTGTGAGCTTTAACCATGAATCCCCTGAGATACTAGTTTCTCTGATATCTGCTTCTTCAGAAACCAAACTCTGAGAGTGTCCTTAGTTGAACGGTATACAACGATTGGACCGCTTCGTTCTTTCGGAACATCAACTTTGGTACCTGCATTCTCATTAGGAGTTTGTATACTTTTGCATGGGTTAGAGATATCTATTTTAGAAGCACGTGGGGGTTCACAGTTGGCTTTACTTGTGTCAGAGGTGGCCTGAGGGGATGATTCACTTGTCTTAGTTGGCAAACGTTTCCTTTTATAGAAAACCTTAAGTTCAGGCTTAAGTGATGTATCATCCTTTGCAATTTCCTCCCTAGTAGTCTTCGTAGAATCAGAGACTATCCTAGTTAAAGGGCACTCGTTTCCTGCAAGAGTGAAAGTTCTACCAGTGGGGCGCCACATTTTACCAATGGGTTTGATTTTAGCGACCCACTGGGATTTAAGTCTAGCACGGGAGTTCACCTCATTTAGCAATTTTTTGATACAAGAGTCATGATTTGCCGTAAAGACACATTTTCTACATGTTTTACAGGTAGCACATTTAATGTCCGAGTAATTCCTAGATGATTGATCGATGCTCCTAGGAGATGACATGCTACGGTTAGCAATGTTGGGTAATCTAGAAGGCATGTAACTAGGATTGACATTGCTATCTCTTACATGTGTCTTTTGCATGACTTCCCTTAGACCAGATTTATGGCCAACGTCATCTGAACTAGTTTTAGACGTGGTCTTGGTATTTTTAGGGAAACTAGAGGAAATCATATGATTTGGTCTTGCTAAAGCTGGAGTGATCACATAGGGCCTAGTTGCTGGAGTGTCTGGTCTAGAAAGATGAACCAAATCAACTTGGGAGGCAACCCGTGGTCTCGAGGATTGTGGTCGCTCGGATCTAAATGCAGTAGGTTGTCTGACAATCGGTTGTCTGACGAACTGATTTGTAGGCGATTTCCCCAAGATTGATGGTTTTTCAAACTTAGTGTCCACACTAGGTCCTCTATTTTTCCTTAACTCGTTTTTCAACGCAGCTATAGCAAATACCTTTTCCTGAACTTGGGCTTTTAACGTTTCATTTTCTTTGAGCAAGTTATCTTGGGATGCCAACTTAGATTCAAGCAGTTGAATTTGTTTCAAAAGATTATCCTTTTCAGCTTTAGAATCTAGAACAGTTTGATCCAATTTTCTTTCAAGAACAACGTTTGACTTTTCAAGTTTTTCAAAGTATGTTTCAAATTTGTCCGTTTTCTTAGAAAATTCAAGTTTGGCATCCTCAAGATCTTTTGATTGCCGAGCTACGATCGTTTCGAGCTCTTTAATCTTGGAATCAGAATCAGTTAACGAGGCAGTTGTAAAGCATTTATCATGATGTACTATAGCATTTTGAACACTCTCTCCCCCATTATGACTCACATCGGATGAATCAGAAGTGGTATTTCTATCACTCTTTTCCATCCCATGTTTGTCATAATTAGGTTCAGAATGCTCAATATGCGGCATGTCATCAGCATATACATCATAAACAACATTACATTGTACCATGATTGCAGGCGCTTCGTCATAAACGGGTAAGGTGTCAGCAAAAGAGATCTCGTGAACAGTCCCTGATGTGCTACTGGTATCATGTTGTCCTTCTAATTCCGTGCTCTTGCCATTGTTAGGCTCCAAGTTGTCAACCGTATCACCAGTTTCCTCTTGCATTGAAGAGTCTTGCACTCCATTATCATACCCTTGCTGAAGTCGAGATCTTTCATAAATCGAAGACGAGACCGATGTCATGAGATTCAAAATTGTATCACGGAAGACTCGAAACTCGGTATGTGTATCTCGAAGAAATGATTGGCAAATCACTCAACTTTCAGGCTTGATGATATTGAATTGGAGGAAAGGCGTGAGTTGTGTCACAAGAGCCTTATAGGCAAGTGCTGATGCAGAGTGATTAAAGTTGTTATGGTTGAGTTGCTCGGCGAGTTGGGTCAAAGTGGTAAAGATAGAGTCGATGAATATATGACGATCTTGTCCAAAGATTGTCACAAATTCGCTCCCTCCTTGAATCCGTGAAAGAGTAACTAGATGATATTGAAGCATTTGAAATGAATTTATACCACTTTCTCTAGCTTTGACGTGCATTAGATGCAAGTCTCCCTCTTTAAGTGTCGAATTTAACGATTCCATTGAAAATCGAGGAAAAATGATGTGGATGTTGTAGTTTTCAGAATTTGATAATTCGATTCGGCTCAAAAGATGTTGTCGACTCAAACGATTATGAATTAAACCCGATCAAAAATGCCGTCACGTTGACGCGACACTTTGTCGTCAAATCCGGCCACAAGAACTATTTTTCACGTTAATACTTTTAAGAATACCCGCCTCAACACGGTTTGTCAAAAATTAATAAACAAAATATTACTAAAGTAAAAATATAAAAGTGACAAAAATACAAAATAAATGTAAATAAAACTTTGGACTTAATCTTAAATATACATAAAAAGAAATGTAACCAAAATGTAGATATTTCGTTTTCTAAAAAAAATAAAAAAAATATTATAACGATTCTCAAAAAATACGTGTCCCCAAAATTCGTGTAACCAAAATAAATTTACTTAATTAAAAAAAAATCAGATATATTTTTTGAAATAGTCAATACGTGTCCCAAAAAAAATCACAGTTGCCAAAAACGTGGCACATAGTTATAGAAACTTTGTAATTAAATAAATAATTATAACTATTTGGCCTCGTTTCCTCCTTCCCCTTGTTTTTTCCGTCTCAATAAAATAATAAACACCTCACCTCCCACAACGCTCCTTTTTCTTTGACTTTATCTCTCTCTCTCTCAAACTAAATAACGCAAATCAAAAACTCATCTATGGCTTCTCAAAACAAAAAATCAAGCCTGCTCCTATTCTTTACCCAAATCACACCTTCAACCTTCTGATATCCGAATCTCATGCATCAACAAACGCAACCCACGAACATACCTAAGATTTTTGGCTTCAAGATCTATCAAAATGGATCTCGGGTAGGTGTTTTAATTTGATTGCATGTGTGAGTCTTGATCTATCATCTGTCTGAGTCTTTCTGTCAATGTCTAGATAGAGGTCGAGTGGTCGTGTAATTAATGAGGGTGATGAGGGTGAGTGGGTTGAGTCTGTTTGTTGGGTGGGTGGAAATTGATTTTCGAGAGTCTAGGGTGGGTCGAGAGAGGTTCTTGTTTTGTTGAGATGTTGGTCGAGTGATGTTCGAGGGGGTTTGGGTTTGATGTTCTGGGTGTGATGGGCTTTGAGTCGAGAGTGGTGTGTAGAGTCTGATGAGATATTGTGTGAGTTGTCAGTCGAGTGTTGTGGAGGGGTGTCAGATTGGTGTCCGTTAAGTTTGAATTGTCTTCATTTGGAAGTGTCATTCGTTCGGAAGATTTCGTTCGGAAGAGTTCCGAATCAGAAGAGTTCCGAATCGGAAGAGTTCCGAATCGGAAGAGTTCCGAATCGGAAGTTTTTGAATCGGAAGTTTTCGAATCGGAAGTTTTCGTTCACCCGGAAGTATTCTTTCACTCGGAAGTATTCTTTCACCCGGAACTTTATTTCACTCGGAAGTATTCTTTCACCCGGAACTTTCTCGTCCGGAACTTTGATGAGTTGAAAAATAGATGGGACAGATTTTAGACAGATATGATGGAACTTTGGACAGTTTGTTGGGACTGAGTTGGACAATTAGATTTGGACAAAATTGATAGTTGACCAAGAATTGACGGAAACCCAGATAGAAAACTTGATAAAGGAAAATCAAAAAAAAAACTGATTAAAAAGTTTATATAAAAAAAAACTGATTAAAAAAATAAAAAGGATAAAATTGATAAAAAATTTAGAAAACTAATAATAGAAAAATTAAAGTGGAAACTGATTAAAAAATAAAAAAGGATAAAATTGATAAAAAAAAATTTAGAAATTGATAAAATTGATAGATTAAAAAACAAGAAAAAAAATACAAACTTTTTATAGAAATTGATGATAAACCAAAAAAAAAAATTTGTGATTTTTATATAAAATAAGTAAATCAAACTTTTTATAGAAATTTGTGATTAAATTTGTGATTAAAAACAATAAAAAATACAAACTTTTTATAAAAACACAAACTTTTTATGTACAAACTTTTTATGATCTAAAACATAAAAACACAAACTTTATATATAAAAAATACAAACTTTTTAATATAAAAGCATGATTAAATCAAAAACCCACCAAAATCAAACAGAAATAAAAGTAAGAATAAACCAATCAAACCTTGGCTCTTGATACCAATTGAAGGTCTACGAAATCATTGGCCTATTCTATGTGATTGATTTGATGGATTGATATGGTTGATTAATTAGATAAATATGAAAGAGATGAAGGAAGGAGATGAGGGAGTAGAGAGAGAAAGGAGAGAAAATGGAAGAATAGAGAGAGAAAGTGAAAATGAAATTATGATTAAGTGAAATGAACAATCAACAACCCCTCCTAACATGCTAGGAGGGGATATATATAGCCCACCCTACATGTGGGCTATATGGACTATACATAAACTAAATGGATCACGAGCCCATTACATAATTATCGTTGGAGCGACCGATCCTTCATAAATACGTAAAACGTATTTCCAACACTTTGGATCAAGTTCACCAAATTAACACCTTCTACAATGGTTTCAGACCTCACCATCAAGATTCCGTTAATTCGGCCGTGAGTGGCAACATTCTTGCTAAGTCTATTCAAGATGCATGGGATATCATTGAGACAAAATCCATGGTGCAACGCAATAGGGATAGAGAAGAGGTGGGACAAGTTGTGAAAGGGAGTGCTACTAAATAAAGTGATGAACAAATCCTTCAAAAGTTTAACCAATCCCATGACATGTTCCAAGAGTTTATGAAACTTCAATTGAACAACCCTTCTACCAACAATGTCAATGCCATCACCCTATCTTGTGAGACATGTGGAGGCCCTCACTCATACTTGCATTGTGATAAAGTTCAAAACTTTAAAGGAGAACTCTATTCTTATAATGATGATGGAAGAGAACACTTTAAACCCAATATCAATCCTAATCACCTTTCATACAAGTCCAAAAATTACCTTGCTCCACCGAGTTTCCCTCCTCAACAACCCACCCAAAACCAACCAAACAATCCACAATTGCTCAGTAGAAACCAAGGGCCAAGAGGAAATTATCAAGGGAATAACATCAATAGAGGGCCTATAACTTTCAAAACCAATCAAACAACTTTCATGGAAATTACCAAGGGTTTAACCAACCACCTCCACCTTTCCACAACCATGGATACAATCAAGGGAATGGGAAAAATGAAACCATTGAGCTACTTCATAAGATGAATCAAGAGAATGAAAGAAGGATCCGTGTGAGTGAAAGAAGAACTCAAGATCTATTGAGGGCCATGCAAGAGGAGACAAACAAGAAATTTATGTTTCTCTTAAATCAAAGACCTTAAGGTGCTTTACCCTCCAACACTCAAATCAATCTAAGGGCAAATGTAAATCCAATCACTACAAGAAGTGGGAAAAAAACCATGGAACCTTCCATTCCTCCTACACATCCTTTGGTGACTTCTACCACGGTTCCTCCTTGTGACAAGCCTACACCTTCTAATTCTACACCTTCCAATCCTACACCTACTAATCCTTCACCTTCTACACCTATCAATGAAGAAACCCAAGAAGAGAGTCCTTCAACACCCTCTACTCAACCTTCACCCAAACCTAATCTACCATATCCTTCTAGGTTGAGAAAAGAGAAGCGTAAGAACAAAGATGACATTCAAGTGTCCAACTTCTTGAGGATGTTTAAGCAATTGAATATCAACATATCTTTTGCGGAGGCTTTAGCTTACATGCCCAAGTTTGCAAAAATGTTTAGGTACCTTCTCTCTAACAAAGAAAAATTGATTGATATGCCTAACACTTCATTGAACGAGAATTATTCCGCGGTGTTGTTGAAGACTTTACCTATCAAACTTGGTGATCCGGGTCGGTTCTTAATTCCATGTAATTTCCCGGGGGTTGAGAAGTGCATGGCACTTACGGATCTTGGTGATAGCATAAATTTGATGCCTTTGTCGGTTTGGAAACAAATCTCTCTTCCCGAGCTTACACCTACTAGGATGACACTCGAGTTAGCAAACCATTCAATAGCTTATCCGGTGGGGATTGCGGAAGTTGTTTTTGTAGGAGTTGATAAGTTCACATTCCCCACGGATTTTGTAGTTGTTGACTATGATATGGACCTTAGAGTTCCCCTCATTGTAGGAAAACCTTTCTTAAGGACCGGTCGCACTCTTATTGATGTGGCGGAAGGGGTACTCATTATGAGGGTAGAGGATGAGAAAGTTGTATTTAAGATGGGAAAACTAACTAAGAAATCTCAAGGTTGTGAAACCGTTAACATTATGGATGTTCTTAATGAAGTATGTGATGAACACTTTCATGAGGATTGTAAGAGTAGTAATGAGGACATTCCACATGTTGAGACCATAGTTTCCATTGCCCCTTGATACAAGAGATTTTGTATGGGTTCAATTAAGTTCTCGTTATCTTCTCGAATTGATTTCCGGTTCAAAGTGCGACTCAGTTGTTCTTGGTGGAAAAGAAATAGAATGGTTATCGTAGTCTACACTAATTAAAAACAAAGACTTGAAACATTAAAAATAAAATAAAGACGGTAAAAAGAAATACTGAAAGATAAAAACTTGACGGGAAATTAATGACGAGAAAAACGTGACGAGAAATAAAAAGGCAAACTTAAAAGTAAATAAGGTAAACTAAAATTAAATGCAAGTAAATTAAAAGTGCGACTAAGTAAGAGGCGGGAAAAATAAAGTTTAAAATTCATAAACATAAAATAAACTAAAACTGAAATTACAAAACTAAGAAAAGGTGCTCATTCAGAAAAACACATTCATCCGGAATAAAGTCTTTCATTCGTAATAATAGGCTTCATCCGGAATAATCCTTTATTCGGAATAATAGGCTTCATCCAGAATAAATTGCTTCATTCGGAATAATCCTTTATTCGGAATCAAAGGCTTCATCCGGAATAATCCTTCATCCGGAATAATCCTTTATCCGGAATAAATGCCGATTCGGAATAAACAAGAAAAACGTTCATCCGGAATAAATTAAACAAAATGCTTCATCCGGAACATTCACTGATTCAGAACAAAAACACTGATTCGGAATAATTAAACTAGAAAGCTCATTCGGAACATTTCCTTGATCCGGAATAATAAACTAATTTGGAATAAAAGATTTGATTCGGAATGTTCCGAATGAGTTCCACTGATACGGAATAAAGGACTGATCCGGAATAAAGTGAAAGTAAATGCTGGTTCGGAATAAAAGAAATAAATGCCTGGTTCGGAACAATCTGGGCACATAAACAGTAGCGAAGAACAAGGAAGGAGAAGAGGACGAATTCAATCAAAACTAACCAAATCAAACCAAAATATTAAACTAAAATAACCACTAAACATCAACTAACAATAATCAATCAAAACAAATCACCAAAACTAACAAATTTAACCAAATCAATCAAAACCCACTTGATTGAAAACCATAAAAATAAGAGAACATAAACATAAAGATTAACATTAAGATCAAACAAGAAAGGTAGATGAGAGATTAACAATAAAGATAAAGATTCAATAACATAAAAAGAAACTTACTTGAATTTAAAGGAATTAAAGGTACATGACAAGGTAATTAAAGGTGCAAGTAATTAAAATGGAAGAGCATAGTTTGTCAAACTAGCCAACAAAAACAAATGGAATGAAATGAAAACTATATATAGGGGATTAGGGAGGTGCTTAGAGGAAGCTTCCTCCCCTCTTTCTTCTTTCTTTAATTTCATCATTAAGTCCTTAATCTTCTTAGTTCTTTGACTTTAATGACTTTTTTCGGGATTTCTTTGAACTCGTCTTGAAATTTCTTCATAAATAAGACTTGAGTTCTTCGCCTTTTAGTAAACTTCCGTCTTTTGACTTTTTCTTCGATAAATCTTCAGAATTGGTCTAGAACTTCCGTTCTTTTTGCACTCTTGATTTCTTGACTTCATCTTTTGTCTTTTTCTTCGATAAAAGCCCGTGAATGCCCGTGTTTTCTCCCCTTTCACATTTTCGTCCTAAATCACAACAAAAACACAAACCACGCATAATTCCGACATTTACGACACAAAATACACGTTTTGGCTTGGTTATTATTGTAATTAAGTGGTAAAAGGATGGGTGTTTTCACACCGATCAAATCCCCTTCACTTGACCATTGCAATGTCCTCATGCAATGCATTAGTTATAAAGCACGTTTTACATTTTCCATCATAATCAATCCACATTGGCCTTTATTAAAGAGATAGAAAATAACGAAACAAGTAAATAAATCAAAAACATACCTTAGGGTTTTGAAAATGTCATGAATCATCATCATCCTCAAGTTTTCACTTTCTCCAAACCAAGCTTAAAAACGAGATCAGTGTTATTATAAGTTAGCAAACTAACACGAACTCATGTGGGCTAATTATTCACTTAGACTCCCTTATTCCTAGGTGTATCTCTTATATTTTATTGTTGTCTTGAATGATCACGAGGATGCATTGTTGACTTATTTCGATAGTTATTAAGGCTGAAAATAAAGTGGGACGATTTAATCAAAAGTTAGCTAAAGGACAAAATCTTTTAAAACTGCTTCTCGGGACCTCATAAAGTTCATATCTTGGCATAACTCGCTTCGCGATTTGAGACCTTTCTCGGACCGATATTTGGCAGCGACTTCATACTTCAAATCTTGAGAGACGTTCATGAAATAATGGTCTTCTCTTCATAATAGGAATTTCTTCACTTGAAATTTTGAGAGATTCTTCATACTTTGACCACGACTTCTTCATTTTTCTCCAATCTTTATTTGGGACTTTGATATACAACGATCCGCCTCCTTTTTGGACTTCGATCTATTTATCCTCATACCTTATTAGGGCCTTTTTGGACAGACTTCTCCATGATCTTTTGGGGAGTATTTGCTTTTCGTCGTGTGTCTCGATCCTTCATATTGATTTTTGATAAATGATTCTTCACATCACTTTTGGATCTTTAGCAACAAAATGTAACCCTCATGCCTTGTTAGGGCCTTTTCGGACTCGCCAATCTTCGCATCCCGCTTCAATAAGTTATGCCTTGGCTATGAACTCTAATCCATACCGAGCAACTTTTAAACGATCTTGTGCTAGAAGCTAAGTAACTTTTCAAATCGTACAACCTTATTTATTATAGATAAATTTATTAGCAAGCGATGGGAGAATAGGCTCATAATTAGCTCACATAAATTCACGAAAGAATACCAAACTTATAATTGACTCTATCATCTCTCAATCTCCACAATTTAAAATCTCCAGGAATGAGACTCGTGGATGCTTAGCCTATTAAATCAAAGTTTTGGGTTTTCGAGTCATCTATAAGATCTTGCAAACTCTTAGACTTTTTCAAGTTTAGAAATCGCATTTTAAGTTCCCTTGATAAACAACTCTCTAGGATCAGTTATAGGAACTTGCGAAAAGTTCTTGTTCTTAACCCGTGAGAGTTAAGACTTTCGCGTTTTATAGCTCCCTATATAAAAGCCTAGCAAAACTTGACTTACACACGTTAAGGATACTAGCTAGAGTAAACATAGATAAGTAAACTCGGGTTGAGTCAAAAGATTCACAACGTTTGAAAATTAAAACCACTTTATTAAAACTTTATCTAGCAAAGAAAGAAAATAACTATATAAAGGGAAAACTAATAGGCCAAAATAGATCAAAAAATTTGAAAAAAGTCGAAAAATTGATTTTCCGGTTAAAATGAAGACAAATACAAGGAAAAGACCACTTAACTTCGATAGAAGTCCCCCCTACACTTAATATAAACATTGTCCTCAATGTTTAAGCATGTGGGAGTAAGCTCCCCTACACTTAGGACATTGTGCACGTTGTTTAAATCTCGCTAAGGAAGAGACAACTAAAGAGATTCCTATTTTACTATTGAAGAATATAAAATAGAGAATCAAACGAGTTTAGGATAGAACCGGGAAGACGGGAACACGGAATCACGGGTCGTCAAAAGTCATCAAGAGTGTGTCTTTGAAGCTCTAATCACTGCACATGATAAGAAAGAAAACAAGAAACACCAACGGGGCTCCCCCTACACTTATGGTGAAAACAGGTAAAGATAGATAGATAATTAGGTTGCCTCCCAAAAAGCGCTTGTTTATATTAACCGAGTCACGAGCCTGACTCGTCCCCGAATTAAATGGTCCATGGGGAAGCCTCGAATGTAATACCGGGATCAAATACCTTGTCCACATTCCCGGTTGACATCAACAAAGGAGAGGCGGGGGGATAAGTCTTGAATGGGAGAAAGGTTCTTTCAACATACGAAAAGTATGTGAAACCGAGATCCACGGGAGGTGGGGTGGGTAAAGTAAGCACATTGTCATCCCTCAAAGGCAATGGATGTTGAGCACTCGGCAAAGCCGTAATGTTATAAATCATGAAATAGTGAATGTCACCTCCCGGGTCAAAGCACTCATCCTCTGTAATAGTGGCTAAAGGGGAGGATGAAAGGTGCTCGGGAGGGGGACTTGGGAAAATACCTTCCTGCAGCAAATTATCAAAAATAATATCCCCCTCCGTGTCATCATTATCAATACCCGGAGGTATTGAGTGAATGTCGATTTCTTCAAGCAATAGGTCATTATCTTCAACGAGAGGAATAGATGGAGGTAAAGACTCGGAAAGAGGAGGAGAAGTCAACTCTTCAATTTGAGCAATAAGAAGATGCACTTTCCGTAATCTGTCACGGAGAATCACGTCTTCCACCTCATCTTCAAGAGCAAGTTCATCGGTGAACTTCTCGTAAGCCGGAGAGAATAAATCGTCATCGCCCGCATCTCCTAGTGGAGATTGAGAGATTTCAAAAGTTAAATTCTCATAGCGTGGAGAAAAATCGTCATCATTAGGATCGACCTCTTCCGTAAGAGCAACGTCGTCCTCAGGCTTCATTGCAGTAGGCATGTCACAAACCGCATCATCAAAGAATTTGTCGAGACCAAAATCACTAATCTGACTCAATGAATCATCAGCCTTAGACGCATTAGGAATATCGAGAGTAGGAGCAGCAACTTCAGAAGATGGGTCGAGAGCGTAGACATCATCGTCGTCATCATCATCATAATAGTATTGAGCCACAAGAGGAGGGGTATAATCACTAAGATTAGATACTTTCTCTTGTTGCTGTTGCTGTCGCTTTTGTTCCTTCAATGCCTCGGTCAGTTGAATTAAGCCGTCATGAAGTTTCCAAAGAATGGCTTGTCTTTCTTCATTCAGAGTAGTGAATTGTTGTGCAATACGAATTCTCTGAGAGGATTGATGATTAAGGTTGGGGTGTGGGGGCTCACATTTATGAAAACCAGAATTATAGCACGGATGTGGCTCATAGTAAGTCATCGGTTGAGAAGAATTATAACATGGATTTGGTTCATAATAATCCATCGGTGAAGAAAAATGAGGACACAGATCTGGCTCATAATAATTTATTGGCTGACAATAAGAAGTATCATGAGGGCCCCCATAATTTTGGCAACATGGGTATGGAGAAAAACCCGGTGCTTCTTGTAGATATCTATTACCATTGTCATAATTGTAACCCAGTTCTTGCTCGCCATGAGGCGAGTGTCGAATTGGACATGAAACATGCCAATGAGAATCGCTTCCACAATAAATGCAAGGGGGACTAGGAGGTGGATTAGAAAAGGACGAATTAGTCGAGTTACACGATGGACAAAATCCAAATTGTGAATCGATGGAAATGGGAGGAAGGTCTCTTCCGCATTGCTCGCATGAACACCACACATGATTTGCCTCCATATAGTCGTCTCCAACACCCGACGCAATGGACATAAGAATCCATAAAGAAAAATAGATAAGCAAGAAGAATATTTTTGGTGCAAAACTTTGAAAAAGAAATGCTTTTTATGATTTTTCAAATGTTTTTGGGATTTTTTTGAAAATTTTTGACACGAAAAATAACGTTCACGAGTGAACGGATCCCAAAAGCCAACGCGTCTCTCACAAAAAACTGTTAATCTTCACGAAAAGAGCCGGCAGCGGCGCCATTTGATACAAGAGATTTTGTATGGGTTCAATTAAGTTCTCGGTATCTTCTCGAATTGATTTCCGGTTCAAAGTGCGACTCAGTTGTTCTTGGTGGAAAAGAAATAGAACGGTTATCGTAGTCTACACTAATTAAAAACAAAGACTTGAAACATTAAAAATAAAATAAAGACGTTAAAAAGAAATACTGAAAGATAAAAACTTGACGGAAAATTAATTACGAGAAATTAAAAACGTGACGAGAAATAAAAAGGAAAACTTAAAAGTAAATAAGGTAAACCAAAATTAAATGCAAGTAAATTAAAAGTGCGACTAAGTAAGAGGCGGGAAAAATAAAGTTTAAAATTCATAAACTTAAATTAAACTAAAACTGAAATTACAAAACTAAGAAAAAATGCTCATTCGGAAAAACACATTCATCCGGAATAAAGTCTTTCATTCGGAATAATAGGCTTCATCCGGAATAATCCTTTATTCGGAATAATAGGCTTCATCCGGAATAAATTGCTTCATTCGGAATAATCCTTTATTCGGAATCAAAGGCTTCATCCGGAATAATCCTTCATGCGGAATAATCCTTTATCCGGAATAAATGCCGATTCGGAATAAACAAGAAAAACGTTCATCCGGAATAAATGAAACAAAATGCTTCATCCGGAACATCCACTGATTCGGAACAAAAACACTGATTCGGAATAATAAAACTAGAAAGCTCATTCGGAACATTTCCTTGATCCGGAATAATAAACTGATTCGGAATAAAAGATTTGATTCGAAATGTTCCGAATGAGTTCCACTGATCCGGAATAAAGGACTGATCCGGAATAAAGTGAAAGTAAATGCTGGTTCGGAATAAAAGAAAGAAATGCTTCGTTCGGAACAATCTGGGCACATAAACAGTAGCGAAGAACAAGGAAGGAGAAGAGGACGAATTCAATCAAAACTAACCAAATCAAACCAAAAGATTAAACCAAAATAACCACTAAACATCAACTAACAATAATCAATCAAAACAAATCACCAAAACTAACAAATTTAACCAAATCAATCAAAACCCACTTGATTGAAAACCATAAAAATAAGAGAACATAAACATAAAGATTAACATTAAGATCAAACAAGAAAGGTAGATGAGAGATTAACAATAAAGATAAAAATTCAATAACATAAAAAGAAACTTACTTGAATTTAAAGGAATTAAAGGTACATGAAAAGGTAATTAAAGGTGCAAGTAATTAAGGTGCAAGTAATTAAATGGAAGAGCATAGTTTGTCAAACTAGCCAACAAAAACAAATGGAATGAAATGAAAATTATATATAGGGGATTAGGGAGGTGCTTAGAGGAAGCTTCCTCCCCTCTTTCTTCTTTCTTTAATTGCATCATTAAGTCCTTAATCTTCTTAGTTCTTTGACTTTAGTGACTTTGTCTCGGGATTTCTTTAAAATCGTCTTGAAATTTCTTCATAAATAAGACTTGAGTTCTTCGGCTTTTGGTAAACTTCCGTTCTTTTTGCACTCTTGATTTCTTGACTTCATCTTTTGTCTTTTTCTTCGATAAAAGCCCGTGAATGCCCGTGTTTTCTCCCATTTTCACATTTTCGTCCTAAATCACAACAAAAACACAAACCACGCATAATTCCGATATTTACGACACAAAATACACGTTTTGGCTTGGTTATTATTGTAATTAAGTGGTAAAAGGATGGGTGTTTTCACACCTATCTCCCCTTACTTGACTCCTTTTGGAGCAATTTATTTTCTTCTACAAGAATTTGAGGCAAGTTTAGGAGATGTGGTATTACCATATGACGATTCTCCCACCGATTGGGAAGAAGATAATCGTACCGTTGAGAAACTTCTCAATGAAGACCATACTTCTCCACATACTCCTAAGGAAGTTACCAATGATGATCTATCATTAGTGAGCCTTCTATTGAAAGTCCACCTACCTTAGAGCTTAAGGATCTTCCATCACACCTTGAGTATGCCTTCTTAGAGGGATATGATAAATTACCCGTTATAATTGCTAAAGACTTGAAAGATGATGAGAAGAAAAAGCTTATAGAAGTTCTTAAGAAGCACAAAAGGCTATAGCTTGGAAATTATTCGACATAAGGGGGATTGATCATAACTTTTGTACACACAAAATGTAAAACCTGTAAATTCAGGTTTTGACTAAGTCATCATTGTATACGTCACTTTATGATATCTGAATAAATAGTGCCACCTTTGCATGACATCTCTTGAGCAATCATATGCATCATACACAACATACATTATTATTAATCACCCAAAACATGAGGACATTTAAATCTCATAGCATACATTATGATTCTCATCACTTAAACACCAGAACAGTCACACTTGGATGACTACATTTTATAAAATTGAAGGACTTTAACCAGTCACTCCTTTCTGGACATTTAAGTCACTTGAACATACTCTCATAAGCATTCATCCCATTTGTTCATACATCCAAACTCATGATCACAATTATTACATAATTATTTAAGTATAAATTCTAAAGCTTTAAATATATTAGTGAATATATATTTTTCCTTACACTATAATTGACTTTACGCTACGACACCAACTATTTTATACTTAAACATTTCCTTTGACCATTTTTACCTTTTTAAACTAAATTGACATACTTTCGATGTAGTAAAATCTTTTCTCATATAAAAATGACCATACTTTCACCAAGGGTCCCAAACTTAACCAAAACTAACCTAGACTTATACATATTCACCCAATATAACACCTATACTCCTAGTGACATTACCTAGTGATAGGTGTGTAAACACCCATCCTTTTTACCACTTAACTACAATAATAACCGAGCCAAAACGTGTATTTTATGTCATAAATATCAGAATTATGCGTGGTTTGTGTTTTTGTTGTGATTTTAGGATCAAAATGTTAAAAGGGAAGAAAACACGGCATTCACGGGCTTTTATCAAAGAAAAAAAAAGACAAAAGACGAAGTCAAGAAATCAAGAGTGCAAAAAGAACGGAAGTCCAAGACCAATTCTGAAGATTTATCGAAGAAAAAGTCAAAAGACGGAAGTTTACTAAAAGCCGAAGAACTCAAGTCTAATTTATTGAAGAAATTACAAGACAAGAGTAGAAATCCCGAGACAAAGTCGTTAAAGTCAAAGAATTAAGAAGATTAAGGACTTAATGACAATTAAAGAAAGAAGAAAGTGTTGGGAATAAATTAAGGCCAGATCACTTGAACGCTGACAAGAACAACTCAAGCGTTGACAAGAGTAAAGTGAGCGCTGATAGCATAAGCGTTGACAAGTTAAAGTCAAGCGTTGACAGATTGAAGACAAGCACTGATGGAAGATGTGAGCTACACGTTTATTATATTCTAGAATACTTCTAGTAAGGATAGAGACGACAATGTATTTTCTATGTTTATCTTTACCTAGAATAGTTGATTCGTAGCTTATTGTACAAGACTTCTTGTTCTATAAAAGAAGATCTTTTAGGTTAAAGTTTATTAATAAGTTTTCATAAGTATTCGCAAGTTAAACTCTTTCATTGTAATCAAGTTCGTTTATTCTAATACAAGTGAAAGTTTGTTTAACATCTTTGTGTTTTAGATCAAGTGTTAATTCCGCATAACACTTTGTTACTTTATTCATAAGCAAAGGTTTCTCTACGTGTAGTATTTGATTTAATCTCGTATACACAAAGCTTAATCGATCTAAGTTTGGGATCAACAAGTGGTATCAGAGCTTGTTGAGAAACTTTTGATCTTTAAGTAACGCAAGAACCCTAAAACACCAAAAACCCTAAAAACCCTAAAATTCTCAAAACCCTAAAAACATCATGTCTGGCACAGATCAACCTGCTTCTTTGCTACAAAACAACTCCTCAAACCCTAGTATCAAAATTCCCATGTTTGATGCCAGGAACTTTGAGCTTTGGAAGTCCAATTTTGAGCAATATATAGCTATTCATGACTACACTCTTTGGGAGATTGTCGAATATGGGAACACATTCGACAAAGCAGCAAAGATTGCTGCTGCAATTGCCACAAGGACAGCTGTTCCTAATTGTCCTGAAGCTGATAAGAAGGAAAAGCCTGGAGATGGGAGAGCTGTAGCTATTGAAGATATAGCCAAGAAGAGGGTGGACATGAAAATCTTGAACATCATGAAACACGCCCTAGGTCATGAGAATCAGCACAAGTACAAACGCTTTGAGTCTGCAAAAGAGCTTTGGGAAGCTCTTGAAGTAGCACATGGTGGCAATGCTGACACAAAAGAAGAAAAGAAGAAGCAACTCTTGCATGAGTATGCTGTCTTTAAAGCTCAACCCAATGAAAATCTCAGCAGTGTGAGAAGTAGACTTCTTGACATCACAAGTCAACTTTCCTTCATGGGAACACAGATTGATGACCCTGAATTGAATGCTACTTTTCTCAAAAGACTTGGTGATGTATGGAAGATTGAGACAAGATCCATTCTTGTCAATAACACCCACAAGACCTCCAGGTTTGATGACATCTTCAACAAACTCAGACTGTTGGAGAATGAATGGAATTTGGATAGTGATAATAAATCTTCCAGTAGCAACATGGCCTTCTTCTCACAAAGTGAAGGCCAATTTGATTCCATGAACTTCTATGGACATCCAGCCACTGGATCTCAATGTGTCAACGTTGGATCTCAGCCTGTCAGCGCTGGATCATATCCTGTCAACGCTTTACACTCAAGCGCTGACACACACAACTTTGGCGCTGATAGAATTAAGCCTGCTGGTTTAGATCTAGATACTGTGTGTGCATTCATTGCTTCTTTGCCCAGTGATTCAAGGATTACATATAAAGATCTTGAGCAGATAAGTGATGAACAATTGGAAGAGATGGACATCAAGTGGACTATGGCTCTTGTAAGTTTAAGAGCAAACAGGTTCAATAAAAGGTTCAAGAAGAAGATGACCTTTAATGCTAAGGATGTTGCTGGATTTGACAAGTCAAAGGTTGAGTGCTACAACTGTCATAGGATGGGGCACTTTATGAGGGAATGTAGATCTCCAAGAAGATCTGATGCTGGGAAGCCTTCAAGCCAAATGATTAAGAGCCCAGATCCCAAGGCCATGGTTGCTGTTTAACAAATTGATGGAGTTGGAGAATGGGACTGGAGCTGGATGGCTAAGAATGAGGAAGAGGACAGAGCTTTGGTTGCTGAAGTTAAAGAAGAGCATGTTGAATATGCTCTCATGGCACACTCCTCCTCTTCATCAGATAATGAGGTATATGATGATGCTTTCTGTTCTAAGGGTTGTCGTTTAAATACTGAAAAACTAAATCAAGAGATAGTAAAATTATTAGATGAGGCAAGTACTGAAAGATGCAAAGTATCTAATTATCAAATTGCTCTTACCCAAACAGAAAAGACAGTAGCTGAGTATAAGAAAATGGAGTTTGATTTAAAGGATCAAATAAATATCTTAAAACATGAGTTACATCAGAGTAAAGATGTTCAAGATATAGTAAATAGGGTTAATCTTGATTTGATAGCTCAGATAGAGGAGGCTAACAAAAATAAAGATAATGTGAGTCTTAAAATCCAGAGATTTGATAAGGCCACACAATCCCTAGGAGAGTGTGTTAGTAAACAGAGAGACTCTAAGGATAAGAGTGGGATTGGGATGAAGGATTATACTGGTGTTCCACCACCAGCTGGGGATTTCTATGGTGTCCAATCAAAGGACTTATCTTGGACTGGCTTGCCAGAATGCCAAGAGGAGGAATTCATTCCTCCACCTAGAGTGATTTCCCCAGTTGAGGAGTACAAGCAAAAACTGACTGACCTAGATGAGTGGAAGAAAGCTAACCACACCTTGTTTGTTAAGGGAGGGTTGTTGTGTGAAAGTCCAAATGAGCCCACACCAATCATGATACCAATTGTGGAGTCCAATGATCCTAAACCTATTAAGATCACACACCCTACCACTGGCAAAGATGTTGACCTTGGCTCACAAACTGTTAGAAAACCTAGTGTTAAGTATGCAGAGATGTATAGGAATACTAGGTCTCCAAAAAGCCAAGTTAGTAATCATGGAACAGGCTTCTTCGCTTCTAGACCTAAGACTATGTCTAGAAAAGCTTGTTACACATGTGGTAGCTTCTCACATTTGGCTTACAAATGTGTCAACGCTTCCAATGTCAACGCTGATAGGAACCATTTCAGCGCTGACAAAAGTCAACATAGGTCAAACACTGCCAGACCCAATACCTTTGTGAACAAAAGTTCACAAGTTGTTAGACCAGCCCCATTCTTTTCTAGAGGGTCTAACACACAAGGCCTAAGACCTTTTCAAAAGTCAAACACTTGGTCAAATAGGCAATGGGTTCCTGTAGCAAACCCTAGGTTCAACGCTGATAAGAGCAATCGGGGCGCTGACAAGAGAAATTTCAGCGCTGACAGACACACTGCCAAACCTAGGTATTTGCAACCCCAGGGAAATAGGTCTAAAGCTTCTACTAGCTTAACATGGAGACCAAAACAAGACCAAAACTCTAATTCTACTGGTGTTTCTATGACATGCAACAGGTTTCATTATATTTCAAAAGCAATGTCAACACCAATTGGGGTTAACTGGGAATTTCGTTCAAACAGGGATGAAAATGGGGTTGTTATGAGAACCAAGTCTGTTCTTGTTGAACAACCAAATGAATCCAAGTCTTCCAAGGCTTGGGTTCCCAAAGAAAACTAATGTGTTTTCTTTATGTGCAGGGCATTCAGAAGAAGATCAATGATTATGGATACTGGGATAGTGGATGCTCAAGGCACATGACAGGGAAGGAAGACTATCTGACTAATTTCTCTCCTATTCAAGATGGTGATAAGGTATACTTTGGAGGGGCTATGGCACCATCACTGGAAAAGGAACCCTTGTCACCAACAATCTACGATTTGAGAATGTCTTCCTGGTAAAAGAACTGGATTATAATTTGTTTAGTGTATCACAAGTGTGTGATAACAAAAATAAGGTTCTTTTCACAGATACTGAGTGCTTGGTGTTAAGCAAAGAATATAAGCTCCCTGAGGAAAAATACATAGATTTTAGAACACCAAGGCATAAAGACATATATAATGTGAATCTTAATGGAATTAAGATAAATAATAAAATGTCATGTCTGTATGCTAAAACCAAACACATAGAAATTAGACATCATTTTATAAGAGATTGCTTTGAGAAAGGTTTAATACAACCAGATAGGGTAGCCACAGAAGATAATGTGGCTGATTTATTAACTAAACCTTTTGATGCTGGAAGATTTCAATATTTGGTAACAAATATTGGAATGGTTAATCTCACTTAAATGTGTTTTGGAACCTTTTTGTAAAAGTATGTACAGGATAATGCATTGTTATTGGTCTTTGTGATGATTTAGATTTTCCACTTTATTTTTCTAACACTGACAAAGGTACATGTAACACTGATAAGTGTTATTTTTCCGTTGTTAGAGATATCATTGTCTAACGCTGACAAGATTTCCTTCAACGCTGATAGGTGTTGTCGGGACGCTGTCAGCAACAAATGTTAGTTTTGTGGTTTTCATCTAAATGTGCAGGTAGGTGGTAGCTTTATGCCATTGGATACAGAGTTGCTTATGGATCTTTGACGAGCTATTTGGACATGTTTTTGTTTATGGATGATGGTTGGAATATTTATATTCCTATCTTGACATAAATTTTTAATGTTCATATATATATTTTGAGAACTCATGTATCATAGTTTAAGGGGAGGTTTAAGGAACCTTTAGGATTTTTTGGGTATCCATATGATACTCTTATCACAATTCTAGATTGTGTCCACAGGTGAGTATGGGTTAGTTTTTACTAAACCATGAGGCACTGTAGCATGCATAGTATATCAACTTTGCATGCTGCCAAGACATTTTTGGCCTAGAATTGGTTGTGGTCTGTTGGGAGACTTGGGAATCCTTTTGATATGGGTTTTACCTGGGAGTAACAAGGATTTTATAAGGTAACTTGATTGTTAAGAATTTTGGTTAGCAAGGGACACTAGAGGACTGTTATGTCTATCTTGCTTATGCAAGTGTGCGTAACTGGACAGTGCTTGCCGCCCTATGATAATTATCAGCTTTTGGTTATCTTCTCTAGGATAAATTACTTGTTAAGGTCATTTTTCACTTTTTAAAACAATTTTATTTTTGGACGCTGACAAGATTTTTCCAAGCGTTGTTGTGACCAAAATGGACGCTGACATGGCTTTAGGCGAACGTTGACAAGATTATAGCCGTTGGGCGTTGATGGGTTATTTTTGACCGTTGACAATCAATGGGACCTACCCAGTTGTTACTTTTTGACATATTTTCAAGCCGTAATTTTAGGAGTTGTTACTTTCATTAAATGCATGAGATAACTTATAACTTTTTCAATATTTTCATGATTAGTTTTTGAAAATCTTTGCCTATTTTTGGGCCAATCACATGCATTCATCCACTCCTATAAATTTGGCTCCTATTTTTAAACAGGGTATCTATAATTCTTGTCTAACACTTTTCTCTTATCAACCTTCATCTTTTATACTTCAAATTAACAGCTTTCATCAATGGCACCAAGATTTAACTCAGCAGAATTGGATTTGGGGTTTAAGTCTCAACACAACATGATTGCTTATCTTGTTGCTGATAATACTTTGTTTCCTCAATACACACAGATGGTGGAGTATTTGAACGCATCCCCATTAAGGTATGCTCTTTCTCATGCACCACTCATTCCAGTCACACACATTAAACAGTTTTGGAACACTGTCAGTTCCTCAACAGTTAATGGAGTGACCACATTAACTTCTATTGTTCATGGGAGATCTTGGGTGGTTACTGAGGCCTTGGTACGCCAGGCCTTGCATCTTGATGATGCTGATGGTGTAACCATTCTTCCCATATCTGAAATAGAACAAGGGCTTAGGGCTTTGGGATACCCTATTCCTGATGAAGGTACTCTTAATAAGTACCATAAGCAGGAATTTCCCCCAGCCTGGAAGTACCTCATTCACATTCTCCTTCAATGTTTGAGTCCCAAATGTACTGCACACAATGAGATCAATAGATCCATTGCAACTGCTATTGTGTGTATTGCAACAGGGCAAAAATATAACTGGTCTAAAATGATTTTTGAGGGAATGTGTAAAAACAAGGGGACAAAAATGACTTTAGCTTATCCCCGTTTTCTGCAAATGATTTTTGATGCTCAAAGATATTGTTCAAGGGATCACAATGATTTTTATAAAATCCCTGAACAAAAGAAAGCTATTTTTACCAAGATGAACTCACCACCTCATAGAGACCTACCTTTAACCCCAGCCATGCTTGCTGTTATTGCAGCAGCACAACCACAACCAGACCCCCAACCTCATATTGACCCTCACCCACAACTTGAACCTATCCCTGAACCTTTACCCTCACCTGACCAAATGCAAATAGACCAAAATCCCTTTGACGCTGACACATCTAATGTGGGCGTTGATGTGCCTATTTCCACCGCTGACACCCAACCATCACAATCCCAAACACCCCTTAATCAACCCACATCTACACCTTCTTCTACACCATCTTCCACACCACCTGAATATAGGTTGTTTAAACGCCAATGGACTGCTGGAGTGTTCTCCTCTGGTGGTCCTAGCCATGAAGCAGAGAGAACCACCACCACAAGTGTGGCTGGTGACCTGGATGAGGCTGGGACTATTGGTTCTGGCTTAACAGCTGGCCAAGGCAGTCCCACCATAATTAAGTCCTCATCCATGCCCAATGAATCTGACTTGGGAGGTCAAATCCCCATTTTGGAAGAGGGCAGACTGGAACCAATGACGCTTTTAGAATTGACGGCTGTCTGCATTAGCTTGCAAAAGCAGAATGCAGACTTAGTACAAATTGTCAGTAACCAAGGCCTTGAACTCAAGGAATTGAGGGAGAGGATTGTTGTTTTGGAGAGTGCTCATTCAAGGGGAGGTATGGAGGAGTCTTCCAAAGGGGAGGAAGATCAAAGAAATCTGAGTGATAAGAGCAGTCAAGATGGACAATCATTGGATGTTGCTGAAGCTCTTACTACTTTGAAGGAACAAAAAGGTTTTGATACGTCCTTGATCTCTCCAACCAATTTAAATTTATCATTTACAGATATGTTGAGAGAGGTTACACAAGGCGCTGAGGGAAAATATTTGAGCGTTGACAAGACAAGTTTGGACGCTGATAGAAGTATTTTGGGCGCTGATAAAGGAAACTTGGGCGTTGACAGATCTGCATATGGAGGTGATGTATTCCAGTCATCTTCTATCATCAAAGATGTTCCTACTCAGGTATTATCATCTACCCTACCAACAATTGCACCAACAGATAAGGGTAAGGGTAAGTTGGTAGAAGAAATTGTTCCAAAGAATGCAGCTCAGGTTGAATTTGATAGAAGATTGGCTGAGCAAATGATGGAACAAGGTGAAAAGGAAAAGTCACCATTTGTTGTGACTTCTGAAGAAGAAAGTGATGGAGCTAGCTCAGATTCAAGTGTGATGATTGTTGAACCAGAAAGACTTGAGTATGGTGATGAGCTTGCTAGGGAAAAGCTGAGAGATTTAAAGTTGCAGATTGATTTTGATATGCCAGAGGTGGTTCAGATGTACAATTCTTGGGAAGAAAGCTGTATGGATAATCCAGACTTGACCATTTCAGATCAGATATGGGGTTTGGAAATTCTTCTTAGAGTTCAGAAGGATTGTAAGGTGATTTTGAAGCACAAGGCAAGCAACATTCTCTCTGAGTTGAAAAGGGATAGAAGGAAGCTCTACTTTATGTTGCTCAAATGTCATGGAGTTGGATGGACACATCAGAAGCTGAAGGCTTTGAGATTTGATGAGCTGGAACATAGGGCTTATCCTATTTGGGTGAAAGTGCAAGAAGAAAACACTTTCAGACTTCTTTCAGATGAAAGAAAGGAGCAACTTGCAGAAGAGATGGCAATCAAGAAAGCTATGATAGTTCCTAGACCAGTAAAGAAGGAATTTATTCTTGAGTTTCCAAAAGATATGAATCAACTATATCCAAGTGAAGCAATTATTAGAAAGAGCCTCAAGCTCTCCCCATTAGAAGCTTCAGATATGGTGCATGTGTTACCACTAGATTCCAGGAATCCAATTGTAAGTTATGATGAAGATGAATGTGGATTCTGGAAAATTGGAAGATTTGGCAAGGAGGTACACACTTTTACCACTCTCATATCTTTATTTGCAAGTTGTGATAGAGAAGACTTGGTAGACCTTTGGAGGTTGCTAGAGACCAAGTATGAGGCTGAAGCACCAACTTCAGTCAATGGAATAAAACTTTGGACCACATTCAAAAGAATGTGTGGGACAAAAGAAGAAGATCCTGAAATATGGAAGGATCTTGAAGATGATCTCAGTGGTCTTCAATGGAGGTTATATTCAGCTGCAGGTGTATACCATTTGAGTTCTACAAAGTTTACTGAGTATTTACTTGTAGATGCTCAGTATTTCATATCCAAGGCTGTTTTGGAAAAGATGAAGGACACCCAGTTGGAGATAGACTATACAAGTGACGTGGCAAAGAATTTAATCAGATTTATTTATTATCAATATGATAAGGTTTGTCAGACTCCTCCAAGTTCTTAGTGTTTATTCAGAAACTTGATCATAAGAGTGGATATCAAGTTTAGGGGAGGATTGTTGGGAATAAATTAAGGCCAGATCACTTGAACGCTGACAAGAACAACTCAAGCGTTGACAAGAGTAAAGTGAGCGCTGATAGCATAAGCGTTGACAAGTTAAAGTCAAGCGTTGACAGATTGAAGACAAGCACTGATGGAAGATGTGAGCTACACGTTTATTATATTCTAGAATACTTCTAGTAAGGATAGAGACGACAATGTATTTTCTATGTTTATCTTTACCTAGAATAGTTGATTCGTAGCTTATTGTACAAGACTTCTTGTTCTATAAAAGAAGATCTTTTAGGTTAAAGTTTATTAATAAGTTTTCATAAGTATTCGCAAGTTAAACTCTTTCATTGTAATCAAGTTCGTTTATTCTAATACAAGTGAAAGTTTGTTTAACATCTTTGTGTTTTAGATCAAGTGTTAATTCCGCATAACACTTTGTTACTTTATTCATAAGCAAAGGTTTCTCTACGTGTAGTACTTGATTTAATCTCGTATACACAAAGCTTAATCGATCTAAGTTTGGGATCAACAGAAAGAGGGGAGGAAGCTTCCTCTAAGCACCTCCCTAATCCTCCTATAAATAGTCTTCATTTTCATTTCATTTGTTCTTGTTGGCTAGAGTGACACTAGTTCTTCCACCCTTTTAATTACTTGTTCTTTAAATTTATGTAAATTTAAATACATTGTCTTGCACCTTAAATTCATTTAATTTCAAGTAAGTTTCCTTTTAATTATTGTCAATCTTTACTTTTATTGTTTATCTCCTATCTTCCTTTCTTGTTAATCTTTAATCTTTATGTTTATTGTTTATGTTAATGTTATTGAGTTTTTATTAAATTGATTAAGTGGGTTTTGATTATTTTGATTATTATTGTTAGTTTGATTGTTTTGGATTGTTTGTTTATGATTAGTTGATGTTATTGGATTAGTCTTGTTTAATCTTTTGGTTTATTTTGATTGATTTTATCTAGATTCGTGTTGTTTTTGGTTCCGTGTTCTTCGCTTCTGTTTGTTGCCCAGGTTTATTCCGGATCAAAGCAAGTTGTTCCGAATCAAGGAATTTCTATCTATTATTCCGGATCAAAGCCAGGTATTCCGAATGAAGGTGGTGGTGTTAATATTCCGAACCAAGCAAAGTATTCCGGGTCAGTGTTTATTCCGAATCAAAGTGTTTATTCGGAACATTCCGAATCAAGGACCTTCATTCAGAACATTCCGGATCAACTTGAGTATTCTGGATCAATATCATCTTCAGAATCAGAGGATATTCCGAACCAAAGAACTTCTTCCGAATCAAAGATTGCTCATTCGGAATATTCCGGATCAAGGTGTTTTATTCGGAACATTCCGGATCAAGGCTTTATGAAGGAAACATTCTGAACCAAAGAAACATTCTGAATCAAGGAGTGATTATTCCGAATCAGTGACACATTCCGAGTGAAGGGTTTATTCCAGATAAAGTGACATATTCCGGATGAACCAATTGTTCCGAATGAGTGTTTTGTTTTGATTATTCCGAGTGAAGAAGAAATTATTCCGAACGAAGGTGACATTCCGGACGAGTGATTTATTCCGAACGAAGGATTATTCCGAATGAGCTGTTTTCAGGTTATTTTAAGTTTCTGTTTTTAAGTTTAAATTTTTAATTTTCAAGCTTTACTTTTCCCGCCTTTTTCCTTAGTTGCACTTTTCGCTTACTTGCCTTAGATTTATTTTAAGCCTTGCCTTAGTTTAAGTTTTAGCTGCGTTTTAAGTTTGCCTTTAGGATAGTTTTAAGTTTGCGTTATTTACTTTAATTTCCTTTTAAATTTTCGTCACGCTTTTAATTTCCCGTCATTTATTTTAAATTAGACTTAGATTTATTTTACAGCCATTTATTTTAATAGTTTTTGCACTTTAATTTTACCACAACGACACAACTATTGTTTCCACTAAAGACAGCTGAGTCGCACATTTAACCAGGATCAATTCGATTAGACCACAACAACGAACAACGAAGTTTTAATCTTTTTATACTTGGTGTAAAAGCCATGTATCAAATGGCGCCGCTGCCGGCTCTTTTCATAAAGATTAACAGTTTTCTATGAGAGACGCGTTGCTTTTTGGCATCCGTTCATTCGTGAGCGTTATTTTCTTGCTCAAAAATTTCCAAAAAAAAAATAAATATTAAAAATTGTTAAAAATCAATAAAATTTAAAAAATTTCAAAAATCCAAAAAGATTTTATTATTGTGTATATATATTGTCTATTGCTTTGGTATTGTTTTCTTTTGCTTTCGCAGGTGTATGCGTACTAGATCTTCTACTTATTAAGAGCCCGAGACTCCTAAAGATTTAGCTATGGCAGGTGTAAACAACAACAATAATCCACCGCACCTCAACAATAACAACAACAATGTTCTTCCACAGCCCGATCTTCGGAAAATGGAGGAGCTTTGTCAACCCACCATGTTTGGACGAGGAGGAACGATTGCGCCGATGCAAATCACGGCCCCGGTTGAAGCATCACATGATACAGCAAGTGCAAACTAATCCATTCCGCGGAATGCCTGATGATGATGCCAACAAACACCTCGACAAATTCATTACAATCACTCAAAGCATGAAGTTTCCCGGTGCCACAATGGATGTTCTTCGCCTTCAACTCTTCCCACATACTTTATCACACCACGCCGAGAAATGGTTTGATCGTCTCCCGAAGAATTCCATTCATACTTGGGATGACATGACTCAACACTTTTTGTCGCGCTACTTTCCGCCATCCATGGTCACGAGCCTTAGCAATCAAATCAGCGGTTTCATGCAAGAACCTGGTGAATCTCTCTTTGATGCTTGGGAAAGGTATAATGTTTTGATCGATCGATGTCCAAACCACAACATGCTCCCTGTGACCTTAATTGATACTTTCTACAACGGTTTGACTTTTCATGATCGCGATACGATTAATGCAGCCGCCAGTGGCACATTTATGAAAAGAAGACCCGAGGAGTGTAGAGAGCTTATTGAGAACATGACTACTCATCACAAAAACTAGGATTCCTCCGCTTCTTCAAGGAACAACCCGAGAGTCAATGTCTCTTCTACTTCAGCAAACCCCGACATGACCGAGTTCACCCGCATGATGGCCGAAATGAACAAAAATATCTTGCTTCTCGCTACAAACCAACAACAAGTTAAAGCGGTAGCCAATCCTTGTGAAACATGTGGCGGTCCTCACCCATACACTGATTGTCCTTCTACTCAAGGAAATCCGGAAAACGTGGATGCAGCTTATGGTAATTATTCACCGGAAAATTACCAAGCCCGACCTCAAGGGGATCGAAATTTGCTAAGTTACCGGTCAAACAACTACCTTTCACCCGGTTTTTCTCCTCAAAACCAAAACCTCAACAACAACTACACTAGAAGCAACCAAATCCCACCTAGAGCTTCTAGTCCTTATCACCCACCCGCTCAACAAGCCCCACCCATGAATCAAGATGTTGAAGCTTTGATGAGAACACAAGGAGAGCAAATTAAGAATCTACATAGCCAAATTATCAATTTGAAATGGGATATCACCAAGCAAGGGAATGACATTAGATCCGAGCTTAGAGATAATATACAATCCTCCTTCAACAATCAAACGAATGATTTGAAGAATATGCTGGCTAGCTTCTTGCCCACTACTCAACCCTCTTTTTCGAGTTCTCTACCTTCAAACACCGTCACCAATCCGAGAGCGAATGTGAGTGCTATTACTACCCGTAGTGGAGTTACTTTAGTAGGACCACCTATCCCGCCCCCATCATCTACACCTCCTCCACCACCATTTATCCCTACTCCTCCCACACCTAGTATTAGTACACCATTACCGTCTCCGCCTCGTCATGACGAAGTACCCAAGAAGAACCCTTCAACATCTCAACCTTCACCTTCTACACCTCCGCCACCCAACCCCAGCATTCCTTACCCTTCTCGACTCAACAAGGCTAGAATTTTGACAAAGAATGACATGCAAGTCGCTAACTTTTTGGAAAAGATTACCGGCATGAAGATCACCTTTACCCTTGTTGAAGCTCTTGCACAAATGCCGCAATTTGTCAAGATGTTTAAGGAATTTCTAAATAAGAAGAAGAAGATGGCCGAGTTTGTTAATACTCGATTAAATGAAAAATTTTCTGCCGTCCTTCTTAAAGAACTTCCGGAAAAACTTGGAGATCCCTGTCGTTTTGTGCTTCCTTGTACTTTTAACCAAACCGACAAATTTACTGCCTTAGCCGATCTCGGGGCAAGTACTAATTTGATGCCTTTAAGTGTTTGGAAAATGTTATCATTGCCCGACCTTACACCCACCAAAATGACTCTTGAGCTCGCCAATCGCACTCTCGCTTACCCCGTTGGTATTGCCGAAGATGTGTTCATTAAAGTTGGCACATTCACTTTTCCGGTCGACTTTGTCGTTGTTGATTATGAAATGGACCCTCGTATTCTGTTAATACTTGGACGCCTATTTTTGAGAACCGGTAGAGCTTTATTTGATGTGGATAAGTGTGAACTCATTTTAAGAGTCGGGGATGATGCCCAAGGTTTTGAAATGGGGAAGCTTACAAGCAAATCCTATGGAAGGGAATCAGCGAATATGACTAACGTGCTTGATGATTTGTCGTCTACAACAATCCTCTATTCGATTCTTGCAATGATAATCCACTTTTTCAAGATGATGTGGATGATTCTCTCTCCAATTTGGAACCTTCACCCATATATGATTCTCCACCGATCTATGATGCTTATAATGATGATTCTAGTTCCGATGGAGATGATTATGATGATTTTACTTCCGAGTATCCCGACATGCCAACTTATGATGATTTTGATGAGGCCGATACTCTTTCGAGTGATTCTTCACACAATGAAGATCCTCCGCCAACCACGCTTAATCCTACTTTGGATGACTACTCATTTGAGGAAGACTTCTCAAATTTTCTCAATACATACTTCCCTCATGAGAGTGATGCTCCTCCTTTAGACTTTGATGATTATGGTCTTGATCCTACTTCGGATTTGAAGAAAATTCTTTCAAAGGAGAAGCAACCGGACGACACCAACATCCGCAGCACGTATGTTTTGACACCTCTTTGTCCACCTTCTGAGGACGAGGTTGTGCATTTTCTTCGCGGATCATCTTCTAATTCTGCTGAGCCTGAGTGCTATTTTCCCCTAAAGGAAAAGGTGTTCGACCCCGGTATCGATATTCTTCAGCCATCTAAGTATCCGTCTGATGAAATAAAAGGAAAAATCTTTGGAACTTTTGAAGATATGCTTGCACCTCAACACCCTTGCTCCCACCGTGCTCCATCTTTGCTTAAGGGAACCTTGCCTACTCTTCTTTGGCTTGCCTTGTTCGCCTTAAGCTTGTGCTATTTGATGGACGAAAACTATGTCTTTAATCCCGGTGGATGTTTTTCAAGCTTCTTCCTATGCTAATCAAGGTCGAGTCAGGCTCACGACTCGGTGAACAAAAATCAAGCGCTTCTTGGGAGGCAACCCATGTATCTATCTTTTAGCTATCTATATCCTAAGTGTAGGGGAGACCCGTTGGTGCTTGCTATTTCCTCTCTTCTTATATTCAGGGATTCGAGCGCTCAATGATCCACTCTTGATGATTTTTGACGACCCATGATTCCGTGTTTCCGTCTTCCCGGTTCTATCCTAAACTCTTTTCAATTCACTATTTTATATTTTCCAATATGAAAATAGGAATCTCTTTAGTTGTCCTTTCCTTAGCAAGATTTAAACAACGTGCACAATGTCCTAAGTGTAGGGGAGTTTACTTCCACATGCTTAAACATTGAGGACAATGTTTATATTAAGTGTAGGGGGGACTTCTATCGAAGTTAAGTGGTATTTTCCTTGTATTTGTCCTCATTTTAACCGAAAAATCAATTTTTCGACATTTTTCAAAATTTTTGATCTATTTTGGCCTATTAGTTTTTACCTTTGTATATTTATTTTCTTTCTTTACTAGAAATAAATTTTAATAAAGTGGTTTTAATTTTCAAACGTTGTGAATCTTTTGACTCAACCCGAGTTTACTTATCTAAGTTTACTCTAGCTAGTATCCTTAACGTGTTTAAGTCAAGTTTTGCTAGGCTTTTATATAGGGAGCTATAAAACGCGAAAGTCTTAACTCTCACGGGTTAAGAACAAGAACTTTTCGCAAGTTCCTATAATTGATCCTAGAGAGTCGTTTATCAAGGGAACTTTAAAATGCGATTTATAAACTTGAAAAAGTCTAAGAATTTGCAAGATCCTATAGGCAACTCGAAAACCCAAAACTTTGACTTAATAGGCTAAGCATCCACGAGTCTCATTCCTTGAGATTTTAAACTATGGAGAACGAGAGATGATAGAGTCAATCATAAGTTTGGTATTCTTTCGTGAATTTATGTGAGTTAATTATAAGCTTATTCTCCCATCGCTTGTTAATAAATTTATCTGCAATAAATAAGGTTGTACGATTTGAAAAGTTACTTAGCTTCTAGCCCAAGATCGTTTAAAAGTTGCTCGGTATGGATTAGAGTTCATAGCCAAGGCATAACTTATTGAAGTGGGATGCGAAGATTGGCGAGTCTGAAAAGGCCCTAACAAGGCATGAGGGCTACATTTTGTTGCTAAAGATCCCAAGTGATGTGAAGAATCATTTATCAAAGATCAATATGAATGATCGAGACACACGACGAAAAGCAAATACTCCCGTAAAGATCATGGAGAAGTCTATCCGAAAAGACCCTAGCAAGGTATGAGGATAAATAGATCCAAGTCCAAAAAGGAGGCGGATCGTTGTATATCAAAGTCCAAAATAAAGATTGGAGAAAAATGAAGAAGTCGTGGTCCATATATGAAGAATCTCTCAAAATTTCAAGTGAAGAAATTCCTATTATGAAGAGAAGGCCATTAATTCATGAACGTCTCTCAAGATTTGAAGTATGAAGTCGCTGCCAAATATCGGTCCGAGAAAGGTCTCAAATCGCGAAGCGAGTTATGCCAAGATATGAACTTTATGAGGTCCCGAGAAGCAGTTTTAAAAGGTTTTGTCCTTTAGCTAACTATTGATTAAATCGTCCCACTTTGTTTTCTGCCTAAATAACTATCGAAATAAGTCAAACAATGCATCTTCGTGATCATTCAAGACAACAATAAAATATAAGAGATACACCTAGGAATAAGGGAGTCTAAGTGAATAATTGGCCCACATGAGTTCGTGTTAGTTTGCTAACTTATAATAACAATGATCTCGTTTTTAAGCTTGGTTTGGAGAAAGTGAAAACTTGAGAATGATGATCATTCATGACATTTTCAAAACCCTAAGGTATGTCTTTGATTTCTTTACTTACTTTCTTCCTTTGAATGTTTATAATTTTCTATCTTTTTAATAAAGGCCAATGTGGATTGATTATAATGAAAAGTGTAATCGTGCTTCGTAACTAATGCATTGCATGAGGACATTGCAATGGTCAAGTGTAGGGGATTTGATAGGTGTGTAAACACCCATCCTTTTTACCACTTAACTACAATAATAACCGAGCCAAAACGTGTATTTTATGTCGTAAATGTCGGAATTATGCGTGGTTTGTGTTTTTGTTGTGATTTTAGGATCAAAATGTTAAAAGGGAAGAAAACACGGCATTCACGGGCTTTTATCGAAGAAAAAAAAGACAAAAGACGAAGTCAAGAAATCAAGAGTGCAAAAAGAACGGAAGTCCAAGACCAATTCTGAAGATTTATCGAAGAAAAAGTCAAAAGACGGAAGTTTACTAAAAGCCGAAGAACTCAAGTCTAATTTATTGAAGAAATTACAAGACGAGAGTAGAAATCCCGAGACAAAGTCGTTAAAGTCAAAGAATTAAGAAGATTAAGGACTTATTGACAATTAAAGAAAGAAGAAAGAGGGGAGGAAGCTTCCTCTAAGCACCTTGATAGGTGTGAAAACACCCATCCTTTTTACCACTTAATTACAATAATAACCGAGCCAAAACGTGTATTTTATGTCATTTATGTCGGAATTATGCGTGGTTTGTGTTTTTGGTTGTGATTTAGGACGAAAAGGTGAAAAGTGGAGAAAACACGGGATTTCACGGGCTTTTATCAAAGCTAAAGTCAAAAGACGGAAGTTTACTAAAAAGCCGAAGAACTCAAGTCTTATTTATGAAGAAATGTCAAGACGAGTTAAAGAAATCCCGAGACAAAGTCATTAAAGACTAAGATTAACAAAAGATTAAGAAGACAAGGACTTAAGTGTGCAATTAAGGAAAAGAAGAAAGAGGGAGGAAGCTTCCTAAGCTCCTCCCTAATCTCCCTATATATAGTCTTCTATGTTTTCATTTCTTAGTTGTTGGGTGGCTTGACAAACCACCACTTCCACCATTTTCATACCTTGTTATTTATTTTCTTCTTGAATTTGCACCTTTAATTTCTTACCTTTAATTCAAGTAAGTGTTCTTAATTTTGTTGTTTTAATCTTCTTTACCTTTTATCAAGCTTTCTATCTTTCATCTCTTTCTACCTTTCTTTGTTTTTAGTTGATTTTGGTGCGAATTACATTTGATCCGTGTTGATCTTGATGTTTTCGTGCTTAAAAAGTTCATCTTTTTATTGTTTGATTTAAAAGTTTGCTTATTTTTAAGTTTGATAAGTTGTTATTCATGCTTATTTAGTCCGTTTCTCTTTGGATTCGTTCAAGTTTTAGTTTTAGCTTATCAAATTAGCTTATCACTTGCTTATTGGAATCCCTTATTAATCGAAAAAGGGTAAACCCTTTTCGATTGGCTTTCCGACTAGCACACCTTATTCCGATCTGTTGATCGGAAAAGGGTTTTAGTGTATTCCGATTGTGGCGGTTTTTCCCATTCCGATTTGGCTCAATTTTCAGCTATTCCGATTGCACCTCCCTATTCCGATCACCTAATCGGAATAGGGTTTTAAAATATTCCGATTGTGGGTATTTTGTGATATTCCGATTGGAGTCTTGCATAGTATTCCGATGGTGAGTTTTGTTCCTTTCCGATCACACATTCCGATGGGGATACATTTCGATCGGATTCCAATTTGTATTCCGATCAGGTGTATTCCAATTGGCTGTTTTGTTTGTTTTAGTTAAAGTGAAAATTTTACTCGTTTTGTTTTTTTAGTTTATTTTGATTTCTTTTTGCATTTTTATTTGATTGTCAATTTACTTTTCGTTAAGTTTTAATTTTACGTCATTTAATTTCTCGTCATTTACTTTTAAAGTTTTAAATATTGCACCATTTACGTTTCAACTAGTTTTAGTTTTAATTACTCGTCATTTATTTTAAATCCTTGCACATTTATTTTACCAAAACCAAAAATATTATTCTTTACCAAAAACGACTGAGTCACACTTTAAACCGTAAATCAATTCGAGAAGATACCGAGAAACGAACTTTTTCAACTAGCAAAATCCAAGTATTAAATGGCGTCGCTGCCGGCTCTTTTCGTGAAGATTAACGTTTTTTTGTGAGAGACGCGTTGCTTTTGGGACCCGTTCACTCGTGAACGTTATTTTTCCTGTCCAAAAATTTTCAAAAATCCAAAAACATTTGAAAAATCATAAAAAGAATTTCTTTTTCAAAGTTTTGCACCAAAAATATTCTTCTTGCTTATCTATTTTTCTTTATGGATTCTTATGTCCATTGCGTCGGGTGTGGGAGACGATTGTACGGGAACGACTCTTGTCAATGGTGTACATGTGAGAGGTGCGGAAACGATATCGACAACACACAATTCGGATTTTGTCCTTTGTGCAACTCGACTAATTCGTCCTTTTTCAACCCACCTCCTGTTCCCTCGTGCATCTATTGTGTAAGCGATTCTCATTGGCATGTTTCGTGCCCGGTTTGATACCCGTATGGTCACGGGCAAGAACCGGGGTACAATTACGACAATGATAATAGCTATCCACAAGACGCACCCAGTCTTTCTCCTTACCCGTTTTGCAACAACTGTGGGGGTCCTCACGATACTTCTTATTGTCAACCAATGAATTATTATGAGCAAAATCCGTGTCCTCAGTTTTCTTCACCAATGGATTACTATGAACCAAACCCGGTTTCTAATTCTTCTTAACCGATGAACTACTATGAGCCACAACCATGCTATAATTCAGGTTTTCAACACTTTGAGCCCCCACCTCACACCCTCAATCATCAATCCTCTCAGCAAATTAGTCTTGACCAACAACTCACTTCTTGGAACCATATTCTAGAAGGTCTAGCTCAACTCCGAGCTGACTTACATCAGAAAAGGCAACCGTTGCTTGATGTGGACGAAACCTTGAAAACCACCGACACCTTTTTGAGCCAATTTAGTCATTTTCCCTTCTTTTCTACACCAAAATGTTTAATTATAGCGTGGGATAGAATTGGTGAAATTGAACATACTCGGGGCGATGAACAACAAAAGTTGCTGCATGAGCTTCTTAAAGATGTGAAGGTTATCAAGGAAGAGTTAGCCGACTACGTCACTCCTAACTGGACTCGTCCCATCTATTATGATGATGACGACGACGATGATGTCTACACTTTCAACCAATCTTCTGAAGTTGCTGCTCCTACTCTCGATGTTCCTATTTTGCTTCTAAGGATCTAGATTCGTTGAATGAGCTTAGTGATGTTTGTCTCGACAAATTATTGGATGATGAGGTTTGTGACTTACCTACTATGGAGCCTGAGGACGACGTTGCTCTTACGGAAGAGGTCGATCCTAGTGATGACGATTCTTCTCTCCGCTATGAGAATTTCACTTTTGAAATTTCTCAATATCCACCAGGAGATGCGGGTGATGACAATTTATTCTCTCCGGCTTACGAGAAGTTCACCGATGAACTTGATCTTGTGGATGAGGTGGAAGACGTGCTTCTTCCCCGATAGATTACGGAAAGTGCACCTTCTTATTGCTCAAATAGAAGAGTTGACTTCTCCTTCTCTTTCCAAGTCTTTACCTCCATCTATTCCTCCCGTTGAAGATAATGACCCATTGCTGGAAGAAATCGATATCCACTCCATCCCTCTAGGTATTGATGATTATGACACGGAGGGGGACATTATTTTTGATAATTTGCTGCAGGAAAGTATTGACCCAAGTCCCCCTCCCGAGCACCTTTCATCCTCCCCTTTATCCACTATCACGGAGGATGAGTGCTTTGACCCGGGAGGTGACATTGATTATGCTATGATTGATACCATTACGGCTTTGCCGTTTGCTCAGCATCCATTGTCTTTGGGGGAGGACAATGTGCTTACTTTATCTAACCCACCTCCCGTGGATCTTGATTTCACATACTTTTCGTATGTTGAAAGGGTTTTTCTCCCATTCAAGACTTATCCCCCCGCCTCTCCTTTGTTGATGTCAACCGGGACCGAGGACAAGGTCTTTGATCCCGGTATTGCATTCGAGGCTTCCCCATGGACTATTTATTTCGGGGACGAGTCAGGCTCGTGACTCGATTAATATAAACAAGCGCTTTTTGAGAGGCAACCCAATTATCTATCTATCTTTACCATAAGTGTAGGGGGAGCCCCGTGGTGTTTCTTTCTTTCTTTCTTATCATGTGCAGGGATTAGAGCTTCAAAGACACACTCTTGATGACTTTTGACGAACTGTGATTCCGTGTTCCTTTCTTCCCGGTTCTATCCTAAACTCTCTTCGATTCACTATTTTATATTTCTCAATATTAAAATAGGAATCTCTTTAGTTGTCTCTTACTTAGCGAGGTTTAAACAAAGTGCACAATGTCCTAAGTGTAGGGGAGTTTACTCCCACATGCTTAAACATTGAGGACAATGTTTATGTTAAGTGTAGGGGGGACTTCTATCGAAGTTAAGTGGCCTTTTCCTTGTATTTGTCCTCATTTAAACCGGAAAATTTGATTTTTCGACATTTTTCAAAATTTTTAATCTATGTTGGCCTAATTGTATAGTTGTATTTTCCTTTGTTATGGTTATTTTCTTTTCTTGCTAGAATAAATTTTAAATAAAATGGTTTTAAATTTTTCAAAGACGTGAACATTTTGACTCAACCCGAGTTTACTTATCTAAGTTTACTCTAGCTAGTATCCTTAACGTGTTTAAGTCAAGTTTTGCTAGGCTTTTATTTAGGGAGCTATAAAACGCGAAAGTCTTAACTCTCACGGGTTAAGAACAAGAACTTTTCGCAAGTTCCTATAATTGCTCCCAGAGATTCGTTTATCAAGGGAACTTTAAAATGCGAATGCTAAACTTGAAAAAGTCCAAGAATTTGCAAGATTCTATAGATGACTCGAAAACCCAAAACTTTGATTTAATAGGCTAAGCATCCACGAGTCTCATTCCTTGAGATTTTAAACTGTGGAGAACGAGAGATGATAGAGTCAATTATAAGTTTGGTATTCTTTCGTGAATTTATGTGAGTTAATTATGAGCTTATTCTCCCATCGCTTGTTAATAAATTTATCTGCAATACATAAGGTTGTACGATTTGAAAAGTTACTTAGCTTCTAGCCCAAGATCGTTTAAAAGTTGCTCGGTATGGATTAGAGTTCATAGCCAAGGCATAACTTACTGAAGCGGGACGCGAAGATTGGCGAGTCCGAAAAGACCCTAACAAGGCATGAGGGCTACATTTTGTTGCTAAAGATCCAAGTGATGTTAAGAATCATTTATCGAAAATCAATATAAAGGATCGAGACACACGACGAAAAGCAAAAACTCCCCAAAAGTCATGGAGAAGTGTATCTGAAAAGACCCTAGCTAGGTATGAGGATAAATAGATCCAAGTCCTAAAAGGAGGCAGATCGTTGTATATCAAAGTCCAAAATAAAGATTGGAGAAAAATGAAGAAGTCGTGGTCCAAGTATGAATCTCTCAAAACTTCAAGTGAAGAAACTCCATTATGAAGAGAAGACCATAATTTCATGAACGTCTCTCAAGGTTTGAAGTATGAAGTCGCTGCCAAATATCGGTCCGAGAAAGGTCTTAAATCGCGAAGCGAGTTATGCCAAGATACGAACTTTATGAGGTCCCGAGAAGCAGTTTTAAAAGATTTTGTCCTTTAGCTAACTACTGATTAAATCGTTCACTTTATTTTCGGACTAAATAACTATCAAAATAAGTCAAAAATGCATCCTCGTGATCATTCAAGACAACAATAAAATATAAGAGATACCCCTAGGAATAAGGAAGTCTAAGTGAATAATTGGCCCACATGAGTTCGTGTTAGTTTACTAACTTATAATAACAATGATCTTGTTTCTAAGCTTGGTTTGGAGAAAGTGAAAACTTGAGGATGATGATCATTCACGACCTTTCCAAAACCCAAAGGTATGATTTTGATTTCGTTACTTTGTATGTTTATAATTTTCTATCTCTTTAATAAAGGCCAACTTAGATTGATTGTGATGAAAAATGTAAACGTGCTTTGTAACTAATGCATTCCATGAGGACATTGCAATGGTTAAGTGTAGGGGATTTGATAGGTGTGAAAACACCCATCCTTTTTACCACTTAATTACAATAATAACCGAGCCAAAACGTGTATTTTATGTCATTTATGTCGGAATTATGCGTGGTTTGTGTTTTTGGTTGTGATTTAGGACGAAAAGGTGAAAAGTGGAGAAAACACGAGATTTCACGGGCTTTTATCAAAGAAAAAGTCAAAAGACGGAAGTTTACTAAAAAGCCGAAGAACTCAAGTCTTATTTATGAAGAAATGTCAAGACGAGTTAAAGAAATCCCGAGACAAAGTCATTAAAGTCCAAGATTAACAAAAGATTAAGAAGACAAGGACTTAAGTGTGCAATTAAGGAAAAGAAGAAAGAGGGAGGAAGCTTCCTAAGCTCCTCCCTAATCTCCCTATATATAGTCTTGTACGTTTTCATTTCTTAGTTGTTGGGTGGCTTGACAAACCACCACTTCCACCATTTTCATACCTTGTTATTTATTTTCTTCTTGAATTTGCACCTTTAATTTCTTACCTTTAATTCAAGTAAGTGTTCTTAATTTTTGTTGTTTTAATCTTCTTTACCTTTGATCAAGCTTTCTATCTTTCATCTCTTTCTACCTTTCTTTGTTTTTAGTTGATTTTGGTGCGAATTACATTTGATCCGTGTTGATCTTGATGTTTTCGTGCTTAAAAAGTTCATCTTTTTATTGTTTGATTTAAAAGTTTGCTTATTTTTAAGTTTGATAAGTTGTTATTCATGCTTATTTAGTCCGTTTCTCTTTGGATTCGTTCAAGTTTTAGTTTTAGCTTATCAAATTAGCTTATAACTTGCTTATTGTTGAATCCCTTATTAATCGGAAAAGGGTAAACCCTTTTCCGATTGGCTTTCTGATTAGCACACCTTATTCCGATCTGTTGATCGGAAAAGGGTTTTAGTGTATTCCTATTGTGGTGGTTTTTCCCATTCCGATTTGGCTCAATTTTCAGCTATTCCGATTGCACCTCCCTATTCTGATCACCTAATCGGAATAGGGTTTTAAAATATTCCGATTGGGGGTATTTTGTGATATTCCGATTAGAGTCTTGCATAGTATTCCGATGGTGAGTTTTGTTCCTTTCCGATCACACATTCCGATGGGGATACATTCCGATCGGATTCCAATTTGGATTCCGATCAGGTGTATTCCGATTGGTTGTTTTGTTTGTTTTAATATTTTGTTTTAGTTAAAGTGACAATTTTACTCGTTTTTTTTTTAGTTTATTTTGATTTTGTTTTTCATTTTTATTGATTGTCAATTTACTTTTCGTTAAGTTTTAATTTTACGTCATTTAATTTCTCGTTATTTACTTCTAAAGTTTTAAATATTTCACCATTTACGTTTCAACTAGTTTTAGTTTTAATTACTCGTCATTTATTTTAAAGTCTTGCACATTTATTTTACCAAAACCAAAAATATTATTCTTTACCAAAAACGACTGAGTCACACTTTAAACCGGAAATCAATTCGAGAAGATACCGAGAAACGAACTTTTTCAACTAGCAAAATCCAAGTATTACACCTCCCTAATCCTCCTATAAATAGTCTTCATTTTCATTTCATTTGTTCTTGTTGGCTAGAGTGACACTAGTTTTTCCACCCTTTTAATTACTTGTTCTTTAAATTCATGTCAATTTAAATAATTGTCTTGCACCTTAAATTCATTTAATTTCAAGTAAGTTTCCTTTTAATTATTGTCAATCTTTACTTTTATTGTTTATCTCCTATCTTACTTTCTTGTTAATCTTTAATCTTTATGTTTATTGTTTATGTTCATGTTATTGAGTTTTTATTAAATTGATTAAGTGGGTTTTGATTATTTTGATTATTATTGTTAGTTTGATTGTTTTGTATTGTTTGTTTATGATTAGTAGATGTTATTGGATTAGTCTTGTTTAATCTTTTGGTTTATTTTGATTGATTTTATCTAGATTCGTGTTGTTTTTGGTTCCGTGTTCTTCGCTTCTGTTTGTTGCCCAGGTTTATTCCGGATCAAAGCAAGTTGTTCCGAATCAAGGAATTTCTATCTATTATTCCGGATCAAAGCCAGGTATTCCGAATGAAGGTGGTGTTGTGAATATTCCGAACCAAGCAAAGTATTCCGGGTCAGTGTTTATTCCGAATCAAAGTGTTTATTCGGAACATTCCGAATCAAGGACCTTCATTCGGAACATTCTTGATCAACTTGAGTATTTCGGATCAATATCATATTCAGAATCAGAGGATATTCCGAACCAAAGAACTTCTTCCGAATCAAAGATTGCTCATTCGGAATATTCCGGATCAAGGTGTTTTATTCGGAACATTCCGGATCAAGGCTTTGTGAAGGAAACATTCTGAACCAAAGAAACATTCCGAATCAAGGAGTTTCCGAATCAGTGACACATTCCGAGTGAAGGGTTTATTCCAGATAAAGTGACATATTCCGGATGAACCAATTGTTCTGAATCAGTGTTTTGTTTTGATTATTCCAAGTGAAGAAGAAATTATTCCGAACGAAGTGACATTCCGGACGAGTGATTTATTCCGAACGAAGGATTATTCCGAATGAGCTGTTTTTAGGTTATTTTAAGTTTTTGTTTTTAAGTTTAAATTTTTAATTTTCAAGCTTTACTTTTCCCGCCTTTTTCCTTAGTTGCACTTTTAGCTTACTTGCCTTAGATTTATTTTAAGCCGTGCCTTAGTTTAAGTTTTAGCTGCGTTTTAAGTTTGCCTTTAGGATAGTTTTAAGTTTGCGTTATTTACTTTAATTGCCTTTTAAATTTTCGTCACACTTTTAATTTCCCGTCATTTATTTTAAATTAGACTTAGATTTATTTTACAGCCATTTATTTTAATAGTTTTTGCACTTTAATTTTACTACAACGACACAACTATTGTTTCCACCAAAGACAGCTGAGTCACACATTTAACCAGGATCAATTCGATTAGACCACTACAACGAACAAGAAACTTTTAATATTTTTATACTTGGTGTAAAAGCCATGTATCACCTAGACACAAAATTAAACATAAAAACCCCATAGACTAAATAATAGCCGAAAATATATACCTACACACAACATTTAAATACCAAAAACCATTACCATTCCAACCTTGACTTTTAGACTTGTACAATTATTTCATTTAAGTCTTATACTATACAAAACACATTTTTGTTTTCCTTGGCTAGCAAAACCGCCGGTAATAACCTAAACTATGTGTCTATGTACAACTTTGAGCAATTAAGGCATGTACTAACATTACTATGCACATACCACAAGTCCAGGACAACTAAGCACACTCTTTGCACCCTTAGACGTGTGATAGGGCTCCTCCACACAACCCTTGCACTTGTATAAACATACCAATTATGTGAAACACTATGTAAGTCTTACATGTCCCCTTTGGGAGCACAACATGCGACGGAAAAAGAGTATGAAGGTTCAAGTGTACCTATTTTGTCATTAAGACATGTACTAACATAGTACACTACCAAAAATCTCCATATCTAGCCATTTCATCACTCTTGGATGTGTATAACCCCAAACCACAACCCTCAATCTCCTTTGTGATATTTATAACACTTGAAGACTCACACATCCCTCACAACACAAAACATTCAGTTATACAACTTAACAAAACACCTAGATATTCCAAGCATTTACTTCTACTAGTTCTTAGTCCTTCCAAGCATTTAGAGCACCTCATACAAGATACTTGGCATTTAAGACGAATCCAAGACCCCTTCAAGAAGAACCCGTCGGCTAGAATCAACAAACCATTTTCACCATACCATTTTCCTTGAAAACAAGTAAGTGTAAACCTCCTTTGATATTTTCTTACTTATTTCATGTTTCATGCATATACATGTTATGGAAATGGAGTTTAAGATGCATGCACACGTAAAAGTCTCATGAACAAACCCTAAAACGACATACAAGCCCACGGCTTATATGAAGTTTATGGGTGTCCTTGCCTTAAAACTTTGAACACGTGTACACATAAGCTCATGTAACCTAATTAAGCTCTAGTATAATCACTTGCCATAATAGTTTATGAGAAAGTAATATAAGCCGAAACATTGAAGCTAATATAAGCCCATAATTCATATAAGCTTAGTTGTATTTTAAGTTGGATATTTAAGCCCATAAAATAAATATAAGCCGAGACACATGAGTTGGTATAAGCCATGATAAAGGACTCATAAAACTTAATATAAGCCTAGAACCATAACTTATATAAGCCACGTCATATAAGCCCTAGAAACATATATAAGCCAAAATTTGAGATTCTATATAAGCTAAGCATGTAGACCATAAAAAGCTATATGAGCCGAACCTTAGGAATAATTAAGATAGCTTATATAAGCCCTTGAAATGTTAAAATAAGCCAAGATTGTATAAGCCCTCATATAAGCTAAATAAGCCGGTTAAAAATAAGCCCATAATATTAACATTAGCCCAATAAGGAAAATAAAGATATTAGCCCACTTGGTAATTCACTAGTAAAATTACATAAGCCCAATAGGCCCATAGCAAATAAGCCGAGACCCATAATGGGCTAGCCAAGCCCATTTACTAAACTTGGGAGACTTTTTGGGCCACATTTGACAAATGGTGAAAGTTGGGTCCAAATTCATATATTTATAAAACTTATATATTCATTTCGATACTTTATAAAGTACAAGGGTCAAATGGGTCAATTTACAAACTATAGGGTGCGTTTATTATCAAACCGTGAACCAAAGGAAACCACAAGGGCCATCGTTGCTAATATTGAAACTTAAAATGAGCCCTAGCTACCTTATTAAATATTCTGAGACCCCAAGGGGCCATTTCTGCCATTTGGGCAAAGTTTTACAAGCCGAAATCCCTTTTAATTAATATATGAAACTTAAAGGGCTATTCCTGCAACTTTTGAAACTTAACTCAAACCCTAGAAACTCTATATAACAATTCTGAAACTAAAAGGACTAATTGTGTCATTTTGAAAACTTGAAGCAAACCCTAACCCTTATTATATTATTTCCGTGACATATGGGGGGGGTGTTTTGTCATTTCCCTAAAGTTTTACAAGCCCTAGGGGCGTTTTTATAAATAAAACTAACTAACAAGGACTAACGGCGTAATATACTTAACGAACGAAACCTTAAAGGTTATTTTTGTAATTTGTCACACCTACAAGGGTTTACTAGTAATATCAAATTAATTAAAAGTATTAATAAAATATTTTATTAAATTTAGTTATTGGAATAATTAAAACAATCACTAAGTTTATTTACGAGACTTTATAAACTGATAAACCCGTTAATTATATGTTTGTGACTTAAGAAAATAATATAACATTGTCTTACAGTTTATTTAATTAAAATCCATTTATTTAAATTATCCCCGTTTACTAAGTCAACTTATATATTTTTAGACACAAAAAATATACGTTTATCACAATCCTTTATAAGTATAAACATTTAGACAATCGTTATGGTATATTAATTTGTGATCATGCGTTATTTAAAAATCATACATCCATCATGTATTGCTAAATTATGCATCGTCTAAGGCACTTAAAATTACTTAGGTAATTACTCCGGTTCGTGATCATATTGTGCTAGTTTGTTCAGTGACATCATCTACACTACATCATCATCACTAAGGTGAGTTCATGGCCCCATCTTTACTGTTTTATAACTGGGGGAGAAAACATACAAAAACTATATTTATATAATATGCAAAACATGCACTAACAACAACAACAGCTTATTGCCTATTGTTTGCCCCATATCTGTGGACTGTAATAGTTAATAGTGTAGCGCGAAATGTGTGAATAGATCTATTTGGGTGTTGACAACACCCGGCCTGCGTGACTTGGTATCACGAAACGCTTAGGCCAAGCAACAGGTTTACATCATTGTCGGACTGAGGGAACAACATCGGGACAGATCCAAATGGGCGTACCGAACAACTTATTTTGTCTAGCTTCTATTACAGGGCAATAGGAACTACTATAGTATGTAGCTTAGTGCTCTAATATCCTTGTGATGTTTTGGCACATTATTAACTTATTATTTAATTAAACCTGTGAATTCACCAACTTCGTGTTGACCCCCACATTTTACTTTATATGTTTTCTCAGGAAAATAAAGCAGGTTCATGCATTGGATTCCAGCATTATAGGAGCATCATGTCTACCATTGGGTTGGGATATTTACTTCAGTTTTTAATAATAAATGTGGTTTACAAACAAGATACTGAGTGTGTACAACTGATTCATGTAATTTGTATTAAATGACTTTTATGATCATTGATCTATATACTATGTGATATCGATCCACCCAAGTAACATCCCAATTACTATTCCGCTGCATTTGACCAACTTGGGGGTGTTATAGAAATGGTATCAGAGCGCATAGTTATAGAGAACCAGATCGATAATAATTTTTTTTAAATATAATGAAAATTTTAAACTGGACTATAACTGAATTTTAAAAATCAATAAAATAAAAAGAAAGTTGATTTTTGCGGAACCCTTATAAGTTATGCATATAGTACATAGAGCATACACATTATGTGAACTAGTTTCTCACTGATTTATAACCTTTGAGTTAATAAATCACCTAAGTATCTACTCATACTTTTAACATTCATAGTTAAAAGACATAGACCGCATCGCATTGCATTTTAAAAACTTTTTGAATTGTGTAAGCTAAAAACTTACTCAACTTTGAAATGCTATTTTCAGATATCATGACGCCACCCACTATCGTGACTACCTTTGAGGAGCTCATGGCTCCTACCACTACTCCAGTATCGTCGACGTCAGTATTTGTTGGACTCGCATCCGACACGGAGTCCAGAGATGACCAGTCAGACGGGGTCATCATACTCACGGATTCACCTACTCCATCACCACCTAATATACCCCCTACTTCACCATTGCTTGTAGTACATGCATCTCCTCCTAGGGAGATGGATCAGGTTGTACCATCCTTACCACCATTGCCACCACCTTCTACACATCACCCTTACCCCACCAGCACTCTGCCACCTCACAAGAGGAGGCGTGATTTCATTCCTGACTCGACATTCAAGGTAGGAGAGGGATCTGGAGCTGGGCAGCCCAGTCTTGGCGCACTGTAGGCACAGGTCGACGCACTTGTGGCCCGTCAGGTGCATGATATCGCTCTCATTCATGCCCTTTTACAGGCGGACCAGCAGGGTCGCCCTTGCTTCAAGAGAGGTATAGATCTCTCTATTCGGTTGTGGCCAGTGAGTCACACACCACGCAGAGTTCTCTAGGTATAACCCAGGGAACTGTGCATTGGTTACTGGATGAGGTTGCTTACCTTCGTTGCCGGTTAGATACACTCGAGGGTCACTCATACGAGACCCAGGCTGCTATCCTCACCCAGGAGGAGACATTTCGGACATTCATAGACCTAGCAGACCTCCGCCATCAAGGACTCACTACCGAGACAGAACATCTACGGAGAGCCGATGCAGCACGTCAGCACCAGTTGCTAGAGACTATGACATTCTCCACTGAGACTAGGAGGGCGATGATCCGTATGCAGGATGATCGTGCACCTACGCCACCAGCCGGACCACCTGCACCCGCAGACAGCCATACTAGTGTAGGCTAGATTTCGTTGTACATCATGACAAGCATTGAGTTGCATCTCAGCTCGCATGATTTAGATCTTTTGTACTGGTATTTCCATTTCAGTTGTATCCATATCATAGCACCAAACCTTAGTAGGTAGGTTATCATTGTAGTATTGCAAACATTTGTACCACTATCTCAGACAGGATGGTTGTATCTCTGTCTTAGATCGGTTGTATTGTATTATATTGATGTTCACCAGTACTGATATATCATCCTTTACTTGTTGTTTGAATTTATATTATTATGAAATCTTGATAGGTTATCTAATTTGTTGTGAATTCTATGCATATCCATTTTATGCAACTTAATATTATAATTCTACTAACCAACTGATAAATCTCATCTTTGTGTATGATAGAACGATGGCACAAAGAGTCACTCGATAGAACACTAACGCTGCTCCTTCAGCGACCGTTTCAGAAGCACAACTCCGAGTGCTTATCGGTCAAGGCATTGTTGATGCCCTAGCCGCCAGGGAAACACACCCCAGCGGGAACCAGGGCGACAGTCAAAACTCGAATGCTTGAGATCGAGTTGCCAGAGGATGTACCTATCCCGACTTCCTGAAATGCAAGTCCAGTTACTTCAAGGGCAAGGAAGGGGTAATAGGACTCATGAAGTGGTTCGAAAGGACCGAGACAGTATTCCGCATTAGTGATTGCACCAGGGAGAACAAGGTGAAATTTGCCACCTGTACTCTCTTGGAACATGCTCTCACCTGGTGGAACTCCCTAGTTGCTACTCTTAGACATGACGAAGCCGATGGGATGACCTGGAATACACTTAAGGAAAGACTTACCATGAAATACTGTCCTCGAGGTGAAATTAAGAAGTTAGAGATTGACTTGTGGAACCTCAAATGCTTGAACCATGACATCACGACTTACAACCAGAGATTTCAGGAGCTAACTTTGATGTGTACTCGGATGTTCTCTGACGTGAAGGACAAGATAGAGAAGTATGTCAGTGGACTTCCGGATTCTATGCACGACAGTATACTTGCTTCCCGACCCACTACAGTCGAGGGTGCCATAGAGTTTGCCACAGAGCTGATGAACAAACGGGGATGTGATCATGTGATTAGGCAGACTGAGTACAAGAGAAAGGTTAAAGAGAACTACCGTGGTTACAATCAGGCCCAACCACCAAAGAAGCAAAACTTGGGCCAGATCTGTAGTGTTGTTTCCTCAGCACCACCCCCATATGTAGGCAACAAGCCAAAGTGCACCAAGTTCTATTTCCATCATTTCTCTACTGTTGAATGTCGAAGGCCCGGACAGGGCAACCCTTATGTTACAGCCATCAGGAACAACTCCAGCACCAACTACAAGCCCCGCAATTGCAACGGTCAGAACTTTCGTGGAAATGGACAACAAGGAAACCGACCGCACACTGGCGGCGGTAACACGACCCGTAGGGAAATTTGTTGATATGGTTGTGGAGAGATCGGACACATCAGCCCTGATTGCACAAAGCGAGCAGTTAGGAACGAGAGAAGAGGAGGAGCACATCTAGAGTCTATGTGATAGGAGACGCCAAAACCCACTGATTGATTCGTTTTTGTACACCCGAAGGTTATCGTAGTCCTGGCGAAGTGTGAATGGAAATCCGCGTTTATGTCTAAAGTTTGATGCTTGAATAAAAAAGATTTTGATTTTTATATTTAAATCTACTAATTTTAAATGAGTAAAAATGTAAGACGATATAAAGCGACAATAATGCTACAAGTATGAAGCTACTAATAACAACTAATGATAATAAAGATGCTATATAATAAGCATAAGTAAACCTATTATAATAATAACATTAAAGCTAAATATTAACTAAGCAACAGTAATAATCAAATTAAAGCTAATGAAATAAAGATAAAAATAAAATAAAAATAAAATAATAATAAAATAAAATAAGAGAACAGTTACCGAATGATGAACCGGATGCGAAAAACTTATCACCCCGGTCAATAACTAAATTATATTTAAAGTTTAAACTTTCACGGTTTTTTATCAAACTAATTAGCGGATAAAGTTGTCAATTTTATCAACTAACTACCAAGATAAAAACAAGTCGAGCCTTAAACTTTAAAACTTAATCTAGCTAAAAGACCCATAAAACTCATCGCCAAAATGATGATCCGGAACCGCCAAGATCAAACAAAACAACACAAACGTTAACACGGAAAAAGCTATAAGCTACGATATTTAAAACGATTTAGTAAAAACTATTCAATAAAATTTAGATTTAATTAAGTATTTTAAAATATTTGAAAATAAATTTGAGACTTTCTTTTTAAAAACTATTTATATTAATTAAAATCTAATTAAGACATTTTCTTTATATAAAAAAAACTAGTGAGAATTAATATACCTAATTTAAAGAAACCTATTTTAATATACTAAATGTAAACCTTAACATGAAACTGAACATAGCATACTGGTTAAGATAGACCATATGCGAATGGGATGTCAGGTGTTCAAACTAGCCATAAGCCCCTTTTTTCACAATCATATTCTAATATTATTATTATTATTAATATAATTCTTATTTTAAATCATAGAAACCACAATACAACTTACTAACTATTTCTCAATTCAATTCTCAAACTATAGCAGATAGAAAACGCTACTCAAAATAAGATAAAATAAAAATAATTTAAACTACTTAAGCCTATTAACCTTATACAGTAAGCAACCGAGAGCTTTTTTTTGCCAAATTACCAACTGCAACATAAATCAAAACAAACTCCATCAATTCAAACCTTCATTGTCATCAACATGAACATCAATTCACAATCAAACCACAAATCATCAATCATCAAAATCCGAATCTCTAAACTACAAACTGAAAGTCAAAGCTACCATAAACTTCACACTGAAATCTCATATCATACCAAAATTTAAAGCATCAACAAGAACCAAAAATCGAATCAAAAGCTTCTAAAAACAATGAATCGAACCAATATTTATAATCAAACAAGAGAGTGATAATAAAATGATAAATAAGCTAGTAATCTAATTTTTAATCTACTCCTAAATTCTAACCTCCACTATATAAGAGAAAAAAAAATGAACGGATAAAAAAAGAAAAAACAAAGATGAATGTTAATTAGCTTCCTATGTACGTCACTCTCTCTCATATTTTGATTCCACTTTGGGCCATTGGGCTGCGTCTTTATTTTTAAGCTGCTGGGCTGAGTGGTTTGCTGGGCTTGTGGCCCTTTTTGGGCTGTTGGGCCGAGTCTCGATAGATGTATACTAATGGGTCGGTTCGACCCATTTAAATGGTGTCGGGCCGACCCAATAAAATACGAATGCATCGTAAAACTCGATTTTTCGCGCTCTTTACATTTCTCTTGCTCGTCTTTGCTCTTTTTCCTCGTTTTAGCTCCTTTTCTTTAATATTCATTCCTACAATAATAAATAGCAAATATAAACAATATACGCATAAAAAATACATTTTTGCTATTTATTATACGAAAAATGAAGGGAAATTCTCACTAAATGCATGAATAATTATGTGTTTAACACACCCCTACACTTAAACACGTTGCTTGCCCCCAAGCAACTATTATCACAAACGTTAAGTTCAAAAACAATTAAAAACTACTTTATTCAAAATTGCTTTAAAAATAAAAATACACAGTGACCCGCCATGCTCGACTTTTTATTCAAGGTATAAGGATCATAGAACGGGAAACACGCAAACTGGGTGTCGCCAGGGAATAAAGATCATCATCCTCTTTTTATTACTCCCAACTAAGCTAAAATTCCTTGTGCAAACGTTTGTCAAATGCTAACACTACTTATAATAATAACCTATGTAAAAATAACTTTACACTCCTATAATTATAAAGACTAGGCAAGTGTGTTGTTTTTCAAAATTTTGATCGTTCAAATCGACATTTGTTATGGTTGCTAATCATCTAAGTAGAATATTAGACTCACCGAAAATTACGAGATTTAAGATTCAAAAATGGCCTTTCCCATGTAGCGGCTTTCTTCTCGGGACGTCCCAACCTAATCGGTTAAGTGTCCGGGCTTTTGACACCCCACGGAGAATAGTACCGGGATCGACGGGATTTTGAGATAAAAGATCTTGAAATCACCGCTAAGCTAATAAAAGACACTTAGATGAAAAACAACGACGGTAATTAGAGAATGAAGATTCAAAGGAGAGATCACTTCATGTAGAGACTTTCTTCTCAGCTTGTCCTTTAGCAAAGCTTAGGAGGCTAGGCTTTGACACCCTTGAGAATAGTATCGGAGCTCAGGGGACCTTTGACTTCTACATTCTCAATTACCGTCTAAACTCTTATAAAAAATTGACGAATTCTAGTTCAACTTCGGATTTAAATCTGAGAAAAAGCAAGGTTCTCACAATTATAATTAAAGCAACAAAAACATAAAACTCTTATTCATTTTTTTTAATTCTTTTTTTTTCTCTTTTTTTCAAATATTTTTTTTCTCTCTTTTTCTTTCTTTCTTTTTTTTCTTTTTTCTTCAATTTTTTTTATTATTATTATTTTTTTTTCAACATATTTATTCACGCAACATTATTTCAATTTTAAGAAAGTATGCTTTCACTCAAATTTAAATAAAAAGTTGAACTAGGACTCTATATCAAAATTGCATAAGAATTTATTTTTTGCATAACAACACAATTTTTAACGTTCAAAGGCTTGAAAAAAAACACACTTATTAAGTCTAGTTACAATCTAGGAGGAAAAGCCACAGGTTACTCATATAAGCTCTAAAGAGAACCAACTACTCCACGTTTAGCATTTTTATTTGCACAATTCCTAAAAGCTTAGTCTAAAAGTAAAGGGAGCAGCCAGATCAACACTCAAGTAGAGTCAGGATCCCTTTGTTCTAGCCTATGGGACAAGTCAATCACGCACAGTCAAAAACGTTTTATTATTATTAATAAAATAAAATAAAATAAAAACAGACATTTGATCAAAATAGGATGCAGGAGGGCAAACAAGTAGGCATGAATATGATCAATATGATATAAACCCCCTACACTTAGAATCGAACATTGGCCTCAATGTTCAAAAGTGATAAGGTGCGACCCCTACACTTAAGAACACAAAAGGCTAATGCTAGAATTCCAAGTGTAAGAAGGAGAACACAATCAGATATGTAAGGATAAAGGTGAGAACTGAGTACTCCCCTGATATAGACATGAAGATCGATCGGAGACTGAATGAAGAAGATGATGGAAAACAGAAACATCAACCCTCTGAAAGTCTTCTCGATCCAAGGGAACCCTGCACACAAAAACAAATACCAACAAGCACACATGGACAGAAGCACGCCCCTACACTTATGTTAGAAAATAGATAAAATAGATAAATCATCGGGTTGCCTGCCGAGAAGCTCTTGTTTTTGTTAACCGAGTCACGAGCCTGACTCGACCCCGAATTAAATGGTCCATGGGGGAGCAAGAGAATCACTACTGGCTCAAAAAGATATGCCAGGGTCAAAAATCTTATCCTCATTACCGGATGAGAATAAAGAAGAAGAATCCACAGTATAAGTGAAGAAAAGTAGAAGGATTCTTATAACATACGAGAAATAGGTATAAAGGCGATCCTTAAGAATACTCGTCTTCGCCAAGGGCGGGAGGGTGGGAGAAAAAGATATCAAAGTGTCACCCGAGGACACTTGATAGAAACTAAAAGTGAGAGTTGATGGGATAATCGGTAAAACATCATAAGAAATAGCAACATCAACATCTCCTTCAGGATCAAAACACTCATCCTCATTCCCCGGTATGAAATGAGGAGAGTAAACGCGATACATCACCCCCTTGGGTGTGCACGTGGTAGGACGGGGTGGCAACATAATATGAGAAATATCAGAAGACATATCTACCACCCGCGTCACCTCTCCAGACCGAATAAAACGGAAGGTAGGGTCAAATCTATCCACCTCCTCTACGATGGGAGGTGGCATGGCTAACAAAGAATGCTCATCAATTGCAACAGAGTCAGGGCTATCAATGTCCTCAATCCCCTCTTCAAAGAGAGGATTCACCTCACTAGAGATGTAGGCGTCATCAAAATCAAATAAAGGGTTCGAATAAATCTTGAAAGTTTCCTTCTGAACGTCTTCATCGGATAGTGACTCGTCATCACTAGAAGTAAAATCATCATCGAGATCAAAAAGAGGATTAGAGAAAGCCAAAGAATCATCTACCAAGATGTTGGTGGGAGGTAATGAATAATCACTAGAAAGAGATTCACACTCACTGTCACTATCAGAAGCAACCGTAGGCTCACTTTGGATTGGAATAAGAATCTCATCATAAGGAATAGTGATAAGACCCTCATCCCCCATGATGAGGGAGGCATCGGTCTCCGTAGTAGAAGAATCGAGAATAGGAGTGGTAGTCTCACATGTTGGATTGAGATAGTAAATATTATGCTCGTCATCATCATAACAATAAGGAATTACACGAGGCGTAGAGGTATAAGCACTAAGATTAGATACTTGCTCTTGTCGCTGTCGCTTTTCCTCCTCTCTTGCTTCGCATATGATAGCTAATTCTTGTCGAACGTATTGAAGTGTATTCAAAAAAATTTGCTCGTTCTTCTTCACACATTCCAACAGAAGGTTGATGATCGAGGGTGTATTGTGGGGGCTCAAAATTTTGAAAACCGGAATTATAGCACGGATGTGGCTCATAGTAATTCATCGGTTGAGAAAAATTAGAACACGGGTTTAGTTCATAATAATCCATCGGTGAAGAAAAATGAGGACACGGATTTGGCTCATAATAATTCATTGGCTGACAATAAGAAGTATCGTGAGGGCCCCCACAATGATTGCAACACGGGTATTGAGAAAAACCCGGTGCATGTTGCGGATACGGATCGTCGTATATGGGAGAGTGTGAGATAGTGTCATTAGAGGTGAAGTATGAATTGGTCCAATTGCAAAATGAACAATGTCCAAATTCGTGATCAGGGATAGCCATACCGCACCTCTCGCATGAACACCAATAACATGATTGACTATCAGACGACCCACACCCTATACAATATGAATCCATGAAGAATTAAAAATAAGAGGGGTTGAGAAAAAGAATTAAACACAATAGAGGATAAAGAAGAATAAAATTTAAAACTTTTTTTTTTAATTTTAAAGTGATATATATAATAATAAAGAAAAGAAGATAAAATAAGAAAATATTTTTGGTTTTTATAAATTTTATATATTTTTTTAGATTTTTAATTTTTATATATATATATATATATACAAATACGAAAATAAACTTTCAAAACGAAAGGATCTTCAAGTCACCAACTAAAAACACAACGCCAATATCGCTACACACAGAGCCGGAAACGGCGCCATTTGATTGATTCGTTTTTGTACACCCGAAGGTTATCGTAGTCCTGGCGAAGTGTGAATGGAAATCCGCGTTTATGTCTAAAGTTTGATGCTTGAATAAAAAAGATTTTGATTTTTATATTTAAATCTACTAATTTGAAATGAGTAAAAATGTAAGACGATATAAAGCGAAAATAATGCTACAAGTATGAAGCTACTAATAACAACTAATGATAATAAAGATGCTATATAATAAGCATAAGTAAACCTATTATAATAATAACATTAAAGCTAAATATTAACTAAGCAACAATAATAATCAAAGTAAAGCTAATGAAATAAAGATAAAAATAAAATAAAAATAAAATAAAATAAGAGAACAGTTACCGAATGATGAATCGGATGCGAAAAACTTATCACCCCGGTCAATAACTAAATTATATTTAAAGTTTAAACTTTCAAGGTTTTTTATCAAACTAATTAGCGGATAAAGTTGTCAATTTTATCAACTAACTACCAAGATAAAAACAAGTCGATCCTTAAACTTTAAAACTTAATCTAGCTAAAAGACCCATAAAACTCATCGCCAAAATGCTGAACCGGAACCGCCAAGATCAAACAAAACAACACAAACGTTAACACGGAAAAAGCTATAAGCTACGATATTTAAAACGATTTAGTAAAAACTATTCAATAAAATTTAGATTTAATTATGTATTTTAAAATATTTGAAAATAAATTTGAGACTTTCTTTTTAAAAACTATTTATATTAATTAAAATCTAATTAAGACATTTTCTTTATATAAAAAAAACTAGTGAGAATTAATATACCTAATCTAAAGAAACCTATTTTAATATACTAAATGTAAACCTTAACATGAAACTGAACATAGCATACTGGTTAAGATAGATCATATGCGAATGGGATGTCAGGTGTTCAAACTAGCCATAGGCCCCTTTTTTCACAATCATATTCTACTATTATTATTATTATTATTATTCTTAATTTAAATCATAGAAACCACAATACAACTTACTAACTATTTCTCAATTCAATTCTCAAACTATAACAGATAGAAACTATGCTACTCAAAATAAGATAGAATAAAAATAATTTAAACTACTTAAGCCTATTAACCTTATACAGTAAGCAACCGAGAGGTTTTCTTTGCCAAATTACCAACTGCAACATAAACCAAAACAAACTCCATCAATTCAAACCTTCATTGTCATCAACATGAACATCAATTCACAATCAAACCACAAATCAACAATCATCAAAATCCGAATCTCTAATCTACAAACTGAAAGTCAAAGCTACCACAAACTTCACACTGAAATCTCATATCATACCAAAATTTAAAGCATCAACAAGAACCAAAAATCGAATCAAAAGCTTCTAAAAACAATGAAATCGAACCAATATTTATAATCAAACAAGAGAGTGATAATAAAATGATAAATAAGCTAGTACTCTAATTTTTAATCTGCTCCTAAATTCTAACCTCCACTATATAAGAGAAAAAAAATGAACGGATAGAAAAAGAAAAAACAAAGATGAATGTTAATTAGCTTCCTATGTACGCCACTCTCTCTCATATTTTGATTCCACTTTGGGCCATTGGGCTGCGTCTTTATTTTTAAGCTGTTGGGCTGAGTGGTTTGTTGGGCTTGTTGCCCTTTTTGGGCTGTTGGGCTGAGTCTCGATAGATGTATACTAATGGGTCGGTTCGACCCATTTAAATGGTGTCGGGCCGACCCAATAAAATATGAATGCACCGTAAAACTCGATTTTTCGCGATCTTTACATTTCTCGTGCTCGTCTTTGCTCTTTTTGCTCGTTTTAGCTCCTTTTCTTTAATATTCGTACCTACAATAATAAATAGCAAATATAAACAATATATGCATAAAAAATACATTTTTGCTATTTATTATACGAAAAATGAAGGGAAATTCTCACTAAATGCATGAATAATTATGTGTTTAACACCCACCCAGACTCCAATGTGGTTACTGGTACGTTCCTTCTAAACAATCGCTATGCAAATATATTGTTTGATACGGGATCAGATAGGAGTTTTATATCCACAGAATTTAGTAGCTTACTAGACATCAGACCTACACCGTTAGACGACTGTTACAGAGTCGAATTAGCAGACGGTAAGATCATTGAAACTAACACTATTTTAAGAGGTTGTACCTTAAACCTTTTAAATTATCCATTTGATATCCAGTTAATACCTGTAATTCTAGGTAGTTTCGAACGTCATTATTGGTATGGACTGGTTAGCCAAATATCACGCGACCATTGTGTGCGACCAAAAGCTAGTCCATATACCATGGGGAAAAGAAAACCTAATCGTTCGAGGAGAAGGAAACTCAGATAGAACTTACACCAGGCTGAGTTTTATCTCCTGCACTAAAGTCCAGAAGTACATACTAAAAGGATGCCATATCTTTTTAGCACATATTTCAAAAATCGAAAAGGAAGAAGAACCAGAGAAGAAACAAATCAAGGACGTGCCAATTGTCCGTGATTATCCTGAAGTTTTTCTAGACGACTTACCTGGTTTGCCTTCGACTCGTCAAGTGGAATTCCAAATCGGCTTGATACCAGGAGCTGCACCTGTAGCTAAAGCACCATACCGATTAGCACCCACCGAGATGAAAGAACTCGCAGAACAACTTCAAGAACTGTCAGACAAAGGTTTTATCAGACCCAGTTCCTCACCTTGGGGAGCTCCAGTACTCTTTGTCAAAAAGAAAGACGGATCTTTCCGAATGTGTATCGATTATAGAGAACTGAATAAGCTAACTATGAAAAATCGTTACCCACTACCACGAATCGACGACTTATTTGATCAGTTACAAGGATCAAGTGTATACTCCAAGATCGACCTACGATCGGGGTATCACCAGTTGAGGGTCAGAGAAGAGGACATACCGAAAACAGCTTTCAGAACTCGTTACGGTCATTATGAATTTCAAGTCATGCCATTTGGCCTGACTAACGCTCCAGCCATATTTATGGACCTCATGAACCGAGTGTGTAGACCCTATCTAGATAAGTTTGTGATTATGTTTATCGACGACATACTCATCTATTCCAAGAAAGAGCAAGAGCACGGAGAACATCTTGCTCAAGTACTAAAAGTACTTAAGGAAGAGAAGTTGTACGCAAAATTCTCGAAGTGGGACTTTTGGATTCCTAAAGTTCACTTCCTCGGTCATGTGATCGATGATAAGGGAATTCAAGTAGATCCCGCAAAGGTCGAATCCATGAAGGATTGGGCATTACCCACTTCACCAAAGAAAATTCACCAATTTTTAGGCCTTGTCGGTTACTACCGGAGATTCATAGAGGGATTTTCTAAGATAGTTAAATCTATGACAAAGCTTACCCAGAAAGGCGTAAAATTCGATTGGGGAGAAAAAGAAGAGGCCGCATTTCAAACCATTAAGCAAAAGTTGTGTAGTGCACCCATTTTAGCTTTACCAGAAGGCAACGAAGACTTTGTCGTCTACTGTGACGCCTCACACAAAGGCTTAGGAGTTGTCTTGATGCAGAGACAGAAGGTGATTGCCTATGCTTCAAGGCAATTGAAGAAACACGAGCAAAATTACTCTACCCATGATCTAGAGCTCGGATCTGTAGTTTTTGCTTTGAAAATTTGGAGACACTACCTGTATGGAACGAAGTGCATAGTGCATACCGACCACAAGAGCTTGCAACATATCCTAGACCAGAAGGAGCTAAACATGAGGCAACGTCGTTGGATAGAATTGCTCAGTGACTACGACTGCGACATCAAATACCACCCAGGAAAAGCCAACCTAGTTGTGGATGCTCTAATTCGAAAGGGAACTGATCCTCCAATGAGAGTTCGAGCCCTAGTCATGACCATTAGTTCGGACCAACCCAAGAAAATACTAGAGGCTCAACTCCAAGCACAGAAACCTGAAAACATCAGAAGAGAATACATAGGAGGAATGCTTAGGACTGACCTAAGCAAAGAGAAACTGGAAGCTAGAGCAGATGGAACGTTATGTTTACACGGAAGAAGTTGGTTACCGTGCTATGGAGACTTGAGAAATGTGATCATGCACGAATCTCATAAGTCCAAGTACTCAATACATCCCGGATCTGAAAAGATGTATCAGGACGTGAAGAAGTTATATTGGTGGCCAAACATGAAAGCAGACATTGCCACATACGTGAAGAAATGTTTGACTTGTGCTAGAGTAAAGAAAGAACATCAGAGGCCATCTGGTTTCTTAGTCCAACCCGAAATACCTAAATGGAAATGGGACAACATCACCATGGACTTCATTACCAAGCTCCCTACCTCATCTCACGGACCGACTCACGAAATCCGCTCATTTCCTGCCCATCAGAGAGAATGACTCACTGAACAAGTTAGCTAAGTTGTACCTAAAAGAAATAGTGACTAGACACGGCATACTAGTCTCAATCATTTGTGATCAAGATGGTAGGTTCACGTCAAACTTTTGGAGAGCCTTCCTACGAAGTTTAGGAACAAACTTGGACATGAGCACCGCATACCACCCGCAGACTGACGGTCAGAGCGAAGGAACAATCCAAACCCTAGAATACATGCTAAGAGCATGTGTGATCGACTTTGGAAAAGGATGGGTCGAACATATACCATTAGTTGAATTCTCCTACAACAACAGCTACCATGCCAGTATTAAAGCAGCACCATTTGAGGCCCTGTATGGCCGCAAGTGTAGATCACCAGTGTGCTGGGCAGAGGTGGGGGAATTTCAACTGACTGGACCCGAACTAATTCAAGAGACGACAGAGAAGATCACCCTCATCAGGCAGCGGATTCAGGCTACCCAAGATAGACAGAAGAGCTATGCAGACAGGAAACGGAAGCCTATGGAGTTTGAGGTAGGTGACCTTTGATACATGAGATTTGCTTGGTTCAGATTTTGTCTCTCAGAATCTTCTCGAATTGATCACATCTCAAAGTGGAATGATTTGTTCTTGGTGACAAATAAGGGGTTTGGTTTTCTATGTTACTAAGAAGGTAAATGCGTAAGGTAATTAAAAGTAAACTAGAAGCAATTAATTAATAAAAATAAAACTTGAATAAAAATTAAAATTAAACAGTAACTGAAAGTACCCTGAAAATTACTTGATTCGGAATAAATCAGACAAAAAGCTTCATGCAGAATATCTTGCTCATGCGGAAATCGTTCATGCGGAATAATCGTTCATGCGGAATAATAGCTTCATTCGGAATAAGTTCTTCCTGCGGAATAAAATGGTTGATCCGGAATAAAAGGTTATTCCGGATGAAAGGGTTGATTCGGAATGTTTAACAAAAAGTGACTGATCCGGAATATAGGAGTATTCCGAACGAAGGAGTTGATCCGGAATGTTTGAATATTCCGAACGAAGAGCTTTGATCCGGAATAAATGAAATATTCCGGATGAAGGAGTTGATCCGGAATAATGGATATTCCGGATGAAGGAGTTTGACTCGGAATAATAAATATTCCGAACGAAGGGCACTGATCCGGAATAAATGAAATGTTCCGGATGAAGCAACTTGATACGGAATAAATGATGAACAGTAGTTGATCCGGAATATCCGGTTGGTTCGGAATGCTGGGGACGAAGAACAGTAACAGACAAAAACAGGGCAATACGAATTTTAACAAAATCAAACCAAATAAACCAAAAGGTTTAAACCAAACTAACCAATAATCATCTACTAACCATAAACATCAAATCCCAACAATAAAAACACAAAATCAACTAACTTTTGAAGATCAAATCAACCAAATAAGAACTTTAAGCTTTAAACCAAAAAGATGAAGATAAACAAGATTAATGGAAGGATTGTATTGATGATTAAGGTTTAAACAATCAAAGGAAAAGATTAAACTACAGGATTAGTGAAAACAAGAATAAAAATCACCAACACCTTAGTGGTGTTGGCTTCTTCCTACGTAACAAAGAGAAAGAAAAGAGAAAAACTAAAAACTAAAAACTGCCTAAATTGTGTGAGGGGATCTCTTTATATAGGTCTTCCATTTGGTTGGTGAGTGGGCTTTCTCCCTTTCTTCTTGTCTTCTCGTCTTTTCCGAAAAGTTGACGTTTTCGATTCTGATTCGGGATTTGTCGACAATTAAATTCAACTCGTCTTTTAATTTCTTCGTTTAATAGACTTGAGTTTCTTCGACATACGTAAATCTTCCATCTTTGGTCCTTTTCTTCGATAAATCTTCAAACAGGCCCATTGACTTCAAATCTTTTGCATCTCTTGGACAATAGACTTCGTCTTGAGTCTTTTTCTTCGATAAAACCCGTGCAATCCCATGTTTTCTTCAATATTAATCCGGTTGACTCTGAAAACATAATAAACACAAAAACCACGCATAATTCCAAACAAATGATATTAAACACGCGTTTTGGTCTCGTTTTAGCAAGAAATAAGTGGTAAAAGGATGGGTGTTTTCACACCTATCAAATCCCCTACACTTAACCATTGCCATGCCCTCATGCAATGCTTAGTGATAAAGCAAGTTAACACTTTTCTCATAATCAATCAACCTTGGCCTATTAAAATACTACTAATCAAAAATTAAAGTACTAAGAGAAATTAAAACTTTAAGGGAAACCAAAGGATAGAAAACCATTTTCACTTGAAAATAGTTACATGGAAATAACTTGCAAAGAGATCAAGGACTTACATTAGGGCTTTGGTGCTGCGAAGATTTATCACCCTCAAGTTTCCCGTTCCCCAAACTAAGCTTAAAAAGGAGATCATTGTTATTATAAGTTAGCAAATCAAACACTTACACACATGGCTTAATTATATGCTTAAACTCCCTTATTCCTAGTTGTATCTCTTATATTTTATTTTTGTCTTAGAATGATCATGAAGATGCATTTTTGGACTTATTTCGATAGTTTATTTAGGCTGAAAGCAAAGTAGGACGATTTGATCAATAGTTAGCTAAAGGACAAAATCTCTTAAAACTGCTTCTCGGGATATCAAAAAGTTCATATCTTGGCATAACTCGATTCACGATTTGAGACCTTTCTCGGGCCGATATTTGGCATGTACTTCATACTTCATATCTTGAGAGACGTTCTTAAGATAATGGTCTTCTCTTCGTTAATAGAGTTCTTCACTTGGAGACTTTTGAGGGGTACTCCAACTTTGTTGACCACGACTTCATGATTATTTCTTCAATCGCTAATTGGGATTTTGAGATACAATGATCCGCCTCCTTTTCGGACTTGGATCTATTTATCCTCATACCTTGTTAGGGTCTTTTCAGATAGACTTCTCCATGATCTTTATGGGAGTTGATTGCTTTTCGTCGTGAGTCTTGATCCTTCATATTGATTTTGGGAATAATGCTTTTCACATCACCTTGGATCTTTAGCAATAAGATTGAATCCTCATGCCTTGTTAGGGCCTTTTCGGACTCGCCAATCTTCGTGCCCCGCTTCATAAGTTATGCCTTGGCTATGAACTCTTATCATTACCGAGCAACTTTTAAACGATCTTGGGCTAGAAGCTAAGTAACTTTTCAAATCGTACGACCTTTCTTATTGCAGATAAATTATTAGCAAGTGATGGGAGAATAGGCAGATAATCACACCAAGTGTGCTTGTGCAAGAATACCGACTTATAATTGACTCTATCATTTCTCGTTCTCCACAGTTTAAAATCTCAAGTAATGAGACTTTTGGATGCTTATCCTAATAAACCAATTAAGGTCTACATGGTTAAGGATACTAGCTAGAATAAACTTGGATAAGTCTATTCGGGTTGAGTCAAAATAATCGCAGCGGGCCTAATATGTCAAAGATTTCAAAACTAGCTACACCACTTTATTAATATTTTTGACTTTATTTTGGGATATGTACATATGAAAGCAACAATAAAAATTTAAAAACTACGACTAAATGGCCAAAGTTAATGAAAATTTTGAAAATTGTTGAAAAAGATGATTTTCCGGTTAAATGAAGGCATTTTCATGGGAAAGTCCACTTAAAACTTCGATAGAAGTCCCCCCTACACTTAAGATAAACATTTTCCTCAATGTTTAAGCATGTGGGAAAAGTCTCCCCTACACTTATGACATTGTGCACGTTGGTTAAATCAAGCTAAGGAAGAGACGGCTAAAGTGATCAATTTCAAATATGAGTATGAAGAAAATTGAATCACGATAGTTGAGAGATAGAACCGGATTGCGGATAACACAGGAGTACGGTTCTTCAAGGATTCCAAGAGTGCATTCATCCCTGTAATCACATCACCACACAAACACAAACACCTATAGAGGTCCCCCTACACTTAGGAGGTTAAAACGAGAAAGGATAGATACTCAGGCTGCCTCCCGAGGAGCGCTTGTTTTTTATAACCGAGTCACGAGCCTGACTCGACCCAAAATTAGTTCATGGGAAACGTAGTGAGGGATGGAATCATCTTATGAGAGATGTCCTCACCAAAGTACAACTTCACTCGTTGGCCATTCACCTTGAAATTAGGTCCATTAGGTTGAGCGAGCTCGAGAGTACCATATGGAAAAATTTGGGCAATGGTGAATGGGCCGGACCAACGAGATTTCAGCTTGCCCGAAAAGATTTTCAACCGAGAGTTGTAGAGTAAAACTTTGTCTCCAACTTGGAACTCTCGGTTCTTGATCTTAGAGTCGTGAATGAGCTTAGTCTTTTCCTTATAGATCAAAGAATTTTCATAAGCCTCATTACGGAGTTCATTGAGCTCATTGAGTTGGATCTTGCGTAGGTCACCGGCTTTGTTGATATCGAAATTAGCCCACTTCAAGGCCCAGTAAGCCTTGTGCTCCAACTCAATGGGGAGGTGGCATGCTTTCCCGTACACGAGACGATATGGTGTACAACCAATCGGAGTCTTGTATGCGGTACGAAAAGCCCACATAACATCATCAAGTTTATCGGCCCATGAGGCACGATGCTCTCCTACGGTTCGTTCAAGAATTCGCTTTAATCCTCGGTTAGAGATTTCAGCCTGGCCATTAGTTTGTGGGTGGTATGCGGTGGAAAGACGATGATTTACACCATACTTAGCCATGACTCTTGCGAATTGGTCATTGCAAAAATGAGTCTCGCGATCACTAATAATGGCACGAGGCACACCGAATCTAGCGAACATCGATTTCAAAAAGTTACAAACCACCCTTGCGTCATTAGTAGGTAAAGCTTTGGCTTCAACCCATTTAGAAACGTAGTCAACGGCTACAAGGATGTATTTGTTTCCTTTAGATGAAGGGAATGGCCCCATAAAGTCGATACCCCAAACATCAAATATTTCACATTCTTGAATGAAATTCTGAGGCATCTCATCTTTATGTGTGATATTGCCTTGTTTTTGGCAAGCATCACAACGTTTAACCATCTCGTGAGCATCACGATAAATGGTGGGCCAATAAAATCTCGAGTTAAACACTTTTTTGGCGGTGTAGTTGGGACCAAAGTGACCACCGGTAGGTCCTTTGTGGCAAGCTTCGAGAATGTCTAAAGCTGCCGGTCCATCAACACATCGGCGAATAATCAAATCAGCACATTGTTTGAATAGATACGGGTCATCCCAAAAGTAAGTCTTAATATCTTTGAAGAACTTCTTCTTTTGTTGGGATGTTAACCCGTCAACGAGAATTCCACCCGCCAAGTAATTTGCAATGTCCACAAACCACGGGGTTTCATCAGAAGTCGAGTTGATAGACATTAAGGTCTCCAGGGGAAAAGAGTCATTGATCTCTTTGTTCGGATGATCCCCTTGATAAGGATCCTCAAGTCTGCTGAGATGATCCGCGGCTAGGTTTTCAGCTCCCTTCTTATCATGAATTTCGATTTTAAATTCTTGGAGTAGCAAAACCCAACGAAGAAGTCTTGGTTTGGAATCTTGTTTAGTTAACAAGTACTTCAACGCGGAATGATCGGTATAAACGATTGTGGTAAAAAGGACAAGATAGGGGCAGAACTTTTCAAAGGCATTGACAACAGCTAAAAGCTCTTTTTCGGTTGTCGTGTAATGTAATTGAGCCCCCGTCATTGTCTTTCTAGCGTAATGGATTGGTTGGAAGTGTTTGTTCACTCTTTGGCCCAAAATCGCTCCAATAACAAAGTCGCTAGCATCGCACATCAACTCGAAAGGCAGCTCCCAATTAGGGGTAACCAAGACGGGTGCCTTAGTTAGCTTATCCTTAAGAAAGTTGAAGGCTTCAATACACTCGTTGGAAAAGATAAAAGGAGTATCTTTTTCCAAGAGGTGGGTCATCGGGCGAGCGATTTTAGAAAAATCTTTGATGAAACGACGGTAGAAGCCCGCATGACCGAGGAAACTTCTCACACCCTTCACGGTTGAAGGTGGAGGCAATTTAGCAATAACATCGACTTTAGCACGGTCCACTTCAAGACCGGCTTTGGAGATTTTGTGTCCTAGCACGATGCCCTCTTTTACCATGAAATGGCATTTTTCCCAATTAAGAACAAGGCGAGTGTCTTCACACCGCTTAAGCATACGTTCTAAATTGGCAAGGCAAGCAGAGAAAGAATCGCCATAAACCGAGAAATCATCCATGAAGACTTCCATAGTTTCTTCAACCATGTCATGGAAGATAGCCATCATACACCTTTGGAACGTCCCAGGAGCATTGCATAAACCAAAAGGCATACGTTTGTAAGCAAATGTTCCGTAGGGACAAGTGAATATGGTCTTTTCTTGGTCTTTAGGATCGATGGGAATTTGAAAATACTCGGAGAAACCGTCTAAGAAGTAGTAATAGTCATTACCCGCTAGACGCTCGAGCATTTGATCCATGAAAGGAAGAGGAAAGTGATCTTTTCTCGTGGCATCATTGAGCTTGCGATAGTCGATACAAACTCTCCACCCAGTAACGAGACGAGTGGGAATCAACTCGTTGTGTTCATTGGGAACAACGGTTATTCCGCCCTTCTTGGGCACACAATGAACGGGACTTACCCATGGCGAATCCGAGATAGGGTAAATCAAGCCGGCATCTAGAAGTTTGATAACCTCTTGTTTGATGACGTCATGAATGCGAGGATTAACCCTTCTTTGGCTCTGGATTTCGGGTTTAAAGTCATCTTCCATGAGAATCTTGTGAGTACAAAAGTTTGGATCAATTCCGCGGATGTCGGAAATTTTCCAAGCAATTGCCTTCTTATGATCTTTAAGCACGGCGATGAGTCGAGATTTCTCTTCTTCTTTCAAGTCCTTAGCAATGATGACGGGCGACTTCTTCTTATCTTCAAGGAACACGTACTCGAGATGGGGCGGCAACTCCTTAAGTTCTAAATCCGGAGGATTTTCGATGGGAGGCGGATTCAAAGTCGGTTCATCGATAGCAATAGCCTTGGGAGATGGTGGAGAAATATGGTCCTCTTTGAGAAGGTTCTCAATGAGACGAATGTCTTCAGCCCAATCGGTGGGAGAATCGTCATTTTCTAAGTTCACATCTCCCATGGTGGCTTCCAAATCTTTCCAAAGGAAATCACTTTCTCCAAATAGAGATAGTGATGAATCAATAGAGGAAACGGTCTCAACATTGGGAAGAGAGGTAGGAATACTTTTACAAGCATCTTTGAAATGTTCTTCACAAGCCTCTTCAAGAACGTCAATACAATTAACACTCTCGTATGAATAAGGCTGTTTAGAAAGCTTTCCCATGTTGAAGACGATTTTATCGTCACCCACTCTCATGATAAGCTCACCGGCTTCCACATCAATGAGAGTGCGACCGGTCCTCAAGAATGGACGTCCAACGATTAAAGGCACACGAGGGTCCATATCGTAGTCGACCATGACGAAATCGGCAGGAAAAGTGAATTTGTCGACTCCTACAAAAACGTCTTCGGCTATCCCCACTGGATAAGCAACCGTACGGTTAGCTAATTCCAAAGTCATTTTGGTGGGGACTAGCTCAGGGAGAGATAATTGCTTCCAAACACTTAAAGGCATTAAGTTAATACTGGCACCTAGATCGGCTAGGGCCATGCAATTTTCTACTCCCGGGAAGTTGCAAGGGATTAAGAAGCGACCCGGATCACCAAGTTTAGTTGGCAATTTCCTTATGAGAACTGCAGAGCAATTATCGTTAAGTTGGGTATTAGCAATATCAAGAAGCTTCTCCTTGTCGCTAAGAAGATGTTTGAACATTTTCGCATATTTAGGCATGTGAGCGAGAGCCTCAGCGAAGGAGATGTTGAAATTCAATTGTTTAAACATTTTGAGAAAGTTTGAAACTTGAATATCGTCCTTGCTTTTGAGCTTCTCTATCCTCAACCTTGATGGATAAGGTATATCGGAAGAAGAGGAAGGCTTTGGGAGAATAGGATCACTCACATCCTTGGGTGGAGGAGGGGTAGAAGTAAGAGGTGGAGAAAATGGGGAAGTAGAAGGATGAGGAATAGGAGCAGGTGACTCGTTTTCCTTAGTCACAATCACCGGTGGAGGTATAGGAAGCTCGGGTTCTTTGGTACCTTTGCCACTGCGAGTGGTGATTGCTTTCATCTCCCCTCTTGGATTCGCAACGGTGTTACTCGGAAGAGTACCTGAAGAAGAGGGTTGATTACCTTGGAAGAAACTAGCCATCATGTTCCTTAAGTCATTCGTTTGACTTGCCAAAGTGTTTCTCATATCAGCTCGAAGATCGTTCCCTTGTTTCACCATGTCTGCTTTCAAGTTGAGCACTTCCCGCTGGAGATTGTCCATGATCACATCATTAGTCCTCATGTAGGTTCCAATATCTTGGTGTAATGCGGTGGGTTGGTTGGGAGGAGCATTGTAGGCGGGTGGTTGATAAGCAGGTTGTTGGTAAACTTGGTTGTTTTTTGAGGTGGATATGATTGTTTGTGAGGTGGTTGGTATGGTACACGAGGTTGTTGTTGAGGAGGGCGATTGAGGTTTTGTTGTTGGTTTGAGTTGTTAGGAGGAAAACCGAGCGGGGAAAGAAAGTTGTTTGAGCGGTAGCTAAGCAAGTTGCGGTCTCCTTGAGGACGAGCTTGATAAGCGGCCGGAGGATAGGTACCGTATGTTGCATTAACATTCTTAGAAGGATAGTCTTGGGTGGTGGTACAAGTGGTGTAAGAGTGAGGACCCCCGCATATTTCACATGGTTGGCTAACAACATTGACTTGAGCGTCTTGAGCGTTTTTAGCGTTGATGTTGTTGGTATTGTTAGCGGTGTGGGTAACAAGCGATTCAAGAAGCGTAGTAATTTTGTTAAGTCGCTTGTCGTTGTCCCTAGTACTAGCACTAGCGGCATTGGTCCGAACACTCTTGGTTTGCACACGAGACTTATTTTCAATGATATCCCAAGCAGCATTAGAAGTCTTAACCAAAATATTACCCCCCGAGGCACTATTTAGTGAATCTTGGTCATTCATGCTTAAACCATTATAAAAAGTATTAATTTGGTGCACTTTGGTAAAACCATGTTGTGGGCACTTTATTAAAAGATCTTTAAAACGGTCCCAAGATTCACTAAAAGACTCATCGTACTTTTGTTCAAAATTAATGATTTCATTCCGCAAAGCGGTAGTACGAGAGGGTGGGAAAAAGTAGTTGATAAATTTGGTCTCCAAATCCGTCCACGTCAGAATACTTTGTGGCGGTTCCTTTGCAAGCCAATGTCGGGCTTGTCCCTCTAAGGAGAAAGGAAAAAGTTGTAAACGGATTACCTCTTGTGGAACACCATTGAATTTGACCGTATTCGTGAGTAGCAGGAACCTTTTGATGTGGTCATGTGGATCATCAATGGTACGCCCCAAGAATGGTTGAGCAGAGACCATCTGGATAAAGCCAGATTTGAGCTAAAAGTTGTTGGCTGCAAACCTGCAATCACGGGTATGACAATTGGATCATTGTTGCCGTCTACATGTGCTTGCAAAAGTTCAATCATAGGGCGATTATCCGGTAGAGGCTCATTGTTGTTGTTATTATTGTTGTTGAGAGGTGGATTGTTATTGTTGTTATTGTTTTGAGGTGGGTTATTGTTGTTGTTGTGTACACCGGCCATGTCTAAGTCTTCGAGAGGCTCGGGCTCTTGATAAGATGTTGATCGTGTACGCATGCACCTGCAAAAGAACTAACAAAGCAAAAACAAAGCAAAAATATTTTTGGTTTTTATGTTTTTTAATTTTTTAGGATTTTTTTGAAAATTTTATATTTTTTTAGGGTTTTTGAAAATTTTTATGAAAAAGTAACGTTCCCGGTGAACGGATCCCAAAATCCAAGTTCTCACAAAAAATTGTTAATCCTTACGAGAAGAGCCGGCAGCGGCGCCATTTGATACATGAGATTTGCTTGGTTCAGATTTTGTCTCTCAGAATCTTCTCGAATTGATCACAGCTCAAAGTGGAATGATTTGTTCTTGGTGACAAATAGGGGGTTTGGTTTTCTATGTTACTAAGAAGGTAAATGCGTAAGGTAATTAAAAGTAAACTAGAAGCAATTAATTAATAAAAATAAAACTTGAATAAAAATTAAAATTAAACAGTAACTGAAAGTACCCTGAAAATTGCTTGATTCGGAATAAATCAGACAAAAAGCTTCATGCAGAATATCTTGCTCATGCGGAATAATCGTTCATGCGGAATAATAGCTTCATTCAGAATAAGTTCTTCATGCGGAATAAAATGGTTGATCCGGAATAAAAGGTTATTCCGGATGAAAGGGTTGATTCGGAATGTTTAACAAAAAGTGACTGATCCGTAATATAGGAGTATTCCGAACGAAGGAGTTGATCCGGAATGTTTGAATATTCCGAACGAAGAGCTTTGATCCGGAATAAATGAAATATTCCGGATGAAGGAGTTGATCCGTAATAATGGATATTCCGGATGAAGGAGCTTGACTCGGAATAATAAATATTCCGAACGAAGGGCACTGATCCGGAATAAATGAAATGTTCCGGATGAAGCAACTTGATACGGAATAAATGATGAACAGTAGTTGATCCGGAATATCCGGTTGGTTTGGAATGCTGGGGACGAAGAACAGTAACAGACAAAAACAGGGCAATACGAATTTTAAAAAAATAAAACCAAATAAACCAAAAGGTTTAAACCAAACTAACCAATAATCATCTACTAACCATAAACATCAAATCCCAACAATAAAAACACAAAATCAACTAACTTTTGAAGATCAAATCAACCAAATAAGAACTTTAAGCTTTAAACCAAAAAGATGAAGATGAACAAGATTAATGGAAGGATTGTATTGATGATTAAGGTTTAAACAATCAAAGGAAAAGATTAAACTACAAGATTAGTGAAAACAAGAATAAAAATCACCAACACCTTAGTGGTGTTGGCTTCTTCCCTACGAAACAAAGAGAAAGTGTAGCAATTCTTAATTTTCGGATCAATATTTATAACCCGACTTTTAGTTATCATGTTCGTTTTGATAAAAAAAAAATATATATTGAATTCTTATTGCTTTAAAATAGCGAATATGCGTCTTTTATTATTACCGGCAATGCTTAGGTTAGACAACGATCGTAAATATTCTCATCATGACATAAAAATATTTTTATTATTGTCTTTATAATTATTCGGTATCTACGTGTATTTTTGTAATTTATGATAAACTTTTAAAGCCATTCGTTATATAACGCAAAACATATATAAATAATAAATCCTCATTTATTTATTAAAATATATTGTTCTCCGAATGTTGTCGTTTTTATTTAATATTGAGAGTTTATTTTTCGTGTTTTACGCGTATTTTTCAAATCGTGTAACTTTTAAATATTAAGTCTCGATAATACCCGCTTATCCAAAATCTAACAAAAGGAAATAATAATTGTTGATGACTTAGATTATTATTAGCACCTATTTGATATAAAACAAACAGAGAGATATGAAAAGAATTTGTAGGATAAACGTTAAGCAACAAATAACGTTTTTCTACTGGACCTTCGTCACTTCTTAAACACAACTAGCCTATTTAAATTTTTTTCACACGTACGATATACTTACTCTTTCACGTCTCTTTCATATGTACAAACATCATTACTCATCTGCTCTACACGCAGCTACCTGCATGGCAACGTTAGTGCCACGTCTTTGTCCAAAGCTTTATCTATCTTCTATCATCTTCAAGGCTTAAATCATTGTTTACTAGTCTCGTACACTAACCTTGCTCGAGTTGGTGGAGTCGGGAATACATGGTCACATCTATGTTCAATTGATGCTCAAGTTTTCAAGCGTTTGATAGCTTGCTCAAGAAAGTTATGTTTATACATGGCTACTATTGTTTACAAGTCACAATAGTTACTTGTGTTGAGCATATACAGATTCTGACCAAAACTCTTCTAAGTTTGATGGGTTCTTAAAAGCGTAAGAAAATATAACATCATCATTCAAAAGAGAGAAATGGTCATACCAGTCATGTTTTGGAAGAGTCTTGGTGAAGATCACAACAAATCGATGCATGTTCGAACATGACATCTTATTACGACGATAGTGACCGGGTTAGAACTTCATATATACTTGGATTCAGGTTCAATAGCCTTGGTTCAAGTCGGTATGGTTCGAGTTTTGGTTTCATAATCGTTGGTATTGAGTTCGTTAGCCGCATCTTCGAGTTCATGTTCGATTTAGTTTGGGGCAGCTTTAAATTTTACTTCATTAGTATTTGTGTTTAGTCCGTAATTATGCTCGTGCATCGCGACACCGAATCACTCATAATTTCACGTGGACCGGCCTGAGGTATCACTTTTATGTCGACTCTCAATATTATGATTTGTTAAGATTTTCCGATTTGAATGAAATGATTGAACGAAGAAGTGTTATCTTTGCAATTTTCAAATGAAATACTTTGATGATGAAGAAAAAACATCTTCACGTCATTTCCATGCAAATAATTGCAAATTTAAACTTTTGCTCCTTCAACTATTATGCTAAATACAAATGAGCATTATAGATTTTCAATATAACACTTTTGGTCCCTCTTCCTTTTATAGTCTTCAAAATTGGTCCGATCATTTTATTTTAAATTTTTATAACTATATTATTTAGAAAACCTTTATAAAACTCGCCTATTTTCTTAGGTTTTCGTTTATATCTCTAAGACGCGCCACTTTATTTTAGGTCGTTGTTAGAAGCTCGTGGTGTATCGGATTATCTTATTTCATCATTTCACTCTCGCTACTATTATCTTGTTCGCGAACCACGTTTGATATTTTTATCGCTAAGGTGAGTTCATAGCCTCGCTTTTACTACTTTAATTGTTTTATTAAACCCGCGAGGGGGATACATGCTACTTTTTATGAATGGACACAAGTGCTTGAAGTGTATGCTTATTTTATCCCTTTTAGTCATGAACCGTTAATTACTTGGACCGACTGTACTGGTCGAGTAAACATGAATGCTGTGAATAGATCTATTGGGATTGACCTCTCCGTCCGGGTTTAACGGAAAACCGACTGGACGCACTGTATTTGAAACTTGAACGGAATAACGGATGTTAATGTTCGGTTTCATGAGCTAAATGTGATAACTGATGCTATCTGGCTTTAGAAACTGAATACTTGAAATCTTATGGTCCACTGCTTTTACTTGCAAACCTATGAATTCACTCAATCGTTGTGTTGACATTTTAGCATGTATTTCTCAGGTACTTAGGTTAAAGAGCAGCTGGAGCATGGAGTCGCATTTGATATTTTAAAGGCAATAAATTACTGATTACCATTTGATAATCTTTTTGAAAATGTTGATTATCACATTATTGTGAGACCTGCTTGTAAACTTTGATTTTAAATTATTTAATGGATTAAACTTTTGAAACGCCTATTTTGAGTGCGTTTTCTGTAACTTGTGTGTTGTTCTATGAAGTAATACTCCCAATGACCCTTCCGCTGCTATCCGAAATTTAGGAGTGTTACAGATTGGTATCAGAGCACTTGTTATAGAGAACTAGGTCATTTTTATGAAACCTAGACTATAACAGCTCTTTTGATAAAATGATTTTATTGCCTTAAACATTATCCGTGCGCTCATGCTACCCGAAAGCTTATATGTATGTATATTAATATATATTTGTTTCTCGATAGTATGTTTATATGAAGGGATTATTTATATAAACATTGAGCTATTTCAAGACATTGCGAGTGAAGCAATGGTCTTGTGAAAGTTTTGATAACTTTTGTGATAACTATTTTATTAGCGTGAACTTACCGTTAAGTCTTGATTCTGTTGGTTATTTACTTTTGATTCCGAGTTTGAATACTCGCCTTGTGCTTTGGAATCATATATGTTATATTTATAGACCGTCTTTGTAATGTTTTCCAGTTGATTGGAGTACGACTTTGACTTGTCGCCTTCTGATATGCCATTTTTGGGAACCTATTTCTTTGTAACACGGTTTAATTGTGTTCCTTGATTTTCTTATCACTTTGGATGATTTTGAAGAATCATTTCGTAAAACAAATTATTCTTTTATTATAATATTTGACTTGGTCTTGATCTCGTGCTTTGGGCAAACGATGCTTAGGTAGGCTAATTTATAATTATCTTGTTGAAATGAATTCGTCACTCGTTTGAACAAGTAAATTATAACTTACCGAACCATTAATTTTTAAAATCTTAATTAGATGGACCTGACGAACCCATGTAATTAATGATTTGTAAATGAGTGGGCTTAAGCACGTGTCATTTGCACAAACTCTTTCATTTCGGCTCGTAATTCGACTGTACAATTCATCCGTTGTCTATCGCTATTCTAATTCATATCGTTATTATCTTTATATGAACGACTCTTTAAACTTTTTATATTTTTTAATACATTTGTATGGATATTCCAAGCGTGTATCGACTCTTGTGAACTTAAAAGTACTCTGACTTTTTCTCGAACGTATCATGAACATGTAAAACAACCGAACTCTGGGACAGAGTTCTTTTAAGGTGGATAGACTGTAGCAATTCTTAATTTTCGGATCAATATTTATAACCCGACTTTTAATTATCATGTTCGTTTTGATAAAAAAAAAATATATATTGAATTCTTATTGCTTTAAAATAGCGAATATGCGTCTTTTATTATTACCGGCAATGCTTAGGTTAGACAACGATCGTAAATATTCTCATCATGACATAAAAATATTTTTATTATTGTCTTTATAATTATTCGGTATCTACGTGTATTTTTGTAATTTATGATAAACTTTTAAAGCCATTCGTTATATAACGCAAAACATATATAAATAATAAATCCTCATTTATTTATTAAAATATATTGTTCTCCGAATGTTGTCGTTTTTATTTAATATTGAGAGTTTATTTTTCGTGTTTTACGCGTATTTTTCAAATCGTGTAACTTTTAAATATTAAGTCTCGATAATACCCGCTTATCCAAAATCTAACAAAAGGAAATAATAATTGTTGATGACTTAGATTATTATTAGCACCTATTTGATATAAAACAAACAGAGAGATATGAAAAGAATTTGTAGGATAAACGTTAAGCAACAAATAACGTTTTTCTACTGGACCTTCGTCACTTCTTAAACACAACTAGCCTATTTAAATTTTTTTCACACGTACGATATACTTACTCTTTCACGTCTCTTTCATATGTACAAACATCATTACTCATCTGCTCTACACGCAGCTACCTGCATGGCAACGTTAGTGCCACGTCTTTGTCCAAAGCTTTATCTATCTTCTATCATCTTCAAGGCTTAAATCATTGTTTACTAGTCTCGTACACTAACCTTGCTCGAGTTGGTGGAGTCGGGAATACATGGTCACATCTATGTTCAATTGATGCTCAAGTTTTCAAGCGTTTGATAGCTTGCTCAAGAAAGTTATGTTTATACATGGCTACTATTGTTTACAAGTCACAATAGTTACTTGTGTTGAGCATATATAGATTCTGACCAAAACTCTTCTAAGTTTGATGGGTTCTTAAAAGCGTAAGAAAATATAACATCATCATTCAAAAGAGAGAAATGGTCATACCAGTCATGTTTTGGAAGAGTCTTGGTGAAGATCACAACAAATCGATGCATGTTCGAACATGACATCTTATTACGACGATAGTGACCGGGTTAGAACTTCATATATACTTGGATTCAGGTTCAATAGCCTTGGTTCAAGTCGGTATGGTTCGAGTTTTGGTTTCATAATCGTTGGTATTGAGTTCGTTAGCCGCATCTTCGAGTTCATGTTCGATTTAGTTTGGGGCAGCTTTAAATTTTACTTCATTAGTATTTGTGTTTAGTCCGTAATTATGCTCGTGCATCGCGACACCAATCACTCATAATTTCACGTGGACCGGCCTGAGGTATCACTTTTATGTCGACTCTCAATATTATGATTTGTTAAGATTTTCCGATTTGAATGAAATGATTGAACGAAGAAGTGTTATCTTTGCAATTTTCAAATGAAATACTTTGATGATGAAGAAAAAACATCTTCACGTCATTTCCATGCAAATAATTGCAAATTTAAACTTTTGCTCCTTCAACTATTATGCTAAATACAAATGAGCATTATAGATTTTCAATGTAACACTTTTGGTCCCTCTTCCTTTTATAGTCTTCAAAATTGGTCCGATCATTTTATTTTAAATTTTTATAACTATATTATTTAGAAAACCTTTATAAAACTCGCCTATTTTCTTAGGTTTTCGTTTATATCTCTAAGACGCGCCACTTTATTTTAGGTCGTTGTTAGAAGCTCGTGGTGTATCGGATTATCTTATTTCATCATTTCACTCTCGCTACTATTATCTTGTTCGCGAACCACGTTTGATATTTTTATCGCTAAGGTGAGTTCATAGCCTCGCTTTTACTACTTTAATTGTTTTATTAAACCCGCGAGGGGGATACATGCTACTTTTTACGAATGGACACAAGTGCTTGAAGTGTATGCTTATTTTATCCCTTTTAGTCATGAACCGTTAATTACTTGGACCGACTGTACTGGTCGAGTAAACATGAATGCTGTGAATAGATCTATTGGGATTGACCTCTCTGTCCGGGTTTAACGGAAAACCGACTGGACGCACTGTATTTGAAACTTGAACGGAGTAACGGATGTTAATGTTCGGTTTCATGAGCTAAATGTGATAACTGATGCTATCTGGCTTTAGAAACTGAATACTTGAAATCTTATGGTCCACTGCTTTTACTTGCAAACCTATGAATTCACTCAACCGTTGTGTTGACATTTTAGCATGTATTTCTCAGGTACTTAGGTTAAAGAGCAGCTGGAGCATGGAGTCGCATTTGATATTTTAAAGGCAATAAATTACTGATTACCATTTGATAATCTTTTTGAAAATGTTGATTATCACATTATTGTGAGACCTGCTTGTAAACTTTGATTTTAAATTATTTAATGGATTAAACTTTTGAAACGCCTATTTTGAGTGCGTTTTCTGTAACTTGTGTGTTGTTCTATGAAGTAATACTCCCAATGACCCTTCCGCTGCTATCCGAAAGGAGTGTTACAGAAAGAAAAGAGAAAAACTAAAAACTAAAAACTGCTTAAATTGTGTGAGGGGATCTCTTTATATAGGTCTTCTATTTGGTTGGTGAGTGGGCTTTCTCCCTTTCTCTTGTCTTCTCGTCTTTTCAGAAAAGTTGACGTTTTCGATTCTGATTCGGGGATTTGTCGACGATTAAATTCAACTCGTCTTTTAATTTCTTCGTTTAATAGACTTGAGTTTCTTCGACATATGTAAATCTTCCATCTTTGGTCCTTTTCTTCGATAAATCTTCAAACAGGCCCATTGACTTCAAATCTTTTGCATCTCTTGGACAATAGACTTCGTCTTGAGTCTTTTTCTTCGATAAAACCCGTGCAATCCCATGTTTTCTTCAATATTAATCCGGTTGACTCTGAAAACACAATAAACACAAAAACCACGCATAATTCCAAACAAATGATATTAAACACGCGTTTTGGTCTCGTTTTAGCAAGAAATAAGTGGTAAAAGGATGGGTGTTTTCACACCTATCAACCGTGCTATGCTGAAAGTATCACCTTGGAAGGGCGTCGTCCGATTTAGGAAACGTGGGAAACTAAACCCATGTTATGTGGGACCCTTCAAGGTGATTGCCAGAATAGGTGAAGTCGCCTATCGTCTAGAGTTGCGCCAACAGCTGAGCCGGGTACACTCTACATTCCATGTCTCAAACTTGAAGAAGTGCTACGCGGATGAGCCGCTAGCCATGCTATTGGAGGGATTCCACTTCGATGACAAACTCCAATTCATAGAAGAACCGGTGGAAGTCATGGAGAGAGTAGTCAAGAAACTAAAGCGAAGCCAAATCCTGTTAGTTAAGATACGATGGAACTCTAGGAAAGGCCCTGAGTTCACGTGGGAACGTGAGGACTTATTTAGAGCTAAGTACCCACACCTGTTCACCTAAGCAGTGACGTCATATTAAGCTTTGAGGACAAAGCTAAAATAACAGGTTAATGCTGTAAAACCTGTAAATTCAGGTTTTGACTAAGTCATCATTGTATACGTCACTTTATGATATTTGAATAAATAGTGCCACCTTTGCATGAGATCTCTTGAGCAATCATATGCATCATACACATCATACATTATTTTTAATCACCCACAACACACTACAACAAACTGAAGTTAAAGCAACACCAATAAAGTGTTGTGTTATGTCTTTAAAATGTTGCATTACGTATAATGTGACACTTTGCCAAGTGTTGCGTTATGCAACGTCGCCTTAGGTATATGCAACACTTATATTGGATTATGCAACATTTTTGAAAAGTGTTGCTCTTTTTTAGCAGTTGTGATACTTTAATATGCAACACTTCTAAAATAGTATGCAACACTTTTTACACTTAAGGGCAACACTTATACATACATCCGCAACACTCTTATATTCAATAACACACTTTTACATTGATGTGCAACACTTCTTTTATTTAGAACGCATTATACACAACACTTCAGTGTATCAAGTGCAACACTTTTTAGTGTTTTATCATTTTAGTGCGACACCTTTTTTCAATGATTTGTAGCACTTTTATTTTATGCAACACAAATATTTTTTACTCATAGTACACATTTTTTTCAAAAGTCGAATGCATAAATTGATATTTCCATTCCATAATACAAAATATTTAGACATAACAAGAAATTCCGATATTCTACACTAACCAAGGTATTCAAAGTAAAATAGATAACGTATATAATGTGATAGGAAATTTATCTAATCATAATACGAGACATCTTGACAACTTTGAAACTCTCCACGTGCGGCTTCATTTCGGTAAACTACGTCATAGCAATATAGCCTGCTATAAATTAAAACAATACATGATTAGTTTTTTTACAACATATCTTGAAATTAAAACATAGCTACCATTATTACAATGGTTACTCTATATATTTAATTACAAAAATGCTAATAGGTATGTACAACATCGTTGGAGTAGTTCTCTAAATGACCCAGTCAGTGCAGAAATAAACCGGATGACATTATAGCATACATGAGGTTACAGGATTGGGGGCGTGGTGAAATTGTATATCTTTTATGATCATAAAATCATTTCACACCTTCTAATATCTCGAAGTTAATGTGCGACTAATTTCAACATCTTTAAAGTATATATAAGAGGAGGGATTTGCCACGTCACTAATCATGCTCTAATCCACGTCAGCACATGGGCTTACGTTCTGGGCTTACAAACTCCCGAACCCAAAGAACTTAATCGCACCCTATAAAACCAGATATAAAACTTCATTACGATTAATTTTCTTTCATTCATTCATTCACATCTAACGATCATCCACAAAAACCCTAATTCTTCATCAATTAGTAATAACCCTAAATCATACAAACTCACACCGTTGACAAATCCAAGGTATAATCGATTTTATTTTTTTTAAGGTATGTAAATTACGTCTTTTCATTTTTTACCCTGTTTGATTTTAATGTATTCATGATTAGCCTTTTTTTTCTCGATCAGTGACGCCAAACCTATTTAGTACCATGTACAGTATTTGCCTCTAATACCAGGTTTGTAATAATTTTCAGTTATTGATAAGGTTTATGATTTTTATAGGTCGAATTTGGTCTGATTGATGATTCAAAGTTAACCTCAAACAGTTTTTAATTGATTGATTTTTATTTTATGTTTAAATTGTGGTAAAATTATCAGACTCGATTGTTTGGGATAATCAAGTTAGATTGTTTTGGGTATAGTCAATCTATTAACGGGTTAGTTAAAGTTTGATAATTAGGTTTACTATAACCGATATCAATTAGTTTTTACTCTATCATGAGGCAAATATAGTAATAGAGATCTAATCACAGCCATGATATTAGGTAAAACAGAGTAATATTGATCTAATGTGCCATGGTGCAGGCCCTATTGGGTTTTCCTTGCGCATCATTCTTGGTTAGTGCTTGGTTTATATACTCATTTACAAAGAAGAGAATAGGGCTAATTGAGTCTCAATCCTGTATATGATCTAGCCTTAAAAAATTTCAACTGAATGTTTAATGAGCTGTAGCAAAGTATGAATCTGATTACTACAAATATGTTATGCAAAACAAAGGAAAATGCCTACGCAGGTTGAAACCGATGAATACCTAAAGGGAAAAATACTCGATTCTTTTCAAAAAGATGAATACTGGTCATGTTCTTTTTTAATTATTTGATTTTCATTTCCATGTTTTCTTTATGTGCTCTGTTATTTTTGTCGAATATATATATTATGTAATAAATTTCATGCCAGTGGTCAAACTTCTTGATATGGTTGTCAGGTTGATTATTTAATGGATGCATTCGAATACGAATTCCAGGAACATTTGTAGTTCTGTATCAGCTCACATTGTCCAATTAATGTCACAAATTACAACCTACAATTTCTCTGCATCCCAACATCACATTGGGTATTCACCCGTTGTGTCGATGGATACAAGTTAATTGTTTTTGGAGTAGTATGTTGAATTTTCTATCATTCTTAGTGTGCACGCAGTGTTTCTAATCTTTTTCAAATGTGTACACAGTTTTCTATTCTCATTCGAGTATTATTTCTTTGCTTTTGCTTATTGCCCAAATCATTTGGTGGCTTCTTTTTTTTCATTTTACACAATATTTGCTTGTGAAAGGGAATTTAAAACCTTTTGATGTTTGAAATGCTTATTTTACCTCATTATCATTCATTCTTGATGTACATGACGATGTCACGTCAACCAGTATCATCTTTAAGTAGATACAGGTATATTTGAACATCTAAAAGAAGCCGACATGCCTTTGAGAACTTGCATACTTTAACTAAAAAAAAGAGTTCAACTTTTTTTGGTGTTTTTTTACTGACATTTAGAATTAGCTACCTTTACGTGTACAATACATAGGAGCATTTCCTATAATGTTTTTTGCAACAAACTCAGATGACTGCACCAAAAATTTACCTTAGTAACTTCTTGTGACTAACATATCAAGATTCTTAATACTAATGTAAATTGAGGATAAAAAACAACATAACCACATTATAAAATTAAATAGTGTATTAAGCGTAACCGGCTCAAAAATTTTGTTGAGTAATGTATTACTTCCTTAATAAATAGGTATACCGATCCGTATATAAAGAGATCAAAGAGTTTCCTTAGATATGCACTACTACAGAATTGATGTTATTCGTAGTATTTAGGGATCATACTCGGGGTCGGTGTCATATGTAGCATCATAACAAGTAAAATGCAAGGCAAGCTGATGAATTCAAGGCACTCTTGACTAGAACGACATAAGACTTGAGAAGGCCGAATAAAGATAAAACGTAATTGATACAAAACGCATACTCTGGAATTTATATAAGCATCATCATGCGAAGATGCATTATACACTTCTTCCCTTCCTGATAGCATTAATGGCCTTTTTATATGCTGAGGCATGTTTTCCATGTGCAGAGACTCGAGACGAGCCATGTAAATCAGAAAAACATCTTATTGTACTTCTGGGTATAGTTTTTTATATGGTTAGTTTGAGCAAATAGGATGCCAAACTTGGTTAGATCACTGAACAGAGTTTGACTATATATCTGGTTCCTTTTCTTGAGTTTGACTTCTGATTTAGGAACATTTAGCTGGTGTATCAAAAAGTTTTTCTGTGAACCATTACTTGCTTTTGAATGTTATCCGACTGCTACCTTTTACTCTCGATCTTATCAATCTGTTTTTTGTTATGATCTTCACATATTGTCTAGAATTTAATAATTATTTATTTTTTGTGAAAGCTTATATGATCATAATCCTGAAGAAACATACCAAGTGCATTAAAAGGGGTGGAGATGATGTATCACAACACTTCTCCATCTGTTCGATAGATTTATTTTCATAATTGCCTCGACGTCCTTCTAATGGTTGTATCACCCAGTATTACTCTATTTTCTAAACATTTGCAAGAAAAAAAATTCACTGCTTGAGAAATTATTCGATACTTGATAATTTGTATTCGTCATTTTCATTTATATGTAGGTAGAGGTCAGACATATCTAAGCAAAAAGTTGTTATTAAATGCGATTGAGTTAACAATCACTCACAACAATTACTATATGTCATGTTATAAAAGTAATCGTAGATGCACAGTCAATAGTATTTTAACTTTATATAGAACACAAATATGGCATTATAAGACTTATAGAATTATAAGGATGCCGATATACTATATGTATATAACATTGGTGTGGTCGACAACAGCTCCCCGTCATCTTATACTGTCTGGGTGTAATGATGGAATGGCAAGCCTATGTTTTTTTGCTGCTTGGTTTATTTGACCCCTTTTAAGATCAAACACAATATAAATTGACTCGTTCATAGTGTTAAAATAGGTCTAATTAGTAAGAAAGAAGTGTCGTTGGCCAGTGTTGAAAAGAATGACCTTCAAGTGGCATGTGTTTGTAAGTATCAAGGTATAAAACATTATACATAACAAAAGTGCTGGAGGACAGGATCAAGTACTGTGACATCAGGGGTCAATATCTTCCGTGTGTTAAATCGGTTCATTTGGTGCACGTGAGATGCTTTATATTCCAAGATGACGTCTGAAAGTCTGAAACAAGGTGTTGATAGGTAAAGCTATTTTTCTTGCTGAATATCTGAGGTGGTGGTGTTAAAATTAGTGGTTAATCTTTGTTATGTTATTGTTATGTGTAGGTGTTCATATGAAGTTTGTCATGTATGTAGTGTTCTCTTAGATACAAATTATAGTACAGGAGACCCATTATGAGAAATATACGAAGTATTATTCTACTGTGAATCGTATATTTGTATGTGGATTTTTGTGATCTTAGCATGTAAATATAAATACATAGTCATTTAATTTGTGATCTTGCTGCAGAGTGAAAGTAATTTCTTATGTACCAGTTTGTCACCTAAAGTCATGAACACTTTTGAAGGTACCTTAACATACAACATAAAAACCTTCTATTTTCCTTTTAATAAATTTTTAAAAAAGTTTATAGTTTAATTTTATCATGTACTACTTGAACGTTATCAATTGGTGTTGAAGCATTTCCTGAAGCTTGACCTTTTAAAAACAAATGGTCATGGTCTGGTAGGAATTTTGTATTAGTTAAATGGATATATGTATTCTTTAATCCGTAATTTTATAGAGATATATATTGTAAACGTGTACAAGGCTTTTTTATTTCTTTGTATGAAAATAGATATGCAAGTCTCGAAATGTGAAACATAGTGAAAAATGATGTTTGGGACGTCAAATATCTGTACTATTGTCCGTCTTAGATAAGGTAGACTTGCTAGCAAGTAACTCTCCTGACATGAGTATTGATATAGATTTGAGAGACGTTTATTAACAGAACTTTATTCATCACATGACCAGTAACTCAATGACCTTTCGATTGTCATTCGCAATGTTTCAACGGGTCATATTAACCTAGGTTTCATTTTATCGAAATCCGGGTAGACTCGCTGGGTTTGGGGTGATCCGGGCAAACTCGGTTCTCAAGACTCGGATGGGTTTTGATTTTTTCGAGTTTTTTTTAAATATATAAATTCTACGTCTTTGCGATAGAGTTTTGTTTACATATTATATTGGTTGGTAAACATTTTATAACTTCAATATACGAGAATTTTATAGTTTTTATATATAATTTTTGTTAATTATTTAAAATATAATTTTTTTATAGAAAACCAGGTTAACCTGAGTTGATCCGGACCCGGTGAATCGACCGGGTCGATGTGAAAACCGCATTCGTGTTCCTTTTCTAGAAATCACTTCCATTTAGTTGGGATCTAACCAGGGGTCCTAAACTATAATAGCACCCGAGTCTTTACGTCTGCTTTTCTCCGCCCAAACAACAAAAAGTTGGCTTTGCCTACTAAAAGTATCACAATTTCTTATATAAGTTTGTACATATGCCATCCAAAATATGAATTAACTTAAAAAATAACAACTTTTTCTTTTAAGAATAAATTTGTACACGTGACACTAAATGAATAAGTTTTTTGTATGTGACGCTAAATGTTAATGTTCTAAAACTTGATTTGACTCTTTTTAGTCAATCGACTGAGTGTGCGGATGTAAATAAATAAGCTTTATTTTTTCTATGGTAACACCATGAAATCATGGTTTGTGATGTTTTAAGAATTGATAAAAAAAATATCGTCAAAAAATATGCAAATGAGAAAGTCATTTCCAAAAAATATAAATATTGGTACTGTGTCGAGTATTCAATACAAATTTGTCGCTCATATTGTTAAATATGACATTTATAACATGTTTTTCATTCATTATTATTGATGAGGTAAACGATTGCACATCTAAGATACTACATGGGTTTAAGGAACGTATGAAAAATACTAATTAACCTATTTGACGGGTCTTTTACATTAAATTTTTTATTCCCGGCTTTTTAATTTCTACGTATTTATATGCTTTTTCCCCATGTTAGATTGTGTCCGTTTAACCCACCTGCCGAACCCGTTTTGCCACCTCCACAAATCAGTATCCAATATTCAAAATAATTTATTCACTATACCAAATATATTAACTATAAGATTTAAAAAATTTATCAAGTATTATTAATGTATAATAAGATAAAATAAATTATTGAAGTAGGTTCATGCTTTTAAATAACTAATTTAACTGTTAACCTGTAAAGTGTACAATATATTCAAGATTATAAAAATTCTTTTGACACAATATTATCATGGGTCGTACTCGCTTAATACGACGACGAATACACATTTATTTGCAATCAATTAAATGTTGACGTATAAAAAAATAAATCGAACACATTAAAAGTTGAGTTTTTTTATATTTATGTTGGTTTTGCTCGGTTCGGTTTCGGTTTAAAAACATGAACAATACACCTACAATATATATTCGGTTCGGTTTATTTCGGTTTAAGTTTTACTCGGTTTATTTCGATTTGGTTTTCGATTCTGGTTTTCATCAAATTAAGTTCAGAGTTCAATTCAAGTTTATTTGGTTTAGATCGGCTTTAAAACGTTGCTCAGCCCTACATCTTTGTGGATGAGATCTAATTATTTTTTAAAAAGTGCCACTGATTAATGTAAATGACAATACATTTGAAATTTTTTAGTACATTCAATATAAACATTCGTAAACGGATATACCTTTAGTAAAATTTTCGTAAATGATATTCACAATAAAACATTTACCAAATACAAAAAAGTTAAACGACAATCAGATGTCATACCCGTCCATCGGACGGGTTTTGCCACTAGTATATATATATATATATATATATATATATATATATATATATATATATATATAATCTTTATGATCACACTAACACTACATACGAAAGTCACATATACTATTAAAGTATTAAAGCATATAGTATCAAATAAAATATAAATAATGAACCCGAATCCGTACCTATTACAAAATATCAATACCAGCAGCTACGGTGTCAATTTTTCCGACCCGACTCGAACCCGACACGACACGAGCATATTCGGGTCGGGTAAGTCGGGTTCAAAATTCAGTTCAGGTTAATCGGGTCAACCCGATTAACCCGAATTCGAGATCGGGTCAGATATCGGGTATACATATTATTTCTAATTCGGGTTCGAGTCAACCCGATTGATCCGAAAATAAATTTCTTTATTTTAATTTAATATTACTTCTACTAAAAAGAAATAAAAATATTGTTTATATTTTACTCGAATTCGGGTTGACCCGAACCCGACCCGAATAGAACCGAACCCGACTAACCGAGTTGAAATCGATCCAGGTTCGAGTAAACTGTTTTTAGTCTTGACCCGATTTTAACCCGACCCGATTCCCACCCCTACCGGCAGCGGTGATCCTGCATGTATCACTATTAATCATTAGCATAATTACCTTATTACAAGAAAGAAACAGAAAGAACCAAATAATTGCCTTAGTAAAAGATTACTATTAGTACTAATATATACATTTATGAACCTCTAATGAACAGTAGGAAAATAACAGTAGCTATAAAATACCGTGAAACAATCATTTCAAGCAGCCAAATGTTGGAACTGGCATTTTTTAGTTCATGAAATACAAAATAGATATTTGGGGATATGCTTTCAGTAGATATCAAATGGTACTATTGTCCTAGTTACAAACACATCAGGCACACACATGACACAACACAAGGTCAGTAATGACAGATGACTACTAATTCTAATGGGTAACAATACTGAGATATGGTCAGCCAATACCATGTTAGCTGCAAAAAATTTAAACCCGATGGCGCAACATCTGGATAATGTAAATTTTGTTGTGCGGGATATAGTTAACAAAAGTCAAAATCCAATATGGCAAGGTTTTGATCATCCTGGTAACACAATCATATAAGGAATGAAATTGGGAAGGATTTTCAAGAGACCATAGAAACATATTTGACATCTTAGAAAAGTGATAGTGATCCTTAACTAGGACCATACATGTACTCGATAGAAACAAATGAACATCTATAGATTTTTCAGAAGGGGCATTGATACATGTCAGGTTTGGACCATGTGGTTTAAGGTTTAATGGTTTGCCTGTAGAAGACCCTAACCGACTATGTTTACGACTTTACGTGAGTTTATAATTTGTTGGTATAAAATATATATGAAGTATGAGTATAATACCTCAGATGTACTAAGAGCACTTTTGAGGTCTGATTGTGATGCAATGTATTTGCAATGGCGTCCAATAAGCAGACCGAGAGCAGCTTTCAACTTACTTTACTGCAACAAAAAAGAATTAGCATTGCAATCTTAGCTGAGGCACTAAATATTGAGGTTCACTTATGAAATCAACCTTATCCTCGGGTTTTTTTTCCACGAAGCTCATGCTCTTGTTTTAGAGAAGATCCACACCAGCAAAACATAGTTGTGTTGATAAAAAAGATCCAACTACAAAAGAGATATTATATCATCCATGTCATGCAGATAGCTTACAAATTTATCAATGTTAATAATCTTTCATACAAAAAGTATAATTGAAAGGAATAACAAGTTTCTAATAGCAAGGATACTTCATACTTTCAAAGGAAGGAAAGACCACGACTTGATTGAAATACAAGTTCACAACACGATACACTCAACTAGACATGTAATATGGTACAACAGATCTCTCATATCATAATCGTAATAATAACATTCTACCAATTCCTTAATGGCATACTCTAATAGTTTTGAGGTAAAATCGTGCATACTTATGTTCTGTGAACACACTTGAAATCCAAAAAGGGGTGTACATAAATATTTAAATAAATCATGAACTTCTAAAAACAAAACAATAGGCTGGTAAAGTGGGAAGGAATGCATATACGCGTCCTATGTGTAAGAGGAAGTATAAAGGGTATGTAAATTGAAAAACTAAGTCAAACTATAAACTATTGTTGGCTGAAGCACACATATAAGACAGAATGTGTTCAAGTTTCTGTATATAAGCTTTTCTAGAAAGTGTAGTCAATGGATTTTATTAGGCTATGGTATTTCTAGCTTTGAGTGGCTACAGCAAAAGAGGATAACTAATACCTCATCCATCAATATCTTATACGAAGTATTTGTTATGCTCAAATGTCCTGATGGGTATATCCTAATCCTAAATACTGCTCATCCTGCTCGAAATACAAACATTTACTGAGATTATTTATTATGCTGCATAAGGAAACAATCCCTCGAGCAATTCCAAAAGCTACTTTTACCTTCGTAGTCACTGGAAGAAGCCCTGTAGTTCCTAACACCCGCAAATATTAAATTCCTTCGCTAACCCTTACCATATATCTACGATCCTGGCAAGATAAATGGATATGATTGATTAGCACTACGAAGGGGATTTTCAAAATTTCCATTATGTACAAATTCAGACACAAGCAAGTACTTGTTATAAAATTAGTATGTCTTAGGTGTAGTGTGAATTGTGAAATGTTAAATCGATATGATTTATTATTTGTTATAGTTAGAGTAGTTTTAGTTTTATCTTACGCTATTGCAGATAAACACAGAGCATTAGAAGGACAAAAGTGAACAACTAAGTAATATATATTTAAACACAAGAACATGAAGGATTTCCAATAGTAAATTCACAATCTTAACAAATTCTGCCACTTTTGTGAAATTCAACATACTAATATACTATAGTACTGATTAGAGGTGGCAAATGGGTTGGTTTGGTTGGGTTTGGTTTATGGGTCAAATGGGTTGTGGGTCAAATGGGTTATGGGTCAAATGGGTCATCATTTAATAATGGGTCAAATGGGTTATGGGTCAAATGGTTTGGGTCGGGTCAACCCACTAACTTACAATATTTTCCTATCTTTTAACATGTTTAAACGTTTTGATCTGTATTCGTTCGATTTTTACGTTTTGGTAAGTTTTTTTAAGTTTTTCATCGATTTATTTACGTTTTCATCAGTATTTTTACGTTTTCGTCAGTAAATTTACGTTTTTGTCAGTAAATTTACGTTTTCGTCTGTAAATTTACGTTTTAGTCAGAAAATTCACGTTTTCGTCAGTAAATTTACGTTTTCGTCAGAAAATTTTACGTTTTCGTCAGTAAATTTACGTTTCCGTCAAAAAAATTACGTTTTCGTCAGTAAATTTACGTTTTCGTCAGTAAATTTACGTTTTCGTCAGAAAATTTATGTTTTCCTCAGTAAATTCACATATTCGTTAGAAAATTAACGTTTTCGTCAGAAAATTTACGTATTTGTCAAAAAATTTACGTTTTCGTCAGTAAATTTATGTTTTCGTCAGTAAATTTAAGTTTTCGCCAGAAACTTTACGTTTTCGTCAGTAAATTTACGTATTCGTCAGAAAATTTACGTTTTCGTCAGTAAATATACGTATTCGTCAGTAAATTTACGTTTTCGTCAGTAAATTTACGTTTTCGTCAGAAAATTTACGTTTTCGTCAGTAAATTCACGTATTCGTCAGAAAATTCACCTTTTCGTAAGAAAATTTACGTTTTCGTCAGTAAATTTACGTTTTCGTCAGAAACTTTACGTTTTCGTAAGTAAATTTACGTTTTCGTCAGTAAATTTACGTATTCGTCAGAAAATTTACGTTTTCGTCAGAAAGTTTAAGTTTTCGTCAGAAAATTTACGTTTTCGTCAGAAAATTTACGTTTTCGTCAGTAAATTTACGTTTTCGTCAGTAAATTTACGTTTTCGTCAGAAAATTTACGTTTTCGTCAGTAAATTCACGTATTCGTCAGAAAATTCATGTATTCGTCAGAAAATTTACGTTTTCGTCAGTAAATTTACGTTTTCGTCAGAAACTTTACGTTTTCGTCAGTAAATTAACGTTTTCGTTAGTAAATTTACGTTTTCGTCAGTAAATTTAAGTTTTCGTCAGAAAATTTACGTTTTAGTCAGTAAATTTACGTTTTCGTCAGGAAATCTTCGTTTTCGTCAGTAAATTTACGTTTTCGTCAGAAAATTTTCTTTTTCGTCAGAAAATTTACGTTTTCGTCAGTAAATTTACGTTTTCTTCAGTAAATTCACGTATTCATCAGTAAATTTAAGTTTTCGTCAGAAAATTTACGTTTTCGTCAGAAAATTTACGTTTTAGTCAGTAAATTTACGTTTCCGTCAGAAAATTTTCGTTTTCTTCAGTAAATTTACGTTTTCGTCAAAACGTGAATTTTCTGACGAATACGTGAAGTTACTGACGAAAACGTAAATTTTCTGACGAAAACGTAAATTTTTTTACGAAAACGTAAATTTACTGAAGAAAACGTAATTTTGCTGATGAAAATGAAAATTTACTGACGAATACGTATATTTACTGACGAAAACGTAAATTTTCTGACGAATACGGAAATTTACTGACGAAACGTAAAGTTTCTGGCGAAAACTTAAATTTACTGACGAAAACGTAAATTTACTGACGAATACGTAAATTTTATGACGAAAACGTGAATTATCTAACGAATACGTGAATTTACTGAGGAAAACACAAATTTGCTGAAGAAAACGTAAATTTTATGACAAAAACGTAAATTTACTGTCAAAAACCTTAAATTACTGACGAAAACGTAAATACACTGACGAAAACGTAAATTTATTGACGAAAACGTAAATTTACTGACGAAAACGTAAATTTTCTGACGAATACGTAAAATTACTAACGAAAACGTAAATTTTCTGACGAAAACATAAATTTATTGACGAAAACGTAAATTTGACGAATACGTAATTTTACTGACAAAAACTTAAATTTACTGACGAAAAAGTAAATTGTCTGACGAATACGTAAATTTACTGACGAAAACGTAAATTTACTGAAGAAAACGTAAATTTTCTGACGAATACGTAAAATTTCTGACGAAAACGTAAATTTACTGACGAAAACGTAATTTACTGACGAAAACGTAATTTACTGACTAAAACGTAAATTTTCTGACGAATACGTAAATTTGCTGACGAAAACGTAAATTTACTGACGAAAACGTAAATTTTCGGACGAATGTGTAAATTTACTGACGAAAACGTAAATTTTCTGACGAATACGTAAATTTACTGACGAATACGTAAATTTACTGACGAAAACGTAAATTTAGTGAGTTAATAATAGAAACTAACTTTTTACACTATTGGGTTTTTGGTACAATAATAGGAACCATGTGACATATTTTAAAACCCATTTTACCCATTCTCAAACCCATTTGATCCAAACTTCATTTTACACAAAGAAAGGGGTTGACCTATTTGACCCATCACTCTATTTTTTGCTCAACCCATTTCAACCAATAAGGTTTTGAAATTGAACCCAAATGGCCTATTTTTAGTAGAATGGGTTGAAATTGCCACCTCTAGTACTGATACATCTCCATATGATTTGGCCCCTACTACAACCTATCTTCTTGAACATGCTAAACTTCTTGATTGTTTTTTGTTTTGTTCACATAAACAATACAGAATTATACATTCTATCACAAATTTAGAACTCCTCATATTACGAATAAAGGAACGTACCTCAAGATAAATGTCCCTATACTATAATCAAAAACCCACAACTATAAACGAGAACTCCATCTTTATGATTGACTGTCAACTATCAAAAAAGACAAAAAAAATCAAGAGTAATAAGTTGACCAAAAATAAAATAACAAACACAAATAAAAAATTTGTTACAATCCAAAGCAATAGTCAAGATTCAAGAAGAAAAAGTCAGTATTAGGAAACAAAGGCAGAGGCAGTAACAAAAATAAGTCAAAACTCAACTATACACATTTTAACTAATATTCTATTAAACATCTTTAGTAAGTACCTTCAAAAAAATTTAAACCTGAATCTACTCGGAATCTTGCAATTAAAGATGTCATATATGAAAAATCCATTAATAAGTATATATAAACAAATATAACATGTAAAACAAGGCGATTTAAACCAAATAGATCCCTAATTTTGGGAAACTAGTATCGAATTTCATAACACCGCAGCCAGTTAAGATTTAGGTAATAATAATGGTGAATTCAATATTAGATGATTTTCACATATATATACCTTGATAGATTAAGAAGAAACTCAAGAAGGCTAAATCAAAAAACAATATGTCTGGTGTCCTTTTGTGTGAATCTGCTAGTAAAAAGGGAGGCGGATGTAAATGGATATGGAGCTGTTTAGGGGTTTTTTAATTTTGGGTAAAAAAGAGGGGAGGGAAACTAAATAAAAATGTAAGCGGGAGACTGAATTTTCAACTTTTCATGAAATTTTTGTCTAACTTTAAATAAGTGCTAGTTTTCATGTATAAATAATTTCAACACTCTTTTAATGTGTTACGTTATGGTCTTTGACTTGCAACACTTTTATAAAATGTGTTACGTTATGGTCCTGGATTTGCAACACTTCTATTAAAGTGTCATTTTTAATATTAGTATGTAACACTTTTTTTTTAAATGTTGCTCTTTCATCAATCATGCGAAAAATACAACACATTTAGAAAGTGTTGCTTGTAAAATGTTGCATTAGGCTCATTTTGTTGTAGTGACATGAGGACATTTAAATCTCATAGCATGCGTTATGATTCTCATCACTTAAACACAAGAACAGTCACACTTGGATGACTACACTTTATAAACTTGAAGGACTTTAACCAGTCACTCCTTTCTGAACATTTAAGTCACTTGAACATACTCTCATAAGCATTCATCCCATTTGTTCATACATCCAAACTCATGATCACAATTAATACACAATTATTTAAGTATAAATTCTAAAGCTTCAAATATATTAGTGAATATATATTTTTCCTTACACTATAAATGACTTTACGCTAGGACACCAACTATTTTATATTTAAACATTTCCTTTGACCATTTTTACCCTTTTAAACTAAATTGACATACTTTCGATGTAGTAAAATCTTTTCTCATATAAAAATGACCATACTTTCACCAAGGGTCCCAAACTTAACCAAAACTAACCTAGACTTATACATATTCACCCAATATAACACCAATACTCCTAGTGACATTACCTAGACACAAAATTAAACATAAAAACCCCATAGACTAAATAATAGTCGAAAATATATACCTACACACAACATTTAAATACCAAAAACCATTAGCATTCCAACCTTGACTTTTAGACTTGTACAATTATTTCATTTAAGTCTTATACTATACAAAACACAATTTTCTTTTCCTTGGCTAGCAAAACCACCGGTATTAACCTAAACTATGTGTCTATGTACAACTTTAAGCAATTAAGGCATGTACTAACATTACTATGCACATACCACAAGTCCAAGACACCTAAGCACACTCTTTGCACCCTTAGACGTGTGATAGGGCTCATCCACACAACCCTTTCACTTGTACAAACATACCAATTATGTGAAATACTATGCAAGTCTTACATGTCCCCTTTGGGAGCACAACATGCGACGACAAAAGAGTATGAAGGGTCAAGTGTACCTATTTTGTCATTAAGACATGTACTAACATAGTACACTACCAAAAATCTCCATATCTAGCCATTTCGTCACTCTTGGACGTGTATAACCCCAAGCCACAACCCTCAATCTCCTTTGTGATATTTATCACACTTGAAGACTCAGACATCCCTCACAACACAAAACATTCGGTTATACAACTAAACAAAACACCTAGATATTCCAAGCATTTATTTCTACTACTTCTTAATCCTTCCAAGCATTTAGAGCTCCTCATCCAAGATACTTGGCATTTTAGACGAATCCAAGACCCCTTCAAGAAGAACCCTTCGGCTAGAATCATCAAACCATTTTCACCATCCTATTTTCCTTGAAAACAAGTAAGTGTAAACCTCCTTTAAGCTTTTCTTACTTATTTCATGTTTCATGCATATACATGTTATGGAAATGGAGTTTAAGATGCATGCACACGTAAAAGACTCATGAACAAACCCTAAAACGACATACAAGCCCACGGCTTATATGAAGTTTATGGGTGTCCTTGCCTTAAAACTTTGAACACGTGTACATATAAGCTCATGTAGCCTAATTAAGCCCTAGTATAATCACTTGCCATAAGAGTTTATGAGAAAGTAATATAAGCCGAAACATTGAAGCTAATATAAGCCCATAATTCATATAAGCTTAGTTGTATTTTAAGTTGGATATTTAAGCCCATAAAATAAATATAAGTCGAGACACATGAGTTGGTATAAGCCATGTTAAAGGACTCCTAAAAAATTAATATAAGCCGAGAACCATAAGTTATATAATCCACGTCATATAAGCCCTAGAAACATATATAAGCCGAAATTTGAGATCCTATATAAGCTAAGCATGTAGACCATAAAAAGATATATGAGCCGAACCTTAGGAATAATTAAGCTAGCTTATATAAGCCCTTGAAATGTTAAAATAAGCCAAGATTGTATAAGCCCTCATATAAGCTAAATAAGCCGGTTACAAATAAGCCCATATTATTAACATAAGCGCAATAAGGAAAATAAAGATATTATCCCACTTGGTAATTCACTAGTAAAATTACATAAGCCCAATAGGCCCATAGCAAATAAGCCGAGACCCATAATGGGCTAGCCAAGCCCATTTACTAAACTTGGGAGACTTTTTGGGCCATATTTGACAAATGGTGAAAGTTGGGTCCAAATTCATAAATTTATAAAACTTATATATTCATTTCGAGACTTTATAAAGTACAAGGGTCAAATAGGTCAATTTACAAACTATAGGGTGCGTTTATTATCAAACCGTGAACCAAAGGAAACCACAAGGGCGATCGTTGCTAATATTGAAGCATAAAATGAGCCCTAGCTACCTTATTAAATATTCCGAGACCCCAAGGGGTTATTTCTGCCATTTGGGCAAAGTTTTACAAGCCCTAATCCCTTTTAATTAATATCTGAAACTTAAAGGGCTATTCCTGCCACTTTTGAAACTTAACTCAAACCCTAGAAACTCTATATAACATTTCCGAAACTTAAAGGACTAATTGTGTCATTTTTCAAACATGAAGCAAACCCTAACCCTTATTATATTATTTTCGTTACATATGGGGGGTGTTTTGTCATTTCCCTAAAGTTTTACAAGCCCTAGGGGCGTTTTTATAAATAAAACTAACTAACAAGGACTAACGGCGTAATATACTTAACGAACGAAACCTTAAAGGTTATTTTTGTAATTTGTCACACCTACTAGGGTTTACTAGTAATTTATATTTAATTAAAAGTATTAATAAAATATTTTATTAAATTTGGTTATTGGAATAATTAAAAAATAACTAAGTTTATTTACGAGACTTTATAAACTGACGAAACCCGTTAATTATATGTTTGTGACTTAAGAAAATAATATAACATTGTCTTACAGTTTATTTAATTAAAATCCATTTATTTAAATTATCCCTGTTTACTAAGTCAACTTATATATTTTTAGACACAAAAAAATACTTTTATCACAATCCTTTATAAGTATAAACATTTAGACAATCGTTATGGTATATTAATTTGTGATCATGCATTATTTAAAAATCATACATCCATCATGCATTGCTAAATTATGCATTGTCTAAGGCACTTAAAATTACTTAGGTAATTACTCCGGTTCATGATCATATTGTACCAGTTTGTTCAGTGACATCATCTTCACCACATCATCATCACTAAGGTGAGTTCATGGCCCCATCTTTACTGTTTTATAACTGGGGGAGAAAATATACAAAAACTATATTATATAATATGCAAAACATGCACTGACAACAACAACAACAGCTTATTGCCTATTGTTTTCCCCATACCCGTGGACTGTAATAGTTAATAGTATAGCGCGAAATGTGTGAATAGATCTATTTGGGTGTTGACAATACCCGGCCTGCGTGACTTGCTATCACGAAACGCTTAGGCCAAGCAACAGGTTTACATCATTGTCGGACTGAGGGAACAATATCGGGACAGATCCAAATGGGCGTACCGAACAACTTATTTTGTCTAGCTTCTATTATAGGGCAATAGGAACTACTATAGTATGTAGCTTAGTGCTCTACTATCCTTGTGATGTTTTGGCATATTATTAACTTATTATTTAATTAAACCTGTGAATTCACCAACCTCGTTTTGACCCCCACATTTTACTTTATATGTTTTCTCAGGAAAATAAAGCAGGTTCATGCATTGGATTCCAGCATTATAGTAGCATCATGTCTACCATTGGGCTGGGATATTTACTTCAATTTTTAATAATAAATGTGGTTTACAAACAAGATACTGAGTGTGTACAACTGATTCATGTAATTTGTATTAAATGACTTTTATGATCATTTCTCTATATACTATGTGCTATCGATCCACCCAAGTAACACCCCAATTACTATTCCGTTGCATTTGACCAAATTGGGGGTGTTAAACAAAATCCTTATGGAGGATGATTACAAACCCGCCATTTAAAACAAAAGAAGGGTTAACCCAAAAATACATGAAGTCATCAAAAAGGAAGTTATCAAACTCCTTGATGCGGGTACGATTTACCCAATATCCGACTCACCATGGGTTAGCCTGGTGCATTGTGTGCCTAAAAAGGGTGGAATCACCGTTGTTCCAAATGAAAACAACGACTTGATTCCCACAAGACTTGTCACGGGTTGGTGAGTTTGTATTGATTATAGAAAGCTTAATGATGCCACTAGGAAAGACCATTTCCCATTACCTTTCATGGACCAAATTCTAGAACGCTTAGCAGGAAATGAATACTATTTCTTTATTGATGGATTCTCGGGTTATTTCCAAATACCCATTGATCTAAAAGATCAAGAAAAGACCACATTCACTTGTCCCTATGGCACATTTTCTTACAAGAGAATGCCTTTTGGCTTGTGCAATGTCCCGGGGATATTTCAAAGGTGTATGATGGCAATCTTTCATGACACGATAGAGCACACAATGAAAGTGTTTATGGATGATTTCTTGGTTTTTGGAGATTCTTTCACTTCTTGTCTCTCCCATTTAGAACGAATGCTTAAAAGGTGTGAAGAAACTCGCCTTGTTCTAAATTGGGAGAAGTGCCATTTCATGGTCAAAAAAAGGATAGTTTTGGGGCATAATATATCTAAGAAAGGATTAGAAGTGGATCGTGCTAAAGTAGATGTTATTGCCAAACTTCCCCCACATACTATGATGAAAATAGTTAGGAGCTTTTTGAGCCATGCGGGTTTCTATAGAAGTTTTATAAAAGACTTTTCTAAAATAGCTAGACCCATTACTCACCTCTTAGAAAAATAGGCTCCTTTCATATTCACACAAGATTGTTTAGAGTCTTTTGAGATCCTTAAGGAAAAATTGACTAAGGCTCTAGTTTTGGTTTCACCAAATTGGGATTTTCCTTTTGAACTCATGTGTGATGCTAGTGATTATGCCGTGGGGGCCATTTTGGGACAAAGGATTAATAAACACTTTCAACCTATACACTATGCTAGTAAGACAATGACGGTTACTCAATTACATCATACTACCACGAAAAAAGAATTGTTAGCCATTGTATATGCTTTTGAGAAAGTTCGCCCCTATCTTTTTCTTTCGAAGACCATTGTGTATATGAACCATTCCGCTCTCAAATAACTTATGACAAAGCAAGATGCTAAGCCTAGATTGTTAAGATGGGTTTTGTTGCTCCAAGAGTTTTCTATAGAGATTCGTGATAAGAAAGGAGCCGAGAATTTAGCGGCGGATCATTTGAGTACACTTGAGCATCCTTTTCAAGGAGAATTGCCTCATAAGGAAATAAAAGAATCCTTTCCACTTGAGGAACTCATGTCTATCTATTCACAAGAGGATGTGAACCCTTGGTTTGTGGATATTGCAAACTATCTTGTGGGGGATGTGCTAATTGAGGGTCTTACCTCGCAACAAAAAGAGAAGTTTCTCAAGAAAGCTAAGTACTACTTTTGGGATGACCCTTATCTCGTTAGGCAATGTGCGGACCAAATCCTAAGATGTTGTGCAGATGGGCCCGAAGCATTTAAGATCTTAGAAGCATGAAATAAGGGACCCATGGGGGGGGGGGGGGGGGGGCATTTTGGGCCTAACTACACGGCTAAAAAAGTCTTTGATTCGGGTTACTATTGGCCTTCCATCTATTAAGATTCCCGAGAAATGGTGAATATTGTGATGTTTGTCAAAGACAAGGAAAAATTAATCAAAGAGATGAGATGCCAAAAAATTTCTTCAAGAGTGTGAGATATTTGATGTATGGGGCATAGATTTTATGGGACCTTTTCCATCCTCAAAGGGGAATAAGTACATACTCGTACGGTGGATTATGTTTCTAAGTGGTTTGAGGCTAAGGCCTTTCCTACTAATGATGCTCGAGTTGTAGTAAAATTCTTGAAGCAATTATTTGCTAGATTTGGTGTACCTCGTGCCATTATAAGTGATCGTGGGACTCATTTTTGTAATGATAAATTTACAAGAGTCATGAAGAAATATGGTGTTAACCATAGACTTTCTACCGCATATCACCCACAAACCAATGGGCAAACAGACGTCACAAATCATGGTTTGAAAAGAATTTTAGAATGTACGATGGGAGAGCATCGAGCTTCTTGGTTGGATAAGCTTGATGATGCACTGTGAGCTTTTCGAACCGCCTTTAAGACACCAATAGGTTTCACACCTTATAGACTTGTCTATGGAAAAGCATTCCACCTCCCTTTTGAGTTGGAACATAAGGCTTCATGGGCTCTTAAATGGGATAACTTTGATCTTAATCTAGCCGGTTCACATAGGAAAGACCAACTTAATGAGATGAATGAGCTTAGAAGCGATGCCTATGAAAACTCATTGCTTTACAAGGAAAAGACTAAGCAATTGCATGATGCTAAGATTAAGAACCGTGATTTCAAAGTTAGAGAGTCAGTTTTACTCTATAACTCACAGTTGAAACTTTCTATGGGCAAGCTTAAGTCACGATGGTCTGGTCCATTCACTATAGCTCAAATGTTTCCATTTGGTACCATTGAGTTATCTCAACCAAATGGCCCAAATTTCAAAGTGAATGGTCATCGTGTGAAGCATTGCTTTGAGGAGGATATTTCCGTTGAAATGGTATAAGAGACCCCCATTTTCCCCATGAATAAATTCATTGTAGGAAGAGTCGAGCTAGAGACTCCTTAAATCAAGCTTGAATAACTAGGTTAGATCATTTAGACAAGAGTGTGGTAGGATAGAAATAAGAGGGTAATATAGTCGAGATGAAGTGTAGGGGGGTTCCTATCTTAAAAATGTCTAACATGAATTCACTTTAGTAGACCTTTATTTAGCTTGGGGTAAGCAAATTTATCCATGTCATAAGTGTAAGGGAGTTTACTCTAGTGCTCTTAAACATTGAGGACAATGATTATCTTAAGTGTAGGGGGTCTTCTATCAAAGTGACCTTACCTAGAACATTGCCTTACCTTCATGATAATTGGGAAAATTAATTTTAAAACATTTTTCAAATTTTTGATCTACTTTGGCCACCAAAAATATGCATTCATAATTTTTGCATTAATCATTTTTCATTTGCATAGCACATTTGCATTGTCTTTTGTTTCTTTTATTCAAAAAATATATGAAAAAGAAAAAAAATATAATAAAGGACATGGTTTAACAAATTTAGACTTCTTTGACATATTAGGCCCGCCATGAATATTTTGACTCAACCCGAGTTTGCTTATTCAAGCTTACTCTAGCTAGTATCCTTATACACGTAGATCTTTATTATTTTATTAGGCTAAGCATCCACGAGTCTCATTATTTGAGATTTTAAATTGTGGAGAACGAGAGATGATAGAGCTTGAAGTAAGTGTAAAGGGCTAGACAAACCTCAAATTAATGACTTGTGGCTTTTATATCCCCTTTCGTAACCTTTACTTTCTCATCAACGCATGTATATATTGTTAATAAATAATCAAGAATGGTTTTAATCGATTTGTAGTCTCTTATGCATTTTTGACTAATCATTCGTGGTCGGTATAAGTACGTCTTAAGATTCTTAGTTAGAACGTTTTATGTGTACTAGACTTATGTCATGCTTAATACTTAGCGGGTGTTTTTCCTTTTATTCTTTTCATTTTATTTGTGAGGAATAAAGAAAAATAAGAGCGACTTATTAAAAAATTAGTGGCTAGAAAAAAAAAAGAAAAAAAAATAGTTATACAAGACTCCGAAGAGGGGCAGTGAAATGTTTATTATAGTAGCTATTAAATTCCAATATTACTCTCGCAAGGGTTGCGGGGATTTAATAGTTTCTCTAATCCAATATTACCTTGACGGGTTACGGGATTGAAGATTCAAGGTCTCAAAAAGGCGGCGGATATAAATTATTGCGTGAGTTTTATTTTTCTTTTCTTAGCGAGTGAGTAGCTACTTATTAATGTATGACATAAGGATCTTACACATAAGGCGAATGACTTATTATTTTGGGTCGGACTTATATTAATTGTGGGTGGTTTTTCGAGTAATGTATAAGATGGTTACTTAGGATTAAAATCGTGCTTCCTTATTTTCAGATTTTACATTTCTTATATTTCACTCTTTAAATAATGACAAATTTGCTCTCAAGCAATTTTCTCAAATAATAACCGGTCTTAGAGGCAAAATAAGTGGGGTATAATGGTAGCACAATTAATTTGTATGAATAAGTTGATGCACTTTCACTTATGAATAACAATGATCTTGTTTTTAAGCTTGGTATTGGGAAAGTGAAACTTGAGGATGATAAGTATTCATGGTACCAAATCCCTAATCAAACTCATTGATTTTATTTATGAGTTATTTCAATCAAATCAATTTAAGAAAATACAAAAATATATAAATAGAATTGTTTTCCTTGCATTGCATTGTAAAAATAAAAATCTTGCATCATATAGTGTAGTATAATGTAAAAGCATTTCATCTTGGCCAAGGTGGATTAATTATGAGAAAAATGTAATTTAGATCTTTGAAATATGGCATTGCATGAGTCCATAGCAATGATCAAGTGTAGGGAATTTGATATGAGTGAAATTCATATCAGTTATAACATATCAAACCCTAAAACACAATGAAATATACCAGATGTTATGTTTAAAAGCAGTATTATGGGGTATTATTTGTTGTTTATGATTTTGTGTGACAATCCATCAATTTGAGGTCATTATTTTATTCTCAAGTATTATTTAAAATCATTATTTTATTGTTAATTTATGAACTCACTCACCTTTGGGAAGAAATTAGGGTTTACATCTTAAAGTAGCATCAACTACGTCTAAACTAGAGAACTCTTCGTTACGTGTTTACGGTTACATCCTCCGTTTTCGTAACAGTCCGACATTTCAGATAATAAATTCATTCTCGAATATTATTTTGGAATTTTAATTTGTGTTGGTTCATAAACTCATAAATTTACGAGAAGAAAATAGGACTTATGTGCATAATCTAGCGTCTTTTACGATTAAACCAGAAACCCTAGGTTTACGTATTTACGCTTTTGTGCTCCGTTTATGATGAGATAATTTTTATTAGAATCGTTTTGTGTCGTAGATTCATAATTTATAAAAACGTTTCTCGTAAGTCGACCCGAGGGTACGCAAATCGAGGAAACTAGAATTGAGGAGTACCCGTAAATTAGTGGAGATGAGACAAGTTTACACTTGCCTCACCCCCAATATGGGCGGCATAAGCAAGCCACAACACACCCTTTGTTGTCAAATTTTCAAGTATCCATAGGACACTTGTCCTTCCCATTTGACCAAAACCACTTAACTACAAACCAACTAAACCAAACCCATTTCTCACACATGCAAAACAAGAAAATCTCTCAATATATCTTGCTCTCCCCTTGTTGCCGTCCCATATGCTCCATCAAACACCACCATTAATCAAAATCTAGCCATAAATCTTATGTATAATATACATATGATGATAACCCATTGAAGAAATGATGATTTGAGGTGATCTTAACAACTAAAAAGGAGTTTACATGAAGATCAAGGGCTGATTCTAGAAGGATTTTAGTTGCTTGGAGATTTCCAAAAATGGTCTTGCTAAGTTCATAAGGTTTGGTGTCAAAACCAAGTCTTGTTCATCCAAAAATCTCAATCTTTCATCATATTGATTGGTATAAAGATCAATTTCTTTCTATCATCATATTGTTTTGAATATGTATTCATGTATTTTCTTCAAAAATGTATGTGTATGATGATGATAAATTACGATCAAAATATTGAGTGGGGTATTTGTGTTAATAGATTAGGTTAAAAAGACTAAAATCAATAAGTAAAGATGTTAAAATCTTGGTTAATTACATAGGCTGTATAAAACGGTAAGTATCATTATGGTCACTTGATTAAATGGATTGGATTATTAAATATACCGATAGATATATGATTTTTACATATGTGGTGAGTTGTCCACTCAATGGAATCATTAAAATGAGCAAGTTATGATCAAAATACTATTGAGGTACAAATCTGTATATTCTGTTTTGGACGAATTATTAGAAATACTTAGAGACTAATTGAGCAGTGTCTATAAAGTGTTATTTGTATCACACATCATGTAGTTTATGCTGTTCAAATTTGAGCTTCTATCTCCTTGTAGAACTCAAGTTATGGCAAAAATGATGGACATGACTTTAGTAATCAGATTTGTAAATAAACTATATAATATAAAAAGAGCACTCAAGAAAATATTATTATAAAATAAGTATATATAAGTCACTAACTAATAATAAATATTATAAAGTAAGTTTGTATACTAAAATAAATAAACATGACATTTTATAAAATCAAAACTCAAATATTTTCTAAAACTACAAACTATATATATGTTTTACGTCTTTTCGACTAAAACCGAAAGATTAACATTTTCGCCAAATAAAACTTAGACTGTCGGACCCGTCTAATGTAATATTTTTATAACTCATATACTGATATGTAAACACATTTGACAAGTAAAAACCGATAAACCCAAGCTTTATAACTTATGGACCATAATGGGCCAAAGTAGCCTTATTGGACTATTAGCCTAACTAGTTTGGCTTAACACTAATGGACTTACTCATGGGCTTAACCCACTTGGGCCCAACATATGAGTATAGGTCTGGTATTAATAGTATAAATGTGCTAATATAATTCATTAGACTCTTGATGGGTTTATTGGGCCTTAATATGTAAATGGGTTAAAACTAGTATAACTAGTCTAAATTGACTAAAACATAACAACTATAATGTTGTATGAAGAGATAAAATCCCACTTGATCATCATCATACTTATGATATCATCATATATACATAGCCATTATTTTTATAAAGTCATTTGACGAAAGTCTAAGACCGAGTATTATTTGTCTAGGTTTCTGTGATTGAAGCACGTACCGTACCTCCTAATCGTCGATAACCCGCCTTTCCCAATCAACGTGAGTTCATAGCCTCGCACTCTTTTAAATATTTTATGAAATGTTTTATAAACCCGCGAGGGAGATAACATGTTAGTTTTAATAAAAATAGGACACCAGTTGTCCCGATTGTATGCTTATTGATATGGACCCGAATGATTATATGACCCGATGAATGAAATGAAATGGATTATTATTAGTTAGGTTATGTCAGTAAAAGTCCCATTAGCATGAATTGTGAACTACCGGGATTTGGTAGACGCTTATGCATATAATAGTACTATTTGGGGAAGATCACCCTAGTTCGCGCCTTGATGGTTGATCCCCGTCGTGCCACATTGATTGGTAAGCAAACTTATGTATGAGAAGATTTATATAAGCCTGATTATTGTGACGACACACTGTTTAGATGAGAAAAGGAATTACGGGTTAGTTACCCGATATATGTTATGGAAAACTAACAATGTCATGTGGCTTATAATAATCCAATAATGAAAATACTGATAAACGAATTGAATTATAATATATTGCCTGACTAGCAATACGGGGTCTTATTACTAATATTATGTTCGTGTTTTGGTTTTACAATACCATTTTCATATAACGGTATTTATTAACTCTATACAACGTTATAAAACATATTGTATGATGTTTTTACGACAATGGTTCGTATAATGGTTTTGAAGGCAAAAACCTATATTATGATTTACGACAAAGATCCGTATAAAATGTTTTTGGCCTATTTTATGGCCTACGACAAAGAATTGTACAAAAGGATTTTCGGTAATGATTATCTACCGGTGATATATATATATATTAATGGTTTTTATTAAACTCTATGGATTCACTCGGCGTTTCGTTGATTTTAACATGTTTTATCTCAGGCACTTGAAGGTGATTCTCGGGAAGACGACAAGAGTTTATGGCCGGCATTCAAATAAAAATTTCCGTTCAAATGTTTTTGTAAATTTGTATGACATACTATGACCTGAGGACCTATGTAATTTGATATTAATGAATGAAAAATACTTTATTATTAAACGACGCGATTTTTAAGCGTTGTCTATGATTTGAGTAACATGTTATCCCGTAACACCAACGACTCTTCCGCTGATTTGAAACATGAATATTTGGGGGTGTTACAGTTTGATACCAGAGCTCTCGTTATAGAGAATGAAAGATTTTTAAAACCAAGGTTTTGAACAAAACATTTCAAAAACATTTTAACTATAATTATTTTTAAGTAAATATTTTGAGTAAAATGTTTAAAAATCTTTTGACTATAACGGTGCCGAGGAATTCCCAAGTTACCGACAAGGCCAGACTGAGAAGTGTTATTTTAATATATATAACTTGGATTATATATATGTTATTGTAATTTAATTACACGATTGTTTAATGATTATTCTAATACTTATACGAGATATTTATAGGACGTAGATTGTCACAAGGAACCCTAACTCCCCTAGCAAATTAATCGAAGCTATTTCTGTAGGAATTCTAGCTATTCCAGATATAAACCAAGTTGTTGATATTTATGATCCTAACAAAATGGTTGATATTTGTAGAAATGTTGATATTAGTTGATTGTGACATTGAAGATAAATTGGCGAGATTAAATCTGATTTCGATGTCATGATGATCTTTCCTTATAGACTGGATTTTGACAAAACCTTACCACCTAGAAAGGTGTCATCTGATTCAGTGTCACCCAATTCTTAAATTGAAATCGAAAAGGCAAATGTTGCACCCGAGGCTGTCATTGGAACCATTACCCAAAATCCTCATACCACTAGTAACTTTCCGATAAGTCTAATTGAATGTTTGAGTCATTTCCTACTAGTGACTCATTTGATAATTATTGATATAAGAGCTATAGAATTGGAAATTAAGTGTTATTCATATCGAGATTTTATTGCCCTTTTCAAGGTCTAAGAATAAGGTTGAAAGTAATGAAGAACGAGGTAGGATGTCGCATTGAGTATAAGTTGGTTGAAACTTGAATAAAGTCAAATTTAACTCGTATGGAATACGAGATTGGTAAGAGGGAGTCGTTAAGTCCTGTGGTTGAGTTATAAGGTTTTGAATGATTGTTGGTTCGTGTTAAGGGTTATTCCTAGGCCATTGTCCAATGACGAGGATGCCTAGTGTCCAAGAAATAAATTGAAGAAATCTTCTTCTGAATTGGGACCGATGGATCTTCCGGGACAGGTGGGACACCTAATGACTCAGGTAGATTAGTATTCATTGTAATTTGTTTTATAATCCCTAACTTAACTGAGACATCAGTTGGTAGGATGTGTCCTTGGAATTGTATGACATGGCGATACGTAATATGTTACGGTACAATTTTTGACTTGTTTGTGATTAACGAAAAGACTACCTTTGATTTCTAAATCCTACATGTATCGATGTTATCTATCTTTTAATATTTCATATTAATGATCACATTAGTGATGAAACCATTGAACAAGTACTCATTTCGAATAGAGTTGCGTTGTAGATTTTTCTCTTTGTATTCCTGAGTACCATCGAGGTCATGAACCTCATGATTATTTGGCTAAGCTCATTTCCTATCATATTGTAATTAGTTCTTGGTGAACAACTCTTCATCACTCCTTTTGTAGATCACTCATTGTTTTTATAAGTTAAAACAATATCCCTTGAGAAAAATTGAATTTTTATCATCATATGGAATATTCAAAGTGAAACTTATAAATAATCGTTATCGAAATCAAGTTGTTTATGAAACACCTTGGAAAATTTAATTGCTTCCATAATAAAGAACATCTATGTAGATTCATTTAATTTTTGTCTCATGATTACGCATGAATATATATATTATAAACATGATGACAAAGTTTTGACGAACTGAGTATTGCATCGTTAATCCTAAAATTGTATATACTTGTGCGCCTATGTACAATTTGGAAGGGACCATGCAAGGCTGATTAGTAGTCACCATGAAATTGTTAATAAAAATTACATTTTTTTTGTAATTGTGAAAGATTGAATTTTTATGAGATCTGCAAGAAGTGCAAAAATAGGGACATATTGTTAGAGACACCTACATATGTGGCCGTACCATTTATTTTTCTGAATCGAATTTACTCATCTGTGGAAATTGTCTTATTTGACAATTGACCTCCCCTTCTTGTCCAATTCTCTCATGGTGAGATTCTTTGGAAAAGTATCTAATTACCGAGTGTTGATACCCGACTGGGTGTATCGACGTTCCTATCATTTATTTTGATTAGATTCCATTTGAATGACATGGGTAACGATCCCAGGTGCTTTCGAATGCGTACTCAAATCATGAAAACATGGGATATATTCATATTCGTTAATGTTTTCATATTTATCTGATTTAAAATTCTCTCGCGTAAATTATGCGTTGACCTTACTCTTTTAATGTAAGCTATGTCTCTAGATACCCTTGACTTTGTGAAGGGTTACGAATTATTCTTAGTCTTTTGAGAAGTTCACATCTTATCAACGGTAATGAAACTGGAAAGTTGGTAGTGCCAGTAGAATGGATTGATTGATTATGACATAATGTCATTGTCTTAATTGATGGGAACTCGAGTAGAATTCCCCTAAAAGATAAGATGTTGATTATCAAAGGTGATCTAAATAATTCCCGATGGATGACCATATCCTGAATTTAGGCTTGAAATTATACCATGAATGGTTTTTGTCACACCCCACCATGGCGGAATATGGGGCGCGACGTATGGATATCATCACAACAACAGCGTGTCTATAGAGAGAACTAAATGAAATTGAAATATCATAAATGGCGACACAAATGTCGTGACAATATCTCAACAATGCAGGCGTCTAGGTAAGTAGGTAACAGGCCTACCTCTTACCAAAGACATACAAATGAACAAACATCAAAGATATAGGTACCATAAAGTTCACTTAATCAAAACACAAAATAAAATCTAAGAGGAAAGGGAATCCTCCTAATGCAATCCTAGCAGCCTCTATACTCTAGCCACTTCTAACATCATCTTGCACAACTACCTCACCTGAAAATGACACTAAAATCTGTCAACATAAAGTTGGTGAGAACATAGGTTTAAGTTATCTAGAACATCATAAGAAACCTTTACATCCGCTGCAAATAAGTTGAAGGAAAACAATTTATAGTAATGGACCATAATGTGATAATCATGCTACATGCATCCACAACAAAACTCAAGCCAAGTACCAATCACATCTACAATTCTCAAAGCACGCTATAACAATCAAGAAGTATCCCATCACACACACCACACTATCTGGATCTTTCCCACACCACCTGTGGAAGATGAACTATATCCCCGTCGAGATATCTTGCCTCCAAAGAGACGATGCACAAGTACTCAGGACGGATCGTGCCCCACGAACCAAGAACTCAGAACCAAGAACTCAGGACGGATCGTGCCCCACGCTCCACACACATCACAACTGGTCCCATAGACGCCCATACATCTATGTACCAAAGCCAATCACAACCCAAACAAGATCACATAAAAGCACATATGAGAACACATAAGCACGCAAGTCACATAATATCACATTTATGTCCACACATTTTAAAACATAGTACTAAATCATGTTAAAGAACATTGCAAGTGCCATCTCCATCTCATACTGGAAAAACATTTAAAAACGTAGCAAAATGGGACTATGAACTCACCTGATAGCACAGCAAGCTAGCACTCCTGCAAACCTATAAAATCATACACGACACCCTTAGCTCAGGTCTTAACACCCAAGTTAAGTAACAATCAAGGAGATGAATCTAATCCCCCAATCCCCACTATCTAGTTCTCCCACTACAAGCTATTCTATACGTAAAATTCCAGTTTTTCCTCGGTACGGTTTACTAGTCACTAAACGATCACATGAAGTGAACTTAACACCACACTTGACTCCTACCCTACTGGAGTTATGTTGTTATATGATCTAAGAACTTCAAAAACCAATTTTACTTTCTAATTAAACGTTTAACCCTTTCGTTTAGTCTCTACGCCAAAAGTCGTTTTCACCAAAACTGATTTTCTGTACATGCTAAATGTTCGACACCAAAAGCCCGACCTAAACACCATAACTTTTATTGAAAACCTCCAGTACTTTTATATACATTATAAGGAGTTCCCAAATCAAAAATCTTTGGCTATCTCATCCGTTTGGTTAGGTTTTGACTCAAATCCCCGAAATCAAAATTTATTCCTGAACAGCGCACTATTTTTGTAAAACTTATTTGACGACCTTCCCGAACTCCATTTTTGACCAACCTTATATTTTTGAAAAGTAGACTCGTTGAACTTAATTTTAAAAAAAAGAAACTCGACCAAAGGTGCTACCTACTGTCCGGAACAGTCGACACAAGACAGCCTTAAAAATCAGACTGTTTTACGCCTTTATGCACTAACCCTCTAAACATCATTAATTATCCCTAAATTTATTACACAAACCCTAAAATCATTAATGGATCTTAATTAATATATTTTTCTATAAAATTAATAAAACCCTAATCATCTCAATGATGGTTAATTAACAATACAATTATGATTAATTAATAAAAACATAAATTATATTAAGGTTTAATTGATCACTTACCTTGAAACAAGAAAATTAATGAACCCTAATCATAATTTCGACTTCTCTTGATATCCATGGAAGATTTAGACTGATTTAAGGTTTATTTAGGGTTATTAGTCGTTTTTAGGGGTCTAGGGGTGTTTATATAGGCCTTGGTAACCTTCTGGACAAGTTTAGGCCCAATTAGGACTTTTAAATGGTAATTATCCTATTTTTATTAATTTAATTATTAAATTTAAGGCTATGGGACCCACAAATTCGACTCCTCTCTGTTTTTAATCATACTTACACTCTCCCCTTTCTAATTTATGTTTACTTATACTCCTATACACTTTCGGGACCAAACCGGGTACCCTTTTACTAATTTTTCGTCTTTTTACGCGATTTTTGAACTAGCCTTCATTTCTAAAAGTTTCTAAATATAAAAAGTAACTATAAAACTTATCCTAACCATATTATATATACTTAATACATACATACAACATACGATACGTACACGAAACCTTATCAAAACGATACCCGAACTTTAATGCAGTTCATTTCTGAACTCATTTCATTTCATTTCATTTCGTTTCATTTCCAACTTATACCATGATTTATACATTCATATGAACTCATGAGCACGAACCAACCCCATCACATCATCATATAACGTACCATGTACTACATAAACAATGTCTAACATCATGATAAAGTCTCAAATATGAGCACATAACACATAAACGCACACCAAGCACATGATTAACATCAAACAGTCAAAAGTGAAAAATCCAAAATCTAGGGTTGTCACATCACTCCCTCCTAATAGAAATCTCGTCCCGAGATTTACTCCATAAGCTCAAAAGACTTCATTTCACAACCAACACGCTATCTCTCTCATAAGAACGTAATCGGATCATCCGTATGACTACAACAACGCCCTCAATGAATATAAGCTCAAGACAAATTTTAGGACCCCCAACTTCGGATAAACGATCAAGCCCATGGACAACTAACGGACGTTTACGTGAAAGAATTTAAAAATATGAACCAAAACCTGAGACTCCAAAAGATACTCAACATAAAACATGTATCGACTCCCAACGAACCATGAAAACGGACCAATGACACAAGAAGCACCCAGCGACAACCGAAACGTATTACGACCGGTGACATACTATTAAAACCTTGTGCAAAACCAAATTTTACCCCAGAATGGATTTTGTATGTAATTGAATATTAGTTGTTCTAAACCCATGGTATCACATTAGTAATATGTAATCATCTAACGAAAATCAATCTAAAGTCTCTTCACGAACGATCAATTGTCTAAAGCACACAACACAATATCACACGTCAACATTGACTCCGGGACCCACATCCTTCATCAATGTACAATCCTTATGGTGGATACATCTCAAATCCTATCCCAAATAAGCCCTATGTTAGCCCTCTAAGTGTTCACTATCCCAAAATATCCAAAACACAAGTTTAAACCATATCGTTTGAAAAGTAATCTTGAACTCGACACTTGTACAATTAATTCGACCAAGCTACTGACCTCCAATTACTAAACTTTTTAAATATTTGAAAAGTACGTTCCGAGTACATAATTTTAGGCTTTTGAATGACCCAAAAAGCTTTAAAAACGAATAAGTTATGACCAAAACGATTTTACCTAAAATCTGCCCAGACATTAGCGACAGTTTCTGACAGTTAGCGACGAATTTTGACATTTTAGCGACAGTTTCTGCCTACTCCGATTTTTAACAAAAAAAAAAACGATTTGAAACCCTAAAACCCCTCATTAATTACAAAATTCAAGACCTAATTTATTTTAATTCCAGAAAATTAAAACTCTATTAATTACATGATTTTAACATATTTCACTAAATAAGAACAAAGTTTTAACTTAAGAACAATAACTTTAGGTGCTCAAAACCAAAATATTTTAAAATAACCGAGTCATGCTTATATGTTAAAGAATTTATATTCCACCTTATTTGAAACATGTTTCCGACACTTCCTTATTTCATAGACTACCAACAACTATTTTTTTTCAATTTGCAAGTTCTATTTTTTTTACCATGTATAACTCGAATTTAAAGACATCGTTACCCCAAAAAGGAAATCTCCACTATCTCAAAAGCCTTCACGCCAAAATTACCGTACAAAAGAACACAAGAAATGAGAACTTGATAAATGTACTACTACGGAAGTTAAACATCTCGAAGAGGAACGAGCTAGCAAAACATCCCAAGAATACAACCGATAAGTAGAAGGGATATACACATATATAGGCATAGGCGTACATACACTCAAATCCATACAACATATACAATACAAGCATGTATTAACCCTCTTTCATGCAACCATACATAGGAATCCATTGATGTTGTGGTACTTGTATAACTATGTTGGCCACCATACTTATACAAGTCCCCTTTCACCAATGCACTCCCTCCTATGATGACACTTATAAGAATTGATACAACACATAACACATCGGTCTACCAAATCAAATAAGCACATAGATCCTACAACTCATATAAGCACATAAGCACAACATAAAATAAGATCCAAAATCCATGTATTAAAATAACGTAGCCAATGCATGAAACAAATAAACTCGTATTCCAGCTGAACCAGCGTAGACAAAATTCAAAATGTATAAAGAACATGAAAACATAATTAAGCGAAATACAAAAATGACTAGCGTATACGACCATGGTTCAACCCGCACTAGTCAAAACTCGTAAAGAAAATAACATGTAGTTAAGTATGAACCATACTAATTCATAACTTAACAAATATCGCAAAAATAACATCCAAAAACATCAACATTTATAAAATGCACACATACCCCTATGACGCCTATATGTAGGGACCCTTAAGCTATAGACTAGGCTACGCGACTAGGCAACCTAATTCTCTATAACCATTGTCTCTGATACCATTCTGTTACACCCCACCATGGCGGAATATGGGGCGCGACGTATGGATATCATCACAACAACAGCGTGTCTATAGAGAGAACTAAATGAAATTGAAATATCATAAATGGCGACACAAATGTCGTGACAATATCTCAACAATGCAGGCGTCTAGGTTAGTAGGTAACAGGCCTACCTCTTACCAAAGACATACAAATGAACAAACATCAAAGATATAGGTACCATAAAGTTCACTTAATCAAAACACAAAATAAAATCTAAGAGGAAAGGGAATCCTCCTAATGCAATCCTAGCAGCCTCTATACTCTAGCCACTTCTAACATCATCTTGCACAACTACCTCACCTGAAAATGACACTAAAATCTGTCAACATAAAGTTGGTGAGAACATAGGTTTAAGTTATCTAGAACATCATAAGAAACCTTTACATCCGCTGCAAATAAGTTGAAGGAAAACAATTTATAGTAATGGACCATAATGTGATAATCATGCTACATGCATCCACAACAAAACTCAAGCCAAGTACCAATCACATCTACAATTCTCAAAGCACGCTATAACAATCAAGAAGTATCCCATCACACACACCACACTATCCGGATCTTTCCCACACCACCTGTGGAAGATGAACTATATCCCCGTCGAGATATCTTGCCTCCAAAGAGACGATGCACAAGTACTCAGGACGGATCGTGCCCCACGAACCAAGAACTCAGAACCAAGAACTCAGGACGGATCGTGCCCCACGCTCCACACACATCACAACTGGTCCCATAGACGCCCATACATCTATGTACCAAAGCCAATCACAACCCAAACAAGATCACATAAAAGCACATATGAGAACACATAAGCACGCAAGTCACATAATATCACATTTATGTCCACACATTTTAAAACATAGTACTAAATCATGTTAAAGAACATTGCAAGTGCCATCTCCATCTTATACTGGAAAAACATTTAAAAACGTAGCAAAATGGGACTATGAACTCACCTGATAGCACAGCAAGCTAGCACTCCTGCAAACCTATAAAATCATACACGACACCCTTAGCTCAGGTCTTAACACCCAAGTTAAGTAACAATCAAGGAGATGAATCTAATCCCCCAATCCCCACTATCTAGTTCTCCCACTACAAGCTATTCTATACGTAAAATTCCAGTTTTTCCCCGGTACGGTTTACTAGTCACTAAACGATCACATGAAGTGAACTTATCACCACACTTGACTCCTACCCTACTGGAGTTATGTTGTTATATGATCTAAGAACTTCAAAAACCAATTTTACTTTCTAATTAAACGTTTAACCCTTTCGTTTAGTCTCTACGCCAAAAGTCGTTTTCACCAAAACTGATTTTCTGTACATGCTAAATGTTCGACACCAAAAGCCCGACCTAAACACCATAACTTTTATTGAAAACCTCCAGTACTTTTATATACATTATAAGGAGTTCCCAAATCAAAAATCTTTGGCTATCTCATCCGTTTGGTTAGGTTTTGACTCAAATCCCCGAAATCAAAATTTATTCCTGAACAGCGCACTATTTTTGTAAAAATTATTTGACGACCTTCCCAACTCCATTTTCGACCAACCTTACATTTTTGAAAAGTAGACTCTTTGAACTTAATTTTAAAAAAAAGAAACTCGACCAAAGGTGCTACCTACTGTCCGGAACAGACGACACAAGACAGCCTTAAAAATCAGACTGTTTTACGCCTTTATGCACTAACCCTCTAAACATCATTAATTATCCCTAAATTTATTACACAAAACCTAAAATCATTAATGGATCTTAATTAATATATTTTTCTATAAAATTAATAAAACCCTAATCATCTCAATGATGGTTAATTAACAATACAATTATGATTAATTAATAAAAACATAAATTATATTAAGGTTTAATTGATCACTTACCTTGAAACAAGAAAATTAATGAACCCTAATCATAATTTCGACTTCTCTTGATATCCATGGAAGATTTAGACTGATTTTAGGTTTATTTAGGGTTATTAGTCGTTTCTAGGGGTCTAGGGGTGTTTATATAGGCCTTGGTAACCTTCTGGACAAGTTTAGGCCCAATTAGGACTTTTAAATGGTAATTATCCTATTTTTATTAATTTAATTATTAAATTTAAGGCTATGGGACCCACAAATTCGACTCCTCTCTGTGTTTAATCATACTTACACTCTCCCCCTTATATTTTATGTTTACTTATACTCCTATACACTTTCGGGACCAAACCGGGTACCCTTTTACTAATTTTTCGTCTTTTTACGCGATTTTTGAACTAGCCTTCATTTCTAAAAGTTTCTAAATATAGAAAGTAACTATAAAACTTATCCTAACCATATTATATATACTTAATACATACATACAACATACGATACGTACACGAAACCTTATTAAAACGATACCCGAACTTTAATGCAGTTCATTTCTGAACTCATTTCATTTCATTTCATTTCGTTTCATTTCCAACTTATACCATGATTTATACATTCATATGAACTCATGTGCACGAACCAACCCCATCACATCATCATATAACGTACCATGTACTACATAAACAATGTCTAACATCATGATAAAGTCTCAAATATGAGCACATAACACATAAACGCACACCAAGCACATGATCAACATCAAACAGTCAAAAGTGAAAAATCCAAAATCTAGGGTTGTCACAGTTTTGAACTAGTCATAGATCTTGTAAGTTAGAAAGAACTTAAAATAAATTTATTAAAAGGTGTTCCTTTTATTTGAAACTTTTTGAGGTATTTGCTGATGAATTGCCTAGACTTCCGCCAATAAGGCAAGTTGAATTTGGCTTTGATTATATTCCCGGTGCTGCACCTGTGGCATGTGCACTGTACGTCAGCACCATCTAAATCGAAAGAGTTACCGTACAACTGAGAGAGTTGTTGGAGAAAGCTTTTATTCTACCGAGGTCGTCATCATGAAGAGCTATGGTATTATCATTCCATATATTCATTAATTACCGTGAACTAAATAAATTGACTGAAATTGAAGTTCTTTTTCTCAGTTCTTAACCAACTGAAAGTCCTAACAAAATCGGGTTTATGATCGTTTTTGGTTGGTAAGGTTATTTGGCTTTTCTATGTCTAATTGAACAATCGAGTGAAAAATGCAAAATAAACTACGTATCCGTAAAACAAATAGTCAAATACAAAATTTTATTCAAATAAGGACAAAATTGTAAATCTATGGAATTAAAGTGCGTAAAATGTAAATTCTTAAAACTAAAATGCTTGAAATGTAAATTTTGTTAACTAAAAGGACTAACTATGAAAATATAACAAACTAGTAACTAATTTGTAACAAAATTGAAAACTGATTAACTGAAAATGTAAAGTTTTGAAAATGAAGGGACTTAACAAGTGCAAACCCTAGATTAGTGCAAGTTTACCCCTTAATGAAAACAATTACACACTTGAGGGACCAAAATGCAATTAAATGTGAAATTTTATCAAAAACGGGCTAAGATGTTCAATAAGCTCGTATAAGCAATCTAATGAACCAAATAAGCCCTAGTAACTTGCAAAAAACTTAAAACTTGATTTTACCTAGGCTTGTAGAAGGATTAAGTCTGAAATCAAGTAAAACTCAAATAAGCTAATCCTAATAAGCCACAATTAAGCTACCTGATAAGCTAAACGTGCACAATCAGATTTTCTTGTTAAAACTTGTTTGTCAAGCCATAAAGAGCATGGAATGTCTTTTGAAATAAAAAATGATCCAGTAATGAAGTAGGAAAATGGAAATAAGCTAATTCAAGCTTATTTGACCAAAGTTTGACCAATTTTGGAAAAAGCTGAAAATTTCCAGATCACTTTAGGAACACTTACTAAACATAAATGTGAAAGAAAATTGGGAGGTTTCTGAAGTGGAAATGCTAGATTGAGAAATCAGTTGAGCTCAATATTACAGAAACTTGCTTTATCTCAACAGCTTAATAATTTGCTTATTACTCCCTTGTTTTAGAAAACTGTGTAATTTCCTTGATAGACTTTAAAGTTCAGATGTTAAGTGGAAAATTAGAACTGGTTTGGAACAAATTCATCCAAGAACAAAGAAATTCCAAGTGATTGAAATCAAGAACTTTTTCTGAAATTATAAGCTGAAAACTGACCCATACTTTTTTTGTTGCCAATTGCCTTTTTGACTTAAGATTGGACTTGAAAACTACTAAACTTTGTTTATTATGACTAAATGACTAAGAATGATCAAGAATCTACCAATTACCAACACTTGAACACAACTTGAAAGCTTATACGAAACACCACTTAACTGAATTCTAACAAACTTTTATGAAATGATACAAGGCAATTGGTTAAGCTGATTAAAATGGAATATCAAACTGAGCTTAGCAACTCAAATGAAGTGCAAATGAACCAAAAACAGACAGTTAAACAAGCTAGAACTCAAAATGAACTAGTAAACTGAAATGTCTGATATACCAATAACAGGAACAAGGATTAAGCTAATGATCAAGTATAAAACTACAATTAAGCTACTCAGTCACCAAAATCAGTTCAAATACTATCTAAACACATTTGATCATGCAAACAAACAAGTTTTAGCTAGGAATTGAGCAGGCAATACTGTTTAGTGGAACAAGAACTCAGAAATGTGAAACCTTGAAGCATAAGCCTGATGGAGTAGGTTGGCGTTGAGCCACCTAGATAGTGTTAACCACCACCTTAAAACTATCAACTATCTACTCAACCAGCTACAATCATCATCATCACCATTGTTAAACCTTTAAGCTTCAAAATCAACAAGGACTTGTACTAGATGAACAGGACAGGATCTAAACAGCTTCAAATCTTCACACTTAGCTAATCATGAGCAATTATGATCACAAGTAGCTAACAGTAACACTAGGATAACAAGATTCAGGGTATGAACAATAGACTGAAGAAGATGAAAAGTGAATTTTATTGATTGAAGGTAAGTTTCTTACAAAGCAGGTAAGTTTGTTACAACTATGCTAACTAACTCAAGAGTTTGTCAGACTCTTGAGTTGGTTGAGCTAACTAACTAAAAGCTAAGAATGAGAGGAAATAGAGATGTGTGTGAAAATTTCACACATTAACTACTTGTGAAAATGAGAGATTACAATCCTATTTATAGACAAAATGTGAGTAAGTTTTGGGTTTGATGACGTGTTTCCACCACTTGATTTTTGCCACGTGTCACCAAGATGCTAAATGTTCATCATCATGTTCTTCAAGAATTGGGGACTTTTGATTTATAGACTTTGAGCTTAATTGAGTGTGCCCAATGTATTTCTCTCTAAAAAACGATCAACTTTCATGTAGAAAACGTCTTCTGAAATTAAGTGTAGCTCAAAAATGGTTCTGGGTTACGTTGAGGAATAAAGCACCGCGTGGCATGTCTTGGTTGGATGAAATATGGTCACATGGATCGCTATCTGAAAGTGGATAAATGAATTATTGCATGGCACATTTCTATTGGCTGATTTTGGATAGTGGGAGTTAATAAATTGCTTGGAGGTGCAGTTATTGCAAAGGTTGAGGTGGAGGATTAGTTGGAAATCCGTGTGGCTGTATCCTTGCAATTTCATTGGTCCACAACTCTTCACATGGATTGAACATGAATTCACTTTGGAAAATGGCAATTTAAGCCCATTAAGTATAGCAGATTATCAACATAAGCTAGGAACTTCATTTCTTTGGCATAAATGGTCCTTCCACTTGCATTCTTGATAAGTTTGACCCTTTGACTTGATTGACTAAAGAGTTGACCATGTTTGACTTTCATCTTGACTTTGGCATATTTACACTTTTAGTCCTTCAACTTTGGAATGTTGTCAAGATAGGTCCCTTATCTTCAAAGTCTTGTCATCTTTGATCCTTCTTTGTCTTTTTCATCCAAATAAGCTTGATTTTCTTCTTGTTTGTTTGAAAATGTATCCTTCTTACCTATTTATACACAAACACAAAACATACCACATAATTCTGCTTTATGGCACAAAAGTTAGGTATTTTCCTTGTGTTTTAGGGTGATTGTTGATCAATAGATATGAGTTTTTGCTCATATCAAATCCCCTACACTTGAACATTGCCATGACCTCATGCAATGCTATATTTTAAAGCTCAAATTTACATTCTCCTCATTATTAATCCACCTTGGCCAATATGGACTGCATCTACACTACTCTACACTATATGATGCATGATTTTGATTTTAAACAATGCAATGCAAAAGAGACAATTCTATTTATATCTTTTTGGATTTTTCTTAAAATGGTTTTGATGGAAAAAACTCATAAAGAAATCAATGACTTAGATTAGGGCTTTGGTACCATGGACACTTATCACCCTCAAGTTTCACTTTCCCCATACCAATCTTAAAAATGGGATCATTGATTCACAAGTTAAAAGTGCATCAACTTATTCATGACAATTAAATTTGGAATCGGTTATTATTTGAGCAAATTGCTTGAGAGCAAATTTGTCATTATTTTAAGCGTGAAATATAAGAAATGTAAAATCCAAAAATAAGGAAGCACGATTTTAATCCTAAGTAATCCTCTCATCCATTACTTGAAGAACCGCTCATAATTAATATAAGTCCGTTTCAAGAATAATAAGTCATTCGCCTTATGTGTAAAATCCTCATGTCATGCATTAATAAGTAGCTACACACTCGCTAAGGAAAGAAAAATAAAACTCACGCAATAATTTACATCCGCCGCCTTTTTGAGACTTTGGATCTTCAATCCCGTAACCCGTCAAGGTAATATTGGATTGGAGCAACTATTATATCCCTGTAACCCGTCATGGTAATATTGGAATCTAATAGTTACTATAATTAATGTAGGATATGTAAATCTTTCTTATGTTTTAGAGAGAGAAAGAGATAGAGAGATGGTGGATTTCACACAATTCTAGAGAGAGAAACAAGAGTGAACTATGTGAAAAAATGATTAACCACACTACCCTCTCCATCAAAGGAGAGGGTTTATATACCCAAGCCTTGTAATGGGCTTGGGCTTACATGTTTGGGCCGGCCTACACATGTTGTAGGCTAGGCTTGAGCTTGTTTGTTAAATAACGATGTCTAGACTACGAGCTACTACTTAGTATATTGTCGGAGTGACTGAATCTTCCTAAATACGTAAAAACGTATTTCCAACAATCTCCCCCTAAGGGAGGTCACTCCAAACAAGGGTGTTACCCTAGTTACAATAATAAAATAAACCTAGCATACTATGCTTGTCTTGCGCTCTTAGTCTTCGTCTTTCTTTTTCCTTTTCATTTCTGGTGAACATGCTGATGTGATCTTTGATATCAATCTTGAGCATTAATCTCTTGCCTTGATCTCGTGCATCCATCACTTGTGATCTTCGCCTCTTCGTGACACCATGTCCCACATACTTATACCTTAGTAATTCTTGAAAGCTTCAGAGTTCGATACAGCGGAAGACTTAACTTTTAGGCTTTCTTGAATTAGATGAGGTATTAAGTGCATAAAGTATAAGCATGCGGGGACGACTTCTTCTTGGATCCCGCAACGCCACCGTCTTCAAATGCCGCAACATAAGTAGACACGAACGAAATGGATTTGAACATTTCATTCTAAATCGGTAGCATTTTACCTCCGGTCGGTGAAGACCGTTGGATGATATTAGATATCGTACCCGTGACGGATAGTTTCAATTAAGTAACTTCCTGACAGGATTTCGCGGGTAAACTCGTTCTCTTTATTCGACCGTCCAAATCTGACTGCGAACATAAAGAGTGAATCATTTGTATAATAATATCCGCATGATTTGAAGCCGTCAATTCATGTTCCTGGAACAAGTGAAATTCATTAAAGAATCGCACCATTGTTGCTTTCCAGTTTTCACGAGCTTGATTCATATTGAATCTTGCAAGTTACCTACCAAGTGCTGTTTGATGTTAACACTAGAAGGATTTCCACTCATCACTGTGAACACTGAGGTATCACTCTGAGTGTTCTGGCAAGATCACTGAGATTTTGTGTAGAGGCCTGGAACGTGTTTAAATTCAGTTAAGAATTAAACCACTGTTGCTTTCAAGTTATCACAAGTTTGATTCATAAAGAATCGCACAAGTCACCTACCATGAGCTTTTTGATATTCGCTCAAGAAGGATTTCCATCTTCATTGTAAATACTTTTGTATTACTCGGATGTTCAGGCAAGATCATGAAGATTTTGCGTAGGACTCTTAAGATCTTTCTTACTTTTCACAGTGTGTGAAGAAGCAAGGAAATATGGAAGTGTGTCCTAATGAGATATTTGATGATCTCAAATGGCTCTAGACTCGATCGTGCATTTTGGATTTTAGTGATCGGAGGCTGGAGAGGAGTGCCACCATTTCAATACCAATTTATTCGGAGTGAATAAATCAATAGATAACGTGTTGTCTCCGTGTGATTAAAACAAATACCTTTTGAGAGATATCTGAGTTAGTTGGGATGGGTTGTGCATTGCATCACTGGGTCCATGATGTCTTTATCTTCAATATCAAGCATCATTAAAAATGATCTCAATAGCATATGTATTGACCCAGTTTTTGCCTAAAGTTGTAAGGAGGGCTTCTTTCTTTACACCCTTTATCTTTACAATTCTTTTTCATTCTTCAACCCCTTCAATGCTTACCAATACGTCATAACTAGCACCTTGTTATGATTGTTCCAGTGCTAACTTAAGTACTTGGTCGGCATTCAGCTACGTTCACAATCTTTCTCCAACTTTCCTAAGGACTACTATTTCTAGCTATGGAATGTCCTTGGGAAGATTCCTCTGGTTCTAGAAGAATCATTGGACTTAACCTATCCTACCATCCTTATGTCACCACAATCTTCATCGTCGTGAAATAAATGGGTTTTGGGTAAGTATAAATCACCATGAAATCCATTTTTGATATGTAAATCCATTTTGCTCCCCCTTAACATATGCCACGATATTCGAAAACATTTCGCACATGTCGGGATGAGCCAGCACATTAAGTCAAACCATTTGTGATAATATCCCATATTAAATCACATTTTCTTCCCCATATTAAAAATATTAACCCAATCGATGTTTTTAATATCAATTGATTTAATGAAGTTTTAACAAAGGTTTTGGGAATAAAAATGCAATTCCATTTTATCTTCATGATATCAAACGTATGAGATATGATACCAATTTGTAACATGATCACATATTCACCATATTAGAAAAGAATTGACAAGGTTGGACCTGATAGATGAGAACATCATATGATAAGATCAAATGGTTCTTGTCATCATATGTTGGTCGCCTCGTCACGTCTGAAGTCATTTCTTGACACCACATGTACGACTGGTATTGTTGTCTTGACACCAACTTGTGAACTTGGCACGTTCGGTATCGAAGATTCTGAATGCTTGACAATTGCTCCCCCTCAATTGTTGACCCGTGTTCTATTGAAAGAGCTGTAGTCGTCGGTTGAGTAGTCGCATCGTCGAGTATGTAGATACCAATTGTAGATTGCTATGGTTGTAGAGATGATAGCTTCATAAAAACAAGACTTCTCTTGTTTTAACAAATAAATGCACTGAAACGTACATAGATTTGTGTTAGACCAAGTTATAAAGTAAACTTGATCCCTTACAAGGTTTTAAAGTAAACCTTGCCCGAGAAAATTAATTCCCGTTGTGAGCCAAAGCTTTCATAAGAAATACTTGACTTTAATGTGAAAACCGGGTTGCAGTCAGAAATAACTACAAGCCATTTTGGCATGTTTTATGAAATATTTACAACTTTTGTACGAACTCTATTTATGGCGCCGTGTCAATATTAATCGACATTTCTAATGCCGTAAATATTATCGTACCAAAAGACATGCCTTTGAAAAATAAAGTAAAAACATTTTTGGATTTTTATGAATTTTTCAATTTTTATGGTTTTTATATGGTTTTATATTTTTGTATTTTGCTTTTGTGGATAAAAATATAAACAATATATACAGATGATCACCAAGGATACTTAGAATAGTTTACCATCACTATTCTTTCGCTTCATCTGCCAATTCCTTTAGAGTCTCAGGCGAGAAAGTTCTCATTCCTAGCTTGTCGGCCAAAAATTCAATTCGAGCACGATCTAAAGCTTTCGTGAAAATATCCGCCAATTGATACTCAGATCGGACAAAGTAAAGCTCGATCACTCCATTTTCCAGTTGCTCCTTGATGAAGTGGTAGCGAATGTCAATATGCTTCGACCGGGAGAATTGAACATTGTTGTAGCATAAGGCAATTGCACTCTTGTTGTCGCAGTACATCGGAATTTTGTTGAAACCTAGACCATAGTCGGTTAATTGCAATCTCATCCAAAGAATTTGAGCACAACAACCGGACATAGCTATGTATTCTGCTTCCGTACTTGAAATTGCAGCGCTTTTCTACCTTTTCGATGCCCAACTGATTAGCCGATCTCCTAGTAGTTGCAAAGTTCCACTCGTGCTACGCCTAGTATCTTGACAACCCGCGTGATCCGCATCTGCATATGCTATAAGTGCAATCGAAGAGTCCTTCGAATACCAAAGTCCCTGATTAATGGTTCCTTTATGATATCGAAAGATCTGTTTCACAGTAGACAAGTGTAACTCAGTAGGTCGAGTTTGATACCGAGCACACATACATATGGAAACTGAAGATCAGGTCGACTAGCTATGATATATAGAAGAGTACCGATCATTCCACGATACAGTGTCGGATCAACGGCAACTCCATGTGGATCTGCATCAAGCTTAGTTCGTTCCACCATTGGAGTATCCACGGGGTCACAAGATTCCATCTTATACTTCTTTAGCGATTCAAGGGCATACTTGGATTGATTGATAAAGATGCCTCGGGGACTCTGAGATATCAGAAGACCTAAGAAGAATGATACCTTGCCCATCATTGACATCTTAAACTTGGAAGACATGAGTTTCCCAAATTCGTCGGATAAGGTTTGGGTCGAGGCTGCAAATATAATATCATCAACATATATTTGTAACATAATCATATCTTTACCTCGTTTTTGAATGAAAAGCGTGGGATCCACCTTGCCTTTAGCGAAGCCTTGCGTAATGAGGAATTGTAAAAAAAGATCATACCATGCGCGAGGAGCTTGCTTCAACCCATAGAGAGACTTCTTAAGCTTGTACACATGATTAGGATAATTAGGATTCACAAAACCATCCGGTTGTTGAACATAGACCTCTTCCTTGAGTTCACCATTAAGAAATGCCGTCTTCACATCCATCTGATAGACGATCATAGTCATATGGGCTGCATAGGCGAGGAATAGTCGAATAGCTTCCAAACGGGCAACAGGTGCAAAGGATTCCATAAAGTCGATGCCCAATAATTGCTTGTATCCACGAGCTACTAGTCGAGCTTTGTTCTTCAATATTCCGCCTAACTCATCGAGTTTCACCTTGTAAACCCATTTCAAAGTGAGTAACTGCACTTGATCCGGGCATGGGACAAGTTCCCATACTTCAAGACGTATAAATTCATTAAGTTCTTCTTGCATAGATTCTATCCAACATGATTGAGTAAAAGCTTGTTGCCATGTCTTAGGTTCAACTTCAGTGAGAAAAGCATCAAAGTGACCAAACATTGCACTTTCTTGTAACTGACTTCGTGTGGATACCGGACGATTAGGGTCACCAATAATAGAATCTATAGGATGATCCTTTGTCCACTTGCTGTCATGTTCACGAATCCGTGGATTGGAGTAAACTGCAGAAGGAGCTTCCTTTGAGGTGGATGACCCGGCTTGATTAGGGTCGGGAATTGGTACACCAAAGAATGGAAGTTCACGCATTTGAGCGAATTCTAAATCGTGATCATCATCATCCTCTTCATCATCAATAGGCATGACATGGGTAGTTGAAACAGGTGTTGGTTGAGAATTACTTGTTGAAGGTATATCTTGACCAATTGTAGGTGCAGATGTATCTGATTGTGCGACGGTTGCTGGAGCGACAACTTCGGTTACCGAAGCTATTACCTCAGGTTCTGGAGCAACAATACTTGGAGGAGTAAAGAATTCATCAAAGAACGGTTGAAACAACGTATCCCATTCATTCCTAGAAGGTGGTGTAAATGATGATGAAGTAGGGTTGTTTGGGACAAGACCATAACTAATGTTACTGGGTCCCATTTCATGAAGTTCGGGTTCAGAGCTGCTTTGCTCAGAATCCATTGCTGTCAGCTCATCAAAATCAACATTCATTGTTTCGAGGATCTTGCGAGAGTTACGATTGTAGATTCGGTATGCCTTCTTTGCGGGTGCGTAACCAATGAAAATACTAATATCAGCCAATGGTTGAAGTTTTTCCAAATTGTCACCATCATTATTTGGATAGCATAGAGAACCAAATACATGAAGATATGATAAATCTGGTACTTTTCTATGGAGTAGCTCATAAGGTGTTTTACCATGGCGTTTACGAATTAGTGACCGGTTTTGGGTGTACATTGCGGTAGATACTGCTTCTGCCCATAAAAACAATGGAGCCTTTGCGTAAATTAACATCGTTCGAGCAGCTTCCATAAGTGTGCGATTTCGCCTTTCAACGACACCATTTTGTTGTGGAGTGCGTGCAACGGATGTTTCATGAGATATGCCAACTTCTTCATAATAATCATGCAAGATTTGATTCAAAAATTCTGTTCAATTATCTGTACGAATGCGTCGGACAGTAGTGTTGAGACGCACTTGAATTATCTTGAGAAATCCGATGATGAATTTAGGTGCCTTATTTTTTGTTTTAAGAAATTTCACCCATGTAAACCGAGTAATCATCGACAATGACGAGGATGTACTTTTTGCCACTAAGACTTTCAACACGCATTGGCCCACAAAGATCCATATGCAACAGATAAAGTTTCTCTTGGTTGGTGTCTTCAGTCTTGGGTTTGTATGATTTCTTAGTGCTATTCCCTATTGTACACGCGGAACACAAATGATCCTTGTGGAATGAAAGTTTAGGAAGACCACGAACAAGTTCGTTTTTCGCCAAATGATTAATAGCGTCAAAGTTAAGATGAGATAACCGTCGATGCCATAACCATGACTTAGTCTTTGATGCTTTGGAGAGAAGACATAGGGGAGAAGCGGCCATCATGTCTTGTAGAGACAAAGTATACAAATTATTCCCTCGAGTACCTTTCAATAAATCAACCCCTTCCAAATTACGAATGAAGCAGGTATGCTCTCGAAAAGAGACTTCTAGGTTTGCATCACAAAATTGTCCCACAGAAAATAAGTTGTGACCGAGACCTTCCACATAATACACTCTTGAAATAATAACATTCCCAATATGATATTCACCATAACCCATTATCTTTGCAATATGATCATTTCCAAATCGAACCGTACCACGAAACTTGATGGCGAAATTTCTGAGCTGAGAGCGATCTCCGGTCATATATGCTTGGAGCAACTAGAGTCCAAATACTAGAGAACAATTTGGACCACCTGTTTTCAACAACAACAATAGACAATGCATTGGAAACTATTGGTTCCTGAGTGTTAGCAGATACAGATATAAGATTATCAAAATTGCTAACATGTTTGTGACCCTTAGATTTCCTGCGTTTTCTAATATGAGTTTTAGCACTAACAGGTTTTACTGTTCCAACTTTCTTAGGTTTTGGATTATTCGCGGGCACTACAGTGGGAGTAGACCTATTTAAAGGGCACTTGGTTCCTATAGTAGTGTCGGTGTTCCTAGTTAAAGGACACACTTGTGTTTTGGTATCCTTGGTACTCCTAGTTAAAGGGCACGCTTTCTTCACTTCAGTGGGAGTGATCCTAGTTAAAGGGCACATATTTTCTACTATAGTGAAAGTTCTACCAGTGGGACGCCACATCCAACCAACTTGGGTTAACACTTTCCCAGTCGGTTTCCATTCTAATCCATTTTTCCGGGCATGCATCTCATTCACATGGTCAATAAGACAAGAATCATGACGACTAGAAAACATACATTCATTGCAATTCCAACATTTCAAATTAGAATTCACACTAGACTTAGAACGTTGCACAACCGCGGAGCCTTTAGGTTTAGCTACATGATTCTTTTTATTCAAAACAGAAATAACATTCCTAGGATGGGCCTCTACTTTCTTCTTCACATGACTACTAGATGGGGGCAAGATCCTATCATTCTTCTTGTTTCTTTTAAGCTTAGATCTTTGAGCCTTAGTAGTGGTGCTTACTCTTATAGAAGGCAACACGGGAATATTAGAAGTTGGTTTTGATTCCGCCTTATCTTTAGTGACCAAAGTTTGAGATGGTTTAGTCCTAGGTCCCTTATTAAATGGTGTGACGGCTATAAGATTCCTTTTGATTGCACTAGAGGACGATGCTGAGACAGTGGCTGCGTTATCCACAACATTCTTACCTTTTAGAGTACGAAGTGTTTCCTTTAACTCAGCCAAGACCAGATTCTTATCACAAATTTGTTCCCTCAAATCAGATATTTCCACCGACTTTTGATTCAATTGTTCAATCACCGATTGATTCTGTGCAGTGGTATTAGCACATGCGGGCTTTATTGAATCGAAGAGTCATGTAGTTTTCTGTTGTAAGTTATCAACTTTAGACAAAATCTTGGAAACTCGATTATCTAGATCAAGTTTAAAGTTCTCAGCGGCCTCAAGTACGTTCACACAGTTAAGCTCCTTAGATTTCTCTATGTCTATCGGCGAAGATTGAGCAACCTTGTCACTTGGCTGACGCTATTTTGATTGTAAATTCAATCAAAAATTCTTTTCAAAGTTTGCATCATCGATATTAACACCTTCGAATGATGTTTCAAATATTTCTTGAATAAATTGTTGCTTGCATTCAAGCGAAATACAATGTGTTTGAATCTCATCAAAACGTTTTGAAAGAGAAGAATATGAATCTTGAAGCTTTAAAAATTCAGTGTCAGATTCGTGACAAGTACTATCTACCATATTATCCACAGATTCAACATTATGCACAATAGAATCATTATCAACACTTGTATTCACACAGACAGAAACTATATCATGAGACATCACTTGCTTCAGAAGCAGATCATTTTGGCGTGAAACCCGTTCTATTTCAAGTAAACTGTTTTCATAAGCATCATCTATTTCATTGAAAACACGTCTAACTTCTTCTATTTCCAAAAGCAAATCTTGATCAAGATTACTAAGACAAGCTTTAACATTCTTTACAAACGGAACAATTTCGTCTCGAAACGCAGCTCTAGTGTGCTCAAAGTTCCATTCACCTTCTGTTATGGCCGTGGCCGTCGTACGTTCCAAAATGACCTTGTCAAAATCGGCTAAGTGTTGGTGAACCGCATTTAAGTTAACGGACGCCTTACTTACCGGTGGAATTAACTTCGTTAAATCCATTTTGACAAGTGTAGGAGACGTACTAGGAGGGTTTTCATTTGACAAACTTTGGGGCACAAGAACCGTCAATTCAGCTAGTTCCTTTTGTAAGCGAATGCGGGTCTTTTTAGAAAATTGATCTTTGTTATGTTGATCATAATCAATTGTATGGAATTTTGAAAGCATTTTAGAATGAGTTTCATCCGCAAGTGACTGTGTCTCCTCAGAGCTACGAACAAAGGGTGATTCTTTCGATTTGCCAATTAGGGTCATATCATAAAGACCGGGAATATGTTCTTGAGCTTGTTTTGCATAACTGGGATTAGGTGGTAAATCTTGAAGACGCTTGAGTTCGAGTTCTTTAAATGATTTAGTTAAAAGATGAACCTTTTCTGTGGAAGCGTATTGTTTTAAAAGCTGTTGTTCTTTGAATTTAAGAAGTTTGGTAGCATTAATTTCCGATTCAAACTTTTTAGACTCGAGAGTTTCGAAATTCATTTTAAGTTTCCGAAAATCATTGACAGCCGACTCTTTTGCTTTTAATTCATTAGAAAGATTAGCTTTTAATGATTCTATTTCTTTCAAGTGTTCAATCTTTTCAAAATGAAATTGGTCAAATTCAGAACATGTTATTTTCTCTGCTTGAGGGACCATTTCAAAAGTTTTGACCTTTTCTTTATGCAACACAAGCTCAGCATTGAGGGTGGAATTCGTATCTACGAATTATCTGAGATCCATATGCATTTGATCAATAATATGTTTGGGTACCATGACCAAATCATGTTGAGCATAAGATTCCATACCCGTTGTAGCATTTGGTTGAGGTTCACTCAAATGTGTTGGATTGGGTACCACTTCATTTAAGTTACTAGTTCCCGAATGCTGTTCGAGGTTGTCATTTTCATGCCCAACTTGATGTTGGTTATCATCAATATTATTAGATGTGGTTGGTACCTCACTGATGACATCAGAACCGTAGTGAGAGAGATTAGCAACGAGAGCAGCTTGGGCAGAGTGAATTTCATCACAATCCGAATCGTATGCATCAAGATCGTTCGCTTGATAAGCTGCATTAGAAGTGGAAACAACTGCAATGCCTTCAGTATCTGCTGCCCCTGGGTCTGCAAGAAATGCTAACTCCTCTGAATCCAAAATCTTTCCCATAGACTGAGCATCGACCAAATACATCTTCTCACGAAACCATGCATCATCCCTCCTCCTTTTCGGTTGAGTGCATTCCCTAGCCATATGACCTTGTCCTCGACAATTGTAGCAAGTCACAACCTTCTTAGGGCCAATGGGGCTTCCATTTCCATTAGCTTGAGAATTCACAGCTTGAGCATTTACAGTCCTTGTAGGAGGTCCATATGAATTTTGCCTTCCCTGAATAGGTTGCACCGTCACTTGACCATCTTGAACAGGGGCTTGTTGTCGAGGATTTGATGAGTTGCGGAGCTGATTGTTTGTTGGTGGATATCCTCTAGTTGCAACAAGTTTTGACAAGTAAGCAGTGAGATGGTTTAGAACATCAGTTGGCGTATCATTTGGAGTAAAGACCGGTGCTTGGATTGGTGGAAGTTCATTAGAGTAGAAAGCTTGTGCTGGTTGTGCTTCTAATGGAAAATATCCTTGCTGAGGAGTATAGCCCATTGGAGAGGTGTTGGCTTGTGATGGTGATGTCTGATATGCTGGTTCCTGTGGAAAAGATTATTGATGAACACTTTGTTGAAATGCTTGTTGTGGCATCATTAGTGGTGGATAAGATGGTTGATGTGGTTGCTGATAGTTGTGTGGTGGTGTCTGCTGCAAGTATGATGGTTGCTGATAAGTATAAGCCATGTTTTGTTGAGAAGCATACATTGCAAGTGGATCATGAACTTGAGGTGTAGATAACCGATTCTCGATCACATGGCATTCGTGTTGTTGAAGAAAAGCTTGAAGTTGATCCACATTGGTGTTATGCAAGTCCTTAGCCAATTTAACATCCGTCACGTATTTTTTCCATTCTGGAGGAAGAGTGTTCAAATACTTGGTGTTCAATTGAAAGGTAGGAATTGCCAGGCCATAGATATTAAGATCATTCAACAATAGGGTAAATCTCAGATAGTAATCATTGAGAGTCTCCCCTGGCACATAGGCAAACTTATCAAAAGTATCATAAAGCTTACACTCTCGTTCTTGTTTAGTTAACGAGGTGCCTTGCATTAGAACCCGAATTATATCCTATAACTCTTTGGCAACTTTATGTTTGCTGACGAGTTTGTAGACATCTGGAGGAAGGGCTTGGAGAATGATGTTTGTAGCATACTTATCACATTTGTCTTGAATCTTCATATCTCCAGTCAACTCACCCGTTGTGCGAGGACGAGTAGTCGTACCTTCCGTTACTGTACCATAATCTAATGGTCCATTGAGCACCGATGCCCAAATGAGATGTCCATTCTCTTTGTTAAACATGTAAAGTTCCATTCGGGAAGTACAATCCTCGTACATAGACTTCTCCAACATTGGTGGACGATTATCCGTACCCGAGAGGATGGACTTATCCGTAAGAGATGTGTACTCCATTTCAATAAGTTAAGATTTACGAAGTTGATCGAACAATGAAATAAGGTTAAGTGTTTTTGTGTTGAAGTCGAGAAACAATGTTAAAATCCCCTAAAATATGTTCTCGATAAACCAAAAATTCCAAGTCAAAAATTCCAAGTCAAAACTGCAAGTTTGTTCGAAATTTTTAAGGAATAATTTTTGGATTGTCGGAATGTTGCTGGTATCGGAATGTCTAGATCGGAATGTCCAGATCGGAATGTCACTATTGGAAAGTCCAGATCGGAATGTCACGCTATCTGAATGTCCAGATCGGAATGTCACTATCAGAATGTCCAGATCGCAATGCAAGTTGTCGAAATGCTCAGATCGCTAAGTGCTGTCAGAATATTCAGATCGGAATATGGCTGACACAATTTAGGCAGAGTAACGACTTAAAACTTCCTTATAACCGTTGGAATCCCAGATCGCAAAGAAGGATCGGAATATCCAGATCGGAATAAGTATCGAAATCCAAGTATCACAAATTAGAACCAGTCACTTTCCGATGGTGATGGTTATTGCGATGGAAACCCTTTTTATTTGTACTTTCCAATGGTGATGTTGCTTGAAATTCGGAATGAAGAAAACAAGAACTTTTTGAACTTTTGATCCAAGAAATATTGTGTTTTAACCAAAATCAAGACACCTAAAACACTACAACACTACTTGATAAAAGAATGTATTCGATGTTAAAACACAAACAAACACGAAAAAATTTGATGATTCGGAAATAAGAACTCAAAAAGCCACGAAATACTTATAAGAACATACGCAACACTAAAACAAACCTATATTTCATCCCATGCTCTGATACCATTAGTAGGATATGTAAATCTTGCTTATGTTTTTGAGAGAGAAAGAGATAGAGAGATGGTGGATTTCACACAATTCTAGAGAGAGAAACAAGAGTGAACTATGTGAAAAAATGATTAACCACACTACCCTCTCCATCAAAGGAGAGGGTTTATATACCCAAGCCTTGTAATGGGCTTGTGCTTACATGTTTGGGCCGGCCTACACATGTTGTAGGCTAGGCTTGAGCTTGTTTGTTAAATAACGATGTCTAGACTACGAGCTACTACTTAGTATATTGTCGGAGTGACCGAATCTTCCTAAATACGTAAAAACGTATTTCCAACAATTAACACTTCACTTCCCCTCTTGGGAGTCTTGTATAATTATTTTTTTTCTTTCTTTCTTTTTCTTTTTCTAGCCACTCATTTTTTTGTAAGCCGCTCTTATTTTTCTTTATTCCTCACAAAGAAAGTTGAAAAGAATAAAAGGAAAAACACCCGCTAAATATTAAGCATGACATAAGTCTAGTACATATAAAACGTTCTAACTTAGAATCTTAAGACGCATTTATATCAACCATGAATGATTAGACAAAAATGCATAAGAGATTACAAACCAATTAAAACCGTTCTAGATTATTTATTAACATATATACATGCGAAGAAAATAGAGGTTACGAAGAGAAGGGTTTAGCCACAAGTAATTATCATGAAGTTTATCTAGCCCTTTTATACTTGCTTCAACTCTATCATTTCCCATTCTCCACAAATTTAAAATCTCAAATAATGAGATTGGTTGATGATTAGCCTAATAGACCAATGAAGGACTACATGGTTAAGGATACTAGCTAGAGAGTGCTTGGATAAGCAAACTCGGGTTGAGTCAAAATATCCATGGCGGGCCTAATATGTCTAAGAAGTCTAAATTTGTTAAACCATGTTTTTATTATATTTTTTTTCTCTTTTATATATTTTTGATGAAAAAGAAAAAAAAAATATATAATGCAAATGTGTTATGCACATGAAAAATGATTGATGCAAAAATTATGAATGCATATTTTTGTTGGCCAAAGTAGATCAAAAGTTTGAAAAATGTTTGAAAAATTAATTTTCCAAATTATCATGAAAGTCAATGAAAAGTTCTAGGTAAGGTCACTTCGATAGAAGACCCCCCTACACTTAAGCTAAACATTGTCCTCAATGTTTAAGAGCATGGAAGTATAAAAACTTCCCCTACACTTATGACAATGAATAGACTTTGCTTAACCCAAGTTAAGGAAAGATCAACAATAGTGAATTCATTTTTAAAGAACAAGGTGTCTATGAAAGATCACAATAGTAACAAAGTGAACCGGATACAAGGGCCTCCTCCATAAGCTCCAATGCATGAAATGAGTGAGCAACCATACAAACATCATGAAGACAAAAGAAGGTCTACCTCAACACTTCTCAACAAATTGCTATCCTTATTTCTAACCTACAACACTCTAGATCTAACAACTCTAAACCTAGTTATTCAAGCTTGATTTAAGGAGTCTCTAGCTCAACTCTTCCTACAATGAATTAATTCATAGGGAAAATGGGGATCTCTTGGACCATTTCAATGGAAATGTCCTCCCCAAAATAGTGCTTCACACGGTGACCATTCACTTTAAAATTTGGACCATCGGGTTGTGACAACTCAATAGTTCCATATGGAATTACTTGAGCAATAGTGAATGGAACGGACCATCTTGACTTAAGCTTGCCCGCAAAAAGTTTCAACCTTGAGTTAAAAAGGAGAACCGGCTCTCCAACTTTAAACTCACGGTTCTTGATCTTAGCATCATGTAATTGCTTAGTCTTCTCCTTATAAAGCAAATAATTCTCATAGGTATTGGCTCTCAATTCATCCATTTCATTAAGTTGATCCTTTCTATGTGAACCGGCTTGGTTTAAATCAAAGTTATCCCACTTGAGAGCCCAAGAAGCTTTGTGTGCTAACTCGAATGGGAGGTGGCATGCTTTTCCATAGACAAGCCTATAATGAGTACAACCAATTGGTGTCTTAAAAGCCGTCCTAAAAGCCCACAAAGCATCATCAAGCTTATCCGACCAAGAAGATCGATGCTCTCCCACCGTTCTCTCTAAAATTCTCTTTAAACCACGATTTGTGACCTTAGTTTGACCATTGGTTTGAGGGTGATACACGGTAGAAAGTATATGATTAACTCCATATTTCTTCATAACTCTCGTGAATTGATCATTACAAAAGTGCGTACCACGATCACTTATGATAGCCCGAGGTACACCAAATCTAGAAAACAATTGCTTCAAAAACTTCACAACAACTCTAGCATTATTAGTAGGTAAAGCTTTGGCCTCAACCCATTTTGACACATAATCCACCGCTACAAGTATATACTTGTTTCTCTTGGAAGATGGAAAAGGTCCCATAGAATCTATGCCCCATACATAAAAAATCTCACACTCTTGAATAAAATTTTGTGGCATCTCATCACGTTGTGTAATTTTTCCTTGTCTTTGACATACATCACAAAATTTCACCATTTCTTGGGCATCTTTGTAAATGGAAGGGCAATAGTAACCCGAATCAAAGACTTTCTTGGCGGTATAGTTGGGCCCAAAATGTCCACCCGTAGGTCCTTTATGACAAGCTTCTAAAATCTTAAATGCCTCAGGCCCATCTACACACCGTCTAATGATTTGGTCCGCACATTGCCTAAAAAGATAAGGATCATCCCAAAAGTAGTACTTAACTTCCTTAAGAAACTTCTTCTTTTGTTGGGAAGAAAGACCCTCTATAAGCACATTCCCCACAAGATAATTTGCTATATCCGCAAACCAAGGGGTGGCATCCTCTTGAGAAGAGATAGACATGAGCTCCTCTAATGGAAAGGATTCATTGATTTCTTTATTAGGAAAATCTCCTTGAAAAGGATGCTCAAGTCTACTCAAGTGATCCGCCGCTAAATTCTCGGCTCCTTTCTTATCTCGAATTTCTATCTTAAACTCTTGAAGCAATAAAACCCATCTCAAAAGCATAGGCTTAGCATCTTGCTTTGTCATGAGATACATGAGAGCGGAATGAACCGTATACACTATGGTTTTGGATAGCACAAGGTATGGTCTAAATTTCTCAAAAGCATAGACTATAGCAAGCAACTCTTTTTCCGTGGTAGTATAATGAAGTTGTGCATCGGTCATGGTTTTACTAGCATAGTGTATATGTTGAAAATGCTTATTCACTCTTTGTCCTAAGACGGCCCCTACCGCATAATCACTAGCGTCACACATAAGCTTAAAAGGTAATTCCCAATTTGGAGAAACCAAAACGGGAGCCTTTGTTAATTTCTCCTTAAGAGTCTCAAATGAATCCAAACACTCTTGGTTGAAATGAAAGGATCCTCTTTTTCCAAGAGGTGAGTCATCGGTCTTGCTATCTTAGAAAAATCTTGTATGAAGCTCCTACAAAACCCCGCATAACCTAAGAAACTCCTTACATCTTTAACCGTAGTGGGTGGGGGAAGCTTAGCAATCACATCAATTTTAGATCTATCCACTTCTAATCCCTTATTGGATATCTTATGTCCCAAAACAATTCCCTCTTTCACCATAAAGTGACATTTCTCCCAAGTAAGAACTAAACGTGTTTCCTCACAACGCTTAAGCATTCGTTCTAAATTGGTGAGACATGAGGTAAATGAATCTCCAAAGACGGAAAAGTCATCCATGAAAACCTCCATAGTTTTCTCTATCATATCATGGAAAATTGCCATCATACACCTTTGAAATGTCCCCGGTGCATTACATAAGCCAAAAGGCATTCTCTTGTAAGCAAATGTTCCGTAGGGACAAGTGAATGTAGTATTTTCTTGATCCTTAGGGTCAATGGGAATTTGGAAATAACCCGAAAAGCCATCAAGAAAGCAATAGTACTCATTTCCCGCTAAGCATTCAAGCATTTGGTCCATAAAAGGTAATGGGAAGTGATCTTTCCTTGTAGCCTCATTGAGCTTCCTATAGTCAATACAAACTCCCCAACTGGTAACAAGTCTCGTAGGAATAAGCTCATTGTTCTCATTAGGTACTACGGTGATTCCACCCCTTTTTGGATCACAATGTACCGGGATAACCCATAGAGAGTCGGAAATGGGGTAAATCATGCCCGCATCAAGGAGTTTGATAACTTCCTTTTTAATGACCTCATGGATTTTTGGGTTAACCCTTTGTTGGCTTTGAATGGTGGGTTTGTAATCATCCTCCATAAGGATTTTATGTGTACAAAAATGTGGATCAATTCCCCTTATGTCAGATATTTTCCATGCTAAGGCTTTCTTATGTTTCTTAAGGACTTCTATGAGTTTCTCTTTCTCATCCTCTTTCAACTCTTTAGCAATGATCACGGGTAATAGGTCTTTGCCCTCTAAGAAAGCATACTCTAAGTGGGATGGAAGGTCCTTAAGTTCAATTGGAGGTGGACTCTCTAGGGAAGGTTTAACTATGGATGGATCATCATTGGTTACTTCTTGTGGAATGGGTGAAGGGATAGGGTCCTCATTGAGCAACTTTTGGATGGTGAGAATATCTTCTTCCCAATTGATGTTAGAATCATCATTACCAATAAAGTTGGACTCAAATTCCTCCAAGAGGAAATAACTCTCTCCAAAAGGTGTTAAGGATGGAGCAATTGAGGCCACGGTTTCAACATGGGGCATATCCTCACTATGACTCTTGCAAGCGTCATGAAAATGCTCATCACACACCTCATCTAGCACATCAACTATGTTAATAGTCTCACAAGGTTTAGACTCATTAACCTATTTCTTATCACAAACTTTCCCTAACTTAAACACCACTTTCTCATCCTCTACTCTCATAATTAGTTCTCCCTCCGCCACATCTATCAAAGTATGACCCGTTCTAAAAAACGGTCTACCAACAATCAAAGGAACTCTAGGATCCATGTCATAATCCACCACTACAAATTCGGCCGGGAATGTAAACTTATCCACGCCTACAAACACATCCTCCGCGATACCTACAGGGTAAGCTATGGTACGGTTGGCTAACTCAAGGGTCATCCTAGTGGGAGTGAGCTCGGGAAGAGAGAGTTTTTTCCAAACCGATAAAGGAATGAGGTTAATGCTTGCCCCTAAATCCGCCAAAGCCATGCAATTTTCCACCCCGGGAAAATTACAAGGTATCAAGAAGCGCCCCGGATCTCCAAGTTTTGTTGGTAAGGTTTTAAGTAGGACGGCGGAACAATTTTCATTAAGGGATGTGTTGGGCAAATCAACCAATTTTTCCTTGTTGGAGAGTAAATCCTTGAACATCTTAGCAAATTTTGGCATGTAAGCAAGAGCTTCTGCAAAGGAGATGTTTATGTTCAGTTTCTTGAACATCCTTAAGAAATTTGAAACTTGGATATCATCCTTGTTCTTTAACTTTTCCTTTTTCAATCTTGAAGGGTAAGGAAGATTTGGTTTAGGTGTAGGTGTTGTAGTGGAAGATTTGTCTTTGTTAGCTTCTTGATTGAGAGTTGTGGAAGGTATAGGAGAAGTGGGAATAGGTTGATAAGGTATGTTTGATTGAATAGGAGCATTTGGAGGTGGTGAAGTAGATGTAGAAGGCTTGTCACATGTAGGAACAAAAGTGGGTTTAACAATAGGAGGTGTAGGAGGTGAAGGATCCTTTGTTGACTTTCCACTTCTTGTTGTAATAGCATTGACATTTGCCCTTGGGTTTGCTTGTGTGTTAGATGGTAAAGCTCCTTGTTGTCTTTGATTGAATGCCATCAAAAGCCTATTAGTTTCTTCCTCCGATATACGTTTCATTTGGTCATTCATTCTTTTCTCAGTTTCACGAATTCTCCTCTCAACATACTCATGAGTCTCTTGTAGCCCATATCCTTGATTTTGAAGTTGAGGGTAACCTTGATTTGGGATTTGAGAATATCCTTGATTTGGGAAGGGTGGGAGTGTTTGATTAAATCCTTGATGTGGTGGATAAAAGTTATTTCCTTGATGTTGAAAATTGTTAGGTGCCTTGTAGCTATTCCCTTGGTAATGTGGTCTTGGACCTTGATTTCTTTGTAACAATTGAGGAGGATTTTGTTGAGGTTGGGTGGGTGGTTGGGGTGGAAATCCCGGTGGAGTAAGGTAATTTTGAGACTTGTAAGAAAGGTTGTTTGGATTGATGTTTGGCTTGAAATGTTCACGATGTTCCTCTTGATAAGCATAGCACTCCCCTTGATAACCTTGCACCTTATCACATTGTTGATAGGAATGAGGACCTCCACAAGTCTCACATGAAAGGGTAATAGCATGCACATCATTTGTGGAATTGTCCAATGAAAGGCTCTTAATAGCTTGGATCAATTCTTGATGTGCCTTAAAACTCATCTCATGATCCCTATCTATCTTTTGAAGTATCTCTTGGTGACTCTTGAGGAATTGGTTATCACAAGGTGTTTGAGAATTGTTTTGGATAACATGAACCCTTTCTTCAAATTGAGTGTTTGTTTGTACCATTGCTTTGGTCTCAATAATATCCCAAGCCTCTTGAATGGATTTAAGAAGAATATTTCCTCCCGCGGAAGCATTGAGTGAGTCTTGGTGATGAGGTTTAAGTCCATTGTAGAAAGTATTGATTTGGTGAACTTCATCCAATCCATGGTTAGGGCATCTCCTCAATAACTCTCTATACTCCTCCCAAGCATCACTAAATGTTTGACTAGGTTTTTGTTGAAAGCCTATAGTTAAATTCCTCAAAACCGTGGTAATAGATGGGGGAAAGAACTTGTTCAAAAACTTCGTAGTGAAACCATCGCATGTGGTAATACTCTCGGGTGGTTGTGTATCTAACCAATGCTTAGCCGGACCCTCTAGTGAAAATTGCACCAATATCAACTTAATGGCATCATGGGGAACTCCATTGTACTTAATGGTATTGCAAAGAGTAAGAAATCTCTTAAGGTGATCATGAGGATTATCATTCTTGTTCCCATAAAAAGGTGTGTTTGAAACCAAGTTAATCATGGATGTTTTTAGCTCAAATGTGTTTGCGGGAATATCGGGTATCTTGATAGCATCGACATATCCGTGCACATTGGATTGCAATTGCTCCATCAAAGATCGAGTATCAACTCCGGCCATGGCTTCTTGTTGTGGATGAATCAAAGCACGATTCTCGGGATCGGCTTGATGGGTGGTGGTGTTCCTACTCTTTCTCTTTTTCTTCCTTTTTGGAGGAAGAGGTTGTACACCAATCGGTATTTGTGCACGCCCGCGAGTGAGCATGCAACTCAATACGAGGAATGAGAGAGAAGCTCTCATGTGACTTTGAATAGAAAAGGATTATCCTCTTCGAGTTTCAATATGAAATATCCACAAGAAAATAATAATATACGTATGTACTACATGGGTGTAAGACCCCTAATGATGCCTTCCTTCTTAGAATACTCACAAGTGAACGGGGGGTTAGGTGGCGCGAAGCACTTAAGTACCTATTGACCCTTAGATGGAATTTTATAGCACATCGCATTTCTATTCACTTAATTGTTTGTATTCTTCGAATTATTGCTTATTGGAAGTATTTATCTATTCTTGCTTTATTTTGTTTGATCGATACGCGTGTCAAGGACCGGAATGCCCCTCAACACGGTGTATTGCCTTGGAAATACTTATGGAGAATATGTGTGTTGGTTGTTGTTAGCCTTAAAATGTGTGCGACTAACGGAATTACATTAGTTTCATAGCCGGGACTTGCAGGGACTAATATTGTCATATGTAAAGTCCAAGTCCCGTGCTATATAAACCCCTCCATACTTCCATGGAGGGGTGAGGTTTTTCATTTCTTGTCTTACCTTTCTCTCTCTAGAATAAAACACACTTTTATTCTCTCTTGTTTCTCTCACTAAAATGGCTAAACAACACTTCTATCCTCCCCGACCTCCGGATCATAAACCCGTGTTCTTAGTGAATCCATGTTTAACATTTGGTATCAGAGCCTATAGTGGATAGGTGATTGAAGATTTGTGTGTTGTGTTCTTGATTTTTCGTGCTACTTTGATCCATATCATCACGTCCCAAAAATATTTTTGTGTTTTTATGGTTTATTCTTGATACAAATCATCTACATACTTTTGGTAGTGATTTGGTATTGTTACTTTGGTTAAAAACACAAAATTTTTGGGTGTTTGGATCATTTTTAGGCTCAAAATCTCGAATTTGTGGTGTACTTTCCGAAAACAGTGGTACTTTTTGTCTCCATATTGCGATCGTGTCCATCGCAAAGTTTGAGGGTTTTATATTGCGATACTTATTGCGACAGGTTCCATCTGAAAAGGTTTTGATCGCAATAACCCTAGGGTTTTACTTTGCGATCAACATTGCGATAGCCATATTGCGATAGATATTGCGATACAACATTGCGATATATATTGCGATAGCCATATTGCGATAGATATTGCGATAGCCATATTGCGATAGATATTGCGATAGGACATTGCGATCTGAGCATTCCGACAGCCACATTCCGATAAGTATTCCGATGGACATTCCGATGGGTATTTTGTTTGAGTAATTTTTAGACTTAGCCACTATCTAGACTAGTTTCGGAACGTAGTTTACACGAAGATTAAAAAAAAAAAAAAAAAAAAAAAAAAAAAGAGTTAAAATTTTTAGGTCAGGTAAAATCAAATTTTTTCCCTACTAGTTTTTGGCTATTTCTAACTCAAATTCAAAATTTGGCGATACAAAATTTTTCGGCTTACCGTTTTGTCAGACTGAGGAATTTAATTGTCGGACTGAGAAAATTTTTTTGAATTTTCGGAATTTCAATCTTAACCACACATCATCACAACAAATCCACTAAGATCTGCAATTCATCCACAAGTATTCACCATGTCTAACAACAACAACAACATTGCAACTGCTAATCAAATTCGTTTGGAACAAGGTGGCAACGGTAACCCACCTGTGCTCACTGCCGGTTGCTACGTTCAATGGAGATCTCGTTTTCTTAGATTTCTCGATGGAAAAGAAAACCGAACTGCTCTTCGTCACTGCCTTGAGAACCCACCTCCAGTTTTTGAATTCAAACCAATTACAACACAGGCAGAGGATGGTACTTCATCAACTATACGAGCTATGGAGGATTTTGACACATGTTCTGCTGAGAAAAAGAAACTCCTCCAAGCTGAAGCTGATGCTGTAAATTTCATACTCACTGGAATTGATAATGATATCTATTCCACAGTTGATGCATGTCCTAATGCTATGGAAATGTGGAATGCAATTCATCGATTGAAGCAAGGTGAGTCAATCAATGTTCAAGATCTCGAGACTAATCTACTTTGGGAGTTTGGAAAATTCACATCTGAAGATGGTGAATCCATTGACTCATATTACTCGAGATTCTACAAAATGATGAATGAGCTTGTAAGAAATCAGTGCACCATCTCCAATCATCATGCCAATGTTCAGTTTCTACTTCAACTCAAACCGGAATGGCAAAGGTTTGTGACTTTGGTCAAACAAAGGGAGGATATCAAGACTATATCTTACCACAAACTTTATGATATCTTGAAACAACATCAGAATGAAGTGAATGAACTAAGGGCTGAAAAGGCAGAACGGTCTGCTAATTCTATTGCTTTTGTGGCTGCTACTTCAACAAAACCCGTTCCTCGTCAACAACCACCTAATCATTCCTCGAAGTCATCAAGCTCATCCACCAAACCTCTAGCTGCTGCTAAACACAAAGCAAAAGCAATTGTCCCCACTCCACCTCCAAAGTATGACACCGAGTCAGATGGAGACAGTGATGATGAACAAACTTCAAGGGACAAGAAGATTGAAGAACTCATGTCTTTACTCACCACAACTTATAAGAAGATCTACAAACCTACCAACAACAACCTCAGATCTTCATCCAATGCTAGATATAAGGAAGTTGATCATGCACCTAGGTATGATCGTGATGCTAGGTATGATAATCAGAGGATGCTGAATCAAGTTGGGGCTAGAGATACTGTAGGTACTCCGGTTGTGCAGAAGACTGGGATTCAATGCTTCAACTGCAAGGGATTTGGGCACATGGCTAGGGAATGAAGAAGCCAAAACGGGTTAAGGACTCAGGGTATCACAAGGAAAAGATGCTGCTGTGTAAGAAAGAAGAAGCAGGAATTCCACTCACAGCAGATGAAGTTGACTGGCGTGATGACACTGATGATGAAGCCGATGATCAAGAGCTAGAGGCACATTATGTGTACATGGCAAAGATTCAAGAAGTGCTTCCAGAGACTGCTGATACTTCTGGACCTATCTTTGATACTGAGCCAATTGAAAAGCTCGTCGAACTCATCCTATTCATAATGGACTCCGGGTGCACAAAGCACATGACGGGCAATCTCAAGCTTCTCATTAACTTCGTGGAGAAGTTTCTGGGTACGGTACGGTTTGGAAATGATCAATTTGCACCGATACTCGGATATGGAGACTTGGTTCAAGGGAATATCACTATAAAACGGGTTTATTACGTCGAGGGACTGAATCACAATTTATTCTCGGTTGGTCAATTTTGTGATGCGGATTTGGAAGTGGCTTTTCGGAAATCCACTTGCTATGTTAGAGACTACGATGGGAATGACCTTCTTACAGGTTCTCGTGGTTCTGATCTCTACACAGTAACTCTTCAAGACACATCTTCAACAAATCCAATTTGCTTAATGGCTAAAGCCTCATCATCTCAAGCATGGTTATGGCATCAACGATTGTCACATCTCAATTTTGACACCATCAACTTGCTTTCTAAGAATGATATTGTGACCGGTCTTCCTAAGTTGAAATTCGTCAAAGACCATCTTTGTTCTTCTTGTGAGTTGGGGAAAGCAAAACGGAAGTCTTTCAAATCAAAGACTACCCCAAGCTCAAAAGAACGATTGGAACTTCTACACATGGATTTATGTGGTCCCATGCGTATAGAGAGTATTAACGGGAAAAAGTATATTCTCGTGATTGTTGATGATTACTCTAGATACACATGGACTTTCTTCTTAAGGTCCAAAGATGAAACACCAGAGGTTCTCAAAAACTTTCTCAAGATGATACAACGCAATCTTCAAGCTCAAGTCTTAACCGTAAGAACGGATAGGGGTACTGAATTTTTGAACAAGAACTTGCAATCTTACTTTCAAGAAGAAGGCATCGAACATCAAACGTCTATTGCTCGAACTCCTGAACAAAACGGCGTTGTCGAAAGGCGGAACCGTACTTTGGTTGAGGCTGCTCGAACAATGCTTTCTGCTTCAAAATTACCACTATTCTTCTGGGCTGAAGCAATTGCAACTGCCTGTTATACTCAGAATCGTTCTCTCGTTATCCCAAGACATGAAAAGACACCTTACCACATCATCAATGACAGGAAACCTACTGTAAAATTCTTTCACGTATTTGGATCTTTATGCTACATCCTTAAAGACGGTGAGAATCTCGACAAGATGAAAGAAAAAGGTGATGCATGTATTTTTGTGGGGTATGCGACATTGTCGAAAGGATATCGGGTCTATAACAAGAGAACAAAGATCATTGTCGAAACAATTCATGTGAACTTTGACGAATTGCCACAAATGGTACTTGATCACAACAGCTCAAGTCCCGCACCTCAATGTCCAGCAATGGCACCTACACACAACAGTGTACGTCCCGTGCAAGAATGTCAAGAAAACACTCCTACAGCAGACTCGACGGATACGACACAAATGAATGAGTTGGTTGATTTATATGATCCAATGTTTGATGAATATTACTATGGAAACAATCAAGTTGTGTCAAAGCCTTCCGCTGTCAATACTGCTGATGCACCATCACAAAGTCAACAAGACACAACTGCATCTACTTCAGCAACCGTTGCTCAAGAGACAATTCTAGTGGATACTCAACAAACTCAAGAAACTGTCATACAACCAACATCACCAACCGTCAATGCTGAAGGAGAAAACAACAATCAAGCAGTCGATGCACAACCTGACGATGAAGAATTTATCAATCCGTTCGGTACACCGATACACGAAGTCGGAGAGTCTTCTAGTCAACATGTTGATCCGTCCAACATGCATACATTCTACCAACCATATCCATCCACTCACCATTGGACACGTGATCATCCATTGGTGCAAGTCATTGGAAATCCTTCACAACCGGTTCGAACACGCAGACAACTCGAAACCGATGGCGATGTGTGTATGTATGCACTCACCATGAGTTCAACTGTACCTACAAACATCAAACAAGCCATGACTGATCATGCGTGGATTGAATCAATGCAAGACGAAATTCATCAGTTTGAACGCCTAAATGTTTGGGAACTTGTTGACCGACCCTATGGAATGTCAATTTTAGATTTCAAATGGATCTGGAAAAACAAACTGGATGAAGAACAAACCATCATCAAAAACAAATCTCGTCTTGTGGTTAAGGGATACCGTCAACAAGAAGGCATAGACTACGATGAATCATTCGCTCCAGTCGCTCGTTTGGAAGCAGTCAGGATATTCCTTGCTTATGCTGCACATAAGGGCTTCACGGTTTTTCAGATGGACGTCAAAACAGCTTTTCTCAACGGTCATTTGAAGGAAGAAGTGTATGTGAATCAGCCGGAAGGATTCGTCGATCCTCATCATCCTGACAAAGTTTATCGTCTCAAGAAGGCTGTATATGGACTTAAACAAGCTCCAAGGGCATGGTACGAAGAACTTTCAAACTTCTTGGTGTCCAAAGGATTCTCCAAAGGTTCTATTGATCCTACTCTTTTTACTAATAAATATGGGGATGACATAATGCTGGTGCAAGTTTATGTTGATGACATTATTTTTGGTTCTACGAACCCAAAACTTTCAAAACGTTTTGAAAAATTAATGCACAGCAGATTTGAAATGTCAATGATGGGGGAGCTAAAATTCTTTTTAGGCCTCCAGATTCATCAATCCCCACGTGGTATCTTCATTAACCAAGCTAAGTATGCTCAAGAGATACTTAAAAAGCATGGTATGACCTCATGTGCTCGCGTTGGTACACCATTGTCGACCACATCCCTAGACGCTGACTTGTACTCATATCCCGTAGATCAAACGCGATATCGCAGTATGATCGGGTCACTTATGTACCTTACAGCCAGCAGGCCTGATATTCATCATGCCACATGCTATTGTGCACGATATCAAGCCAGACCTACTCAAAAGCACCTCAAAGAGGTTAAACGGATCTTTCGGTACCTTAAGAATACCATTCACATGGGACTCTGGTATCCGAGGGAAACCGGTTTTCATCTAACGGCTTTTTCAGATTCTGATCACGCAGGTTGTCTTGATAGTCGTAAAAGCACTTCTGGTAGCATACAATTTCTAGGGGAAGACAAGCTTGTCAGTTGGTCGTCAAAGAAGCAGGATTGCACTTCGCTCTCATCAGCTGAAGCAGAATATGTGGCTCTATCCGCGTGTTGTGCTCAAGTCCTCTGGATGAGAACTCAACTCACGGATTATGGCTTCCACTTTGATAAAATACCTATGTATTGTGACTCAAAGTCGGCCATAGCCATATCTTGCAATCCGGTTCAGCACTCCCGCACCAAGCACATCGATGTCAGATATCACTTCATCAAGGAACAAGTGGAACGCGGCATCGTAGAATTATACTTTGTCAGAACTGAGTACCAGCTGGCAGACTTGTTTACAAAAGCTCTATCGAAAGATAGGTTTGCGTATCTCGTTGGCCGTCTTGGTATGAAGTATATGACTCCAGAAGACTTGGAGGTTTTGGCAAATGAAGCTGCTTGATATTCTCTCACAATGACTTCTGAGCGCATCACAGCTTAGGACTCGGACCTCAAATAAGGAAAGTTTATCACGAACGATAACTTATCCTTCTCAACGAGAAATTAATATTTCTCGGTCATGAGCTTCCGATAAAAACATTCAAAGTTTTTAAGTTCATGAAAAATGACTTCTAAGTAAATGTCAGCTTAGAACTCGTACCTCCACTTAAGGAAAGCTTATCACGGATGATAACTTATCCTTCACAACGGGAAATTAATTTTTCTCGGTCATGAGCTTGTCACAAAACAATCAAAGTTTTGAGCTCATGAAAAACGGACCCGAAAGGGGAGTGTACGTTTCAGTGCGCTTTCCCTAATCAATAGAAGAGAAGTCTTCTATCCTGATTATTTTAAAACCGTTGAACACAATTTTTCAAGAATTTCTCAAAAGGTTTTTCTAAATCTTTCAAAATTGTGTGTTCAACACTCCTTTCCTCATAAGTGGTTTTTATATCTCAAAATTGTCATATGTTATTTTGATCAATTTTTGAGGGGGAGCGTTTTAAAATCAAGCCTTTTAATGTTGTTGGGTACATCTCTAAAATTGTCATATTTTATGTATCCAACACATTCCGAAAATGATATGAAATTGTCAAATGTAATATATTATATCGGAAAAGGCATCTCAACTCCGTACCTCAACATATTTTGTGGTGTCGTTTTTCTAAAATTTTGTCAAATTTTGTCTCAAGACACACATATATTGTTGAGGGGGAGCGTCCCGACTGAAAATGTTCCATGATTCATGCGTGCACACATGTTTCTCTCCCGTCGATTTTTCAGAAAATGTCATATTTTAATCAATTGGTATCTCTAATATTATATTCTTATATTAGAGATAGGGGGAGAAAATGTGATTAAAATGTAATATATCGCAACATGTGATCTTAAAGACTCAAGTGCAACTCTTTCCTTCACATGCCAAACTATTTCGTATATCGATGCATGTGTGTAGGGGGAGCTTTTCGGAAATGTAAAACTTTCAAGTGTTAAAAGTTTTGATTTTATCAAACACTTTGAATGGTTTTCAATGGTTTAATGGTTACGATCTATACCCAAAACAACCTACTATCCACGACGGAACGATGGAGTCAAAAGGTGGTTTAGGATAGGAAACTAAGTCCTATGATCCAACCAGAACCGGAGGGATCTACCCAAGGACATTCCATAGCTAGAAATAGTTGTCCTTAGGAAAGATGGAATGGATTGAAGCTGAATGCGGACCAATTACGTAAGTTAGCACTAGAACAATCACAACAAGGTGCTAATGATGAAGTATTGGTAAGCATTGAAGGAGTTGAATATTCTATGCAACTTAGGCAGAAACCGGGTCAATACATCTATTGAAGACAAGTCATCATGGACCCAGTGATGCAATGCACAACCCTTCCCAGCCATTCGAGTTTCTCTCAAAAGAAACTAGTCTCATTGTCACGGAGATCAACACGTATCTATTGACTTTCTCACTCCGAGTCAGTTAATATTGAAAAGGTGGCAGTCTGCTCTAGCCTCCGATTACCAAAATGCACTTATTGAGTCTAGAGCCAAACGAGATCAATTTATCATCTCATTAGGACACAATCGAGTTCTACGCATTATCCTTGTGATATTGCCAGAACATCTGAGTGATACGATTCACAATGAAGATGGAAATCCTGCTTGAGCCAGCATCAAACAAGCTCATGGTAGGTAACTTGTGTGATTCTACACGAATCAAACTTGTGAGAACTGGAAAGCAACTAAGTTTCGATTCTTAATTGATTCAAACTTGATTCCAGGTTTCTTCGCAAAATCTATGTGATCTTGCCAGAACATTCAGAGTGACACTCATTAGTGTTCATAGTGACGAATGGAAATCCTTCCAGTGTCAACATCAAACAGCACTGCGGTAGGTAACTCGCAAGATTCTCTATGAATCAAGCTTGTGACAAACTGGAAAGCAACAATGGTGCGATTCTTTTAGAATCAAACTTGTTCCAGGAAATCTGAATTGACGACTCTAGTCAGACGGATAATTATCCTTATGATTCACTCTTTACGTTCGCAGTCGGCTTTGAGACGGTCGAGTAAAGAGAACTGGCTACTACCGCCGGGAAACCCTGTCAAGGAGGTTCTTAATCGAATCTACCTGATCACAGGTACGGTATTTTAATACCGTTTAAACGGTCTTCACCGACCGGAGGTAAAACGCTACCGAGTTAGGATGAAATGTTCAAAGCCATTTTATCCGTGTCTATATATGTTGCTGCATATCAAGAAGGTGGCGTAGCTGTGTAACCGATGTCGATTCAGAAGTCACAAGAGCACAAGATGGCGATAATCAAGATACCTAAGAATGTAAGAATGTAATAGGTCATCTTAGTCACAAGGAGTACAGATGAAGATCTCAAGCACTCAAAGTCAAATGACAAAGGCTCAAGATAAAGATCACGAAAGCATGAAGGAACAAAGTTGTTACAAACAAGATCAAGACCAAGATACAAGACCAAAGCAGGAAGATCTCCTCTACAAGAATGTATTCACTCAATCATCTTATGCTTTTTAAGCTTTTTAAGATGACCGATACATTGGGGGAGATTGTTAGCCCTATATTTTATATAGTCGAACAAGAATGTAATAGGTCATCTTAGTCGTTAAAAGGTCTTGTATTGTAATAGGTTAGTCGGGAAAACCGGGCTTGGACTTTAAGCTAATATTGTATAAGTTAGGGGCGTAAGCCCAAAACAAAGCCAAGCCCGGCCCAAGATGAAGCCCACAAAGGCCTTAGAGCCGTGGGGTATATAACCCTCTTTCACATGTGAAAGAGGGTGTTGGTTCATTTCATTAAACACATAGTTTTAGTGTAAACCTTCCACTTCTCTCTCTACTTTCTCTTTCTACTTTTCTTCTCTTTCTCTCTCTAAGAATCTTGTGTTATGGATTGAATGGGATCAACATTTTTAATCAGCCGTTCTTGGTTTCATCAATTCCTTTTTTGTCCTTTTTCTCTTCACGTTTTTTTTTCCATCAAATTTTACATGTTTTTTTATTGGGAAAAGGACAGAAAAATATATCAGATCCATTATTTTTGGGTATCAAAACCTTTTCCGATGGAAGCATTACGGTAGCAGTTTTCGATGGCTTCTTTTCCGGATTTATTCCGATAGGGTATTTTTTTTACACATTCCGATGGACTGGGCTGAATCTATTGCGATGCGACTCAATAAGATGGGTCTCATTGCGATGGTGGCTTGATCCATCGCAATGGCTTTCATGTCGACATGCTGCCAAAAAATTTTCCAACATTGCGATGGATTTTGGTTTATTGCGATGGATACAGCATTATTACGATGGACTGATAACTGAAATATTGCGATGACTTTCTGAAAACAGTACGATGACTTTTTCTGAAAAATATTGCGATGGATGTTTGGTACGATGACTCAACTTAAACCAAAACCACAAACACCATCTGTCAAATACAATCAATCCCATCAAACCATGCCCTAAATCCCATCTTCAATTCTCTGATTCGAAAAATATATAAAAAAAATAAAAAAAAAAAAAAAAAAAAATGATAGATCTCAGATTCAATCCTATATTGACATGCATGTCAAGATCTACACAGATCTTTTCGGATCAAAACATCATCATTGATCTGAGAGGGTTTATCCCATTTTTCTATTAGAAATATAAAGGATGATGTATAACAATTATGTTATCATCATGCCTTAATTTCGTTTAATGAAAATCACTTGCAAACACAAAACCTTACCCTAGACCAACACCTACCAGAGACTCGTTTATGGATCATGAAGTCGAACTCATTTTTTCTGCTACTTTGTGGGTTCGAATTATTCTGAGCAAAAAACGTAATAAAGATACAAGGTTGAGGGTGGTTTGTCTATATGATTCGTTGGTCTTGTTGTAAGATCGGTGGATTATATTTGTGGGTTTTGCATATGTGATTCCGTGAATGGATAAGAGATGGTAGATTGAGATGTTATGATGGGGCGGAGTAAACTATGTGCATCTGTTGTGTTTTATGATTAGGGTTAGAGAGGATTAGTGGCTTTATATACCCGGTTTATTAGGGTAAGACATTGGTTGAATGGGTTGGGATTATCACTATGGGCTTCCAACTTTTGCTTATCTCCACATGGACTAAAACGAATATCATTTGATGGGCCGTAAATGTTAACTTAAAAGGTCATTAAGACTAAGAGTAGATGTGGAACAGGCGAAAGTATATGTAGGTATTGAGTTGTGCATACGAGTATTTGCAGACCAGGCTTTTTAGGTTGGGCTTAATGATTTGCGTTGACAAATTCTTGTTACGCCGCATTTTGCCAATTGATGGGCATTGGTACTTCTACTGTGCTTATTGGTATTGGATAAAATATTTTTGGAGCCGAGTGAAATAAAGCTTGTGCCGAGCATAAACGTGACGGATAATGGGTATATGATTGATTTTGAGCTTCAATGTAAAGTTAGCTAGACAATGTTGACGGTTTCTCTTTCTTTTAGTCAATTATTGGTCTCAGGTTAACTACACTTAAACAAACACGACAAACACTCACGACAAAAACAAACAAACACTAAAACGATCCTTTAAGATTCACTAAAATTGTCAAAAACGGCTAGTATACGGGGCAAAGTAATGTCAAGTGATTACGAAGTGGATTTGGTATTTATTATTTGAAGGTGAAGTGGAATATCACGAAGGCGTCTACTCAATTCATCATCGAGCCTTTTCACCCCCTCTATCGATTGATGATTCGCTTCAGCATTTATGATTGAGACTTGATTTATCTAGTTTCCACTGTCAAGGGGTGGATGGTCGAAGACATGGACAACTATCACTTAAGGAGTTACGTTGTAGTGCTCAGTGTCACACTCACCTGTAGTTGTGGATACTTCAAGAGGTGTTTTACATCTTATACTTCTCTCTTCTTTTATGTATAAGGTACTAAGAGACGTTTCTCTGCACCGTTCGTCAATCATCAACAGTGCTAAGCGTAAGTAACAAATTTGGGAGATTGTACTTCAGTTTCAAGTTTGGAATATCAGGTTTACTTCACCAGTGGTCACTACAGAGAGCCGAAAGAATACGAGGTCGGTAAGTTTAGCCAGAGAGTACAAGAGTAGAGATGTGATCAGCAAACAATTCTCACGAGCAACTTGAGCTACAAAATATCAACAAAGATTTCTACTTCAGACACGAACATCTCGCGATTCTGATTGTACTTGTCAGATGATGCTCCCGAGTGTTCTTAACCACCATACTCTTGACAAGAACATCTCACGATTCTGATTGTACACGTCAGATGATGCTTCCGAGTGTTCTTAACCTTCTTACTCCTGATAAGAACATCTCGCGATTCTGATCATACACGTCAGATGCTGCTTCTGAGTGTTTGTCACCATCATACTTTCGACAAGAACATCTCGCGATTTTGACCGTACACGTCAGATGATGCTTCCGAGAGTTCGTAACCATCATGGGGGAAGAACGTGTACTTTTGGGTACTTAGTTCAACTTCCAGGGGGAAGTATTCTACAAGCGTGAGAAGATTTGTTGCTGATTTCTTACATGTTCCCCCAAACACATTATCATGAAGTCCAAAAATGTCAAGGTAGCAGTTACTTGGTGGGGTTTACTTCTTCGTCTACAAAATTCCGTTGTGCACTTTAAATGTCAAAGATAGAAGATTGCTCAAGCTACAGGTTCTGCTCAAGACAGGGATATTGGTTTGGGGGGAAGCTGATTCAGAAGCTTCGGCAAAAAGAAGTCTATGAAGAAAGCTTATCAAGACATGTGGTATGAATTGGGGGGAAGTTAATCCAGTTCATACATGATACAATGGTTCCTCAACAAGCAAAGACAAAGAGGATTCAAACTGGGGTATAAGTTTTTCTAGAAGACTTGAAGACAACGGTGTCATCCTCAGCATTGGAAGCAAACTTAATTCTGTCATATTTTTGTTGTATTTGCATTTGTTAGGAACATTGTAAGTAATTCCGTATGTCACCACATTGGGGGAAGATTGTTAGCCTTAAAATGTGTGCGACTAACGGAATTACATTAGTTTCATAGCCGGGACTTGCAGGGACTAATATTGTCATATGTAAAGTCCAAGTCCCGTGCTATATAAACCCCTCCATACTTCCATGGAGGGGTGAGGTTTTTCATTTCTTGTCTTACCTTTCTCTCTCTAGAATAAAACACACTTTTATTCTCTCTTGTTTCTCTCACTAAAATGGCTAAACAACACTTCTATCCTCCCCGACCTCCGGATCATAAACCCGTGTTCTTAGTGAATCCATGTTTAACAGTTGTTCTTATACGTATACGTAATTACTTATTATAATATATGGAAAATATTTTTGTATTTATGAGTTTTTAGAGAAAATACTATATGTACATAAAACCCAAGAGAATCCAATAATATATATTTTTGGGTGCAATCTCTTAGGAAAAAGATTGCTTTTTGGATTTTTTTAATTTGTTTGGTCAATTCTTTAGGAAAATAATTGTTTTTGTTACTTTTTAGTTTTTATATATTTTTATCATTTTGATTTTTTTTATTGTTTTTTATTTATGATACGTAAAAATAAGGTTCACTAGGTGAACGGATCCCAAAAGCCAATGAAAACCGTCAATCGATGGTCTCTCGTAAATTCAAAGAACCGGCAGCAGCGCCATTTGAAATTGAGTATAATTGATGTTCGTTTTCTCAGTTCTTAACCAATTGAAAGTCCTAACAAAATCGGGTTTATGATCGTTTTTGGTTGGTAAGGTTATTTGGCTTTTCTATGTCTAATTGAACAATCAAGTGAAAAATGCAAAATATTAACTACGAATCCGTAAAACAAATAGTAAAATGCCAAATTTTATTCAAATAAGGACAAAATTGTAAATCTATGGAATTAAAGTGCTTAAAATGTAAATTCTTAAAACTAAAATGCTTGAAATGTAAATCCTGTTAACTAAAAGGACTAACTATGCAAATATAACAAACTAGTAACTAATTTGTAACAAAATTGAAAACTGATTAACTGAAAATGTGAAGTTTTGAAAATGAAAGGACTTAACAAGTGCAAACCCTATATTAGTGCAAGTTTACCCCTTAATGAAAACAGTTACACACTTGAGGGACCAAAATGCAATTAAATGTGAAATTTTATCAAAAACGGGCTAAGATGTCCAATAAGCTAGTATAAGCAATCTAATGAACCAAATAAGCCCTAGTAACTTGCAAAAAACTTAAAACTTGATTTTACCTAGGCTTGTAGAAGGATTAAGTCTGAAATCAAGTAAAACTCAAATAAGCTAATCCTAATAAGACACAATTAAGCTATCTAATAAGCTAAACGTGCACAATCAGATTTTCTTGTCAAAACTTGTTTGTCAAGCCATAAAGAGCATGGATTCTCTTTTGAAATAAAAAAATGATCCAGTAATGAAGTAGGAAAATGGAAATAAGCTAATTCAAGCTTATTTGACCAAAGTTTGACCAATTTTGGAAAAAGCTGAAAATTTCCAGATCACTTTCGGAACACTTACTAAACATAAATGTGAAAGAAAATTGGGAGGTTTCTGAAGTGGAAATGCTAGATTGAGAAATCAGTTGAGCTCAATATTACAGAAACTTGCTTTATCTCAACAGCTTAATAATTTGCTTATTACTTCCTTGTTTTAGAAAACTGTGTAATTTCCTTGATAGACTTTAAAGTTCAGATGTTAAGTGGAAAATTAGAAATGGTTTGGAACAAATTCATCCAAGAACAAAGAAATGCCAAGTGATTGAAATCAAGAACTTTTTCTGAAATTCTAAGCTGAAAACTTACCCATACTTTTTTTGTTGCCAATTGCCTTTTTGACTTAAGAATGGACTTGAAAACTACTAAACTTTGTTTATTATGACTAAATGACTGAGAATGATCAAGAATCTACCAATTACCAACATTTGAACACAACTTGAAAGCTTATACCAAACACCACTTAACTGAATTCTAACAAACTTTTATGAAATGAAACAAGGCAATTGGTTAAGCTGATTAAAATGGAATATCAGACTGAGCTTAGCAACTCAAATGAAGTACAAATGAACCAAAAACAGACAGTTAAACAAGCTAGAACTCAAAATGAACTAGTAAACTGAAATGACTTATATACTAATAACAGGAACAAGGATTAAGCTAATGATTAAGTATAAAACTACAATTAAGCTACTCAATCACCAAAATCAGTTCAAATACTATCTAAACACATTTGATAATGCAAACAAACAAGTTTTAGCTAGGAATTGAGCAAGCAATACTGTTTAGTGGAACAGGAACTCAGAAATGTGAAACCTTGAAGCATAAGCCTCCTCTGATGGAGTAGGTTGGCGCTGAGCCACCTAGATAGTGTTAACCACCACCTTAACACTATCAACTATCTACTCAACCAGCTACGATCATCATCATCACCATTGTTAAACCTTTAAGCTTCAAAATCAACAAGGACTAGTACTGGATGAACAGGACAGGATCTAAACAGCTTCAAATCTTCACACTTATCTAATCATGATCAATTATGATCACAGGTAGCTAACAGTAACACTAGGATAACAAGATTCAGGGTATGAACTGTAGACTGAAGAAGATGAAATGTGAATTTTATTGATTGAAGGTAAGTTTGTTACAAAGCAGGTAAGTTTGTTACAACTATGCTAACTAACTCAAGAGTTTGTCAGACTCTTGATTTTGTTGAGCTAACTAACTAAAAGCTAAGAATGAGAGGAAATGGAGATGTGTGTGAAAATTTCACACATTAACTACTTGTGAAAATGAGAGATTACAATCCTATTTATAGACAAAATGTGAGTAAGTTTTGGATTTGATGACGTGTTTCCACCACTTGATTTTTGCCACGTGTCACCAAGCTGCTAAATGTTCATCATCATGTTCTTCAAGAATTGGGGATTTTTGATTTATAGACTTTGAGCTTAATTGAGTGTGCCCAATGTATTCCTCTCTAAAAAAACGATCAACTTTCATGTAGAAAACGTCTTCTGAAATTAAGTGTAGCTCAAAAATGGTTCTGGGTTACGTTGAGGAAGAAAGCTCCATGTGGCATGTCTTGGTTGGATGAAATATGGTCACACGGATCGCTATCTGAAAGTGGATAAATGAATTATTGCATGGCGCATTTCTATTGGCTGATTTTGGATAATGGGTGTTAATAAATTGCTTGGCGGCGCAGTTATTGCAAAGGGTGAGGTGGAGGATTAGTTGGCAATCCATGTGGTTGTATCCTTGCAATTTCATTGGTCCACAACTCTTCACATGGATTGAACTTGAATTGACTTTGGAAAATGGCAATTTAAGCCCCTTAAGTATAGCAGATTATCAACATAAGTTAGGAACTTAATTTCTTTGGCATAAATGGTCCTTCCACTTGCATTCTTGATAAGTTTGACCCTTTGACTTGATTGACTGAAGAGTTGACCATGTTTGACTTTCATCTTGACTTTGGCATATTTACACTTTTAGTCCTTCAACTTTGGAATGTTGTTAAGATAGGTCCCTTATCTTCAAAGTCTTGTCATCTTTGATCCTTCTTTGTCTTTTTCATCCAAATAAGCTTGATTTTCTTCTTGTTTGCTTGAAAATGTATCCTTCTTACCTATTTATACACAAACATAAAACATACCACATAATTCCGCTTTATAGCACAAAAGTTAGGTATTTTCCTTGTGTTTTAGGGTGATTTGTTGATTAATTGATATGAGTTTTTGCTCATATCATTGACGATCAAAATTGATATCCATTACCCAAGATGAAATATTTGTTCGATCATTTACAAGGTTCTAACCTATATTCAAAAATTTGATCTGCGGCATGATTATCATCAAATTACGTCCGCGAAGATTATCTATTCCAATCACTACATCCATAACTCTTAATGAACATTATGAGTTTAATGTTATGTCGCTTGGATTGACCATTGCACATGTAGCATTCATAAATTCGTGAATCATGTGTGTAGGCTGTAATTTGATAAATTCATGCTTGTGATCATTAAGGACCATCCGTTTGTTTCTTGGAATAGAAGAAGTTAGTAATCATTTGTAGACTGCTCTGAGTTGGCCGAGCAGTGATAACCTGTACCTTGAGTATTTATCAGGTGATTTAAGGCTTGATCCTTTGCATTCTTCGACTGTGTGATTAATGGTAGTGGAATCTATGTTGACTCTTCAAAGATTAGACCCATTAAGGCTTTGGGTAATACCAAAAAGGAAGTGCGAAGATGTTTTGACAGATATTTATCAAAGGATTTTTAAGGAATTATTCCCTTATACCCAGATCATTTAACTAAACCCACTTAGGAGTATATGTTTGTGTATACCTCAAGACAACCTAAGAGGAATTGAGAAAACCATTTAAAACATGACTTGGAATTTGGAACGACAATTTTTTCTTTTCAACTAAGAAAATTTCGAGCAAAGTATAAACAAAGATTTTTCGAACATTTACAGATCTTATTAATTATTCTCGATAAATCAACAAAAATCGTGTTAATTAAGTTCGAATTTATTTTGAAATTTTTTCTATAATTGGCCGAACTAAGAAATTTAAAAATTATTACGATTACGTTTCATTAAAAATTAAATATTTATTATTTAATTACTTGTAATATTTATCGACGCTTTAGACGTCGGATTGAGCAAAACTAATAAAGATAATAGTTAAGAAGAAACTAAAACTTAGAAAATATGAAGAAAGAATTTATGAGTGATTATGGGCATGCTATTTATTTCATCAGGGAAGGTGAATGTAGAGAACCAATTAAGATGTGTTCCGTAGTATTGACCATACACAATAAATTGCCGAGTAATTTAAAAATACCCAATGATTGTAAGAAGGATAATATACATGATGAAGGGTCTTGTGGCTAATGAGAACCACTAGAAAAAGGAGCCGATGGCGTTAAGTGCTTAATAGGTCGTTTGCGGCTACCTAAATATGGAGGTTTATGAGATTTAGTCATGTTGGAATCTCATGAGTTTAAGTATTCTATTCATGCCAATTCTGATCTAATATATCTTTGTCTGAAGAAGTTGTACTGATGGCCAAATGTGAAAGCAGACATCGCCACATACGTTAGTAAATATCTAACTTTTGCGAAGGTCAAGGCTGAACACCAAAATCCATCAATATTGCTTTTACAGCTTATTACTCCTGTTTGGAAGTAGGATAAAATCACCATGGATTTTATCACAAATCTTCCAAGGTCATCATCTGGATTTGATTCGATTTGGGTCATCGTCTACAAACTGACCAAATCTGCTCATATCATTCCCATTAATGATAGGTTCTCGATGGAGAGGTTGACTCATTTGTATTTAAAGGAGTTGTGTAAACATAGTGTGCGTGTATCAATCATCTCTATCAAGATCCTCGCTTCGCATCGAATTTTTGGAGATTTCTTCAGAGGTCATTAGGAACGAATCTTGATATGATTACTGTTTACCACCCCTATTCGGAGGGGCAAGGTGTAGGAACGATACAGACATTAGAAATCCTGATTTGTGCTTGTATGATTGACATTTGGTAGTGTCAAGGATGAGCATTTACCTTTAGATAGGTGATCATCAATAATTGTCGCTTTAGGATTGAGACCGAACCTTGCAAGAATCTATATAAAGAAAAGTTTAAAAGCATCTGTAGGCAGGAGTTGGGATGGAAATACCTGACCCACGAGGCCTGAAATGATTGTAGAAATTAGGATCTGATTATTGACTACCAGTAGTGGGCAGGAGGTTATGTGAATATGAAATGTGGATCTTGAAGTGCAGGTCGGGTAGCAAACCTATGCTGAGAATTTTTCATCATGGAAATATTAATGTATGATCTGAAGGATCGTAGGAATCTAAGTCCCTGTTGTATGGGACCATTGAGATAATGTAAAGATTTGGTCTCAGAGGCATATAAGCTAGATCTACCCTAGGACTTCAAGGGCTACATGAATTATGTTCGTATATCGAACTTGATAAAATGTTTATCAAGTGAAAATCTAATTATTTCTTAATGAAGTTTGGATAGAGAAAGTAAGTCAACTTAAGCCTGATCGTATTCCTGTAGTTATGTTTGATGAAACTCGCGTATTGTAATGAATTACACTTGAGAGAAAAGACCAAATGTGGAGGAAATGCCCACATGTCTTTGACTCTATAAGAAGCGAGTAGTAAGATAAATTGATCTTTGAGGACAAAGATCCTCTTTATGGATAAGTCCTGTGAGAATCCGTCAATTTGAGGTCGTTATTTTATTCTCAAGTATTATTTAAAATCATTATTTTATTGTTAATATATGAACTCACTCACCTTTGGGAAGAAATTAGGGTTTACATCTTAAAGTAGCATCGACTACGTCTAAACCGGAGAACTCTTCGTTACGTGTTTACGGTTACATACTCAGTTTTCGTAACAGTCCGACATTTCAGATAATAATTTCATTCTCGAATATTATTTTGGAATTTTAATTTGTGTTGGTTCATAAACTCACAAATTTACGAGAAGGAAATAGGACTTACGTGCATAATCTAGCATCTTTTACGATTAAATCGGAAACCCTAGGCTTACGTATTTACGCTTTTGTGCTCTGTTTATGATGAGACAATTTTTATTAGAATCGTTTTGTGTCATAGATTCATAATTTATAAAAAATTTCTCGTAAGTCGACCCGAGGGCACGCAAATTGAGGAAACTAGAATCGAGGAGTACCCGTAAATTAATGTAGATGAGAAAAGTTTAAACTTGCCTCACCCCTACTATGGGCGGCAAAAACAAGCCACAACACACCCTTTGTTGTCAAATTTTCAAGTATCCATAGGACACTTGTCCTTCCCATTTGACCAAAACCACTTAACTACAAACCAACTAAACCAAAACCATTTCTCACACATGCAAAACAATAAAATCTTTCAATCTCTCTTGCTCTCCCGTTGTTGCTGTCCCATATGCTCCATCAAACACCACCATTAATTGAAATCTAGCCATAAATCTTACGTATAATATACATATGATGATAACCCATTGAAGAAATGATGATTTGAGGTGATCTTAACAACTAAAAAGGAGTTTCCATGAAGATCAAGGGCTGGTTTTAGAAGGAGTTTAGTTTCTTGGAGATTTCCAAAAATGGTCTTGCTAAGTTCATAAGGTTTGGTGTCAAAACCAAGTCTTGTTCATCCAAAAATCTCAATCTTTCATCATATTGATTGGTATATAGATCAATTTCTTTCTATCATCCTATTGTTTTGAATATGTATTCATGTATTTTCTTCAAAAATGTATATGTATTATGATGATAAATGATGATCAAAATATTGAGTGGGGTATTTGTGTTAATAGATTAGGTTAAAAAGACTAAAATCAACAAGTAAAGATGTTAAAATCTTGGTTAATTACATAAGCTGTATAAAACAGTAAGTATCAATATGGTCACTTGATTAAATGGCTTGGATTATTAAATATACATATAGATATATGATTTTTACATATGTGGTGAGTTGGCCACTCAATGGAATAATTAAAAAGCATTATGGCAAAGAACAAGAAGAAAACAAAAGGGGAAATTTGTCCAATAGTCACAAATGGTGCCTCCACAGGTTGACATCCGATCCAACCTAGTAGTAAGCGATCCGCCAAAAGCAACCAAAATATTCCTTGGTGAATCGGGCGAAAACTTGAACTACGTACATACATACTTTTAAAAAAAGGTAAAGCCAACAGACATATAAAAACTGGTGCTATTGCGGCTACACCTCCCGCTTTGTCAGGTATACTACGAAGAATGGCATGGATTGGTAGGAAATACCATTCCGGTACAATATGAGGCGGGGTGGGCATCGGATTAGCAGGTATATAATTGTCGGGATGCCCCAAAACATTAGGAGCATAAAAAATAAAAATGGAAGAAAAGATAGCATTTATGAGCAAGTTATGATCAAAATACTATTGAGGTACAAATCTGTATAGTCTGTTTTGGACGAATTATTAGAAATACTTAGAGACCGATTGAGAAGTGGAAGAGTTATTTGTAGTACACATCATGTATTTTATGTTGTTAAAATTTGAGCTTCTATCTTCTTGTATAACTCAAGATAAGGCAAAATGGTGGACATGACTTTAGTAATCGGATTTGTAAATAAACTATATAATATAGAAAGAGCATTCAAGTAAATATTATTATAAAATAAGTATATATATAAGTCACTAGCTAATAATAAATATTATAAAGTGAGTTTGTATACTAAAATAATTAAACATGACATTTTATAAAAGTAAAACTCAAATGTTTTCTAAAACTACAAACTATATATATGTTTTACGTCTTTTCGGCTAAAACCGAAAGAAAAACATTTTCGCCAAATAAAAATTAGACGGTCGGACCCGTCTAATGTAATATTTTTACAACTCATATACTGATATGTAAACACATTTGACAAGTAAAAACCGATAAACCCGAGCTTTATAACTTATGGACCATAATGGGCCAAAGTAGCCTTATTGGACTTTTAGCCCAACTAGTTTGGCTTAACACTAATGGACTTACTCATGAGCTTAACCCACTTGGACCCAACATATGAGTATAGGCCTGGTATTAAAAGTATAAATGGGCTAATATAATGCGTTGGACACTTAATGGGCTTATTGGGCCTTAATATGTAAATGGGTTAGAACTAGTATAACTAGTCTAAATTGACTAACACATAACAACTATAATGTTGTATGAAGAGATAAAATCCCACTTGATCATCATCATACTTATGATATCATCATATATACATAACCGTTATTTTTATAAAGTCATTTGACGAAAGTCTAAGACCGAGTATTATTTGTCTAGGTTTCCGTGATTGAAGCACGTACCTTACTGATATGAGCAAAAACTCATATCAATTTATCAACAAATCACCCTAAAACACAATAAAAAGACCCAAACTTTGTGCTATAAAGCGGAATTATGTGGTATGTTTTATGTTTGTGCTCAAATAGGTAAGAAGGATATATTTTCAAGCAAACAAAGGAAAATCAAGCTTAATTTGATGAAAAAGACAAAGAAGGATCAAAAGTGACAAGACTTTGAAGACAAAGGACCTATCTTGACAATCTTCCAAAGATGAAGGACCAAAAGTGCAATTTTGTAAAAGTCAAGATCAAAGTCAAACCTGGTCAACTATCAAGTCAATCAAGTCAAAGGATCAAATTTGTTCAAGAATGAAGTTTGAAGGACTTAAATTGCCAAAAGAATGAAGAATATGGCTCAAAATGATATTCTGCCAAGTCAAGGGACTAAATCTGCCAAGTTTGGAAATTTATACAAGTTCAATCCGTGTGAGAAGTTCTTGTCCAATGAGAATGCAAGAAAATAATACCTTGGATTGCCATGTCATGGTCAGCTGGCCACTAACAGCCGCAACATTAAATGAGCAAATCCAAACAGTGCTATCCCACTACTTAATGTCTCAGCCAATCATAAATTAGTATTTGGATAATGATCCGTGCACACCATTCTCAACCAATAACAACATGACACGTGGCTCTTCAAACTTCATACGCTCCCAGAATCAAGATCACAAAGGAACGAGTTTTAGAGCAAGTGTTAAACATCAATCTTGCTCAAAATCACAAGACGAACTCAATGGTTACAACCAATTAAGCTGAAATCAAACCAATAGAAAAGCCCCAAATCTGTTCTTCATTAGCAAAATCTAATATGCAGATTTTTGACACGTGGAAGCCTAGGATTGGTTCCAACACGTCACCAACCCCAACTGCTTTACTCCTAAAGTCTATAAATACCATGTTCAGTCTCATTTTCTAGTAGTTGTAGAAAGTGTGAAATTACACACACTTAGTATTTCCTCTCATCTCATTTCTTATTTCTTAGCTTAACAACTCAAGAGTTTGACACACTCTTGAGTCTGTTATAGTTAGTTTTAACAAATAAATACCTTTGTAACTACTTTTCATTCAATAAAATTCAAATTCCCATTTTCCCTCCGAAAGTTCTCATACTACTTTACTGTTCATCCTTGCTTCATTGAATCATCTTGTTTCTGTTGTTAGTTTGTTATGATCATAACCTGATCATAGTGAACTAATTGAGAAGATTGTAGCTGATTTGTTGATCCAGTTCATTTCTAGCAGAATTTGATAAATTCCAGTCCAGTTATGATGATTCTCATGGTTGTAGCTGTTGATTTGATTGTTGATTAGTGTGATCTAGTGCTAAGGTGGTGGTTAGCACTAGAATAGAGAGCTCAGCGCTCCTCTACTCCCCAAAGGAGGCCTTTGCATAAAGGTTTTGATGTTCTGATTTTAGTTCCTCTAAATTGTTGATGACTGCTCAATTCTTAGATAATCTTGTTTGTTTGCATGATCAAAGTTGTTCTAGTCTATTTCTGATCTGATCTTAGTGATTTGGTAGTTTAATTGTAGCTTAATATAGCTTATAGCTTAAATACTTAACCTGTTTTCAGCTTTTATCAGTTACTTAAGCTTTGCTATCCATTTTGTGTTCTAGTTGAGTTCATTGCTTGTTACTAGTTCTTATACATTTCTTTTTGGCTACTAAACTTGGTGTGATAGCATACTTAACTCAGTTGAATCCTTTGATAAAAAAGACTTCATTAAAAGTTCATTAAGATCAGTAAAATGGTGTTTGGCATTAGCTTGTATTTGATAATCAAGTGTTAGAAATTGGGAGGTTTTGGTTCATTTGTAGTTAAACAATCATAACAAATAGCTTTGAGTCATTATCTAGTCAAGTAATTGGTCAAAAAGGCAAATGGCCATCTAAAAAGTGTGGGTCAGTTTCATTCAAGTTTCTTATCAGGAAGTTGTCAAATTGATTTTCTTACCATTTCTTTGTTAGTTAATGAAATTCCACCAAACCAGTTCTCATTTCTCAGTCATAATATGAAGTTTCAACTTGTGTAAGGAATTTGTACAGTATCAAGTATTCAAGAAGAAATAAGCAAAAGTTTAAGGGTAGGAGCAAATGCAAGTTACTGTAATTGAGTGAACTGCTTTTTCATATCTCTAATTCCACTTCATTAACTGGCCAATTTCTTTCACAAATTCATTCAGTAAGTGCTCCTGGTTAATTTTTGAGATTTTGGGCTTATTGAAAATTCTTGGTCAACGCAAGTCAACATAAGCACTCTTTTTGCTTATTTTAAGTTTCTGAGCTTATTACTTGATGATTTCTCATGAGACTTGATTTCCCGTTATTATTTTGAGCTTATTAATCATTTTCATCACTAAAATCTAGTTGTGTAAGTCTGGATTAGCTTATAGCTTATTTTATGCTTATTGAAATTGGCTTATCTGCTTTTTAGTCACTTTTAGCAAATTTCCTTGGATAGGTCTAGCTTATTTCTGATTTTGAATCATTTGCAAGTGGTTTGGTCAAATTTGGTTGAGTAATAAGCTCAAACGAGCTTATTAAAGTTTGTAACCCGTTTTTGGTTAAAAGTTTTGAAAAATTGCATTTTGGTCCTTGATGTATTAATCTGTTCTTAATTTTGGCTAAACTTGCAAGTTTTTAGGTTTTGCAAAAACACAGTCCTTATACTTTCCAGTTTGTTCAAATTCAGTTAGGAAGTTTAAATTTTGTTGAGAATTAGTTACTAGTTTGGATAATTTTCATCTTAAGTCCTCATAGTTTACTGATTTTGCACATTTAGTCCTTGTACTTTTCAGCTTTACATTTTGAGCATTTACATTTCATAGAATTTACATTTCTAGTCCTTATAGTTTGTAAAATTTACATTTTGCATTTTAATTTAATAAGAACTTGGTATTTGCACTGTGTTTTAAATATAAGTAGACGATATTTTTCATTTTTGCAAAGCTTGTTTGAGTTAGCAATAGAATAACCAAAAAACATTACCAACCAAGAACAATTAAAAACCTGATATTGTTAGGACTTTCAATTTGTTAAGAACTGAGAAAAACGAACTTCAACTATACACATTTCAAATGGCGCCGTTGCCGGTTCTTTGACTTTACGAGAGACTATCGATTGACGGTTTTCATTGGCTTTTGGGATCCGTTCACCTTGTGAACGTTATTTTTACGTATCATAAATAAAAAACAAATAAAAAAATCAAAAATATAAAAATATATAAAAACTAAAAAATTAACAAAACAATTCTTTTCCTAAAGAATTGACCAAACAAATTAAAAAATCCAAAAAGCAATCTTTTTTCTAAGAGATTGCACCCAAAAATATATATTATTGGATTCTCTCGGTTTTTATGTACATATAGTATTTTCTCTTAAAAACTCATAAATACAAAAATATTTTCCATATATTATTATAAGTAAATACGTATACGTATAAGAACAACCAATCTACATATCTTCCATAAGTATTGCCAAGGCAATACACCGTGTTGAGGGGCGTTCCGGTCCTTGACACGTGTATCGATCAAACAAAATAAAGCAAGAATAGATAAATACTCTCAATAAGCAACAATTCGAAGAATACAAACAATTAAGTGAATAGAAAGGCGATGTGCTATAAAATGCCATCTAAGGGTCAATAGGTACTTAAGTGCTTCGCGCCACCTAACCCCCCATTCACTTGTGAGTATTCTAAGAAGGAAGGCTTCATTGGGGGTCTTGCACCCAAGTAGTACATACATATATATTATTTTCTTGTGGATATTTCATATTGAAACTCGAAGAGGATAATCCTTTTCTCTTCAAAGTCACACGAGAGCTTCTCTCTCATTCCTCGTATTGAGTTGCATGCTCACTCGAGGGCGTGCACAAATACCGATTGGTGTACAACATCTTCCTCCGAAAAGGAAGAAAAAGAGAAAGAGTAAGACCACCACCGTCCATCAAGCCGATCACGAGAATCGTGCTTTGATTCATCCACAACAAGAAGCCATGGCTGTTGATAATCGTTCTTTGATGGAACATTTGCAATCCAATGTTCATGGATATGCTAATGCTATTAGGATTCCCGACATTCCCGCAAATTCATTTGAGCTAAAAACGGCTATGGTTACCTTGGTTTCAAACACACCCTTCTATGGTCACAAGAATGATGATCCTCATGATCACCTTAAGAGATTCCTTGCTCTTTGCAATACCCTTAAGTACAATGGAGTTCCACATGATGCTATCAAGTTGATATTAGTGCCATTTTCACTAGAGGGACAAGCTAAGCATTGGTTAGACACCCAACCACCCGATAGTATCACCACATGGGATGGTTTCACCACTATGTTTTTGAACAAGTTCTTTCCTCCATCTAAGACCACGGCTTTGAGGAACTTAATTATAGGCTTTCAACAAAAACCTAGTCAATCCTTTAGTGATGCTTGGGAGGAGTGTAGAGAGTTATTGAGGCGATGCCCTAACCATGGATTGGATGAAGTTCACCAAATCAATACTTTCTATAATGGCCTTAAACCTCATCACCAAGATTCACTCAATGCTTCCGCGGGAGGGAATATTCTTCTTAAATCCATTCAAGAGGCCGTGGACATCATTGAGACTAAAGCAATGGTTCAAACAAACACTCAATTTGAAGAAAGGGTTCATGTTATCCAAAACACTTCTCAAACACCTTGTGATAACCAATTCTTCAAATATCAAGAAGAGATCCTTCAACAAATGGATAAAGGTCAACAAGAGATGATTCAAGCTATTAAGAGCCTTTCATTGAACAATTATTCAAACAATGTGAATGCCATTACTCTTTCTTGTGTAACTTGTGGAGGCCCCCATTCCTATGAACAATGTGATAAGGTGCAAGGTTATCAAGGGGAATGCTATGCTTACCAAGAGGAACATCGTGAACACTTCAAGCCAAATATCAATCCACATAACCTTTCTTAAAAGTCCCAAAATTACCTTACTCCACCGAGATTCCCACCCCAACCACCCACCCAACTTCAACAAAATCCTCCTCAAGTTTTACAAAGGAATCAAGGGCAAAGACCACCTTACCAAGGAAATAACTACAAGGCACCCAACAATGTTCAACATCAAGGAAATACCTTTTATCCATCACATCAAGGATTTAATCAACCACTTCCACCTTTCCCAAATCAAGGATATTCTCAAATACCAAATCAAGCTTACCCTCAATTTCAAAATCAAGGATATGGGATGCAAGAGACTTATGAGTATGTTGATAAGAAAATGCGTGAAATTGAGAAGAGAATGAATGACCAAATGAAACGTATATCGGAGGAACAAACCAATAGGCTTTTAATGGCATTCAATCAAAGACCACAAGGGGCTTTACCTTCCAACACACAAACAAATCCAAGAGCAAATGTCAATGCTATTTCAACAAGAAGTGGAAAGACAACAAAGGATCCTTCACCTCCTAAACCTCCTATTGTTCCATCCACTTTTGTTCCTACTTGTGACAAGCCTTCTACCTCTACTTCACCATCTCAAAATGCTTCCATTCAATCAAACACACCTTCTCAACCTATTTCTACTTCTCCTTTACCTTTCACATCTCCCAATGAAGAAGCTAACAAAGACAAATCATCTACTACAACACCTATTCCACCTACACCAAAACCTACTCTTCCATATCCTTCAAGGTTGAAAAAGGACAAGTTAAAGAACAAGGATGACATCCAAGTCTCAAATTTCTTAAGGATGTTCAAGCAACTCAACATCAATATATCCTTTACGGAAGCTCTTTCTTAGGTGCCAAAGTTTGCTAAGATGTTCAAGGATTTACTCTCCAACAAAGAAAAATTGGTTGATTTGCCCAACACATCCCTTAATGAAAATTGTTCCGCTGTGCTACTTAAAACCTTGCCAACAAAACTTGGAGATCTGGGGCGCTTCTTGATACCTTGTAATTTTCCCGGTGTAGAAAATTGCATGGCTTTGGCGGATCTAGGGGCAAGCATTAACCTCATGCCTTTATCGGTTTGGAAAAAACTCTCTCTTCCCGAGCTCACTCCCACTAGGATGACCCTTGAATTAGCCAACCGAACCATAGCTTACCCCGTATGTATAGCGAAGGATGTGTTTGTAGGTGTGGATAAGTTTACATTTCCGGCCGACATTGTAGTGGTTGATTATGACATAGATCCTAGAGTTCCTTTGATTGTTGGTAGACCGTTTTTGAGAACGGGTCGTACTTTGATAGATGTGGCGGAAGGAGAACTAATTATGAGAGTAGAGGATGAGAGAGTGGTGTTTAAGTTAGGGAAAGTTTGTGATAGGAAAGAGGTTAAGGAGTCTAGACCTTGTGAGACTATTGACATAGTTGATGTGTTAGATGAAGTGTGTGATGAACACTTTCATGATGCTTGTAAGATTACTAGTGATGAGATGCCCCATGTTGAAACCGTGGCCTCAATTGCTCCCTCTTTAACACCTTTTGGAGAGAGTGATTTCCTCTTGGAGGAATTTGAGTCAAACTTTCTTGGTGATGATGATTCTCCCATTAATTGGGAAGAAGATATTCTTACTATCCAAAAGTTGCTCAATGAGGACCCTATTCCTTCTCCTATTCCACAAGAAGTTACCAATGAGGACCCTTCCATAGTAAAACCTTCCATAGAGAGTCCACCTCCAATTGAACTTAAGGACCTTCCATCCCACTTAGAGTATGCTTTCTTAGAGGGCAAAGACCAACTACCTGTGATCATTGCTAAAGAGTTAAAAGAGGATGAGAAGGAGCAACTTATTGAAGTCCTTAAGAAACACAAGAAAGCCTTAGCATGGAAAATATCCGACATAAGGGGAATTGATCCACATTTTTGTACACACAAAATCCTTATGGAGGATGACTATAAACCCGCCATTCAAAGTCAACGAAGAGTTAACCCAAAAATCCATGAGGTCATTAAGAAGGAAGTGATTAAACTACTTGATGCGGGTATGATTTACCCCATTTCCGACTCTCCATGGGTTAGCCCGGTACATTGTGTTCCAAAAAAGGGTGGAATCACCGTAGTGCCTAATGAGAACAATAAGCTTATTCCTACGAGACTTGTCACCGGTTGGAGAGTTTGTATTGATTATAGGAAACTCAATGAGGCTACTAGGAAAGACCATTTCCCATTACCTTTTATGGATCAAATGCTTGAACGCTTAGCAGGAAATGAGTACTATTGCTTTCTTGATGGCTTTTCAGGTTATTTCCAAATACCCATTGACCCTAAGGATCAAGAAAAGACCACATTCACTTGTCCCTACGGTACATTTGCTTACAAGAGGATGCCTTTTGGCTTATATAATGCACCGGGGACGTTTCAAAGGTGCATGATGGCGATTTTCCATGACATGATAGAGCAAACCATGGAGGTTTTTATGGATGATTTTTCCGTCTTTGGAAATTCATTTACCTCATGTCTCACCAATCTAGAGAGAATGCTTAAGCGTTGTGAGGAAACACGTTTAGTGCTTAATTGGGAGAAATGTCACTTTATGGTGAAAGAGGGAATTGTTTTAGGACACAAAATATCCAACAAAGGATTATAAGTGGATCGAGCTAAAATTGATGTGATTGCTAAGCTTCCCCCACCCACCTCGGTTAAAGGTGTGAGGAGTTTATTAGGTCATGCGGGATTTTATAGGCGCTTTATACAAGATTTTTCTAAAATAGCTAGACCGATGACTCACCTCTTGGAAAAAGAGGCTCCTTTCATTTTTAACCAAGATTGTTTGGACTCTTTTGAGACTCTTAAGGAGAAATTGACAAAGGCTCCCGTTTTGGTTTCTCCAAATTGGGAATTACCTTTTGAGCTTATGTGTGACGCTAGTGATTATGCGGTGGGGGCCGTCTTAGGACAAAGAGTTAATAAGCATTTTCAACCTATACACTATGCGAGTAAAACCATGACCGGTGCACAACTTCATTACACTACCACGGAAAAAGAGTTGCTTGCTATAGTCTATGCTTTTGAGAAATTTAGACCATACCTTGTGCTATCCAAAACCATAGTGTATACGAATCATTCCGCTCTCAAGTATCTTATGACAAAACAAGATGCTAAGCCTAGGCTTTTGAGATGGGTTTTGTTGCTTCAAGAGTTTAAGATAGAAATTCGTGATAAGAAAGGAGCCGAGAATTTAGCGGCGGATCACTTGAGTAGACTTGAGCATCCTTTTCAAGGAGATTTTCCACATCAAGAAATCAATGAATCCTTTCTATTAGAGGAGCTCATGTCTATCTCTTCCCAAGAGGATGCCACTCCTTGGTTTGCGGATATAGCAAACTATCTTGTGGGAAATGTGCTTATTGAGGGTCTTACTTATCAACAAAAGAAGAAATTTCTTAAGGAAGTTAAGTATTACTTTTGGGATGATCCTTATCTTTTTAGGCAATGTGCGGACCAAATCATTAGACGGTGTGTAGATGGGCCCGAGGCATTTAAGATCTTAGAAGCGTGTCATAAAGGACCTACGGGTGCACATTTTGGGCCCAACTATACCGCCAAGAAAGTCTTTGATTCGGGTTACTATTGGCCTTCCATTTACAAAGATGCCCATGAAATGGTGAAATTTTGTGATGTGTGTCAAAGACAAGGAAAAATTACGCAACGTAATGAGATGCCACAAAATTTTATTCAAGAGTGTGAGATATTTGATGTATGGGGCATTGATTTCATGGGACCTTTTCCATCCTCTAAGGGAAACAAGTATATACTTGTGGCGGTGGATTATGTGTCCAAATGGGTGGAGGCTAAAGCCTTACCTACCAATGATGCTAGAGTTGTTGTGAAGTTCTTAAAGCAATTGTTTGCTAGATTTGGTGTACCTCGGGCCATCATAAGTGATCGTGGTACGCACTTTTGTAATGATCAATTCACGAGAGTTATGAAGAAATATGGAGTTAATCATAGACTTTCTACCGCGTATCACCCTCAAACCAATGGTCAAACCGAGGTCACAAATCGTGGTTTAAAGAGAATTTTAGAGAGAACGGTGGGAGAGCATCGAGCTTCTTGGTCGGATAAGCTTGATGATGCTTTGTGGGCCTTTAGGACGGCTTTTAAGACACCAATTGGTTGTACTCCTTATTGGCTTGTCTATAGTAAAGCGTGCCACCTCCCACTCGAGTTAGAACACAAGGCATCTTGGGCTCTCAAGTGGGCTAACTTTGATTTAAACCAAGCCGGTTCACATAGGAAAGATCAACTTAATGAGATGGATGAATTGAGAGCCAATGCCTATGAAAATTCTTTGCTTTACAAGGAAAAGACTAAGAAATTTCATGATGCTAAGATCAAGAACCGTGAGTTCAAAGTTGGAGAACCGGTTCTCCTTTTTAACTCAAGGTTAAAACTTTTTGCGGGAAAGCTTAAGTCGAGATGGTCCGGTCCATTCACTATTGCTCAAGTGTTTCCATATGGAACTATTGAGTTGTCACAACCCGATGGTCCAAATTTTAAAGTGAATGGTCATCGTGTGAAACATTATTTTAGGGAGGACATTTCTGTTGAAATGGTCCAAGAGATCCCCATTTTCCCCATGAATTAATTCATTGAGGGACGAGTCGAGCTAGAGACTCATTAACTCAAGCATCGTAAAACTAGGTTTAGAGTGTTGTAGGTTAGCAATAAAGGTATAGACTTGGAGATAAGTGTAGGGGAGACCTTCTTTTGTCTTCATGATTGTTTGTAGGGTTGCTCACTCATTTCATGCTTTGGAGCTTATGGAGGAGGCCCTTGTATCCGGTTCACTTCGTTACTATTGTGATCTTTCATTGACACCTTGTGCTTAAACATGAATTCACTAATAGTTGTCCTTTCCTTAACTTGGGTTAAGCAACGTCTATTCATTGTCATAAGTGTAGGGGAAGTTTTTATACTTCCATGCTCTTAAACATTGAGGACAATGTTTAGCTTAAGTGTAGGGGGGTCTTCTATCTAAGTGACCTTACCTAGAACTTGTCATTGTCTTTCATGATAATTGGGAAAATTAATTTTTCAAACATTTTTCAAATTTTTGATCTACTTTGGCCACCAAAATATGCATACATAATTTTTGCATGAATCATTTTTCATTTGCATAATACATTTGCATTGTATATATTTCTTCTTTATTTTTCATCAAAAATATATAAAAGAGAAAAATATAATAAAACATGGTTTAACAAGTTTAGATTTCTTTGACATATTAGGCCCGCCATAGATATTTTGACTCAACCCGAGTTTGCTTATCCAAGCATTCTCTAGCTAGTATCCTTAACCATGTAGTCCTTCATTGGTCTATTAGGCTAAGCATCCACCAATCTCATTATTTGAGATTTTAAATTTGTGGAGAATGGGAAATGATAGAGTTGAAGCAAGTATAAAAGGGCTAGATAAACTTCATGATAATTACTTGTGGCTAAACCCTTCTCTTCTTTACCTCTATTTTCTTCACATGTATATAATTGTTAATAAATAATCAAGAACGGTTTTAATCGGTTTGTAATCTCTTATGCATTTTTGTCTAATCATTCATGGTTGATATAAGTACGTCTTAAGATTCTAAGTTTAAACGTTTTATGTGTACTAGACTTATGTCATGCTCAATATTTAGCGGGTGTTTTTCCTTTTATTCTTTTCTACTTTCTTTGTGAGGAATAAAGAAAAATAAGAGCGGCTTATGAAAAAAAAATGAGTGGCTAGAAAAAAAAGAAAAAAAAAGAAAAAGAAAAGAAAAAAAATAAATAAAAAATTATACAAGACTCCCAAGAGGGGCAGTGTGGTGTTAATTATAGTGACTATTGAGTTCCAATATTACCTTGACGGGTTGCGGGGATTCAATAGATTGCTCCAATCCAATATTACCTTGACGGGTTGCGGGGTTGAAGATCCAAAGTCTCAAAAAGATGGCGGATGTAAATTACTGCGTGAGTTTAATTTTTCTTTCCTTAGCGAGTGTGTAGCTACTTATGAAAGCATGACATGAGAATTTTACAAATAAGGCGAATGACTTATTATTCTTGAAACGGACTTATATTAATTGTGAGCGGTTTTTCAAGTAATGGATGAGATGATTACTTAGGATTAAAACCGTGCTTCCTTATTTTTGGATTTTATATTTCTTATATTTCACGCTTAAAATAATGACAAATTTTCCCACAAGCAATTTGCACAAAAAATAACCGGTTCCACATTTAATTGTCATGAATAAGTTGATGCACTTTTTACTTGTGAATACAATGATTCCATTTTTAAGCTTGGTATAGGGAAAGTGAAACTTGAGGGTGATAAATGTCCATGGTACCCAAGCCCTAATCAAAGTCATTGAATTCTTTATGAGTTATTTCCATCAAAACCATTTAAATAAAAACCAAAAAGATATAGATAGAATTGTATTTTGATCATTACATTGTTAAAAATCAAAATCATGCATCATTTAGTTTAGAGTAGTGTAGATGCATTCCATAATGGCCAAGTTGAATTAATTATGAGGAGAATGTAAATTTGTGCTTTAAAATATATAGCATTGCATGAGGACATGACAATGTTCAAGTGTAGGGGATTTGATATGAGCAAAAACTCATATCAATTTATCAACAAATCACCCTAAAACACAATAAAAATACCCAAACTTTATGCTATAAAGCGGAATTATGTGGTATGTTTTGTGTTTGTGCTCAAATAGGTAAGAAGGATATACTTTCAAGCAAACAAAGGAAAATCAAGCTTAATTTGATGAAAAAGACAAAGAAGGATCAAAAGTGACAAGACTTTGAAGACAAAGGACCTATCTTGACAATCTGCCAAAGATGAAGGACCAAAAGTGCAATTTTGTAAAAGTCAAGATCAAAGTCAAACCTGGTCAACTATCAAGTCAATCAAGTCAAAGGATCAAATTTGTTCAAGAATGAAGTTTGAAGGACTTAAATTGCCAAAAGAATGAAGAATATGGCTCAAAATGATATTCTGCCAAGTCAAGGGACTAAATCTGCCAAGTTTGGAAATTTATACAAGTTCAATCCGTGTGAGAAGTTCTTGTCCAATGAGAATGCAAGAAAATAATACATTGGATTGCCATGTCATGGCCAGCTGGCCACTAACAGCCGCAACATTAAATGAGCAAATCCAAACAGTGCTATCCCACTACTTAATGTCTCAGCCAATCATAAATTAGTATTTGGATAATGATCCGTGCACACCATTCTCAACCAATAACAACATGACACGTGGCTCTTCAAACTTCATACGCGCCCAGAATCAAGATCACAAAGGAATGAGTTTTAGAGCAAGTGTTAAACATCAATCTTGCTCAAAATCACAAGACGAACTCAATGGTTACAACCAATTAAGCTGAAATCAAACCAATAGAAAAGCCCCGAATCTGTTCTTCATCAGCAAAATCCAATATGCAGATATTTGACACGTGGAAGCCTGGGATTGGTTCCAACACGTTACCAACCCCAACTGCTTTACTCCTAAAGTCTATAAATACCATGTTCAGTCTCATTTTCTAGTAGTTGTAGAAAGTGTGAAATTACACACACTTAGTTTTTCCTCTCATCTCATTTCTTAGTTCTTAGCTTAACAACTCAAGAGTTTGACACACTCTTGAGTATGTTATAGTTAGTTGTAACAAATACCTACCTTTGTAACTACTTTTCATTCAATAAAATTCAAATTCCCATTTTCCCTCCAAAAGTTCTCATACTACTTTACTGTTCATCCTTGCTTCATTGGATCATCTTGTTGCTGTTGTTAGTTTGTTATGATCATAACCTGATCATAGTGAACTAAATGAGAAACTTATAGTGATTTGTTGATCCAGTTCATTTCTAGAAGAATTTGATGAATTCCAGTCCAGTTATGATGATTCTCATGGTTGTAGTTGTTGATTTGATTGTTGATTAGTGTGATCTAGTGCTAAGTTGGTGGTTAGCACTAGAATAGAGAGCTCAACGCTCCTCTACTCCCCAAAGGAGGCCTTTGCATAAAGGTTTTGATGTTCTGATTTTAGTTCCTCTAAATTGTTGATGCCTGCTCAATTCTTAGATAATCTTGTTTGTTTGCATGATCAAAGTTGTTCTAGTCTGTTTCTGATCTGATCTTAGTGATTTGGTAGTTTAATTGTAGCTTAATATAGCTTATAGCTTAAATACTTAACCTGTTTTCAGCTTTTAGCAGTTACTTAAGCTTTGCTATCCAATTTGTGTTCTAGTTGAGTTCATTGCTTGTTACTAGTTCTTATACATTTCCCTTTGGCTACTAAACTTGGTGTGATAGCATACTTAACTCAGTTTAATCCTTTGATCAAAAAGACTTCATTAAAAGTTCATTAAGATCAGTAAAATGGTGTTTGGCATTAGCTTGTATTTGATAATCAAGTGTTAGAAATTGGCAGGTTTTGGTTCATTTGTAGTTAAACAATCATAACAAATAGATTTGAGTCATTTTCTAGTCAAGTAATTGGTCAAAAAGGCAAATGGCCATCTAAAAAGTGTGGGTCAGTTTCATTCAAGTTTCTTATCAGGAAGTTGTCAAATTGATTTGCTTACCATTTCTTTGTTAGTTAATGAAATTCCACCAAACCAGTTCTCATTTCTCAGTCATAATATGAAGTTTCAACTTGTGTAAGGAATTTGTACAGTATCAAGTATTCAAGAAGAAATAAGCAAAAGTTTAAGGGTAGGAGCAAATGCAAGTTACTGTAATTAAGTGAACTGCTTTTTCATATCTCTAATTCCACTTCATTAACTGGTCAATTTTCTTTCACTGCTCCTGGTTAATTTTAGAGATTTTGGGCTTATTGAAAATTCTTGGTCAATGCAAGTCAACATAAGCACTCTTTTTGCTTATTTTAAGTTTCTGAGCTTATTACTTGATGATTTCTCATGAGACTTGATTTCCCGTTCTTATTTTGAGCTTATTAATCATTCTCATCACTAAAATCTAGTTGTGCAAGTCTGGATTAGCTTATAGCTTATTTTGTGCTTATTGAAATTGGCTTATCAGCTTTTTAGTCACTTTTAGCAAATTTCCTTGGATAGGTCTAGCTTATTTCTGATTTTGAATCATTTGCAAGTGGTTTGGTCAAATTTGGTTGAGTAATAAGCTCAAACGAGCTTATTAAAGTTTGTAACCCGTTTTTGGTTAAAAGTTTTGAAAAATTGCATTTTGGTCCTTGATGTATTAATCTATTCTTAATTTTGGCTAAACTTGCAAGTTTTTAGGTTTTGCAAAAACACAGTCCTTATACTTTCTAGTTTGTTCAAATTCAGTTAGGAAGTTTAAATTTTGTTGAGAATTAGTTACTAGTTTAGATAATTTTCATCTTAAGTCCTCATAGTTTACTGATTTTGCACATTTAGTCCTTGTACTTTTCAGCTTTACATTTTGAGCATTTACATTTCATAGAATTTACATTTCTAGTCCTTATAGTTTGTAAAATTTACATTTTGCATTTAATTGAATAAGAACTTGGTATTTGCACTGTGTTTTAAATATAAGTAGACGATATTTTTCATTTTTGCAAAGCTTGTTTGAGTTAGAAATAGAATAACCAAAAACCATTACCAACCAAGAACAATTAAAAACCCGATATTGTTAGGACTTTCAATTTGTTAAGAACTGAGAAAAACGAACTTCAACTATACACATTTCACGTACCTCCTAATCGTCGATAACCCGCCTTTCCCAATCAAGGTGAGTTCATAGCCTCGCACTCTTTTAAATGTTTTATGAAATGTTTTATAAACCCGCGAGGGAGATAACATGTTAGTTTTAATAAAAATAGGACACCAGTTGTCCTGATTGTATGCTTATTGATATGGACCCGAATGATTATATGACTTGATGAATGAAATGAAATGGATTATTATTAGTTAGGTTATGTCACTAAAAATCCCATTAGCATGAATTGTGAACTACCGGGATTTGGTAGACGAATATGCATATAATATTAATATTTGGGGAAGATCACCCTAATTCGCGCCTTGACGGATTATCCCCGTCGTGCCACATTGATTGGTAAGCGAATTTATGTATGAGAAGATTTATATAAGCATGATTATTGTGACGCCACGCTGTTTAGATGGGCAAAGGAATTTCGGGTTAGCTACCCGATATGTTATAGAAAAGAAACAATGTTATGCGGCTTATAATAATCCAATAATGAAAATACTGATAAACGAACTGAATTATAATATATTGCCTGACTAGCAATACGGGGTCTTATTACTGTTATTATGTTCGTGTTTTGGTTTTACAATACCATTTTCATATAACGGTTTTTATTAAACTCTATACAACATTATAAAACGTATTGTATGATGTTTTTACGACAATGGTTCGTTTAATGGTTTTGAAGGCAAAAGCCTATATTTTGATTTACGACAAATATTAGTATAAAATGTTTTTGGCCTATTTTATGGCCTACGACAAAGAATTGTACAAAATGATTTTCGGTAATGATTATCTATCGGTGATATATATATATATATATATATATATATATATATATATATATATATATATATATATATATATATATATATATATATATATATATATATATATATATATATATATATATATATATATATATATATATATATACTAGCCTTTAGACCCGTCCGGTGGACGGGCTAGCTTTAAGTATATATTTTTGATAAAAATTGAAGTTATGTGTGTTTTTATTAGAAGTTTAGTATATGCAGTGTTAGTTATGAAATTAATATTTTAATAATGTAGCATAAAATGGACAAAAATAACGTAGTTTAAATAACTTATTTATTTAAGAATATTATGAGTTAATTGAATTTGCATACGTCAATTATATGAATAAGTTTGTTACATTAAAAATTTTTAGAATTTAATAATATTATATAAGATATTTTATGTATTTTTGAATGTTATGAGGTAATAAATTTTGTATATGTTAATGTTATGAATAACCTTACATTAATTTTTTTAAATTAATATTATAGCTATTATTTTTTGTCACATGTTTAATATATAGCAACACTATATAGCCGAGACTAAAACATATCAGTCCGAATATTTAAAAATATTTTTGTTTTAGTAAGTCAAACTATTGTGAATCATTTGTAATTCCTTCTTTTTCAAGCATGTTAAGAAAGCTTTTTAATGAATTATATGTGTCATTTTTACTGAATTTTGTATTTAAGGCATCATTTGTAATTCCTATTTTCTTTTTGAAGCATTTTATGGAAACCCTTTAATGAATTACATGTGTCATTTTTTTATAGAAATTTGTATTTAAGGCATTGTTTCACCATCATTTCTATAGAATTTTATTTATAAGGCATCATTTGTAATTCCTATTTTCTTTTTGTATTTAAGACATTGTTTCATAATCTTTTTATAGAAGTTTGTATTTAAGGCATCATTTATAATTCCTATTTTCTTTTTAAGGCATTTTATGGAAACCCTTTAATGAATTACATGTGTCATTTTTATAAAAGTTTGTATTTAAGGCATTGTTTCACCATCCTTTTTATAGAATTTTGTATTTAAGGCATCATTTGTAATTCCTATTTTCTTTTTGTATTTAAGGCATTGTTTCACAATTTATTTTATAAAATTTTGTATTTAAGGCATCATTAGTAATTCCTATTTTCTTTTGAAGCATTTTATGGAAATCATTTAATGAATTACATGTGTCATTTTTATAGAATTTTGTATTTAAGACATTGTTTCACCATCCTTTTTATAGAATTTTGTATTTACGGCATCATTTGTAATTCCTATTTTATTTTTATACTTAAGGCATTTGTTTCACCATCTTTTTATAAAATTTTGTATTTAAAGCATCATTTGTAATTCCTATTTTCTTTTTGTATTTAAGGCATTGTTTCACCATTCTTTTTATAGAATTTTGTATTTAAGGCATCATTTGTAATTCCTATTTTCTTTTTGAAGCATTTTATAGAAACCCTTTAATGAATTAGATGTGTCATTTTTATAGAATTTTGTATTTAAGGCATTGTTTCACCATTCTTTTTATAAAATTTTGTATTTAAGGCATCATTTGTAATTCCTATTTTCTTTTTGTATTTAAGGCATTGTTTGGCCATCCTTTTTATAGAATTTTGTATTTAAGGCATCATTTGTAATTCCTATTTTCTTTTTAAAGCATTTTATGGAAACCCATTAATGAATTACATGTGTCATTTTTATATAATTTTATATTTAAGGCATTGTTTCACCATCCTTCCTATATAAGGGTTTTTGATTTGATATATATAAATATATATATATATATATATATATATATATATATATATATATTTATATATATATATATATATATATATATATATATATATATATATATATATATATATATATATATATATATATATATATATATATATATATATATATATATATATATATATATATATACGTATATATATATACGTATATATATATATATATATATATATATATATATATATATATATATATATATATATATATATATATATATATATATATATATATATATATATATATATATATATATATATATATATATATATATATATATATATATATATATATATATATATATATGTATCTATATATATACATATACATATATATATATATATATATATATATATATATATATATATATATATATATATATATATATATATACATATATATATATACATATATATATATATATATATATATATATATATATATATATATATATATATATATATATATATATATATATATATATATATATATGTATATATGTATATATATGTATATATGTATATATATATATATATATATATATATATATATATATATATATATATATATATATATATACATATATATATATATATATATATATATATTAATGGTTTTTATTAAACTCTATGGATTTACTCGGCGTTTCACTGACTTTTAACATGTTTTATCTCAGGTACTTGAAGGTAATTCTCGGGGAGACGATAAGAATTTATGACCTGCATTCAAATAAAAATTTCCATTCAAATGTTTTCGTAAATTTGTATGACATACTATGACCTGAGGACCTATGTAATTTGATATTCATGAATGGAAAATGTTTTATTATTAAATGACGTGATTTTTAAGCGTTGTCTATGATTTGAGTAATGTGCTATCCCGTAACACCAACGACTCTTTCGCTGATTGGAAACATGAATATTTCGGGGTGTTACATTTTGTAGGTAAAAATATACAATTTGGTGCAAACACGGATTCCAAGGCATTTATATTGAAGAAATTACAAGTCAAAGGACCTCAATGTGACAAGTCAACAAGTCAAAGGGTCAAATATGGTCAAATTACAAGTCAAAGGGCCAAGGATGTCAATTTTATGAATATTTGAGCTCAAAATAACAAACTACCAACTAAAAGGACCAAAACTTCCATTTTTGGAAAGTTTAAAAGGCTTGATCCGTGTGAGAAGGGGAGAACCAATCAGAAGCGAGAATGAAGAGTTAGTGGATCACCAGCTAATATGTATTACATGAAGAAAGAAGTGGCTGGCGTATCTTCATAGTAACCCCACTATCCAATTCCATCCAATCATAAATCAATTTTTCGATAATGATCCAAGTGACCTCTTCTCAACCTATCCACGAGTGACATGTGGCACACTTCTTCTCTAAATTTCAGAACGCGATAGAAGCCATATCAGAGAAAGGTGTAAACATGGAAAATGATCATTGGGACATGACGAGCCCAACCCAATGCTCCAATTAGACTAAAATTGACTCTTATGACTTACCCCAAATTGATGAAGAACTCAAGATGAGCAATTAGCAGATTTTTGACACGTGGTATCTTGCAATTGGTGGTAACACGTCAGAGACCTCACCAACTTCTCATCTCAACTCTATAAATACCCTTGTATCGTTCATTTATTGTATTGTACTTTAGGTGTGAAAACACACACTCCTAGCTTAATTCTCTCATTCCTTTCCTTTTGTTAGTTACTAGCTTAAGAGTGTCTGACAATCACTCTTAAGTCTGTTAGTGATTAGTTGTAACAAAATAACAAACTTCCTTCCATTAATGACAAAATCCAGTTCATTCAAATCCTCAATTCTTCTTTACTACTGAATTCATTGATCTTACCTTCATCTTGTTGATTCTGTTATTCTCATGAATAACTGAATCAAATATTGTTGATTTGGTAGCTTTTTGAGTTATCAACATTGTTGCACTTCATCTCCTATACCAGTTCTAGCCAAAGACCATATTCAGACCTCTTGTAGCAGATATGATGAATGATGGTGATTGGTGATAATCTAGTGGTTGATTTGTGATTGGTTGGTGTTAGATAAGCTAAAAGTTAGCTCAGCGCTCCACTTCTCCATCAATGGTGGCAACATTGGCTAAAAAGTGCTTTTCCTTTTTACTATTCCTCTAAACACTTGACTGCATGCTCAATTCCTATTTTTAGTGTAAAAATGCTTGATTTTGCCTGTTAATTGCTCTTAGTGATCTTGTTGATTAGATTTGATAGCTTGTACTCTTAATCTATTAGTGTAAATCTGTTTCTATAGTTTAAATTTCCATCTCAGTTTATCACTAGTGTATGGATCAGTTGAGTCTTTTTGAGTTAGCCATAAGTTTGGTGTAAAACCTGCTTGCATACTCTCTATAACTAGTAAAAAGTAGACTTGCAATGTTTTGAGGTAAATATTCAGTCAAACGGGTACATGTCATTAAAAATTTTTTTGGTCAGTCTTAATAGCCTAAAACAAGCCAACTTCAAACCAGTATAACTAATTGAAATCTTGGATTCAGACTGAGATTTTTGATTCTAGAGATAGTTAAACATCCTATCTTTCAGATTCTATAAGCCATATCATCAATTCTCATAATTGAAAGAGAAATAAGCCATAGAAAGTCTCTTTTATAAGCTCATGTTTCTGTCTTGGCTTATTTTCCATACCAGCTTATCCACTTCATAAACTTGCTAATTTTCTTTCACAAAACAGTTTAATAAGTCATAAAAAGTTGTTTTGACTTTGGTCAAAGTTGGTCAACTTTGGTCAACGCTGGTCAACATAAGCACATTTTTCAACCAAGATAATCAAACCGAATGTTTTGTTTACAACTTTAAACCATAAAATCACAAAAATTTTCAAGATTTGAGATGGATTATCCTAAAACACCCACTAACCCAAACAAACACTAAACAACACGAATCAATATACCTTAAATCATCCCATGCTCTTGATACCAGTTTTAGAATCGTGATAATCTTATAACTAATCAAGAGGGTTGTTGTTATTCTAGAGAGAGAGAGTAGAGAGAGAAACAAAGAAACTTTATTAATGTGTGAAAATAAACTAAACAATCAACACCCCTTTCCATGGTGGAAAGGGGTTTATATATACCCAAGTCCTTAAGTGGACTTGGGCCTCTGGCCCATGAACATGATCATGGGTCGGGCTAAACATAAGTATTACTTAAACAATACTACGAGCCTATAACTATATTGTTGGAGTGACCGAGACTTTAACTTTTTTGGCTTATTCCTTGGGTGTTTTTTAGATGTTCTTGGATAGGTGCCATTTATTTGGGCTCTTAATTTGTTTTTGAAGAAATCAGACCTTGTGCTTATTCCACTAAGCACAAATCTTAAAAGTGGCTTATTGAGAAAGTGACTATTAGAGTTTTAGATAACCTCACCTTATTTCCTTAAACATGGCTAGGTAATTTTGAATTAGCAAACTTTTGAAACAAGTTTCAGCTTATTTGGTCCAGTAAATCCCTAGTAACAGCTTAAAAACCTATAAGCCCATTTTCTTATCAAATAGTTTTGTTAATTGCTTTTTGGTCCCTGGATTTTACGGAGTTTGCTAGTTTGTTGTTATTGGTTAAAATCTTGTTAGGGTTTTCATTTGGGTCCCTGATCTTTTTAGTTTGTTAAATTTTAGTTACTAAGAGGTCTCAAGTTCAATTCCTGCTAGGTGCAAACAAACTTGAAGTGGTCACGCCAACCTCCTGAAAATGAAGGGCTTTACCTGGTTTGAGTCTGTGTGGCGGCGGGCTCAAACCCCGTGGATTAGTCGGCTAATATGTCGGAAATTACGGTTACCAAAAAAAATACAAGTGGTTAATAGTTGTTACATTTTACATATTCAGTCCTTCTACTTTATACATTTACATTTTCAGTCCCTCTACTTTCATTTACTTTACAATTTAGTCCTTATTTCTTGTTGTGCATTAACTGATTATACTTTGAGCTTTGTAATTGGTATGTGCACTATGTTTTTAACGTAGTACGGTTACGTAGTGTAACAACTTGGAATTTTCGCATCTTATTATTATTGTAATGATGTGCTTTCTTATAACCATTTGACATGCTTATGTACAACGTTCAGACATACTATCGGTTTGTGCCGGTTATATTGCATTCTAGCTATCAAAAATACGTGATTCCACTTCTTCGTTGAACACGACATTATGATTGTTGGTTACTACATTATGTAGTCGTGTAAGTACTATAGCATTATGTTAAAACGTCTATATTAAACGAGTGTTCTCACTCTAACCAAACCTTGTCAAACTTAGACATACTTTACAATTTACACCATGGGCCGAGATGTCCATCGAACACCTACTGGGCCAAGTGCTGGTAAGATGGGAACAAGTACACACAAACTGAATATAAGGATTTAGTTAATAAACTTGCATTTAGAAAATCATGTTTATTTCAAACATGGTCAAATAAAGTCAAAAGGTATAATATAATCCTCCACTCACCATAAGCAGACAACACACATGCCAAAATTGCCCAAAATGTGTATGTCACGAGCATACCATTTTAAGAACTGGTTTAACCCTAAGCCAAGTTATTACAACTTAAATACATCATGAATTCACAACTTCAAACAACAAACACAAAACACTTAACAAATATGGGTTTCAAAAATAAAGTCCCCATTACAAGTTCTAGACAAATTGTGAGAAACAAGTGGTGAAGTCTGGTAGCCGAGCCAAAGTCCAATCCACTACCCGAACACACCAGCCGAGAACCTTTCCAACTTGTGAGTCTCTTGTCCACCATTTACTCATTTTTGCATTCATATAGTATGCTTGACCCAAAACCCTACAAAAACAATTGAGACATAGGTTAATAATTAGAAAATATGGTAAGATGATGCTAGTAAATAATAACCATGCCCACTTTACATGACCAACGACCCAGTACCATGTATTTTGACTAAGCCGAGAACCCCCTCCCCCCTGCGTGACTATCATCATACCGAGACCCATATTCACATTTTATGTAAAACAGTAACAAATTGACAAATGGTAACATTAAACATCAAGAACCCTAATCGAATACTATAAAATCAAATCAACCGAAAACCCTAGTTTTCTAATTACAAATCAAAACATGAAATTAATGCAATTTCTTTCATAGAAACATTAGTTAAACCCAAATTAACCCGCGTGAATAAAAATCCCCAATTTGTTCAAAACCCTAATTTTTTGAAACTTGTTCTAATCGTTAATTAAATCCAATCTATGCATAAAAAAACAGGTTAATTAGATTAAAACCCAAGGATGAACAAATCCCCAAAAATATCCGAAACCCTAATTTTTATAAATCGGTTTTTATAATGAAATTAAAATGTTTTTATACCTGAAAACACTAATTAATTATAATCAAACACTAGATTTATAAAAGACCCAACTAATTCGAAACCCTAATTTAATTAAATTAAATCTGAGCAAACCCTTATGATAAATAAACGAATCATATGATTTGAACTAGTGAAACCCTTTTATTTTTGAAGAGATAAACAAAAGTTACATTAAGACATTTTCTTTTTAAGAAGGAGATCAAAACTTATATTTGTGATGAAGTCATCGCCGAACCTATTAAAGTCACCATAAAATCATCATAGAACCGGATTTATTTAGAGGTGGGAATAAAACCCCACATCTCACGAACATAAAATGATCAAGAACACCCATTATAGCTGTACAATAATCGAATGGATATTCATTCTTGTTCATAAGTCAATGAATCTGGATTTAAAAGATGGAACAGAGAGAGAGAGAGAGAGAGAGAGAGAGAGAGAGAGAGAGAGAGAAGATATGAAACGGTGGGAGTATATTTTTGTTCTTTGTGTGTGTGTGTGTGACATTACAAAACAGGGTAAACCAAAAGATATTAACCCCCCCTTTCTTGTTTATAACGCCCTATGGGCTGGACTAATAAAACTCTTGGGCTAATTATAATTTTGAGCCGGCTGTGTATTATGATACATGGGCCGAGCCATGTTAAACTTGTATTGGGCCATTAGTTTGATTAGTTTTGTTAAAGCCCACACCGAAAATATGTGTATATATTATACTACCCAACCCGAAATGCATTTATGAATTTAACGAGTTCATACCCCGTGTTTTCCGTAAACGAAATATATTGTCAATCACAAATAGGAAGTCATGCATTTTTTATGTAAACTTCTAGTCTTCGTGACACAGTCATTATATTCAAATAGGTCGTGGATAACGTGGTTATATTCTCGAGCTACCTTGCATTTTCATCCATTTCCTTGATTTATGAGGTGAGTTTATAGCCCCACTTTTAATCGCTATTAAATACTTGGGGTGAGAACATTGCTTGTTTTTACGGATGAACATAAGTACCATGAAAACTCATATGTGCCTACATGATGTCTAAGTAGCGATACCCCTAGTGCTTTAGCCCACTATCATGAACCGTTAATTACTTTGTGTAAGCGCAAATGTTATGGATAGATCTATTGGGATCAGCCTCCCTATCTAATGTTGGTTGTGTGACCAAATTGGATACAATTACATTTGAGGTGTTACGAATACTTTGAGGTGGTATTTGCTTGGGATCTTATATAAACTTGTTGGTACGGCTAACACTTCGGTGTCATGAGCTTAGACGTAGGACATCATAAACGTATGCTATTTGATATTAATCTTGTATTTGTTATAAGATTATTTGCCGATTGCCTAACTAAAATCTTATGGTTCATCACACTATCTATAAGTAAACCTATAAACTCACCGACCTTTGTTTTGACGTTTTAGCAATGTTTTTCTCAGGTTTCAAGGCGGAGGAGTGACGTGGTTGTGCCTTGGAGACAATAAAATTTATCATGATTATCTTTTGGAGACTTAATCTAAATGTTGTGATATTTGGAAACTTTGATTTTTATCATCATGATGTACTAAACCATTCTCTTGGGACAAGTTATTTATGTTTATTAAATTTAAAACGAATTTTAAATGGTAGTTCTTTATACCTAGGTCTCTTGATTGTCATGATAGTCACATCCTCGTGTATTCACATACATTGGTAAATTGAGGGTGTGATAGATTGGTATCAGAGCCGTGGTTATAGAGAACTAGGTTGCTTTTATAAAAACCCATTTTTATAAATGAGTCAAAAATAAAAAAATTTGTAAAGAGTAACACTAGACTATAACTAAAACTCCATCTCCATGGGCCACTTCACTCCACGTCTTCGACACATGTAAGTTGTAAGTTATACTACCTCATACATTAGTGCCATGCTACTTCGACCAAAAAAATTGCTAAGTAACTTAACCTATGAGCATATTGATTTATTTTATTTCGACACTACTTGAAACTCTATACTAAATGGTTTGTGCCATGATACATGAATACAAAATCGACCGTAATTTCGACACTTACTTGAAATTCTATGCTAAATGGTGTGTGCCATAATAACTTTGAGGTTACAACATACAAAATTGCAAAATCGATTTATTTTTTATACGTGCTTTCTTAAATTGGTAGTGACATGTCTACCTCGTCTGGAGATTCGTATTACCTTTTGAGCTTCTCTACCAATGGAGCTCGACTCATGGCCACTAGAGAGTCCTCCACTAGCGGTTTCTCGCCTATGTCATCCACCCAAAGAGAGCCGAGCTCGTGCACCTACACATTCATCACCACCACCACTCATTTGCTACAAGAGGCATGGCAAGGCACCGATGATTCCTCCATCCACCTCATCCTCTCATTCCCCAAGGGCCCCTCGCCAACACCGTACCGCGAGGATGTCCGTGAGACCCTCCATGTTTGGGAAAAGCTAGCTGTAAGGCATTGGACTCCACTCACACCGCACACGAGTATCTGAAGCCGCCATCCATGAGAGTGCACCCAAGGCACAATGCCCCCTTTCGACCCTCTATGCCTTCACCACCACCACCACCACCATGCGGCTTTAATGGGGCCGGGTGCTCCGCGGCTGCCGAAGCGCGTGGGATGCCTCCCCACCGCTTTGCTAGACTTGCTAAGTTGCGAAGCAACGTGATTCTCGTGCTTTGTAACTTGGGTGGATTGTCGTACGAGTCATTGGTTAGACTCGAGACTTACTATGCGGCGGTGATCGCAGATCTTGGGAGGAATGCCCCACCCGCACCCGATCGTGTGGCGGGTCTTGCACGAAGGCTTGAGGACCAACATTATGAGATTGGAGCTTTGTGCAATCTCTTGCATAGGGCATTGATCGACTTATCCGTGAGGATCGCGGCCCTCGAGCATTGTTATGACTAGGGCTATTTTTAGTTGACTTATGTGCACATCATTCCCAATTTTGCCCTTCTATGTGTTGTAATCCTTAAAACTTCTAGACTATATGTTTAAGATTCTTTGTACCCAACTTGATCATGGAATGAATTGTTTGTGCACTATATAAATCTTTTCATCATTTTCTTACGATATCATGTTTTGTGACATGCTTGTACCCCCTAACCTTTGGACTTGTGATTCTAACCTTACCATGATCTTTGTTATGGTTATAGGACTACGGCACCTAAAACCCGCAAGAATAGGGCCGACCCAACTCCGGCCGCACCCGTTACTATCGATCCATCGGTGTTGAACCAAATGATAGCCGACGGAGTTGCCGCCGCCGAGACTAATCCAAGCACTCAAGAAGAAACAAATCGAGTGCCAATTCCGGTACCTACTACTCGTGCGTGTTCATACAAAGAATTCCGCTCATGCTTCACTAGTACCTTTAAAGGTACTGAAGGTTTTGTGGGTCTTGCACGTTGGATTGAGAGACTTGAATCACAATTTAGCGTAAGTAATGTCGCTGAAGGTGACAAAGTGAAATTTGGCTCTAGCACCCTTGTTGATGGTGCATTGACATGGTGGAACATCCACGTGAAAGCCGTAAGTTTGGAAGCGGCTAATGCTACTCCTTGGACTCATTTCAAGGGAATGCTTCTAAAAAATAATTGCCCTAGGAATGAAATGAAGCGATTGGAAGCCGAGTTGTGGAACCTCCGTGTGCATGAAGTTAACTTGATGGCTTACACTCAACGATTCCAAGAGTTGAGATTGATGTGTCCCGAAATGATACCTAGTGAAACTCATGCCGTTGAAAGATTCATCATGGGATTACCATCCTCGATCCGAGCAGATGTGATCTCTTCAAAACCTACCGATTTGAGTGAGGCCATTGAGATGGTGGATGGTTTAATAGACTCTGTTACTTTGGAAAGTGGTGATAACAAACGAAAATGGGAAGGAAACCATGGCCCTAATCATGGTGACCAACCCAACAAGCGTCAAAATGTGGCCAAAGTATTTAATCTGAATGGTGGATCCGGCTACCAAGGAAAACTACCATTTTGTGGCATGTGTGGCAAACACCACAATGGAGCTTGTGGAGGCTCGTGCCATAATTGTGGAAAACCCGGTCACTTTGCTAGGGATTCTCGTAGTGCACCAAAGCCCACCAACTAAAGGGCTCCGGAAACTCCGAATGTGCAATACGCGGATGTCACTTGTTATGGTTGTGTAGAAAAGGGTCACTTCAAGAATAGGTGCCCTAAAGCCGCTCAAGGTCGAGGAAACCAAATCGGAGGCAATAACAACAACAACCAAGCTCGTCGACAATCCCGACCCAATCATGGAGCTCCAAATGGTCGAAACAATGGGAATCAAGCGAGAGAACCCGGTCGTGTGTATGCTTTTTGTGCCGAAGTGGACATCCAAGACAACAGCATGGTCACCGGTACGTTCCTCATTAATAACATATATGCTTCCGTGTTATTTGTTTCCGGTGCCGATAGAAGCTTTACATCAATTGCCTTTAGTGAACAATTAAATGTGAACCCCACTCCTTTAGACGTTAATTATAATGTGGAACTAGCCGATGGTAAATCGATTACAACAAACTCCGTACTTAAGTGTTGCACACTATGTTTACAAAATATCCCTTTCACCATCGACCTTTTACCTATCGAACTTGGAAGCTTTGATGTTATCGTTGGTATGGATTGGCTATCCAAGTACCATGCGAAGATAGTTTGCCATGATAAACAAGTCCGTGTCCCTTAAGGAAGTCAAATCTTAACCATCTTTGGAGAAAAGAATGGCGTAAAGGGCCAAGCTAGTTTGAATATCATCTCATGTACAAAAACCCAAAAGTACATCGAAGAAGGTCGTCCTATTTTCCTTATTCAAGCTACTAGTAAGAATGAAGCCGACCTTAAAGAGAAGAAAATTGAAGATGTTCCGATTGTTCGCGATTTTCCCAGGAGTTTTTCCCGAAGACTTACCCGGATTACCGCCACTTCGTCAAGTAGAATTTCACATCGTACTAACCCCCGGAGCCGCACCCATTGCAAGAGCACTTTATCGACTAGCACCCGCCGAAATGAAGGAATTAGCTGACAACTAAAGGAGCTTACCGACAAAGGATTTATAAGACCGAGTTCCTCACCTTGGGGAGCCCCGGTTTTACTTGTGAAGAAGAAAGACGGATCTTTCTGTATGTGCATCGATTATCGCGAATTGAACAAACTTACCATAAAGAATCGTTACCCTTTACCAAGGATTGATGATTTGTTTGATCAACTTCAAGGTTCGAGCATTTATTCAAAGATTGATCTAAGGTCGGGTTATCATCAAATTAGAGTTCGAGAAGAAGACATTTCCAAGATGGCGTTTCGAGCCCGATACGGTCACTTTGAATTCCAAGTCATGCCATTTGGGTTGGCTAACGCACCCGTGGTATTCATAGACCTCATGCCCCGTGTGTGTATTTGGACAAGTTTATAATCGTGTTCATTGACGACATCCTTATTTACTCCCGTAGTAAGGAAGAACACGAGGAGCACTTAAAGAAAATTTTGGAGTTGTTGAAACAAGAACAATTGTACGCCAAATTTTCAAAGTGTTAGTTTTGGATTCACACGGTACAATTCCTCGGGCACGTGATTGATAGTAGTGGTATCCACGAGGATCCCACCAAGATCGAAGCGGTAAAGGATTGGGCGACTCCTACGACTCCTACGGAGATTCGCCAATTCCTTGGACTTGCCGGTTATTATAGACGATTTATCGAAGGATTTTTGAAAATCGCTAAGTCTATGATGGAATTGACTCAAAAGAAGAAGAAGTTTATTTGGGGAGACGATCAAGAATCCTCTTTCCAAACTCTTAAGCAAAAACTTTATGATGTGCCGATACTTACATTACCCGAGGGTAGTGAAGACTTTGAAGTGTATTGTGACGCTTCGATTAAAGGTCTAGGCGCGGTCCTTATGCAAAGGAAAAAGGTTATTGCTTACGCGTCCCAACAACTAAAACCGAACGAGGAAAATTACACTACGCACGATTTGGAATTAGGCGTGGTTGTCTTTGCTCTCAAGATTTGGAGCCACTACCTTTATGGTACCAAATGTGTAGTGTACACCGATCACAAAAGTCTTCAACATATCTTAGACCAAAAAGAGCTCAACATGAGACAACGACGTTGGTTGGAACTACTTGGGGATTACGATTGTGACATTCGTTATACCCCGGGAAAGGCTAATGTTGTAGTCGATGCTTTAAGTAGGAAACCACGTGAAATACCTCTACGAGTTCGAGCCTAAGTGATGACTATTGGTTTGAATATAGCCACAAAAATCTTAGAAGCCCAACGAGAAGCTATTAATATAGAAAACATCGATAAAGAAGAAGCCGGTGGAATGATCACTAAGAACCTCGTTGCACGTGCCGATGGAACATTGTGTCTTGATAATAGAAGTTGGTTACCACGTTATGGTAGCATTCGAGGTTTGATTATGCACGAGTCACATAAGTCCAAAAATTCGATTCACCCCGGATCAGAAAAAATGTATCACGACATGAAAATGTTTTATTGGTGGCCGAACATGAAAGTCGACATAGCGACATATGTTGGTAAATGCTTAACTTGAACGAAATTTAAAGTTGAACACCAAAAGCCTTCCGAAGTACTAGTCCAACCTAGGATCCCAGAATGGAAATGGTGAGAATTACTATGGATTTTATCACCAACTTCCCTAAGACGTCCGCGGGATATGACACCATTTGAGTCATTGTGGATCGCCTTATGAAGTCCGCACACTTTCTCCCTATGAAGGAAAACGATAAAATGGATCAATTGGCACGATTATATGTGAAAGAAATCATTGCTAAGCATGGCGTACCAATTTCAATCATATCGGACCGAGACAGTGGATATTGTTCGAGATTTTGGCAATCACTCCAAGAAGCGTTGGGAACATAATTGGATATGAGTACGGCTTACCATCCTCAAACGGATGGCCAAAGAGAGAGAACCATCCAAACTTTGGAAGATATGCTCCGCGCAGGTGTAATCGATTTCGGAAACGGATGGGATCGACATCTACTGTTAGTAGAATTTTCGTACAACAATAGTTACCACACTAGTATTAAAGCGGCACCGTTTAAAGCACTTTACGGTTGAAAGTGTCGTTCACCCGTTTGTTGGGCGGTAGTTGGTGATGCACAACTTACCGGCCGGAAATTATTCATGAGACGATGGAGAAAATCGTACAAATCAAGAGTCGTATGCAAGCGGCTCGTGATCGTCAAAAGTGTTATGCCGACAAAAGACGAAAGCTATTGGAATTTAAAGTCGGAGATCGAGTAATGTTGAAAGTTGCACCATGGAAAGGTGTAATCCGATTTGGCAAACGTGGAAAGCTAAACCCCCGATATATTGGACCATTTGAAATTATTCAATGCATTGGTGACGTCGCTTTTCGCTTAGAACTACCACAAGAACTTAGCTATGTGCATAATGTTTTTCACATTTCAACTTGAAGAAATGTTTATCCGACGAAACGCTCATTATACCAATGGAAAAAATCCAACTAAACGATAAACTTGTGTTCGTCAAAAAACGCGTCGAAATTATGGATCGAGAAGTCAAACGACTCAAACAAAGCCGTATACCAATTGTTAAAGTACGTTGGAATGCACGTAGAGGACCGGAATTCACTTAGGAACGCGAGGACCAATTCAAAGCAAAGTACCCTCACTTGTTTACTAACATGGTGTCGACTTAAATTATATTGTGTGTTTTGCTTTGCGGAAAAAGCCCTCTTTATAGAGAGCGAATGTAACAACTTGGAATTTTCGCGTCTTATTATTATTGTAATGACGTGCTTTCTTATAACCATTTGACATGCTTATGTACAAACGTTTAGACATACTATCGGTTTGTTCCGGTTATATTGCATTCTAGCTATCAAAAATACGTGAGTCACTTCTTCGTTGAACACGACATTATGATTGTTGGTTACTACATTATGTAGTCGTGTAAGTACTATAGCATTATGTTAAAACGTCTATATTAAATGAGTGTCCACACTCTAACCAAACATTGTCAAACTTAGACATACTTTACAATTTACACCATGGGCCGAGATGTCCATCAAACACCTACTGGGCCAAGTGCTGGTAAGATGGGAACAAGTACACACAAACTGAATATAACGATTTAGTAATAAACTTGCATTTAGAAAATCCTGTTTATTTCAAACATGGTCAAAAAAAGTCAAAAGGTATAACATAATCCTCCACTTACCATAAGCAGACAACACACATGCCAAAATTGCCCAAAATTTGTATGTCATAAGCATACCATTTTCAGAACTGGTTTAACCATAAGCCAAGTTATTACAACTTAAATAAATCATGAATTCACAGCTTCAAACAACAAACACAAAACATTAACAAATTTAGGTTTCAAAAATAAAGACCTCATTAAAAGTTCTAGACAAATCGTGAGAAACAAGTGGTGAAGTCTGGTAGCCGAGCCAAAGTCCAATCCACTACCCAAACACACCCAGCCGAGAACCTTTCCATCTTGTGAGTCTCTTGTCCACCATTTTCTCATTTTTGCATTCATATAGTATGCTTGACCCAAAACCCTGCAAAAACAATTGAGACATAGGTTAATAATTGGAAAATATGGTAACATGATGCTAGTAAATAATGACAATGCCCACTTAACATGACCAACGACCCAAGTCCCATGTATTTTGACTAAGCCGAGAACCCCCCCCCCCCCCCCCCCCCCCCCCCCGCGTGACTATCACCATACCGAGACCCATATTCACATTTTATGTAAAACAGTAACAAATTGACAAATGGTAACATTAAAAATCAAGAACCCTAATCGAATACTATATAAACAAATCGAACAAAAACCCTAGTTTTCTAATTACCAACCAAAACATGTAATTAATGCAATTTCTTTCACAGAAACATTAGTTAAACCCAAATTAACCCGCGTGAATAAAAATCCCCAATTTATTCAAAATCATAATTGTTAGAAACTTGTTCTAATCGTTAATTAAATCCAATCTATGCATAGAAAACAAGTTAATTAGATTAAAACCCAAGGATGAACAAATCCCCAAAATATCCGAAACCCTAAATTTTATAAATCGGTTTTTATAATGAAATTGACATGTTTTTATACCTGAAAACACTAATTAATTATAATCGAACACTAGATTTAGAAAAGCCCCAATTAAATTGAAACCCTAATTTAATTAAATTAAATCCGAGCAAACCCTTATGATAAATAAACGAATCATATGATTTGAACCAGTAAAACCTTTTATTTTCGAAGAGATAAGCAAAAGTTACATGAAAATATTTTCTTTTTAAGCAGGAGATCAAAACTTATCTTTGTGATGAAGTCACCGTCGAACCTATCAAAGTCACCATGAAATTATCATATAACCGGATTTATTTTGAGGTGAGAATAAAACCTCACATCTCACTAACATAAAATGAACAAGAACACCCACTATAGTTGTACAATAATCGAATGGATATTCATTCTTTTTCATAAGTTAATGAATCTGGATTTAAAAGATAGAACGGAGAGAGAGAGGGAGAGAAAAAAAGAGAGAGAGAGAGAGAGAGAGGAGAGAGAGGAGAGAGAGAGAGAGAGAGAGAGAGAGAGAGAGAGAGAGAGAGAGAGAGAGAGAGAGAGAGAGAGAGAGAGAGAAGATATGAAACGGTGGGAGTATATTTTAGTCTTTGTGTGTGTGACGTTACAAAACAGGGTAAACCAAAAGATATTAACCCCCCCCCCCCTTCTTGTTTATAACGCCCTATGGGCTGGACTAATAAAACTCTTGGGCAAATTATAATTTTAGGCTTGTTGTATATTACGATACATGGGCTGAGCCATGTTAAAGTTGTATTAGGCCATTGGTTTGATTAGTTTTGTTAAAGCCCACACCGAAAATATGTGTATATATTATACTACCCAGCCCAAAAGCCCATTTATGAATTTAACGAGTTCGTACCCCGTGTGTTCCGCAAATGAAAATATATTGTCAAGCACAAATATTAAGTCATGCATTTTATTTGTAAACTTTTAGTCATCGTGACACGGTCATTATATTCAAATAGGTCGTGGATAACGTGGTCATATTCTCGAGCTACCTTGCATTTTCATCCATTTGCTTGATTTACGAGGTGAGTTTATAGCCCCACTTTTAAATGCTTTTAAATACTTGGGGTGAGAACATTGCTTGTTTTTACGGATGAACATAAGTACCATGAAAACTCATACGTGCCTACATGATGTCTAAGTAGCGATACCCCAAGATGCTTTAGCCCACTATCATGAACCGTTAATTACTTTGTGTAAGCGCAAATATTATGGATAGATCTATTGGATTGGCCTCCCTATCTAATGTTAGTTGTGTGCCAAACTGGATACAATTATATTTGAGGTGTTACGAATACTTTAGGGTAGTATTTGCTTGGGCTCTTATATAAACTTGTTGGTATGGTTAACGCTTAGTTGTCATGAGTTTAGACGAATAATAAGTGTGAAAACACTTATCCTTTTACCACTTATTTCCAATAATAACAAGACCAAAACGTGTATTTTATGTCGTAAAATTCGGAATTATGCGTGGTTTGTGTTTTTATTGTGTTTTAGGACCAAAATATGAAAAAGGAAGAAAACATGGGCTTTCACGGGAGTTTATCAAAGAAAGCGGGAAAAGACGAAGTCAAAAGATCAAGAGTGCAAAAAAAAAACGGAAGTCCAAGACCTATTCTGAAGATTTATCGAAGAAAAAGTCTAAAGACGGAAGTTTAATGAAGTCGAAGAACTTAAGTCTAATAGAAGAAGAAAATTAAAAGACAAATCCCGAGACGACATCGAGAAAAGACAAATAATTAAAGTCGAGTCGAGAAGACGTGAAGAAAGAAAGAAAGAAGATGCAACACATGTACTCCTCCCACTTTTCCTATAAATACCCTCCTAATACACATTAGGAGAGGAGTGAGTCTTTTAGTTTTAGTTTTTCATTCTCTCTAGTTTTAGAGAGAGAAAGTTCTCAACTTTCTCGCACTAGTTTTCATCTTTCTTTCTTTCAAGATCAAACTTTTGTATTGTTTTTCATTAATCTAGTTTAAATTCAAGCTTTTAATCTTTAATCTCATTCTACCTTTCTTTGATTTTGATTCACTTTTGGTACGAATTACTTTTGATCCATGTTGTTCATCTATGTTTTCGTGCTTAAAAAGTTAATCCTTTTATGTTTCCTTAAGTTTCTATACGATTAAGCTTTAAGATCTTTGTGCTTATTGCTTATTTGTAAGTTTAGCTTATTTACTTTTTAAAGTTTTCATAAAAAGTTCATCTTTTTATTATTCGATTTATAAGTTTTCTTATTTAAAGTTGGAAAAGTTGTTTTTAGTGCTTATTTGATCCGTTTCAGTTTAGATTCGTTCAAAGTTTGGGAATTAGCTTATTGAAATAGCTTATTCTTTTGCTTATATTTCGGCCCAACAAGGTATCGGAAAGGGTTATAACCCCTTTCCGATTTGTGCATTCCGACCAGCTTCCCAGCACCTTATTTCGATCGTAGTGATCGGAAAAGGGTTTTCGTATTCCGATTGTAGCTTATTCTTGGGTATTCCGATCTGAACCTTTATTTCCAGCATTCCGATTGGCATGCTTTTGGGTATTCCGATTAGTGTAGTTTTGAAACATTCCGATTGCACCTCTTCGTCCATTATTCCGATCAGCCGGCTCCTCAACATTCCGATCAAAAGATCGGAATACATTCCGATCTGGACCCATTTATGATTATTCCGATTTGGGTGTTTTGCACATTCTGATCTGATTCCATTTCATACATTCCGATTGTTTAGTTCTTGTTTTTTTTATTAAGTTTCCAAGAGTTAGTTTTATTTAGTGTTCAAGTATTTTTTCTAAAATTGTCGTTAAGTTTTCAAGCATTTATTTTTAAACTCGTCTTTTTAGTTTAATCTTTTAAAGCTTTAATTTTACTCTTCGACACTTACTTATTTGTCAATAGTTTAAAATAGATAAACAAACCAACACCTTTTTATTAACCAAGAACAAATCATTCCACTTAGAGCCGTGATCAATTCGAGGAGATACCGAGACTTAATTCTGAACCATGGCAAATAACGTGTATCAAATGGCGCCGCTGCCGGCTCTTCTCGTTACGATTAACCGTTTTTTGTGAGAACTTGGATTTTGGGATCCGTTCACCGTGAACGTTACTTTTTCATAAAAAATTTCAAAAACCCTAAAAAATATAAAATTTTCAAAAATCCTAAAAAGTAAAAAACCATAAAAACCAAAAATATTTCTTGCTTGCTTTGTTAGTTCTTTTGCAGGTGCATGCGTACAAGATCAACGTCTTATCAAGAGCCCGAGCCTCTCGAAGACTTAGACATGACCGTGTACAAAAAAACAACAACAATCCACCTCAAATCAATAACAATAACAACCCGCCTCTCAACAACAATAATAACAACAACAATGAGCCTCTACCAGACAATCGCCCGATGATTGAACTGTTGCAAGCACATGTAGATGGCAACAATGATCCAATTGTCATACCCGCGATTGCAGCCAACAACTTTGAGCTCAAATCCGGTTTTATCCAGATGGTCTTTGCTCAACCATTCTTGGGGCGTACCATTGATGATCCACATGACCACATCAAGAGATTCTTGCAACTCACGAATACGGTCAAATTCAATGGTGTTCCACAAGAGGTAATCCGTTTACAACTTTTTCCCTTTTCTCTAGAGGGACAAGCCTGACATTGGCTTGCTAAGGAACCGCCACAAAGTATTCTTACGTGGACGGATTTAGAGACCAAGTTCATAAATTACTTTTTCCCACCCTCTCGTACTACCGCTTTGCGGAATGAAATTATCAATTTTGAACAAAAGTACGATGAGTCTTTTAGTGAATCTTGGGACCGTTTTAAAGATCTTTTACGAAAATGCCCACAACATGGTTTCACCAAAGTGCACCAAATTAACACTTTTTATAATGGTTTAAGCATGAATGACCAAGATTCACTGAATAGTGCCTCGGGGGGTAATATTTTGGTTAAGACTTCTAATGCCGCTTGGGATATTATTGAAAATAAGTCTCGTGTGCAAACCAAGAGTGTGCGGACCAATGTCGCCAGTGCTAGTACTAGTGACAGCGACAAGCAACTTGACAAAATTACTACGCTTCTTGAATCGCTTGCCGCCCAAACCGCCAGCAACACCAACAGCATCAACGCTAAAAACGCTCAAGTCAATGCTGTAAGCTAACCATGTGAAATATGCGGGGGTCCTCACTCTTACACCACTTGTACCGCCACCTAAGACTACCCTTTTGAGAATGTGAATGCAGCATACTGTACCTATCCTCCGGCCGCTTATCAAGCTCGTCCTCAAGGTGACCGCAACTTGCTTAGTTACCGCTCGAACAACTTTCTCTCACCACCCGGTTTTCCTCCTAACAACCCAAACCAACAACAAAACCTCAATCGCCCTCCTCAACAACAACAACAACCTCGTACACCATACATACCTCCTCACAAACAACCATATCCACCTCAACAAAACAACCAAGTTTACTAGCAACCTGCTTATCAACCACCCGCATACAATGCTCCTCCCAACCAACCCACCGCATTACACCAAGACATTGGAACCTACATGAGGACTAATGATGTGATCGTGGACAATTTCCAACGGGAAGTGCTCAACCTGAAATCAGACCTGGTGAAACAAGGGAACGATCTGAGAGCTGATATGAGAAACACTTTGGATATTCAAACGAATGACTTAAGGAACATGATGGCCAGTTTCTTCCAAGGTAATCAATCCTCTTCTTCGGGTACTCTTTCGAGTAATACCATTGCGAATCCAAGAGGGGAGATGAAAGCAATCACCACACCTCGTAGTGTTAAAGGTAACAAGGAACCTGAGCTTCCTATACCTCCACCGGTGATTGTGACTAAGGAAAACGAGTTACCTGCTCCTATTCCTCATCCTTCTATTTCCCCAATTTCTCCACCTCCTTCACCTTCTACCCCCATTTCCCCACCACCCGTGGTTGTGAGTGATCCTATTCCCCTAAAGCCTTCTTCTTCATCCAATATACCTTATCCTTCAAGGTTGAGGAAAGAGAAGCAAAAGAGCAAGGATGATATTAAAGTTTCAAACTTTCTCAAAATGTTTAAACAATTGAATTTTAACATCTCCTTTGCCGAGGCTCTCGCTCACATGCCCAAATACGCGAAAATGTTTAAAGATCTTCTAAGTGACAAGGAGAAACTTCTTGACATTGCTCAGACCCAACTTAATGAGAATTGCTCCGCCGTTCTCTTAAGGAAATTTCCCACCAAACTTGGTGATCCGGGTCGCTTCTTAATTCCTTGAAACTTCCCGGGAGTAGAGATTTGCATGGCCCTAGCCGATCTAGGTGCCAGTATAAACTTAATGCCTTTAAGTGTTTGGATGTAATTATCTCTCCCAGAGCTAGTCCCCACCAAAATGACTTTGGAATTAGCCAACCGTACGGTTGCTTATCCAGTGGGGATAGCCGAAGATGTCTTTGTTGGCGTTGACAAATTCACCTTCCTGGCGGATTTTGTTGTCGTTGACTACTAGATGGATCCTCGTGTTCCATTAATCGTTGGACGTCCATTTCTGAGGACCGGTCGCACTCTCATTGATGTAGCCGCGGGCGAAATAATCATGAGAGTTGGTGACGATAAAATTGTCTTCAACATGGGTAAGATTTCTAAGCAACCTTATTCATATGAGAGTGTTAATGCTATTGATGTTCTCGATGAGGCTTGTGAAGAACATTTTCATGATGCTTGCAAAAGTATTCTTTCTTCTCTACCCAATGTTGAGACCGTTGCCTCAATTGCTCCGGCATTGACTCCTTTTGGATAAAGTGACTTGGATGATTTTGAAGCTAGCTTGGGTCCTCTCGATATTAAGTATGATAATTAGTCCACCGATTGGGATGAAGACATTCGTACTATTGAGAGACTTCTCAATGAAGACCCGTTTTCTTCTCCTGCTCCTAAAGAGGTGACTAATGATGATCCATCGTTAGTTTCACCATCCATTGAGGATCCTCCTACTCTTGAGCTTAAGGACCTACCTCCTCATCTTGAGTACGTTTTCCTTGAAGACAACGAGAAGTTACCGGTCATCATCGCGAAGGACCTGAAAGAAGAAGAAAAAGCCCGACTTATCGCCGTGTTGCAGAAGCATAAAAGAGCTATCGCTTGGAAAATATCCGACATTCGCGGAATTGATCCTCACTTCTGCACACATAAAATTCTCATGGAGGACGACTTTAAGCCCACAATTCAAAGCCAACGAAGGGTGAATCCTAAAATCCATGAAGTCATCAAAAAAGAGGTTATCAAACTTCTTGATGCGGGTATGATTTACCCTATTTCGGAATCACCGTGGGTTAGTCTAGTCCATTCTGTGCCTAAGAAAGGCGGCATCACCGTTGTGCCCAATGCAAACAACGAGTTGATTCCTACCCGTCTCGTTACTGGGTGGAGAGTTTGTATAGACTACCGCAAACTCAATGATGCCACGAGAAAGGATCATTTCCCTCTACCTTTTATGGACCAAATGCTTGAACGATTAGCAGGTAATGAATATTACTACTTTCTTGATGGTTTCTCGGGCTATTTCCAAATACCCATCGATCCCCAAGATCAAGAGAAGACAACATTCACTTGTCCCTATGGCACATTTGCCTACAAAAGGATGCCTTTTGGCTTATGCAATGCCCCCGGGACTTTCCAAAGGTGCATGTTGGCTATCTTCCATGACATGGTTGAGAAAACCATGGAAGTCTTCATGGATGATTTCTCGGTCTTTGGGGATTCCTTCTCTTCTTGCCTTGCCAATTTGGAACGTATGCTTAAGCAGTGCGAAGACACTCGCCTTGTTCTGAATTGGGAAAAATGCCATTTTATGGTAAAAGAAGGCATTGTGCTAGGACACAAAATCTCTAAAGCCGGTCTTGAAGTCGACCGTGCTAAAGTAGATGTCATAGCCAAATTACCTCCACCTTCAACCGTGAAGGGTGTGAGAAGTTTTCTGGGTCATGCAGGCTTCTATCGTTGATTCATTCAGGATTTCTCTAAAATCGCTCGCCCGATGACCCACCTCTTGGAAAAAGATACTCCTTTTATCTTTTCTAAAGAGTGTATCGAAGCCTTCAATCTTCTTAAGGATAAGCTAACTAAGGCACCGGTCTTGGTTACCCCTAATTGGGAGCTTCCTTTTGAATTGATGTGCGATGCTAGCGATTTTGCTATTGGTGCGGTTTTGGGCCAACGAGTGAATAAACACTTCCAACCAATCTACTATGCTAGCAAAACAATGACAGGGGCTCAATTGCATTATACGACAACCGAAAAAGAGCTTTTAGCTGTTGTCTATGCTTTTGAGAAATTTCGCCCCTATCTTGTTTTATCCCCCACCATCGTATACACGGACCATTCCGCGTTGAAGTACTTGATGACTAAGCATGACTCTAAGCCAAGACTTCTTCGTTGGGTTTTACTCCTTCAAGAATTCAACATTGAAATTCATGACAAGAAGGGTGCTGAAAACCTAGCCGCAGATCATCTGAGTCGACTTGAGGATCCATATCAAGGGGATCATCCGAACAAAGAGATCAATGACTCTTTCCCCCTAGAGACCTTAATGTCTATAAATCTCAATCTTGATGACACCCCGTGGTTTGCCGACATTGCAAACTACTTAGCGGGTGGTATTCTCATCAAAGGGTTAACATCCCAACAAAAGAAGAAGTTCTTGAATGATGTTAAGACTTAATTTTGGGATGACCCTTATCTATTCAAACAATGTGCTGATCTGATCATTCGTCGTTGTGTTGATGGACCAGCAGCTTTGCAAATCCTTGATGCTTGCCATAGAGGACCCACCGGTGGTCACTTTGGTCCTAACTACACCGCTAAGAAAGTGTTTGACTCTGGATTCTATTAGCCCACCATTTATCTTGACGCTCACGAAATGGTTAAGCATTGTGATGCTTGCCAACGCCAAGGCAAGATCACACATAAAGACGAGATGCCTCAAAATTTCATACAGGAATGTGAAATCTTTGACGTATGGGGCATCGACTTTATGGGGCCATTTCCATCCTCCAAAGGGAACAAGTACATCTTCGTCGCAGTTGACTACGTTTCTAAATGGGTTGAAGCCAAGGCTCTCCCTACGAACGATGCGAGGGTGGTTGTGAACTTTTTGAAGCAGCTTTTCGCTCGATTTGGCGTTCCTCGTGCTATCATCAGTGACCGCGGGACTCATTTTAGCAAATGATCAATTTGCAAGAGTCATGGCTAGTTCTTTCCACCGCCTATCATCCCCAAACCAATGGGCAAGCCGAGATTTCCAACCGTGGATTTAAGCGAATTTTGGAGCGTACTGTAGGAGAGCATGTGTCGCGTGGGCCGATAAGTTATATGATGCTCTGTGGGCTTTCTGTATTGCTTATAAGACCCCGATTGGTTGTACGCCTTATCGTCTTGTGTACGGGAAAGCATGCCACCTCCTCATCGAGCTGGAACATAAGGCGCACTAGGCCTTGAAGTGGGCTAACTTCGACATCAACAAAGTCGGTGATCATCGCAAGATTCAATTCAACAAGCTCAACGAACTGAGGAATGAAGCTTACGAGAACTCACTGATCTACAAGGAGAAGACGAAGATCATTCATGACGCAAAAATCAAGAACCGAGAGTTCCACGTTGGTGATCAAGTCTTACTTTTTAACTCTCGGTTGAAGATCTTCTCTGGCAAGTTGAAGAGCCGCTGGTCTGGTCCATTCACCGTCGCCAAAGTCTTTCCATATGGGACCATTGAGCTCTCTCAGCCAAATGGGCCCAATTTCACGGTGAATGGCCAACGTTTGAAGCTGTACTTTGGTGAGGACATCTCTCATGAGATTATCCCATCCCTCACCACGTTCCCCATGAACTAAATTGGGTCGATTCAGGCTCGTGACTCGGTGAACAAAAACAAGCGCTTCTCGGGAGGCAACCCGTGATCTATCCTTTACTGCTTTCATAATAAGTGTAGGGGGAGCCCCGTATGTGTTTGTTGTCTTGTTTCTTGTGCTGTGCAGGGATTAAAGCTTCAAAGAGAATCTTGATGACTTTTGACGAATCGTGATACCGTGTTCCCATCTTCCCGGTTCTATCCTAAACTCTTGTGATTCAATATTTCATATTTTATATGTTCACATTGAAATCACTTTAGTTGTCCTTTCCTTAGCAAGATTTAAATAAAGTGCACAATGTCCTAAGTGTAGGGGAGTTTACTCCCACATGCTTAAACATTGAGGACAATGTTTATCTTAAGTGTAAGGGGACTTCTATCGAAGTATGTGGTCTTTTACATGAATTTGCCCTCATTTTAACCGAAAATTTTTATTTTTCGACATTTTTCAAAATTTTTAATCTATTTTGGCCTAGTTGTATAGTTGCATTTTCCTTTATTATGTTTATTTTCTTTCCTTGCTTGAATAAATTTTCAATAAAGTGGTGGTTTTAAATTTTTCTTAGTCGTGAACATTTTGACTCAACCCGAGTTTACTTATCTAAGTTTACTCTAGCTAGTATCCTTAACGTGTTTAAGTCAAGTTTTGCTAGGCTTTTATATAGGGAGCTATAAAACGCGAAAGTCTTAACTCTCACGGGTTAAGAACAAGAAATTTTCACAAGTTCCTATAATTGATCCTAGAGAGTTGTTTATCAAGGGAACTTTAAAATGCAAATTCTAAACTTGAAAAAGTCTAAGAGTTTCCAAGATCCTATAGATGACTCGAAAACCCAAAACTTTGATTTAATAGGCTAAGCATCCACGAGTCTCATTCCTTGAGATTTTAAACTGTGGAGGACGAGAGATGATAGAGTCAATTATAAGTTTGGTATTCTTTCTTGAATTTATGTGAGTTAATTATAAGCCTATTCTCCCTTCGCTTGTTAATAAATTTATCTGCAATAAATACGGTTGTACGATTTAAAAGGTTACTTAGCTTCTAGCCCAAGATCGTTTAAAAGTTGCTCGGTACGGATTAGAGTTCATAGCCAAGGCATAACTTATTGAAGCGGGATGCGAAGATTGGCGAGTCCGAAAAGGCCCTAACAAGGCATGAGAGCTACATTTTGTTGCTAAAGGTCCAAAAGTGATGTGAAGAATCATTTATCGAAAATCAATATGAAGGATCGAGACACACGACGAAAAACAAATACTCCCCTAAAGATCATGGAGAAGTCTATCCAAAAAGGCCCTAACAAGGTATGAGGATAAATAGATCCAAGTCCTAAAAGGAGGCGGATCGTTGTATATCAAAGTCCAAAATAAAGATTGGAGAAAAATGAAGAAGTCGTGGTCCAAATATGAAGAATCTCTCAAAACCTCAAGTGAAGAAATTCCTATTATGAAGAGAAGACCATAATTTCAAGAACGTCTCTTAAAGATTTGAAGTATGAAGTCGCTGCCAAATATCGGGTCCGAGAAAGGTCTCAAATCGTGAAGCGAGTTATGCCAAGATATGAACTTTATGAGGTCCCGAGAAGCAGTTTTAAAAGACTTTGTCCTTTAGCTAACTATTGATTAAATCGTTCACTTTATTTTCGACCTAAATAACTATCGAAATAAGTCAAACAATGCATCCTCGTGATCATTCAAGACAAAAATAAAACATAAGAGATACACCTAGGAATAAGGGAGTCTAAGTGAATAATTGGCCCACATGAATTCGTGTTAGTTTGCTAACTTATAATAACAATGATCTCGTTTTTAAGCTTGGTATGGGGAACGTGAAACTTGAGGATGATAAACGTTCATGGCAGCCAAAACCCAATGTAAGTTTTTAATTTCTTTACTTTTTTCTATCTTTTTATGCTTAGTATTTAATAAAGGCCAAGGTGGGTTATTTATGATGGAAAATGTAAACCGTGCTTTAAAATTAATTCATTGCATGAGGGAATTGCAATGGTCAAGTGTAGGGGATTTAATAAGTGTGAAAACACTTATCCTTTTACCACTTATTTCCAATAATAACAAGACCAAAACCTGTATTTTATGTCGTAAAAGTCGGAATTATGCGTGGTTTGTGTTTTTATTGTGTTTTAGGACCAAAATATGAAAAAGGAAGAAAACACGGGCTTTCACGGGCTTTTATCGAAGAAAACGGGAAAAGACGAAGTCAAAAGATCAAGAGTGCAAAAAGAACGGAAGTCCAAGACCTATTCTGAAGATTTATCGAAGAAAAAGTCTAAAGACGGAAGTTTAATGAAGTCGAAGAACTTAAGTCTAATAGAAGAAGAAAATTAAAAGACAAATCCCGAGACGACATCGAGAAAAGACAAAGAATTAAAGTCGAGTCGAGAAGACGTGAAGAAAGAAAGAAAGAAGATGCAACACATGCACTCCTCCCACTTTTCCTATAAATACCCTCCTAATACACATTGGGAGAGGAGTGAGTCTTTTAGTTTTAGTTTTTCATTCTCTCTAGTTTTAGAGAGAGAAAGTTCTCAACTTTCTCTCACTAGTTTTCATCTTTCTTTCTTTCAAGATCAAACTTTTGTATTGTTTTTCATTAATCTAGTTTAAATTCAAGCTTTTAATCTTTAATCTCATTCTACTTTCTTTGATTTTAATTCACTTTTGGTACGAATTACTTTTTATCCGTGTTGTTCATCTATGTTTTCGTGCTTAAAAAGTTAATCCTTTTATGTTTCCTTAAGTTTCTATACGATTAAGCTTTAAGATCTTTGTGCTTATTGGCTTATTTGTAAGTTTAGCTTATTTACTTTTTAAAGTTTTCATAAAAAGTTCATCTTTTTATTATTCGAGTTATAAGTTTGCTTATTTAAAGTTAGAAAAGTTGTTTTTAGTGCTTATTTGATCCGTTTCAGTTTAGATTCGTTCAAAGTTTGGGAATTAGCTTATTGAAATAGCTTATTCTTTTGCTTATATTTCGGCCCAACAAGGTATCGGAAAGGGTTATAAACCCCTTTCCGATTTGTGCATTCTGACCAGCTTCCCAGCACCTTATTCCGATCGTAGTGATCGGAAAAGGGTTTTCGTATTCCGATTGTAGCTTATTCTTGGGTATTCCGATCTGAACCTTTATTTCCAGCATTCCGATTGGCATGCTTTTGGGTATTCCGATTAGTGTAGTTTTGAAACATTCCGATTGCACCTCTTCGTCCATTATTCCGATCAGCCGGCTCCTCAACATTCCGATCAAAAGATCGGAATACATTCCGATCTGGACCCATTTATGATTATTCCGATTTTGGTATTTTGCACATTCCGATCTGATTCCATTTCATACATTCCGATTGTTTAGTTCTTGTTTTTTTATTAAGTTTCCAAGAGTTAGTTTTATTTAGTGTTCAAGTATTTTTTTCTAAAATTGTCGTTAAGTTTTCAATCATTTATTTTTAAACTCGTCTTTTTAGTTTAATCTTTTAAATCTCTAATTTTACTCTTCGACACTTACTTATTTGTCATTAGTTTAAAATAGATAAACAAACCAACACCTTTTTATTAACCAAGAACAAATCATTCCACTTAGAGTCGTGATCAATTCGAGGAGATACCGAGACTTAATTCTGAACCATGACAAATAACGTGTATCAACGAAGGACATCATAAACGTATGCTATTTGATAAAAATCTTATATTTGTTATAAGAGTATTTGTCGATTGCCTAACTAAAATCATATGGTTCATCACACTATCTATACTTAAACCTATAAACTCACCGACCTTTGTGTTGACGTTTTAGCAATGCTTTTCTCAGGTGTCAAGGCGGAGGAGTGACGTGGTTATCCTTGGAGATAATAATATATATTATCATGGTTATCTTTTGGAGACTTAATATAAATGTTGTGATATTTGGAAACTTTGATTTTTATCATCATGATGTACTAAACAATTCTCTTGGGATAAGTTATTTATGTTTATTAAATTTAAACGACTTTTAAATGGTCGTTCATTATATCTAGGTCTCTTGATTGTCATGATAGTCACATCCTCGTGTATTCACATACATTGGTAAATTGAGGGTGTGACACGTAGACGATACTATTTTGCACTTTTTACGGTTTTGTGATAATTAGACCTAGAATACCATAAATTTGTTAATCAAACACCAAAAACAATTAGTTGACTTGATTTTTATCGATCACTTAATTCATAAAGATATCGAGACAATAACGAACTACAAAAAGACATATATTACAAAAATCATATTGTTAGCCCTATATTTTATATAGTCGAACAAGAATGTAATAGGTCATCTTAGTCGTTATTGGTCTTGTATTGTAATAGGTTAGTGTGATACCTCGAACCCAATGTTATTTATTTTACCCTAATTTACGAATATTTTTGAAATTTTTAAGAAATTTCGTTTGTTATATATTTGACGGTTTAATTTGAAACCAATGATCGAGGCATTAATTTTTACGTTTGACGATTTAAGAAGTGCCGATAACGACTAGCATTTTGAGTCTATTTTCATAATCAAGAGTCAGATTTGTAAACGGGAATGCTTAAGAAGGTCAAAATGGTTTTTCAACGCGAAGGTACAAAACTGTCCGAAATTTTAAGTTTAGCAATGTCACGTGCAGTAGGTCTTAGGGGTGAGATCTTTTTATAAAAATTTAATATGGGCTTTATATAGGTTGTAAATGATTTTTACAAATTTTCTCATAAGTTTTGGTGATGTCTAAGTATAGAAAAACAGCCTGTACATTTGGTGTGTACCGGCAGAATTATAAAATGAGCAATAGTTTTAATAAAGTATAAAATGGACGTGTCTAGTAAATATTACTTGTTCGGATTTTTGGCGTGAGTTTATGTGGAATTTGAGTGACTTTAATTATTTATATACAGTACTTGATGGTACTTGATGTGGTTGATTCATTACGTGTTTATTCGTTAGGTGTTGTATATGATTTCCCGGGGCATCAACATCGTCGGTGATCGACTTCGTTTACGTCGTAGTTACTAATACTACCACTACTACCTAAGGGGAGTCTATAGCCTCCCTCTTTACTTATTTCAAATGTTTTTACCCGCGAGGGGGATACATGCTATTTAAATGAAAATGAACATAAGTCATGAATGATTGTTAGACCCGAATGTTGCCTTGAAATGTGTTGAGTACCTAGTTGAAAAAGTCCCTAAATTCGTGAACTATTAACTATTGTCTTGCCCTTGTGTGGGTTGGAAATAGCCGCTTATACAGTTGATAGTACTATGGTGTTGACGACCCTATCCGAGACGAGATCTAGTACGTTGAGTACCCTCTGTGGAGGGATAACTTGTGATAAGAAATAAGGTATATTTGCAACTGATGCCTTTAGAAGGGGCACTGGTTTCATCTTAATCATGCCGGTAAATGTGCGCGGGTGATTGAGTTAACGGATTAGTGTCACGAGCTTAAACACAATTATTAGCTATTGCTAAAGATAATATCCTTGAATAATAGATTGTGAGTACGACAATGCTATTGAATGGTCATGATTGGTTTTAATACTTATGTTCAACTTATGATTTGATAAACCTATAGATTCGCTCAACCATTGTGTTGAAGATTTTAAGCATGTGTTTCAGGTAATCAAGATTGATAGCAGCGGATCATGCATGGAGGGAGTTGGTGCTTTATTGGTCTAAAACTTATGGATTTCCTTCCCTTTTTATCAAATTAATTATTGTCATATTGTGGTAAAAGTTGTTATGTTTTGGTTGAGATCTTTGGGGACAAGTAACGCTACTCTGATGAAAACATCATTTTTGGGTTGGAAATGTTTTAGACAATGGTTGTAAATATTCTTTTTGCTTATTTTAAACGTCTCTTTTGAGGTCGTTATCTATGATTGTGTGTGATGTGCTATGAAATAACGCCCAAAGTGGTATTCCGCTGCGTGGTAATTTGGAGGGTGTTATAGATTGGTATTCAGAGCCACAAGTTATAGAGAACTAGGTCGATTTTTGAAAAACCTAAACTATAACTTTTGGTGTGTCATAAAAAGTTTTAAAGCACGTAAATTCTCCGCATGGCTCCGGTAAGATTTCTTTAGCATTGACTTATGATTTAGATGTATCCCTCAAATCTGATATGAGTTCCCCAGTATTTAGTAAGTATATACTATGATGATATATTGAGATATATCTTTGTGTACGTTTAGTGCTTATCATCGTAGTTTTGCCAGCAGTTGCGTGAATATCATATAGGTTGCATGTAATTGGCATACGGGTTACATTGCATGACATGGCAACACTGCGTTGTGATCCTATGTGTATGTGGGAATGATTGTATGTATAGGTATGTATATACTATGATATTTAAAGGCATTGCACGTGAATCAATGGTCCTTGCGTGATTATCGTACATTTTATAATGCGATTTTGTTCATAATTTGGCCTCACCGCCAATCATCGATCTTGATAATTAATTTATTGTTCGAATACCTGAGTGTGAACCTCTTTTGATACTCTAGATACGTGAATAATGCTTCGTAACATATTTTATATCGACTAGATTGATCCCGATTGTCGTTATCACACCGTGATGTGTCATTTTGGGACATCTTCTTTTTGGAACGTAAATTACTTACGTACTATTTTATTTCCCTTATTCCTATGGGTTTGATATATTAGTTCGCGTAACTATAACATAGCTTAAGTATAATCAACGATGCATATATCGTAGCGACGAATCATATGTGTATATTATAAAACGTGCGTGTTGCCATTTAATCGTTGTTTACCATTCTACTCGAAATTAAAGATGCGTTTTAAGGATAGATTAGCGTTGTGATCAAGCGTGATAGCTTGAAGTTTGGTTGTTTTGTGTTAACTTCATTTTCTACGGTTTTGAGACCCACCCGAAGCCAATATCAACACTTATAGCGTTGACATACGTGTTCTCGTTCCGTTTATTTCATTTTGTTTTGTTGTTTCATTATTTTGAATTTAATATTTTGCATGACGAGGTCTGACACTTGTGCCAGATAAATAAGCATTGAATTTTGTTAATTGAATGAGTTAAACATAAATCGTCTTACAAATTAAATGTATGGTGAATGAAATTTTTTGTTAAAAATGACCTATGATGTGTCTTGTAACAAGTAAAATTTGTATAGAGAATAAAAGGGACAAAGTGAAATTGTTTTTTTTTCTTTCCTTCAACTTGTTTGGTAAATCATAATAAGTAATTTATATTACTCGCAAAATCCTTGTTTTCATATATTAATAATTTGATACTAGAAGCTTGTGATGGATTTGTCAAGAATTTGTTTAATTTAATTAGAAATAGGAGTTATTAATAAAATTAACGATATGACTATTGAGTATATGTAGCTTTGGGCTTGGTATGAATTAATTTTTGGGTCAATATAGCAAACTTTTGGGCGTATTTTGTAATATAGAACATGAGTACAAAAAAAAAATTGGTCATGTGTTTTGGAGCTAGAGACTTTGTAAAACTGGTTTTAATTTTAAACATAAGGTCAAGTTATATTTACAAATGTATTGGTATAAACTAGAACTCGTAACTCCTTGTAGTGAAGAAAGATACATTTTAAGTGAGAAATTATAACGCTTGAAATGAATTATTAAATGTTGATGGAACGTTATTTTATTCTGCTGCGAGATGTGTTAATTTTAAAATCACTTGAAAATGGCTAAAGATTTAAAAATTCGAATTTTCTATATGTTAGAGTGATTGAAATAAACATTTTGATTATTTATTTTATTATTATTATTGTGATTCAACTCTCGACTTAAACTAGTAAGATATCTGACATTATGCCGTGTGAGAGCTCATTAGTGTGCGAGTCGAGTCGCGTGAATGTGATGTAAAAGATCAGTTTTAAGGAAAGACTTATGTACAATAAAAAGTCAAAGGTTGATTTTTAAGAGTTAATTGGACTAGTTTGAGTTATGTTGGATACTTGTATATACGTAATAAGACAAGTCGTAATAATAATAACGTAAAACTTTGAAAATTCTTACTATGTACGTTTTTGGTACTTAAGATATGAATATTAATGAGATTTTGACACAAGTATCAAGATTTTTAAACCTAATGATTTTACCAATTATAATAACCGAGTCACTGAATCCACTAATTTAGTAATTTCTTTGAGATGGTAACTTTCCAGAAATAAAAACTTTGTAAAGTTGAAAATGAGAGATATGAAGTCTTAAACGATGTAACATAAATTAAAAATATGCAAATGATCGCTTTACAATATACAAGGTAACATTAATTAGAATACGCAAGTGGATTACCCAACAAACGCATACTTGTATTATTTTCTTAAGACGTAATGTTTTGAGTCACGATGGTTCGATCATACAACATCACTTCTTCGATTTTGCGAGCCTATATCTAAACTTAGGTAGTCCTGTGATTTTTCGTTTTAATATTTTCCATGGTACGAGACCATTATTTATTTTTGAATTGCTACTTCGCTAGTACTTGATAATGAGGGTATGTCACCCGGTGTATTTTTGTCCTCTTCAAGGACCCCGTAACGTTTCTCCTTTCGGTTATTGGAACCTAAAATTTGGTTGAATGTGTGTGTAACTCGAGACGATGGGAATTATGATCCTTGTCCTATTCTTGGCGCTCGTGATGATGTTCGATGTTTACTCCATGTATTTATAGGTCGCTGTTGTTATTCTGAAACTCTTGTCATATATTCGAAGTATTTCCATTTATAACATAGTTAACATCAGTTGGCAAATATATTGCTCGTTCGTCTCATTCGAACTCATTGATCTTTCATTTTATTACTTGTTGTGCTTGCAATGATCTTTAGTATGGAACCACCTTACCGATTAATTTGTTAACAATTTATTTTGAAAATATATATGAGTATGTGAAATGTTTCGTTGAACCAAATGCAAATGGTGTCGATTTATTTGTTTATTTATTTTTCTCACAAAAAGGCAAAGCAAAAGTATGTTTCCAAAGTAGATGAAAAAAAAATGTTTGATGTGTTCCTTGAAACGATGGTAACAATATTTTCCCATTTCAAATTCCATTTCAAATGATTTTTATTATTTGGAATATTATGCCGAAAACTTTTATAGTCATATTTGGTGTGTAATAATAATGTTTGTGTCGTCACTCGGTCCTCAATTATGCACAGCATAGCTAACTATGCATAATTCGGGAAGAGCCTTGTTTTGTTGGTTGTCGTTGCTTGGTCCTCAAGTATGCATGATCTAGCTAATTATGCATAGTTTAGGAAGGGTAATGTCGTTTCAAATCAATCGGTCATAGTTAAACTAGTTGTGTTTTGGTTAATGTTTGGATGAGAATGCTTTTAAAAATGGTGGATCCTTATGCAAGTAATCGTATTCTCTTTGATTCCTAAAGGATTTTTTTTTATTTTTTTGTGTTTCTTTGAAACCTTTTCTTTCGTTTGGCATTGACTTAGTAAGTCACCGTGACCGAGTAACTATGGAAAATGTTTTTATGTGTTGGAAGAAACGTGTGAATTCCATCGGAATCACTAGGATGTTGATGAAATACCAAAGGAGCTCATGCCGACACTGAGAAGAAATTTTAACAAAAATAGTAGACTCCCAAAGTGGAGGAGAGCCGAGTTCGAATAACTCTGAGGGAAATGACGAAGACTTCTCCTACATCAAATATATCGTAGATTATTTATTTTCTTCTCTTGTTCTTTTGTTATGTCAAACGACACGCGATAAACTGTTGAAGTTTACCAACTGTGCATCGGTAGTTGGAAGACAATTCCATTTGTCGTCTTCTTTTATTCAAGTGAGGAATCCTCTTTGCTTGACTCGATTTTCTTTTATCGTCGATGGTTAAACGACAGATAGCCATAGTTGATGTTTATGTGCTAAACCTTTGCTTGATATGTGTTTATGTTATGAGTGATTTAGTCAAATGATTGTACATTATGCGAGCTCAAGGCTGCTGTATGAATTGACGTATGATTGTGGATCTGTGTCCCATGCAATACCTTTCGGACTGTGAACGGTGATGCTTATTGGGATTTTTACCACGTGTGGGACGAAAGTGAGATGGTGTTCTTGTTATATCTTTTGGGTATGGATCGTTGTGTGAGCACCCTACGATGAGATATGTATGTATTTCCTTTCTGTATGGATATGCATCAATTGCTAGCAAGCTCGTGAACCTTCTTTAACTTGCAAATTTCTTTTGACTGGACTCATCCGAAATCCCGTCAAATATTCTTATTTTATCATGGCTTGGATGATTAGCAAGCATGAGTTAACTTGATTGAACTTATTCACTTGGCATGGTTTGGCTATTTTGCATACATGTCGTAATGTGGGTGTATGTGCTTCATAATGGCTTTTGTATTTGATTGGATTGTGATGTCTTCGAGAGAGTTATGTATACGTCGAATGATTTTTTTGTATCGATGAATTCGTTTTTGACGAAATAGGGTTGTATGTACGTGATATTGCAATAAGGTTATTTTGTACGACTAGTATTGATTACTTCGTCTTGTATATTTTGAACGTTTTCGATGGGGCTATGTGCGACCCGTGCGATTTTCTTTGTGAGTAATTATTTTTATGAGATCGATGAACCAAGTGAAAGGACGATTCGAACATTGTAAGACATGCTCCGAGCGTGTGTGGTTGATTTTGGTAGTTGTTGAGATCAACACTTGCCGTTGGTAGTATCTTTGTACAACGACACTTACCATGATAGCATTGAAGCTGCATCATTTGAAGAATTATGTTGATGAAAATGTAGATCGGTAGTTGGATAGAATGAAGTAGGGAAAAGTCAATTGAATGGACTTAAAATGATTCGAGAGACTACGAAAAGATTGTGCAGATTAAGAATCACTTGTTAACCACGAGAAGCTATTAGAAGAGCTATGTTGATAACCGTATGAAGAATTTGGGAAATTGAAGTGGAGATCATGGATCGAGATGTTAAGAGATTGAAGCAAAGTAGAATACTCATTGTGAAGGTATGATGGAACCCGAGACGTGGACCGGAGTTCACGTAGTAACGTGAAGACTTCTTGAGAAAGAAGTACCCTTATCTTTCTAGTAGTACGAAATGCGAATATAAGAAGCGGAGAGCGCCGGGACGTCGCTCCCTTAAGGAGGGGAGGATGTGATACCCCGAACCCAACGTCATTTATTTTACCCTAATTTATGAATATTTTTGAAATTTTTAAGAAATTTCGTTTATTATATATTTGACGGTTTAATTTGAAACCAATGACCGAGGCCTTAATTTATACGTTTGACGATTTAAGAAGTGCCGATAACGACTACGATACCAACTGATGCCCAAAATTTACCTTTTATTATCGATTGATCGATATTTGAGATTTTCGAAGTTTTATTTACGTTTTAAGTCGAGTCGGAACCATATGAATATTCGTTTTGTGTGCGTTTTAACCTTTGGAAAGTAATTTTTACGAACCCCGACTCCCGTAAAACTTCAAAACCGACTACTAGGACGGTTCCCGCTCTTTGAAATGTTCGTTTATTCCTAAGGCCAAAAGATAGCCATCTTATCGAAACTAACCCTCCTAAATTTTTACAAAAGGGAAATTCCACACACACACCACTCATTTTTCATTTCAAAAACACACACTCTCTCTTTTTCTCTCTATTACCGCTGGCCACACCACCACACACCCACCACCACCACCATTTTTCTTGGGTTTTTGGAGAATCCAATCAAAGACCAATCTTCCATTTTACCTTGTAAGTAAATCCCACCAACAATAACACACATGCAACATCTTTAATTTTCGAAAAATTTATGATTTTTATAAAGTGGGTTTTGATCTAATTAAACTATATACAAGTTTAATTTATGTGTTAATGATGATAAATTATCAATAAAACGAGATATGGGCTATTTTTATTGGGTGTTTTTGCTACACCAAACCCACGGCCAAAGGGGGTTTGGTTGTGGTTTGATGATTTTGATTCAGTTAGTTAATGGGTTATGTTTATGTTCATGTTTTCTTCATTTCTTAACTGGATTTGATTGCATGTTGATTTTGTGAAATGGATTTTGATTAAGTTTGTTCATACAAGTAATTAGGTGATATAGGATTGGCTTAGGATGTTTGGTTGACGTTATAATAGGTCTAGGAGGCGATGAAATTGATTGGAAAGGTGATTTGTGATGATTTTAAAGAAGTGATTTTAGATTAGAAACTTTAGGGGTATTTTTCGTGGTTTTAAGTCTAAGTCCGGGTCTAATAAGTGTGAAAACACTTATCCTTTTACCACTTAATTATAATAATAACCAAGCCAAAACGTGTATTTTATGTCGTAAATGTCGGAATTATGCGTGGTTTGTGTTTTTGTTGTGATTTAGGACCAAAATGTGAAAATTGAAGAAAACACGGGCTTTCACGGGCTTTTATCGAAGAAAAAGACAAAAGACGAACTCAAAAGATCAAGAGTGCAAAAAGAACGGAAGTCTGAGACCTATTCTGAAGATTTATCGAAGAAAAAGTCTAAAGACGGAAGTTTAATGAAGTCAAAGAACCAAGTCTAATTAAAGAAGAAAATTATAAGACGAGTTCAATTTATATCGACAAATCCCGAGACGACGTCGAGAAAGACAAAGAATATAAATCGAGTCGAGACAAGAAGAAAGAATGAAGAAAGCATCAACACTTTACTCCTCCTATAAATACCCTCCTAATGTGTCATTAGGAGGTGTTTAGTCATTTTAGGAGTAGATAGATTAGTTTTAGGAGTAGGAGTAGGTGTAATCTAAATTTCCAAGCTTTTTCATTAATCTTGTAATTTGAATCTTTAATCATCTTAATTTCAAGCTTTTTCAATTAATCATTCTCATCCTACATTTCTTAATCTTTTTTAATCTTGTTTAATTTTGATAATCATGTAGTTTTGTTAATCATGTTCTTGTTTGATTGATGTTTTTGATTGATTGTGCTTATTAGTTTTTGTGTGTTTGATTTTTTATAGCTTATAGTGTTTTAGTGCTTATTGTGTTAATTTTCTTATTTTTAATTAAGTGCTTATTAGTTACTATTTATAAAAAGTTGTTTTTAAATATTTTTATTAATTAGTATTTTCAAAAGTTTTTAAATTGAGGCTTATTTAGTTTTTCTTAAAATTATTTTGGTTAAAGTTTTGGTTAAGTGCTTATTAGATTTTAGCTTATTTTTCACTTTGCTTAATTTTGTTCTTATCCGGGTTTTCTTAAAACCCTCTTTCCCCGGATAAGGAATTTTAGTCTTCTCGGATAAGCACCTTTATTAGACATTCCGGATAAGCCATTTTTCTAATATTCCGGATAAGCCGCAAACAATTATTCCGGATAAGTAAAAAGTACATTTCCCGGATAAGATGAACAAAACTATATTCCGTATAAGCAAGTAAAATCTCATTCCGTATAAGACAAATAAAAAATTCCAGATAAGAAAACATAAACTCATTATTCTGTATAACAATAATAACTTTGACATGCTAGCTTGGATGTTAGCCTACACTTTCCCGCCAAATTCAGCAGGTAGCCTGCCTGCTTGAGCAGGGTGCCTGCCTGCTTGTTTATTAATTAATTTTGTTCCGTAATTGTTTAGTTTAATCTGAAAGTTGTTCTGATTTTAATTCTGATACTCACGTATTTTTAGTTGAATTTTTCGTCAATTTTTAGCATTAGTATTTTTTCGAAAAATTTAAGTTTTATCTTTTATTTAGTACCCGCTTTAGCTTTTGTCTCGTTTAGCATTAAAGTACCCTCTTAGTTTTATTTCCTTCTTTTTCATTAAGTAACTTTGTTTTCGAGTCGAATGTTAATTTCTTCGTTTAGATTTATTTTTATTAATTGTTTTATTTTAATTTACGTTTTATCGTTTGTTTTGCTTCTTTATTATTAGTTAATTGTTTTTGGCTTATTTTTATTACTTTTCGCATTTACCTTTCGAATAGAAATAGATAACCAAACTTCTTTTTTCTTAAACAAAAACGACTGAGTCACACTTTTAACCGGTAATCAATTCGATTAGACACCGAGAAAACGAACTTTTAACCTAGCAAAATCCTACAAATCAAATGGCGCCGCTGCCGGCTCTTTTCGTGAAGATTAACGGTTTTTTGTGAGAGACGCGTTAGATTTTGGGATCCGTTCACTCGTGAACGTTATATTTCGTGTCAAAAATTTTCAAAAATCCCTAAAAATAAAAAAATTTCAAAAATCCAAAAACATTTGAAAATTTATAAAAAGCATTTCTTTTTTGAAAGTTTTGCACCAAAAATATTCTTCTTGCTTATCTATTATGTTTAATGGATTCGTTTGTTGATTGTGTAGGGTGTGGAAGACCATCTTCTGGTACTCAATCCTGTCAATGTTGTGCATGCGAACGGTGTGAAATGGATATCCCTAATTACGAACTTGGCTATTGTCTATCGTGCAATTCGATCAATTCATACTTCAATTCATTCTTCCCTTCTAATGACACTATTTCACCCTCTCCCATATATGACGATCCATATCCACAAAATGCACCGAGTTGTCCTCAATACCCGTATTGCAACAATTGTGGGGGCCTTCACGATACCTTTTCTTGTCAGCCGATAAATTATTATGAGCCAAATCTGTGTTCTGATTCTTTTCAACCGATGATCTATGATGGACCACATCCGTGCTATAATTCTGGTTTTCATAATTTTGAGCCCCCACCATACACCTCGATCATCAACCTTCTGTTGGAATGAGTGAAGAAGAACGAGCCATTTTTTTGAATACACTTCAATACGTTGAACTAGAATTAGATAGCATACGCGAAGCAAGGGCGGAGCAACGACGACAAGAGCAAGTATCTAATCTTAGTGCTTATACTCATCCTCTTGTGCGTCCATACTACTATTATGATGATGAAGAGGATGATATCTATGATCTCAACCCTTCTTCTGAGATTACTACTCCTAATCTTGATATCCCAAATGCGTCTAAGGATTGTGATTCATCGAGTGAGATTAGTGAATTTGGTCTCGACAACTTATTTGAGGATTTTTGTGACGTCCCTACTTTTGTTGAGCTTACGGACGAGGTCGCTCGTAATGATGATGATTTTTCTCCATGCTATGAGAATTTCACCTTTGAAATTTCTCAATCTCCTCCGGGAGATGAGGGCGATCTTGATTTATTCTCTCCGACCTACGAGAAGTTCACCACTGAACATGGTCTTGTAGATGAGGTGGAAGACGTTATTCTTCGCGACAAATTAATGAAAGTTCATCTTCTTATTGCTAAAATTGAAGCGTAGAATTCTGCTCCTATTTCTGAGTTTTTACCTCCGTCTATTACTTCAGTTGAGAATAATGATACAACTATGGATGAAATCGGCATTCTCTCAATACTTGCGGGTATTGATGATGATGACACGGAGGGGGATATTCTTTTTGATAATTTGTTTCATGAATATATTGTCCCAAGTCCCCCTCCCGAGCACCTTTTATCCCAACCTTTCGAAATCATTACCGAGGATGAATGCTTTGACCTGGGGGGTGACATTGACCATTTCATGTTTGACACCTTTACGGCTTTGCCGCTCAGTGATAATCATATGTCTTTTGGGGATGACATTTTGATTCCTTTACCCACCCCACCTCCCGTGGATCATGATTTCACATACTTTTCGTATGTTGAAAGGAATTTTCTACCCGTTAAGACTTATCCTTCGGCCTCTCCTTTATTAATGTCCTCCGGGAACGAGGACAAGGTCTTTGATCCTGGTATTACATTCGAGGCTTCCTCATGGACCATTTAATTCGGGGAAGAGTTAGGCTCGTGACTCGGTTAACAAAAACAAGCGCTTCTCGGGAGGCAACCCGATTATCTCTCTATCTTTATCTATTTTTATAATAAGTGTAGGGGGAGACCCTAGTATGTGTTTGTTATTTTCTTTCTTATTAGGGATTCGAGCTTTCAAAGATCCATTCTTGATGACTTTTGACGAACCGTGATCCCGTGTACCCGTCTTCCCTGTTTAATCCTTAACTCTTTTGATTAACTATTTTATATTCTTTAATATTAAAATAGGAATCACTTTAGTTGTCTCTTCCTTAGCAAGATTTAAACAACGTGCACTATGTCCTAAGTGTAGGGGAGGTTACTTCCACATGCTTAAACATTGAGGACAATGTTTATATTAAGTGTGGGGGGACTCTATCGAAGTTAAGTGGGCTTTTCCTTGTATTTGTCCTCATTTTAACCGAAAAATTGATTTTTCGACATTTTTCAAAATTTTTGATCTATTTTGGCCTAGTAGTTTTACCTTTCTTATAGTTATTTTCTTTCTTTATTAGAATAGAAGTTTAATAAAGTGGTTTTAATTTTTCAAACGTCATGAATCTTTTGACTCAACCCGAGTTTACTTATCTATGTTTACTCTAGCTAGTATCCTTAACGTGTTTAAGTCAAGTTTTTCTAGGCTTTTCTATAGGTAACTTTAAAACGCAAAAGTCTTAACTCTTACGGATTAAGAACAAGAACTTTTCGCAAGTTCCTATAATTGACCCTAGAGAGTCGTTTATCAAGGGAACTTTAAAATGCGAATTCTAAACTTGAAAAAGTCTAAGAATTTGCATGATCCTATAGATGACTTGAAAACCCAAAACATTGATTTAATTGGCTAAACATTCACGAGTCTCATTCCTTGAGATTTTAAATTGTGGAGAACGAGAGATGACAGAGTCAATTATAAGTTTGGTATTCTTTCATGAATTTATGTGAGTTAATTATGAGCTTTCTCTCCCATCGCTTGTTTATAAATTTAATTGCAATAAGTAACGTTGTACGATTTGAAAAGTCACTTAGCTTCTAGCCCAAGATCGTTTAAAAGTTGCTCGGTATTAATTAGAGTTCATTGAAGCGGGATGCGAAGATTGGTGAGTCCGAAAAGGTCCTAATAAGACATGAGGGCTACATTTTGTTGCTAAAGATCCAAAGTGATGTGAAGAATCATCTATCAAAAATCAATATGAAGGATCGAGACACACGACGAAAAGCAAATGCTCCTCAAAAGATCATGGAGAAATCTATCCAAAAAGACCCTAGCAAGGTATAAGGATTAATAGATCCAAGTCCTAAAAGGAGGCGGATCGTTGTATATCAAAATCCCAAATAAAGATTGGAGAAAAATGAAGAAGTCGTGGTCCAAATATGAAGAATCTCTCAAAAAGTTCAAGTGAAGAAATTCCTATTATAAGAGAAGACCATTATTTCAAGAACGTCTCTCAAGATTTGAAGTATGAAGTCACTGCCAAATATCGGTGCGAGAAATGTCTCAAATCGTGAAGCGAGTTATGACAAGATATGAACTTTATGAGGTCCCGAGAAGCAGTTTTAAAAGATTTTGTCCTTTAGCTAACTATTGATTAAATCATCCTACTTTATTTTCAGCCTAGATAACTATCGAAATAAGTCAACAATGCATCCTCGTGATCATTCAAGACAATAATAAAATATAAGAGATACACCTAGGAATAAGGGAGTCTAAGTGAATAATTGGGCCACATGAATTTGTGTTAGTTTGCTAACTTATAATAACAATGATCTCGTTTATAAGCTTGGTGTGGGGAACGTGAAACTTGAGGATGATAAATATTCATGACAACCAAAACCCCAATGTAAGTATTTGATTTCTTTACTTGTTTTGTATATATTTCTATCTTTTTAGGTTCCTTAATGTTTAGTATTTAATAAAGGCCAAGGTGGGTTAATTATGATGAAACATGTAAAACTTGCTTTGTAATTAATGCATTAAATGAGGGCATTGCAATGGTCAAGTGTACGGGATTTAATAAGTGTGAAAACACTTATCCTTTTACCACTTAATTATAATAATAACCAAGCCAAAACGTGTATTTTATGTCGTAAATGTCAGAATTATGTGTGGTTTGTATTTTTTTGTGATTTAGGACCAAAATGTGAAAAGGGAAAAAAACACGGGCTTTCACGGGCTTTTATCAAAGAAAAAGACAAAAGACGAAGTCAAAAGATCAAGAGTGCAAAAAGAACGGAAGTCCAAGACCCATTCTGAAGATTTATCGAAGAAAAAGTCTAAAGACGGAAGTTTAATGAAGTCGAAGAACCAAGTCTAATTAAAGAAGAAAATTATAAGACGAGTTCAATTTATATCGACAAATCCCGAGACGACGTCGAGAAAGACAAAGAATTTAAATCGAGTCGAGACAAGTAGAAAGAATGAAGAAAGCATCAACATTTTACTCCTCCTATAAATACCCTCCTAATGTGTCATTAGGAGGTGGTTAGTCATTTTAGGAGTAGATAGATTAGTTTTAGGAGTAGGAGTAGGTGTAATCTAAATTTCCAAGCTTTTTCATTAATCTTGTAATATGAATCTTTAATCATCTTAATTTCAAGCTTTTTTAATTAATCATTCTCATCCTACCTTTCTTAATCTTTTTTAATCTTTTTAATCTTGTTTAATTTTGATAATCATGTAGTTTTGTTAATCATGTTCTTGTTTGATTGATGTTTTTGATTGATTGTGCTTATTGGTTTTTATGTGTTTGAATTTTTATAGCTTATAGTGTTTTAGTGCTTATTGTTTTAATTTTCTTATTTTTAATTAAGTGCTTATTAGTTAATATTTATAAAAAGTTTTTTTTTATATATTTTTATTAATTAGTATTTTCAAAAGTTTTTAAATTAAGGCTTATTTAGTTTTTCTTAAAATTATTTTGGTTAAAGTTTTGGTTAAGTGCTTATTAGATTTTAGCTTATTTTTCACTTTGCTTAATTTTGTTCTTATCCGGGTTTTCTTAAAACCCTCTTTCCCCGGATAAGGAATTTTAGTCTTCCCGGATAAGCACCTTTATTAGACATTCCGGATAAGCCATTTTTCTAATATTCCGGATAAGCCGCAAACAATTATTCCGGGTAAGTAAAAAGTACATTTCTCGGATAAGATGAACAAAACTATATTCCGTATAAGCAAGTAAAATCTCATTTCGTATAAGACAAATAAAAAATTCCGGATAAGAAAACATAAACTCATTATTCCGTATAACAATAATAACTTTGACATGCTAGCTTGGATGCTAGCCTACACTTTCCCGCCAAATTCAGCAGGTAGCCTGCCTGCTTGAGCAGGGTGCCTGCCTGCTTGTTTATTAATTAATTTTGTTCCGTAATTGTTTAGTTTAATCTGAAAGTTTTTCCGATTTTAATTTTGATAGTCACGTATTTTTAGTTGAATTTTTCGTCAATTTTTAGTATCAGTATTCTTTCGAAAAATTTAAGTTTTATCTTTTATTTAGTACCCGCTTTAGCTTTTGTCTCGTTTAGCTTTAAAGTACCCTCTTAGTTTTATTTCCTCCTTTTTCATTAAGTAAACTTTATTTTCGAGTCGAAAGTTAATTTCTTCGTTTAGATTTATTTTTATTAATTGTTTTATTTTAATTTACGTTTTATCTTTTGTTTCGCTCCTTTATTATTAGTTACTCCCTCCGTCCCATATTAACAGTCCACCTTACTATTTTTGGACGTCCCATATTAATAGTCCAGTCCAAAAATAGATAAGAAATATGGATTAAGTTTACAATATTACCCTCACTTGAAGATATAATTACAAATAATAAAGAAGTTGTAAATTAAATGGTTAAGGGTAAAATTGTCATTGTGTAAAAAGTAAGAGAGAGAAGCCTGAAAAAGTGATGTTTTTATTAATCTGCGTGTTTTTTGTCGGTGGACTATTATTATGGGACGGAGGGAGTAATTGTTTTTGGATTATTTTGATTACTTTTCGTATTTACCTTTCAAATAGAAATAGATAACCAAACTTCCTTTTTCTTAACCAAAAACGACTGAGTCACACTTTTAACCGGTAATCAATTCGATTAGACACCGAGAAAATGAACTTTTAACCTATCAAAATCCTAGAAATCAGGGTCCATATTATAGGATGTAGTTGTAGATCTTCTTTCTAGCTTCGATTTGGTATAAGGAAGAGCTTTTAACTCCAAACGAGTCAAAAGTTACGCTAGTTTGAATTTTCGTGTACCGGGAGATGAAAGTCGAATTAATCCGAAATTGTGTTCGATTTTGGGTCAAATCTCGGGGACAATAAGTTGAGTTTTAAAAATGATTAGAGGCTGTTCTCAGGCTATATACTTAGAATTTTGAGTCTATTTTCATAATCAAGAGTCGGATTTGTAAACGAAATGCTTAATAAGGTCAAAATGGTTTTACAACGCGAAGGTACAAAACTGTCCGAAATTTTGAGTTTAGCAATGTCACGTGCAGTAGGTCTTAGGGGTGAGATATTTTTATAAAAAATTAATATGGGCTTTATACAGGTTGTAAATGATTTTTACAAATTTTCTCATAATTTTTTGTGATGTCTATAGGAAAACAGCCCGTACATTTGGTGTGTACCGGCAGAATTATAAAAAGAGCAATAATTTTAATAAAGTATAAAAATGTACGTGTCTAGTAAATATCACTTGTTCGGATTTTTGGCGTGAGTTTATGTGGACTTTGAGTGACTTTAATTATTTAAATACAGTACTTGATGGCACTTGACGTAGTTGATTCATTACGTGTTTATTCGTTAGGTGTTGTATTTGATTTCCCGGAGCATCCACATCGTCGGTGATCGACTTCGTTTACGTCGTTGTTACTAATACTACCACTACTACCTAAGGTGAGTCTATGGCCTCGCTCTTTACTTATTTCAAATGTTTTTACCCGCGAGGGGGATACATGCTATTTAAATTAAAATGAACATAAGTCATGAATGATTGTTGGACCCGAATGTTGCCTTGAATTGTGTTGAGTACCTAGTTGCAAAAGTCCCTAAATTCGTGAACTATTAACTATTTTCTTGCCCTTGTGTGGGTTGGAAATAGCCGCTTATACAATTGATAGTACTATGAGGTTGACGACCCTATCCGAGACGAGAGCTAGTACGTTGAGTACCCTCTGCGGATGGATAACTTGTGATAAAGAAAAAGGTATAATTACAACTGATGCCTTTAGAAGGGGCATTGGTTTCATCTTAATCATGCCGGTAAATGAACGCGGGTGATTGAGTTAATGGATTAGTGTCACGAGCTTAAACACAATTATTAGCTATTGCTAAAGATAATATCCTTGAATAATAGATTGTGAGTACGACAATGCTATTGAATGGTCATGATTGGTTTTAATACTTATGTTCAACTTATGGTTTGATAAACCTATAGATTCGCTCAACCGTTGTGTTGACGATTTTAAGCATGTGTTTCAGGTGATCAAGATTGATAGCAGCGGAGCATGCATGGAGGGGGTTGGTGCTCTATTGGTCTAAAACTTATGGATTTCCTTCCCTTTTTATCAAACTAATTATTGTCATATTGTGGTAAAAGTTGTTATGTTTTGGTTGAGATCTTTGGGGACAAGTAACGCTACTCTGATGAAAACATCATTTTTAGGTTGGAAATGTTTTAGACAATGGTTGTAAATATTCTTTTTGCTTATTTTAAACATCTCTTTTGAGGTCGTTATCTATGATTGTGTGTAATGTGCTATGAAATAACGCCCAAAGTGGTATTCCGCTACGTGGTAATTTGGAGGGTGTTATAGTTAGTCGGGTTAACCGGGCTTGGTATTTAAGCTAATATTGTATAAGTTAGGGGCGTAAGCCCAAGCAAAGCCAAGCCCGGCCCATGAACAAGCTCACTAAAGCCTTAATGGCTTGGGGTATATATACCCTCTTCCATGTGTGGAAGAGGGTGTTGATTTATAATTACTTTCTCTCTCTAGTTATGATTTAACCATCCAATTCTCTCTACTTTCTCTCTCTACCTTCATCTATTTCTCTCTAAATATAATCTATATTGTGTGTTATGGATTGAAGTGGTAATAATCTTTGGTATCAAGAGCCTCTAGTGGATAGGTGATTGAAGATCCGTGGTTTGTGTTCTTATTGATTTTTGTGAGGTATTTGATCCATAATCCTTGATCCAAATTTTTTTTCGTGTTTTTTATGGTTTAATCTTGATACAAATCTTCTACTTAGTTGTGGTAGAGATTTGGTATTGTTACTTTGGCTAAAAACACAAAAATTTTGGGTATTTGGCTCAATTTTTTGCTTAAAATCACGTTTTGTGAGTGTTTTGTCCGAGAATAAAGCTTCCGGGAGTCTACTGTGTACAATATTCGGAAGAGGGGTTTGCAAATTCTCTGAAAGTTGATTATTTGGTTTATTACGAAAGTAATTTTCTTCCGAAAGTTCCTCCGAAAGTTAATAGTTCTGAAAGTTCATAGTTCCGAAAGTCCAATAGTTTCGAAAGTTCATAGTTCCGAAAGTTCATAATTCTGAAAGTCCAATTGTTCCGAAAGTTCAAAGTTCCGAAGGTTCTTCTGAAAGCTGGTCTTACGAAAGTTGTTCCTCCGAAAGGATTTTCTACGAAATGATTTTCTACGAACGGATTTTCTACGAAAGGATTTTCTACGAGAGGTTTTTCTACGAAAGGTTTTTCTACGAAAGATTGTTTCTTCGAAAGGATTTTCTACGAAAGTTGCTTCTACGAAAGTTTCTTCTGCGAAAGTTGCTTCTGCGAAAGTTTCTTCTGCGAAAGTTGCTTCTGCGAAAGTTGTTTCTGCGAAAGTTGCTTCTGCGAAAGTTTCTTCTACGAAAGCTGATTATGCAAAAGTTTCTTCTGCGAAAGTTTCTTCTGCGAAAGCTGTTTCTGCGAAAGTTGTTTCTGCGAAAGTTGTGTTCTACGAAAGTTGAGTTCTACGAAAGTTGAGTTCTGCGAAAGTTGCTTGTTTTGCGAAAGTTTATTTTTCCTCCGAAAGTTACATTTTCATCCGAAAGTGGATTTACTCCGAAACTCAGTTTATCAGAAAGTGAAAGATTGTGAGAATTATTCAGAATGCATAAACTTTTCCTTGAGAATAATTTCGAATCGTGTGCTGTTTTGGTCTTGGAGAATTTTTGGTTTCTTGAGAAGACATTTTTAGGGGATGTTAACATTTTTCTTCGACAAAAAAAATCACAACACAACCACTAAGATCCTAATCCTTTCACACATATTTACAATGTCTAACAACAACATCAGCAATGCGACTGCCAATCAAATTCGTTTGGAACAAGGTGGCAACGGTAATCCACCTGTGCTCACTGTCGGTTGCTACGTTCAATGGAGATCTCGTTTTCTCAGATTACTCGACGGAAAAGAGAACCGAACTGCTCTTCGTCACTGCCTTGAGAATCCACCACCAGTTTTTGAATTCAGACCCATTACCACACAAGCAGAGGATGGTACTTCATCAACAATACGAGCTATGGAGAATTTCGATACATGTCCTGCTGAGAAAAAGAAACTCCTCCAAGCTGAAGTTGATGTTGTTAACTACATCCTCACTGGGATTGAAAACGATATCTATTCCACGGTTGATGCATGTCCTAATGCTTTGGAAATGTGGAATGAAATTCATCGATTGAAGCAAGGTGAGTCAATCAATGTTCAAGATCTCGAGACTAATCTACTTTGGGAGTTTGGAAAATTCACATCTGAAGATGGTGAATCCATTAACTCATATTACTCGAGATTCTACAAAATGATGAATGAGATTGTCAGAAATCAGTGCACCATCTCCATTCATCATGCCAATGTTTAGTTTCTACTTCAACTCAAACCAAAATGGAAAAGAGTTGTGACTTTGGTTAAACAAAGGGAAGATATCAAGACTATCTCTTATCACAAACTTTATGATATCTTGAAACAACATCAAAATGAAGTGAATGAATTAAGGACTGAAAAAGCAAAACGGTCTGCTAATTCTATTGCTTTTGTGGCTGCTACTTCAACAAAACCCGTTCCCCGTCAACAACCACCTAATCATTCCTCAAAGTCATCAAGCTCATCCACCAAACCTCTAGCTACTACTAAAAACAAATCAAAAGCAATTGTCCCCACTCCACCTCCAAATTATGACACCGAGTCAGATGGAGACAATGATGATAAACAAACTTCAAGGGACAAGAAGATTGAAGAACTCATGTCTTTACTCACCACAACTTATAAGAAGATCTACAAACCTACCAACAACAACCTCATATCATCATCCAATGCTCGATATAAGGAAGTTGATCATGCACCAAGGTAAGATCGTGATGCTAGGTATGATAATCAGAGGATGCCTAATCAAGTTGGGGCTAGAGATACTATAGGCACTCCGGTTGTGCAGAAGACTGGGATTCAATGCTTCGATTGAAAGGGTTTGGGCACATGGCTAGGGAATGCGAGAAGTCAAAACGGGTTAAGGATTCTTGATATCACAAGGAAAAGATGTTGCTGTGTAAGAAAGAAGAAGCATGAATTCCACTTACAGCAGATGAAGTTGACTAGCGTGATGACACTGATGATGAAGCCGGTGATCAAGAGTTGGAGGAACATTATGTGTACATGGCAAAGATTCAAGAAGTGATTCTAAAGACTGCTGATACTTCTAGACCTATCTTTGATACTGAGCCAATTGAAAAGGTACCATATTATGATAACTATGATGTGTTTGCTAATGAACGACGGTACCTTGAGCAACCCGAAAGCATCAATGACAAATATGTAGTAGACACGGAGGATAGCAATATCTCTACGGATTCACAGCATATGTGTAATGATGACGGTAATGCTGCTCAGGATACTGACTCGGATGAGGACCGTGATTTGCTTGCGTCTATTATTGATTTTTTAAAACATGAAATTGAGGAATGCAAAGAAGCTAATAAACGTTTGAAGAAAGCAAACACATCCTTAGCCGAGGAGATAGACAGGCTTAAAGAGTGTGATTATGTAAAAGAAGTTGATCGACGAGTTGCAATAGTTAATGGTTTGGTATATGAACGTAAGGTGCTCAACGAACAATATTGTTCTGAAGTAACACACGAAATTCATATGTCAGAACAAAAGATATCAAAACTTGAAGAACAACTGCTGCTACATAAACTCCAGATTACTGAGTTAGAGTCGGTTAACAAAGAACAAACTGAGCTTTATAAAATCGTGAAGAAAAGGATATTGAAAAATTCTTGCTTTGGAAAAGAGAGTCGAAACGTTAAACAACATTGTTTACAAAAAGGGTCAGTCTATTCAAACCATGAATATGCTTAATAGAAATATGAAAACGAGTTTTGTCAAGCCTGAATATCTCAAGAAAGTTCAAAGTACCAAGCCTGCTATTTATGATATCGGTTGTTATGTTGATAATCTTGCTCTTATGCTTTCCTCTGACTGCGACGAAATCATTAGTCATCAAAAAGAAAGTCGATCGAACTTAAGTGATTTAATAAACCTTTCTGATTCTGATCATTATATTAAGTTTGTTCCTCAAAAAGAACTTTCCAAAGAACAAAAGATGTATAATAGTGTTCCACCACCAAGTGATGAACCCCAAAAGAAAGTTTCTTTAAAAAGGAGTTTCAAAAAGCAATCAATTTTGTTAGAAAAACAAATTTCGGATGAAAAACAAAAATGGGATGAGAAAAGTAAAAGTGTTCAGCAATTTGAGTTTATAAAACAAGGGGTTTTAAATTTGTACAAAGGTGTCGTCGATTATGAAAAGGTTTCTAGAGATACCGTTTGGAATATTAAACCAAACCCACAAGTAGAAGTCGTCATTCAACAGTGTATTGTTCCAACCATCGATGATCTTTCAAATAATGTGGAAATGTTGTATAACGCTCTCACTGAGGAAATGACAACTGATTTACGATATGTTAAATCTCTTGAAGATGAAGTTTATTTTCTTCAGATTAAATTAAAGACACAAGAACACCAACTTTCTAACGAAATTGATCGACTTTCTAAGGAATACTTTTATGCTGACCATATGAATGCTATACTTGGTGTGTATACCGATCTTGATCAATATTGTCATGTACATTGTCTAGCGTCAGAAACGGACGAGATATGTCGCAATCTTGAAGTAGAGCTTTCGAAACAAATTCAATCATATAAGAAACTTTCGAAAAGTATTCCCAACTTGAGAAACACTCCATTTCTCTTGAACTTGCTTTACAAAAAGGTGAAAAATCTCATAATCATAAAAAGTGTCAAGAAATGGCAGCTTCTTTGGTTCGACAAGTAAATGAAAAAGGTTTCGAAATAAATTATTTGAAAGCTCAACTACAAGAAAGGGACATAGCCATCAGTAAGCTACAAAAACTCATTGAGAAAATGAAAGGAAAGTCTGAATTGGGTAAACCATCTACCGTTCGTCAACCGAATGTGGTTAAATGACCTAAATCATCTATTTTGGGCAAACCCCCACAGACTTTGCCTAAGCTAGGAACTGATAAGAGCACAAATGTGATCGCACCTGGAATGTATAAGATGAACACTAGGTCCACTCAAACTGGAACATCGCGGTTACCTCAGAATACTAGGAAAAATAATCAACGTGTGTCTTCTTCTACATGAGTAACTCACACTACTAGCGTTAGCGGACCACAGCTTAAGAGCACTAGAATTGAAGATAGAGTCATGCCTAACAATATTCAAGGGAAGAAGTTAGAAGTAGAAGACCATCGTACGAATTTTAAGTTTTATAATAATAAAACATTTGTAATTGCATGTAATGACAGTTTGAATGTTAAGACTTTAAATGTTGAATTTGTTTGTGTTAAATGTGGAAAATTTGTCCGTACTTTCAATCATGATGCTTGTACTTTTAATCATAATGGCGTGAATGCTAGAACTAGGAAGCCTATTCTTGTGCCCACTAGTACTAGAAAACCCACAAGAACTTTGAACCAATCCACTGCTCAACCACTTAAGAAACTAAGTGTGTTAGAATCCACTACTCTGCGTAAACAAAACATGTTAAAGAAGCTTTATGAGAACATGAGTAGGACATGCAAACGGGGGTACTCAAGATTTACACCACCCGGATACAAATGGGTACCTAAGATAACCACTATTTTAATTGGGTCTATGAATGTTAGCTTGCCTTTAGAATCTAGGCCTACTAATATTTTGGAACCCACTTCTATCAAGGGCTCCCATTTGTCCAACTCTGCATTGTCTTCTAATTCATATGCAGCTCGTCGAGATCATTCTCTTCATAATGGACTCTGGGTTCACAAAGCACATGACGGGCAATCTCAAGCTTCTAATTAACTTCGTAGAGAAGTTTCTTGGTACGGTACGTTTTGGAAATGATCAGTTTGTACCGATACTCGGATATGGAGATTTGGTTCAAGGAAATATCACTATAAAACGGGTTTATTATGTCGAGGGACTGAATCACAATTTATTCTCGGTAGGTTAATTTGTTGATGCGGATTTAGAAGTGGCTTTTCGGAAAACTACTTGCTATGTTAGAGACAACGATGGGAATGACCTTCTTACAGGTTCTCGTGGTTCTGATCTCTACACAGTAACTCTTCAAGACACGTCTTCAACAAATCCAATTTGCTTAATGGCTAAAGCTTCATCCTCTCAAGCATGGTTATGGCATCAACGATTATCACATCTCAACTTTGACACCATCAACTTGCTTTCGAAGAATGATATTGCGATCGGTCTTCCTAAGTTAAAATTCGTCAATGACCATCTTTGTTCTTCTTGTGAGTTGGGGAAAGCAAAACGGAAGTCTTTCAAAACAAAGACTACCCCAAGCTCAAAAGGACGATTGGAACTTCTACACATGTATTTATGTGGTCCCATGCGCGTAGAGAGTATTAACGGGAAAAAGTATATTCTCGTGATTGTTGATGATTACTCTAGATACACATGGACTTTCTTCTTAAGGTCCAAAGATGAAACACCAGAGGTTCTCAAAAACTTTCTCAATATGATACAACGCAATCTTTAAGCTCAAGTCTTAACCGTAAGAACGGATAGGGGTACTGAATTTTTGAACAAGACTTTGCAATCTTACTTTCAAGAAGAAGGCATCGAACATCAAACGTCTATGGCTCGAACTCCTGAACAAAACGGTGTTGTCGAAAGACGAAACCGCACTTTGGTTAAGGCAGCTCGAACAATGCTTTCTGCATCAAAATTACCACTATTCTTCTGGGCTGAAGCTATTGCAACTGCCTGTTATACTCAGAATCGTTCTCTCGTAATCCCTAGACATGAAAAGACACCTTACCACATCATCAATTGCAGGAAACCCACTGTTAAATTCTTTCACGTATTTGAATCTTTATGCTACATTCTTAAAGACGATGAGAATCTCGACAAGATGAAAGAAAAAGGTGATGAATGTATTTTTGTGGGGTATGCTACATTGTCAAAAGGATATCGAGTTTACAACAAGAGAACAAAGATTATCGTTGAAACAATTCATGTGAACTTTGACAAATTGCCCCAAATGGTAGTTGAATACAACAGCTCAAGTCCCGGTCCTCAATGTCTAGCAATGGCACCTACACAAAACAGTGTACGTCCCGTGCAAGAATGTCAAGAAAGCACTCCTACAGCAGACTCGACATATACGACACAAATGGATGAGTTGGTTGATTTATATGATCCAATGTTTGATGAATATTACTATGGAAACAATCAATTTGTGTCAAAGCCTTCCGCTGTCAATACTGCTGATGCACCCGAACAAAGTCAACAAGACACAACTGCATCTACTTCAGCAACCGTTGCTCAAGAGACAATTCCATTAGATACTCAACAAACTCAAGAAATTTTCATACAACCAACATCACCAACCGTCATTGCTGAAGGAGGAAACAACAATCAAGCAGTTGATGTACAATCCGACGAAGAAGAATTCATCAACCCATTCGGTACACCGGTACACGAAGTCGGAGAGTCTTCTACTCAACATGTTGATCCTTCCAACATGCACACATTCTACCAAGGATATCCATCCACTCACCATTGGACACGTGATCATCCATTGGAGCATGTCATTGGAAATCCTTCACAGCCGGTTTGAACACGCAGGCAACTCGAAACCGATGGCGATGTGTGTATCTATGCACTCACCGTGAGTTCAACTGTACCTACAAACATCAAGCAAGCCATGACTAATCATGCGTGGATTAAATCAATGTAAGACGAAATTCATCAGTTTGAACGCCTAAATGTTTGGGAACTTGTTGACATACCCTATGGAATTTCACTCTTAGATTTCAAATGGATCTGGAAAAACAAACTGGATGAAGAACAAACCATCATCAAAAACAAATCTCTTCTTGTGGTTAAGGGATATCGTCAACAAGAAGGGATAGATTTCGATGAATCATTTGCACCAGTTGCTCGTTTAGAAGCTGTTAGGATATTCCTTGCTTATGATGCATATAAAGGCTTCACGGTTTATCAGATGGACGTTAAAATTGCTTTTCTCAACGGTCATTTGAAGGAAGAAGTATATGTGAATCAGCCGGAAGGGTTCATTGATCCTCATCATCCCGACAAAGTCTATCGTCTCAAGAAGGCAGTATATGGACTCAAACAAGCTCCAAGGGCGTGGTACGATGAATTATCAAACTTCTTGGTATCCAAAGGGTTCTCCAAAGGTTCCATATGGGGATGACATATTGCTTGTGCAAGTTTATGTTGATGACATCATTTTTGGTTCTACGAACCCAAAACTTTCAAAAAATTTTGAAAAATTAATGCACAACAAATTTGAAATGTCAATGATGGGGGAGCTAAAATTCTTTTTAGGCCTCCAGATTCATCAATCCCCACGTGGTATATTTATTAACCAAGCTAAGTATGCTCAATAGATACTTAAAAAGCATGGTATGCAATCATGTGCTCGCGTTGGTACACCATTTTCGACCAAATCCCTAGACGCTGACTTGTACTCATATCCCGTAGATCAAACACGATATCGCAGTATGATCGGGTCACTTATGTACCTTACAGCCATCAGGCCTGATATTCATCATGCCACATGCTATTGTGCACGATATCTAGCCAGACTTACTCAAATGCACCTCAAAGAGGTTAAACGGATCTTTCGGTACCTTAAGAATACCATTCACATGGGACTCTGGTATCCGAGGGAAACCGGTTTTCATCTGCCAGCTTTTTCAGATTCTTATCACGTAGGTTGCCTTGATAGTCAAAAAAGCACTTCTGGTAGCGTACAATTTCTAGGGGAAGACAAGCTTGTGAGCTGGTCGTCAAAGAAGCAGGAATGCACTTCGCTCTCATCAGCTAAAGCAGAATATGTGGTTGTATCCGCGTGTTGTGCTCAAGTCCTCTGGATGAGAACTCAACTCACGGATTATGGCTTCCACTTTGATAAAATACCTATGAATTGTGACTCAAAGTCGGCCATAGCCATCTCTTGCAATCCAGTTCAACACTCCCGTACCAAGCACATCGCAGTCAGATATCACTTCATCAAGGAACAAGTGGAACGTGGTATCGTGGAATTATACTTTTTCATAACTGAGTACCAGATAGCAGACTTGTTTACAAAAGCCCTATCCCAAAATAGGTTTTAGTATCTCGTTGGCCATCTTGGTATGAAGTATATGACTCCTGGAGACTTGGAAGTTTTGGCAAATGAAGCTTCTCATAAAAACATTCAAAGCGCATCACAGCTTAGGACTCGGACCTCAAATAAGGAAAGTTTATCATGGACGATAACTTATCCTTCTCAACGAGAAATTCATATTTCTCGGTCATGAGCTTCTCATAAAAACATTCAAAGTTTTTAAGTTCATGAAAAATGATTTCTAAGTAAATGTCAGCTTAGAACCCGAACTTCAACTTAAGGAAAGCTTATCACGGATGATAACTTATCTTTCACAACGGGAAATTAATTTATCTCGGTCATGAGCTAGTCACAAAACAATCAAAGTTTTAAGCTCATGAAAAACGGACTCGCAAGGGAAGTGTAAGTTTCAGTGCGCTTTCCGAAAGCAATAGAAGAGAAGTCTTCTATCATGAATATTTTAACACCGTTGACACAATTTTTCAAGAATTTATCAAATGGTTTTTCGAAATCTTTCAAAATTATGTGTTCAACACTCCTTTCCTCATAATATGGTTTTTATATCTCAAAAATGTCATATGTTATTTTGATCAATTTTTGAGGGGGGAGTTTTAAAATCAAGCCTTTTAATGTTGTTGGGTACATCTCAAAGTTGTCATATTTTATGTATCCAACACATTCCGAAAATGATTTAAAATTGTCAAATGTAATATATTATATCGGAAAAGGCATCTTCTCTCCGTACCTCAACATATTTTGTGGTGTCGTTTTTCCAATATTCTATCAAATTTTTGTCTCAAGACACACATATATAGTTGAGGGGGAGCGACCCAGCTACAAATTTTCCATGATTCATGCGTGCACACATTTTTATCTCCCGTCGATTTTTAGAAAATTGTCATATTTTAATCAATTGGTATCTCTAAGATTATATTTTTATATTAGAGTTAGGGGAGAAAATGTGATTAAAATGTAATATATCGCAACATGTGATCTTAAAGACTCAAGTGAAACTCTTTCCTTCACATGCTAAACTATTTCGTATATCGATGTATGTGTGTAGGGAGAGCTTTTCGGAAATGTAAAACTTTCAAAGTGTTAAAAGTTTTGATTTTTATCAAGTACTTTGAATGGTTTTTAATGGTTTTATGGTTACGATCTTTACCTAAAACAACCTACTATCCACGACGGAACGATGGAGTCAAAAGGTGGTTTAGGATAGGAAACTAAGTCCTATGATCCAACCAGAACCGGAGGGATCTACCCAAGGACATTCCATAGCTAGAAATAATTGTCCTTAGGAAAGATGGAGTGGAATGAAGCTGAATGTGGAATTATTACTTAAGTTAGCACAAGAACAATCACAACAAGGTGCTAATGATGACGTATTGGTAAGCATTGAAGGAGTTTAATATTCTATGCAACTTAGGTAGAAACTGGGTTAACACATGTATTGAAGACAAGTGTCATAGACCTAGTGATACGATGCACAACCCTTCCCCAGCCATTCGAGTTTCTCTCAAAAGAAACTTGTCTCATTGTCACAGAGATCAACGCGTATCTATTGACTTTCTCATTCCGAGTCAGTTAATATTGAAAAGGTGGCAGTCTGCTCCAGCCTCCGATTACCAAAATGCACTTGGAGTCTAGAGCCAAAAAGAGATCAACTCATTAGGACACAATCGAGTCCTAGGCATTATCCTTGTGATATTGCCAGAACATCTGAGTGATACGATTCACAATGAAGATGGAAATCCTGCTTGAGCCAGCATCAAACAAGCTCATGGTAGGTAACTTGTGCGATTCTACACGAATCAAACTTGTGAGAACTGGAAAGCAACTAAGTTTGGATTCTTAATTGATTCAAACTTGATTGCAGGTTTCTTCGCAAGATCCGTGTGATCTTGCTGGAACATTCAGAGTGACTGTAACACCCCATTTTGGTAAATGGAATGTCACGCGTGATTATGGCGTGTCATCAAAGCATACAAGGATAAATGTATAAAAAATCACATGACCATAAAGGAAATACCGGAAACAAACATCGGTACCCCAAAAGTAGAACTCATCACACACAAACATAAGTACTATAAATAAAAAGGACTAAACAATGTCCATAGAAATGAGTATCAAAAGTATGAAGAAATGCATAAAGTAATGAAGGATAGGAAGCTTCCAATCCATATGCACGTACGCTTAAAGTCTATGAGCGTCCTTGAGTATCTGCCGTTTTGGGAACATGAAAGGAAAAACGGCTGAGCATAACGCTCAGTGCACGGATATATAAATATAGCATGAATAATATAAGCATATAAGCATAAAGCAACGGAAATGTCTAAGTCCTGGAAAACCTGGTATAACTTAGTAAAACTAGTTTTATAGTTTGAAAAGCCTTATTTTTATCTTATAAAAACTGTTTAACATGTTTACCATTAGCCAATATAGGTCATGAAATATCAACGTGCATGAATACTTGGAGGGGTGACCTCATCATGCAATTAGAGGGGCTGCCTCTAATTAATATAAGTTTTTGGGTAGGAGGGATCAGCTCCTTGTGAAGGATGCAAGGCACACACCACATTCACCTGAATAATCTGTAAAAACATGTAACCTAGGATGCACCCATACGCCCCACATGATAATAATAATATGTCCAAAAGGTGAAGGGACGCCATGAGCTATCACTCCGCCGTAGTGAAGTCATAACACTGGTGCCTCCAGTGTTATGGTTATGGTACCTCCATAACTAGGTGAAACTGGTCATCCATGTATATGGCTTTAGGTATCTAATTAAACATAAGCAATTCAAAACATATAAAACATATACTAGGAAAACAGTTGGCTACATACGGGGAATCCTAATAAGGAAAGAATGTCCATACTGAAAGGACGGAGAATCCGTACCTTGTGTCCAGTGAACGAAGAAGACGAACGGAAGAGAGTCCTACTTCGATAACACTAATTCTACATAAATAATATACGTTTATAAGTATTCTGATTACTGTATACGTAACTGGTTTTATATCATGTCTTAGCTTGTTTTATATGTTCATGTCTTGTTTTACTGTTTTTTAACGTTATGTTATGTTTATCATGTATTCTGTCTATTCTAATTAAGTATTACTTGTATTTCTTGTATTATTATACTTGTTGTGTAATAATTAGTAACTTTCTAAAAATAGCAGGTTTCCTAAAATAGAAAGTTTCCAAAAATAGAAAGTTTCCAAAAATAGAAAGTTTCCAAAAATAGATTTACTGCTTAAAATTCATATGTTTCTAAAAATAGAAAGTTTCCATAAATAGATTAACTGTCTTAATTAAATAAGTTTCTAAAGATAAAAAGTTTCCATAAATAGAAATAAGCTGAATTATTAAGCTAATAACATAAGCTTAAGTGTTTACTGATTAATATTCTAAGTCATGTGAATAAATAGTATAGTTTATTAATTATTACATGTATATGAAATAAACTATAGGTTATAAGATTTAATTAGATATAGCATGATTTAATTAAATAAAAGGTAATAATAATACTTAGGTTAAAACATGTATTAATATTTATTATTAATATAACCTAAGTCATGGAAATTAATTAATTATAAGTCATGTTTTAATAATTAATTAATACTTTAGTCTAAAAATAAATCATAAAATACTTAGGTTAAATCATGAATTATTAATAATAATATTTAACCTAAGTCATGTCTAAATTAAATGAATTATATAACGTGTAAATTAATTTAATTAATTTAGTAATAAAATAAGCTTGTAAAATAATTAAACTTGTAAAATTAATTAAGTCGTGAACCGTGTTTTATTTTACTAAAGCATGTCGTGAACCGTGCATGTAAACCCCTGAACCAGACCCGTGAACCGGCCAATCAAACGCACCCTTAACAGTGGCAAAACCGGCTTGGCCGGTTGCCACTGTTTTCGCAAAACCAGCCACCGGCTGTGCCGCTGGTTTCCACTGGTTTCTCGGGTGTAGCCGCCGGTTGGGCAAAGTTCCCACCGGCAGTTAGCCGGTGGTTCCCCCTGCTGCCGCGGCTCATGTTTCCCCTGCTTTCCTTATTTAGCCACCGGCTTAAGCCGGTGGTGTTTCTTTGTTTTTAGCCGAGACCCCCAAAGCTAAAACATACCCCAACATAAGTTGGGGTTCCCTTGTTCCTGTGGTCGAGACATACAGCCACACCGAGACCCTTGGTCTCGGTTGTTGGTGCGAAACAAAAGCAAGCCGAGACCATGTGGTCTCAGTTCCTTGCGTCGGCCGAAACAAACACCCCTAAAAACACCATAATTTAACCCCTCATGATTAATTACATGTTATGTATACTTGTTTTTATAAACTTATTATTTCATGTGTCTAGATCTTGATAAAAACATAAACGAAAAGGGTTTTAAAGGTTTACCAAATTCGTGAAACAATGAAGAATGAAAACACGAACACCCTTTGCAAAAATTGATCACCAAAAATCAACCAATCACACCTTTTTGGTGTTCTTAGACCGGCGGCCAGAGGGAGAGAGGAAAAGAAATTAGGGTTTTGATATTTTTCTAATTTCCTGTGATTATGAAAAACATGTGTTGATACAAAAGTTGGATGATCCTTGCTAGACCCGAATTAGGCTTAATTCGGGTTGGCTGGGCTCCGGCTCTTGCACCAAGTGAATAGTCTTCTTGAGATCCTACACACTAAAGCAACACGCTTTAGGCTTACCGTGGGAATGTATACCACGATTAGACTCCGGCATGAGAGTAAGTAATCGGTTAGGGTTAAGAATCGGATGTGAGGTTTAGAGTATGGAGAGTGTTATACCTTTGTGGAACCCTTGGGGGTTCCTCATATAGGCAGTGAAACCCTAATGGGCTCATTGTTTACTTCGGCCCCAAGAATAGGATAACCACCATAATTAGATTGATTGTTACCTTCTAATTATGGTTAGTGTATATCTTATACTTTAGGGTGAATCCCAACCCTAATAAGATTGTGATTCTGTCTAACCTTGCCCCGGTTGTGTTGGGCCGTGGGCCGCACACATTTTATGCGGCTACTGTTCACTCAAGCCCATAAGCTTAACTGATTAACCCAACCCAATCGTGATGGGCTAGATACGGGTAGTACCCATGGGTCGGGTCACCCATTCGTGATGGGTCAGATATGGGTAGTACCCATGGGTTGGGTCCATGAACCGGCTAGGGACTATACGTCATCATGTCCCCCTAGTCTAGTTGTTACACCGTAGGTGTAATATCTAGACTAACAAGATGCCCCCTGGACGTACCAAGGAAAGGACATCTGGTAATGATGAAATGGATGAAAAACATACTTCGGTTGCAAGTAGCAACTTTGTTAGGAAGTTTATTCCTATCGTACACCAGCCGCACATGACGACCGAGACAAATTAAATGAAACATTGAATATGGTCTTACGTATGACCGCATATCCCGACACAATAGACTGTTCATCTGTCATTTTGACTGACAAAGTGTAAACAGTCAGTACCTCGAGCGACGCAATCCCCTGAGTCAGAAGTGACCCGTGGACCCCACATGACTGTTCACTTGCCACTTACTTCCCAACCACACGATTTAAGTTAGTGTAAGATACATGTCATGAATCTAACAAACCATGACCATCGAGGCAACCCTATAAATAGGTTGCCCATACGGTTGTGTGTGACACACAGTCTTTTTCCAATTTCTGCCATTAACGCTTTCTTCCTTATCACCACCTTCTTTTGCACGGATCCTCCCTTACACATGTTAGAATACCACGCCTTCATCTTGCTTTAGTTAATTATGGCTCATAGAAACAACCCTTCCATCAGATCCGTGCTAAATATAATGACGGAAGAGAAAATAGGGCAATTTTGCTCTAATTTCTTCATTCCTAGCAACCTTCATCCCTCTCTCCCTGGTGCCGGGGACCTCATAACTGAGGCACCCCAGGGAAAGATTGGATTATACACTCGTCTATTTGACGCGGCCAATTATCGCATTCCTTTTACCAGATTCCTCGTAGATCTACTAGGTTACTATGATGTGCATATCACCCAGTTACACTGTATAGGCGCATGTAAGATTAGCCAGTTTGAAATCCTATGCCGCGCACGAAGCATTCCCCCAACTGTAGAGTTATTTAGGATTTTTTATACCCCCAACTTAGTGAATGGATGGCTTTCCTTTATGAAACGATCCCCAACCAGCCCCACAGCTCACAATAAAGCCATGGACTCGCTAAAAAATTGGTACGACCACTACTTTTTTATTGACGCAGTAGTTTGGCCGATTGAGTTTGTATTTAAACATAGATTATCCCCTGACTTTCCTCCCCGGGCTGGTACATAGAACGCCCAGCACGCCCAAGAAATAGATAGGAATAGGATAGGGTTTCATAGGAATCTACCCGAGTCATTCCTTTGCCTGCTAGGGATTAGCCGCAACTACTTCGGCCCGTCAAACAGATACCCTGTATTTTGGAGAAGGCGTGGGGAAGGTAGGTATAGTATCTGCACCCTTAAATATATATAAATCCGTTGTCCGTAACTAACATGCTTTGCTTTACATAAATGAACTTCTTTTGTGTCCTACGCCAGGGAGATCCCAAGACAATACCGAAGGGAGCACGCCCTAGACGAGAAAACGAGCTACCCCTTCTTGAGCATACCAGAGACGTGACCATCGCCCTAGCGGCCGTACTTGACCCCCAATCTGATGAAGAAGAGACAACAATTTTAAAGTCTCCCGAAGACTTTGCCAACGAAGATGGGGACAATCTGATGCTTGAGAATGAAGTTGGGCCCTCCTCCCCGCCGAAGACTGCCACCCCTGCCCATGAGGAGGAGCAGGGTGATAACATAGAGAGAACTACCTCCAGCCTTTGCCAAATGCTGGGCGATGATGAGGAGGAAGTGCAACGAGTAGAAGAGGAAGAGGAGGAAGAACCCCAACCCGTCCCCAAGCACACCCGTAGGAAGAATAAGCGGGTAAAGAGAGCCACTGAGGCTGTGATCGGGGAACACAATGCCCCTGCCAAAAGACTGCGTGAGGAGCACCCCCTCTACCAATCTAGGGAGAGCACAAACCAAGCCTCAGGGACGGTGCAGGGTGCTCCCATAGCTCAGGACGTGCCGTTACCAGTTGTCGAGCCAGTCACTCAGGTGCCTCCCACTACGTCAGAGCTGGAGAAAACCAACATGTAAGTCTTCCGCACATGCTTGTTATTACTTCCCTCTTACAAGTAAAAGGTACGTCCTTCCGTAAACAATATTAATGTGTATTTCAATTTTTGTTGTAGGGATGAACAAGCTGGTGCCGCACTTGTCCAAGGGTCAAGGAAGGAGAAGGAACCTGTCCTGCATACTGTAGCGACCAAATCTGGCCCAACCTTTGAGGAAGGTACTCCCATGGCTTCACAAGAGATACCGGTGCCCGGCTCCCACACACACGTCAACCCTGATTGGAAGATAACCACCACTTAGAGAATGAGGGAAACAGAAGAATGTCGTGACTACCTGAACAACTGCATTCCACCCGGCCTAGTAAAGGACATAAATTCACTAAGTCATGCAGACTTAGTAGATGAACATAATTGTGCCTTGGTGCATTAGATGGCTATGGGTACTTCCATGTGGGTAAGATTTGAGGCCGTCATAGAGCATGTTGACTCTCTTAAGAGGAAGAATGGTCGGAGGGAGAAAATGATTAAAGACAATGAATCCTGGATTTCCGCCCTCTAGTCCCAACTTGCTACTGCTGAGGCCACCATCAAAGAACAAGCCGTGCACGCCAATGCTCATGATCAACGGGTAGCCGAGCTTGAAGCTCAACTTGAGACTGCAACAGCTAAGGTATGTATCTGTATAGTATCATACCCACGTCCACATTATTCTCTATTCTAACCATAAGGTACCACATGCAGGTGACTGCGGCAGAAGCTTTGGAAAAGACCTCCACTAACCAAGTATCCACCCTCCTGAAGGAGCTTGAAGACGCACAGGCATTGATCCAAGGCGAGGCGATGCTGAAAGAGGAGCTTACCAGAGAAAGGACCGTGGTGGAATAGTTCATGGAGGCTTCCACACAAAAGGATATAGAGCTGAACGCCCTGAGCACAGACCATGATGAAGTGCTTTACCCCAAGCTACTAGCAGCCATTGCCGGCCGCAGGTGGATGGTGGGTAATGGGGCGCGCCTAGCTGTTACAAAAGTGTTGGAGGACCCTCAATTCGTGCAACAATTTGTAGATCTTGTATCAGATGGCATCGACCACGGCCGTCATGAGGGTATGGTTATGGCCGCAGAGTTGATAAGTAAGAAGCAGAATTTTACTAAACATGCCTTCTTTAACCCTGGGGCCGCAGAGAAGATGACCGCGTCCATGGCTGCTATGCGGGATCTAGAGTATCCCTTCTTGGTTGAGCTCGAGTCTACGAAGGATGCGTCCAACAAGGAGATCATGGAGAAGCTAAGCCTAAGTGCATTCTCGCAGGGCGAGGGATACTCCCGGACTCACTTCACACCCTCCCCCAGCCAACTCACTCTTCCCATTTACGAGGACGTCACCAGGATCGTAGTTGGTGAGCAATTATTAAGTGAAGTGCTGGAAGTGAACGCGGCTCGGGCTCTGAACAGGAAAGACCATGGTGAAGCATTGCCTCGAGTAGCTGAAGAGCAGCGGTAGATAGGTAAGTTTCTCCCCCCCAATGTAGGGCGTTCCTTAATTGATGTAATTTCTGAACAATTTGGTTTGTAACAAACATTCGTCCGTGGATGTCCACGACACTTTTATCTTTTGTAACGTTATCTGAACACTTAGAATATAATATTTATGAGTCGTGGTAACCACGGAAATTTTGATAGTTGGAAACTTACTTATATTCTTTAGATATTATATATCTGCGTCGCATGACATGTCACGTCTTACTTAGAATAAAACTAAGTCTATATTTTACTAGACGTGCGGTGTGCGTCTTTACCATGTCCGGCACTATGTAAGTGAGGCATGTGGAAACTTATTACAACGTCTTGTAAATAAGGTGTCTAGTAAGGATACATGATCCGCGTCACTGGGGTTGCATCCCTCTTATGCGACAAGTTGAATTATTAGGTTCACTTAATCCTCTTACCCCGCCTGGGGGCGAATAGTACATGTACGGTTTGAATGAATGCATATGAATAATAAAGAAATCTAAAAGACATGACAATAATTTCCACAAGAACGGGCCGTGAAGCTAGCTAGGCACCACGACATTTTATTAGAACGTTTACGATTTTTTGACAAGAATGAAAATTCTAAGACAAATAGAACCTAGAAAGCATGAAAACAAAAAATACATGGATCTTCATTGAAGTCAACCATAGCGAAGTGTCCATGCGGAGGCCGTAGCCTTACAAAGATAGCATTTTTTAAGGTTGCAGATATTTCATGTACGTTCCAGGTCACGGCCATCCATATCACGCAACTTGTACGTGCCCAGTCCCAAGGCTTCTGTAACCTCATACGGCCCTTCCGACTTGGGACCCAGCTTTACTATATTCTCCGCGCGACTTGCCTTGTTAGCATGATAAACAAAATCCCCCGGTCGAAAGGAAACACCTTTAACCTTGGCATCGTAGTAAGCCTTCATCCGTGCCTTAGACTTGACCTCATTGATGGCCGATATTTCTCTTTTTTTCCTCCAACAAGTCCAGATTAATCCGGAGTTGCTCATCGTTCGTGACGACATTAACCTCTGCCGTGCGGATGGTTGGCATTCCAATTTCTGCTGGTATAACAGCCTCGGTTCCATTAGCCAGCGCGAATGGAGTGTCCCTATTGGCTGTTTTAATCATAGTCCTATGCGCCCATAGAACATGCGGCAGCTCATCTACCCACTTGGCACTTCGTTCATCTAAGCGTGCCTTGAAGCCTTCACCTACGCTTCTATTTTCCCGCTCCACAAGACCATTAGTCTGCGGGTGCTTAACCGATGCGAAGCGCCGCGTGATGTTCAATGCCGCGCACCAATCCTTGAATGGATTATCCGTGAACTGCTTCCCGTTATCCGAGATAATTTCTCCTGGTAGGCCAAAGCGGTACACAATGTTTTCCCAAACAAACTTTTTGACATGTTTGCCCGTAATGGATTTAACCGCCTTAGCTTCTATCCAGCGTGTAAAGTAGTCCATTGCTACGATCAAGAACTTAACCCCCCTGAAGCAACGGGAAAAGGTCCTGTGATATCGATCCTCCACTTATAGAATGGCCGTGGGGATGTGATGGGTGTTAGTTCTTGCTGCGGATGTCGCGGTACTAGTCTGTGCACTTGGTAATCACTGCATTTACGAATCATGTCACGTGCATCCTGATGCATAGTAGGCCAATAATATCCTGTGCGTAAAGCTCGTGCTACTACGGATCTGGGGCCTGCGTGCATACCGCATGACCCTTCATGTATCTCACTGATCACATAGGTAGCCTGGCGTGGTCCGACACACCGCAACCACGGCTGTAAGAAGGAGCGCTTGTACAGAATACCTTCTCGGAGCTCAAAGTGCTGCAACTTTCTTCTGATACGTCGCGCCGCCTTTTCATCGTCTGGAAGTGTCTCATCAGTTAAATAGTTGATGATCGGGGTCATCCATGTAGGTCCCTCTTCCTCAACTATAGCTGCGATTTCCCCTCCCGTTATAGATTTTTCCGTTAGTATTTCTACCAAGACTTGCTTGGATAAGTGGGTGAAGCTTGTAGACGCAATCTTGCTAAGAGCATCCGCCTTCTTGTTTTCACCTCTTAGTACCTGCTTGATAGAAAACTTCCCGAAAGTGGCTATGAGCGACTTGAGTTTCTCCAAGTATTGAACCATGTTATCCTTCTTGGCTATGTAACCTCTGAGGATGTTATTCGCAACAAGCCGTGAGTCCACATAAGCCTCAAGGTTGCAGACTCCCATCCTAGTGGTGATTTTTAAACCCGCAATCAATGCTTCATATTCTGCCTCATTATTGGTGGATGTGAACTCAAAACGCAAGGCATAGGTAAACTACATTCCATCCGGATTCGTGATAATAAGGCCTGCTCCTGATCCGTCCGTGCACGAAGATCCGTCAGTAAACAAAACCCATGGTTCTGCTGGAACTTCCTCTCGTTGTACCATTGGTCCGTCCTCCACTGGCTTCTCAATTAGGAAATCTGCCAAGATTTGGCCCTTGACCGCTATCCTTTGTCTATAAGAGATGATATGCTCTCCTAGTAAAATGCTCCAATTCTGTAGCCTCCCGGCCACATCTGGCTTGGAGATGATTTGTTTTATTGGCTGATCAGTGATAACCACAATTGGATGCGCCTGGAAGTACCAGCGCAACCTTTTCGTGGCGTATACCAACAACAAAACCAACTTCTCCATAGAGGAATAGTTCAACTCCGGCCCTTGTAATGTTCTACTTATGAAGTAAACCGGAGTCTGCACTGCATCCCTATCTGTCATGAGTACTGCGCTTATTGCTCTGAGCAGACAGATACATGATGATCTCTTCCTTAGGTCGGGGAGCCACTAGCATGGGAAGAGCTGCGAGGTGCTGCTTAAGTTGATCAAAGGCTTCCTCTGCCTCCTTTGTCCAGCGGAAATCTCCTTTCTTTATGCACTTCTTGAGTGTCTTGAATAGAGGTAGTGATTTCTCCGCGGACTTCGATAGAACCTGTTTAGCCCGACCAGCTTTCCATTTAGCGATTGTACCTCTTTTCGTGTCTGAGAGGATGGTAACTGTATCACCGCGTCCGTCTTTTCAGGACAAGGCTTGATGCCGTTTGGATCAATCATATATCCAAGGAACATCCCTTCAGTTTCCCCAAACGTGCATTTTTTTGGATTCAGTTTCATGTTGATTCTCCTCAACGTGTCGAACGTCTCTTGGATGTCACGGAGAAGTGCCTCCTCCGTATGAATCTTGATGACTAAATCGTCAACGTAGACCTCAAGGTTACGGCCTATCTATGAATCGAAGGTTTTATCAACAAGTCGCTGATATGTCGCTCTGGCGTTCTTTAGTCCGAACGGCATTTTTGTGTAACAGTACACGCTCTGACTAGTATGAAACGCCGTCTTCTCCTCATCTTCTTCTGCCATCTGGATCTGATGGTATCCTTTGTACGCATCTAAAAAACACTTGAAAGGGTATCCACATAAGGATTCCACCTTCCAATCAATTTCTGGTAGCGGATAGCAGTCCTGCGGATAAGCTTTGTTCAAGTCCGTGAAGTCCACACACATGCGCCAACTCCCGTCATGCTTCTTGACCATGACTGGGTTGGATAACCACTCGTGGTAGTATACCTCGCGCATAATTCCTGCGTCTACTAATCCCGTACCTCATCCAGTATTACCTGGCTACGCTCTGGTGCTTGACCACGCTTCTTTTGTTTAACAGGAGGATATCCCTGGCGGATTTGAAGTTTATGTTTTGCTATCGAATGCAGCACACCTGTCATATGCTTAGGCTCCCATGCGAATACATCCAGGTTTGCTTTTAGGAGAGAGCACATGGCCCTCTTGCCGTTATCCGAGTGCGTTCCCCCTATGGACACCTCTTGTTCCGAGTAATCGGGATGGATTGCCACCTTCCAATTGAGGGGTGGTGATCCATCCTTAATGGGAACAGGCTGGACTGGTGTTGTCATCGCATGGCATTCAGATGCTGGTATGATTGAATTGTAAATAGTAACAATTCCCCCTTCAACAGGGAACTTAATCATGCCGTCAGCCGTGGACGGAACTGCCCGTATGGCCAGAATGCCTGGTTTTCCAATAATTCCATTGTATGGAGAGTGTGAGCGTATCACCATAAAGTTCATCCACACCGTGGTGGAATGCTCTTCATTCCCAATGGTTACTAGCAGACGCAGTTGTCCTATTGGCCAGATAGTGTCTCCACTAAAGCCAATGAGTGGGGACGTGGCCGGAACTAATTGGTTTCTTATCTCTGTTCGTAGTTGTACGAAACAGTGTTCGTAAAGTACTTCCACCGATGACCCTCCATCCACATACATACGGCGAACGCTGTGGGTTTCAATGCTCACCTCAATCGTGAGAGGTGCATCAGCCACGTTTCTTGCCGTAATGGGAGGGAATGAGATTTCTCTGCCGCGTGAGAATTTTTGACTAATTTTCTTCTTTGTGCGGCGCTGCCAATATTGGATCATATATATGGTCGAAGGTTTGTCCTTTTGGGGATCCTTCTTATCGTGCTTTTTGTTATCCTTTCCATCCTTCCAATCCTTGACCAAGTGCTTGAGTTTGCCTGATTTGATCAGTGACTTAATGTGCTTCTTGAGTTGGATGCATTCCTCTGTTTCGTGGCCCTTGTCGTTGTGGAATTCGCAGAAGCGATTCCCTTGACGGCAGTCCATCGGCATCGTCATTGGGGGAGGCCTTGGGAAGTTTGCCCCTTCTATCAATAAGATGTCCCGGTAAGTCATCTTTAGGGGGTGAATTTGTCATCCACCCTCCTTTATTCTGACTCTTGTAATCCGAGGCCCTTCCATTTCCTTGGTTGCTTTGACCACCCGACTGCCTTCTGGGTTGGTCGTTCGATCGATAGTTGTGGTTTCCCTTTGTAGGATATGTCGCGGCTACCACGGTTTCTCCTTCTACAAAGTTCCTGGCCCTTTCCATGAGATCGTCATACTTCTCCGGCCGCTTTTCATTGAGGCGCCTAATTAATTCCTTGTCCGTTATGGCATGCATGTAGTCAGAAATTTTCAGGAGCTATGGCATCGTTTTTGTGCGCGTGCACTCGTCGTTGAAACGTTCCGTGAAGTCCTCCGTAGATTCTCCAGGTCGTTGCTTGACGGTTGCCAATGAGACCGGATCCCTATTATACTTCTTTCGCTGAGTATAATTGTTTTTGAACGCAGTGCGCAGCTCACTGAATCTATCGATGCTTCGGGGAGGTAGTCCCTCAAACCAATCACGCGCATTGCCAATCAAGGTCGAATTGAACATCTGGCACCATATAGGCATGGGCATCGTTCGATCTTTGCCGGTGTGTCAAATATCTTTAGGTCATCATCCGGATCACCAGACCCATCATAGGTTTTGAAGCACGCTGGCATGCGGCACTTCTTATCCTCGGAGTAATTCCGTATGCGGAGGGTGAAGGGATCTTCCCTAGGATCACACCATGGGCGGGAGAGATCTTCCCCTTCCACCTCACGATAGTAAGGGCCATCGTAGTTTCCCTCATCCGATGGTGGTGGAGGAGTACGCCTAGGTCGGCGACGCTTGGGGGGGATGGTCATCCGAATCCCACCCCGAGGGGCCGGGAGAAGGGGGCGGTGCTCCACTTCTCGGTTGAGGACCCCTTTTGTGAGAAGAGATAGGAGCCTTCTTCCCACTGTCCACCCTATCCCAAACGCTGGTGCGGCGATCATTCCTGGTTGATTCCAACACCGGGCGTTCGGCAGAGTCGACGGACCTGTCTCCTTCCTCATGAGATTGTAGCAGTTCCTGCATAACGCGATCCCCTATGCGCTCGAACACATTCCGGGGTCGCGAGTTTTCCTCCAAGTGGTTTCGCTCTTGTGGGCGCGCCTTCCTCTTCTTTTGGGTTTGAGGAGAGGCCCTGGATACAGCCCTGCCAAAGTTGAGCCTAGATTGGAGGTTCCTACCTAGGCTTAACCTTGACGCGATACCCGGGACGATCCTCTCAAAGTTTTGCGTGAGAACACGAGCGAGATCTTCGTCACTAAGTGGTTCGACTTCCACTTCTTCTATGATTCATGGCCTGCGTGGCTCCTTGTTAGGGGCGTTAGGCGCACTCCCTGGATCAGGGTTATCCATGGTCATGGTTGGTGGTGGGGTGTTAGCGGATATGCCCGTCCCACCCAAAGACTGAAAAACGTTTCGGTTATTCGGCCCGCCTGTCTGGCTGCCAGCGGACTAGATGGGGATGAGTATCACATCCACTGTGGACTTCCGATTTGCAGAATTCGTGTTCCTGGGATTCCCTTGCGGATGTCCCTTCGTCATTGAAAGAGATCGAGATGAAATTTGTTCTAGCTTAGTGTTTGGGTCCCACGGATGGCGCCAACTTGTTGATACAAAAGTTGGATGATCCTTGCTAGACCCGAATTAGGCTTAATTCAGGTTAGCTGGGCTCCAGCTCTTGCACTAAGTGAATAGTCTTGCTGAGATCCTGCACACTAAAGCAACACGCGTTAGGCTTACCGTGGGAATGTATCCCACAATTAGACTCCGACGTGAGAGTAAGTAATCGGTTAGGGTTAAGAATCGGATGTGAGGTTTAGAGTATGGAGAATTTAATACCTTTGTGGAACCCTTGGGGGTTCCTTATATAGGCAGTGAAACCCTAATGGGTTCACTGTTTACTTCGGCCCCAAGTATAGGATAACCACCATAATTAGCTTGATTGTTACCTTCTAATTATGGTTAGTGTATATCTTATACTTTAGGGTGAATCCCAACCCTAATAAGATTGTGATTCTCTCTAACCTTACCCCGGTTGTGCCGGGCCGTGGGCCGCACACATTTTATGCGGCTACTGTTCATTCAAGCCCATAAGCTTAACTGATTAACCCAACCCATTTGTTATGGGTCAGATACGGGTAGTACCCATGGGTCGGGTCACCCATTCGTGATTGGTCAGATACGGGTAGTACCCATGGGCCGGGTCCATGACCCGGCTGGGGACTATACGTCATCAATATGGTTTCCTTTTTCTTGTTTTAACTAAATAAAAAATGGGCTTGGTCCCCTTCCTTCCCTTCTAGCCGTGGGTATGTGGGCCCCCAAGGGGAAACCCATTGTTTTTTGTGTCTAAATATTATACGTGTTCTCGTGTCGTGTTTACGTGTTTTATTTAATTATGGTTCGTGTTGTAAACTATATTTATTTGTAATCGTAATAAATATACGTAAATACGTAGTCATATGTTTGTGATTATTTACGTTCATGATTTCATGTTCGTATGTTCGTGATTATAATTATAGTTGAAATGATTATCGTGCATTAATACGTATTAAATACTTATCGTGTAATAACACGTATGTAATACTTGTAATTCTTATTCGTGAAACGTAAACATGCTAAATAAAGAAAGTTCTAATCATGTACGTACGATCATAAGGGTACTATTCATGGTTAGCATGCGGGTTTTACAACTCTTCCTCCCTAAAAGGAATAATTCGTCCCCGAATTATAGATAACGTAAACTGGAAAATAAGAACATACCCGAATTCAAAATATGAATGAGGGTAAGAAGCCCGGATAGACTTCTCAATTTCCCAAGTGGTTTCCCGCTCGGTATGATACCTCCAAAGGATTTTAACGAATGGAATCGTCTTCCTTTTCATGACTCATTCTTGTCTGTCAAGAACTCGTTCGGGTTCTTATATGAAAGTGAGATCTTCACGAATCTGTTCCAGTGGATACTGAACCATGTGAAGGGGATGATACTTGTACCCTTTGAGTAAGGACACATGGAAAACATCGTGAACATGAGAAAGCTGCAGAGGTAACGCTAAACGATAAGATACTTCACCGACTCGCTCAATGACATCAAACGGTCCGATGAATCGAGGACTGAGCTTCCTTTTGATTTCAAAACGTCTAACCCCACGTGCCGGTGAAACCTTAAGGAAAACGTGATCTCCTACGTTAAAGTGTAAGTCCCTACGATGCTTGTCCGCATAACTCTTCTGACGTGACCGTGCTTCTTGCAGTTTCCGCTTAGCTACTGCGACCTTCTCGTTGGTCAACTCAATCATTTCTGTTCCTTTAAGTGTTCGCTCACCAACCTGATCCCAGCAGATTGGGGCGCGACACTTCCTTCCATACAACATCTCGAATGGAGCACACTTGATACTTGCGTGCCAACTATTGTTGTATACAAACTCTACCAAACAGATGTAATCGTCCCAATCTCCCGTCCATTCTAACGCACATGACCTCAACATGTCTTCTAATGTCTGAATCGTTTGCTCCGATTGCCCATCTATTTGAGGATGAAAAGCCGTGCTATGCTTAAGTTTTGTACCCCAAGCTTTCTGCAGACTTCTCCAGAATCGTGAAGTGAAACGAGGATCTCTGTCCGAGATGATACTGGATGGAGCACCATGAAGTCTCATGATCTCCTTCTTGTAAGTATCAGCGAGTTTACTGACTGAATCTTCCTTGCGGATCGGTAAGAAATGGGTTGACTTGGTAAGTCGATCAACGATGACCCAAATCGCATCGTGCTTCCTCTTTGTTTGCGGAAGACCGGTAACAAAATCCATGGTGATCTTGTCCCACTTCCACTCTCGAATATCTAACGGTTGAAGAAGATCGTCAGATCGCTGATGCTTGATCTTAACCTACTGGCAGGTAAGACATTTGGAGACGTAAGTCACAACATCCTGTTTCATACCACTCCACCAAAAGTATTGCTTGATGTCATGGTACATCTTGGTCAAACCGGGATGAATAGAGAATGGGGAGCTATGAGCCTCAACAACATGCTTTCCGGAGTTCTTGATCATCAGGAACACAAAGTCTCGTGCCCTTGCATAAGATACCATCTGCGTCTACTCGGAATTCTATCTGCTTCTCCAAATTCTGAATTATCGCCCAGATTTCACCATCATCTTTCTGAGCTTCCTTGATCCTAGAGAGTAACTCGGGTTCCACTCAAAGATTAGCCCAGTAACTGTGGTGTCCACTTACCATGATCTCTATGTCTAGTCGCTCCAAGTCTCTTATAATTTCCTCCTCAATTTTAATGACGTTTATCATTCCGGAGTTTCTGCTAAGTGCATCTGCTACTACATTCGCCTTGCCGGGATGATACTGCAAATTAATGTCATAATCCTTCAAAACCTCTAAACATCTCCTATGTCTCATGTTCAATTCATGTTGAGTGAAGATATACTTCAAGCTCTTGTGGTCCGTGAAAATGTCGCATGATTCTCCATACAAGTAGTGCCTCCATATCTTCAATGCAAACACGACTGCTACAAGTTCCAAGTCACGCGTAGGGTAATTTTCCTCATAAGGCTTAAGCTGCCGTGAGCGTACGCGATCACTTTCCCATGTTGCATGAGAACACAGCCAAGTCCCTTCCCCGATGCATCACTGTAGATCTGAAATCCACCTGTACTAGATGGGAGAGTAAGAATCGGTGTAGATACTAACTTCTGCTTTAGGTCTTCAAAGCTCTTCTCTCTTTCTTCAATCCATACGAATTTCTCCCCTTTCCGCATCAGTTTGGTCAATGGTAGTGCTAAACGGGAAAAGTTCTCCACTAACCTACGGTAGTAACCAGCTAACCCTAGGAAACTGCGAACTTCAGTTGTTGATGTCGGTCTTGGCCACTTTGTAATAGCCTCAACCTTTGTTGGATCCATAGTGATTCCTTCTGCTGATACAATGTGACCTAAGAATGCCACTTTGTCTAACCAGAACTCACACTTGGAGAATTTAGCATACAGCTGCTTCTGGCGAAGAATCTGTAATACGGTACGAAGATGGTCTTCGTGTTCCTCCTTGGTTTTAGAGAATATCAGGATGTCGTCAATGAAGACAATGACGAACTAGTCCAGAAATTCATGGAAGATTATGTTCATCAAATCCATGAACACTGCTAGAGCATTGGTAAGGCCAAATGGCACGACTACAAATTCGTAGTGGCCATAGCGTGTACGGAAAGCAGTCTTGGCGATGTTCTGCTCTTTAACCCGTAGCTCATGATAGTCCGACCTTAGATCAATCTTGGAGAAATGATTGGCCCCTTGTAGTTGGTCAAACAGATCGCCGATGCATGGTAGAGGATACCTATTCCTGATGGTGATCTTGTTGAGCTCGCGATAGTCTATGCAAAGACGCATGCTGTCGTCCTTCTTCTTAACGAATAAGACTGGTACGCCCCATGGAGATGCGCTCGGTCGAATGAAGCCTCGTTCCAGAAGTTCTTGCAATTGATCCTTCAGCTCCTTCAACTTTATGGGAGCCATGCGATAAGGAGTCTTAGAAATCGGCTCAGCTCCTGGGATGAGCTCCATATTAAATTCTACTTTACGTGCAGGTGGTATGCCCGCAAGTTCTTCTGGAAATACATCTGGAAATTCGGACACTATCGGCTGATTCTGAATTGATGGGGATTCAGCATTCATGTCATGAACAGTAGCTAGATAGCCCTCGCAACCATGTGAAAGTAATGCACGTTATGATTTGTACAGACCTTCCGGGTACGAACCTGTTGTGAATGTACTCTGGTGCATTAACATCACCGAAGATGACTCGATAGGAATGGCATTCTATGGTAGCATGATGCTTGGATAGCCAATCTATGCCCAATATCATGTCAAAATCACTCATGTCCGGCAGAAGTGCGTCAACAGGACGAATCTTGTCATCAAACTCTAGGGGAAGGCTCTTGTACACATGGGTTATGCGTACAGAGTCTCTTAAAGGCGTGGAAATATTCAGTATATTCTCTAGGGGCATGGGGAGTATCCTTACATTCTTAGCATAAGCAGTAGAAATGACCGAGTGAGTAGCACCTGTGTCAAATAGAACATATGCAGCTTGACCATACATATACAAGATTCCAGTGATGGTACCTGTAGACTTGTTGGCCTGATCGCGAGATCTCGTGTAAACGCGTCCACTAGTAGGAGGCAGCTTGGTATCAGCATGTCCTGATGTGCCCTCCATCTCGCCCTTGCGGTAGTCCTTCATGCGATGGCCAGGAAGACCACACTTGAAGCATGCGTCGCTGTCGCGGCGACATGGCCCTGGGTGCCTACGGTTGCAGGTAGTGCAAAGAGGATGAGTATATCCTCCAGCAGGTGTCCTTGCTGGTTGAGAGCCTGATAAGAACAATATACATGAGACATGATAATAGGTACAAAGGTTAATGCGGATAATTCGTAAGATGGAATACCAGTGATAGCTGGACGGTTAGGCTGTGAACCTCTCTGGTTCTGGTCCCTCCCGTTACCATGATTCCTGGTAGAAGATTCTCTAATGTGTCAGAATTAAGAACTATAGCATGTAATCATAAGAAAATGATCAAGTATAAGGATCTGCTGTTGTTGGAGTGTCCAGCGTTGTTACGGTAATTATCATTACCGCCACGCCTATCCATAGCAGAACGGTCATGAGTCTGACCATTTCCCTTAGGCTGAGTAGGCTGTTGCTGAGTAGCCGGCTGAGACCGGTCCCCGGTCTTCTGCCTGGAAGATACAGTTTAAAAGAGATGTAAATATTGACATATACTCAAAGAATACGGTTTGGTTACCGCTGAATATGAATGTTTACCTCTTATCAGGTCTGTCTGCTTCGCCGAACTCTTCTCTTTCTTGCAGCATCTCCAGCTTACGTGCTGCATCGGCCACTTGTGCCACCGTGTTGAACGTGGCACACACCAAGTTGTTTGCGACCGATGTACGAAGAGCCCACCAGAAGTGGTGTGCTTGCTCTTCGGGAGTACCTGCTGCTGCACCAAGAAAACCAGCCAAATGAAGAAAGCACTGCATGACTCGTTGCTTTTCTCCCCACCTCTCTGTCGGATTCCATGGTACTCTCTCTTCAGCTTGTCTTGCTCAGCTTTGGGAAAGAACTATCAAATCACCAAATCCCTGAACTGAGCCCAAGTCAAACCATCCACCCAATTATCACCTCCCTGAGACTTCTTCAGTACCTTCCACCATGCTAACACATCACCTTCGAACCGGTAGCAGGCCAACCTCGACTTGAAGACGGGGTCACAGCCCATGGCATTGAAGATCTTCTCAATGTGAGCCAACCAGCTTTCAGCTTCACTGGGGCTATATGTTCTCTCAAAAGCTCGAGGGCGTAACTTATTAAATCTCTCCAGCCATGTGACCAATGTTGCTGGAGGAGGAGGAGGAGGTACTGGGTGCCGCTGCTGATTGTTGGCAGCTTGCACCTCAGCCCTGATTTCGTTCCTCAACTGAGGAAGCATAGCTTGCATTGCAGCTTGGACTGCTGCATTGAGTTGTTCATGCTCGCGTGTGAGAACCATCTGACAGTATAACATAAAAAAAATACATGATTAACTGATCAAAACATAAACTATATACATGAAAAAAAAATTATACCAATAAATCATGAGAACAGTTTTATGCAAGAAAGCTAGTACATGAATGCATGATGCAGTTTTATGAAAACTTTTATATGCGCGAGAGTGAACGCCTATGGTCAGTTCACTCAAAACAAAAGACATGGTGAGGGGACGCCAATGGGTCGGTCCCAAAGTTAATATTTTCGATAAAAGCACATGCGACTAAATAGGGCCAGTCATGTACCAACCATTACTTAGTCATAAACCTGCGACAATGACATATATATGTATGCATGAAAATGATGAATGCATGAAAACCGACTGTCAGTTCTAGGAAGAACATAGTGACTACCCACTAATCACAGGTCGTATTTTGAGAGCCTACAGGTCGAAGCCTTGGCTCTGATACCATAATTGTAACACCCCATTTTGGTAAATGGAATGTCACGCGTGATTATGGCGTGTCACCAAAGTATACAAGGATAAATGTATAAAACATCACATGACCATAAAGGAAATACCGAAAACAAACATCGGTACCCCAAAAGTAGAACTCATCACACACAAACATAAGTACTGTAAATGAAAACGACTAAACAATGTCCATAGAAATGAGTATCAAAAGTATGAAGAAATGCATAGAGTGATGAAGGCTAGGAAGCTTCCAATCCATATGCACGTACGCTTAAAGTCTACGAGCGTCCTTGAGTACCTGCCGTTTTGGGAACATGAAAGGAAAAACGACTGAGCATAACGCTCAGTGCACGGATATACAAATATAGCATGAATAATATAAGCATATAAGCATAAAGCTGCAGAAATGTCTAAGTCCTGGAAAACCTGGTATAACTTAGTAAAACTGGTTTTATAATTTGAAAAGCGTTATGTTTATGTTATAAAAACTGTTTAACATGTTTACCATTAGCCAATATAGGTCATGAAATATCAACGTGCATGAATACTTGGAGGGGTGACCTCGTCATGCAATTATAGGGGCTGCCTCTAATTAATATAAGTTTTTGGGTAGTAGGGATCAGCTCCTTGTGAAGGATGCAAGGCACACACCACATTCACCTGAATAATCTGTAAACACATGTAACCTAGGATGCACCCATACGCCACGATAATAATAATATGGCCAATAGTTGAAGGGACGCCACGAGCTATCACTACGCCGTGGTGAAGTCATAACACTGGTGCCTCCAGTGTTATGGTTATGGTACCTCCATAACTAGGTGAAACTGGTCATGCATGTATATGGCTTTAGGTATCTAATTAAACATAATCAATTCAAAACATATAAAACATATACTGGGAAAACAGTTGGCTGTATACGGGGAATCCTAATAAGGAAAGAATGTCCATACTGAAAGGACGGAGAATCCGTACCTTGTGTCCAGTGAACGAAGAAGACGAACGGAAGAGAGTCCTACTTCGATACCATTAATGCTACATAAATAATATACGTGTATAAGTATTCTGATTACTGTAAATGTAATTGGTTTTATTTCATGTCTTAGCTTGTTTTATATGTTCATGTCTTGTTTTACTGTTTTTAACGTTATGTTATGTTTATCATGTATTCTGTCTATTCTAATTAAGTATTATTTGTATTTCTTGTATTATTATACTTGTTGTGTAATAATAAGTAACTTTCTAAAAATAGCAGGTTTCCTAAAATAGAAAGTTTCCAAAATACAAAGTTTCCAAAAATAGATTTACTGCTTAAAATAGATAAGTTTCTAAAAATAGAAAGTTTCTATAAATAGATTAACTGCCTTAATTAAACAAGTTTCTAAAGATAGAAAGTTTCCATAAATAGAAATAAGCTGGATTATTAAGCTAGTAACATAAGCTTAAGTGTTTACTGATTAATATTCTAAGTCATGTGATTAAATAGTATAGTTTATTAATTATTACATGTAAATTAAATAAACTATAGGTTATAAGATTTAATTAAATATAGCATGATTTAATTATATAAAATGTAATAATAATACTTAGGTTAAAATATGTATTAATATTTATTATTAATATAACCTAAGTCATGGAAATTAATTCATTATAAGTCATGTTTTAATAATTAATTAATACTTTAGTCTAAAATTAAATCATAAAATACTTAGGTTAAATCATGAATTATTAATAATAATAATTAACCTAAGTCATGTCCAAATTAAATTAATTATATAACATGTAAATTAATTTAATTAATTTAGTAATTAAATAAGCTTGTAAAATAATTAAACTTGTAAAATTAATTAAGTCGTGAACCGTGTTTTATTTTACTAAAGCATGTCGTGAACCGTGCCCGTAAACCCATGAACCGGACCCGTGAACAGGCCAAACAAACGCACCCTTAACAGTGGCAAAACCGGCTTGGCCGATTGCCACTGTTTTCGCAAAAACAGCCACCGGCTGTGCCGGTGGTTTCCCCTAGTTTCTCGGCTGTAGCCGCCGGCTGGGCAAAGTTCCCACCGGCAGTTAGCCGGTGGTTCCCCCTGCTTCCGCGGCTCATGTTCCCCCTGCTTTCCTTATTTAGCCACCGGCTTAAGCCGGTGGTGTTTCTTTGTTTCTAGCCGAGACCCCCAAAGCCAAAACACACCCCCGACATAAGTCGGGGTTCCCTTGTTCTTGCGGCCAAGACTCACAGCCACACCGAGACCCTTGGTCTCGGTTATTGGTGCGAAACAAAAGCAAGCCGAGACCATGTGGTCTCGGTTCCTTGCGTTCGGCCGAAACAAACACCCCTAAAAACACCATGATTAAACCCCGCATGATTAATTACATGTTATGTATACTTGTTTTTATAAAATTATTATTTCATGTGTCTAGATCTTGATAAAAACATAAACGAAAAGGGGTTTAAAGGTTTACCGAATTCGTGAAACAATGAAGAATGAATACACGAACACCCTTTGCAAAATTTGATCACCAAAAATCAACCAATCACACCTTTTTGGTGTTCTTAGACCGGCGGCCAAAGGGAGAGAGGAAAAGAAATTAGGGTTTTGATATTTTTCTAATTTCCTGTGATTATGAAAAATATGATTTCCTTTTTCTTGCTTTAGCTAAATTAAAAGTGGGCTTGGTCCGCTTCCTTCCCTTCTAGCCTGGGTATGTGGGCCCCCAAGGGGAAACCCATTGTTTTCCGTGTCTAAATATTATACGTGTTCTCGTGTCGTGTTTACATGTTTTATTTAATTATCGTCGTGTTGTAAACTATATTTATTCGTATCCGTAATAAATATACGTAAATACGTAGTCATAAGTTCGTGATTATTTACGTTCATGATTTCATGTTCGTATGTTCGTGATTATAATTATTGTTGAAATAATTATCGTGCATTAATACGTATTGAATACTTATCGTGTAATAACACGTACGTAATACTTGGAATTCTTATTCGTGAAACGTAAACATGCTAAATAAGGAAAGTTCTAATCATGTACGTATGATCATAAGGGTACTATTCATGGTAAAAGCATGTGGGTTTTACAGTGACACTCATTACTGTTCACAGTGACGAATGGAAATCTTTACAGTGTCAACATCAAACAGCACTACGGTAAGTAACTCACAAGATTCTCTATGAATCAAGCTTGTGACAAACTGGAAAGCAACAATGGTGCGATTCTTATAGAATCAAACTTGTTCCAGGAATTCTGAATTGACGACTCTAATCAGACGGATAATTTATCCTTATGATTCACTCTTTACATTCGCAGTTTGCTTTTAGACGGTCGAGCAAAGAGAACTGGCTACTACCGCCAGGAAACCCTGTCAAGGAGGTTCTTAATCGAAACTACCCGATCACAGGTACGGTATCTGATACCGTCTAACGGTCTTCACCGACCAGAGGTAAAACGCTACCGATTTAGGATGATATGTTCAAAGCTTTTTTATCCGTGTCTATATATGTTGCTGCTTATCAAGAAGGTGGAGTAGCTGTGTACTAACCGATGTCGATTCAGAAGTGACAAGAGCACAAGATGACGATAATCAAGATACCTAAGAATGTATGAATGTAATAGGTCATCTTAGTCACAAGGAGCACAAGATGGAGATCTCAAACACTCAAAGTCAAATGACAAAGGCTCAAGATAAAGATCACAAAAGCATGAAGGAACAAAGCCGTTACAAACAAGATCAAGACCAAGATACAAGACCAAAAGAAGGAAGATCACCTCCACAAGAATGTATTCACTCAATCATCTTATGCATTTAATGATGACCGATACATTGGGGGAGATTGTTAACCCTAAATTTTATATAGTCGAACAAGAATGTAATAGGTCATCTTATTCGTTATTGGTCTTGTATTGTAATAGGTTAGTTGGGTTAATCGGGCTTGGTATGTAAGCTAATATTGTATAATTTAGGGGCGTAAGCCCAAGCAAAGCCAAGCCCGGCCCATGAACAAGCCCACTAAAGCCTTAACGGCGTGGGGTATATATACCCTCTTCCATGTGTGGAAGAGGGTGTTGATTCATAATTACTTTCTCTCTCTAGTTATGATTTAACCATCCAGTTCTCTCTACTTTCTCTCTCTACCTTCATCTATTTCTCTCTCTAATATAATCTTTATTGTGTGTTATAGATTGACGTGGGAATAACACATATGATAAGTACTAAAATCATATGTGATTTAACACCAATATCACATGTGATTTTTGATACTAAGATTTTCGTATGGGTTCAGATTAAGTCTCGGTATCCTCTCGAATTGATTACAGCTCAAAGTGGAATAGTTGTTCTTGGTTACTAAAAAGGGGATTGGTTTTCTAATCTACTAAAGGTTTAAATACACTAAGATGTAAACTTAAACTAAAAGCAATTAATTAATTTAATAGCAATTAATAAAACTTGAATTAAAATTTAAGTATTAAAAAAAAGGAAACAGTAAATATCACTTAACTCTAATTCGAAATGCTCAAAAGAAAATTGATTCGGAAGTTTCTACTTTACCCTTGATCCGGAAGTCTTTGATTCGGAAGTTGCCCTTGGTCCGGAACTTTCGTTCGGAACTTTCGTTCGAAACTTTCGTTCGGAACTTTCGTTCGGAACTTTCGTTCGGAACTTTCGTTCGGAACTTTCGTTCGGAACTTTCGTTCAGAACTTGGGAAAACTCAAGAACAGTAGGAGACAGAAAAACAGGGGAAACGCGATTTCAAGCAAAAATCAACCAAGTTTTTCACCAAAACTTAAACAAAACTAATTCCTAATCATCTACTAACCATAAACATCAAATCCCATCAATAAAAACATAAAACCCAATAACTTTTAAAATCAAAATCAACCAAATAAGAATTTTAACTTTGAATCAAAAAGATGAAGATGAACAAGATGAAATGAAGGATTAAATTGATATATTAATGTTTAAACAATCAAAAGACAAAGATTAAACTACAAGATTGGAAAAACAAGAATCAAAATCACCAAACACCCTAATGGTGTTGGTGATGCCTACGAACAGAAAAGAGAGAAAAAAGGAGTGAAAAAACTGAATGAAAAGTGTGAAGGGAATTCTTTATATAAGTGTTCTCTTTGGTTGGTGAGTGGGCTTTCTCCCGTTCTTCTTGTCTTCTCGTCTTTTCAGAAAAGTTGACGTTTTCGATTCTGATTCGGGATTTGTCGTCGATTAAATTCAACTCGTCTTTTAATTTCTTTGTTTATTAGACTTGAGTTTCTTCGACATATGTGAATCTTCCATCTTTGGTCCTTTTCTTCGATAAATCTTCAAATAGGCCCAGTGACTTCAAATCTTTTACATCTCTTGGACAATAGACTTCGTCTTGAGTCTTTTTCTTCCATAAAACCCGTGCAATCCCATGTTTTCTCCATTATCCATCCGGTTGGCTCTGAAATCACAATAAACACAAAAACCACGCATAATTCCAAACAAATGATATTAAATACGTGTTTTGGTCTCGTTTTAGCCAGAATTAAGTGGTAAAAGTATGGGTGTTTTCACACCTATCAAATCCCCTACACTTAACCATTGCCATGCCCTCATGCAATGCTTAGTGATAAAGCAAATTTATACTTTTCTCATAATCAATCAACCTTGGCCTTATTAAAATACTACTAAACAAAAATTAAAGTACTAAGAGAAATTAAAATCTTTAAAGTAAACAAAAAGATAGAAAACCATTTTCACTTGAAAATAGCTATATGGAAATAACTTGCAAAGAGATCAAGGACTTACATTAGGGCTTCGGTGCTGCGAAGATTTTTCACCCTCAAGTTTCACGTTCCCCAAACTAAGCTTAAAAACGAGATCATTGTTATTATAAGTTAGCAAATCAAACACTTACACACATGGCTTAATTATATGCTTAAACTCCCTTATTCCTAGGCGTATCTCTTATATTTTATTTTTGTCTTAGAATGATCATGAAGATGCATTTTTGGACTTATTTCGATAGTTTATTTAGGCTGAAAGCAAAGTAGGACGATTTGATCAATAGTTAGCTAAAGGACAAAATCTCTTAAAACTGCTTCTCGGGATATCAAAAAGTTCATATCTTGGCATAACTCGGTTCACGATTTGAGACCTTTCTCTGGCCGATATTTGGCATGTACTTCATACTTCATATCTTGAGAGACGTGCTTGAGATAATGGTCCTCTCATCGTTAATAGAGTTTCTTCACTTGGAGACTTTTGAGGGGTACTCCAACTTTGTTGACCACGACTTCATGATTATTTCTTCAATCTCTAATTGGGATTTTGAGATACAACGATCCGCCTCCTTTTCGGACTTGGATCTATTTATCCTCATACCTTGTTAGGGTCTTTTCGGATAGACTTCTCCATGATCTTTATGGGAGTTGATTGCTTTTCGTCGTGAGTCTTGATCCTTCATATTGATTTTGGGAATAATGCTTTTCACATCACCTTGGATCTTTAGCAATAAGATTAAATCCTCATGCCTTGTTAGGGCCTTTTCGGACTCGCCAATCTTCGCGTCCTGCTTCATAAGTTATGCCTTGGCTATGAACTCTTATCATTACCGAGCAACTTTTAAACGATCTTGGGCTAGAAGCTAAGTAACTTTTTAAATCGTAAGACCTTACTTATTGCAGATAATTTATTAGCAAGCAAGTGATGGGAGAAAAGGCAAATAATTACACCAAGTGAGCTTGTGCAGGAATACCGACTTATAATTGACTCTATCATTTCTCGTTCTCCACAATTTAAAATTTCAAGTAATGAGACTCGTGGATGCTTAGCCTAATAAACCAATTAAGGTCTACATGGTTAAGGATACTAGCTAGAATAAACTTAGATAAGTCTATTCGGGTTGAGTCAAAATAATCGCAACGGGCCTAATATGTCAAAGACTTCTAAACTAGCTACACCACTTATTAATATTTTTGACTTTATTGCGGGATATATACATATGAAACAACGATAAAAATTTAAAAATTACGACTAAATGGCCAAAGTTAATTAAAAATTTGAAAAATGTTGAAAAAGCTGATTTTCCGGTTAAATGAAGGCATTTTCATGGAAAAGTCTACTTAAAACTTCGATAGAAGTCCCCCCTACACTTAAGATAAACATTGTCCTCAATGTTTAAGCATGTGGGAAAAGTCTCCCCTACACTTATGACATTGTTCACGTTGGTTAAATCAAGTTAAGGAAGAGACGACTAAAGTGATCAATTTCAAATGTGAGTATGAAGAAAATTGAATCACGATAGTTGAGAGATAGAACCGGATTTCGGATAACACGGGGGCACGGTTCTTCAAAGATTCCAAGAGTGCATTCATCCCTGTAATCACATCACCACACAAAGACAAACACCTATATAGGTCCCCCTACACTTAGGAGGTTAAAACAGAAAAGGATAGATACTCGGGCTGCCTCCCGAGGAGCGCTTGTTTTTGATAACCGAGTCACAAGCCTGACTCGGCCCAAAATTAGTTTATGGGAAAGTGGTGAGGGATGGAATCATCTCATGAGAGATGTCCTCACCAAAGTACAACTTCACTCGTTGGCCATTCACCTTAAAATAAGGTCCATTAGGATGAGCGAGCTCGAGAGTACCATATGGAAAAATTTGGGCAATGGTGAATGGGCCGAACCAACGAGATTTTAGCTTGCCCGAGAAGATTTTCAACCGAGAGTTAAAGAGTAAAACTTTGTCTCCAACTTGGAACTCTCGGTTCTTAATCTTAGAGTCGTGAATGAGCTTAGTCTTCTCCTTATAGATCAAAGAGTTTTCATAAGCCTCATTCCGGAGTTCATTCAGCTCATTGAGTTGGATCTTACGTAGGTTACCGGCTTTGTTGATATCAAAATTAGCCCACTTCAAGGCCCAGTAAGCCTTGTGCTCCAACTCAATGGGGAGGTGGCACGCTTTCCCGTACACGAGACGATATGGTGTACAACCAATCGGAGTCTTATATGCGGTACGAAAAGCCCACAAAGCATCATCAAGTTTATCAGCCCATGAGGCACGATGCTCTCCCACGGTTCTTTCCAGAATTCTCTTTCATCCTCGGATAGAGATTTCAGCCTGGCCATTAGTTTGTGGGTGGTAGGCGGTGGAAAGACGATGATTTACACCATACTTAGCCATGACTCTAGCAAATTGGTCGTTGCAAAAATGAGTTCCGCGATCACTAATAATAGCACGAGGCACACCGAATCTAGCGAATAATGACTTTAAAAAGTTACAAACCACCCTTGCGTCATTAGTAGGTAAAGCTTTGGCTTCAACCCACTTTGAAACGTAGTCAACGGCTACAAGGATGTATTTGTTTCCTTGAGATGAAGGGAATGGCCCCATAAAGTCGATACCCCAAACATCAAAGATTTCACATTCTTGAATGAAATTCTGAGGCATCTCGTCTTTATGTGTGATCTTGCCTTGTTTTTGGAAAGCATCACATCGTTTAACCATCTCGTGAGCATCACGGTAGATGGTGGGCCAATAAAATCCCGAGTTAAACACTTTTTTGGCGGTGTAGTTGGGACCAAAGTGACCACCGATGGGTCCTTTGTGGCAAGCGTCAAGGATTTCTAAAGCTGCCGGTCCATCAACACATCGGCGAATAATCAAATCAGCACATTGTTTGAATAGATACGGGTCATCCCAAAAGTAAGTCTGAATGTCTTTGAAGAACTTTTTCTTTTGTTGGGATGTTAACCCGTCAACGAGAATTCCACCCGCCAAGTAGTTTGCAATGTCCGCAAACCACGGGGTTTCATCAGCAGTCGAGTTGATAGACATTAAGGTCTCCAGGGGAAAAGAATCATTGATTTCTTTGTTTTGATGATCCCCTTGATAAGGATCCTCAAGTCTACTGAGATGATCCGTGTCTAGGTTTTCAGCTCCTTTTTTATCGCGAATTTCGATTTTAAATTCTTGGAGTAGCAAAACCCAGCGAAGAAGTCTTGGTTTGGAATCTTGTTTATTCAACAAGTACTTCAACGCGGAATGATCGGTGTAAACGATTGTGGTAGAAAGGACAAGATAGGGGCGGAACGTTTCAAAGGCATAGACAATAGCTAAAAGCTCTTTTTCGGTTGTCGTGTAATGCAATGCAATTGAGCCCCCGTCATTGTCTTGCTAGTGTAATGGATCGGTTGGAAGTGTTTGTTCACTCTTTGGCCCAAAACCGCACCAATAGCATAGTCACTAGCATCACACATCAACTCGAAAGGCAGCTCCCAATTAGGGGTAACCAAGACCGGTGCCTTAGTAAGCTTATCCTTAAGCAAGTTGAAGGATCCAAGACACTCGTTAGAAAAGATAAAAGGAGTATCTTTTTCCAAGAGGTGGGTCATCGGGCGAGCGAGTTTAGAAAAATCTTTGATAAAGCGATGGTAGAAGCCCGCATGACCAAGGAAACTTCTCACACCCTTCATGGTTGAAGGTGGAGGCAACTTAGAAATAACATCGACTTTAGCGCGGTCCACTTCAAGACCGGCTTTGGAGATCTTGTGTCCTAGCAGGATGCCCTCTTTTACCATGAAATGGCATTTTTCCCAATTAAGAACAAGGCGAGTGTCTTCACACCGCTGAAGCATACGTTCTAAATTGGCAAGGCAAGCCGAGAAAGAATCGCCATAAACCGAGAAATCATCCATGAATACTTCCATAGTGTCTTCCACCATGTCATGGAATATAGCCATCATACACCTTTGGAACGTCCCAGGAGCATTGCATAAACCAAAAGGCATACGTTTGTAAGCGAATGTTCCATAAGGACAAGTGAATGTGGTCTTTTCTTGGTCCTTGGGATCGATGGGAATTTGAAATTACCCGGAGAAACCGTCTAAGAAGCAGTAATAATCATTACCCGCTAGACACTCGAGCATTTGATCCATGAAGGGAAGAGGAAAGTGATCTTTTCTCGTGGCATCATTGAGCTTGCGATAATCAATACAAACTTTCCACCCAGTAACGAGACGAGTGGGAATCAACTCATTGTGTTCATTGGAAACAACGGTTATTCCGCCCTTCTTGGGCACACAATGGACGGGACTTACCCATGGCGAATCCGAGATAGGGTAAATCAAGCCGGCATCAAGAAGTTTGATAACCTCTTGTTTGATGACGTCATGAATGCGAGGATTAACCCTTCTTTGGCTCTGGATTGTGGGTTTAAAGTCATCTTCCATGAGAATCTTGTGAGTACAAAAGTTCGGATCAATTCCGCGGATGTCAGAAATTTTCCAAGCAATTGCCTGCTTATGATCTTTAAGCACGGTGATGAGGCGAGTTTTTTCTTCATCTTTCAAGTCCTTCGCGATAATGACGGGCGACTTCTTCTCTTCTTCAAGGAACACGTACTCGATATGGGGCAGCAACTCCTTAAGTTCTAAATCCGGAGGATTTTCGATGGGAGGCGTTTTCAAAGTAGGAGCATCGATAGCAATAACCATGGGAGATGGTGGAGAAAGATTGTCTTCTTTGAGAAGGTTTTCAATGAGGCGGAGATCTTCATCCCAATTGGTGGTAGAATCGTCATTAGCTAAGTTCGCATCTCCCATGGTGGCTTCCAAATCTTTCCAAAGGAAATCACTTTCTCCAAATAGAGATAGTGATGAATCGATAGAGGAAACGGTCTCAACATTGGGAAGAGAGGTAGGAATACTTTTGCAAGCATCTTTGAAGTGTTCTTCACAAGCCTCATCAAGAACGTCAATACAATTAACACTCTCGTATGAATAAGGCTGTTTAGAAAGCTTTCCCATGTTGAAGACAATTTTATCGTCACTCACTCTCATGATAAGCTCGCCAGCTTCAACATCGATGAGAGTGCGACCGGTCCTCAAGAATGGACGACCAACGATCAATGGCACACGAGGGTCCATGTCGTAGTCAACGACAACGAAATCGGCAGGAAAAGTGAATTTGTCGACTCCTACAAACACGTCTTCGGCTATCCCCACTGGATAAGCAACCGTACGGTTAGCTAATTCCAAAGTCATTTTGGTGGGGACTAGCTCAGGGAGAGATAATTGCTTCCAAACGCTTAAGGGCATTAAGTTAATACTGGCACCTAGATCGGCTAGAGCCATGCAATTCTCTACTCCCGGGAAGTTACAAGGGATTAAGAAACGACCCGGATCACCAAGCTTGGTTGGCAATTTCCTTAAGAGCACTGCAGAGCAATTCTCATTAAGTTAGGTGTTAGCAATATCAAGAAGCTTCTCCTTGTCGCTAAGAAGATCTTTGAACATTTTCGCGTATTTGGGCTTGTGAGCGAGAGCCTCAGTGAAGGAGATGTTAAAATTCAATTGTTTAAACATTTTTAGAAAGTTCGAAACTTGAATATCATCCTTGCTTTTGAGCTTCTCTTTCCTTAACCTTGATGGATAAGGTATATTTGAAGAAGAGGAAGTCTTTGGGATCGAAGGATCACTCACATCCTTGGGTGGAGGAGGGGTAGAAGTAAGAGGTGGAGAAATTGGGGAAATAGAAGGTTGAGGAATAGGAGCAGGTGACTCGTTCTCCTTAGTCACAATCACCGGTGGAGGTATAGGAAGCTCGGGTTCCTTGGTACCTTTGCCACTGTAAGTGGTGATTGCTTTCATCTCCCCTCTTGGATTCGCAACGGTGTTACTCGGAAGAGTACCCGAAGAAGAGGGTTGATTACCTTGGAAGAAACTAGCCATCATGTTTTTTAAGTCATTCGTTTGACTATCCAAAGTGTTTCTCATATCAGCTCTCAGATCGTTCCCTTGTTTCACCAGGTCTGCTTTCAAGTTGAGCACTTCCCGCTGAAGATTTCCCATGATCACATCGTTAGTCCTCATGTAGGTTTCCACTTCTTGGTGTAAAGCGGTGGGTTGGTTGGGAGGAGCATTGTATGCGGGTGGTTGATAAGCAGGTTGCTGGTAAACTTGGTTGTTTCTTTGAGGTGGATATGGTTGTTTGTGAGGTGGTATGTATGGTGTACGAGGTTGTTGTTGTTGTTGAGGAGGGCGGTTGAGGTTTTGTTGTTGGTTTGGGTTGTTAAGAGTAAAACCGGGTGGTGAGAGATAGTTGTTCGAACAGTAGCTAAGCAGGTTGCGGTCACCTTGAGGACGAGCTTGGTAAGCGGGTTGAGGATAGGTGCCATAAGCTGCATTCACATTTTCAAAAGGGTAGTCTTGGGTGGCAGTGCAAGTGGTGTAAGAGTGAGGACCCCCACATATCTCACATGGTTGGCTAACAGCATTGACTTGAGCGTCTTTAGTGTTTTTAGCGTTGATGTTGTTGGTGTTGCTGGCGGTTTGGGTAGCAAGCGATTCAAGAAGCGCAGTGATTTTGTCAAGTCGCTTATCGCTGTCACTAGTACTAGCACTAGCGACATTGGTCCGAACACTCTTGGTTTGCACACGAGACTTATTCTCAATGATATCCCAAGCAGCATTGGAAGTCTTAGCCAAAAGATTACCCCCCGAGGCACTGTTTAGTGAATCTTGGTCATTCATGTTTAAACCATTATAAAAAGTATTAATTTGGTGCACTTTGGTAAAACCATGTTGTGGGCATTTTCTCAAAAGGTCTTTGAAACGGTCCCAAGATTCACTAAACGACTCATCGTACTTTTGTTCAAATTTGATAATTTCATTCCGCAAAGCGGTACTACGAGAGGGTGGGAAAAAGTAGTTGATAAACTTGGTCTCCAAATCCGTCCACGTAAGAAGACTCTGTGGCGGTTCCTTAGCAAGCCAATGTCGGGCTTGTCCCTCTAAAGAAAAGGGAAAAAGTTGTAAACGGATTACCTCTTGTGAAACATCATTGAATTTGACCGTATTGGTGAGTTGCAAGAATCTCTTGATGTGGTCATGCGGATCATCAATGGTACGCCCCAAGAATGGTTGAGCAGAGACCATCTGGATAAAGCCGGATTTGAGCTCAAAATTGTTGGCTGCAATCGCGGGTATGACAATTGGATCATTGTTACCATCTACATGTGCTTGCAGAAGTTCAATCATCGGGCGATTATCCGGTAGAGGCTCATTGTTGTTGTTGTTGTTATTATTGTTGTTGAAAGGTGGATTGTTATTGTTATTATTATTGTTTTGAGGTGGGTTATTGTTGTTGTTTTGTACACCGGCCATGTCTAAGTCTTCGAGAGGCTCGGGCTCTTGATAAGACGTTGATCGTGTACGCATGCACCTGCAAAAGAACTAACAAGGCAAAAACAAAGCAGAAATATTTTTGGTTTTTATGTTTTTTAATTTTTTTTTGTATTTTTGAAAATTTTATATTTTTTAGGATTTTTGAAATTTTTTATAAAAAAGTAACGTTCACGGGGAACGGATCCCAAAATCCAAGTTCTCACAAAAAAACTGTTGATCTTAACGAGAAGAGCCGGCAGCGGCGCCATTTGATACTAAGATTTTCATATGGGTTCAGATTAAGTCTCGGTATCCTCTCGAATTAATTGCAGCTCAAAGTGGAATAGTTGTTCTTGGTTACTAAAAAGGGGATTGGTTTTCTAATCTACTGAAGGTTTAAATGCACTAAGATGTAAACTTAAACTAAAAGCAATTAATTAATTTAATAGCAATTAATAAAACTTGAATTAAAATTTAAGTATTAAAAAAAAGGAAACAGTAAATATCACTTAACTCTAATTCGAAATGCTCAAAAGAAAATTGATTCGGAAGTTTCTACTTTACCCTTGATCCGGAAGTCTTTGATTCGGAAGTTGCCCTTGGTCCGGAACTTTTGTTCGGAACTTTCGTTCGGAACTTTCGTTCGGAACATTCGTTCGGAACTTTCGTTCGGAACTTTCGTTCGGAACTTTCGTTCGGAACTTTCGTTCGGAACTTTCGTTCGGAACTTTCGTTCGGAACTTTCGTTCGGAACTTTCGTTCAGAACTTTCGTTCAGAACTTGGGAAAACTCAAGAACAGTAGGAGACAGAAAAACAGGGGAAACGCGGTTTCAAGCAAAAATCAACCAAGTTTTTCACCAAAACATAAACAAAACTAATGCCTAATCATCTACTAACCATAAACATCAAATCCCATCAATAAAAACATAAAACCCAATAACTTTTAAAAATCAAAATCAACCAAATAAGAATTTTAACTTTGAATAAAAAAGATGAAGATGAACAAGATGAAATGAAGGATTAAATTGATAGATTAATGTTTAAACAATCAAAAGACAAAGATTAAACTACAAGATTGGAAAAACAAGAATCAAAATCACCAAACACCCTAATGGTGTTGGTGATGCTTACGAACAGAAAAGAGAGAAAAAAGGAGTGAAAAAACTGAATGAAAAGTGTGAAGGGAATTCTTTATATAGGTGTTCTCTTTGGTTGGTGAGTGGGCTTTCTCCCGTTCTTCTTGTCTTCTCGTCTTTTCAGAAAAGTTGACGTTTTCGATTCTGATTCGGGATTTGTCGTCGATTAAATTCAACTCGTCTTTTAATTTCTTTGTTTATTAGACTTGAGTTTCTTCGACATATGTGAATCTTCCATCTTTGGTCCTTTTCTTCGATAAATCTTCAAATAGGCCTAGTGACTTCAAATCTTTTGCATCTCTTGGACAATAGACTTCGTCTTGAGTCTTTTTCTTCCATAAAACCCGTGCAATCTCCATTATCCATCCGGTTGGCTCTGAAATCACAATAAACACAAAAACCACGCATAATTCCAAACAAATGATATTAAATACGCGTTTTGGTCTCGTTTTAGCCAGAATTAAGTGGTAAAAGGATGGGTGTTTTCACACCTATCAATTTTATTAGTATATTCAAATTAATGTTTAATCATATGTGAAAAATGTGAAAAAACGAAAAAGTTTGTCGAAAGTATATCAAAGTGCCCATCTATAGAAAAGTAATTATATGATCGTCGTGATGGTATATTATTTCGTTTAACAATTAACGGCTTAAGATATGTTAATATTAAAAAAAATAAAAGTGACGGATTTGAAATATTGATGGAGATGTGGGTAGAGATTGGTTCTTAGATATCTTATAAAGTTTATCCAAATGAACTTACGTAGTGTTTGGTACGTCGTGCAATTATTGAATACAATGATTCATTAAATGATATGACTTTTTACATCACAAGCCATACTTTTCAATCATTATGGGTCCTTAGTTTTGTTTCTCGTTAAAGTTTGTAATTGATTAATAATTACTCATCCAGACGTATTTTATTCTTTTTATTATCGATTACATTATATTCTATGGTAATAACCAAACATGACTGAACTCATAATGCTTCACTCTATTACTTTATTTATTCTATTACAATGTCCATTCCATTCCATAACTGATTCATTCTGTCAAACGTAACATATTCTTGAAACATGTTATAAATATTAGTATAAACCCCAAAATGCATCCTGGTGGTTTGCCCAATTTAACATGCTTATTGTCAAATAATAGGAATTTTATATCTATTCATCAAGAAATCTTAAACAATATATATATATATATATATATATATATATATATATATATATATATATATATATATATATATATATATATATATATATATATATATATATATATATATATATATATATATATATATATATATATATATATATATATATATATATATATATATATATATATATATATATATATATACATATATATATATATATATACATATATATATATATATATATATATATATATATATATATATATATATATATATATATATATATATATATATATATATATATATATACACATATATATATATATATACATACATATATATATATATATATATATATATATATATATATATATATATATATATATATATATATATATATATATATATATATATATATATATATATATATATATATATATATATATATACATATATATATATATACATATATATATATATACATATATATATATATATATACATATATATATATATATATATATATATATATATATATATATATATATATATATATATATATATATATATATATATATATATATATATATATATATATATATATATATATATATATATATATATATATATATATATATAGCGGTGGAATCTAGAGAAAACCACCTTTTGGTGGAAAACCTAGAAAACAAATAAACAGTGTGCCTTTTGCAAAATATAAAAGCGGAGGGTAGAAAACGAAAATTGACAAAAAGTGGAGGGGCTGTAATTTCCAATATCACATTGTTTGTCTTAACAAACCATAAACACGCATAATACACACTTGTAGAAAACACCCACCACCCAAAACGGTCGCCACCTCCGACCACCGTTGCATCACCATCGTTCCAGTCACCACCATTGTAGCTGCATCTTCTCCGATCAGTATAGTCACCTCATCAATCACTCAGTTTCGCACTTCAGCAGGTCTCTTTCTAATATTATTATAATACTAATTTTTTCATTTTCGAAAATTAAATCGAAAATCTAATGATTTTCAAGTTTTCTTAGAAGTTTAAGACCAGATCATCATGTTTTTTATAAAACATTAAACAAATTGGAAAACAATTGCATGGAAAATGTGTTGATTAAAGTTGAACACCAAGTGTTAGATGAAATGTCTAATTAGAAAATATATTTGTTTTAAGACTATATTAGAGAATATGTTTGTTTCTTGTTTAGCACATATGTTTTAATCTTGAATTATGAAATCAGTTTGCTTGTATAAGGAATTTTTTGTTAATAACGTTTTATGGCATAAGTTCACAACCGTATTGGGGCGTTAGTTAACAAATATATTAGGGTATCATATCAAACACGCATTAGGGAATCAGCTTAAAGGCATTAGTGTATAGAGGCACGAGCATTTTTTTGTATAATTAGTATTGTATTACGTCATCACTTTTTTTATTGCATTAGTTTGATTTTTTATTTGATGCATCGGTTTGATTTTCCCTTGCATCGTAGTTCATAGTAAAGCATTTATTTGTATCTTATGTGAATCAATGGAAATACCCACGCATCTGTTTGTATGTTTTGGGCATCACTAAACAAATTAGGGAACCAATGTATAATTTATATTTAGTATACCCTTTGAATGTTTAGTGTATCATTGGTCATAATAGGACATATGGTTGTTTATTTAGAGCATGGATAGGAACACTAGAGCATCAATTAACAGATATTTAAGGGTGCCGGTTAACAAAAAATTTAGGAAACCATATCATAAATTAAAATAGGGCGTCGGTTAACAAAAAATTTAGGGAATTGTAATGATGACATATTAGGGGATCATGTCACAAACTAAATTCTGGGAATTTGATTATTGTATGTGTACGACATCGCATAATAGTATAAATTATGACATCATTTAACACATATTTAAGGGCGTTAGTTTAAGAAAAATTTAGGGAACCACATCATAAATAAAAATAGGGCGCCGGTTAATAAAAAATTTAGGGCATCGTAGTGATGAAATATTAGGGAATCATATCGCAAACTAAATTTTGGCATTTGATTATTGTATGTGTATGGCATCGCACAATAGAATAAATTATAGAATCAGTTAACACATATTTAAGTGAATCGAACTTGTTCGTTACGGCTCATCTGCTCGTTGTATGTTATATTAATAAATATATTTAAGGGAATCCAAATCTGGAAGGAACTCACTACCTGTAAAGGCAATCCATGAAATATTCTTTTCGAACATGCATAATGCTAGTTTGGCTTCTTTTCTTTTTAAGCTCATAGTTCATTATCAAATGTGTCAAAAATAAGTCTTTAGCTAAAACATGAGTTTTTAGGTTGAAGGGATACAACACACTACATAACATATCCACACATTGATTGTTGTAAAATTTCCCCTTTAGGAAAAGAGGGCAATAATATAGGGCAAGCGTGCACGACGATTTAGGAAAACCGTGTGTGAATGACCCTAAGTGAGTTCGTTCTCGAGGAGGCAAGTGCGTTGTGTTAAGAGTTGATTAATGTTTGTGATTATATGATTGAAAAAGAAATGAGATTAGGAAAGGAAGATGGTTACGAAAACGAATTAAACTACGACGAAAAAGGCGAACGCGTAAATCCGTAAATAGTACCAAAATAAAAATTTAAACCTAAAAATTCCTAAAAATTACTAAAAATCCCCAATAATATTCTAAGAGTTTACAAAAAATCCAAACTTGTTAAAACCTTTTAATTAATTCAATAATGACTTTTTAATGCTAATTAAAGCCCTAAAAATCACTTTTAATTATTAAAAAGCCCTAAACAAGATTTTATAGTTTGTAAACCTCAAAAATATCCTAATTAAACTAAAACCTATTTTTAAAAATTTTAAAATCAAATTAAACTATTTTTAAACACTTAAAAACTATTAAAATCTATTAAATCTTAAATTAATTCTAAAAATTAATTAAAAAGTCCTAAAAAGATTTGGAAAGTTACAATATTCCTAATTTAATGTCCTTAACCTAGGAAAAATGAAAAAATAATAAAAAATTAAACTTCAATTTTTATTAATAAAATAATATTAAAATATTAAAAAAATAAAAAGTTTGTAAATAAATTCTAAAAAATTACCAAAAATCCTAAATAATGTAACTAAAACAAAAATGCAAACCAAATTTTCTGAAACCTATTAAATAATTTTATATTGAATTTTAAAGTTGCTTGAAAAACCTAAAATCCAATAAAATTAAAAATAAGCTAAATTGAAAACCTAATAAGCTGTAAACCTCAAAAATATGATTAAAAACCTAAAAACTATTTTTACAGATTGTTAATATACTCTTTACTATTTTTTTAATTACTAAAAACTATTTTAAAATTAAAATAATTATAAAAAAATAATAAAATAATGCTAAAAATAATCTACCAATTTTAAAAATCCTATTTTACTCTAATGAACAGAAGAAAAATGAAAAAGTTGGAAAAATATTAATTTTACCACTAAAAGACAAAAACAGCTTAATTAAAACCCTAATTAACTTAAATTAATTCTAAAAATTAATAAAAGGATGAACAGTAAAATCTTTTTTAACCAAAAATCTTAAAATAATATTCTAAGTCCAAGAAAATTAATTAAACTGAAAAATATTACTTTTTAGCACTAAAAGACAAAAAACAGAAATATTAAAGTTAATTAAAAATGCAATAAAACCTAAAAATTACCAAATGAACAGTAATTAAAAATTTAATTAAACAGAAAAATCCTAAATTAAATAAGAAAAATAATGGAACTGGTTTGAAGATCTAATTCAACTTTTTAAGCACTAAAGACAAAAAAGAAAGAAATCAGATAGTGACATGTGTTGGTGTTTGTCTGCTAGTGCAGCAGTGGTAAAAATGATACTAGCAGTGGGAAAGGAGTTCCCACTGATAGTGTTAAATTTTGGTCTGTTTTTCAATAAGCTTAGGAAAGCTTATTTTGATAGCTTATTTGGGACAAAAGGCACCCTTATACTCTTTGGAGTATAAGGAGTCAGATTATACAAAATAAACAATCAATCACTTAACAAAATTAGCACCAATTAAGCCAAGAAGTTACTGATAAGTCACTAAGCAGGTCTGATGAACAGTTGCTGGTGTTTTTGACACTAGGACGAATTTTAAGCCTTCGCAACTAGCACAAATCTTAACCAAATCACATATGACTAATAACAAACCCTAAGTGCTCCTAATATCTAGCAGATTACAAGTTGGTGGGCAAATTCAAGTTAAAACAAGGCAGATAAATGCATTACTGATTTGTTATGCTATTTGCCAAAAAAATGAGCATGCAATATCTAACAAACCTACTAAACTTTGAAAACCAAATACTAAAATAACTAAAATAACCTATTTAAACTTGTCTAGGTGGATTTTAAATCAAAAATGTGTTACTTTATCAGCTTAAACCTTAATCCCAAACACACCCTTATATTCTGAAACTTGAAATATTCAGACCAAAACTTTAACAAATCCAACCAAACTCATTTAAACTACTTTAAACTAGCATATAACACCTCAACTAAGCAAAATCCAACACTCAAACAACCAGTAAGCAGATTACACCAAAAATCATACTCATTCACAATAAAACCTAATATTGAAAATTTGAAATGAAAGAAAAAGATTTTACCAAGAGGGACCTACATCCAGGTCCCTTAGTGGCTGTTTGCCACCTCCTACAAGCTCGGGCTTGTGCTGAGCCTTGTGGGAGTTGGATAAGCTTGTGCACAAATGACAATAATAGGGTGAGAAAAAGCCTTGACTTTTCCTTGTTTCCTACACACCACAAACAACAAAGAAAGAGACACCAAGCTTATAAGAGATTCAATAAGCTTGGTTTAATAAGCTTATTGAATGGCTTATAGCAGTAAGCTAAAAAAAATAAGTTTCTAAAATATTTTGTAAACAAGTGAAATTCTTAAAAAAAACAAACTTGAAGATTTTAAAATGAATTCAAGGAAAAACAAATTTAAAACTGGAATATTGGAAAGTAAAAATGGAACTCAGTCATATGCAGGTTTAATAATTTTTCATTAATTCAAAAAAATAAAAATATTACATAAAACTGGAACCAACCATACAAGTCACAAGCCGACTTGTATTTATACTAGTGCTAGGAACATACTAGAATACTTGGAATAAAATAATACAAAGCTGGAAAAACTAAAACCCTAGCAAGCTGATTCCCAAAATTGCCCTTTGACTGAATTTGAATTTGGTCTTGTTTGAGCCCCATGTGATGTAGCCAGGTGGAATCTTCCATCTTGATCGTTGGTTTAATCTTTGGGAACACGAAAGTCTCTTGGTTCGTTGATTTATGTTGTACAAAATGAATCCCGTGATGAGTGATAGCTGGAGAGGGGACAAACATGTGTGATGTCGTTTTCTGGGTTGGGGGATGTATTGGGAGTGGGGTAAGGATTAAAACCCCTAATATTAATTGGGGTTTAAGTTAAGGGTTAGGGTAATTAAAACTGGTAGTTTTAGGGTTTGTGGGTGGAAGAAGGTAAGCAGGATGTGTTTTGATTTGTAAATGGGTGGATTAGTTCAAAAAAATGTGTTTCCCCCACTTTTAATAATTAAACACGTTTAATTAAAGAAATGGGTTCAAAAAGGTTTTGTGATAGGGTTAATAAGTTATGGACTGGTTCGTTTTATGGAAATGGACTGGTGGGGGTGACGTGTCAAAAGGGGAGTGGTGGGATATGTTTGTGTGTCTTGGCACAAATGGCCCCCTAGCTTTCTTCACTTGATCACTTTGTATTATCAGCTCAAAACAAGACTTCCTTTGTAAATAACTTTCAAACACTTGTCAAATTTGGCACAATTTGTTTATAAACTTGAAATAAGGACTAAACATGCAATTTCTTCATATTCCAAGGACTGATTTTGACATGTTTTCATACTCCAAGGCTTTGACTTGTGTGTTGACTTCTTGAAGGACTATTATTGACAATTTAGATTTGTTGAGGGACTAAATTTGCCAATTCTTCAAAGTTAGAGGTCCTTTCTGTAATTTTGACAAACTTTAGGGACCAAACTTGTAATTATGAAGATACAAGGGTATAAAGTGTCAATTATTCAAAGTTGGAGGACCAATCTTCATGATTCTTCAAATCTTCAAGGGTTTTCTTTGGAAAATTCTTCATTAGGGCTTGGTTCATCGTGCGGCTTCGTTTCTCGTGTTCGTTTTTGATTGATTCTTGTGATCTTTTGTCATTTTCTTAATATCCGTACCTAAAATACACAAGCAACAAACACAAGCATATATTTGGGTATTTTGATGATATTTAATGCATTTTAAGCCCTATTTGGAAGATGAGACTATGTATAAAAGCAGTCTCATCACTCCCCCATACTAAACCATTGTCGTGCCCTCACGCAATGCTAGAATAAAGTATCAAAGCATCTCCAAAATTCATTTTATTCACTTTATTGAACGATAAACTAGATACACTACTACTATTACTACTACTACTTGTGTTATAGACATAATGTATGATTTTCATCGCAAAATGGGACGTTTAGGTTCATAGAATAAGAACACGTGAATGCTTCGTTAGAAATAATTTCATCGTCCTCGATTTTCACTCTAATTCCATGCCAAGCGTGCAACGAGATCATAGTCATTATAAGTTAGTAATGTTAACACTACTCATATGCCCTAATCACGTACTTATCCTCCCATTATTCCTAAGTTGTATCTCTTATATTTTATTTTGTCTTGAATGTTTCACGAGGATACATTGTTTGACTTATGCGATAATAGAGATTTAGGTCTAAAAATAGAGTCCTAGCGGTGTAACTAAGACCATCAAATCAATAACCCCTCCTAATAGACGACGATGTTAAAAAATTAAGTTGACAAGAAGAATCGATAAACACGGTTTTATAACGGTTTTGAACATGAGACTTATTACCAAGACTTTTATACGCCCCCTAACGGAAGGACCTTATTATCTTTGGTTTACCTCCATCTTTTATTCAACTTCGCCATGAAGCTTTTATTATGACTTCGGTCTTGCCTTGCCTTTTATTATCCGCCTCATCGGTGGTTTTATTAGCCAAAGACGTATATCCTCACGCTAAAGCGAATTTTGGATCTTTAAAGCTTCGAAGATTAAGGCTTGATTCACTTTCAATTTTGCATAGATTTTAGGCCTTGTGGGGCTTCAAATTGTTTGCTTGATTTAGGTGAGCACTTGAAATCTTATTATTGGGTGAAGCTTTCGATTATTCGGGTTGCCAATACTTCAAAACCGTGACGCTGGCGATACCTTAATGTCTTCCCAATTTAATTACACAGAAGCTACTAGAAAAGACTAGAAACCCAACAATCCTAACTAAACCGCTAAGTCAATATTTATTAAGCAAAAAATATTTACAAGCGAAGGGAGAATAAGCAAACAACGAGAACACATGAGTTTTTGAAAGAATACAAGTACTCTACGTTTAGCATAGTAACTTATAATTAACCCTATCATTTCTCGTCCTCATTTAAGAGACTTAGCCTAATGTGAAGTTAAGGAATCAAAGCTAAGTGCTCAACACGCACGGTCGAGTCAAAAATTACTCTTATTCTCGCCATCGGAAAATCTACATTCGTGTCTTCAAACACTTATAAAATATGAGAAAATTTTAAAATTTGGCCATTTTTAGCCTTATTTTGCAACAAAACGATAGACAAAACATAAACTTTGGAAAGCGTGAAGGTTTGGCAAGGCAAGTATCTATTCACCCCCCCATACTAAAGTTAAACATTGTCCTCAATGTTTCGAGTCTAGGGGTGCAAATACCCCCAGACTAGAGACGTAGTCGAATGCCTAATCTAGCAGGGAAAGGGTGTAACCAATAAATTAATAGCCGTTTATGAAGTGTGCTAAAAACCTAAGGTTAGAACATCAAAGGATATATCATGGATATTGAGAAATGTCTCCAAAGCAAACGATCGAGTGCTCCCATAAAAGGAACACGAGAGGCTCCAATCGTGAAGATCATGATCTAAAAACCACATATCACAAACAACCACGGAACAAAGGTTGGAAGGGCACAAATCCCCTCACATTAAACTAATTAGAAAGCAATAATATGTACATAGGATAAGCATGGGACTCCCCCACGAGGCACCTCGTTTTTGATTACCGAGTCATGAGCTCGACTCGATCCCCTCAATACTAATTATCATTGGGGAAGGTGACTTGGTCGAGGTAGTTCAAGGATGGAACTTCCCCGCCAAAGTAGTGCTTCAACCTATGTCCATTCACCTTGAAGTTAGGACCATCATCTTGAGCTAGCTCGATGGTCCCATACGGAAACACTTGAGTCACGGTGAATGGACCGGACCAACGGGATTTCAATTTACCAGAAAAGATTTTCAATCTTGAATTAAAAAGCAAAACTTGATCCCCAATGTTAAAAACCCGGTTTTTAATTTTAGAATCATGCAACTTTTTAGTTTTCTCTTTATAAATCAATGAATTTTCATAAGCAATGTCTCTCAATTCATCCAATTCATTTAATTGCATTTTCCGGTGTTTTCCCGCGGTCTCCATGTCATCATTACAATGCTTTAGGGCCCAATAAGCCTTGTGTTCTAACTCGATAGGCAAATGACAATTCTTTCCATACACAAGCTTATAGGGAGTGCACCCAATGGGCGTCTTATGAGCGGTCCTAAAGGCCCATAAAGCATCGTCTAACTTATCCGACCAAGATTGTCGGTTTTCCCCCACGGATCTCTCCAAGATCCTCTTCAAAGCTCGGTTTGAAACCTCGACTTGCCCACTCGTTTGTGGGTGATAGGCCGTAGAAAGACGATGTGTAACCCCATATTTCCTTAGAACCCTTTCAAATTGGTCATTACAAAAATGGGTTCCACGATCGCTTATGATAGCACGAGGGGTTCCAAACCTAGCAAACAAACTTTTCAAGAACTTAACTACCACACGATCATCATTGGTGGGCAAGGCCTTAGCCTCCACCCACTTAGAAAGGTAGTCAACCGCAACGAGAATATACTTATTACCACGAGATGATGGGAACGGCCCCATAAAGTCTATGCCCCAAACGTCAAAGATCTCACATACTTGAATGATATTTTGTGGTATTTCATCTTTTTGTGAGGTTTTTCCTTGTCGTTGGCATGCATCACACGACTTCACAAGATCTTGTGCATCTCGGTAAATAGTAGGCCAAAAGAAGCCGGCATCAAACACCTTCTTAGCCGTAAGATTAGCACCGTGGTGACCACCCGTGGGTCCCTCATGGCAAGCTCTAAGGATGTTAGAAGCTTCGGTGCCAAAAACACAACGTCGGATGATTTGATCCGCACAAGTTCGAAACAAGTAAGGGTCGTTCCAAAAGTAGAACTTGACGTCACGAAAGAATTTTCGCTTTTGTTGAGTCGTCATACCCTTAATGATGAAGTTGCCCGCATGGTAATTTGCAAAATCCGCAAACCATGGGGTAGAAGAATCAAGCTTAGAATTCACTACACCAAGTGTCTCGAGCGGAAATGTTTCGGTGATTTCCTTAGGCTCGTAAACACTTTGGTGAGGATCTTCCAAACGAGAGAGATGATCGGCCGCTAGATTCTCGGCTCCTTTTTTGTCGACGATTTTGTGATCAAATTCTTGAAGGAGGAGAATCCAACGAAGTAATCTCGGCTTAGCATCTTGCTTTGCCATAAGACACTTAATAGCCGAATGGTCCGTATACACTATGCATTTCGTCAAGACGAGGTAAGGTCGGAATTTCTCAAATGCATACACCACGGCAAGGAACTCCTTTTCCGTTGTAGTGTATTTAAGTTGAGCCTCGGTCATCGTCTTGCTAGCATAGTGAATAGGCAAGAAGTGCTTATCATGGCGTTGCCCCAAAACGGCCCCAATAGCGTAATAACTTGCATCACACATAAGTTCAAAGGGGAGGTTCCAATTGGGAGCAACAAGAATGGGAGCTTCGGTAAGTTTCCTCTTAAGGATCTCAAAGGCTCGTACACAATCTTCGTGAAAGACAAAACGTGCTTCTTTTTCAAGAAGATGTGTAATGGGTCGAGAAATCTTCGAGAAATCCTTGATGAATCGTCGATAAAAGCCCGCGTGGCCTAGGAAACTCCTAACTCCCTTGACGGTTTTGGGATGAGGTAATTTGGCGATGACGTCTACCTTAGCTTGATCTACCTCAATCCCCGCTTTCGAGACCTTGTGCCCCAAGACGATTCCACTCTTAACCATAAAATGACATTTTTCCCAATTGAGCACAAGGTTGGTTTCCTCACAACGTTTTAACATTCTCTCTAGGTTAGACAAACACGAAGTGAAAGAATCACCAAACACGGAAAAGTCATCCATGAAGACTTCCATCGTCTTCTCGATCATATCATGAAAAATAGCCATCATGCATCGTTGAAAAGTTCCCGGTGCATTACAAAGTCCGAATGGCATTCTACGATAGGCAAACGTTCCATATGGACACGTAAACGTAGTTTTCTCTTGATCACGAGGATCGATGGGAATTTGGAAGTAACCGGAAAAACCATCTAGAAAGCAATAGAAATCGTTTCCCGCAAGACGCTCCAACATTTGGTCCATGAAGGGCAAAGGAAAATGGTCTTTTCGAGTGGCTTCATTCAACTTACGATAGTCAATGCACACTCTCCATCCGGTCACGAGTCTAGTGGGAATCAACTCGTTGGCATCGTTTGGCACAACGGTCATCCCTCCCTATTTAGGGACACAATGAATAGGACTCACCCAAGGGCTATCGGAAATAGGGTAAATCATTCCCGCGTCAAGGAGTTTAAGGACCTCCTTTTTGATGACGTCGTGAATTTTGGGGTTCACCCTCCTTTGACTTTGGATTGTTGGCTTGAAATCCTCCTCCATTAAGATTTTATGGGTACAAAATTTGGGATCGATTCCCTTAATGTCGGATAACTTCCACGCAATCGCCCCTTTGTGATCCTTAAGAACATCGACAAGTGCGGTTTTTTCATCATTCGAAAGATCCTTCGCAATAATAACCGGCAACTTATCGTCCTCCTCCAAATAGACATACTCGAGGTGAGGAGGTAAATCTTTCAACTCAAGGATAGGTGGTTCCTCAAGTGAAGATTTGGGCTCGATACTCATAACCTCCTCGGGTGGAGGCAATGGGAAATCGTTGAGAAAATCCTTGATAATCGAGAAGTCCTCATCGTTGTCGAGGTCTTCGTCACAAGTACGTGGAACATCGAATTCTTCCAACGTAAAACCACCACCTTCAAAAGGAGTGAAGGTTGGTGTCGAATTATCAAGAATTGGATCTAACATAGTGGGATTGCTACTAGTTTCTTCATCACTAAACCCTAAAACTTCTTGTGAAAATTCCTCGCAAACTACGTCGATCATATCAACGAGGTTTATGGTAGCAACGGAATAAACATGAGAAAGTTGAGAATTTTGAGTTGCGTTTATAACAAGTTCCTCGTCGTTGAAACGTAAGGTGATCTTTCTAGCATGAACATCAATTAAAGCCATAGACGTATCTAAAAACGAACGACCTAAAATAAGAGGAACTTGAGGATCCGTGGGGATATCGACAACAATAAAGTCTACGGGATAGTAGAACTTCCCCACTTTCACAAAAACGTCTTCCGCCAAACCACATGCAAGAATCGTGGAATGGTCGGCCAACTCAATAGACATTCGTGAAGGAGTAAGATTAGGAAGATTGAGCGACTTGAAGATTGCAAGTGGCATCAAGTTAATGCTAGCACCAAGATCGGCCAAGGCATAGCATTCTTCCATATCTTGAATTGCACAAGGGATCAAAAATTTACCGGGATCACCGACTTTTTGAGGTATGCGATTAAGATAAACCGACAAACAACTAGACATTTGGTGTAATTTCTCCTTGTTGTTCAACATACTCTTAAAGTTAGCGGCAAATCGAGGCATCATGACCAAAGCATCGGTGAAACTCACATTAAAGTGCAAATCACGAAACATTTTCATAAAAAGCTCAAATTGGTAGTTATCGCGCTCTTGTCGTTTCTCCTTCCTAAGTCTCGATGGGTAAGGCAAGGGTGGTGTGGGTTGGGGCATAGGCATAGCCTTTGGAATCTCGGGTTCCAATATAGGTGATGGGTCAACCGTAGGTGTGGCATGAGCGGTACTTTGTGGGATTGAAATATGCTCCTTTTCGACCACCACCTCGGGTTCTTCCTCAATTTCCTCCACCGTTGGAGTAATTGGTTGAGGAGTTGGTTCTTTAAGTGTCTTACCACTATGTGTGGTAATCACTTTCATCTCTCCCTTCGGGTTTGAAACGGTGTTACTAGGCAAACTACTCGAAGTAGAGGCTTTGTTCCCTATGACGGCTTCTAAAATGGCGTTAAGCTTAGCATCTTGACTATTAAACTTCAAATCTTGACTAGCGGCTTTTTGGTCAATTCTTTGTTCAAGCCTAGCATGACTTTGCTCTATCTTGTTGTTTTGACCTCGAATTTGGTTAGCAAAATCATTTTTCAATTCATTTCTCATGGCTAGATTTTCCTTAACAAAATTAGCTAACTCCTTTGCGTTCTTAGCCGTGTCCCTAGCTTGATTAGCCAATTGCTCTTGTATGTTTTCCAAAATCTTATCATTTACCGTGGCGTAATTCACAAAGTCCATTGGAAGTTCTTTAGTGTAAGCATTTTGAAGACCTTGACTCGTGTTTTGAAAATTACGGTTTTGGTTTTGGTTTTGCAATTGGCTACCACTACTCCCTTGATTCCCATAGTTGTTATTACCCTTAAAATTGTTCCTTTGATTGCTTTGGTAACCAACTTGATAGTTTCGATAATTGTTAGCATTTTGATTTGGTGAAAAACCCGGTGGAGTCAATTGATTAGTGCGAGGAACTTGACCATTTTGGTTATAAGTTCCCGCGGCCGCGAAGGCACTCGAAGTGTTACCACCGTTGGTAATGCACTCGGAATAATCGTGAGCTCCACCACAATACATACAAGAAACCTCAACCGCTTTAATCGTAGCGGGAGCGGGTTGTTCACCAACTTTAAACTCAACTAACAATCCTTTCACTATATCAATAATTTTGTTCTCCAAATTAGCCTCGACTTGGCAAGCATCAACGGTGTGTGACAATGAAGGCGAGGACGAAGACGAAGCCTTACGAACACTCGACGTGCTACGAGGACTATACACCTTAGACCTATTCTCAATTATTAACAATGCTTCCTCGACCGTCTTACACAAAAAATTACCACCCGCGGCGGCATTAAGATAATCACGCTCATGATCGTTCAAGCCATTGTAAAACGTGTCTATTTGATGGAAGTCAGAAAAACCATGATGAGGACATTCGTGCAACATTTCCTTAAACCTATTCCAAGCCGTTGAAAAACTCTCATTATACTCTTGCGAAAACTTTGAAATCTCGTTTTTCAAGTGCGTAGTCTTAGAGGGCGGAAAAAATTGGTTCACGAATTTTGAAACGAGATCCTTCCACGTCAATATAGAATTGGGTGGCTCTTTCTCTAACCAAATTTTTGCGGGCCCCGCTAAGGAATACGGAAAAAGCATCATCTTAATCGAGTCGTTTGAAACATCCTTAAACTTGCACGTGGCGGTGAGACGATTAAATTGGCGAATGTGGTTATGAGGGTTGTCCTTTTCGTCCCCTCGAAACTTGTTGTTTTGAATCATGGACTATAAACCCGTCTTAACCTCAAAATTATCCGCAAGGATAGCGGGAATCACAATCGCTTCTCCATAACCCTCGGTGGGTGCTTGAAGTAACTCCATCATAGTTCGATTAGCCATGGGTGCTTCTTTCACTATAATGGGTTCGTCAATAGGAGACTCCTCACTAGTAGGAGTGAGTGATTTGTTTCTTCGTTTACGAGCACGTCTTGCTTTAGAGCGAGTTTGCATAAACGTCACGTACAACGAGGGGATGAGCAAAGAAGATTCTTTTTGGTGTTTTTACTTTTTCAATTTTTATTTTTTTTTTGTGGTTTTTGATTGTTTTTAACTTTTTGGATTTTTGGAATGTATTAAGTAGAACAAAATCTACAAATCTCCTCCTTAATCAAATCTCTTGATTAAAGAAGCCTCAAGGAATGAAAACGATCACGTGGAGTGAACGCCTTCGATGACTTTAGAACGATGGTGGAACACCAAATCGTTCAAGAGGGTTTAATCAATAGAAACCAAGAAAATATATATGATACTTAGTAATACTTTGGGCGGCAAAACCCTCGATTAGCTTTCAAAATCAAAATACGCACAAGCAAGCGGAGGAAACGAGGCGGCGCGAAGCCCTTAAGAGCCTTTTTCCTTTAGGTCGTGAAATACAACCGCCTTATACCCACCTTATAGTTTGTATTTCTCAAAATCGAGCTTCTCGAAAGTATTTATCTATTTTTGCCTTTTTCTTTGGTTTGAGATTCGAATACAATGATTGGGTAATGACCTCCCAAGTCAAGGTTGTGATTTCTCACGTATTTGGAGTACTTGTAAATTTGTTGTTCTACGTATACAATATATTAATAATATTCACAAAAAACGAAAAACCGATAATACGTATTAGTAGAGTGCTACTAATACAAATACTATTATGGCTAATATAAAAAACAACAATGGTTCAACTAAAACACAACACGCCTCCCCGGCAGCGGCGCCAAAATGATTGTTGTAAAATTTCCCCTTTAGGAAAAGAGGGCAATAATATAGGGCAAGCGTGCACGACGATTTAGGAAAACCGTGTGTGAATGACCCTAAGTGAGTTCGTTCTCGAGGAGGCAAGTGCGTTGTGTTAAGAGTTGATTAATGTTTGTGATTATATGATTGAAAAAGAAATGAGATTAGGAAAGGAAGATGGTTACGAAAACGAATTAAACTACGACGAAAAAGGCGAACGCGTAAATCCGTAAATAGTACCAAAATAAAAATTTAAACCTAAAAATTCCTAAAAATTACTAAAAATCCCCAATAATATTCTAAGAGTTTACAAAAAATCCAAACTTGTTAAAACCTTTTAATTAATTCAATAATGACTTTTTAATGCTAATTAAAGCCCTAAAAATCACTTTTAATTATTAAAAAGCCCTAAACAAGATTTTATAGTTTGTAAACCTCAAAAATATCCTAATAAACTAAAAACTATTTTTAAAAATTTTAAAATCAAATTAAACTATTTTTAAACACTTAAAAACTATTAAAATCTATTGAATCTTAAATTAATTCTAAAAATTAATTAAAAAGTCCTAAAAAGATTTGGAAAGTTACAATATTCCTAATTTAATGTCCTTAACCTAGGAAAAATGAAAAACAAAAAAAAATTAAACTTCAATTTTTATTAATAAAATAATATTAAAATATTAAAAAAAATAAAAAGTTTGTAAATAAATTCTAAAAAATTACTAAAAATCCTAAATAATGTAACAAAAACAAAAATGCAAACCAAATTTTCTGAAACCTATTAAATAATTTTATATTGAATTTTAAAGTTGCTTGAAAAACCTAAAATCCAATAAAATTAAAAATAAGCTAAATTGAAAACCTAATAAGCTGTAAACCTCAAAAATATGATTAAAAACCTAAAAACTATTTTTACAGATTTTTAATATACTCTTTACTATTTTTTAATTACTAAAAACTATTTTAAAATTAAAATAATTATAAAAAAATAATAAAATAATGCTAAAAATAATCTACCAATTTTAAAAATCCTATTTTACTCTAATGAACAGAAGAAAAATGATAAAGTTGGAAAAATATTAATTTTACCACTAAAAGACAAAAACAGCTTAATTAAAACCCTAATTAACTTAAATTAATTCTAAAAATTAATAAAAGGATGAACAGTAAAATCTTTTTTAACCAAAAATCTTAAAATAATATTCTAAGTCCAAGAAAATTAATTAAACTGAAAAATATTACTTTTTAGCACTAAAAGACAAAAAACAGAAATATTAAAGTTAATTAAAAATGCAATAAAACCTAAAAATTACCAAATGAACAGTAATTAAAAATTTAATTAAACAAAAAAATCCTAAATTAAATAAGAAAAATAATGGAACTGGTTTGAAGATCTAATTCAACTTTTTAAGCACTAAAGACAAAAAAGAAAGAAATCAGATAGTGACATGTGTTGGTGTTTGTCTGCTAGTGCAGCAGTGGTAAAAATGATACTAGCAGTGGGAAAGGAGTTCCCACTGATAGTGTTAAATTTTGGTCTGTGTTTCAATAAGCTTAGGAAAGCTTATTTTGATAGCTTATTTGGGACAAAAACGCACCCTTATACTCTTTGGAGTATAAGGAGTCAGATTATACAAAATAAACAATCAATCACTTAACAAAATAAGCACCAATTAAGCCAAGAAGTTACTGATAAGTCACTAAGCAGGTCTGATGAACAGTTGCTGGTGGTTTTGACACTAGGACGAATTTTAAGCCTTCACAACTAGCACAAATCTTAACCAAATCACATATGACTAATAACAAACCCTAAGTGCTCCTAATATCTAGCAGATTACAAGTTGGTGGGCAAATTCAAGTTAAAACAAGGCAGATAAATGCATTACTGATTTGTTATGCTATTTGCCAAAAAAAATGAGCATGCAATATCTAACAAACCTACTAAACTTTGAAAACCAAATACTGAAATAACTAAAATAACCTATTTAAACTTGTCTAGGTGGATTTTAAATCAAAAATGTGTTACTTTATCAGCTTAAACCTTAATCCCAAACACACCCTTATATTCTGAAACTTGAAATATTCAGACCAAAACTTTAACAAATCCAACCAAACTCATTTAAACTACTTTAAACTAGCATATAACACCTCAACTAAGCAAAATCCAACACTCAAACAACCAGTAAGCAGATTACACCAAAAATCATACTCATTCACAATAAAACCTAATATTGAAAATTTGAAATGAAAGAAAAAGATTTTACCAAGAGGGACCTACATCCAGGTCCCTCAGTGGCTGTTTTCCACCTCCTACAAGCTCGGGCTTGTGCTGAGCCTTGTGGGAGTTGGATAAGCTTGTGCACAAATGACAATAATAGGGTGAGAAAAAGCCTTGACTTTTCCTTGTTTCCTGCACACCACAAACAACAAATAAAGAGACACCAAGCTTATAAGAGATTCAATAAGCTTGGTTTAATAAGCTTATTGAATGGCTTATAGCAGTAAGCTAAAAAAAAATAAGTTTCTGAAATATTTTGTAAACAAGTGAAATTCTTAAAAAAAACAAACTTGAAGATTTTAAAATGAATTCAAGGAAAAACAAATTTAAAACTAGAATACTGGAAAGTAAAAATGGAACTCAGTCATATGCAGGTTTAATAATTTTTCATTAATTCAAAAAAATAAAAATATTACATAAAACTGGAACCAACCATACAAGTCACAAGCCGACTTGTATTTATACTAGTGCTAGGAACATACTAGAATACTTGGAATAAAATAATACAAAGCTGGAAAAACTAAAACCCTAGCAAGCTGATTCCCAAAATTGCCCTTTGACTGAATTTGAATTTGGTCTTGTTTGAGCCCCATGTGATGTAGCCAGGTGGAATCTTCCATCTTGATCGTTGGTTTAATCTTTGGGAACACGAAAGTCTCTTGGTTCGTTGATTTATGTTGTACAAAATGAATCCCGTGATGAGTGATAACTGGAGAGGGGACAAACATGTGTGATGCCGTTTTCTGGGTTGGGGGATGTATTGGGAGTGGGGTAAGGATTAAAACCCCTAATATTAATTGGGGTTTAAGTTAAGGGTTAGGGTAATTAAAACTGGTAGTTTTAGGGTTTGTGGGTGGAAGAAGGTAAGCAGGATGTGTTTTGATTTGTAAATGGGTGGATTAGTTCAAAAAAATGTGTTTCCCCCACTTTTAATAATTAAACACGTTTAATTAAAGAAATGGGTTCAAAAAGGTTTTGTGATAGGGTTAATAAGTTATGGACTGGTTCGTTTTATGGAAATGGACTGGTGGGGGTGACGTGTCAAAAGGGGAGTGGTGGGATATGTTTGTGTGTCTTGGCACAAATGGCCCCCTAGCTTTCTTCACTTGATCACTTTGTATTATCAGCTCAAAACAAGACTTCCTTTGTAAATAACTTTCAAACACTTGTCAAATTTGGCACAATTTGTTTATAAACTTGAAATAAGGACTAAACATGCAATTTCTTCATATTCCAAGGAATGATTGATAGGTGTGAAAACACCCATCCTTTTACCACTTAAATCGGGTTAAAACGAGACCAAAACACGTATTTAATATCATTTGTTTGGAATTATGCGTGGTTTTTGTGTTTATTGTGTTTTCAGAGTCAACCGGATGAATAATGAAGAAAACATGGGATTACACGGGTTTTATCGAGGAAAAAGACTCAAGACAAAGACTATTGTCCAAGAGATGCAAAAGATTTGAAGTCATTGTGCCTGTTTGAAGATTCATTGAAGAACAGAGCCAAAGATGGAAGATTCATATATGTCGAAGAACTCGAGTCTATTAAATAAAAGATTATAAGACGAGTTGGAATTATTCATCGACACTTCTCAAATCCAAGTCGGAAACGTTTATTTAAAGACGCATGAAGACTAAAGAAGTAAGAGGAAAAAGAAGCCCGAATCAAAGCCCAATCAAGAGCCCATCAACACCATACACACGCCTATATAAAGCCTTCACCTCACAAATTTAAAAACACTTAGTTAGTTTTTTAGGTAGTTTCTAGTTTTAGAGAGAGAAAGTTTAGAACTTTCTCTCACTAGATTTCATCTTTTTCTCTTTCAAATTCAAAACTTTGAATTACTTTTTCATTAATCAAGTTCAAGTTTTTAAGTTTTAATCTTTAATCTCATCCTTCCTTTCTTTTACTTTTATTGATTTTGGTACAAATCTCGTATGATCCGTGTTGTTCATCTATGATTTGTGCTTAAAAAGTTGTTTACTTTGAGTTTGGAAAAGTTGTTTTTAGTACTTATTTGATCAGCTTATTAATAGATTCGAGTTAGTTTTGGGTTTTAGCTTATTCCAATAGCTTTTTACCCTTGCAAAAGCCTCGGTTTAGCATAAATTTCGGAAAGGGAATCTCCCTTTTCCGACCATACTTTCCGACCAGCAACACCCCTCCATTCCGATCATACGATCGGAATAGGGTTTTGAGATTCCGACAGTGTGCTTTTCTAACATTCCGATTTGTCCATTTTTCGTATATTCCGACGGTGAGTTACCCCATATTTCGATCCACTTGATTGCCATATATTCCGATTATAGCAAGTTTTGCCTTATTCCGATTGGGACCCGTTTCAGCATATTCCGATTGACATGTTTCTTAAGTATTCCGATTGATATTCTTTGGCAACATTCCGATCGCTTGATTCCGTCCATATTCCGATCAATTGATCGGAATAACATTCCGATTGCACCATATTTGGTTATTCCGATTGAGTCGCTTTGCTATTCTCCATTCTTACTTTCTTTTAGTAGTTTCCAATTAAGTTCATATTTTTCACAAAGTTTTCCAAGAGTTAGATTTAATTGAATGTCCATTTATTTTTTATTATAATCTTTAAAGTTTTCAAACATTTAATTTTAAATTCGTCTTTTCACTTTAATCATTTAAGTCTTTAATTTTACTCTTCGACACTTAATTTCTTGTCATTAGTTAAAATAGATAAACAAACCAACCACTTTTTATCAACCAAGAACAAATCATTCCACTTAAGACCGAGATCAATTCGAGAGGATATCGAGAGACATAATCATGAACCCATTGCAAATCTGTGTATCAAATGGCGCCGCTGCCGGCTCTTCTCGTTAAGATCAAAAGTTTTTTGTGAGAACTTGGATTTTGGGATCCGTTCCCCGTGAACGTTACTTTTTCATAAAAATTTTCAAAAACACTAAAAAATATAAAATTTTCAAAAATCCTAAAAAGTAAAAAACATAAAAACCAAAAATATTTTTGCTTTGTTTTACTTTGTTCGTTCTTTTGCAGGTGTATGCGCACTCGATCCACGTCTTATCAAGAGCCCGAGCCTCTCGATAACTTAGACATGGCTGGTGTACAAAACAAAAATAACATACCACCTCCAAACAATAATAACAACAATAACCCACCATTCAACAACATGAACAATAACAACAACAATGAGCCCCTTCCGGATAATCGCCCGATGATTGAATTGCTGCAAGCTCATGTTGATGGCAACACGGATCCAATTGTCATACCTCCAATTGCCGCCAACAACTTTGAGCTAAAATCAGGCTTTATCCAGATGGTCTCCGCTCAACCATTCTTGGGACGAACCATTGACGATCCACACGACCATATCAAGAGATTCTTGCAACTCACCAACACGGTCAAGTTCAATGGAGTTCCACAAGAGGTTATAAGGTTACAACTTTTTCCCTTTTCTTTAGAGGGACAAGCCAGGCATTGGCTTGCTAAGGAACCGCCACAGAGTATTCTCTCGTGGACGGATTTGGAAACAAAGTTCATCAATTACTTTTTTCCACCCTCTCGTACTACCGCTTTGCGGAATGAAATCATAAATTTTGAACAAAAGTACGATGAGTCGTTCAGTGAATCTTGGGATCGCTTTAAAGATCTTTTAAGAAAATGCCCACAACATGGTTTTACCAAAGTACATCAAATAAATACTTTTTACAATGGTTTAAGCATGAGTGATCAAGATTCACTGAACAGTGCCTCGGGGGGTAATCTATTGGCTAAGACTTCCAATGCTGCTTGGGACATCATTGAGAATAAATCTCGTGTGCAAACCAAGAGTGTTAGGACCAATGTTGCTAGTGCTAGCACTAATGACAGCGACAAGCGATTAGACAAAATCACTACGCTTCTTGAATCGCTTGTCACCCACACCGTCAGCAACAACAACAGCAACAACGCCAAAAACGCTCAAGTAAACGCTGTCAGCCAACCTTGTGAGATATGCGGTGGTCCTCACTCTTACACCACTTGTACCGCCACCCAAGATTACCCTGCTGAGAATGTTAATGCAACATATGGCACCTATACTCAACCTGCTTATCAACCAAAACCTCAAGGTGACCGCAACTTGCTTAGCTACCGTTCCAACAACTATCTCTCACCACCTGGTTTTAATCCTAACAACCAAAACCAACAACAAAACCTCAACCGCCCTCCTCAACAACAACAAACTCGTACACCATACATCCCTCCTCACAAGCAGCAACAACCACAACAACGAAACACCCAAGTTTACCAGCAACCTGCTTATCAACCACCCGCATACACTGCTCCTTCCAACCAAACCCCCGCATCACATCAAGACATTGGAACCTACATGAGGACTAACAATGTGATCGTGGATAATCTCCAACAGGAAGTACGCAACTTGAAAGCAGATCTGATGAAACAAGGGAATGATCTAAGAGCTGATATGAAGAACACTATGGATAGTCAAACGAATGACTTGAGGAACATGATGGCTAGTTTCTTCAACAGTAATCAACCCTCTTCTTCGGGTACTCTTCCGAGTAATACCGTTGCGAATCCAAGAGGGGAGATGAAAGCAATCACCACTCGCAGTGGTAAAGGTACCAAGGAACCCGAGCTTCCTATACCTCCACCGGTGGTTGTGACTAAGGAGAACGAGTCACCTGCTCCTATTCCTCACCCTTCTCCTTCCCCAATTTCTCCACCTCTTCCTTCTACCCCTCCTCCACCCAAGGATGTGAGTGATCCTATTCTTCCAAAGCCTTCCTCTTCTTCCAATATACCTTATCCATCTAGGTTGAGGAAAGAGAAGCTCAAAAGCAAGGATGATATTCAGGTTTCGAACTTCCTTAAATGTTCAAACAATTGAATTTCAATATCTCCTTCGCTGAGGCTCTCGCTCACATGCCCAAATACGCGAAAATGTTTAAAGATCTTCTGAACGACAAGGAAAAGCTCCTCGATCTAGCCAACACCCAACTTAATGAGAATTGCTCTGCAGTGCTCTTAAGGAAATTGCCAATCAAGCTTGGTGATCCGGGTCGTTTTCTGATCCCTTGCAATTTCCCGGGAGTAGAGAATTGCATGGCCCTAGCCGATCTAGGTGCCAGTATTAATCTCATGCCTCTAAGTGTTTGGAAGCAATTATCTCTCCCAGAGCTAGTCCCCACCAAAATGACTTTGGAATTAGCAAACCGTACGGTTGCTTATCCAGTGGGGATAGCCGAAGATGTCATTGTAGGAGTCGACAAATTCACCTTTCCTGCTGATTTTGTTGTCGTCGACTACGAGATGGACCCCCGTGTACCACTAATTGTTGGTCGTCCATTCTTAAGGACCGGTCGCACTCTCATTGATGTTGAAGCCGGTGAGCTTATCATGAGAGTGGGTGACGATAAAGTAGTCTTCAACATGGGAAAGTTGTCTAAACAGCCTTATTCATATGAGAGCATTAATTGTATTGACGTTCTTGATGAGGCTTGTGAAGAACACTTTAATGATGCTTGCAAAAGTATTCCTACCTCTCTTCCCACTGTTGAGACCGTGTCCTCTATTGATTCATCATTGTCTCTCTTTGGAGATAGTGATTTGTTTTGGAAAGATTTTGAAGACACCATGGGAGATGTGAACTTATCTACTGATGATTCTCCTACCAATGGGGACGAAGACATGCATTTCTTTGAAAACCTTCTCAATGAAGACAATCCTTCGCCTCCATCTCCCACGGTCATTGCTATCGATACTCCGACTTTGAAAACGCCTCCCGTCGAAAATCCTCCGGATTTGGAACTTAAGGAGTTGCCGCCTCATCTCGAGTATGCGTTCCTTGAAGAAGAGAAGAAGTCTCCCGTCATCATCGCTAAGGACTTGCAAGAAGAAGAGAAAACTCGTCTCATCGATGTGCTTAAAGCTCATAAGAAGGCAATTGCTTGGAAAATTTCCGATATCCGCGGAATTGATCCGAACTTTTGTACTCACAAGATTCTCATGGAAGATGACTTCAAACCACAATCCAGAACCAAAGAAGGGTTAATCCTAAAATTCATGACGTCATCAAACAAGAGGTTATCAAACTTCTAGATGCCGGCTTGATCTACCCTATTTCGGATTCGCCGTGGGTAAGTCCCGTCCATTGTGTACCCAAGAAGGGCGGAATAACCGTTGTTCCCAATGAACACAACGAGTTGATTCCCACTCGTCTCGTTACCGGGTGGAGAGTTTGTATTGATTATCGCAAGCTCAATGATGCCACGAGAAAAGACCACTTCCCTCTTCCCTTCATGGATCAAATGCTCGAGCGTCTAGCTAGTAATGACTATTACTGTTTCTTAGACGGTTTCTCCGGGTATTTTCAAATTCCCATCGATCCCAAGGACCAAGAAAAGACCACATTCACTTGTCCCTATGGAACATTTGCTTACAAACGCATGCCTTTTGGTTTATGTAATGCTCCTAGGACATTCCAAAGGTGTATGATGGCTATCTTCCATGATATGGTGGAAGACACTATGGAAGTATTCATGGATGATTTCTCGGTCTATGGCGATTCATTCTCCGCGTGCCTTGCCAATTTGGAACGTATGCTCAAGCGCTGCGAAGACACTCGCCTAGTTCTGAATTGGTAAAAATGCCATTTTATGGTAAAAGAAGGCATCGTGCTTGGACATAAGATCTCGAAAGCCGGTCTTCAAGTAGACCGTGCTAAAGTCGATGTTATTGCAAAATTGCCTCCACCTTCAACCGTGAAGGGTGTGAGAAGTTTCCTGGGTCATGCGGGCTTCTACCGTCGATTCATCAAAGATTTTTCTCAAATCGCTCGCCCGATGACCCACCTCTTGGAAAAAGATACTCCTTTTATCTTTTCCAAAGAGTGCCTTGAAGCCTTCAACTCGCTTAAGGATAAGCTAACTAAGGCACCCGTCTTGGTTACCCCAAATTGGGAGCTGCCTTCTGAGTTAATGTGCGATGCTAGTGATTTTGCTATTGGAGCGGTTCTTGGACAAAGAGTGAACAAACACTTCCAACCAATCCATTACGCTAGCAAGACAATGACGTGGGCACAATTGCATTATACGACAACCGAGAAAGAGCTTTTAGCTGTTGTCTATGCTTTTGAAAAATTCCGCCCCTATCTTGTCCTTTCCACCACCATCGTGTATACCGATCATTCCGCGCTGAAGTACTTGTTGACAAAGCAAGATTCCAAACCAAGACTTCTTCGCTGGGTTTTACTACTCCAGGAATTTCAAATCGAAATTCGCGATAAAAAAGGAGCAGAAAACCTAGCCGCGGATCATCTCAGTAGACTTGAGGATCCTTACCAGGGGGATCATCCGAACAAAGAAATCAATGATTCTTTTCCCCTGGAGACCTTAATGTTTATTAACTCGACTGCTGACGAAACCCCGTGGTTTGCAGACATTGCAAACTACTTGGCGGGTGGAATCCTCGTTGACGGGTTAACATCCCAGCAAAAGAAAAAGTTCTTCAAAGACATCAAGACTTACTTTTGGGATGACCCGTATCTTTTCAAACAATGTGCCGACTTGATTATTCGCCGATGTGTTGATGGACCGGCAGCTTTCGAAATCCTTGATGCTTGCCACAAAGGACCCACTGGTGGTCACTTTGGTCCCAACTACACCGCCAAAAAAGTGTTTGATTCGGGATTTTATTGGCCCTCCATTTATCGTGACGCTCACGATATGGTTAAAAAATGTGATGCTTGCCAGAAACAAGGCACGATCACACATAAAGACGAGATGCCTCAGAATTTCATTCAAGAGTGTGAAATCTTTGATGTTTGGGGTATCGACTTTATGGGGCCATTCCCTTCATCTAAAGGAAACAAATACATCCTTGTTGCCGTTGACTACGTCTCCAAGTGGGTTGAAGCCAAAGCTTTACCTACTAATGATGCAAGGGTGGTTTGTAACTTTTTGAAATCGCTGTTCGCTCGATTCGGCGTTCCTCGTGCTATTATCAGTGACCGCGGGACTCATTTTTGCAACGATCAATTTGCAAGAGTCATGGCAAAGTATGGTGTCAATCACCGTCTTTCCACCGCTTATCATCCCCAAACCAATGGGCAGGCCGAGATATCCAATCGTGGATTGAAACGAATTTTGGAGCGTACTGTGGGAGAGCATCGTGCCGCGTGGGCCGATAAGTTAGATGATGCTCTGTGGGCTTTCCGTACTGCTTACAAGACCCCGATCGGTTGTACACCTTATCGTCTTGTGTACGGGAAAGCATGCCACCTTCCCATCGAGTTGGAGCATAAGGCGCACTGGGCCTTAAAGTGGGCTAACTTCGACATCAACAAAGCCGGTGATCATCGCAAGATTCAACTCAACGAGCTCAACGAACTGAGGAATGAAGCTTATGAGAACTCGCTGATCTACAAAGAGAAGACGAAGATCCTTCATGACGCAAAAATCAAGAACCGAGAGTTCCACGTTGGTGATCAAGTCTTACTTTTTAACTCTCGGTTGAAGATCTTCTCTGGCAAGTTGAAGAGCCGCTGGTCTGGTCCATTCACCGTCGCCAACGTCTTTCCATATGGGACCATTTAGCTTTCTCAGCCAAATGGGCCCAATTTCAAGGTGAATGGCCAGCGTCTAAAGCTGTACTTTGGTGAGGACATCTCTCAGGAGATGATTCCATCCCTCACCACGTTCCCCATGAACTAAATTTGGGTCGAGTCAGGCTCGTGACTCGGTTATAAAAAAACAAGCGCTCCTCGGGAGGCAGCCCGAGTATCTATCCTTTAATGTTTTACCCTCCTAAGTGTAGGGGGGCCTGCATAGGTGTTTGTATTTGTGTGGTGATATGATTACAGGGATAAGTGCACTCTTGGAACCTTTGAAGAACCGTGCTCCCGTGTTATCCAAAATCCGGTTCTATCTATCAACTATCGTGATTCAATTTTCTTCATACTCACAATTAAAATTGATCACTTTAGTCGTCTCTTCCTTAACTCGAGTTAACCAACGTGCACAATGTCATAAGTGTAGGGGAGACTTTTCCCACATGCTTAAACATTGAGGACAATGTTTATCTTAAGTGTAGGGGAGACTTCTATCGAAGTTTTAAGTGGACTTTTCCATGAAAATGCCTTCATTTAACCAGAAAATCATCTTTTTCAACATTTTTCAAATTTTTAATTAACTTTGGCCATTTAGTCGTAATTTTTAAATTTTTATCGTTGCTTTCATATGTATATATCCCGCAATAAAGTCAAAAATTTTAATAAAAGTGGTGTAGCTAGTTTAGAAGTCTTTGACATATTAGGCCCGTTGCGTTTATTTTGACTCAACCCGAATAGACTTATCCAAGTTTATTCTAGCTAGTATCCTTAACCATATAGACCTTAATTGGTTTATTAGGCTAAGTATCCACGAATCTCATTACTTGAGATTTTAAATTGTGGAGGACGAGAAATGATAGAGTCAATTATAAGTCGGTATTCTTGCGCAAGCTCACTTGGTGTAATTATTTGCCTATTCTCCCATCACTTGCTAATAATTTATCTGCAATAAGTAAGGTCGTACGATTTGAAAATTTACTTAGCTTCTAGCCCAAGATCGTTTAAAAGTTGCTCGGTAATGACGAGAGTTCATAGCCAAGGCATAACTTATGAAGCGGGGCGCGAAGATTGGCGAGTCCGAAAAGGCCCTAACAAGGCATGAGGATTCAATTTTATTGCTGAAGATAAGTGATGTGAAGAACATTATTCCTAAAATCAATATGAAGGATCAAGACTCACGACGAAAAGTAATCAACTCCCATAAAGATCATGGAGAAGTCTATCCGAAAAGACCCTAACAAGGTATGAGGATAAATAGATCCAAGTCCGAAAAGGAGGCGGATCGTTGTATCTCAAAATCCCAATTAGAGATTGAAGAATAATCATGAAGTCGTGGTCAACAAAGTTGGAGTACCCCTCAAAAGTCTCCAAGTGAAGAAATTCTATGAACGATGAGAAGACCATTATCTCAAGAACGTCTCTCAAGATATGAAGTATGAAGTACATGCCAAATATCGGCCCGAGAAAGGTCTCAAATCGCGAACCAAGTTATGCCAAGATATGAACTTTCTGATATCCCGAGAATCAGTTTTAAAAGATTTTGTCCTTTAGCTAACTATTGATCAAATCGTCCTACTTTGCTTTCAGCCCTAAATAACTATCGAAATAAGTCCAAAAATGCATCTTCATGATCATTCTAAGACAAAAATAAAATATAAGAGATACACCTAGGTATAAGGGAGTCTAAACATTTAATTAAGCCATGTGTGTAAGTGTTTGAATTGCTAACTTATAATAACAATGATCTCGTTTTTAAGCTTAGTATGGGGAACGTGAAACTTGAGGGTGATAAATCTTCGCAGCACTGAAGCCCTAATGTAAGTCCTCGATCTCTTTGCAAGTTATTTCCATCCTTTTGTTTGCTTTAAAGTTTTAAATTTCTCTTAGTATTTTCATTTTCGTTTAGTAGTATATTAATAAGGCCAGGGTTGATTGATTATGAGGAAAGTGTAAATGTGCTTTGTCACTAAGCATTGCATGAGGGCATGGCAATGGTAAAGTGTAGGGGATTTGATAGGTGTGAAAACACCCATCCTTTTACCACTTAAATCGGGCTAAAACGAGACCAAAACACGTATTTAATATCATTTGTTTGGAATTATGCGTGGTTTTTGAGTTTATTGTGTTTTCAGAGTCAACCGGATGAATAATGAAGAAAACATGGGATTACACGGGTTTTATCGAGGAAAAAGACTCAAGACAAAGACTATTGTCCAAGAGATGCAAAAGATTTGAAGTCATTGTGCCTGTTTGAAGATTCATTGAAGAATAGAGCCAAAGATGGAAGATTCATATATGTCGAAGAACTCGAGTCTATTAAATAAAAGATTATAAGACGAGTTGGAATTATTCATCGACACTTCTCAAATCCAAGTCGGAAACGTTTATTTAAAGACGCATGAAGACTAAAGAAGTAAGAGGAAAAAGAAGCCCGAATCAAAGCCCAATCAAGAGCCCATCAACACCATACACACGCCTATATAAAGCCTTCACCTCACAAATTTAAAAACACTTAGTTAGTTTTTTAGGTAGTTTCTAGTTTTAGAGAGAGAAAGTTTAGAACTTTCTCTCACTAGATTTCATCTTTTTCTCTTTCAAAATCAAAACTTTGAATTACTTTTTCATTAATCAAGTTCAAGTTTTTAAGTTTTAATCTTTAATCTCATCCTTCCTTTCTTTTACTTTTATTGATTTTGGTACAAATCTCGTATGATCCGTGTTTTTCATCTATGATTTGTGCTTAAAAAGTTGTTTACTTTGAGTTTGGAAAAGTTGTTTTTAGTACTTATTTGATCAGCTTATTAATAGATTCGAGTTAGTTTTGGGTTTTAGCTTATTCCAATAGCTTTTTACCCTTGCAAAAGCCTCGGTTTAGCATAAATTTCGGAAAGGGAATCTCCCTTTTCCGACCATACTTTCCGACCAGCAACACCCCTCCATTCCGATCATACGATCGGAATAGGGTTTTGAGATTCCGACGGTGTGCTTTTCTAACATTCCGATTTGTCCATTTTTCGTATATTCCAACGGTGAGTTACCCCATATTCAGATCCACTTGATTGCCATATATTCCGATTATAGCAAGTTTTGCCTTATTCCGATTGGGACCCGTTTCAGCATATTCCGATTGACATGTTTCTTAAGTATTCTGATTGATATTCTTTGGCAACATTCCGATCGCTTGATTCCGTCCATATTCCGATCAATTGATCGGAATAACATTCCGATTGCACCATATTTGGTTATTCCGATTGAGTCGCTTTGCTATTCTCCATTCTTACTTTCTTTTAGTAGTTTCCAATTAAGTTCATATTTTTCACAAAGTTTTCCAAGAGTTAGATTTAATTGAATGTCCATTTATTTTTTATTATAATTTTTAAAGTTTTCAAACATTTAATTTTAAATTCGTCTTTTCACTTTAATCATTTAAGTCTTTAATTTTACTCTTCGACACTTAATTTCTTGTCATTAGTTAAAATAGATAAACAAACCAACCACTTTTTATCAACCAAGAACAAATCATTCCACTTAAGACCGAGATCAATTCGAGAGGATATCGAGACATAATCATGAACCCATTGCAAATCTGTGTATCACTGATTTTGACATGTTTTCATACTCCAAGGCTTTGACTTGTGTGTTGACTTCTTGAAGGACTATTATTGACAATTTAGATTTGTTGAGGGACTAAATTTGCCAATTCTTCAAAGTTAGAGGTCCTTTCTGTAATTTTGACAAACTTTAGGGACCAAACTTGTAATTATGAAGATACAAGGGTATAAAGTGTCAATTCTTCAAAGTTGGAGGACCAATCTTCATGATTCTTCAAATCTTCAAGGGTTTTCTTTGGAAAATTCTTCATTAGGGCTTGGTTCATCGTGCGGCTTCGTTTCCCGTGTTCGTTTTTGATTGATTCTTGTGATCTTTTGTCATTTTCTCAATATCCGTACCTAAAATACACAAGCAACAAACACAAGCATATATTTGGGTATTTTGATGATATTTAATGCATTTTAAGCCCTATTTGGAAGATGAGACTATGTATAAAAGCAGTCTCATCACACATACTAAAATACTTAGAGATGTATAGAGAGGTGGACATGAGTGTATGTGTCATGATACAAATTATAAGCATCTTCAAAGGTGGCACGTTAGTGTTTTGGAAATCAAGTTGTTTTGTAGTGTAAATACCTGCTAAATGAACGCATTTCCTTTGGTTTCGAAAGCATATTTCTTTGTTATACCTTGTATGAACATTTTATTTTCTGTATGCCTGACATGTACCGTCATTTTGAGGATTTTAAACTTCTTAATATGCTTTTTGTTATGAGGTTTGTGGATAGCCTTTTATTGGGTTTGTCATGATGCATGCTAATGTATACAGCCACTACAGAATTTTAATTTTGGAATGTACAGTACTCACCACCCCATTTAAAGCAATAACTTCCAACTATATAGCATTGCCAATATAAAGAGTATGTGCATTCAGTGGCAATTTAATAGAACTCTTACATGAATGTAGGTGGGCCTCCCAAACTAAAACAGTTTCTAGACAACTAGTCAAATGGGTCGTTATCGCATTTTTTATTTCCAGGAAGTATTATCTTTTATATATTTGGTTTATCAAGCTCATACCTGGTCATAGTTACATATGGTTTATATAACACAAATAATGAGCTCCTAATGCAATCTAGGTAATTGAAATGACTAGATCTTGTTTGAAAGCTGGTTAAAAATTGTGCGTTTCCAGAGGGGGCAGTATCTAGTGCGAAGCTCAAGAGAGATCCCTTGCAACAGACATATTGTTGGGTCTCCTGAAAACAATATCAATGCGTTTAAGTTGTGTTAGTAATGATAATCTAAAGGAACATGTGAATATTTGTTCGCGGATGATAACTACCAACTTTACAGATACAACGTCGTAGACCTTAGTTACGCATTATTATTGCATCAACTACAATCAAAGCAAAATAGATGAAAAAACTCAGTATACTTTATTGGTTCTTTGTATACTTAAAACTTCCCTTATAACATATGTTTACTCTCATCAAGCTATATTGTTTTTTTTTGTATATCAGGATTACATATAGTGATCTTTGCTCACGAGTACCTAAACATTGAACATTGACTGTCATGTTCAACTTGATGTGCTCGTATCATGCAATCATGAATTTCAATTTTGATCATAAGGTATATAACCTAGAGTTTCTCTTACTTTTTTATTTCACTAACAAATAGTAAATGGTATTGACACTGAAGCAATGTAAAGGGTAATATCATATTTGACTATTCTAGTTTTATGTATAAAATTATGATTAGAGATTATAATATCTTCAATATTCTGTATTTTTATTAAAGGTTTATTTGCACCATTCATTACCTGCAAAAAGACATGAAGAAACTTTTCCCTCTGAAGTTATCCAACTTGATGATTTATCGTCACAATTTGGTTTTGATAAAAAGGTACATAATGTTAACCTATCTGAACCCATGAACATATGGACCCAATTTAGCTGCAGTAGATGAGACTAAGAGTTACCCGTTTACCTCACAGTCCTTCAAGTTCAAAATGAAGGGATAACCGGAGTTGAGCTTCAAGCAGTGTCTTTTATTGGTTACATCTTAGAAGTCATACAACAAAATTTGTTTCATAAACATTGAGAAGGGCTCGTAGGAATCTTTGGCAACTTGCATCAAGTCACGTGTCATTATTGGTTTCTTCTGATGTTTTTGGCTCTACCAGTATTCATCAGTTTTAACAAAATTACAACAAATCTCAGTTCCTAAGCTAGTGTGTTCCACCCTGCTAGTGTGTTACATAACCTGTTTGGTCCATATAGGCTCGAATGAATGTCAAAATAACAGGTAGTGAAGTGAATCCAACCATGGTTTCCTAAAACCTTACCAACGTAACCGATAATGTGTTTTTTAGCTTAGGGTATGCTTAATTATAAGTAGGTTTATGTGTCTGAGATATAGAAGCGAATGAAGTTATGGAAATAATATAGAGATCACAATATTTAGAACACTTCGTAGTGGCTTCTATATGTGTTCAATTAACGTTTCCATTTATTTGTCTACATTAAGGTGATACAAGTTGCTTAGACTGTTTTTGCAGGACATGAATGTTTTCCTTTCAGACGTGTCGGTTTTATCAATAAATCATAAATCCATTAGCCCTTTCTTTGAGAAACTATATCAGATGCAAATGCTTTATCAACGAGTCCAAAAGCTACAAATACACTTTCTGATAATAAAAGAGAAATAACATAAGCTGGTTGGGTCCAAGTCACACTCAATCTGATTGGTTTAAGTTATATTGATACATGTTGCTAATTAGGTTAGTTTTGTAGGGTACTAAAATTCGAGTGACTAGGTTTAACAAGGCTGCAAAGAAGTTATTTGGCGTGTTTGAGATGGGAAATTATTTAAAACATATCTAAGAGAACTTTGAAAGTGTATAAGAAGCGGTTCAGACTGTACATAATGATTCTGGGATAACTATGGATGCTTCTGTTGCAGTCAAGGGTCTGGATCATTAATGTACGATGGAAACTCAATGGATGAAGATTGTTGTTTCTCCTTAGACCACGGGTCTCATCGCCATCATTATAATTGCTAATAACCATAGTAATAATTAGTATGTAAAGCTGTCAACACAAGCTGTAATGACTTATGATTGAAATTTGTTGCATGACTGACTTTGTCAATCAGCTTTTATATGGGAAGTAATTGTATGATGAAATAATAATGTTATGTGTCAAATTGACCCGATATTTGTGTGATGTTTCTTAGATTAAGGTTTTCGTGCACATCATTATTAGCTTAATATTAATGTAAACTGATATTGATTAGGGCATCCCTTTGCTAATTTTAGGGAATCTGTTTGAATGTTTTAGGGAATCCGTTTGAATATTTTAGGGAATCCGTTAGTAGAATTTAAAATTGTGTTTTATATGATGTGTGTCAAGTCCCGTGCACTTGCCAAATAAAGACTAGATCAGTGGTGGCACATTACATAACGTGTTACATGCATCGTAATCATCAAGGCACATCAGTTGTGACATGTACTATATTGGAAATTTGGGCCAGAAAACCGCAAATTAGAATGGAGATCATGACTAACTATAAATGAAGACTTGTTTTAGCCGTACAAACGGTCTAGGTTTGGATCAGCTTATCTTGTTAACCAGATCAGTAATTCTTGGTTATTAATTCCTTCACTTAGGTAACTCTTAGGCCATAGCCATAAAAGTGCTAATCTTTCTTTTGTTTCTTAATATGTTGTCTTCATGTCATCCACATAACTTGTTTACATGCTATTTGTAAAACAAGCATTTAAAAGATTTGCATAATTTGTACATAATTTCAATACTTGCATTATAAAGGATGGTCACTTCATATACAATAATCCAAAATACACTTGTCTATGATTTTAATCAAACCAACCCTCTTATCTATGTATAAAGTGATAATATTATTTACAGGTTATTGTTGTAAAGCTAATGCTGGCATACAACATTGTCGTATCTCTAGACCATGAGCTACTAGATGATGTAGTTGATGTGTTATTTTTGTGGTTTTAGCACTCATGATCTAATTTAGTAATCTTGTACCAGATAAATATGTGTAGGTTACATCCACTTAACCATTTGACATCTTTACCACATCAAACATAGATGGTCGACTTATTAGCAGTCTGCCGCATATTGGATATCTTCAAAAATCTACTATCATAGCCTGCAGATCATGGAAAAAAAATGTAAATTTTCCAAGAAATATATTAATACCAAAATATCAGCCCATTCATGGCAAACCATGACCCATCTTATGGAGCATGAAAAGCCACACAACTAAGAACATACAACCAGAAAAAAATACTTCAATATAATAGACAACGATGATAGAAAACATGATGCAACATATTATGCTTGTGCTACAAAACAAACCAAGAAGCTGAAAGCCACCATCTAAAGCAAAGCTCTATATAGATTCCATACCATGGCCATAATGCACTGATAGTGGGTTAATGAGTTGCTTGGCTTACATGGTGTAGAAAGCAATGATAATTATGTGTTAAGAGTTTTTCTACCATTGAATAGAGATAATGGTAAACATGTACACAACTAGGTACAAACATTGAAGGAAAACATCGCAATAGCTTCTGGATTTGAACTGAGTGATACGTCATCTATACCAGTTCTTAGATCACCTACAGAAGTTGGTAGTATATTTTAATGTATAGACCCACAACGTACCATCATTTCTAGCATCCCAACAACAAAGACAAACACACCAAAGACGGTCTAATCTGATTTAAAGTCATTTGTTGGTTTTTTTAGCTAAAACTAACTTTAAAGAAGCTGTAAACCAGTTACCATCCAAACAAGAACTATTTAATATCAACAGCAGTACCAACACGACCAATTTTTTCTTGGCTTGGGATGACTTTAAAAGATACAACGTCAATGTAGCTTTTGCAAAAGATAATAAAAATATTATGTATAATCACGATGTGAGCATAACAGTTGTGCTAAGACTAACAATTTATCCATAACTAAGCTAAAAAATCACATATCAGCAAAAAAATCTGAATTATTACCAAATAGGGAAAAAATCCACTTCCGACCATGAAACTTACCTTATGGGCATACACACCAGAAATCCGTGAGATTGAGTAAGAAATGGAAAAACTATCCTAACAGAAACATCATGATGATAAAAAGTTCAAATATTAACAACTAAAACGGCAATGTGAAATAGTGGTGACCAAAAGCGTTTATAATGAAATATTCACATTATCTCCTTCGTTACGTGTTATTTTAAGTGCTTATCAAATGGAATAAACAAATCCAAACACTCTAAACTACTTACGTGCTAAAAGAATGGATATTATCACTTGAATAAGCAATCTTACATTCCCTCTTATAGTGCTTATATGCTAAAATAAACATATCCAATCACGCAATGGTACATATTAGTTAAATTAATTATCTACAGTTCTTTATATATTAAAAGAAGCATAATTTTGAAATATTACCTCCCTATGTGACCGCTTATCATCTAAATCGTATCTATAATTTAGCAACGGGATGTTGTTGACAACCACTACATTGACATACAAACGACTGAAAGAACAAAGCATAAGTTTACCGTCAAAATGCCACTCTAAATTATACACGAAAAAACAATTTATATCGATGATGACCTATGCAACCCTAATTTATTTATCTATTCGTAATCACGCCTGTCCTTTTTTTTTACTCTATGTCAGCTCTTGCTTATCACTACTATACAACAATTCCCTTAAGCTCAATTCCTAGGGTTCTATGTTATCATACGGGCAAGTGTCGTGTAATACTCTAAGTGTTAGAATACGGCATAACACACTATGTCGATGAAATGAGCAGTCGGGTCTAGTTTATCCAAGGGCAAAGAGGTGAAGTTAGCTGCTTGTATCATGAACGTACACTTATCCAACATCTAAAGCTCTGTCTCCAGATTTTACTGCCCCAACATGCATTTCAATGCAATCTGACCCATATCCCAATATGTACTTCTCTGATATCACTTCACCTGTATTTAACAAAAATAAAATTAAAATATGTTAATAAACTTACTTCCAATAAATCATAAAGATATGATTTTGTTAGTCGTACAAAATCGACGTTAATGTGCCAGAGATGATCTCCATCTCCATTCAGGACGCCGGAGATGATCTTCAACGCCGTTCAGGTCGCAGTCCAGGATGATCTTCATCTTCGGAGATGATCCCCATGCTCGTTCTATCACCGGAGGGGATCTCCATCGCTGTATGCGCAAAAAAGGTGGGTCATGGTGGTCAACGGTGGTTCATACGGAGGTTGTGGTGGATATGGTGGTTGTGGAAAATAAATACGCTAACAAAAAGAAAAAGTGGTAAGAAAGTTTGAAAAGTGTAAGATTTACCCATAAAGATTTATAAATTACATTTCGACCCTTTGTAGTTTTGGTGCGAAAAAAGAAAGAGTATTTGTATTGTTTTCTATGTTTTCTATCAAAAGAAGGTTTTCTGATGATCCCATCCCTCTATATATATATATATATATATATATATATATATATATATATATATATATATATATATATATATATATATATATATATATATATATATATATATATATATATATATATATATATATATATATATATATATATATATATATATATATATATATATATATATATATATATATATATATATATATATATATATATATATATATATATATATATATATATATATATATATATATATATATATATATATATAGGGGAGAGTTAAAGTAAAAAGATTTTTTTTTGTGAGAAGGATAAGAAGGATTTTCAACCATTAATTTAAAATCAATGGATGAGATCAATCCATATTTCTAACTAACTAACTAACTAACCATCTAAACATGATTTTAAAAAAGTTCTCGAAAAATTATGAAAAAATTCCATAATATCGGATATGTTGGTGCATAAAAAAGTTGTGAAGAAAGTTTTCTTAATTTTGAGTTTTTTACATTTTTTAATTCACAAAAAACGAAACTTGTTGCACAAAAAGGTGAAATTTTGTGTACAAAATTTTTTCATGCACAAAATTTTCAAGTTGTCTTAATTTGATGCGACATCAAATTTTAAAGCAAAAAGTCAAAAGAAGTTGGGTATAAAAATGAATTATTGATGCCACAAAAAACGTAAAAAGCCTAAAATTATCGTGTTTGTGCATCAAAATTTCGTTTTTGTGCATTAAAAAATGTAAAAATCTACGAATTAAAAAAACTTTTTTCACAAAAGTTTTTTGCACCAACATACCCGATCTACTAGAATTTTTTCAGAATTTTTGAAAAACTTTTTAAAAATCATATCTAAAAGGTGAGTTAGTTAGTTGGTTAGTTAGCTAGGATTGTGGTTTAATCTCATCCATTGATTTTAAATCAATAGCTGTAAATCCTTCTTATCCTTCTCACCAAAAAAAATCTTTTTATTTGATCTCTCCGCTATATATATATATATATATATATATATATATATATATATATATATATATATATATATATATATATATATATATATATATATATATATACTAGCGTCGTAACCCGCCCAACGGGCGGGGTCGTTTCATAATTTCTTTTAAACGGTACGTTTGTGTGTTATTTTATATCTGTTGGTAGCGGCACCTTTTTTGTTTAAAAAAGAATAGAAACAAACTAATTTATGATATTTTTAAGCTTTGGTCTACCAAACGGACGTGTTTTGCCCATGTAAATCTTTTGTTAGTTCTTTTAGTTTGTCATTTATCCTTTAATATATGTAAGTTTTAGTTTACGCTAAAGTAACCTTTTTAAACGTCTTAACCATTATGAATATTAAAAGTGAGTGGCTAAATCATAAAACGATCAACTAATTAAACGTCTTAAGCATTATGGGTCTTAAATGACATAATTATAAAGATAACTAAAAATACAATTGAATAATACTTGCAAGTTCAAAGATTTAAGTAAAATTATGAGTTTGTTATAAACTCTCGTCAAAAGCCTACAAAATCTTTTTGAGATAAGCCTAGTAGTAAGCACAGGTATCCAGATGAACAATTCAAATATCTACATATATCTATGCTTTACTTAGTTTTTTTTAGTTGAAATAGTAGTTCCATAGACTTGTTTGAAGCACATAATCAATAAAGCATTTAATTACCAATCATATACTTAGTGCGACCTTCTGCGATCTATTGCGATATATTTGTTCCAACAAAACGACTTATTGCGGCCTAATTCAATTTTTTAATATAAATAATTTTTTTTCAAATAATTATTTTAATAAAATAAAAAAATTACAATAATATTTATATTTTAATATAGTTAAAGAAATGATTAAAAAAAGACTTAATTAGAAGTAAATGGGGTAAAATGTATTAGCTAAACTAACTTTAAAAATTATCAAATTAATATATGTTGTGAGGAACTAAACAAAACTCAATATATTAAATTTTGGAATTTTTTATAAATTTTATATAATTAAAACATAATTAAAACTAATATAATTTTATTAACAAAATATAAAACAAAAAAGAAAAAAAGAAGAAAAGGAAGTGACAGAATTAGCCAAATAGATCGCGTGGGAGACTGAATTCGGCCGACCGAGTGAGATGATTCGGTCGCCACATCGGGTCGACCTACGTCGCCGACTAAATCGGTCTACGTTGCAGGTAGCCCAAGAAATTGGTCACTTCGACCCTGTTTATTCGTAACTTTTTCTTAACTCGATCTGTAATTAAAATATTAATTTTTTCTCTTTCATCTATATAACACCCACAACTCATCTCAACCTTTTAACCATGCCCAACTTAACATGTAAATATTACGGAGTATTATTTTATTTAATATTTCACTATAATTACCTATAATTTACACCCAAATATAACCATTAACTAATAGCTATAAAAAAAATACCTCGTAAAAGACAATCTATCTTTCATATCGACACATAAGTATTTGATTATCAGTGAACATATAAGCATTTGATTAAATGAAAAATAAAGAATCACCAAATCTCAAGATGTGAAAATGTTAACACGTATCAAAAACTTCATACAGAGTATTATTTACACATTTTTTTATTTCCTTCTTAGTTTGCTTAATTGATATATACCTTCACAGATATGAGATATTAGAGTTTCATTGCCAATTGCATGCACAATAATTTTAAACTTAATCTATCTAAAAGCACAAAGTGAGACGTTGCGTACTTGATTTAGACTGACGGAGCTAGGAGGGTTCCTGGATGCACGGAAATCCGATGGAATTTTGTCTTTGTAATGTATATATTTAGTAAAAATTTCGATTTCGTCAAAATAAATCTGGTCAAAAATTATGTGTTATATAAATACTTGTATTAAAAATTTTATGCACCTGATAATTTTATAGTCCGACTCCCCTCTGAATTTTAGAGGCCAACGTCTGAGCATCCTCAAAGTTGGCTTTATGTCTTGAATTGTTCAAATCCTAAATTCTGCAAAGAAAGACATAGTAAACCAATACATATAATACTCGAATATAATCAATAACATTGGTTATCTACAAAAAAAGCCATATATGTGTCGTCGACAACCACAAAAGGCAATATATAATGATAAAATCCTTGTATAAAATGATTTAAAAGGTGGTATTCATAGATAATAGACTTTAGCGTTCTTTTTTGCACATTTGGCTCCTCCTTTTAGCTAAATTTTAATTTTATGAACGTTCAAACTCGGCCACAAGTTCAGAATGAGCAAAAAAGATTGAATCCTGATATAGTCTTTTTAGACATTTGTTATTCAAAGAACTCAGATGCGAATTGGTGGTTGTGTTCCAAAAACGGAATTAATATAAAAGATAACAATGTGTTTTTCACATATGAAGTGTACAAATTACAGAATCAAGATTGACCATAAAAGTCAATAAAAGAGTAACAGATGAAAAGGACCAAAACATTAAACACTTGATCATATCATGCATGATTTTATCAGTAAATAGGTAATATATGTCAATAGTAAGCTAATCGTGCAAGATTTAGAAAGTCAAAATACTTAATGCTACGAACCAACAATTCAGTTTCATGGGTGTTCATATTTTAGCAACACAATTGTTCAAAGAAAGAGTTTGCAGAGCTAAGAGTTTGAAAAGAAAGAAAAAACTCTATAAAAGTGACTATACTTTGTAGAGCTAATACATATCCCTTGTTTATTCAAAGGGAGGAGTTTACAAATTTTGGACCTAAATGACTATACTTTGCAGCATCTGGAGCATTGTTCGGAAAATTAAGTTATCAGAAAGTGTTTTATTAATTCGGAGATCTTCGTTGACTGTGTGGAGTTGGGCTTCCTGCTAGAATATCACTCGAGTAGGTGTAGTAGCCAGGGGATGCACTACAACAAAAAAAGACACACAGTTAAGTTATCAGAAAGTGTTTTATTAATTCAGAGATACAGTATTAAATTTCACCTAATATGGTGTGGTATTTTTTGAACATTGTGTTGACGAGTAGGAGTAGAATCGTTTGAAACTTTTAATTCATTACCTTTCATATAATAGATCAGTGGCTGCAACAAATAAACATCTGGACAGCAACCATCCCTGCAACCAGGGGCGGAGCCACTCGAGGGGGGGGGGGGGGGGGGGTAAAAAAAATAAAAAATTTAAGTAAATAAAAAAAATAGCAAAAAGTGGTACTTTATTCAAACTAAAATGTATTTTATTCTTATATTAAGTTGGTTAAGTGCAAAAAAAATTTAAATTACATGAAATTATACAAAAGAAAAAGTCAATAGTGCATAATTCAGAATGCATATATTAAATTATATAAAAAGAAGTTGTTAAAAAAATTATACAAAAGAAGTTGATAGTACAATCTATATAATATAGCAGAAAAGTTTATCTATTGCTATATGAACCATCAAATATAACATTACGGAGTGTTTGTTAACTCTTTATATATTGATATAAAAAAATTAACTAAAAGTGAGAAAAAAAATAGAAAATGGACACAAGTACACAACTATCTGCAGCCCATGATTCCACTTGCAAAACAAAACAAAAAGTTTTTTTAATTTTTTTCTCTAGAGTTTAACGCCACTATATTTTATTATCTTACAGTATTAATCATCTTCTTTCATAGAGCTTCTTCTCCATTTCAACATGGTTTATTTTCTGCTGCTAAATTTTCTGGAACCCTTTTAGAAAACGATTTATTCATTCAGTAATCAAGTCAGACACTTTTTAAGGGGGGCACATCGCTAAAATATCTTGTAAATACCAAAAATTAGCACTGCAAAATGAAGCAATGCTATGTCAGTAGAAGATAAATTTCAGACCCAACTATCGCAAACTTCATGTGTCATACATAAAGGTTATAAAATGGGCAGTCCAAGCGTGTCGCAAACGGGTTATTAAAGAGTAAAACAATTTTAATATATATCGATGATAATAAACATACATAATAACATATTACCATGAGCAGCATCGACAAAGCCTGAGAGCAGATGTCATCTCATCTAAAAAGTTCACGTGTCCAGGTGTATCCATAATGTTACACATATAAAACTTGGAATTACTATCCTCAAGAACCAATGACATAGGAACCACTTTGATCTTGTTGTTTGGTTTTGCATGTCCAAGAATTGTAACAAACTATGCAGGTCGTGGAGTTGTACTAAAGGCCCACAAACCAACTGTGGCGCCACAACTTAAAGTCTAGAACCAGACTTCATATTCATCACTTTTAGCTGGTAAACCTTCATCATCATGTGCAAAGAATCATAGAGTGAGAGCATATTTCTGTACATCTTTGCAATATACGACATAAGGTAGTAACCTATGAATAAGTCGAGAACTGTTATTACCAAAGTCTGCCTTGAGCTTCCTTAAACGGTTACATCTGTCTATAAGCAGAGCAAAACATTAAATGTACATAGGACTGGGAACTTACTCATTGCTTCCAACTTGTTAAATTTCTCCTTGAGTGTTTCAGGATCCTTCTTCAACATCCCTACATCTCGTATCTCGTACCTTGAAGGTGATGAGCCTCAGCTAATATTTTGTCTTACTCGCTTGACCCATTATTTAACATTTTTCACGTGTTTTCTTGAGATGGTTTATTGGAAGTGTTAACAGTGACACAATGCAGCAAGCATAGTGATGATAGTATCCATGTAATATTCATGGACATTGATTTATCAGTTTCATGGATCTTGTATGGATTTTATGTCACGGGGAGTGGTTGCAAATCCAGCAACTCAGTTGGAGGTGAGTACTTTTCAGGTAAGATCAAGTGACAAAAATCAGCAAAACAGAAAAAGACCCAAGCCATATGTTTGAGAGTCTGAGAGTCTGAGACCACCTTAATGAAATACTCAAGTGGAAAAGGTTCAGGGGATCGAACCGTGAAACTCAAAGCGTGGTCCTCGTCAATATATTGTTTTTAGCAAGAAATACTCGTGATGGAGAATGTATTCACCTTCATTATCTTCTACAATCACCCAAAACGGTTCAACATACCCATGAATCTTCTTACCACTGAAAATCAGGTGTAATATCTGTAAACAATGTTTTGTATAAAATTAATTTCACATCCTAAAACACACATATCCTTTGCAAAAGAAGTATAAAAAGTATTATTTCTTACTGACCAAAACAGAAGTCGTAAGGCCGAGAGAACCAAAGCATGCACATATAAACATAAACCTTTAGTCAAAATATAGAGCTTGATGGAAGAACATTGACAGATTTCATGCACACAAGTATGTGGATGTGCTCCTTGGGCGGAGTGGTAATTTCTTTTTTTAAACCTATGACTTCGTTCACATGTAACTTTGACTCGTATAACTTGTAGAGAAGTGAAACTTCTTTCACCTTGTCTTTCCCATTGTGTCAAGTTGAACTTGCAGACAAGCTGTGCGGATCTTTGTACACAGATCAAACATGTAAATCCTAGAACATAAACATTTCAAGCTGATTAAAAGCTGTTATGGGAGAATGGTGTACAAAGAATAAATATAAAGAGGAAACCTGCCAAAAAAATAAGCCAACAGTTGCAGCCAAAAAGAACTCTTTGCTGATACTTGCACAATTATTTTAATCTCTCAACGACATACCTGACATTCTTTGACTCATATATTGTGCATTTTGTTACTCCCCATATACGTTCCCGTAACCGTAACCGCCACCACTACCTCCACCATAACCATAGGCTTGTGCCATTTGGTTATTATCCATCTGTTGAGCCATTTGCTGAGCCATTTGTTGACTATACAGGTTTACTTTGTTGTTGTGGAAGCATACCCCCTTGTAATTGTTGCTGATGAAATTGGTTGGTATAGACAAGGTGGTGGTTCACTTGCGGTAGATAGCTGATCGTTTGTTGCTGCAAGTTCATACCCATTACCTGATTATTATTGTTTCCCATGGTTTGAAAGTAATGAGGTTGAGAGTATTGTGCGCCTATGGATTGATTATCAGCAGGCTGAGCTTCCTAAGGCAATGGTGGTAATCCACCACTCGTAGAACCACCTACTAACAAACTAAAAAAGTTGATTTATAAACTAAATTAAGATTCCCTATAGTATGGTGAAAATTATGGATACCGTCCATACTCTGTATCAATTTTCATTTCAGCTCTTTGAAACCAAGAACAACTCATCAATACCAAAAAGAGACGCACCATATGTTTGTGAAAAAGGATCTACATATCTGATGGGGGTTCTATAGTCATCATACCCTCTTATAGCACGAGAATCACCTTGTGGCTTCCTGCAATCATCTCTTTCTGTTTCTCTTCGTGCATACTGATTAAAATTCCAATTCAAATAGGTCAAAACCAAAGCTTTTGCGGAAATAAAGTATGGGTCAAACTAATCCACCCAGTTACTTATACATGAACTAATTCGGGCATGTAATATCTCTAATGGGTCAAATAAGAAAAAGAAAAAATAGACAAAAGGAAAGAAGCCTTCATTGTTGCCCTTATCAAGGGAAGCCTGCTTCAAGAAGTAGCATATACATGTCAAGCTGAATATAAACTGGCATATAGATTAATCAAAGTGTCAATCGGAGATGAATGTAAATCTGTGCTGTAAAGTATCTAAATATTATAAAATAAGTGAGGGTTATGACAATTTACGGTTAAGAACAAAAGCAAAGTTAGCTATGACATGCTCATTGGTGGTTTAAATTGTCAAGCAACTTATGCATAACAAATTTTCCACTTATTACAAATCAGATTGGTAGTTTGGACAATCACAAACAATCAAAGCTACTTATGCGCGCTGCATCAAAACAGTAGAGTGGGCAAGCAGTTTGAAAAAGCAATCCCAAACACCCTAAATGCATGTGATCATGAATACTGTTCTCATCAAATCCCATTCAAAAATTTTAGAACATGAATTCTTCAAGTTGACTCCAGTTTTGAAGTGATCTTGTTAACTGGGAGTCGTTGCAAGTACAAGTCGATGTCTAGGCTCTTCTAAAGAATTGCGCTAGGGACAAAAAATTGAGCAGTCCAGCTAGGAAATATTAAATTGAGAATTTTTTACCAGCATCTAAATGTGCGACAGTAAGCCGCGATGCAGCTGTTCTTCTTGTCTATCTCCTCGCTGTAGGTTTTGTAGGTTTGAAAGCAACATTGTCTCACATGGAGAAAATGTGAAAAAGATCCAAAAGAGTCTAAAGAGATGTCAACTCTCTTTAACTGGGATCCTTGCAAGTACAAGTGGATGTCTAGGCTCTTCTAAGGAATCACGCTATGGACAAAAAATTGAGCAGTCCAGCTACGAAATATTAAATTGAAATTTTTTTATAGTAAATCAAGAATGGTAGCATGTTTCTTCTAAACACTATATGTTTGCAAAAAATCAACATGTAAGGATTAAAACCATGACACCAAACTATAAACTGAGCTGCAAGTTAGACAAAACCACAACTTTGTCTCACAATCCACTTTTTCCACTAAATCTCTCATATTATTCGACCTTATGGTAATTCATCTGTAGGACTTGAGTTTTACATATTTAAAGTCTCACTAAACTTACATAGTTCTGTTTAAATTCTTATCATTTATGTAGTATGATACTTTACAGAATACATAGGTCGGACTCTATGTATAACACTCTTGTAAACAAACATAACATACATACTTAGGTCGGACTGTATGTAGTTCCACTGTTTTACCTATCACACCATAAAACTTTCATTCTTTACTAAAAATATATATGTGTTAAAACCTTATGCTTTCGATATTTTTCTATGCTTTCAATAAAGTACTATTTGATAATGCTTTCAATAATACTTCAATGGTGCAGTATTATCTATAATACTTCGCCTCACATACGGATTAGAGGCACTGAATAACTTCTCAATAAAACGTGATAATATATTTGACAAGGATGCATAAAATGTGATATAAAAGTATATATACAGCTAATATAATTGACAGGGATCCATACCTTTTCTTAAGGGGAGCGACAAGGCTCTTGTATATGGTCTGGTATAATGCATGCTTCGTCACATCCTAGAATCCAACATTTAGAGCTAAGAAACTGATAAAATGAGGATAAGTGAGCCCTGTATTTAGACATTCATAGAGTCAGGTTTTTCTTACTTTTTTGTTACAAGATGTTCCCGAATACAAAATTTGACTATAAAAAAGAGAACGAAAAGTGAAGAGATAACCTTGGATTCATTGAAGACACCATCTAGGTCATCACGGCTCACATCCTTGTCCTGCTCAAAATGTGGTGGTTTATACACTTTCATTCATACGTAGAAACATTTGGTGACCGACTTTCTACTTCTGTGTCATTCTCTTTACTTGCAGTGTTGATTGACCAGCGTTTGTTACATTGTGAGGAGAGATAAGAGGCGCAGCCTTTACTGTTGGTCTTCCCCTTTGCGCTTTTTGTTTACATCTTTTTTAGGTACTCCCTGATGTCATCCAAATTCTCCATGTGGAAACATCAAAGGGAATTGTAATGGGTCAAAACATTCGTAATAATACACAATTTTTCTGGACTGATTGTTGTAGGTTTTCACCTCAATGTCCGTGCAACCATTTTCTCCATTGTCCACTCCCTCGATGGCTCAAATCAAAGAGCTGCAGCCTGTGACATACCATTTTTTATGGTGCAAGCAATTCTTTGCTCTCTCCGATTGTCAGGTGTAACCTGCACAGGCACAACAAAAAGTCACTATTTACATCGAAAAAGATCAGAAACAGATTACTTGTGCGTTTAAAATCAATTTATGTGAGTTTCACTAAGCAGAATGCAAAAATCAATAATCATTCTGACCTGAAGAAAGGAACATTTTATTTTTCTCGATGTATGAACTTTAAAGTTTCAAGCTGACACTTTATTTTTGTGTCTCCGTCGACCAGTTGGTGGCACATCGTCTCTCAATTCAGGTGAATCTTCTAACAGGAATAGAAAATATACTATCAGGATCATCAAACTAACATTATTATTATAAAATGATTCTAGAAATTCAATTTGATAGGGGTGTCCCAAATTTCAAGGGAAGTGAAACAGATTAAGACACTAACTTTTTTTTGTTTTTTTTTTCATGTTCTTGTCTACTTTTTGGTCCCATGTATTCACTTTTAGCACATGGATCCAAAAATGAGAAATAAAAATCCTGCAAGTGTACTCAGGGAACATTACCTATTACATTCACGCATCTTTCCAGTAAGCTCTTCCAGCTGCCTACAATGTATATTCGATTCTTTGATCTTGTCAAACTTTTGAAATCCATTTTTACACCAATAATGCAATCACATCATTCCCTATATATGAAACAACTTACATAAGTTGCAGTCAGAATTCTATTTATTTATCAACCTCAAAAGTTATATATACCAACTTTTCGGGTTTATATAAGGCGTTATCATATCGTAACCAACTTATATAAGCCCACAATTCTTAAAATAAGCTGGAAATGACCTATTTGTAAAAAAATATAATTTGAACCTGTGAGTTGTGAACGAAGAAATCCTTAGGAACATCAACATCAATATTCTCACCGAGTCTGATTATTTAGAGCATATGGGACCAAACCCTCTTCTTTAAGTGTTATAGCTTTCACTCCTCACATGATGTTTTATAATAATCCAGTTCTCATATAATGGGTCTGATGTTCACTTCTGTTATTGCTTTTGGTGTGAGATTTGGCAGGTTACTTTTCTGTCTTTAACCCAAATTTATAAGGTTGACATTGATATCATCCGTTCATAAAAGGCGCTGCTATCACTGTGCTTTGGCTAGGTGTGCAGCGGCGACGACCAAGGTGACGTACCTTTCAAAACATCCAACACAATATCTGTTTAAAAGAGACAAAGTAGGTATCAATAGAATGAGAATATGACTTAAGTCTTTAGTGCTTTAAGACTAACAAATCCCCAGGGTGTGAGATAACACAAAGGCAAGAGTGAAGAGTCGCGAGTGTGTAAACTTACTCTACTTGTTTTTTGTAATGGTCCCAACAACATGCCTTCTATTCATCTTCAGCATCACCTGATTGATATACACAAAAGAGACTGCTTTAGGGATCATAGTAAATTGGTAATCATGGCATCTAATGTTCTCTAGTGTTGTCATATTCTTTGAGATAATCTGTAACCATCAAATATTTGGGCTATGAGAGCTGTTCGGTTTAGCCTATTCTCTGAGCCATCAAGGCTGATTTGTTAAGCCTATTATATGGGCTAGCTTAAATATCAAGCTATCAGAGCTTTTTGGATTAATTTAAATATTATCTAGGCTATGACCTGTAAACAATACATACACACGTATGTGGAATCGTTTGAGTATTAAGAACTTGTACCGATTAAAAATAAAGATGGGAATATTTTGTGTTTTCAAACAATAATGAAACTGTAAACAAAAAGCATTGAATATCTTGGTGGAAAGCTTAAAAATATAGGTTGGTAGTTATATCCATTTTCAATTTGATAACGCCTCTACTCAACACTTTGTTCACCTGACTTCTGGTCCTTTTTTTCATAGCTGATGCAAGAGGACTTATAGAGGTCCACATAACCAACATGTGCTACTTTGAAAAATGAAACAAAATTGGAACCTTTATCTACAATATCACCTTATTTTCAGATCAAGTAAAGAAGATGACAAATTATTAGGATTGCGGATAAACAAAGCAAGTTTTAGTATTCTATGCTCAAGTAATCCCTCAAGCTTTTCAAATACATATATGGCCGCCGCCATCTCATCCTAAAAGTATACAATATATGTATCACTTCAAAAAAAGAATGATTGATATAAAAAGCTTACTTCAACATTGATGCGCCACAAGAAATCGTTCGCCAATAGGTCTTTTGGTCTAAGATTGTATCACTCGCGGCATACCATGCAAGCCAACCCCTCTTCCTCTTCTTCCATCTCTTCCAAATCTTCAAGGATTGACTGAACAAAAATGATTCGTATACCACCATCTGAAGCCAACTCCTACATGATCCATCTCCTTTAGCTTCTGCAAATGTCCTTTAGTCTTGGGTTGAAATTACCTTAACATCATCTCCATGTCCTTAAAGTTTCGAATATCAGGCCAACCATAATAAGGAGAAGCAACACTCACGAGTAGCAAGAAGAGAATATTTGAACTGATATAAGGCCTTATTCATAAGAAGAATCCCTTGTGATCCAGGCCCTCTAAGAAACTTATGTGGACTTAATATTATGGCATCATAGCCATCGACAACAACTGATCTCATGTCAATATCTACATATGGACCACATTCAATTTACGCAACATTAAAGATACCAGTCTAAGCGTATATGTACCTTGTTGCGAAATAAAAAATTATGATCCTTCTGTTCCAAGGCAATGGAGGCCTGGGCTTAATAAAAACGTATTCATCTTTAAAAAATTATGATCCTTCTGCAATAATAAAAACGTATTCATCTTTAAATTATGCAAATATATGGGCTTAAAAACTGAAAACATACAGTCAAAGTTTCATCCTAACTGTTTCTGGAAATAGATAATTCCATAAATCCCTATAGATCGAACTTTTTCAAATGGCATAATGAAAGCCTAAACTCTATAGTAGGAATTTTTTTGGTAAGATTAATCCCAGCAACCCCTTAGAGACTTAACTTTCACTGATCTTGTTAATTTTTTTTATCTAAAACGTGCACATAAAAGTCAAGGGCTTGACTTCTTAATAAAAGATGTGGAGTTCTTATATTTGAAGTTGTATAAGAAACTTACTGCTGTCCTCTGCTAAAAAAGACCACCATTACAACGGACACGTAAATACCCATTGCTCCACCAATCATTATATCAACTTCTAGCGGAAATAGCATTAAGTAAAAAGTAAAAAGAAGTAACCTTGGAGGGTAAATTTGGTGCAGCAGTTAAAAATGACGGCGACGAAGAGATAGTGGTAAAGAAGTAAATGAAGTAAATAGTTGGAGATATAATCAAAACAGCTGCAATTGCTTATCAGTAGGCTGAGACTGATAATAATTTCCCAAACTTTTTTTCAATTGCTCTGGTGGAGCATGGTCATCAATTTCAGCACCTAAAAATGCTGTTGGGACTTTTGTTGCTGATAGTATAAGGTGAAAATGTTAATCACGAGAATGTGTTTGTTTACCAAATAAGTACAACATATTAAAGAGTTACGTAGTACCATTAATATCATCATCTGATAGTGGACCAGGTGCCGTATAACGGCAGCCTCGATCTCACCATAAGGTAACAGTTTAGAAACCGTGATTCCTACATAATCACGATGGTAAAAAACTAAAGTAATATGTAAAAATACTTATTAAGAAAGGCACACGAGGGCATAAATGCTATCTTACCTCCCCAGCAGAAACCGACAATTCCTACAGCAGATGTTCATTTGCTTTTAAAATCAGCTACTACCTTTCTTGCGTCTTCTTTGGCCTGAAATTAAGAAAAGAGAAGTCAAGAAGTGAAACTATTAACATAACTTGTTGCAGGCGGCAATTTTTGTTCATTTACTACAAGTGGGTCGATGAGTTGCTCTAATATCAACTGGGTTAAATGCTTTTTTTAGCCTAAAACGGAGACGGGTCAAATGGGTCATATGGGTTAAAGATGGTTCAAAGTCAATTTCTTATAAAATCAAAATACAATTGTAATAACATTGTTATAAATAAATAACAATATTACTCCGAAGTGCTCAATGCACTCTGTGTTTCAAGAATCGAAATGGCATACATCAAAGACAATATGGGACTCACAGGTTGATGTTCGAGAAACCATGAAGCCAATGGTTTTTCAGGTACATATGGATCTCCATAGAAAAAGTCAACTTTATCAGCAAGTTGTCTTGAAATAAATAGTTTTGGTGTAAAAAGGTACCTTGTGTTGGTGCCTGAATCAGGTCCCATAAGATTAACTCAGATGTAGAGAAAATGATTAAAAAAGGAAAATTAATTGTTACCTGTACAATTATAGTGGTTATACTCCTGATCTTCTCATTTGATAGTCTGATAGGGATGAAAACTCATTGAGTCGTTCATGTTATTAGGGTAACCAAGGCAGTCCCACGTAATTGTTAAGTTACAATTGAATCTCAATCAAACAACAAAGAATAAAGATCAATCGACTTTTATGTTTTTTGATTAGGGTTTACATCCCATTAATTAGGGAAAAAATGGATTAAGGTTTAAAAATAATACAATTGAAAGTGGATCAAACAACCAAGATCTGTTTGATTTGATTTGGTGTTTTTTTAGGGTTATGTATCTATGATTGATGGAGGTTATGAAGAGCATGATAAAAAAAGAGAAAAGATCCATGGAGGTATTATGGAGGTTGTGTGTGTTTTTACCCGTCAGTTGTGGCAAGAAAAATGAAAAAAAAAGAATATAGAGAATATATATACCCGCGGTATGAAAACGCAATTTTGATATAAAACGCGATTTTAAAATTTGCGGTCCGCCCAAAATCGAGAAAAATGAGTTAAAAAAGGAAAAAAGTGAGATTTTTTAGCAAATACTCAAATCCTATTGGTTAAAAGATGTGACTGGGATATGACTGAGATTAAAACTGTGGTTTCAAGTCATAATTATACTTATATATAATATATATATATATATATATATATATATATATATATATATTGTGATGACCATTCTTATAATAGAAACAATAAGAACCAATATGGACTATTAGATGCATTAAACATGATTTAATTTGATCAAAATGAAGTGAATGGTATTTTAGTAATTATTTTAAAATAGATGATAAGTTTTGAAACCAAGATTAAAATGTACGAACCTTGATTCCCGATCTTTCTCTTTCGTTTTTAAAGCCCATCACTTTAATTTACTAAAATTTCATTAATTCTTTCATGACCATTTTTCTTAGTATTTGTTTGCACCACATTCTTTTTTCAATATAATATTACTTTCGCTATCGATTATGTCACGCTGACCCTTTATTGAATATATATAATGATGATAAAATTGGTTTGACACATATATGTACTGCTACGCTTAATTTGGTCAAACTTATGTAGTGGTACAATTCTTTTTAAACATTCATATAGGGTTAATATTTAATACGATACTATTACATTTGGCTATATTTTTAGTGATACATTACAAAAATTTTGTATTTTTATAGTGACACATAATGTTTATCATCAATTTTTTTGATACATATATGATGGTATACTTAATTTTTTATTACATATATAGACATACGTACATTTAATGACACATTTTTAATGAAATCTTTTGATACATTTGGTTTTATATTAAAATTTTGAGTGACACATAAAATCTACTAACACATATTTTTGTGACACTCACTTATTATTTTGATACACTTATAGTAAAACATTAATTTCGTAATACAATTCTATGAAACTCAGTTTGTGAAATATTTAAAACTATTGACAGTTTATCTTAAGAAAAATGATACGTAATACTATATTATATTAGCAATTTATAATATAAATACATTTTCATTAAAAAAATTATGAAAAAAGGTTGATACCTAACAGGTAACGTCAGCATAATAAAATATACTTTAGTACTTTGACGAATGTGCCATGAAATATAATAATTATCATGTGTTTTTTTAATATGTAGAAAAAGTTTAATTGTGTGACCCATAATAATATTTCATACGAGAATTACAAAATGAAACTAATTAAAATCTTAGACAAACTAAAACTTAAATTGAGAGGTTAAAATTGCTTAAATGAGGACTTAAATGAGCACTTAAATGAAATAATTCAAAATGTCTAACATTTATTAAATTGACTAGAAAATAATAATTAAATACCTAAAGTACCCTTTTAATTAGTTTTTCTTTTAATTCTTTTTCTTTAAAAAAATAACACTTGTTAAATTTTTGTTGGTTCTTACTATTTTTATTTTAAGAATGGTCCTAACATGAACGTATATATATATATATATATATATATATATATATATATATATATATATATATATATATATATATATATATATATATATATATATATATATATATATATATATATAGGGTTAAGTCCATAAAATAGAAACGAACTTTCTAAAATTTACAATTATAGTAAACGAACTTATTTTATTACTAATCTAGTAATCGAAACTTGTTACTCTTAATCAATCTAGTAATTATGACCGTCTGCTACAGGTTACCACCGGTTTACTTTTAACAATGACCAATGCGTCAACATTTTTTTTTTAAAATCGTTTTATTTTGAGTGAGGTGGATTTGTCAACCGGATAAATTACCTACTTAGATATGTTGACCCGACAAATCTCATTCAACCCCAATATAGAAACTCATAACTTGTATTTCAATCCATAACAAAACACAATAAGCTAACCTTTTTAATATTTTTATCAGTTATGACCAATGTTTTGAAACCTGGTTTTTAAATCGACCTGGGTTAATCCAGTTTTATTAAAAAAAATTAATTTTTAATAATTAACCAAAATTGTATATAAAAACCATAAAAACTTCCGTATATCGAAGATATAAAATGTTCATCAACCAATATAATATATAAAAATTAAATTCCATAGCAAATACGTAAACTTTACATATTTAAAAAAACCCAAAAAATCAAAACCCGGTTAGGTCTTGAAAACCGTGTTGACCCGGATCACCTAAATCTGGCGGGTCTAGCCGGGTTTCTCTAAAAACCACATGATCCCAAGCCGGTGGCGGGTGGGAGAGCTTGGTGGTGAACAAACTCATGGGTGTGGAGATTTGGTTTCTATTAACGGTAGAAAGAAAGGATGATGTATGGAGATTTGGGAGAGTAACCTGTAGTAGCAGGTCATAATTACTAGATTGATAAAAAATAACAAGTTTCAATTACTAGATTAGTAATAAAATAAGTTCGTTTACTATAACTGTAAATTTTGAAAAGTTCATTTCTATTTTATAGACTTAACCCATATATATATATATATATATATATATATATATATATATATATATATATATATATATATATATATATATATATATATATATATATATATATATATATATATATATATATATATATATATATATATATATATATATATATATATATATATATATATATATATATATATATATATATATATATATATATATATATATATATATATATATATATATATATATAGAGAGAGAGAGAGAGAGAGAGAGAGAGAGAGTTAAGATCAAATGAGAAAAAACCTTAAAATAAGAAGGATAAGAAGAAATTATAACCGCATATTCGAGATGTATACACTTAAATTAGATGCATCTTTATAATCTTATATGCATTATAATGCATCATAACATGTTTTATAGTTTTTAATTAGATGCATATACGTATATTAGATGCATTTCCTGATTTATCTATATTTGTGTTCCTCTACACATGCCCAAATCATGAAAATCAATTTGTACCATCTACACATCAAATTAACTTTCGAAACTCAAGATGGTGCATCTACATGAATAAAAATGCATCTAATGCAAGTCGTTGCATCTCAAATGTGTGGTTTTAGTCTCTTATCATCACTTCTTATTTTAAGTTTCTTCTTATTGGATCCTTACTATATATATATATATATATATATATATATATATATATATATATATATATATATATATATATATATATATATATATATATATATATATATATATATATATATATATATATATATATATATATATATATATATATATATATATATATACTAGTGGCAAAACCCGTCCGATGGACGGGTATGACTTCTGATTTTCATTTAACTTTTTTTATTTGGTGATTTCTTATTTTAAAATATATTTTATAGTATATTTGTCTTTTAACGCATTATTATTCGACATGACTTGAATTTGTTGTTTAAGTTATTTAGTTTGTTTTTAAGGTTTTTTTGGTTAGTATTGTTTGTGCTTTTAATGTAGAATTGGATATTCAATGCTTTATTTAGTATAGTTGTTTTTACTGTATGATTAGTTGGCATGATTTCAAATATATGTTTTCAACATGAATTCATAAAAGAATCCATTATAAAAAGTCTAAAAATAAATTCAAAAGAATTAAAAAGGGTGACATAAAAATTTTGTAGATCTTATACATCTTATGTGTTGTGTAAAAGCATTATAGAGTTTAAGAAATTTATATCACAATGAAAATAAGTTGATTAATTCAAATGGTCTAAAACTTATTGATGTGACAGGAAAAATTCAATTCATAAAGCTTTATTATATTTTACGATAATGGATGGCATAAGTTATGTTATGTTATTTTTAGATTTTAATTATTTCTAAAACGGTAGCGTTTATTCATGAAACATAAACTTGAAATCTCAGGGTCGCATTCGCATGCATTTTTTTAATATGAGTAGAATTATTAGTGGCTAAGCTCGCTAGATGGGTGGGCATGACTTATAATTATCGCTTACATTTTTTGTTTAACTTATTTCGGTGTTAAAAAATTTATATTTTAAAAAAAAAATTATTAAGCATAGTTGAAATGTTTGTAAAATTATTTGTGTAAATTATGTTACTCAGCATATATAGTTGCACGTTACTGATTTTTTAATTTGATCATTTTATAATAATGCTATCATACTTTTGATCCATCAACACATGTGTTGAGTCTACGTAGACATTCTTCATAGATAGCTACTGAAGTGGCAGGCCTATTTTGCATTCTCCAACTTTTGGAAGGAGATTTGATTTCTTGTTGTCGGTTGTTTTGGATACATAACTCCTATAAAATCAGCATGCTCGTGTCTGTGCAGCCTATGTGAACTTTCCCTAACATGCATTTTACATGCTTGTTTTCTAAAAGATCATGTATCCTTTTGGCCAGTGCACCTTCACACCAACAATGACAGTGAGATAACACTTCCTCGCTTTAGAACTAAAATATAAACTCATATTTTCAGTAAAAATAACATTATTCTATACATAATTACCATACTTAAAAGAGAAGTGATTTGTACACTCTTTGGATTGACTGGGACACTCTAAAATATGGTGTCTTGACATATATACCCTTATATCACTTTTGTTCATATTCATCCTTACAAGGGTATAAATGTCAAGACGTCATATTTTGGAGTGTCTCAATCAATCCAAAGAGTGTGCAAATCACTTCCCTACTTAAAAAGTTATAGAAAGTGAATAATCACTACACCTAATTCTACACATAGATGATTAGATCCGCCTTGGTTGGTATTACTACCACTCTTTCTACGGGGTCTTGTTACATATCTCGTGAACTGTCGATCCTTGTGAGATGCTTTGCAATACAAATTAAGGCTATTCAGAGTAACAAGTTGCCAAAATTCTCATCTTACTTTTGTTTTCATCCGTATTTTCCTCCTGACCCATTCAACAATATTGACTCTCCCCAAATTCTCGCTCTATTGTTTTTTCTGCATTATCAGTGCTAGCTACACGATCATCTAGGCCCCCACTGCTCCACTTATCAGATTGTGTGGCAGGTGGTGATGTTGCCGGCTTTGCAGGCCCACATCTACGGAACTTGGGCACATAGTTGCTGCAAATTAATGCTTGTGCTGTAACTGGTGCAGCGGCAGACCCTGGAAGCTCAGAAGTAGGTTGAGTTGGGACATCAAAGAAACGGCCTTCCCAGCATGATCTTTTGTAAGGTCTTCAGCGCTTCAAAAATTCATATAAATCAAATAGTTAATAAGATTCTTATTAGAAAATCTGGAAGGGAGGTGGTAAGATAAACATATTATATTTCACGCTCCTCCTTGACAAATTAAAGTTTCATAAAATGAAGTATCGATCACACACTCATCTACAATAATATATACAATCCACAGAAAATGAAACAATCTCACTTTCGTCCAAGGTTGTTGAACCTAGGTCAGAGGCCAGCGGTGAAGTGTTGATGTTCGTGCCCATGTGATCTTAGTCCAAGAATTACGTATTTATGTATTTAGGTGAATTCTGCCATAGGTATACGTACACGTAATATTTTATTAATGTTGATTCCCAAACCTCCCCCACTGTGCTCTAGGACGCAAATATTGCCTTCATTTCCACAATGGGTGCATGTCCACATTATTTTTACTTATTCGAGTGTAGCTATCTAGAGTTTTTTTCAATGCTGCAACCTTTTAGATGCCACCATTGCATAATTGTTTTTCAACTAATTATACTAAACTTTTTGCAGCGGACTCAATGGTGGATTTTTTGAATTCTTTCTTACGTCCCATTGCTCGATCAGTTGATTTTCCATAAAGAAACCGTGAGGTTTCCGGGTTTGATTGCTCAGGTCGATTTCATTACATGTTTTAGTAGCTTAAGTTATTGAAGTTGAAGGCAATGTAAGTATAATTCTGGCTAGTGGTTTTAGTGAATTATTTTACAAAAATATTGAAAAACACTTTCTCTACTTGTATCATAATTATTTGTAATTTAATAGAAGTAATCATTAAAATCTTTCAATCATAATCTTCTCAGTGCTAAAAAGCCTTAAGATAGTCAACTGACGTAAACAACGAAAAATGACAGCACGCTGCGTTGAGTAAATTAGAGTTAGCACAATAAGATTATGAAATAGGGCTAATAACTTAAAAATGCATCTAACTTGACACTTTTTACCGTTCTATGTAGCCATCTTTTTTTTTTCCTATATTATCATTAAACTTTGTGATTTCGTACATTGTGTGTACCGGTGACTTGTTTGACTTGCTCTAGCAGGTTAACTTAACAGCAGTTTAGTTTTTATTACAATGTTAGTCCTTATATTAACGGTTGTTCAAATAAACACTTAAATTTTGATTTTCGAAAAAATAATATTTTTCAAAAAACGTATCATTTAAAAAAAAAAGTTTACAGTAAATTTTTGCAATAGTTTTTTTACAATTTTTTTACAAAAACGTATAGCTTAAAAAAATGTTTGTACGGTTTTTTTTGCACAAAAATATTTTGGAAATTTTTACAAAAATAACGTTTTTTTACATAAATTTACATTTTCGAACGTTTTTATCAGTATTCGTTTGATTTTATATTTTCACCCTTTTTTTACGTTTTCATCAGTTCTTTTTTATTTTTATTAGAACTTTTACGTTTTCATTAATAATTTTACGTTTCATTAATAATTTTATGTTATCATTAATAATATTACGTTTTCATCAGTATTTTTACGTTTTCAGTAACTTTACGCTCGCATCAGTATTTTTACGTTCGCATAAGTATTTTTACGTTTTCGTCAGTTTTTTACTTTTTCATCAGAATTTTTACGTTTTCATCAGCAATTTTACGTTTTCGTCAGTATTTTTACGTTTTCGTCAGTATTTTTACGTTTTTGTCTTCGTCTGTAAATTTACGTTTTCGTCAAAAAATTTACGTTTTCGTCAGTAAATTTACGTCTTCGTCAATATTTTAATGTTTTCGTCAATATTTACGTTTTCGTCAGTAAATTTATGTTTTCGGCGGTAAATTTATGTTTTCGTCAGTAAATTTACGTTTTCGTCAGTAAATTTACATTTTCGTCTGCAAATTTACGTTTTCGCCTGTAAATTTACTTTTTCGTCAATACTTTTACGTTTTCGTTAGTATTTTTACCTTTTCTCCAATAACTTTACGTTTTCGTCTGTAAATTTACGTTTTGGTCTGTACATTTACGTTTTCGTTTTCATCAGTAAATTTATGTTTTCGTCGGTAAAGTTACTTACGAAAATATAAAAATACTTACGAAAACATAATAATACTGAAAAAAACATGAATTTACAAACCAAAACTTACAGACGAAAACGTAATTTTGGCCGAAAACATAAATTTTTTGGCGAAACGAAAAACTAATGACGAGAACGTAAAATATCCGACGAGAACGTAAATCTACAGACGAAAACATAAATTTACTGACGAAAAGGTAATTTTAATGACGAAAAGGTAAATTTATAGACGAAAACGTAAATTTACTGACGAAAACATAAATTTATTGACGAAAATGTGATGTTATTGATGAAAACGTAAATTTACAGAAGAAAACGTACATTTACCGACGAAAACATAAATTTATAGATGAAAACGTAAATTTTCTGACGAAAACGTAAAAATACTGACGAAAACGTAAATTTACAAACAAAAACATAAATTTACTGACGAAAACGTAAATTTACAGACGAAAACGTAAATTTACAGGCGAAAACGTAAAATTATTGAGGAAAACGTAAAATATCTGACGAAAACGTAAATATTTGGAGTTACATACTTTTTTTTAAAGTTATACATTTTATTTTTTAAAAAAATTGTTCGATTTTCTGCAAAAAAATTAAGATTTATAAAGTACGAAGAAGTTATGTTATATAATACACGTTTTACATAAATTTTAAAAATGAACTAAAACATGTTTAAAAAAATATTATTAAATTTTTTTTATTCAAACATGCGTAAATTTTTTTTCTAAAGAAAATTTGTATATGAAGTTATATACTTTTTTTTTAATGTTTTACGCTTTATTTAAAAAAAAATCAAATTTTAAGTGTGTATGTTAATGGTCGTTAATATAAAGGATTAACGTTGTAATAAAAAGTTTAACGGTCGTTAAGACAACCTGCTAACCAGTCAAGTAGGTCACCGGATACACACAATGTACGAAATCACAAAGTTTAATGATAATATAGGAAAAAAAAGATGGCTACACAAAACGGTAAAAAGTGTCAAGTTAAATGCATTTTTTAGTCATTAGCCCTATGAAATAAGTATGCTTCTATTTCGTTCAAAAATAAGGTATGCTTCTATTGCTACATTGTGGGGGCTGATAAAAGAAACCGGATTTTCACCTATAGAAGGTCTTCCTCGTCACTAGTGTTGTGATTAGCTCTTTGAAACGTCGCATTTTCTCTAACAGGGCAATAGTTGAGGCTTTTAATAGCTAGTGTAGTCACCCTACGTGACCGTGACGGTTCAATTCGTATGCGCCCGCATCGGAGATACTTACCTTTTAGGTGTTGTGGATCTCATAGAAGCACAACTCATCTCAAGAGATGGTTGGTCCTCCGATCCTCACTTAAATAGGGTGGATTTTCCTGTTTAATTGAAGCAAAATCAAGGGAACGATTAAAGCAACTGTACAGTTGCAAAGTGTCATAGTCAAATAATTGAATTTCTACTATACTTTTTTGTGATCGTTATGAACATCCACCCAGACACGATCCAACCCGATCTCAATTTTGAAATTTCAGACAATGAGGAAGAATGAGTCTTTGTTTATGTAGGAGTAGAAGTTGCCTCTTTTGCCTTTGAATTATAACCATCTTAAAGCTGATTTAATGTTCCTTTAGTGATAGCACTTCATCTTCTAACAGCTACTTAAAGGGCAATAGTTGTGAAAATTATAAGTTGAAAATGTTTGTGATGACAAGAATAACTTAACATGAGTAAACTATTATAATAGTTTAACTTTTTTCATTAGAATAGATATGAACACTAATACTAAAATTTAAGATAAATATCTAAAGAGATCGCGGGTTCTTATTAGTAGAATGTGATGGAAAATGTCTTCTTTGACATAATTCAGACCAAATTGACCCACGAGTTAGCAGCGGCTATAGGAAATACAATTGGTCAATAGCGAATAATAAATCTGCCATAAATATAGCCAAGAAACAGATGCCATCATAAAAAATCAAGTGTTACAACAATTCTATAATTGTGAATATCAAGTGGTTAAAATCTTAAATCTATTGATGAACAATTATTATAGTTGTCGACTTATGAACAACGATCAGCTCTAGAGATTTAAGAAATAATCTATGAATGCAGACGTATTGATATTAATTGCAAGATTAGATTGAATACTTACCACCATTACACATAGTAGTGATCCCATCAAAGCCATCACAACACCTGCAGTTAAAACATAAAAGATTCAGTTTATAAATATATTTACACGTTACATATAATTGTTTGTTGAAGCATGTCCAGTTGTCTAGATATATGAACCAAACTCCTAGACATGATACTTAGGTTGAGTCGCTTAGCCTTTTTAAGTATAAATTTTCATTAGGAACAACTTCTCTAGATCCAACTCCTCCTCGTCACCTTCCTGCTCCTGAAGAAGACCCTCTTCTTTTTCCAATTCCTCGAGCCTTTGCAAGCTATCAGGATTCACAAAATCATATAAATTATGCCCATCAAGTATTTCTGGCATGTTATCTTCTATACACTAATTGTTTTCAAGAAGATGGTATTTCTTAAAGCTGGCAGAATAAACACCCGCACCTCCATTCTCATCTTCAAGATCCCCTTCAAGCTTCCTCATATCCTTCAAAAAATAATAGGATAATAAAGAGTTAGAAACCTAAAATCATAAATAAATTAGCAAGCATACGGTCCAAAACTCAAACGAAAAAAATTAATAGCTATCTGTCACGTGAATTAGTAACATATGTTTCAAAACATATCTTAAAATAAAAATTATACTTGATACTACATTACATAAAACTTATTTTGTATTTGTATTGTTATTCAATAATAGCCTAATTAGGTCAACCTCTTCAATTGATTTTCACTTTTTCTCTCCTTCAATACATATGGCAATATGTCATTGCTTTTCTCGTTGAATCGTTAACAAAAGACTCGATCAATGATTCCCATTTTTTAGTTTTCTTTTGTTATAGGGATACTAGTGCCATATTGCTTCCTGACAGAAATAGAATATTTATACATGATTCGGATACACAATTACATAGATCACAATCATTCTGGCATCATACTTTTAGCCATTCAAAATTGTTGTAACAGACCTTTTGACAATTGCAGCTTCTAATGCACAGAAGTTATTGATTAACAGACCGACAACCTAGATCTTTTGCATTTCTCACAAATGATTTTGTTTATATTAGATTAAATTACCAAGAAGTAAAGGAAGAAAAATAAACCTTTGTTTACGCTACCTGATAAGAAAATCGTTTGGACCCATTACCCAACCCGTCTAACACACCTATCCGATGAACTCTAAATTAGAATAGCCATCATCTGGTTGATTAAGAACTTTTATCATCTAATAAAATATACTAACCATTACTCTGATCCACATGATCCCAATGTTGACCATCTAAAAAACATTACTGAATCCTTTCTCTGAAAAGTTGAAAAAAATACAGTCAGTGATAAATATTTATAGGAATGTCAATAATAACCAAGATCGTTTGTCTAAGTAGTTATAACTAAATGGTCATGCAATACGTTTGAATAAGTAGAATATGAACAACAACTTACCAAACATCGTATGGGTTATCCTCAATCTCACCCTAGAGGGGTTGGGTTTGTGTATCACGACTTAAGTAGTAGTTCTTGTCAAGGGTTTTTGCCAAATTGCAATGTTTCCCACCTCCTCCATAAGATTCCAACAAAGATGATTTGTAAGCTTTGATTATCTCTTAGAAGAAAAAAATGGTCTTAATGTCTTATGTAAACAGATTTATAATTACACTTGCAATGTTACTATAGGTCTATAGTAACAGACTTTAATTCATTTCCAATCAGGTCAAGCTTACACTACAGCATATGTCACAACATATATTACCCACATTATACATACTTGAACCTTATTCTGTGTGGCATGTGATATCTGTTATGTTTAACTTATAGATGAGAGTTGTTATAGTATAAAATATTCTTATAGTTTAACAATATCTAACGCTTCTTTCTACTCATGCTTATTATGTGCGGAAACTTGGTAAATATTGTGGCTGGAACAAACCAGTCTGAACAATCATCTAAGGACATCAGCTATCACAGTTCGTATTTAACTCATTTACCAAGAGAGTTACTTGTGGGGAACTCAAAGCTTTCTGTTATATGTGCTATCCCGCCAGATGACAAGTAAGTTCACACTTTTCTATTTAGAGGTAATCTTATAGAAGTCCCTTTAGCTAACTATTAAGATGAAATGGTATGACTGAATGGTGTCAAATTGTTATGTTAAAGGCATAGTGATTTCGCTATGGTGGCTAATTTCGTCTTATGATTATTTTACAGCAGATGTACAATATCCCAACTTCGATTATAGTTTACTGCATATACGACTGTAAAAACGAATTCTATAAACAGAAAGCATTACATTCACCTCTGCGTCAGCACCTCCTTAAATGGTTCATATGAGCTGCCACACAAAAAAACGTTCCGTTAACCCATAATACTCATTTCAATACATATATTAATTTCTTCAGTCATTACATATAAAAATATGTGATGTTTTTCTGTGATATCTGCATTTTCAACATTAGTATCTTTTATTTTGCCTTTTGCAGCTCGTTCCATATTTTTTCAATTACCCGGTGCACGTTTACCAGCTAATGGATAGAGTGCTACTTCAACATAACAATTTGACTATGTATTTAAACATTTCACATACGTGCATGTAATTTACCTTTAACTTCTTTTACGGGTTTTGTTTTGACTATATAGAAACTTTTGAAGAGGTTCCTAGATTAGTGACACTACTACAAAACTGGTCTATAGCGACGGTCATATCTGTCGGAAATCCGTCGGTATAAGTCTTTTCCGACGGGTTTGTGACGGGATCAGTGTGTCGCTAAATACCTCCTAGGAAACTGATATCCATCGGAATTCTCTCGCGAACAGCGACATAACGTATCTGTCGGTAAATTTCACTCGGAAATCTGTCGATAATTGTTTTTAGCGAGTTTATGTCGGAAAGCCGTCGGTAAAAACATTCCTCGGAGTTCAGTCGGAAAATATATAGCAAAGCGTAACAAATCTGTCACTATTGGTTGCTTTGATATCATAAAAAGAGGCCAAACAACCAACTGGACATAAAAAAGCTAGAATTTATGTAATTCTCATAAAACTCAAACAAACTTCCACATAAAAGCCAAATAACATACACTCAAATTGATAATTCATAATTAAGCTTATATGATTGTCATTATCCCTAAGCAAAACAAAAATTAACAAATGAAATCAAGGGAAATGGTGTGTTCAGCTGACCCAGCATGTGTAGCTTGTGTAACTTGTAGGTGTATCGCAGCCAGCAGCTTCAGTTGGTTCTTTTAAATTGCTTGATGTCATCAGATTTTAGACGAAAGGTAAATACAGTCATAGTTGATTCCGTGTGATGATTATTGTTCTCCCGAAAACTGAAAAAAGGACATACAAAATCATCTGTCATTTTATTTGTCACCATGAGACAGTCTACGACACAGTCTACGACACAGTCTACTGCATATTAACGATACTGAAAGTTTTAAGCATAAACCTACTTTCCACTCGTACATTTGAACCAAGTTGAAAAAAAAACATTTTTATTTCTGATCACTACGAGTTGTAACCACTAACAGCAATAACTGAAAACGCAACCGGCCATACTAAAATATTATAACTTCAATAATATCCCTCTCAAGTTATTATGTTTCTTATGTTTAGGAAAAAGCTGAAGACTTCGCCTAAACTCTTAACTTTCTTGCAGAAAAGCTAACGAGGAATGATATTACTTTCTTTATTTTATTCAGCTTGCTTTGTGATCTACCAAACACCAAATTCAAGGTAAGCATAATTTAATTAGCATGACAAGCAACTTTCTTCTTAGATTATCTGATTCTTTTTCCGTGAGTTTAGCATTAATCCGTTGAAATTTTTATAGCTTCGTAATATTGATTCCCTTGCAACGTTGTTGATATATAAAAGAGATTAATAAAGAAATCAGAAGTTCAAAATCTCAAAATTCAATCCAAAGACATACCTCGGAGGAACAATATCTTTAATAGTTTCAGAATGGTGAAATGCAAGTGAGTATGGGTGTTGACTGTTGAGGCAACGATCTCATGAAAACAATATAAATCTGCATAATGATAAGAAGTGTAACATGTGCCTAGGGGGTATGTTGTTTGGATGAGAATTTTGAAAGTGATGTTATGAATTATGATATGCAATACAATTTTGGCCTTTAATGTGGGTTTAAAAATAACGGATATCGACTCATGATTGATGGGTATTTTAGACATTTAGCAGATTTCAAACAGCTCAAGTACTACTTTCAAGATAAGCTAATACAGTATATAAAAACTATTAAAGTGAGTAAGTATTCTTACAGGAACCGCAACTTCGATAGCTAGCCCAATGTTTTGGGGATGGGGCCAGAAAAACCATTAGGATACAAATCAGCATACGAGTATGTGTCCAGAGAGGGAAAAACCAGACTCTACCTTTTTTGATGGCCACCTTCGGCACTTGGTTTGGTTTCAACAGCAATGCTAGATGCGTATGACTTTGGCCTGCATTATAGATGTAATAATCAGCATACGAGTATGTGTGTGCGTATACAAACATGCAGACATCAGGAACTGTTTGTCATTTGCATTTGTCAGTGAAAGAGAGAGACACACAAACACATATTGAATTTTGGGTAAGAACACCATAAACCATATGTTCTATCTGTTTTGCATTATAAAAATAAAACAAAACTGAAACTGATACAGAGCATATAACAAGACTTTTCTGCATATTCTATCCCCGAATGCAAGCAAGGGGAGAGCATCATATTCTCTACAGGTGAGTGCAAGCTATATAAATAGTCATGTAAGCTTCACATAGATTCAGATAACAAAACATGATCAGGACATTGGTATCTCCTTATAAGAAATTTGTTATTCCAAATATAATTAGATTCCTTATTCCAAAAGTACAAGAACAGCCGGATAATATATAGAGCTCATATACATAAAAATACACCAAGGAAAGACAGTAGCACGTGACCTGTGTCGACTTATTTATACTTTATGCAGAGATACATCAAGTTTCATAAGGAATACAGATCCTGACTTTAAAACTTACTGTTCAGACATCCACATTATTTGTTATCATTTATAAAAAGTTTCATACTTTATACAATTATATACATATACATGGTAATGCGAGTATTGGTTTTGAGGTACCTCACTTAAGAATTCCAAGCATGGGAGTCAGCCTGCAGGTACAGTGGACAGCAGCGAATTAACACCAACAGTAGTTTCAATATTAGGCTGTGAAACAATCACCACCACACTTATAACTAATAAATGATATACATACATAAATTTGTATGATGGAAAACAACCCTCAATAAAGTCTTACATCAACCTTGTGTTTTAGTAAAAGTTTTACAGCATCTTGCGGGGCATGACAACAGCCCAAACTAGTGGGGTGCCAGAATCACTTTGTGAATCGACAATTACACCAACAAAGAGTAATAACTCGATCAACCAAATATATAATGCAAAATGAAGTAAATAGAATAAACGATATCCTTTTCAAACATGAAGTTCATGTTTCAAGCATATATGTACTTAAAATTTCATCTTAGACTTGAAGCTAGTCCATTGATATGGATTCAAATAGCTTACTATAACAGTAATAGAAAAATAATACTCAATTGATATAACATAAAACCACTCACCTATTCGGCTATTCCAACAACATGATGCAGAGCAGTGGCTCCTAATTTACTCGATAATGCAAGATCAGCACCATGTTCTCTGAGGTATTCTGTAGTGGAGGTAGGTCCTTGCCTTGCAGCATGAATAAGAGGGGTTTCACCTGCAACAGTGAATATTTTTAATAGGGATGAGGCCATTTCGTTAAACAATAACCAATTTTGCAAATTTACAAACATTGATATCATATCTACCCATCGAAATACTTATAAATATGAATGTTGATCCCACATAGTCCATTAAGATAGAAGCTTACCAATGGTCCATTGGTCTATGGATATATAACATTACAACAAGACCATTTTAAAATCTGAGAATCCCAACCTCTGGATGCAAAGAAGCATTATACTTCAATTTTATATTATTTTACTTTTTGTGCCCGAATCGATTTCATATCTAAATCCAAGCTCGCACGTATAATGTTGAAATTGGGGTTCAAAATATTTTGTAAAAGTATGAAACACATGGCAGGATAACCATCTACTACATCAAATACCCCTAAGTACATTTTAGGAGAATACAAAAAGATTTAACATAGAAAAGCTTTGGAAAAAGGACATTTGATATGAAACACTACATTACTTCCCAAACTTCTAAAGCCCCTAATCCTATAGCGAGCTAATTCCCAAACTTGAGCATAATAAAAAAATAAAATTCCGCAAAGGATATCATATCTCAAAAGTCCGTCAAACATCAATTGCAAGCGAATATGGTAGTTTACTGGTTTAGGACTATACAGAGATGGTTGACTTTACAACATATAACTCATGTTTATAAGCATTCTACTTTATGTATCTATTCGCTCGAATAAATGGTCGTTATGTTAATCACGGACATCATTTCTGTAAGCTATGCATCGATTATCTATTCTATGACATGAATTTATCTACCTTATAACTCTATTTTATTATCCTAAAAAATATTGCCTGTATGTTTTCATTAAATAATCATTTATCATAGTATATAACACCATAACCCCAATACTATATTTCTAATATATACATATGGGTTGAAGTCACATTACATTACCAGCTTGTTTACGCATTTCTGCAACAAGTTGTGTTCCACTTGGTTACTGTTCTTTGAGATCAAGTAGGTCCTGTAAGGGGATTAAGATGATATAAAAATTTGGCCTCAAAGGGACTTACGATAAGCTTTGTTTTGCTGAAAATCATACAAAGAAATCTAACCTGTGCGTAAGGTGTAGCAATCTTAACAAATGAAAAATCTGGGTCAAGTGAGTAGTCAATTCCTGAAAGGAGATATATTTACAAACATTGATATTGGTTATTTGCATATTCTATGCACAATGCTTAACAAGAAACAGGAAGTGAAAGGACACCTTCAAGAGTGGAAAACGCCGTAATTACAAACGTGAACGTGCATGAGAATCGAAAAGGCTGATCTGTTGCTATAGAAAATAAATCCTGCATGCAAATCATGACATTATTAGGAACCATATTTTTACCGGAAACACCGCTATTTTATCATGTAATCAGGACGGATGGAAGTTATGAAATTTAAAAGTGACTTTGAGAGTATCGTATCAACTGCATACCTCGCCTATGGCAGCCAAAGTTGTCTCCTGATCTGGTGATTGATTCAGCAAATTGTCTAAAAAGAACTGACTAGATTGCCTAACCTATATTTGAAACTTTCAATCAGTCATGATGAACAGAAGTGCCCAACTAGGACATTGACAGATTTCCGGGATGAGGATCAGCATGAAATTAGTTGGAGAATGCCTTGTTTGCCAAAGACAAAGTATGCACACTTAGTACCATTGTGGCATACCTATACTGCAAAAACAATAGCTGCAGCATTCTTGCGGAAAAATAGTGTTGACTAATGGCATACCCGAATACATAGAATCAGATCAGAAAAAGGTAATTTTGAGTAATTTCTGGAAGCGTTTTTTAGGCTACAAGGCACTCGATTTAAATATAAATTTAGATGAAACTACAAAAGAGTAATTGGCAAAGTCCACATACAAAGCTTAGTTTTCATTTCTTTGAACTCAGAATATTTTGTCGGCTTTATGATTGGTTGTACACTGTTTTTTTAGTCTCTATTAAGTTTTTAGGCTATCTTCATGTTATATGTAGATTTTTTTCAAGGAGTTTAACGATACAGATGTTGTCAATTTGATTTTCTAATGTGGCATGAAGTGACCATTATTACTGTCTCAAAACAAAACAAAAAAGGACAATTATAAAGTAAAAAAGAAAAACTCTTACATGGAACCAACGCCATCTTGAAAATTGTGTTCAGATGAAATGTTTGCTTTCTTCCCGTTCTTAGCAGCAGCTGTTGCCACTTTCTTTGGAGCATGTTTGGATTCTTCCTGTACATTTACACAAATAAGTAAGATGTAGCGGTATTGCTGGAAATTATACATAGTAACGACGACCTACAGAAAATAAAATTCAAATATGAGTAGCCACATCAAACATCTAAATTTCACATATAATTAAGGTGCTCATAAGTAATCCCAAACACACCATATGTATATATCAGACCTCCAAAAAAATATGCATGTTTATATATCAATTAATTGAATGGATTAGTTCAAAAAATTGAATTGGTTAAGCAACCCAAATGACTTTCTAGATTATGATAAGTCAATATAATATTTCTACATAAACAACATTCATGGTCACAACTTCGTATCATTTTTAATAACATTCAGAAAATGAATCGAATCAAGTGCACAACCATAAGATTACTTACTTGGCAATTGCGGAAATTTATTTTCTTGTGTTTTAGCCCAAGTATAACCACTAACTCCTCTACTACATTACGTAACCCCTGCACATAAGAACATAACAGAGCACTCATGTTACTTCTTTCAACTTTGATGTCTAGTATTTGTTTTTTTATCAACTAATATTAAATGGTACCTGATATGAATAGACTAATAGCAACTAACATTTGGCCAGGGTTATTACGAGTAATAAAAATTAAGACCCTCGTGTAGTCGTTGCTCTCCACTTTATATTTCTTCTGTTCAAAGCTATAGCTGAATGTCGTAAAAAGCAGGGGAAAATGTATAGAAAAAAAACTTGATCTAAAAATATGCTAATATCGATACAATATGATAGGAAAAGGCAGAAGAATGCTATTCACCTTGAGTTGTGTATGACACTCGTGTTTTTTCTATGGCTGCGAGTTCGGCTTTAAGCAAGACATATTTTTGATCTAAACCTAAACAACTTGAAATCGTTAATCTAAGCCGCTTACACAATACAACTACCTATTAAAATGTAGCTACCACCAAAATCGAAAACCAACTAGTCTCCTCCACAATCGGCTTAACCTCAGGATGTACCAACTATTATTAGTTTGAGCCAAACACTCTAATTTTAACTACAGTATCTTAACATGAATTGATAATTGAGCCAAACACTCTAATCACAACTATGTTATCAAATCAAATAAAAAATAGGGCAAAATAATAGATCCATAAATTAGGGAAAATAATCGATTCACAACTTAAGAAAAATTAGGGCAAATTAAAGCACGAACCTTATGACGGTGGTTTACGGTGGGAGATGGAGATCAATGGCGTTCTAAGGTGGGAGAAGGCGATCGACGGTGGTCTACGGTGGTCGCCGGTGATGGAACTGTTGATGGCGGTTGGAGATGTAAAAAGTGATGATGGAGATGTGTGTGTGATTTAAGTGTAATATTTTAAATGTAATAGTTTTTTTTTGTAAAAAGTGTTTGTAAATTTAAGGATTTGTAAAAAGTGTTTGTAAGTTTATTTTTATTTTTTTTAGAAAGTGTTTGTAAAAATTTAAATGATTTTATGCTAAGTTTATTTCTTTTTTCGGTAAAAAGTATTTTTATGAAAATTTTTGTAAAAAATGATTTTATGCAAAGTCTATTTTTTTTAAAAAGTGATTTTATGCAAAGTTTACCCTTTCTTTTAAGCAACAAAAATTTTGTAACTTTTAAAAGTGACTTTGATAATAATTTTTGGTGAAAAATGTAACTTATCTAAGTTGGATATATTTTTAGTATAATTTAAAAACAAGACAGACTAACAAGCTTAAAAACATGTACATCTTATTTAGCAAAATTTTACTTTACCACGCTATCATGTTTCTGTCGGAAATCCGTCGCAAAAGTTATTATTTTTCCGATGAATTTCCGTCGATATAATTTTTCCTCGAAAGTCCGTCGGAAATCTGTCGGAAAACGTCGCAAAAAAATGATCCCAACATCAGTCACTAATATGTCGGAATTTCGTCGGAAATTTGCGACGGAAATATATCAGTCGGAAATTCCGTCGCTGTTGGTCAGTTTTCTAGTAGTGTGACTATACCTCATGAGTGGAGCCGAAACGATTATTAAATGCACAAAGAAGCATAAGATGAATATTTCCCCACTTGATTATCATGGAACGGGATCAAACAAATCAGTGGAGCCGAAACTATTCATAGACTCATAAGCAGTGTGATTGGTATATGCTACGGTTCTGCCACAAGTATATAAATAAACTAAATTAGGCAAATACATAAAAAAGGAATGTGTAGATGACAAATAAAACATTACTTTTGAGTGATTTCTCATGCTTCTTTACAGCTTAGACACTTACAATCTATCCATACTCTCAGCAGTTCTGGTATGCATCCTGTCGGATGAAAGGAGTAAGAGAAAGATAATAATTTCAAGGAGAATCTTATTAGATAACTCACATGGCAAGAAAATGTGACAAAGGTAAAGCCTAAGAATGATAGGAGTATTAATAGTTCTGCAATGACTCTTGCTGAAATCTTTACCCTTCCAATCGGGATCAAGCTTCTTAGAATGCCCACACATGAAGAAAAGATACATATTATAAAACAAAATTCCAAAATACTAAGCTAAAGGGTTCATTCCTACAAAAACATATTTGTGCTTAAATAAAAAAGCCCCTTTTAGATTGTTAATAAGTGTGAAAACACTTATCCTTTTACCACTTATTTCCAATAATAACAAGACCAAAACGTGTATTTTATGTCGTAAAAGTCGGAATTATGCGTGGTTGTGTTTTTATTGTGTTTTAGGACCAAATGACGAAAAAGGGAGAAAACACGGGCTTTCACGGGCTTTTATCGAAGAAAACGAGAAAAGACGAAGTCAAAAGATCAAGAGTGCAAAAAGAACGGATGTCCAAGACCTATTCTGAAGAATTATCGAAGAAAAAGTCTAAAGACGGAAGTTTAATGAAGTCGAAGAACTCAAGTCTAAAATAAAGAATAAAATTATCAAGACGAGTTAAAATCCAGAGACGACGTCGAGAAAAGACAAATAATTAAATCGAGTCGAGAAGACGTGAAGAAAGAAAGAAAGAAGAGGCAACACATGCACTCCTTCCATTTTTCTCTATAAACACCCTCCTAATACACATTAGGAGAGGAGTTAGTTTTTAGTTTTAGTTTTCATTTTTCACTTTTCTTTCTAGTTTTTAGAGAGAGAAAGTTCTCCACTTTCTCTCACTAAGTTTGCATCTTTCTTTCTTTTAATCTTTCAAGATTAAACATTTGTGTATTGTTGATTTCATTAATCAAGTTCTAGTTAAGCTTTTAATCTTTCATCTCATTCTACCTTTCTTTGATTTTTAGATTAATTTTGGTGCAAAATACATTTGATCCGTGTTGTTCTTAATGTTTTTGTGCTTAAAAAGTTAATCTTTTTGTTCCTACATAAGCTTTCATACGAATAAGCTTTAAGATTTTTGTGCTTATTGGCTTATTCGCTTCTTTTAGCTTATTTACTTTTAAAAGTTTTCTTAAAAAGTTCATCTTTTTATAGTTTGATTTAAAAGTTTGTTTATTTTAAGTTTAGATAAGTTGTTATTAGTGCTTATTTAATCCGTTTCAGTTTAGATTCGTTCAAGTTTTGGGTATTAGCTTATTCATAATAGCTTATTGCCTAGCTTTTTATTGAATCCCACATAAATCGGAAAGCGTCTAAACCCCTTTCCGATCGCAGCATTCCGACCAGCACCCTCTTTCCGATCACCAAATCGGAAAAGGGTTTAGTATATTCTGATTCGGCAACCTCTGCATTCCGATCACCTTGGATCGGAATAAGGTTTTGTATTCCGATTGTGGTAATTTTGTGGTATTCCGATTGGGGAAACTTTAGCACATTCCGATTGGATTCGAGTTTAAGATATTCCGATTGTGGGTTTTGTTGACATTACGATTAGAGTCCTTGCTAAACATTCCGATTGGTTGTCTTCTTCTACATTCCGACGAGGGGATTAGTGATATTCCGATTTGAGTTATTTCCAACATTCCGATCACTCAATTTTGTATTCCGATTAGTGTTAAATTTCTTATTTTTGCAAAGTTTTCGAGTGTTAGTTTTATTAAGTGTTCTAGTATTCTTTCTAATCTTGTCTTTAATTTTTCATGCATTTACTTTACTCAACGACATTTACATTATTTGTTATTAGTTTAAAATAGATAATCAACCAAACCATTTTCATTTCCACCAAGAACAATTGAGTCGCACTTTGAACCAATAGTCAATTCGAAAGGATTCGGACGATAAGATTTTATACTTGGGATAAAAGCCGAGTATTAAATGGCGCCGTTGCCGGCTCTTTTCGTTAAGATTAAAGGTTTTTAGTGAGAGACGCATTGGATTTTGGGATCCGTTCATCTTTGAACGTTATTTTCCTTTCTTTAAAAATTTCAAAAATCCTAAAAAATATAAAATCTTCAAAAATACAAAAAAATTGAAAAACCATAAAAACCAAAAATATTTCCTTTCTATTTTTCTAATCCTTTTGTAGGTGTGCATGCGTACTCGTGCTCGTAAGAAGAGAGTAGCTCAAGCCGAAGTCATTACTCAACCGATTGTCACCATGGACAATCAACCAATGATCGAGCTTTTGCAATCGCACGTAGAAGGCAACACCGATGCAATTGTCATTCCTGAGATTGGAGCAACAACTTTGAACTCAAATCTGGCTTTATACAAATGGTCTCTGCTCAACCCTTCTTGGGCCGCTCACTTGATGATCCTCATGACCACATTAAAAGGTTTCTTCAGCTTACCAATACGGTTAAGTACAATGGGGTATCACAAGAAGTGATTCGCTTGCAACTTTTTCCTTTCTCATTAGAGGGACAAGCCCGTAATTGGCTTGATAAGGAACCGCCACAAAGTATTCTTACGTGGACGGATTTAGAGACCAAGTTTATCAACTACTTTTTTCCACCCTCACGTACTACCGCTTTGCGGAATGAAATTATTACCTTTGAACAAAAGTACGGTGAGTCTTTTAGTGAATCTTGGGACCGTTTTAAGGAACTTTTAAGAAAGTGTCCACAACATGGTTTAACAAAAGTACATCAAATCAATAATTTTTACAATGGTTTAAGCATGAATGACCAAGATTCACTAAACAGTGCTTCGGGGGGTAATATTTTGGTTAAGTCTTCTAATGCTGCTTGGGATATTATTGAGAACAAATCTAGAGTACAAACCAAGAGTGTTAGAAATAATGTAGCAAGTGCTAGTACTAGTGATGCCGACAAAAGAATTGATAAGCTTACTTCGCTTGTGGAATCGCTTGCTTTACAAACTGCCAACAACACCAAACAATTCAATGCCCAAGCTAATGTTTTGAGCCAATCATGTGATATATGCGGGGGATCTCACTCATACACCGATTGTCCTTCGACTCACGACAATCCGGAAAATGTGTATGCCGCCAATGGTACCTATGCTTCGGGAGGCTATCAAGCACGTCCTCAAGGTGACCGCAACCTGCTTAGCTATCGTTCAAACAACTTTCTTTCACCACCTGGTTTTCCCCCACAAAACCCAAACAACCTCAATCGCAACAATCAACACCAACCACGTGCTCCAACTCCAAATCAATATCAAAACCAAAGAAACCCATATCCACCTCAAAGAAACAACCAAGTTTACCAACAACCTGCTTATCAACCACCCGCCTACCATGCTCCTCCTCTCAACCAACCAACAGCCTTACACCAAGATGTTGAAACCTACATGAGGACGAAAGATGTGATCGTGTAAAATCTTCAGCGAGAAATGGCCAACATGAAAGCAGATATGGTTAAGCAAGGGAATGATCTTCGAGCTGATATGCGAAACACTTTGGCAAGTCAAACGAATGACTTGAGGAACATGATGGCTAGTTTCTTCCCTAGTAATCAAGCCTCTGGATCGGGTTCTCTTCCGAGTAACACCGTTGCTAATCCAAGAGGGGAGATGAAAGCAATCACCACTCGCAGTGGAAAAGGTTTAATGGAACCCGAGCTTCCTACACCTACACCGGTGATTGTGACAAAGGAAAACGAGTCTCCTTCTCCGAATCCTCCATCTTCTATTCCTCCAACTTCTACTTCTCCAATTTCACCACCTTCTACTTCTACCCCTCCTCCACCCAAGGATGTGAGTGAGAATTCTATCCCAAAGCCTTCATCTCAACCCAATATACCTTATCCTTCGAGGTTGCAGAAAGAGAAATTGAAGAACAAGGATGATATTCAAGTTTCGAACTTTCTTAAAATGTTCAAACAACTGAATTTCAATATCTCCTTTGCTGAGGCTCTTGCTCACATGCCGAAATACGCTAAGATGTTTAAAGATCTTCTTAGTGATAAGGAGAAACTTCTCGATATTCCTCAGACCCAACTTAATGAGAACTGCTCCGCAGTGCTCTTAAGGAAATTGCCCACCAAACTTGGTGATCCGGGTCGTTTCTTGATTCCTTGCAACTTCCCGGTAGTAGAGAATTACATGGCCCTAGCCGATCTAGGTGCCAGTATTAACTTAATGCCATTAAGTGTTTGGAAGCAATTATCTCTCCCCGAGCTCGTCCCCACACGAATGACTTTGGAATTAGCTAACCGTACGGTTGCTTATCCAGTGGGGATAGCCGAAGACGTCTTTGTTGGCGTCGACAAATTCACCTTCCCGGCGGATTTTGTTGTCGTTGACTACGAGATGGATCCCCGTGTTCCATTAATCGTTGTACGTCCATTCCTGAGGACCGGTCGCACTCTCATTGATGTAGCCGCTGGCGAATTAATCATGAGAGTTGGTGACGATAAAATCATCTTCAACATGGGTAAACTTTCTAAGCAGCCTTCGGAAAACGAGAGTGTTAATTTCATTGATGTTCTTGATGAGGCTTGTGAAGAACATTTCAAAGACGCTTGTAAAAGTGGTTCTTCTTCTCTACCCATTGCTGAGACCGTTGCCTCAATCGCTCCGTCATTGACTCCTTTTGGAGAAAGTGACTTAGATGATTTTGAAGCTAGCTTGGGTCCTCTCGATCTTAAGTATGATAATTCTCCCACCGATTGGGATGAAGATATTCTTACCATTGAGAAACTTCTCAATGAGGACCAAACTCCCCCACCATCTCCTAAAGATATCTCTACCGATGATCCGAAGTTGACTACGCCGTCCATCGAAAATCCTCCGAATTTAGAGCTTAAGGAACTTCTGTCTCATCTCGAGTACGTTTTCCTTGAAGACAACAAGACGTTACCGGTCATCATCGCTAAGGACTTGAAAGAAGAAGAAAAATCCCGACTTATCGCCGTGCTGAAGAATCACAAAAAAAGCGATTGCTTAGAAGATCTCCGATATTCGTGGAATTGATCCTCACTTCTGCACAAACAAAATTCTCATGGAGGACGACTTTAAACCCACTATTCAAAGCCAAAGAAGGGTGAATCCTAAGATCCATGACGTAATCAAAAAAGAGGTTATCAAACTTCTTGATGCGGAAATGATCTATCCTATCTCGGATTCACCGTGGGTTAGTCCAGTCCATTGTGTGCCTAAGAAAGGCGGGATCACCGTTGTTCCCAATGAAAACAACGAGTTGATTCCTACTCGTCTCGTTACAGGGTGGAGAGTTTGTATAGACTACTGTAAACTCAATGATGCTACGAGAAAGGATCATTTTCCCCTTCCTTACATGGACCAAATGCTTGAACGTCTAGCGGGTAATGACTATTACTGCTTTTTAGACGGTTTCTCTGGGTATTTCCAAATTCCCATCGATCCCAAAGACCAAGAGAAAACCACATTCACTTGTCCGTATGGAACATTTGCTTACAAACGCATGCCTTTCGGTTTATGCAATGCTCCTGGGACATTCCAAAGGTGTATGATGGCTATCTTCCATGACATGGTTGAAGAAACTATGGAAGTCTTCATGGATGATTTCTCGGTTTATGGTGATTCTTTCTCTGCTTGCCTTGCCAATTTAGAACGTATGCTTAAGCGGTGTGAAGACACTCGCCTTGTTCTAAATTGGGAAAAATGCCATTTCATGGTAAAAGAGGGCATCGTGCTAGGACACAAAATCTCTAAAACCGTTCTTGAAGTGGACCTTGCTAAAGTCGATGTTATTGCTAAATTACCTCCACCTTCAACCGTGAAGGGTGTGAGAAGTTTTCTGGGTCATGCGGGCTTCTATCGTCGTTTTATTCAGGATTTTTCTAAAATCGCTCGCCCGATGACCCACCTCTTGGAAAAAGATACTCCTTTCATCTTTTCCAAAGAGTGTCTTGAATCCTTCAATCTTCTCAAGGATAAGCTAACTAAGGCACCGGTCTTGTTACCCCTAATTGGGAGCTACCTTTTGAATTGATGTGTGATGCTAGCGACTTTGCTATTGGGGCGGTTTTGGGCCAAAGAGTGAACAAACACTTCCAACCAATCCATTATGCTAGCAAGACAATGACGGGGGCTCAATTGCATTATACCACTACCTAAAAAGAGCTTTTAGCTGTAGTGTATGCTTTTGAAAAATTCCGCTCCTATCTTGTCCTTTCTACCACCATCGTGTATACCGATCATTCCGCGTTGAAGTACTTGATGACTAAGCAAGATTCTAAGCCAAGACTTCTTCGTTGGGTTTTGCTCCTTCAATAATTCAACATTGAAATTCGTGACAAGAAGGGAGTCGAAAACCTATCCGCGGATCATCTCAGTAGACTTGAGGATCCTTATCAAGGGGATCATCCGAACAAAGAGATCAATGACTCTTTTCCCCTTGAGGCCTTAATGTCTATCAATTCTAATCTCGATGACACCCCGTGGTTTGCGGACATTGCAAACTACTTAGCGGGTGGGATTCTCAAGGAAGGGCTCACGTCCCAACAAAAGAAAAAGTTCTTTAAAGATATTGAACATTATTTCTGGGACGATCCTTACCTTTTCAAACAATGTGCGGATCTGATTATTCGTCGATGTGTTGATGGGCCGGCAACGGTACAAATCCTTGACGCTTGCCATAAAGGACCCACTGGTGGTCACTTTGGTCCCAATTACACCGCGAAGAAAGTATTCGACTCTGGATTCTATTGGCCCACCATTTATCGTGACGCTCACGATATGGTTAAACATTTTGATGCTTGCCAAAGACAAGGCAAGATCACACATAAAGATGAGATGCCTCAAAATTTCATACAAGAATGTGAAATCTTTGATGTATGGGGCATCGACTTTATGGGGCCATTTCCATCATCTAAAGGGAACAAGTACATCCTCGTAGCCGTTGACTACGTTTCTAAATGGATTGAAGCTAAGGCTCTCCCTACGAACGATGCGAGGGTGGTTGTGAACTTTTTGAAGCAGCTTTTCGCTCGATTCGGCGTTCCTCGTGCTATAATCAGTGACCGCGGGACTCATTTTTGCAATGATCAATTTGCAAGAGTCATGACTAAGTACAGTGTTAATCATCGTTATTCCACCGCTTATCATCCTCAAACCAATGGTCAAGCCGAGATTTCCAACCGTGGATTGAAGCGAATTTTGGAGCGTACTGTGGGAGAGCATCGTGCCGCGTGGGCTGATAAGTTAGATGATGCTTTGTGGGCTTTCCGTACTGCTTATAACACCCCGATCGGTTGTACTCCTTATCGTCTTGTGTACGGGAAAGCATGCCACCTCCCTATCGAGCTGGAACATAAGGCATACTGGGCCTTGAAGTGGGCTAACTTCGACATCAACAAAGCCGGTGATCATCGCAAGATTCAACTCAACGAGCTAAATGAACTGAAGAATGATGCTTATGAGAACTCGCTGATCTACAAGGAGAAGACCAAGATCATCCACGATGCTAGAATTAAGAACCGAGAGTTCCACATTGGTGATCAAGTCTTACTTTTTAACTCTCGGTTGAAGATCTTCTCTGGCAAGTTGAAGAGCTGCTGGTCTGGTCCATTCACCGTCGCCAAAGTCTTTCCATATGGGACCATTGAGCTTTCTCAGCCAAATGGGCCCAATTTCAAAGTGAATGGCCAGTGTTTGAAGCTGTACTTTGGTGAGGACATCTCTCATGAGATGATCCCATCCCTCACCACGTTTCCCATGAACTAAATTTGGGTCGAGTCAGGCTCGTGACTTGGTTATCAAAAACAAGCGCTTCTCGGGAGGCAACCCGTGATCTATCCTTTACTGCTTTCATAATAAGTGTAGGGGGAGCCCCGTATGTGTTTGTTGTCTTTGTTCTTATTCTCTACAGGGATTAAAGCTTCAAAGATCCACTCTTGATGACATTTGACGAACCGTGATCCCGTGTTCCCATCTTCCCGATTCTATCCTAAACTCTTGTGATTCAATATTTCATATCTCATATGTTCACATTGAATTCACTTTAGTTGTCCTTTCCTTAGCAAGATTTAAACAAAGTGCACAATGTCCTAAGTGTAGGGGAGTTTACTCCCACATGCTTAAACATTGAGGACAATGTTTATATCAAGTGTAGGGGGGACTTCTATCGAAGTAAGTGGTATTTTCCATGAATTTGCCCTCATTTTAACCGGAAAACTTGATTTTTCGACATTTTTCAAAATTTTTAATCTATTTTGGCCTAGTTGTATAGTTGTACGTTCCTTTGTTATGGTTATTTTCTTTCCTTGCTAGAATAAATTTTCAATAAAGTGGTTTTAAATTTTTCATAGTCATGAACATTTTGACTCAACCCGAGTTTACTTATCTAAGTTTACTCTAGCTAGTATCCTTAACGTGTTAAAGTCAAGTTTTGCTAGGCTTTTATATAGGGAGCTATAAAACGCGAAAGTCTTAACTCTCGCGGGTTAAGAACAAGAACTTTTTGCAAGTTCCTATAATTGATCCTAGAGAGTTGTTTATCAAGGGAACTTTAAAACGCGATTTCTAAACTTCAAAAAGTCTAAGAATTTGCAAGATCCTATAGATGACTCGAAAACCCAAAACTTTGATTTAATAGGTTAAGCATCCATGAGTCTCATTCCTTGAGATTTTAAACTGTGGAGGACGAGAGATGATAGAGTCAATTATAAGTTTGGTATTCTTTCGTGAATTTATGTGAGTTAATTATAAGCCTATTCTCCCTTCGCTTGTTAATAAATTTATCTGCAATAAATAAGGTTGTACGATTTAAAAGGTTACTTAGCTTCTAGCCCAAGATCGTTTAAAAGTTGCTCGGTATTAATTAGAGTTCATTGCCAAGGCATAACTTATTGAAGCGGGATGCGAAGATTGGCGAGTCCGAAAAGGCCCTAACAAGGCATGAGGGATACATTTTGTTGCTAAAGATCCAAAAGTGATGTGAAGAATCATTTATCGAAAATCAATATGAAGGATCGAGACACACGATGAAAAGCAAATACTCCCCTAAAAGATCATGGAGAAGTCTATCCAAAAAGGCCCTAACAAGGTATTAGGATAAATAGATCCAAGTCCTAAAAGGAGGCGGATCGTTGTATATCAAAGTCCAAAATAAAGATTGGAGAAAAATGAAGAAGTCGTGGTCCAAATATGAAGAATCTCTCAAAACTTCAAGTGAAGAAATTCCTATTATGAAGAGAAGACCATAATTTCAAGAACGTCTCTCAAAGATTCGAAGTATGAAGTCGCTGCCAAATATCGGTCCGAGAAAGGTCTCAAATCGTGAAGCGAGTTATGCCAAGATATGAACTTTATGAGGTCCCGAGAAGCAGTTTTAAAAGATTTTGTCCTTTAGCTAACTATTGATTAATCGTTCACTTTATTTTCGGACTAAATAACTATCGAAATAAGTCAAACAATGCATCCTCGTGATCATTCAAGACGAAAATAAAATATAAGAGATACCCCTAGGAATAAGGGAGTCTAAGTAAATAATTGGCCCACATAAATTCGTGTTAGTCTGCTAACTTATAATAACAATGATCTCGTTTTTAAGCTTGGTATGGGGAACGTGAAACTTGAGGATGAGAAACGTTCATGGCAGCCAAAACCCAATGTAAGTCTTTAATTTCTTTACTTGTTTTTAGTATTTAATAAAGGCCAAGGTGAGTTATTTATGATGAAAAATGTAAACCGTGCTTTAAAAATTAATGCATTGCATGAGGGCATTGCAATGGTCAAGTGTAGGGGATTTAATAAGTGTGAAAACACTTATCCTTTTACCACTTATTTCCAATAATAACAAGACTAAAACGTGTATTTTATGTCGTAAAAGTCAGAATTATGCGTGGTTTGTGTTTTTATTGTGTTTTAGGACCAAATGATGAAAAAGAAAACACGGGCTTTCACGGGCTTTTATCGAAGAAAACGAGAAAATACGAAGTCAAAAGATCAAGAGTGCAAAAAGAACGGATGTCCAAGACCTATTCTGAAGAATTATCGAAGAAAAAGTCTAAAGACGGAAGTTTAATGAAGTCGAAGAACTCAAGTCTAAAATAAAGTAGAAAATTATCAAGACGAGTTAAAATCCCGAGATGACGTCGAGAAAAGACAAAGAATTAAATCGAGTCGAGAAGACGTGAAGAAAGAAAGAAAGAAGAGGCAACACATGCACTCCTTCCATTTTTCCCTATAAATACCCTCCTAATACACATTAGGAGAGGAGTTAGTTTTTAGTTTTAGTTTTCATTTTTCACTTTTCTTTCTAGTTTTTAGAGAGAGAAAGTTCTCCACTTTCTCTCACTAAGTTTTCATCTTTCTTTCTTTTAATCTTTCAAGATTAAACATTTGTGTATTGTTGATTTCATTAATCAAGTTCTAGTTAAGCTTTTAATCTTTCATCTCATTCTACCTTTCTTTGATTTTTAGATTAATTTTGGTGCAAAATACATTTGATCCGTGTTGTTCTTAATGTTTTTGGGCTTAAAAAGTTAATCTTTTTGTTCCTACATAAGCTTTCATACGAATAAGCTTTAAGATCTTTGTGCTTATTGGCTTATTCGCTTCTTTTAGCTTATTTACTTTCAAAAGTTTTCTTAAAAAGTTCATCTTTTTATAGTTTGATTTAAAAGTTTGTTTATTTTAAGTTTAGATAAGTTGTTATTAGTGCTTATTTAATCCGTTTCAGTTTAGATTCGTTCAAGTTTTGGGTATTAGCTTATTCATAATAGCTTATTGCCTAGCTTTTTATCGAATCCCACATAAATCGGAAAGGGTCTAAACCCCTTTCCGATCGCAGCATTCTGACCAACACCCTCTTTCCGATCACCAAATCGGAAAAGGGTTTAGTATATTCCGATTTGGCAACCTCTGCATTCCGATCACCTTGGATCGGAATAAGGTTTTGTATTCCGATTGTGGTAATTTTGTGGTATTCCGATTGGGGAAACTTTAGCACATTCCGATTGGATTTGAGTTTAAGATATTCCGATTGTGGGTTTTGTTGACATTCCGATTAGAGTCCTTGCTAAACATTCCGATTGGTTGTCTTCTTCTACATTCCGACGAGGGGATTAGTGATATTCCGATTTGAGTTATTTCCAACATTCCGATCACTCAATTTTGTATTCCGATTAGTGTTAAATTTCTTATTTTTGCAAAGTTTTCGAGTGTTAGTTTTACTAAGTGTTCTAGTATTCTTTCTAATCTTGTCTTTAAGTTTTCATGCATTTACTTTACTCAACGACATTTACATTATTTGTTATTAGTTTAAAATAGATAATCAACCAAACCATTTTCATTTCCACCAAGAACAATTGAGTCGCACTTTGAACCAATAGTCAATTCGAAAGGATTCGGACGATAAGATTTTATACTTGGGATAAAAGCCGAGTATTAATGGTAACATATGTTGGAATGTCACGTTCCTATATACCTGGAAGCCTTTATGTCAAGACCATAAGTAATGGCAGCAGCAACGTTTTGTTAATGATGATTCTAATGACATTTAGACCACAATTGGCACCAACATCCTTTGTCAAGCGGGAACAACGACAACAACGTTCTTCATGGTTGTGCCTAGATAGGCTTTAGTGATTTCCTTTCATTTGATTAACACCATGGAACAGATTTCTTCACTGGATAACTGTTGGTCTTTGTTCTTGTAATCGACCATAATCATGGGTTTTGTCACCAGGGCTAGATGCAACTGTGAACATACCTCGGGGCCTCTTTTCAAGGAGTACCGCCTTCCATTAGAATTCTGGACCGATTCACGAACTCCAGGAGAAAGCCTACCATTTACAAAAGAAGGTATGAATATAAAATATTATAGCTCAACTTGTTTCCTTATTTATAAGTTAAGATACCTTGGGGCCTCTTTTCAAAGAAATGGTGGGCATACGTCACGTTTTGAACAGATCGAATGATCTTCTTTTCATTCAAGAATCCGCCAAGACATAGATCATAAAAAATAATTTTAGTGTTCCTGATACATCATAGAATTGATAAAAATTTATTAACCAAATCAGAACATGTAAAATTATATAAATTTTTTGTATTGATCACTAATTCACTATACCTATTAATTAAGTCATTAAATCTTCAATCCTCGTCAATTCCTTCTTTCAGTGATTCTAATCCCAAAGCCATTCAAATATTACTTCTTGATTCGAATGATTCGATATACCTGGTGAATCTTTGTTACATATTGAGTTTTTTTATTAATTCAATTTTAGAATTTTCGGTTGGGGTTTTTGTTTTAGGTTAAATTTATGAATCTGATATTGTGTGTGGGTTTGTTTGTGGGCGATTGGGCTTGATATGTGATCAACGTATTTGGGCCTGAAAAATGCTGACGTGGATTTATGGATGCTTATGTGGCATATCCCTCCTCTTATATATAATGTAAAGATATATATATATATATATATATATATATATATATATATATATATATATATATATATATATAGAGAGAGAGAGAGAGAGAGAGAGAGAGAGAGAGAGAGAGAGAGAGTTAGGATCTAATAAGAAGATTAACAAAAACGAGAAGGATGAGAAAAAACCACAACCACTCATTTCCGATGCACTTACAAAATCTATTGCATCTCCCTTTAAAATTCTCACTCTTATTTAAAATGTGTGGTACAGAGTTCTTCTTATTCTTCTTATTTTTATTTCTCTTCTTACTGGATCGCTAATATATATATATATATATATATATATATATATATATATATATATATATATATATATATATATATATATATATATATATATATATATATATATATATATATATATATATATATATATATATATATATATATATATATATATATATTAGTGGCAAAACCCGCCTGATGGGCGGGTATGACTTGTAATTATCGTTTACATTTATTTATTTAGCTAAATATTGGTGGTTATAAATTGATACATAATCAATCGTACTAAAATCTATAATTCAAATGATAAGGTTTTTAATTGAGTAAAAAGTAGTAATAATTAATAATTATGATAATAATATTTTATGGCATAATGATAATGTTGAAGCCAACTTGATTGGTCATGTTCTCCAAAAATAAATACATGTGGGCCCTATGCATTTCATTAAAAGAAAAACTTTTATACATTTGTTTAAATTTTGATTGGCCAACATGATCAATCAAGTTACCTTCAATTTAAGAGAATTTTGATCCATTACCTACATGCATTCAAGGTTGAAAAATGCTAAATGTGAAAAAAGTAAACTAAGTGATAAGGTATCTCATGGAGGTATGATAATAATATTAGATAATATTTGTTAACTAAATTAAGTATGAAAAAAAAGTAAGTAATAAAAATATTATTAAAATATATTCTTATCAATTTTTATAAAAAATTATTAAAAGTTGTTTATCAATTTCTACTAAAAAGTAAGTAATAGTGAGGACCACTAAAATTTTATTTTTGCTTAATATTTAATAAGAAAAAAACTAAAAATTTTAATGATTTTTTTCTTTAGTAAAGAATGAATTCGAATTTATTTTTTCTAATTTTATATTCAATGGACGTTTTAGTAAAGAAAATTATTAATAATGAGTAATTGTTTATTTCATGATAGGCCAAACAATTGCTTTTAATTTGCAGTGAAAATATTGCTTCATTTTGAGAAATATAATTTCCATTCGCATAACTATACTTTCCAATCATTTGTTACTTGTGGTCGTTGGCACATAACTAAGGTTGCATGCAACGGTCGACCGACTTCAAATTTGATTGACCTCGTTGCGGCTACCGAATTAGTTTTAGTTATATTAGATTAGTTTTGTTTTTTGATTATATTAGATTAGTTTTAGTTAAAAAAAATTGTAATAAATTTTTAAATTTTAATATATAAAGCTTTCTTTAATTTTTCATAAAATATATTAATTTGATGTTTTTAGAGTTAATTTTAGTTAATGTATTTTACCCTCTTAATCCTTAATTTAGTCTTTTTTAATTTGTTTTTAACAATAGTTTACTAATAATATTATTGTAATGTTTTTATTTTTTTAATAACTATTTGAATAAAAAATATTAACTTGGTTGCGTTGTAAAAATAAATCGTTTGTAAGTCGCCAAAAAAAGAAAGCTGATGTGTCAAGAAAATGTAAGTTGTTGTTATGGGTAGCCTAATGTATCAAGCCCGCGCAATGGGTCAGATGTGTTGGTGTTTTTGATAGCGTATATCTGTTGTATATGGTAGTGGTGTATACACATCCAAATATGTACATCTTTATATACGACAAATGCCACTTAACGAATGTTATACGTTTGTAAAATATGTTTATTTAAATATCATTTTTTTTCTAAAATGCAATATCATAAAATTAAATGGGTTGACTTTTATTACTACTAAAGTAACTGCAAATTAATGTGACTAATTGATAGAGAATAAGGAACTTTTAAATCCTAATAATACATGGTTGCTTGTAGAACAAGGATTTTTTTATGCTTCTGATGTCCTTGTAATTTGAGCTTCATGGTTCTTGGGTTGATGAGACGATTCACAATAATATTGTGACAATATTATCAATGAAGTAGTTATTGTTGCAATAGAATCAAAAGGAAGAAAGCCATCAACATTTGGCAATTACATTCACCTTCCAATGAATTTGTTACAAGGTTGTAGTGGAGTATTTGTTCAACATACTCAAGAGCAAGATATTGAATTAAGAAATGACTAAGATAATAACTAACATGGAAATTATTTTGTTTACTTATTTTTATTAATATTGTTTTTTAATCTTTTTATTGAAATAAATCACTTATTGGCAGATTTATGCCAACTTGTTCAGATTCAAGGCGGGTTCATATGATTAATACAATCTGTTGGAGCCGTACTACTTAATATATGTAAAGGTATGCAAATCGGGGTTTTTAACTGGTTCGGTTTAAGTGAACCGGTTTGACTTATATCGAATCGCTTTGAAACCGGTTTTTTGTTAGATTATTCAGTTTTAACCGGATCAGATCTGTTTTAACAGGATCAAATTGTTTTAACTGAATTGGTTCGGTTTTACCAGTGTGTACAAATAGAATGAATATAAGACGGAATTGATAATGTACTTTATCAGTACTACTCTTGGAGCAAAAGTTTACATGTATAAAAGTCAATGTGTCAAAAATTAAAAATTTTCATCCGAAAAATAAAGATTTCTAAAAGTATATATCTACATCTTAAACATGGCCAAATAAATAAAGCAATTTAACATTATATGTTTTTTTATGTTTTTTACGCATCTGTTGTATTATTTAACCTTAAAAAGGACACAATTAATCATCTACACATGTATTATTTATATTTCATTTTGAAGGATAAACTTTGTTTAAAAAAAAGATGGATAAACAAAAACAATTTATCTTCTACACATGATTTATATCAACTTGAATTGTGTATTTTTAATTCCTTGGATTTGTGTTATCAAAAATCTTATAAAACACCACTCATTCAATCTTTTGTCTTTGCTGTAAACCATATTTACACTAAAGGGTCTTGATAACATATTTCCAATGGCTTCTTCACGAAACACCATTACTTTGCCTTCTTATTTTTGCTTATTCTAAAGAAACACAAGTAAGCTCAAATGGGTATCTTTCAAATTCAGCTATTTCATCAGATTTGACAAAAAGATCAATATTTTTTTGGATCACAAGGGCTTAAGTTCAAGTTCTTGGAGTGCTAAAACTCCTGTTCATGTAAGTTCTAATTTAATAACCCATGTACTTTGTAAATATTGGTTTCGAATAAGTTATATTGACTTTAGTTTTTTTTGTGATTATAGGCACATGCATGTGTAAGTAAATAAATGAGATTGCCATGAAACGCTTCTGGAGAAGTTGGATAGTCGAACAATTTATTGGGTAATCGGTTTTATTATATCAGGCACTAAGTAGCGCTTATAGGGTAGCTTGCTGAACAAATACACACTTAGCCTGCATAATAACTTGAACCCATAACACTTGAAAACTTATAACCTGAATGCTAAACTCAATCCAATGAATCCTAAATGTGAAAGTTTATGTAGATTCAACAGCCATCGTGAAGTAGTCATACAATCTAAAAGCTCTAAAGTAGATTTGTACCTGGTAAAAACCAAAGTTAATCTGCAAGTTCAAGATATGCTATATAGTTTATATACCTAAAAGATCATGATTAGCGATCTATATCCCTGCAGTGGTCAAATAAAATCAGATCAAAGATACCTAGTTTTATAACATTTAGTTAAAACTTTATCCACAAGGAGCCAATCATAGAACAATTAAATGTCCGATATTAATAATTAACTAAACGTATGTAAAGGTATGTACCAGTTCCGATATTAATAATTAACTAAACTTTATAAAACTCTTGCTCGAGACATCACAGTACAAAATAAATACCATCGGACTAAAACAATCATACTGAGTAATGAGTATGGGTCAATGGATCAGGTTGTCATAGCCACATTCATTTATCCGAAAAAATGCAAAATATCATAATATCTACCTTTAAAATAAGACGCAGTATGCTATAAACTTACCACGATTAGGGCTTTGATGTTATCTCTGGTTAACATTATCTCCATGCTTTCATCTTTTTTGATAGCGAGTAACATGTCCAGCAAGTCCTTCACTTGTCCGGTCTCACTGTGCTTTGTGCCTCTTCATGCTCTTTCATCATCTTCTCAATCATAACATCGAATCTTATATGGACATCTTTCAACCTTTTCTTGAATCCAGTGAAGTCTAATTTCTTGCAAAATCTCATTTAGTATGATGGGTCAAACGTAGCTATTGCCTTACATATATCAGAAATTAGTCTGCCCACATCATCTAACTTGCCCTCATCATCCGTACCTCTTCTGCTCATGATCATTCTCGATATCACATTGTTGGTTCACTTCATCAGCTCCCCGCCAGCTTAAAAAGGCATCTTTTTCAGACGACAATACCACTACCTATTTGAAAACATAAACTAACATCGTCACAGTCTATATACTTATAATAAAAAAATTACGTTTGTTTTAAATGGTACAATAAGTAGACTTACATGTTTGAATAATAAAAATATTTGATAACGTGAGAACTACAATATATTATAAATAGCTTTCAATACCTCATTTTTTGCTTTTTAATTGCAGCCATAATATCGTACTCTCTCAAATAACTAATAAAGTCTGATATATAAATGGTTTGACAAATATATGTTCTGACCTCAGCAAATTTTTAACACTCTAACTATAATTAAGTATACCCTTTTTTCCTTTTGCGGTGTCAAAAATGAGTACAGCTAATCAGAATTACTCATTATTTGTCACTAGTCCAGTAGGTACCCATGGGTTATTGTGATCCACTCTACATGGACGCGTACCAACTAACAAAAGAATCAGACGTGTAATCTTCTGGGGTAGTCCTATTCACCAATATCTTTAGTCAAGGGTTATCAGTTTGATAGTTTTGAGTATTAATGTATGCTGAAACTGTTCAAATCACCAAGTTACAGCTGATTGACTCTATCAAGTTACAATGCCAAACCCTCCAAGTTACAGTTGTTTGTCGATGAGGGGAATGCATAACAGGAATAGGGGTGAACCGATACATTTCACGACACGCTTTTGTTTGAACTTTTGTGGCTTCAATGGGTCGAAAGGAATTTCCATCATCCCTCATAATTCTCTCCTTTGCTCCCGAGTTGAATGCAAGCGATTGTTGTGAAGGTTTGTACATAACAAACTGCGGCTCTTGAGACTGGGTCTGAACATTTTTTGTATGCGTTCCACTTGACCTCACGTTCATAATTTGCTCAAGAGCTGATTTTTTTGCTTCGCTGTCTCTTCAATCTCCTTCTGCTTTTCGTCGTCCTCCTCATGTTGCTTTTAATTATCTTTCAAAATCTTGGGATTGATATCTATATGATGTGAATAAACAATCTTTCAAGAATGAGACCCAATAGCGTCAATCGAAAAATTTACCTTGTCATCAACAGTCATAGGTACCGTCTTTGGCCCATCATGCGAATCCGTTTTCCTACCCATATCAAGCTGATAATGCACATAATGAATCTCTGGAAACGCTCCACTACACCATCAACGAAATCAAGTACCTTTCACAGCCTGTAATCAAACCGATTTGGCGTGTTATAAACTGGGATATGATTAGTTTTGGTAAACTCGGCTTTCTCGTTCTTTGTCAGTGGCAGGTGGCAGAATCTCCTTCAAAGCTGGCATCTTCAAAATAACCTACACACAGAAACACCAAAAATATCAACATGAAGCCCTTTTCAATCGAACATTAAAGGTATGAGACAAAGTCATATACATTCACATAAAGAGAAAACATCCTAAATGTTTCTATTGCACGATCAGTACACGTGTTTCAGTTCTACCACTTCAAAGAAATTGCCAAATTTAGTGATAGAATCTAATGGTCTAGCTACACATAAAGGAGGTGAAGTATATTACCTGCAAATTCTTTGCGATTTCTTTTCATTGGACGCTGAGTGACAAAAATGTTATATCAGCTAAATAATGCAAGTGATCAATTTATTTATTTGACCTTATCATTCGTTTTTTAGCCTCACTGACTTGATGCTTATGTTCGTCTGGTTGATCCTCAGCCATTAGTTTATTACTCATATACAATGTACATACAAATTTCAGTAACTATCACGCTAATAAGATAATATACCAATGGACAAATAATTTGCGTAAAAGGAAATGAAAAAACACTTGTCTGAAAGGACCCAAGTAATAGTTTGAGGTATTAACTAACGAAAGCATGGCAGGTGGATATATTGCTTCTTGAATATCTGGGCAATCAAGGTCAAATGTTTTTAGAGGTTTTAGTGCTCCTAGGGGATTGTTCATCCTAAAAGAAAAGCATACTGCCATTAGTACACCAGTCTAATGTTGTCAACACATACATAGTTACTGCAGACTCCCAATAACCACCAATGATTCATACCTACACAAATGTTCCATTCGTGGCCATTGAAGGTGGGGGCTTGAAGAAGAGTCGCATAGAAGGAAATAGGAGATGTTGCATTGACCACTCTTATTGTGCCCACACAGTCTCAGCTTCCTAAAGTAACTCATTATCAACTCCATCCTCCACCATATCGTTACCTCAAAGTAGCTTGTAAATTTATGTTTTCCAGAATATTTACAGCCTCAAAGAATTGCCAAGACCTGATTCCTTTCTTTTCTAATTTTTGTTTATTTTTACGCATGATCAAGAGACTTAAGACAATAGAAATTTTTGTTGTTATCTGTTGAGTTACGTATATCAAAATTATGTTACACTCGAAGTTGCCATGACTGCGTCATAAATGTGAGACCGCCCCGTATTTGCAAATCGATGCAAAATAACCTTATTCTTAACCTTCTTTCCCCAGTTCCCTCAACGTCTCGTCATGTTGGAAATGACTGCCAAAAATATACAGGAGTTAGTGTGTTATCGCGAACTCGTATTCAATAGAACAGCTGCTAAAAAAATCTTTGACAGAAAGTACAGTCAATCGAATGTACATCTCTTGTAGTACTCTAAAAAGCCTAACAGATACATGAGGCTACGCATGAACCTAATGAATCAATCGAATACAAAACTCAATAAGAAAAAGAAATTATGACTACCTATTTTAAATCAATGATCAATGGGTTTGAAACTTTATACTCCTAAAATGTGCTCCAATATTATCCTGTTAGAAAAATACACTTACCATGTTTAAATTCATAAGTTCTTATGTCAGTACACTAAATTAATCAAAACGCCCAATTTTTGCTAATTTGTTTTACCCAGTTTTTAATCAAAACACCTTAAGATTAAACACGAGCTTACCACACATCAGTGAAAATATAAAGAATTGCATACCTTTAAATAGTTTGAGAAAATTGTTCGTTAGGATTGCATACCTTTGATTGCTTTAATGAACACACTTCTAGCCCTAGCTCTTCATAAATCAAAAGAATACTCTTAGAACATAAAAAAAACTAATCATATTATCTACAAAATTGAATCGGTTATTCAATTGCTTAGACATATGAATATGAAATCAAACTCTAACAGCTGAGTATGACTTAGAAATTAGGGTTCTTGAAAAATTAATGTACTCCGACCATTGATGATAGAGCGCTAAAGATCTGATCGTCTGACCATCGGTGCTTCCGCTGACAGATCGATCAAGTGATGGTCAAATATAAAACTTTAAACATAAGCAACATACAATCACCGTTAAAGCTAAAATAAAAAAATTTCTATAAACTGTAGTATAACTAATGCCCATATAATAAAGTTTCAACAAAGGGAGCCGAAAACTTCTGATGGATGTGGACATCGTAAATTGACGCAGTACTAACCCGTACTATTGGATTGTTTGTATCAATAATCTTAGGAAAGGGACTTTATTAGATTAATTATGACAAGAACACATTATTAGGCTTTGAAAAAGCTAATCCAATTATTCAAACAACCCCTACCATATTTGATCCAACGTTAGCGCTAAAATAACGAAATTTCTCTAAATTGTAGTATAACTTATGACCATATAACAAAGTTTCAACAAAGGGAGCCAAATGTAGAAATGCTAACTAGGATCCGGTGGTCTAATGTGGTGGTAGATGGTGGTGGAAGCCATTGTTGGCTTAGAGAGAGAGAAAGAGAGGTTGAGAGTAAAAGTGTATGTATTCCCAAATGAACAAATGACAATCAACACCCCTCCTTGGAAGCTAAGGAGGGGTATATATAGTCACGCACACAACCTAAACTTTACAACGAGCCTAGTCTAGTCTAAATGTGCGTGACTATGATAACTAACGGGAATTCTTAAATGTCGTCACATAAAGTGAGTTTCCAACAATCTTCCCCTATGGGACGACGTGTAGAATTCCTTACAATATTCTTCCTAACAAATACAAAATAATTAAGAACAAGAGCTTCCTTGAAGCATCCAATGCTGATGAAGTCTTCTGAGGCCTTCGTCTTCAAAACGACTCATCTTTAAAGTAACTTGTAGTAGAAATACTGTAACGGCACGAGCTAAGTAACCCATACACTTCTGGTTAAGGAGAAGCTTCTGAATTAGCTTCCCCCTAATTCATGCCACGTAAACTTGATGTAGAAGAATTTTAAATAGCTTCCCCCTAAACCAACAATCCTCGTAAGCAACTACAAAGCTTTCAATAAAGCTTAGAATGATTAAGCGCACAACGGAATCTAACTAGCAAATCCCATCATATAACATGATAATGTTGCTAAGAGGGATTGAAAGTTTGGGGCACACCAAGTAGATCAACAACTTTTCTTCTCACGCTTGAATAATTCTTCTGAATTTTTCTTCCCCCTGAGAGTTCAAGTTATGCATACCAGAAAGAATCAAGACACTTCTTCCCCCATATAGTTGAAGAAGGTAAATCAATCCCAATTATGAAGATCAAATACTGAAGTGGACACTTTATCCCATTCATGAAGTTGACATCGTAACACCAGAGTCAATCAAGTCCCGAAAATGCACATATTTTCTTCCGGAGATGCACCAGAGTCAATTAATTCCCGGGAATGCATATAGGATAATGATGATGTTTAATTGCAACAATCAAACAATTAAACCTCGAATCAGTAGTGTACCGTTTAGAGATTGATAACGACACGAGTTAAAACACTGATTTTCTCTGCGGCTATGACAAATGTCATCCCGGAATATCTTCAAATCAAAAGAAGGTATGAAGTTCATCACGTGTACTCGTTGTGCGTTCAATGTGTCTTCTTCTCCCCCCTTGATGGTTTCAAAACTCGGAACCATCAATAAATTATACGCACATGAACCTGAAATCTTGTGAGAATAATAAATAAGCTGAATTATATATTTTGTGAGAATCAGCTGTTGATCGAAAATCTCTTCTCATAAACTCTCCATGGCCACCTTTACCATCCCACATGAAAGCAATTTGAAGTGACCACTGAAAGAATGAACCAGATACAGCAAACGTGAAGCTGAATAAAAATCCGTCGATCTTGTGACTTAAGCTTGCACTATTGTTGAATGAAGAACGGTGGAGAAATCTCTAAGTACTCAATGCATCACTGAAGAAGTCTATAAGCACAACACCTCTTGAAATTATCCACGTCGACTACGCGCGTGACACTGAGTACAACAATGTAACCCCTTTAAGTGATAGTTATCCGAGTCATCAACCATCCACCCCGAACCCGGAAACCAGATAACCAAGTCTTCATTCTAGGATTAAGCACGAGCAAGTTATCTAGTAAAAGATAAAATAAATACACGCCTTCGAAAAATCCGTCTTCAACGTCACGTAATTAATACCCGATCAAACAAAATCTGTAGCCACTAAAAAATCGTCCATATTTTCTTGGTCTCGTCAAAATAAATTCTCGTTACATTTGTCACTTCATTTTGTCGTGTCACATTTCTCGTCACCCCATCAGTGTCAAGAATAAATTAAAGAATCACAAATGCAACAAAAAAACTACAAATTCAAAAAAGGAACTTGTTTGTTTGAGCATCCATTCTCCTTAACAATGTCTCGTCACTTTTGTCCGACCCGATGACGACCAAAGTAAAACTTAATACACAACAAATTTATTTAAAAATTTGTATTTTAAAAAAAAATTTGTATGTATGTTTTACCAAAACACATTAACACACGGCTCAAACATTGTTTTGAAAAATCATGTGAGTCCATCACATATTTTCAACCCGTGAGAGTTCATGGCCCAAAATTCATACCCGGTCCAAAATTGAGTTAACTATCCCTACAACCTGGCCCATCACATGAAAACTTATACCCGGTTATAACACCCGGTTATAAGACTTTCCAACCCTAAACAAACTCACAACCTAATCACATAGATTAAACCGCCTCTCACCTAAAATCTCTCACACCTCCATCTCGTATCCTCCGCCCCCTTGACACTCATCTAATCTCATCTCATCAAACCCTATCATAAAACAATCTCAACCAAATCTTAGTCAAAGATAAACGCAACTCAGTCACCATCTAATTGATCATACATCTCAATAATCATCACATCCTTAAACCCACGAATCTATTTATCGCAAAACAGTCGATACCCACATGAATCCTTGACATGCAAAGCTCGAATCATAAGCTCTTCAATGAATCTTTATTATTTAATTCAAGTATTCTTGTTAAAAAAGCTTCAAGATCGTAATAAATGGTCTCGGGTAAGAATATGTGTTTGCATGTTGGTTTTTGAGTAAACAAAATAAAGAGTTGATTGAAACACTCTTGTTATCAATCCTTCTTTCATTTTGTATATTAAAAGATGGGTAAACCTTTACACGGATCTGAGATTTTGATTAATTTTGTTCGAGTCTTGTCAGATTGATAGAGGGTTTAGGTGACGATGGGAGTAGATTAGTTTTGTAGTTGTGGAGATAAAAGGTTGGTCTGTTAAATTGTGTTCGACTCAGTGAGTTTAACTGAGTCAACTCGGTAATGACCGAGTTGACTCGGTTGGGATGGGTTCAGTCAAGTGTGAGGTCTAAACAATATGGTCATGGTCATTTAAGATTTAAACTGCATCAGTCAACCAGTTTTTAAACCCATCGGAGTCAATATATTTAAGCCATCGCAGTCAAAGTCATATTACGATGGAACCCATTACGATGGTACCCATCGCAATGGTTACCAGCCATCGCAATATTGAGAACAAATGGGCAGCATGACGACGTATCTATGCCATTGCGACAGATCCGACCACCCATCGCAATGTGACTCATCGGAATGAGTCCCATGGCAATGGGTATGTCGAACCCATCGGAATGTGTCAAAAAAACAATCCATCGCAATCCATGCGATCGTACCAAGTAGCTGACATGTTCTCCAAAAGTGTACTTTTCTGGCAAAATCTGGGTTTCTGGGTATGTCCTTATCTTCATCTTAAAAAAATTAAGATTTGACCATAAAAGAAACAGATCTGTGATTTTGGCAAACACCTTTTTACCAGTATTCTTATCTGGCCATCATCTTCATCTTCAAAAAAAAAAACATGTGACGTTCGAAAAAAGAATAGCTTGTGACCAGAATAAAGAATGATACCAGTGAACATATGGACCAAATTGGTATACCTTTGACCATGAAAATGATGAAACCCAGGGAATAAATTAATAAGTTGAGACCCAACACATGCAACTGTTTGGACAGATGGACACAAAAAGAAGACGTGACCAAAATGTTTTTGACAAATCAGACAAAAATGAATGTAACGAGACACAAAGAATAAAATAGACCACCAAATCGCATATATAAACACGATCCAAGGATGGAACCGTGGCTCTGATGCCAAATGTAGAAATGCTAACTAGGATCCGGTGGTCTAATGTGGTGGTAGATGGTGGTGGAAGCCATTGTTGGCTTAGAGAGAGAGAAAGAGAGGTTGAGAGTAAAAGTGTATGTATTCCCAAATGAACAAATGACAATCAACACCCCTCCTTGGAAGCTAAGGAGGGGTATATATAGTCACGCACACAACCTAAACTTTACAACGAGCCTAGTCTAGTCTAAATGTGCGTGACTATGATAACTAACGGGAATTCTTAAATGTCGTCACATAAAGTGAGTTTCTAACACCAAAAATTTCTGATGGATGTGGACACCATAAATTAATGCAGTACTAAGCCGTACTATTGGGTTGTTTGGATGAATAATCTCAAGAAAGGGACCTTATTAGCTTAATTATGAAAAGAACACATTTTTAGGCTTGGAAAAAGCTAATCCAATTATCCAAACAACCCCTACCTCATGTGCGAAAGACTAAAGTTGATAAAAACTTATTTTCTGTTTCTAGAATTCATACTTGAATCAAAGATTTGGATACAAAAAGGTAACACCAACTGAGCATCGGTATTTACTATAGCTACTCTCAACTCCAAGAGGCCAGATGGATTGAAATTGTAGAGCTATTCAAATGTTTAGCCCACTAAAGTGGATGTCCTGTGCGGTTAATGTATGAGAAAAACCAACTAATACTATAAACTTAAGCAAGAACATACCAACAAATAGTCTTTCGGTGCAATACGGTGCAAATTTACCACCATTCAAGTCATTATGCATTGGAGCAGTAGGCCGTAGACGCATTATAGTCTTCTTTATATAAATAAGGTGGAGGCATTTCTATAATTGGTGCATTTTATACTTCAATTTGGTGTCGCCTTCATACCTGGTATGCCAAAAAATTCAGAAATAAAAAACAACTATTTCAAAATCAGAAACTTTGAAGAAAGTAGAGAAGACATGTGCCTCGAGTTCTTTGCCATCAAGTTGTCCCTACCATCTTTCCCCTTTTTTGGCACCACAACCTTGGCATAGCTAAACTCTGCAAAATCAGGTGTTTCCAATTAACTCAATGATGCCACTACACACACTATAGATTATGTAATGTGACCAAACAATGTCTTTTCAGTGAAAATAAGGCCTAAACTGACCCGTATTTTAATTTATAGAAAGGACCACCTTATCTGTGAAACAACAAAATATAGAACCACAAATACTTTACAATTCAAGGTATTGATATTGGATACAGTGACAAACCATGAGATACAAAATATTTATACAGATACTTTGCATTTGAGGCTATATTGCTACAGGATACAAAACAGGTCTTTGGGAGGAAAGCAGGGGAGATGACACGCCACATAGAATTTATGAGGTGACTATTGTATCATTCAGTTAGCGAGAACCGAGATCTATATAATGCTTTTTCATATCTACCTAAACAAAATGTTTCAGTTCTCTTTACTGTATGTATTTGACAGCAACTGGCAGTACCATTATAATGCTGAAAGTACGGAAAAGACACAAAAGTTTCCGTGACAATCACATAAACATATGGTTATAAACAACTTCCCAAATTATAGATCATGATACATTATCTTATGCTTGGCACCTATTTCACAAACTACTATTAAAAAGAGTGTAAGCAAATTTATAATATAAGAAATTGTAGTCGTTATTATAGTAGAACACATATGAAATATGACGTAATATTTACCTCGAAGTTGGAAAAATCACATTCTATAAAAGTAAAGACAAACATACGTCTATTGCACCACCACGATCCACCACTGTGGAATTCTTCATTTGAAAAGTTGATGACATGTTTCCAGAATTTCTTAGCAGATAATTTATTACTTGGAACGAAAGAACTTAAGGGGCCGGTGTGCATATAGGATTGGGAATATACCGTATTCAACTGAGGCCTCCTTTGAATTTGGTGCAAAGTTGATGACATATTTTCAGAATTTCCTGGTATTAGAAGGCTGAATCAACATCAAAATCAGTAGATTATAAGGACCTGACCAATTTTATGCAAGAAAAAGAGACAAAAAGAAAATTTGGATCGACAAAATAAGCATATACTCTTATCACCTTATGATTAGGGGCTGACTTCAGAAGTGTCTTACAGCGTACCATCTCGTGAGTAACCTTTTCGAACAGAACACTCATAGCTTCCTTGTGTTTATGTATCAACACATTCATCTTCACAATGAGTTCCTGGTTCAGATTCATTAATCTTTACATAATAACATATTCTCTATATTTAAATCTTTAAATAACAAAAGCACCAATTAAATTATGAAATCAATACGCTTACTTGTGCTGTTGTGCAGCTATTTGCGAGTGATGAGATGGCTTTTATACATGATCTCATCGTTATTTTCGGGCTTTAAATGCATTAAAATGTCATAAAATACCCTATGTATGCTTGTATTTGTTTACTTGTGTGTTTTAGGCATGGATATCGTGAAAAAGACAAAAGATCACAAGAAACAAGGACAAACGGACACGAGAAACGAAGTCGTACAAAGAACCGGGCCCTAGTTCATGAATTATCCAAGATAAACCCTTGAAGACTTGAAGATGTACAAGATTGATCCTCAAAATATGAAGAAATGACACTTAAAACCCTTGTATATTCATAATTACAAGTTTGGTCCCTTAAGTTTGTCAAAATTACAAAATGGTCCTTCAACTTTGAAGAATTGGCAAGATTAGTCCCTCATCAACTATAAATTGTCAATTATGGTCCCTCATAAAGTCAAAGATACAATGGAGACCTTTAAAGATCAAGAATGTCCAAAATCAGTCCTTCAAATATGCAAAAATGGCAAAAACAACCTTTGAAAACCTTTTGCAAAAGTTTTGTGGCCAAAGTGTGAAGTTTATAACTTATTTAACAAAGGGAAGTAAGTTTTATGGCTGAAAAACGTTTAATACCCATTTCACCAAAACACAAGGGCCCTTTCTGCCATTCCCAAAGTTTAAACTGATACAAACACGCGCCAAACAACATAAACCCACCTTTTTCGGATCAAAGTTTCTACTGTTCACCATTCATCCACCCAGATTTACCACTCACTTAAACAAAGGGTAAAATGAAATTACCCATACCCACGCTTAATTCACACGCCCAGAAACACATCCCACCCACAAAACCCCAATTTCCACTACCCAAGTGACCCCACACTCAACCTCGTCCACCAATGAAAACACAACTTCCTCTCCAAGGAATCTGACGTGGCCAAATCAACAGCTTAGACTCAATGCTTAACCCCAAAGCTAAAATGAACGTCTCTGATTCATTTGAACAGCTCACAAACATCAAACGCCATCAAGCACTCAAGGAAATATTTGAGATTTCATAGCTAGGGTTTTCATGTATTTCAGCATTCTAGAATAGTTTGTTAGTCCTATATAAGGAGACCTCAACATGTGAGAGTCCCTTTGTTCCAGATTTTAGCTATTACTTTGTAATTCCTTTTTATTGAAATAAAATTGAGTTTTCTGAAAATTGTGTTTTTCTCTCTTGTTATTTATAAAAGTTTGGTGATTGAATAGCTGAAATCTGAGTTCCATATTCATGTTTTGTTGTTTTTGAGGAAAGGTTTTATGGGATAAAACTCTTGTTTTCAAAAAATTCAGATTTTCTATTATTTGTTCATCATTGTGGTTTGTTGATCTTAGCAGGTACAAAGAAGCTGGTGCTTGTTTTGCTAGCACCTCAGCTCAAACATTCCAAGGCTTGGATGTGAGTCTTGGAGGTTTGCATCTCTCTCCTTTTTCATTTTTCTGATTTTTGCTTAATTTTTGGTGATTTTGCATGTTTTGTTGTGGATCTGTGTTTTGTGGCTTGATCTGAGTTTCTGAGGTTGATTCAGAGTTGTTAGGTTGATTAGACCTTGTTTGATAGGTTAAATCATAACAATCCTTTGGAAGATTGCAAAATCAGATTCCAAAGGGGTGTTTGGATTAACTGATTCAAAGGGATTTAAGGCAGCTTGTATTTTTGTTCTTGGTTCTAGTGGTTTGTTACTTCTTTATCTGCTATAAAGGGGTGGTTATCTGTAAGTTTTGTGGGCTTGAACACCTAAATCAATCAAAGGGTCATAAAATCAGTTTTACTTGGGGATTTTGGCTAAAATTTTAGGGATACCTAGATCTAAGGGTTGACTAGGGTTAACAAGTGTTAAATTTTGGTTAGCTTAATCAGGGAAAGAGATTTGAAGGCTTAAAATTGGATTGGTGGTCAAATAGATCAGCAAAAGGATTTTGGATAATCACTTTTGCTAATCAGTAACTTTTGGTGTTTGAATCTGCTTATTTACTTTGATCATTGCTTTAAATAAGCTTATTTGTGCTTATTGGACTTTATTATAGCTTGTGTATTCATTTGGTTCAATTTGGCTGGCTTATTCATGCTCAAACTGCTTATTTGTTCATAACTGCTTATTTTTAAGGTCTGTGCAATATCTGTAGACTGTTTGCTTATTTTGGGATTATTGAGTGAACCAATTTGTGATTTCTTTGTTGATATAGACTCCTTGTGATTCACTGATCACAAGGGTGCCCTTGTTTCCATTTGAATCCAACTAGATCTCTCTAAAAAAGCAAGTCAAATATTCAAAGCAGTGGGAACTCCTTTCCCCTGCTGCTAGCCACTACTAGTGTTATTTCAACTGGTGTTTATCAATAAGCTATTCTAGCTTATTTTAACCTGAAACAACTTTGAATTTGTAATAGGTGTCACTTATTTGACCCATTTTTTCATTCTGGAGCATTTGAGGGTTTGACTTTGAGGTTTGACTATGAAACCAAACACTTTGACTTTTAAATAAGTGCTTATCAGCTTATTGTGCTTATTTGGCTTGGATTATTGAACTTTTCTTTGTTGATTTGTCTTAATTAAGTCATTTAGAGTCTTTTGCAACCTATTAGAAGGTCTGAGGTGGTCTAGAACTCCAAGTCGACTATTTTGTCTTTTAGTGAAAATCTTCTTGGCTTATTTCTCGCTTATTGAGTGTGCTTTTTCAAAAAAAAATTTCACATATCTCTTAGGCATCTCAAAAGAAGGTTGTGTGTTTAAGCAGATCTTATGGCATTGGCTTATTGCTTAATGGGCTTATTGGCCCAATAAGAATAAGTTGTTGATTATTTAAGCTGTGATAAGCTCAAAATCAGCTTTTGGGCCTTCAGACTTTTGTGTTTAGAATCGAATTTGAGTCAGATACGGCTTTTTCAGGTCATTTGGGCCTAGTTTGACTTTTTGAGCCCAAAAGCCCATTATGGTTGACTATTTTTTGTTTTAGCCCATTTGGGGGCCCATTAGGGGTAATTTGGTAATTTCAATTTCATTTTTTGATTATTTAGGTTAAAATAAACTAGTTTGCAAGTTTTTATAATTTTTAATAATTTTTGGATTTTTAATATTATTTTATTATTAAATTTCAAATTTCACATTTTTTCACTTTTTATATTTTTCTTAGGTTTAATACATTAAAATAGGATTTTTGCAACTCTTAGATTAGTTTTATCATCATTAGATTAATTTTTATAATTATTTTAAGTTTAAATAGTTTTTAAATCATTTTAATTAGTTTTAATTAGTTTAAAATTTTATAAAAATAGTTTTAATCTTTTTAAGTCATTTTAGAGGTTTACCAAGTGAAAAATCTTTATTTGGGCTTTTTGATAATTAATTTAATTTTTAGGGCTTTAATTAGAATTTAAAAATTAATATTTAATTAATTAAAAGGTTTGAAAAAGTTTTGATCATTTGTAAACTCTTAGTTTATTTAATTTGATTTTTGATATTTTTTTGGAATTTTTAGAATTAATTTTTATTTTAGCTCTTTTTACGGTTTTACGTTTAGTCGTCGTAGTAATTAATTTCACGTCTTCGTCATTCTATTTTCTCATCCCCTTCTCTCTAATATTAATCTCAAATCTTGTCACATTTTAGTCACACACATATACCTCCTTGGGAAACGAACTTAATTGGGTCATTAACACTTGATTTTCCTAAATCATTTGTTTAATACTTACCGCTTATACGCCTTTTTCCTAAAAGGTGTATTTTTACCACAATCATTTTTGGCGCCGCTGCCGGGAAGGTGTGTCGTGATTAATTTGTCTTGTTGTTTTTAATATTAACCAAAAATAGTATTTGTATTAGTAGAAATCTATTAATACATATTATCGGTTTTTTCGTTTTTCTTGTGAAATTATTATTACTATATTGTATTAAGTATCACAATCAATACAAAATATCTCTAATAGTGTGAAAACACAATCTTAGTTGGGATTTGATCTCCTAATTATTGTATTCGAATCTCAAACAAAAGAAAAAAGGCAAAAATAGATAAATACTTTCGTGAAGCTCGATTTTGGAAAATACAAACTATAAGGTGGGTATAAGGCGGGTATTATAAAATATACCCTAAGGAAAAAGGCTCTTAAGTGTTTCGCGCTTCCTCGTTTCCCCGCTTGCTTGTGAGTATTTTGAGATTGAAGGCTAATCGAGGGTTTTTCCGCCCAAAGTATTATTACGTATCATATATATTTGCTTGGTTTTCTTTGTGATTAAACCCTCTTGAACAATTTGGTTTTCACCAAAGTTCTAAAGTCATTCGAAGGCGTTCACTCCACGTGATCGTTTTCATTCTTTTGAGGCTTCTTTAATCAAGAGTTTGATTCGAGGAGAGATTTGGTAGATTGTTGTTTACAAAGATACACAAAATCCAAAAAAAAAGTAAAAACAATCAAAAACACAAAAAAATTAAAATTCACAAAACACCCAAAAAGAATCTTCTTTGCTCACCTCCCATTCTACGTGAAGTTTATGCAAACTCGTAATCAAGCAAAACGAGCTCGTAAACGTCGTCAAAGTCAAGGAAATCAAGAGACGTTGATTGAAGAACAAACTCTAATTGATGAGCCTATTGTAGAACAAGAAGTCATCATGGCTAATCGTACTATGATGGAGTTGCTTCAAGCATCCACCGAGGGTTTTGGAGAGGCCATTGTGATTCCCGCTATCCTTGTGGAGAATTTCGATATTAAGACGGGTTTAATGTCGATGTTGCAAGCAAATAAGTTTAGAGGTCATGAAAAAGACAACCCGCATTACCACATAAGGAATTTTAATCGTCTCACCGCAACTAGCAAGTTTAAGGATGTTCCACATGACGCCATTAAAATGATGTTGTTTCCATACTCGTTAGATGGACCCGCTAAAATTTGGCTCGAGAAAGAACCGCCAAATTCGATTTTGACATGGGGTGATCTCGTTTCTAAGTCTGTGAACCAATTTTTTCCACCATCTAAAACAACACATTTGAAAAATGAGATTTCAAGGTTTACACAACGTAAGAATGAGAGTTTTTCAATGGCATGGGAACGATTTAAGGAAATGTTACATGAATGTAGACACCATGATTTTTCAGAATTGCATCAAATAGATACTTTCTATAATGGGCTTAATGATCATGAACGAGATTATTTGAATGCCGCCGCGGGTGGTAATGTTTTGTGCAAAACGACCGATGAAGCTTTAAAGATTATCGAGAATAGATATAAGGTTTACAACCCTCGTAACACACCAAGTGTTGCCAATATGGGTTCTTCATCGTCGTCATCATCTCGTCACATTAATGCCTTACATGATGAAGCTAATGAGGAAAATCGGTTTTTCGATAGGTTTTCAAATCTTATGACTTCATTGGAAAGCACAAGATGCTTTGAATTCCGCTTTTGTTAAAGCGGTTGATAAGAGTTGTTTGTCTTGTGGTGGAGCTCATGATCTTTCCGAGTGCATTACCGCCGGTGGTAACACTTCGAGTGATTACGTAGCAACGGGAACTTACAACCAAAACGGCCAAGGTTCCCGCCCAAATCAAAATGTTAATAACTATCGAAACAACAATCAAAATGTTAATAACTATCGAAACAACAATCAAAATGGTGGTTATCAAGGAAATTCACGTAACTACAACAAAGGGAATTATCAAAGTGGGAATGGACAAATTGCAAATCAAAACCAAAACCGTGATTTTCAAAACACTACACAAGGTTTTCAAAATGCTCACACTAAAAATCTTCAAGGAGAATTTTTGGATTATGCAAAAGCAAATGATGCTAAGTTTGATAACATGCAACGTGAGATGATTAGCTTAAGATCCGAGTTGAAAAACGAGCTTAAAAACGAACTTGCTAATGAACTTAAGACTTATGCAAATAAAATGGAAGGAAACGTTCAACGTCTTCAACAAAATCAACAAAAGATGGAACAAGGATAACATGAGATTAAGCAAGAATTGTTAAAAGCGGATTTAAGGCAATCAAAATTTGAAGACCGAATGGCAAAAATGTTTGAAGCAATCATGTGTAAACCCTCTTCCTCGGGTGGTCTTTCTAGTGATACCATTACAAACCCGAAGGGAGAAATGAAGGTTATTACTACACGTAGCGGTAAAACTTTCAAGGAACCAATCTCTCGTCCAAGTACTTCTACGGAGAAGGAAATCAAGAAAGTGCCCGAGGTGATGGTCGAAAAGGAGCATATCACAAGCCCACGAAGTACCACTCAAACCACACCTACGGTTGAACCAATACCAATCATGGAACCCGAGATTCCAAGGCCGTTGCCTAATGTCCAACCCACACCACCCTTACCTTACCCTTCGAGACGAAACAAAGAGAAATTACAAGAACGTAACAAACAACAAATCGAGCTTTTTATAAAAATGTTTCAACAAGTTCATTTTGATGTAAGTTTAGCCGACGCGTTGTTATATATGCCTCGTTTCGCTTCCACTTTTAAAAGTATGATGAATGATAACGAAAAGCTTTCAAAGCTTGCTAATTGTTCTTCGGTTTATCTTAACCGCATACCGGAAAAAGTTGGTGACCCCGGAAAGTTTCTCATTCCTTGTGACATACAAGATATGAAATAATGCCTCGCCTTGGCCGATCTTGGTGCGAGCATTAATTTGATGCCATTTTCCATTTGGAAATCGCTTTCGCTTCCGGCTCTTACTCCTTCGAACATGTCTATCGAGATGGCCGATCATTCTACGATTTTAGCATGTGGAGTAGCCGAGGATGTTTTCGTGAAAATGGGGAAGTTCTACTATCCCGTTGATTTTATAGTATTTGACATCACCGCGGGTCCTCAAGTTCCTCTAATTTTAGGTCATCCATTTTTGGACACCTCGAGATCGCTTATCGACGTTCATGCAAGAACTATCACTTTGAGATTCAACGAAGAGGAACTTGTTATAAACGCTACTCAAAACTCAAAACCTTCTCATGTTTATGCAATCTCTACCATCAATCACATTGACTTAGTTGATGTGGTTTGCGATGAGTTTTCACAAGAAGTGTAAGGTTTTTCTGATAGCTCGTCAAGTGGCTGTCCTACTATTTTGGATCCGATTCTTGCTAATGCTACACCAAATCTCACTCCATTCCAAGGAGGCGATTTTACTTCAAATGAAATCGACAATGAAGATGAGGTGATTATTAGTGATGATACTCCTATTCCACCATTTGTTCCGCCGATGGAAGTTATGAGTTTTGAGCAAAAATCTTCAATCGAGGAACCACCTATCCTTGAATTGAAAGATCTTCCATCTCACCTTGAATACGCATTCTTGGAAGGTGATGACAAGTTGCTGGTTATTATTGCAAAAGGTCTTGCTAATAATGAAAAAACCGAGCTCTTGAAAGTTCTTAAAGCTCATAAAGGGGCAATTGCGTGGAAAATTTCCGACATTAAGGGTATTGACCCAAAATTTTGTACTCACAAGATTTTAATGGAGGAGGACTACAAACCCGCAATTCAAAGTCAAAGAAGGGTAAACCCCAAAATTCACGATGTCATCAAAAAGGAAGTTTTAAAACTCCTTTACGCGGGAATGATTTATCCTACCTCCGATAGCCCATGGGTGAGCCCAATCCATTGTGTCCCTAAAAAAGGAGGAATGACTGTTGTGCCTAATGAAAACAACGAGTTAATTCCCACTCGTGTTGTGACCGGTTGGAGGGTGTGTATTGACTACCGAAAGTTAAATGACGCCACTCGTAAAGACCACTTTCCTTTTCCCTTCATGGATCAAATGTTAGAGCGACTCGCGGGAAATGAATTCTATTACTTTTTAGATGGTTTTTCCGGTTACTTTCAAATCCCTATCGACCCTCGTGATCAAGAGAAGACTACGTTTACGTGTCCTTATGGAACGTTTGCTTATCGTAGGATGCCTTTCGGACTTTGTAATGCACCGGGTACGTTTCAACGGTGTATGATGGCTGTTTTTCACGATATGATCGAGAAGTCGATGGAAGTGTTTATGGATGATCTTCGGTGTTTGGCAATTCGTTCACGTCGTGTTTATCTAATCTCGAGCAAATGTTAAAACGTTGTGAAGAAACCAATCTTGTGCTTAATTGGGAAAATGTCATTTTATGTGTAAACAAGGAATCGTCTTAGGACATAAGGTCTCGAAAGCGGGGATTGAGGTCGATAAAGCTAAGGTAGATGTCATCGCCAAGTTACCTCATCCCAAAACCGTTAAGGGACTTAGGAGTTTCCTAGGCCACGCGGGCTTTTATCGTCGTTTCATCAAAGACTTTTCGAAAATCTCTCGACCTATCACACACCTTCTCGAGAAGGATGCTCCTTTTAATTTTAATGAGGATTGTCTTAGAGCTTTCGAAACTCTCAAAAGGAAACTTACCGAAGCTCCCATTCTTGTTGCTCCTAATTGGGAATTACCCTTTGAAATCATGTGCAATGCAAGTGATTATGCTATAGGGGCCGTTTAGCGCAACGTTATGAAAAGCATTTCCATCCTATCCATTATGCTAGTAAGACGATGACCGAGGCTCAATTAAAATACACCACAACGGAAAAGGAATTCCTTGCCGTGGTCCATGCTTTTGAGAAATTCCGACCTTATCTCGTCTTAACTAAAAGCATCGTATATACCGACCATTCGGCTATCAAGTATCTCTTAGCTAAGCAAGATGCTAAGCCGAGATTTCTTCGTTGGATGCTCCTCCTCTAAGAATTTGATGTCACCGTGCTTGACAAAAAAGGAGCCGAGAATCTAGCGGCCGATCATCTCTCTCGTCTAGAAGATCCTCACAAAGATGTTTTCGAGAACAAGGAAATCACCGAAACATTTCCTCTCGAGACTCTCGGTGTAGTGAATTCTAAAGACACCACCCCATGTTTGCCGACATTTCAAATTACCATGCGGGCAATTTCATAATCAAGGGTATGACGACACAACAAAAGCGAAAATTCTTTCGTGACGTCAAGTTCTATTTTTGGGACGACCCTTATCTCTTTCGGGTTTGTGCGGATCAACTCATTCGACATTGTGTTTTTGGTGCCGAAGCTTCTAACATCCTTAGAGCTTCTCACGAGGGACCCACGGGTGGTCACCACGGTGCTAATCTCACGGCTAAGAAAGTGTTCGATGCCGGCTTCTTTTGGCCTTCTATCTATCGTGATGCACACGCACTTGTGAAGTCGTGTGATTCGTGCCAACGTCAAGGAAAATCGTCTCAACGTGATGAAATGTCGCAAAACATAATTCAAGTGTGTGAGATTTTCGACATATGGGGCATAGACTTTATGGGGCCGTTCCCATCGTCTCATGGTAACAAGTATATCCTCGTCGTCGTCGACTACCTTTCTAAGTTGGTGGAAGCTAAGGCTTTGCCTACTAATGATGCTCGTGTGGTAGTAATGTTTTTGAAGCAACTATTCTCTCGGTTCGGAACCCCTCGTGCTATTATAAGCGATCGTGGAACCCATTTTTGTAATGACCAATTCGAGAAGGTCTTAATGAAATATGGAGTTACTCATCGTCTTTCTACCGCTTATCACCCGCAAACGAGTGTGCAAGTCGAGGTTTCGAATCGAACTTTGAAGAGGATTTTAGAGAGGTCGATTGGAGAAAACCGTGCTTCATGGTCCGACAAACTCGATGACGCTTTATGGGCCTTTAGGACCGCTTATAAGACACCTATCGGTTGTACTCCTTATAAGTTAATCTATGGGAAGAATTGTCATTTGCCCATTGAATTGGAGCATCAGCCATATTGGGCCCTTAAGCATGCAAACTTTAACTTAAAGACCGCGGTTGATCACCGGAAAATATAATTGAATGAATTGGATGAACTAAGATACAATGCTTATGAAAATTCATTAATTTTCAAAGAAAAGACTAAAAAGTTTCATGATGCAAAGATTAAAATCGGGTTTTTAACGTTGGTGATCAAGTGTTACTTTTTAACTCTAGATTAAAGATATTTTCCGGGAAATTGAAATCTCGTTGGTCGGGTCCTTTTACCATTACACAAGTGTTTCCTTATGGGACCATCAAGCTAGCTCAAACTGATTGTCCTAACTTCAAGGTGAATGGACATAGGCTTAAGCACTACTTTGGTGGGGAAATTCCTTCATTGGATGACCTCGACCAAGTCACATTCCCCAATGATAATTAGCATTGAGGGGATCGAGTCGAGCTCATGACTCGGTAATCAAAAACGAGGTGCCTCGTGGGGGAGATCCCATGCTTATCTTTTTATGCTTTCTAATAAATAATGAGACGGGATTTGTGCCCTTCCAACTCGTTGTCTCGTGGTTGTTTGTGATTGTGTTATCTAGATCATCATCATCACTACGATTGAAGACTCTCGTGTTCGTTTACGTGAGCCTCGATTGTTTGCTTGAAGAAGTTTTTCACGAATCCATGACATATCCTTTATTGTTCTAACAATTATCTTTTAGCATACTTAATAAACGGCTTTAGATATATTGTTGATCACCCTTTCCATGCTAGATCCTAAGCATTCGACTCTTCGTATCTAGTATAGGGGTGTTCCACCTTTAGACTCGAAACATTGAGGACAATATTTAATTTTAGTATGGGGGTGAATAGATACTTGCTTTGCTACACCCTCCCGTTTTCCAACTTTCAATGTTTTGTTGCTACTAAGGCTAAAAATGGCCAAATTTTAAAAAATTTCTTAGTTTTAATAAGTGTTTTTAAGACACGAATGTATATTTTCCGATGGGTAGAATAAGAGCTAATGTTTGACTTGATGGGCATTTGGAGCCCTTTACATTCCTTAACCCGCTCAATTCAAGTTTTGCTAGACTTTTATATAGGGAACTTTAAAACGCGAAAGTCTTAGCTCATTCGGGTTAAGAACAAGAACTTTTCGCAAGTTCCTATAATTGATCCTAGAAAGTCACTTATCAAGGGAACTATAAAATGCATTATCTAAACTTGAAAAAGTCCAAGAAAGTGCAAGATCCTATAGGTGGCTTGAAAACCCACAACTTTGATTTGATATAGTCTTAATGAAAGCTAATCCAAATTTGCCTTAATTTTGACTTGCATGACTAAGTATTCACGAGTCTCTTTAATTAGAGATCTTTAAATAATGAAGAACGAGAGATGATAGAGTTAGACAAGTGATCATGCTAAACGTAGAACATGAAAATGTTCTTTCAAAAACTCATATGTTTTTAATTGTGGCTTTTTCTCCCATAAGATCAATGCATTAGGAATAAAAATAATTGCAATAAGTAAGGTCGTACGATTTGAAAGGTTACTTAGCTTCTAGCACAAGATCGTTTAAAAGTTTCTCGGGGTTGAATAGAGTTCATAGCCAAGGCATAACTTATTGAAGTGGGATGCGAAGATTGGTGAAGATCCAAAAAGGCCCTAACAAGGAATGAGGAGCTCTATTTTGTTGCTAAAGATCCAAGATGATGTGAAGTATCATTATTCCTAAATCAATATGAAGGATCGAGACACACGACGAAAAGCAATTACCCCCCTAAAGATCATGGAAAAAGTCTATCCAAAAAGACCCTTACAAGGTATGAGGATACATATATCCAAGTCCTAAAAAGAGGCGGATCGTTGTATATCAAAGTCCAAAATAAAGATTGAAGAAAAATGATGAAGTCGTGGTCCAAGTATGAAGAATCTCTCAAAAACGTCAATATGAAGAGAATACCATATTTTCAAGAACGTCTTCCCAGGATTTGAAGTATGAAGTACATGACAAATATCGGTCCGAGAAAGGTCTCAAATCATGAAACGGGTTATGCCAAGATATGAACTTAAGGAGATACACGAGAAGCCGTTATAAAAGATTTTGTCCTTCGGCTAACTATCGATTAAATCGTGCTACTTTACTTTCGGACTAATAAATACTCAAATAAGTCAATATGAATCACTTGTGATCCATGAAAAGTAGTTAAAAAATTCTAGAAACCCATTTCCTTGTATAAATAACTACGGTTGCGGGGAGAAAAAGTATTACATAATTTGGACGTATGAGTAGTGTTAGCATTGTGACTTGTACCAACAATGATCTCGTTTTTGCACTTAGCATGGAATGTATGACAATCAAGGATGACAAAATTTACTCTATGGGACATTTACTTGTTTCTATTCATTGACCCTAAAAGTCACATTCGTGATGAAAATCATACATTATGTCTTTACACATCTTCGTAGTATTATTGCAAGTCTTTTACTTTTCAACCAAGGGTAATAAAATTGAATTTTGGTGATGCTTAGATACTTTATTCTAGCATTGCGTGAGGGCACGACAATGGCTTAGTATGGGGGAGTGATGAGATGGCTTTTATACATGATCTCATCATTCTTTTCGGGCTTTAAATGCATTAAAATGTCATAAAATACCATATGTATGCTTGTATTTGTTTACTTGTGTGTTTTAGGTATGGATATCGTGAAAAAGACAAAAGATCACAAGAAACAAGGAAAAACGGACACGAGAAACGAAGCCGTACAAAGAACCGGGCCCTAGTTCATGAATTATCCAAGATAAACCCTTGAAGACTTGAAGATGTACAAGATTGATCCTCAAAATATGAAGAAATGAGACTTAAAACCCTTGTATATTCATAATTACAAGTTTGGTCCCTTAAGTTTGTCTACAAAATGGTCCTTCAACTTTGAAGAATTGGCAAGGTTAGTCCCTCATCAATTCTAAATTGTCATATATGGTCCCTCATGAAGTCAAAGATACAATGAAGACCTTTTAAGATCAAGAATGTCCAGAATCAGTCCTTCAAATATGCAAAAATGGAAAAAACGACCTTTGAAAACCTTTTGCAAAAGTTTTTTGGCCAAAGTGTGAAGTTTATAACTTATTTAACAAAGGGAAGTAAGTTTTATGGCTGAAAAACGTTTAATACCCATTTCACCAAAACACAAGGGCCCTTTCTGCCATTCCTAAAGTTTAAACTGATACAAACACGCGCCAAACAACTTAAACCCACCTTTTTCGGATCAAAGTTTCTACTGTTCACCATTCATCCACCCAGATTTACCACTCACTTAAACACAGGGTAAAATGAAATTACCCATAACCACGCTTAATTCACACGCCCAGAAACACATCCTACACACAAAACCCTAATTTCCACTACCCAAGTGACCCAACACTAAACCTCGTCCACCAATGAAAACACAACTTCCTCTCCAAGGAATCTGACGTGGCCAAATCAACAGCTTAGACTTAATGCTTAACCCCAAAGCTAAAATGAACGTCTCTGATTCATTTGGACAGCTCACAAACATCAAACGCCATCAAGCACTCAAGGGCATATTTGAGATTTCATAGCTAGGGTTTTCATGTATTTCAGCATTCCAGAATAGTCCATTAGTCCTATATATGGAGACCTCAACATGTGAGAGTCCCTTTGTTCCAGATTTTAGCTATTACTTTGTAATTCCTTTTTATTGAAATAAAATTGAGTTTTCTGAAAATTGTGATTTTCTCTCTTGTTATTTATAAAAGTTTGGTGATTGAATAGCTGAAATCTGAGTTCCGTATTCATGTTTTGTTGTTTTTGAGGAAAGGTTTTATGGGATAAAACTCTTGTTTTCAAAAAATTCAGATTTTCTATTATTTGTTCATCATTGTGGTTTGTTGATCTTAGCAGGTACAAGGAAGTTGGTGCTTGTTTTGCTAGCACCTCAGCTCAAACATTCCAAGGCTTGGATGTGAATCTTGGAGGTTTGCATCTCTCTCCTTTTTCATTTTTCTGATTTTTGCTTAATTTTTGGTGATTTTGCATGTTTTGTTGTGGATCTGTGTTTTTTTGGCTTGATCTGAGTTTCTGAGGTTGATTAAGAGTTGTTAGGGTTGATTAGATCTTGTTTGATAGGTTAAATCATAACAATCCTTTGGAAGATTGCAAAATCAGATTCCAAAGGGGCGTTTGGGTTAACTGATTCAAAGGGATTTAAGGCAGCTTGTGTTGTTGTTCTTGGTTCTAGTGGTTTGTTACTTGTTTATCTGCTATAAAGGGGTGGTTATCTGCAAGTTTTGTGGGCTTGAACACCTAAATCAATCAAAGGGTTATAAAATCAGTTTTACTTGGGTATTTTGGCTAAAATTTTGGGGACATCTAGATCTAAGGGTAGACTAGGGTTAACAAGTGTTAAATTTTAGTTAACTTAATCAGAGAAAGAGATTTGAAGGCTTAAAATTCGATTGGTGGTTAAATAGATCAGCAAGAGGATTTTGGATAATCACTTTTGCTAATCAGTAACTTTTGGTGCTTGAATCTGCTTATTTACTTTGATCCATTGCTTGAAACAAGTTTATTTGTGCTTATTGGACTTTATTATAGCTTGTGTATGCATTTGGTTCAATTTGGCTGGCTTATTCATGCTCAAACTGCTTATTTGTTCATTACTGCTTATTTTTAAGGTCTGTGCAATATCTGTAGATTGTTTGCTTATTCTGGGCTTATTGAGTGAACCAATTTGTGATTTCTTTGTTGATATAGACTCCTTGTGATTCACTGATCACAAGGGTGCCCTTGTTTCCATTTGAATCCAACTGGATCTCTCTAAAAAGCAAGTCAAATAGTCAAAGTAGTGGGAACTCCTTTCCCCTGCTGCTAGCCACTGCTAGTGTTATTTCAACTGGTGCTTATCAATAAGCTATTCTAGCTTATTTTAACCTGCAACAACTTTGAATTTGTAATAGGTGTCACTTATTTGACCCATTTGTTCATTCTGGAGCATTTGAGGGTTTGACTTTGAGGTTTGACTAGGAAACCAAACACTTTGACTTTTAAATAAGTGCTTATCAACTTATTGTGCTTATTTGGCTTGGCTTATTGAACTTTTCTATGTTGATTTGTCTTAATTAAGTCATTTAGAGTCTTTTGCAACTTATTAGAAGGTTAGAGGTGTTCTAGAACTCCAAGTCGACTATTTTGTCTTTGATGACGTATAGTCCCCAACCGGGTCAGGAATCCGGCCCACGGGTACTGCCCGTATCCGGCCCATCACAGATGGGTGGGAATAATGTCATTTAAGCTTATGGGCTTGGATGAACAGTAACCGCACACACGTGTGCGGCCCACGGCCCGGCATGACCGGTGCAGGGTTAGACAGAATCATATTCTATCTCTGAATGTGATTTACTCCAAAGAAGGAGATATTCACTCACCATAATTAGAAGATAACAATCAATCTAATTCTGGTGTTTATCTCTTCCTTGGGGCCGAAGCATCAGTGACAGCCCATTAGGGTTTCACTGCCTATAAAAGGAACTCCCAAGGGTTCCACAAAGGTATTACGTTCTATACTCTTAACTCACATAAAACCCTAAACCGATTACTTAATCTCACGCCGGAGTCTAATCGTGGGAAACACTCCCACGGTAAGCCTGACGTGTATTGTTTAGTGTGCAGGATCCCAACCAAACAGTTCACTTGGTGCAGGAGCCGGAGCCCAGCCAACCCGAATTAAGCCTAATGCGGGTCTAGCAAGGATCACCCAACTTTTGCATCAACAAGTTGGCGCCATCCGTGGGACCCATTACACTAAGCTAGAACAAAACCTCATCTTGAATTTCCAATGACGAAGGGGCATCCGCAAGCTAATCCCAGGAACACGAATCCTGGAAATCGGAAGTCCCAAGGGGAAGGGATACTCATCCCCAATCAATCCCCTAGCCGCCTTGCAGGCGGACCTGGTAACCGTGGTGGTTTTCAGCCCATGGGGGTGACGAGTACGATCTCCATAACACCCCCACCTACTTCCACCCTGGACAACCCTGATCCAGGGAGTGCGCCCAATCCTCCTAACAAGGAGCCGCGCAGACCATCAGTAGAGGAGGAAGTAGAAGTCCAACCCCTCAGCGAGGAGGATCTCACTCGAATTCTTACGCAGAACTTTGAGAGGATCGTCCCAGGGATTGCATCAAGGTTGAATCTAGGGAGGAACCTCCAATCTAGACTCAACTTTTGCGACACCGGACCAATCACCTCTTCCCAAAATCAGAGGAAAAGGAAAGCCCGGCCTCAGGAGCGGGGCATCTTTGAGGAAACTCCTCAACCTAGGAACGTGTTCGAGTGCATAGGAGATCGCCTCATGCAGGAACTAACGCAGTCTCGAGAAGGGGGAGATAGGTCTGACGGTTCGCCCGAGCGACCAGATCGAGAGTTGGCCAAAGCCACCCGCCGCACAAGCGTGTGGGATAGGATGGACGCTGGGAAAAAGGCTCCCGGCTCGTCTCAAAAAAGTGGTCCTCATCCAAGAGATGGGGCACCACCCCCGTCTCCATACCCATTAGGGGAGGACTCAGATGACCATCCGCCTAAGCGTCGCCGACCTAGGCGTACCCCTCCACCACCACCAAACAATGATGAGTATTATGGTGGCCCGTATTACCGAGATGCAGAAGCGGAGGATCTATCCCGCCCGTGGTGTGAACCATGGGATGACCCTAGGCTCACCCGGCCATGGGCGGATCCCAGGGAAGACCCATTCACCCTCCGCATACGGAACTACTCCGAGGACACCAAACATCGCATGCCGGCGTGTGTCAAGACCTATGATGGAACTGGTGATCCGGATGATCACCTTAAAATATTCGATACGCAGGCTAAAATTGAGCGATGGCCCATGCCTATATGGTGCCAAATGTTCAATTCAACTCTGATCGGCAATGCCCGTGACTGGTTTGAGGGACTCCCTCCACGAAGCATTGATAGTTTCACGGAATTACGCACTGCGTTCAAGAATAATTATACTCAGAGGAAGAAGTATAATAGGGATCCGGTCTCACTGGCGACTGTCAAACAACGGCCGGGGGAGTCCACAGAAGCCTTTACTGAGCGCTTCAATGATGAGTGCATGCGCACAAAAACAATGCCGGAACTCCTGAAAATCTCTGACTACATGCACGCCATAACAGACAGGGAATTGATCAGGCGCCTCAATGACAAGCGTCCAGAAAGATATGATGACCTCATGGAAAGGGTCAGAAATTTCATAGAGGGAGAAACAGCTGTTGCCACGGCTTACCCATCCAGAGGAAATGGGTACCGGCCAAACGACCAGTCTCGGAGACAGTCGAGCGGTCAAGGCAATCAGAACAATAGCAAGGGCTCAGACTATAAGATCCAGAACAAAGGAGGACGGCCGGACGATAAGTTTACCCCCTAAAGATGTCCTACCGGGAGATCTTGCTGACGGAAGGGGAAAATTTTCCAAGGCCTCCCCCAATGACAACTCCGCCGGACCGTCGGCAAGGAAATCGCTTCTGCGAGTTCCATAATGACAAGCGCCATGGTACGGAGGAGTGTATCCAGCTCAAGAAGCACATTGAGTCACTGATCAAATCAGGTAAACTCAAGCACTTAGTTAAGGATTGGAAGGATGGAAAAGACAACAAGAAGTATGATAAGAAGGATCCCCAAAAGGACAAACCTTCGACCATATATATGATCCAATCCAGACAACACCACACGAGGCAGAAGGTTGGCCAGAAATTTTCACGCGGTAGGGAAATCTCATTCCCTCCCATCACAGCAAGCGATGTGATTGATGCACCTCTCACTATTGAGATAAGCATTGGAACACACAATGTTTGTCGCATGTATGTGGATGGAGGGTCGTCAGCAGAGGTACTGTATGAACACTGCTTTGTGCAGTTATGCCCAGAAATAAGAAGCCAATTAGTACCGGCCACGGCGCCGCTCACTGGCTTTAGTGGAGACACTATCTGGCCGATAGGGCAACTGCGTCTGCTTGTAACCATTGGGAATGAGGAACACTCCACTACGGCATGGATGAACTTCATGGTGATACGCTCACATTCTCCGTACAATGGGATCATAGGCAGACCAGGCATTCTGGCTATACGGGCGGTACCCTCCACGGCACACGGAATGATTAAATTCCCTGTTGAGGGAGGAATTGTCACCATTTACAACACAATCATACCAGCATCCGAGTGTCATACTGTGACAACCCCGGCCCCACCTGTTCCACCCAAGGATGGATCACCACCTCCCAATTAGAAGGTGGCAATTCATCCTGACTACCCGGAACAGGAGATATCCATAGGGGGGCGCTCTCGGATAACGGCAAAAGGGCTATGTGCTCTTTTTTAAGTGCAAACCTAGATGTATTTGCATGGGAGCCAAAGCATATGACAGGCGTGCCACGTGCGATAGCAGAACATAAGCTCCAGATCCGCCAGGGGTATCAACCAATCAAGCAAAAGAAGCGCGGCCAGGCGCCTGAGCGTAGCCGAGTGATACTGGAGGAAGTACGGAAACTAGTGGACGTAGGTATCATGCGCGAGGTATACTACCACGAGTAGTTATCCAATCCGGTCATGGTCAAAAAACATGACGGAAGTTGGCGCATGTGTGTGGATTTTACGGATCTGAACAAAGCCTGTCCACAAGATTGTTACCTGTTACCGGAAATCGACTGGAAGGTGGAATCCCTATGTGGATATCCCTTTAAGTGCTTCTTAGACGCATATAAAGGATACCACCAGATCCAGATGGCGGAGGAGGATGCAGAAAAAACGGCGTTCCATACGAGCCAGGGCGTATATTGCTATACGAAAATGCCGTTTGGACTAAAGAACGCCGGTGCTACATACCAGCGGCTTGTGGACAAAGCTTTTAAATCACAGATAGGCCGCAACTTGGAAGTCTATGTGGATGACTTGGTCATAAAAAGTCATACGGAGGATGTACTTCTCCCGGATGTCCAAGAGACATTCGACACACTGAGGAGGATTAACATGAAGCTAAACCCAAAGAAATGCACGTTTGGGGTAACGGAGGGAATGTTCCTTGGATATTTGATTGATCCAAACGGCATCAAACCTTGCCCAGAGAAAACGGACGCAGTGATACAGCTGCCATCCCCTCAGACGCGGAAGGAGGTGCAATCCTTAAATGGGAAACTGGCCGGGCTAAATAGGTTCCTCTCCAAATCCGCAGAGAAGTCCTTACCCCTATTTAAGACACTCAAGAAGTGCATTAGGAAGGGAGACTTCTGGTGGACGAAGGAAGCCGAGGAAGCTTTTGGCCAACTCAAGCAGCATCTTGCATCTCTCTCTATGCTAGTAGCTCTCCGGCCAAAGGAGGAACTCATTATGTATCTCTCAGCCACTCATGGTGCAATAAGCGCGGTACTCATGACAGATAGAGATACAGTGCAAACTCTGGTCTACTTCATAAGTAGAACATTACAAGGGCCGGAGCTGAATTACTCCTCTATGGAAAAATTGGTGTTAGCATTAGTGTTTCCTACAAAGCGGTTGCGCCGGTACTTTCAGGCGCACCCAATTGTAGTCATTACGGACCAACCAATCAAGCAGGTCATTCTAGACCGGATGTGGCAGGGAGGCTACAAAAATGGAGCATCTTATTGGGGGAGCACAATATATCTTATAGGCCAAGGACGGCTGTGAAAGGCCAGATCTTGGCAGATTTCCTGATTGAGAAGCCGGATGAGGAAGGGCCAATCGTTAAACAAGACGAGACTCCAACAGAACCATGGGTGTTATTTACGGACGGATCTTCGTGTACGGATGGGTCCGGAGCTGGTCTCATCCTCACAAATCAGGAAGGAATGGAGTTCACGTACGCCCTCCGTTTTGAGTTCACGGCCACCAACAACGAAGCGGAATATGAAGCATTAATTGCGGGTTTAAAAATCACCGCTAGAATGGGAGTCCGCAACCTTGAGGCCTACGTGGACTCACGGCTTGTTACGAACCATATTCTAGGTGGATATATGGCTAAGGAGGACAACATGGTCAGATACTTGGAAAAAGTCAAGTCACTAATCGTGGCTTTCAGTAAATTTTCCATCAAGCAGGTGCCAAGAGGCGAGAACAAGAAGGCGGAGGCTCTCAGCAAGATCGCATCCACAAGCTTCGCTCACTTGTCCAAACAAGTCTTGGTGGAAATACTCAAGGATAAATCTATAACAGAGGGGGAGGTCGCTACTATAGTTGAGGAGGATGGACCTACATGGATGACCCCGATCATCAACTATTTGACTAGTGAGACCCTTCCGAACGAGGAAAAAGCAGCACGGCGCATCAGGAGGAAGTCGCATCACTTCGAACTTCGAGAAGGCATCCTTTATAAGCGCTCTTTCTTGCAGCCGTGGTTGCGGTGTGTTGGACCACGTCAGGCCGCTTACGTAATCAGTGACATACATGAAGGGTTATGCGGCATGCACGCAGGTCCACGATCCGTGGTAGCTCGAGCCTTACGAACAGGATACTATCGGCCTACCATGCACAGGGACGCGCGCGACATGATTTGCAAGTGTAGTGATTGCCAAGTGCATAGACCAGTGTCGCGACATCCGCAGCAGGAGCTTACACCTATTACATCCCCATGGCCATTCTATAAGTGGGGAATTGACATCGCAGGACCGTTTCCTGTAGCTGCGAGGGGAGTTAAGTTCTTGATTGTTGCGATGGACTACTTCACACGATGGATAGAGGCCAAGGCAGTCAAATCCCTCACAGGCAAACAAGTTAAAAAGTTTGTTTGGGAGCATATTGTGTGCCGTTTTGGCCTACCAGGAGAAATCATCTCGGATAACGGTAAGCAGTTCGCGGATAATTCATTCAAGGACTGGTGTGCATCATTGAATATCAAGCGGCGCTTCGTATCTGTTAAGCATCCGTAGACAAATGGCCTCATGGAACGAGCAAATAGAAGCTTGGGAAATGGCATCAAGGCGCGTCTGGATGAACGAAACGCCAAATGGGTCGATAAGTTACCACATGTGCTATGGGCGCATAGAACTATGATAAAAACAGCCAACGGAGATACTCCATTTGCATTGGCCTACGGCACTGAAGCTGTTATACCAGCAGAGATAGGAATGCCTACCATTCGCACGGCGGAGGTTAATGTCGTTACAAACGACGAGCAGCTGCGAATCAACCTGGATCTGTTGGAAAAAAAAGGGAGATAGCAGCCATCAATGAAGCTAAGTCCAAGGCTAAAATGAAGGCTTATTATGACGCCAAGGTCAAAGGTGTTTCTTTTCGACCGGGAGATTATGTCTATCGTGCTAACGAAGCAAGTCGAGCGGAGAATACAGGAAAGCTGGGCCCTAAATGGGAAGGACCGTACGAAGTCACGGAAGCCTTGGGGCGAGGTGCGTACAAGTTACGTGACATGGATGGCCGCGACCTAGAACACACATGGAATATCTCCAATCTCAAAAGGTGCTATCTTTGAAAGCTACGGCTTCCGCATGGGTGCTTCGCTATATGTGGCTTTAATGAAGAACCATGTGGCTTATCTGTTTTTCTTCTTATGTTTTGTTTAGGTTCCTTTTTTGTTTTTTAGGACTTATCATTCTTGTTCAAAAAAAAATGTAAACGTTCTAATAAAATGCCGTGGTGCCTAGCTAGCTCCACGGCTTGTTTCGTGCAAATCATTTTTTAGATTTTTATCAGTCATATGAATTTTAGTTGTTATTATAATATGTCATGTTTCATCCGTATGCGTTCATTCAAATTACTGTACATGTACTATACGCCTCCAGGCGGGGTAAGAGGATTAAGTAAACCTACTAATTCAACTTGCCGCGTAAGAGGGATGCAACCCCAGCCGCACGGATCATGTATCCTTACTAGACACCTTACTCACAAGACGTTGTGGTAAGTTTCGTATGCCGTACTCACATAGTGCTCCGCATAGTAAAGACGCACGTCGCATGTCTAGTAAATTATAGGCTTGTAGGTATTTTCCTTTTTTGTGTAAGACGTGACATGTCATGCGGTATTGGCATACAATGTTCAAACAAAATGAAAATACACAAGTTTCAAAAATAAATAACAAAATAGCCGTGGTCATCACGGACTTCCATATAAAAGGCAGTCATTTCACATATGTCTTAGCCGTGTACATACACGGACGAATAAAATTACAAATGTTTACAACTGATAAATCACAAGGGGGTAGGAATTCCCCTATGTCCTTCTTCCCTTCTTCAATTAGAGCACGGAGGACTTCCCCACGAGCATCCTTCCCATCCTGGGATTTGACCGCAATCGCATCCAATGCTTCTACAAGCAGTTTCTCACCTTTCATCGTTTTGGAGGCGGAATCATAAGTGGCCAAGGTCAAAGGGATGGGATCCGCAGTCAGCCGGGACATTATTGCCTCGTTTGGAGCGTCTCTAAGTGTCTCAAGCTCATCCAGGAGAGGGTGTTTGATTTCCGCCAAGGCATTCATAGACGCGGTCATATTATCCACGGTTGAGGGATTGTTGTAGGGATGCTGCATGATGTCTTCATTTTTGCCTATCAGTTCTGCAGCTTTGACCAAACCCTCATATCTACCACGGTCGATTCCATCGGATACGACCCCGGTGAATGCCTGTAGTAGGTGTGGAGCTTCCAGGGCCCTGCTCACAGTAAGTCGCAGTCCTTGCCCGATTATCCATCTGCGTCCAGCTATAGCGGATAGTAGGGGAGGACATAGTCTCTCAGTACAACTTATGGCCATCTTGCTCAGCTTCTCATCCGCTGAGGCAGCCTGCTCTTCCAGATTGGTCCGCGCTTGCGTCAACTCATCCTTGAGCGCATCACGCTCTTGGGCGATGTTGAAGGATTGTACGGTCACGGCCTTGGTAGCAGCTTCGGCCACAAAAACCTGCATATAGAACTTTGAGTTATTACAAGGGTATATACTTTTTTGGGTCGAATAAATACTCAAGGTTTAAGTATATGTACAAACGTTTCGAAAGTGTACCTTCTCATTTGACGCGGCTAAAAGGGCTTCGATCTCGGAAATACGCTTTTCTCGGGTGTCGGCGTGATGAGCTTGCTCTTTTACCGTAGTCTCGGCTGTTACCAGCGCTGCCTGCAAGGACGTGATGGTCTTCTCGTTCTTCACGACCATCGCCTCACGACGGGCTATCTTCTTATCTGCCCGATTCACATTTGTGAGGGCCTTGATCAAGAGGCGTCTCAAAGCGGCTCCCACCGTCACTTGGTGTGCGGACGACACGTCAAATTGCTCGAGAAGGGATTCATGATCCAACTCGTCTAAATCTTGCGCAAGGACTGGCGGGGTGATGTGCTCAATGAATTCTGAGCACTCAGATTCCGCTTCCAACCTTGTCAGGCTTGAAAGGTTCCATGCTAGGCGCAAACTTTCTTCTGGCCCTTCGGGGTGCGGTTCCTTGGCGTGTGTCGCAGCAGGGGATGGGGGTCTGTTAGTTGGTGCGGGGGATGGATTCCTCTCCACTTCTTCCTTCTGTTCTACGGCCGACGGATTAGCCCTGTTATTGACATGGCAAAATTAGTCTAAGCATTATGTATTTCACGAAGTATAGTGGCACGACCAAATATTTGAAGGATACTTACGTGGTATCAATGGCAGGGTCTGGGCCGGGAGGAGGTACTGCGCTCACAGGCGTAACTCGCAAGGCGGGCTCTCCCATGTACGGGGTGGAGCCGGCCTGAGCGGCCGCAGTACCACTCCCCTCTTGGTACTGCGGATGATCCTTCCTCAGTTTCTTTGGGGGAGCATTCGCGGCCCCGGCCTCATCCCCTATTTTCTTTGCCACCCTCCTGGTGGTCTTTCTCTTCCTAGATGTGAGCGGGGCGGACCCGGATGCTTGAGTGGTGTCTTCGTTGGGGTCATTTTCCTCTTCCTGGTTGGTCGCGCCCCCCTCCAACAATAGTTCTCCACCATCTTCATTATGGAAGTCCAATGGGGACTTCTCAATGATGGGCTCCCCTTCATCGGATCTGGGCTCGGACATCTCCTCAAGCGGCATGGTGCGGTCAGCGGTCGCTTCTAGCAGGGGAGCTCATTCTCCTTCAGAGGCCGGAACCCTTCGGCCACCTTCATTGGGTCTCCCTGGCGGAATAGTCCGTGTAGGTTCATTTCTGTGGACATTTACAAGTATATGGGTTAGTAAAGTTCTACAAGTATGCATGACAATTCAAATCTACAAAGTATAAATAGACCTACCCTCTCCCTGTTCCGTCAGGAAGCACGGGTATAAGTCATCCCTCCCAAAATAGCGGCGGCTTATCCCTACTAAGCACAGAAAGTGTTCCGACAACCCTCTATGGAATTCTGTGCGGTGGGTATCTAGTGTTTTTAAGTCCTTGCTGCTATAGTCTTTGGCTTTGGGCGGATAGTCTTTGGGTGCTTTGGTTTTGAGTACGAAAGGAGTAGGGAACACCTTCTCATCTACAAAGAAGTAATGGTCGTACCAGTTCTTAAGGGAGTCTAGAGGCTTCCTATACGTCATAGGGGCATTCCCGGGTCGTTTCTTAAACGACAGCCACCCATTCACTAGCTGAGGGAAGTAAAAGGCCCTAAAAAGGTTCACGGTTGGGGTTACTCCGCAGGTATGGCATGTAATTTTAAACTGGTTGATTTTACACGCCCCTATGCAGTGAAGCCGGGTTATGTGGAAGTCATAATACAATAGTAGGTCTACCAAGAATTTGGACAGGGGGATACGGTAGTTGGCCGAGTCAAACAGGCGCGTGTAAACGCCTATTTTCCCCGCCGGTGCATCCGTAATCGCCTCACCTTCACCTGGATAGGTGGGGTGTACGCTTTCGGGAATATAATACTTCGACAGAAAGTCGATGTATTTTTCCGCCGACATCACGTTAAGGACATCCGTGATAAGTGGGTTGTCCTTTACCATGTTTTATAAAAAGGTTTTAAAGGGCGTGATGATCTAACCTGTGGCGGAGGAAATCCGTGGAAAAGAAGGCAAAGTTTTGGAGGTAGAAGCTTGAGAATAACAATGGCGGAAGAAGGGGTGAGTTGTGTGTGTAGCAAACACACATACCAACTCTTATATAGGGTTGCCTCGGTTTCCGAGGTAACGTGGATGTTCGACACGTGTAGGCCACCACGCCTATCCAACGGATAGGATTTCTGACACTTCTGCAAAATCAGAGGGGGGCCCATGGGTCACTTCTTGGCAGTTTTACGTGGCTCAATGGTGGGCATTAATGGTGCACTTTTGCAGGCGTGCGACTGGAAAGTTGACTACCATTAATGTTTTTATTCTTGTGTCGGGATATGCGGCGCTTACATAAGACCGCATTTAATGCTACATTTAATTTGTCTCGGCCGTTACGTGCGGCTGAGGTGCTATTCAAAAAATATTCCTAAGGCGGGCCGCCACTTGCGGCCAAAACAAAATTTTCAATATTTCTCATTCCCTAGGTCTTTCTTGGTATGTCCGGAGAGCACCTTGATAGTCTAGAGGTTACGCCTACGGCTGTAACAACTAGACTGGGGGGACATGATGACGTATAGTCCCCAGCCGGGTCAGGAACCCGGCCCACGGGTACTACCCGTATCCGGCCCATCACAGATGGGTGGGAATAATGTCATTTAAGCTTATGGGCTTGGATGAACAGTAACCGCACACACGTGTGCGACCCACGGCCCGGCATGACCGGTGCAGGGTTAGACAGAATCATATTCTATCTCTGATTGTGATTTACTCCAAAGAAGGAGATATTCACTCACCATAATTAGAAGATAACAATCAATCTAATTCTGGTGTTTATCTCTTCCTTGGGGCCGAAGCATCAGTGACAGCCCATTAGGGTTTCACTGCCTATAAAAGTAACTCCCAAGGGTTCCACAAAGGTATTACGTTCTATACTCTTAACTCACATAAAACCCTAAACCGATTACTTACTCTCGCGCCGAAGTCTAATCGTGGGAAACACTCCCACGGTAAGCCTGACGTGTATTGTTTAGTGTGCAGGATCCCAACCAAACAGTTCACTTGGTGCAGGAGCCGGAGCCCAGCCAACCCGAATTAAGCCTAATTCGGGTCTAGCAAGGATCACCCAACTTTTGCATCAACAGTCTTTTAGTGAAAATCTTCTTGGCTTATTGAGTGTGCTTTTTCAAAATTTCTTTTCATAGATCTCTTAGTCATCTCAAAAGAAGGTTGTGTGTTTAAGAAGAGCTTATGGCATTGGCTAATTGCTTAATGGGCTTATTGGCCCAATAAGAATGAGCTATTGACTATTTAAGCTGTGATAAGCTCAAAATCAGCTTTTGGGCCTTCAGACTTTTGTGTTTAGAATTGAATTTTGAGTCAGATAGGGCTTTTCAGGTAATTTGGGCCTAGTTTGACGTTTTGGGCCCAAAAGCCCATTAAGGTTCACTGTTTTTGGTTTTAGCCCATTTGGGGGCCCATTAGGGGTACTTTGGTAATTTCACTTTCATTTTCTGATTACTTAGGTTAAAATAAACTAGTTTGCAAGTTTTTAGAATTTTTTATAATTTTTGGATTTCTAATATTATTTTAATATTATTTTATTATTAAATTTCAAATTTCACATTTTTGCACTTTTTATATTTTTCTTAGGTTTAATACCTTAAAATAGCATTTTTGCAACTCTTAGATTAATTTTATCATCATTAGATTAATTTTTATAATTATTTTAAATTTAAATAGTTTTTAAATCATTTTAATAAGTTTTAATTAGTTTAAAAATTTATAAAAATAGTTTTTAATCTTTTTAGGTCATTTTAAAGGTTTACCAAGTGAAAAATCTTTATTTGGGCTTTTTGATAATTAATTTTATTTTTAGGGCTCTAATTAGAATTTAAAAATTAATATTTAATTAATTAGAAGGTTTGAAAAAGTTTTGATCATTTGTAAACTCTTAGTTTATTTAATTTGATTTTTGGTAATTTTTTGGGAATTTTTAGAATTAATTTTTATTTTAGCTCTTTTTACGGTTTTACGTTTAGGCGTCGTAGTAGTTAATTTCACGTCTTCGTCATTCTATTTTCTCATCCCCTTCTCTCAAATATTAATCTCAAATCTTGTCACATTTTAGTCACACACATATACCTCCTTGGGAAACGAACTTAATTGGGTCATTAACACTTGATTTTCCTAAATCATTTGTTTAATACTTACCGCTTATACGTCTTTTTCTTAAAAGGTGTATTTTTACCACAATCAGCGACATATGAATTGCCTTCATAGACTTCCTGACAACGACATCGATAGCCAAGATATTCGCATTCATCGCTGACCTGTTAATTAAATCATTGAATTTTCAACCTTCATCAAATCCTTCCGCCTATTCGATTAACAAATCCATTCGAATAATTACTTCTTGATTCGAATTATCGAATATTTGGGGTTTAGATGATGATGATGAAAATGAGCATACCGGATTGAATCTTCGATTTACAAAGCGAGTTTTTTTTGTTATGAATTTGATTTCGGAAATTTTGCTAGGGTTTTTGATACGGGATTGAATCTTCGATTAACAAAGCGAGTTTTTTTTGTTATGAATTTGATTTTGGAAATTTTGCTAGGGTATTTGATACCGGATTGAATCTTCGATTTACAAAGCGAGTTTTTTTTGTTATGAATTTGATTTCGAAAATTTTGCTAGGGTTTTTGTTCGTATGTTTTCAAGCCGAATATTTTTGTTGGGTTTTGTTAGGTTTCTTTGGGACTGGGCTTTGATCCATTCGGGTCCAACATATATAACCCGGGAGAGGTGCTGACGTGGATTAAAATAAAGATGATGTGGCATATCCCTCCTCTTATATATAATGTAAAGATATATATATATATATATATATATATATATATATATATATATATATATATATATATATATATATATATATATATATATATATATATATATATATATATATATATATATATATATATATATATATATATAAAATGCAAAAATACTTGTGTTCTTTGCAGGGCCTATTATTACATGTAGCGTCACATGACCACCAATAAATAGGGCCACCAAATTTAATATCTTCGATACATATATGTGTATTTTTTTACCATTATACTACATTAAATCGAGTATAATATGTGAATATGTATCCGAACTTGGCTTAGGATCCACTAAAAAAATAACACCCAACTCCATATTATGTATACACAGAAGATGTATTTCTTTAGTTTAGTGATTAGATGAATAACAAATACATATAAAACCTCTCAAGCAGTTTGAAGAGAAAGGGTAACATTTAAAACTTCTTAATTGACACATTATTAAGATTTTTGTTTATAGAGTACAGCCTATTGATCTTTTATATCCTAACTTACTACATATAATTTTTAACTGTTTAGCTACTTATTTATTAGATTAACGGTTTTTTTCTTTTGGTACATGTAATATTAATGTTAGTAAGTTACTATCTTTTAATATTATGTACCTCCTAATATAAGGTAGCAACGTAAATTATTTATTTTTTTGTCATTGCTTGGATGTGTTTTAAAAATTATGATTTTTAGATTGAGAACACCTGCATCGATACATTCAAAGTGATTAAAAGGAAAAAGGGCATTTCGAATAATTTTGGCATAGACCAACCAGAACCTATGAAACGACCCTGATTCTTTGCTAACGTAGTTCTCAAATGAGGGATGTCCTCGTCTTTGTGCTTTTCTCAAGAATGCTTTTTGTTGTTTATTATAATACTATATTATTACTATTATTAGTATTATTTTTATTATAAATATTTGATATTTATTAGAAATCAGTGAGAAGTTGAGATGATATTTGAACCCCACACTTCTAGCAATAAAAAACTGATCTTATTGAAAATGTGAACATCAACACGTGTCTTAGTGTCTTGAGTCACGAAAAACTTTTGAATTCGCTTCGACAGACTCATAACACCCTTTTCAATTTTTCCAAAAGAAAAAAAAACGAGAAAAAAAGAAAATCATATTCAGTATCTGCTAAGAGCATCTACATTTTTTCATGACTTAATGCATTTAATTTATTTACTACATGATAATTAATTATTAAGAGCATCTCAATGGCTCAAATGCACAAAAATATTTTAGTATTTTGTAGAGTCTTTTGAGTGGTTTTGTAGTATTGCAATAATAGTTTTTTGAAATGAGACCTTGTAACACCCCACTTGGATAAGTAGACCGTTACGTGTATTTATGGCGTGTCATCAAAGCATAAGGTAAATGTCTTAAAACATTAACTGACCATAAAGGATATACCGAAATCAAACATCGGTAATCCAAACATAAGCTCAAAACATGAAAAGTAAATACTAAAGGAAAAGGACTAAACAATGTCCAACTAAGCAGAATAATGTAAGGAGTGCATAAAGTAAGAAGTCTGGATAGCTTCCATCCAATTCACATGCTCTCAGAGTCCTAGGAGCGTCCTGGTGTACCTGCCGTTAGAATATGAAAGGAACTACGGCTTAGCATAACGCTCAGTGAACGGATACAAAGCATGATAAGAAATACTGAAATAAAGCAAATGATAAAATATTGAAGCTGTAAGACTGACAAGTAAAGTTGCAGCGGAAACTTGTATAAAATCTGAAAAGTCTAATTCATAAATAATAAAGCTGACGGTTATCTATTAAATCTGAAAACATGCATTTACTATATTTTAATTGCCAAGAACTTATATAGGTCAAGTGCTGAAACAACTGTTGCATGAATAACTAGAGGGGTGACCTCTTCATGCTGTAGAGGGGTGACCTCTAAATAATGTGTTGGGTGGAGGGATCAGCTCCAATGTGAAGGATGTAGAGCACACATCACATTCACCTGATAACTGTAAACTGATAAGCCTAGGATGCATCCATACGCCCCACTAATAATACTAGTAAAATGGCCAAGCTGAGCTGAATGGGAAGCTGTAGGATATCACTCTCCTACAGGTGATTCATGACACTGGTGCCTTAAGTGTCATGGTTACGGTACCTCTGTAACTAGTATAACTAACTGGTCATGCTTGTATATAAGGCTCAGGCAATATCTTTGTTATTAAAATAATTTCTGATAATTTATAACATATACTGGAGAAAACATTTGGCTACAGACGGGGAATCCTAATCATGCATAGAAAGGAAGTCCTTACTGAAAGGACGGAAATCCGTACCTCGTGTCCAGTAATGAAATAAGAACGAAAGTTGAAAGATCTACTCCGATTTCACTAATACTACATAAATAAAGGACGTTGAGATGAGTTGTCTGATTAGTGTTTACCCTTACTGATTTTTATCTGTTCTTAATTTAATTGATTTTATTTTTGTGATACAGTTTGGGTATAATCTGATAATATCTGTCAGTTCTGTAATATTACTGGTTACGGTATTCCTGTATTGCTGATTACGATATAACGTGTATTCTGATATTATAACATTGCTAAAATTAGTAACCTGCTATAATTAGTAAGTTTCCTGAATTAGATAGTTTCCTAAAAGGTTTCCAAATTTAATTTCCTTGAAAGTAAACTACTTAAATAATTCACACGTTTTAAAGTAATTTAAAAGAATCAATATTAATATTACTAATTAATCTAATAATACAAGACAATATAAATTAACTTTATTTCTTTTAAACGTGTTTATAAACGATTTAATAAATCTTAACATAATTTCTTGTACATATATTACCCGTGATCCCGAAACACCCGAGTCGAAACTCTCCCCGATACACACATGTCTCGGGTTAAATCGAACCGAGCCCAACAGCAGTTCTCAATGCTTGTTCCCAAGTTCCCACTGATTTTTGGTGTTACGGTTCCCATTGCTTTGTTATATATTCCCATTGTTAGTTCTCACGTTCCCACCGTTTGTTATATGTTCTCACTGCTAGTGCAGTGGTTACCACTGCTAATGCAGTGGTTCCCACTGCTCGCAGTCCCAAACACCCCCTTGGTCGATGACACAGACCCAAACACCCCTGATGCGTTTGAAACCAAACACCCCTGCTGCGTTTGTGGTTCGAGGCTGGGCAACAAAAAGGACCACCGAGACATTGAAGTCTCGTCTGTACACCAACAAAACACCACTGCCGCCCCTGCTTGGGTCGTGGTTGGCCACATCAACACCACCACAGCTACAACCGCACCCCATTTGGGTCGCGGCTGGCTAAATCAGAAGGCACCGAGACCCCTGTTGGTCTCGGTTTGCGTGGAATCAACACAACCCGACTCTCTTTCTTGTTTATTAATTTAATGATTATAACATATACTCGTTTGTCTAGATTCTGAAATGCTAACCCGTGATTTAAAGAAGTGTTAAGGTGGAGGGTGATTACCGTTTATTCATGTTTGAAAATTAATCACAATGAATCCCGAATCCAAGATCATAACCAAGTCGATCTCCCTTTCTCTTTCTCTTGTTTCCCGACGGCACAACCCACACAACAACCCTACATTTCTTTTTTTGTAAAATAAATACTTGAATCTATTCCCTGTTAATTATTTGTCTCAAATGGGGTTAGGCCTTAAGCCCGTTTGTTCTTTCTTGCTTCTATTTAAAACCGCCAGCCCACATTATAGTGCGGTTTCCTTTGTTTTTCGACGACTTACAATTTATCACGTATACTCGTATTATTTCCCGTGTCTTAAATCCTGAACGTATTATTTATTTTCTGAAAATAAATACACACTTCTCGTGGATTATTTAAAACCTGAATAAATAATATTCGCGTGATATCTGAATTTATATTGTTATTTATTATTTGAAAAAGATTACGCAACGCTTAAATTAAAGCTTTGATTGTTCGTAATAAATGTTCATGGACTTTTAAAGCGGGTTTTACAACTCTTCCCCTCTAAAAAAATAATTTGTCCTCGAATTAGAGACACGATAATGTTGTGGTTTTACAATTCTTCCCCTCTAAAAAGAAGAAATTCGTCCTCGAATTAAAGGTAATAAGCTGATGAAACTATAAGAACTGAAAGAACACGTAAACTGAAAAGACAAATAAGCTGAAGAATAATTTGTCTTCTAATTAAGACATAATACTGCTGATAGGTATAAACATGATATGGCTGAAGTGATCATGTAACGTGACATGGCTGAAGAGAACATGGAATGTGACATGACTGAAAGGACTTAACTGGACTTATTAAAGGTGAAGGAATGAAAGGTCCGGATGGACTCCTCCGTTTCGAGTGGCCTCCCGCTCGAAACAATTCCTTCAAAGGTCTAAACATATTAAAAATCTTGGTCCTGATAACCCTATCTTGATGATGCTGAATAGTTTCTGGTTCCATACTTAAGGTGGATTTTCTAAATCTGATAGAATGAATAAGCTATAGTATGTAGTATACATGAAACGGTACGTACGAATATGCTGAAATAACATTTATATCTCTGAGCAAGCTGTAGAAACGTATAGGGACGAACTACGTGAATAATTAAGAACGTGCTACGTGAGCAATTGTGAACGTGGTTCATGATCATCTGATGAACGCTGGGCATGGAATATGTCGTGAACATGATCTGTGGAACATACTCTCAACATGGTACAAGACATATCATGAACGTATGCCGACTGAGGAAGGAATGCCAAACGATACGGTCTAAGGTGTGAAACGTCTGCCTGGTTATGGAAAGCTGTGCTAAACTTGAGTCTGGTTTCTTAAGTTTTCTATGACCATACTCATTAACAAGTTGGGAAACGTGTATCATGAGATGGAACATGAATCTGAACATGAACAATGTCATGAATACGGACGTGAACTTAAATCATGATATAGTACAAAATATGGACTGAAACAACATCATAATGTGAACGTAAGATGTAAACGTGAAGGTGAACGTAAACGCGATCGTGAACATGAACGTGAGTGAAATTCGCGAACGTGAATTTTCTATCTGATATGATGGTTTATGGAATACCTTGAAGTTGTACGATCTATTGTTGAATTTCCTGTAGATTTGCTACTGCGTAATCCTTTGGATGAAAGAAAACGTGTGGATTGGTTAAATGGTTGATAGTGACTTAGATAGTATCATACTTTTCTGAGTTCTGTGGTAAACTGATAACAATCCTCATGGGATCTTGTCCCATTTCTGTTCCAAATTATAATGGTTGTAATAAACCGCTAACATGACGGCGTTCTATTTTAAACCTGCTAGAATGGCAGGCATCTAGGTATGAACATAGCTGCATCAATGTGTGATACTGCTTCTATCAAAATTCTGCCTGATTATAGGACATTTTGGTGGGAATCTGGTCGACTAGTCATGGGAAAATTTTAGGGAGAATTGTCAGCAATTTCTGTGGTAGCAGTCAATCAAGTTCTATAAAATTTGGTACTTCGTTTACAAGCGTCGGTCGGAACTATCAGGCGATGGCCTTCACCTTCGCAGGATTGTCTGAAATTGCTTTATGCTGAAATAGGGTGGCTGAGAAACGCCACCTTGTTCAACTGGGATTTACATCTGGGAAGTTGCGTATATAATTTTATCATATTGGAGAATATGTACCACTGTGAGAAGATGAGTCTCGTTTTCTTCTCTAGATTTTAGTAGATCAGAATGTTATCAACGATTATACTGACGGTTTTGTCTGAAAATTCGTGGAAAAATTTATTCATAAATTTCATAATATAGCTGGAGTATTTGGGAGCTCAGATTTAAAAAAAATCAGAATTTTAAGTGATCACAGCGTGTGCAAAAGCAGTCTTGCAAACATCATGTTCTTACTCTCACCACTGATGATTGCCTGATTGTGAATTGTTCTGAAAAATGTTTAAGACATCGTAGCAGATCAAATGAAATTTCTATACGTGGAATGAATATCGACAAAATAGTGATGCGGTAGGTTTTCCGGTGGTCGATATATGATCTCATGTTACCAGCCTTCTGTCTGATAGATAGGAACGGTACACCTTCTGATGTGCGCTAGGGCGAATAAAGCCTTGTTCCGATAACTCTTGTAGCAACTGCTGCCGCTCTTTTAACTCGGCTGAAACCCTACAATAAAGAGTTTTGAAAATAGGTTCTGTTCTTGAGACAAGCTCGATGTTAAATTATGTCTCGTGGTTAGGAAGGAATTTCTAGAAATCTTCTAGAATGACATCTGAAAACTTTAGGATATTCTGGTGATCATGAATTTAAGGAACTTCAGAAGTAGCATCGTGAATAGTGATCAGAAGTCTTCGCAACTAAAATATAATAATTCACGTGCTTGTAAAGCTGAAACAATTTATACTGATTTTTTGGCCAAATATAATGACCAAATCAGGAGTTAGTAAGACGAATCTCGTCTTCAACTAGAAGAAAAAGCCTTTATAAATATGGTGATACTGTGGAGTCTTTTCTGGATGGGAGGTAGGTAATACATGATTTAAGATAAAGCTCACATAGTGAAGTAAACGTGGCAACTTTCACTGATTGTGTTCATCTGTAACCTCACGGAATGAACACTGCGTGTCTGTGACAACCTGACATTTTCAGGTAGTAAATTTATTCTCGTATATTATTTCTATATTTTATTTTAATGTTGGTTCATGAACTCACATATTTACGGGATGAAATTAGGGCTTACGTGCATAATTTAACGTCTTTTATGATTAAACCAGGAACCCTAGGTTTACGTATTTACGCTTTTGTGCTCTGTTTTTTATGAGACAATTTTTATTAAGATCGTTTTGTGCCATAGATTCATAATTTATAAAAACGTTTTTCGTTAATCGACCTGAGGGCACGTAAATCGAGGAAACTAGAATCAAGGAGTACCCGTAAAATAATAGGGGATGAAACAAGTTTCCACTTGTCCCACCCCCCCATAGTGGGCGGACACAACAAGGGTTAACACCCCTTGTTGTCAAAATTTTAAGTGTCCATGAGACACTTGTCTCATACACTTGACCAAACCACTTAAACCTCAAAACCATCAACTCTCACACACACAACACACTCACTCATACACTTAACCAAAAAGTTTCTCCCACTCTCCCTTCTCTCCCTCTCTTGCCGTCCAACACAACCACCAAATCACCATCACCATCAATTTTTAACCATAAACTTCATCTATAATTCACATATGTTGATCACTACTTAAAAAGAGGCTATTTGGAGGTGATTATAACTTACAAAAAGGAGTTTTCATGAGGTTCAAGGGCTGATTTCAAGAAGTAGTTTAGTTACTTGGAGATTTCTAAAAGTGGTCTTGCTAAGTTCATAAGATTTGGTGACAAGATCAAGTATTGTTCATCATAAATTTCATCTTTTTCATCACAATTGGTTGGTATAGAGATTGTTCTTTCTATCATCCTATTAGTTTTGTAAATGTATTCATCTATTTTTTTCAAAAATGTATATGTATTATAATGATAAATGATGATCAATATATTGCATGGGGATTTTGTGTCACTAGATTAGGTTAAAAAGATTAAAACTACAAGTAAAAGTTGATAAAATCATATCTAGTTATGTAGGCTGTAATAAACAGAAACTTTCAATATTTTTACTTGGTTAAATGGATTATATTATTTGATATAATGATAGATAAATGATTTTTACATAAGTGGTGAATTTACCACACAATGCAATGTTAAAAGTGAGCAAGATATGGCCAAAATACTTTTGTGGTACTAATCTGTCTGGTATGTTTTGGACGAATTATTATAAATACTTAGAGGTTGTTTGAGAAGGAGCTATAGAAGTGTTATTTGTAGAACATATCATGTAGTTTATACAGTAAATATTTGGGGTTTCAACTCATTCTAGAACTCCAGATATGATCTAAATGGTGGACTTGAAATTTAACATCAGATTTGACTTTAAAGTATATAGTATTAAAATGCCACTTGAAGTAAATAAATATATAAAACAAGTATGTATAATTAATTAATTGATATAACTAATATAAAATATGTTTATACACTATAATAAGTAAATATTACCTTTTATAAAAATAAAACTCAAATGGTTTTCTAAACTACAAACTATATATATAAATTTTACGTCTTTTCGGCTAAAACCGAAAGGATGGCGTTTTCGCCAAATAAAACTTAGATGGTCGGACCCGTCTAATGTAACATTTTTATAAATCATATAATGATATGTAAACACATTTGAAAAGTAAAAATCGACAAAAACGAGCTTTGTAACATATGGACCATAATGGGCCAAATTAACCTTGTTGGACCATTAGGCCCAACTAGTTATGCTTAACACTATTGGACTTACTCATGGGCTTAACCCACTTGGGCCCAACATATGAGTATAGTCCTGGTCTTAAATAGATAAATGGACTAATATAATGTATTGGACTCTTAATAGGCTTATTGGGCCTTGACATATACATGGGCTAAAACTAGTATAACTAGACTAAGTTAACTAATACTTAACAACTAATAATATTGTATAAGGAAATAAAACCCCACTTGATCATCATGTTATGACATACTACATATACATAACAATTTTTATAAATATTATTCGACATATTCTGATATCGAGTATTATTTGTTTAGGTTTCCGTGATCGAGGCACGTATCGTACATCCTAATTGCCGATAACCCGCCTTTCCCAACCAACGTGAGTTCATAGCCTCACACTCTTTAAATGTTTTATGATATGTTTTGTAAACCCACGAGGGAGATAACATGCGAGTTTTGATAAAAATAGAACACAAGTAGTCTCGATTGTATGCTTATTGATTTGGACCCGATTGATTATATGACCCAATGAATGAATTGAAATGGATTATTATTAGTTAGGTTATGTCACTGTAAGTCCCATTAGCATGAATTGTGAACTACCGGGAGTTGGTAGACGCTTATGCATATAATAGTACTATTTGGGAAAGATCACCCCAGTTCGCGCCTTGACGGTTGATCCCCGTCGTGCCACATTGATTGGTAAGCGAATTTATGTATGAGAGGATATATATAGCGTGATATTAGTGACGACACGCTGATTTTGATGGGCACATATTTGTCGGGCTCGCGACCCGTTGTATATTATAGAAAGGCAACAATGTCATGCGGCTTATAATAATCCGATAATAAATACCGATAATGGAAAATACTAAGGCTGCGGTCTCATAAATAATGTATGCTATATGAATGGAATCATAATATATTGCCTGACTAGCAATATGGGGTCTCATTACTGATATTATGCTTGTGTTTCTGATTTATATAACTGTTTTATATAACGGTTTTTACTAAACTCTATGAATTCACTCGACATTTGGTGATATATTTTTCGCATGTTTTATTTCAGGTGCTTGAAGGTAACTTGGATGGAGATCGACTCTGATGGCCCACATAATAATAATATTCATTCGAACTATGTTTTGTGAACTTTATGACTGTAAAACTGGGGGACCTGGTGTAAACTTTAAACTTGTACTCGAATGAATGTATGTTAAACTATGTACAATCCTTTTTATGCGTTGTCTATGATTTGAGTTATTGTGCTATCCCGTAACACTCTATTGACCCTTCCGCTGTACCTATACGAAATTTGAGAGTGTTACAATTTGGTACCAGAGCTCTCGTTATAGAGAACGAAAGATTTTTAAAACCAAGGTTTTGAATAAAACATTTCAAAAATATTTTAACCATAAATATTTTTAAATAAATATTTTGAGTAAAATGTTTAAAAATCTTTCGACTATAATGGTGCCGAAGATCTCCGATGTTAAGCCTTATTGAGAAGATATATATTTTGATATATAATCTAATTTATATATGTATATATCGTGGTTTCAGTATGTAACTGCTTAATAATTATTTTATGCTAATACGAGATATATTATATAATGCAGATTTGTCATGGCAGACCGTAACATTTCCTTAGAGAACCCTGTTATTCCTGAACCTAACATAGATGATAACCCTTACTTAGACTTAGTGGATTATAATGTAGAAGATGATATGGATGATGAAGAGGAGGAACCATTTGAGGATCCTGAGCCCGAAATAGGACTAGGAGATCAGATTTCCCCTCAGGTTGATATAGTAGAGAATGATAATGTTGGTGTTGAGGAAGATGATGAGCTTGATATAGATGATGTAGGTAATGAGGATGACGATGAGGATGTCGAGGAGGAGGTAGATATTGGTGATGAGATTGATGATGATGAGGCGGAGCTTATTTTTCCTTATGATGTAGAGGATGGTGAGCTTTTAACCCCTCCAGTTGAGTGGTCTGATTCTGATTTTGAGTTACCTAGTGATGAATCGTCCGAGTCTTAGTCAGATTCATAGGATGATGTTGTTATCCTTAAAATGTGTGCGACTAACGGAATTACATTACTTTCATAGCCGGGACTTGCAGGGACTAATATTGTCATATGTAATAGTCCAAGTCCCGTGCTATATATACCCCTCCATACTTCCATGGAGGGGTGAGGATAATCATTTTACTTGTTTTCCTTTCTCTCACTAGAAATAAACTCTTTGTTTCTAGTATCTCTTGTTTCTCTCTCTACCATGGCTAAACAACACTTATATCCTCCCCGACCTCCGATCCAAAACCCGTGTTCTTAGTGAATCCAACTTAACAATTGGTATCAGAGCTAACCAGGGGTGTTTCGTGTTTTTGATGCGTTGTTATGTTCGTGTTTGTGCTTGATTCGTTCACGGTTTGAATTTCTTTATCATTCTATAAATCTGTCAAATATTTTGTGTCTTTTGTCCTATTTGATCATTCATATATCTGATATCCTTTGAATCTGTTAAAGTCACGATAATTGTTGTCTTATCTATTTTGGGTTTATTATTCAGTGTCCACTATCTTTGTATACCAATGTATTGTTTTTGTCCCTGTTTACATTGATATGATCTAATTCTTTATTGGTAAAAGGACAGAAAAAAACCAAAAAATGGCAAGATCCATTTTTTTCGGTATCTACAAAAACATGTGGTCAATACCTTATTCAGATGGTGTATTCCAATGGGGTGACACAGATATATTCTGATGGGTCTCATTCCGATCGTGTATTGAAAGTGGGTTTTTGCTAGGTTAAAAATTCGTTGTTCTCTGTGTCTAATCGAATTGATCTCCGGTTAAATGTGTGACTCAGTCGTCTTTGGTGGATAAAAGAAAAAGGTGTCGTTGTCTAAAACTAATAAAAGATAAAAATAAAGCTTTAAAAAGAAATGAAAAAATATAAAAGAAATGAACTAAAAATTAAAACGATTGACAAATAATAAAGAAACCATATTAAAAACAAATATGAAAATGAAACAATTAATAAAAATAAAACTAAGAGAAGAAATTAACATTCAACTTAAAAATAAAATTTACTCAATAAAAAGGAAGAAAATAAAACTATGAGGGTACTTTAAAACTAAACGAGACAAAAGCTAAAGCGGGCGCTAAATAAAAGATAAAACTTAAACTTTACGAAAAATTAATAATACTAAAATTTGACGAAAAATATAACTAGATATACGTGACTTTCAGAATAAAAATCGGAACAACTTTCAGATTAAACTAAACGATAACGGAACAAATACTAACTAATAAGCAAGCTACCAAGCAAGTAGCTCAAGCACCCAGGCACACACCTCAAAATTGGCGGGAAAAGATGAAAGCAGGCAAGCATGTAGGTGACTTTTCATATATAGTTCGGAATCCATGATGTATATGTAGTTCGGAATACATGTTTTTCTTTTGGCGGGAAATATAAAGCAACCAGGCAAGCATGTAGGTCAAATCATATAAATTGTTCGGAATACTGTTGTGCATGCAGTTCGGAATCCTAGTTTTCATGTAGTTCGGGAAATGAGTATTTTGGACCTAATTCGGATTATAAGTTCAGGACTCTATTCGTGATATGAAGATTCCACTCCTAATTCGGGATAAAGAGCATTTGCACTTAATTCGGGAAAGGCAATTTGCATATAATTCAGGAAAAACTAAAACCGTACCTAAGTCGGGAAGCTAGGGTTTTAAAACATTCCGGATTAAAATAAAAATAAGCAAAGACTAAAAATAAGCTATAAATCCAATAAGCACTTATCTAAAAACTTAACCAAAATAATTTTAAGAAAAAACAAATAAGCCAAAATTTAAAAACTTGTAAAAACATAAATTAATTAAAATATTTAAAATCAACTTTTTAAAAAATAACTTTTTAAAAACACTTAATTAAAATTAAGAAAAGCACACAATAAGTTATAAGAACAATAAGCTACACAACCAAACACATAAAAACATAAGAAACAATCAAATAAGCATGATAATAAGCAAATAAGCATAAAGATTAAGTAAAACAAGAAAGGTAGAATGAGAGATTAATTAGAAATAAAGATTCAACAACACAAAATTAAGACTTACTAGAAATTAAAGACAAGAATTTTAAATGAAAATATGAAAGTGCATGAAAATAAATTAGAAAGACTAATGATTCAAATTAGCTAACACCTCTTAATGACACATTAGGAGGGTATTTATAGGAGGATTAACATGTGTTGATCTTTTCTTCTTTCTTCTCGTCTTTTCGTCTTTTAAATTCTTCGACTTTCTCGACGTTGTCTTGGGATTTGTCGATATAAATTGAACTCGTCTTATAATTTTCTTCTTTTATTAGACTTGGTTCTTCGACTTCAATAAACTTCCGTCTTTAGACTTTTTCTTCGATAAATCTTCAGAATAGGCCTTGGACTTCCGTTCTTTTTGCACTCTTGATCTTTCGACTTCGTCTTTTGTCTTTTTCTTCGATAAAAGCCCGTGAAAGCCCATGTTTTCTTCCCTTTTCACATTTTGGTCCTAAATCACAACAAAAACACAAACCACGCATAATTCCGACATTTACGACATAAAATACACGTTTTGGCTTGGTTATTATTATAATTAAGTGGTAAAAGGATAAGTGTTTTCACACTTATTAAATCCCCTACACTTGACCATTGCAATGCCTCCATGTAATGCATTAGTTACAAAGCAAGATTTACATTTTCCCTCATAATTAACCTACCTTGTACTTTATTCAACATAAGACATTAGGGAGATAGAAAATTATAACATATTCAAAGGAAGAAAACAAGTAAAGAGATAAAAGACTTACATTAGGGTTTTGGATAGTCATGAATGTTTATCACCCTCAAGTTTCACGTTCCCCATACCAAGCTTAAAAACGAGATCATTGTTATTATAAGTCAGCAAACTAACACAAACTCATGTGGCCCAATTATTCACTTAGACTCCCTTATCCCTAGGTGTATCTCTTATATTTTATTGTTGTCTTGAATGATCGCGAGGATGCATTGTTGACTTATTTCGATAGTTATTAAGGCTGAAAATAAAGTAGGACGATTTAATCAATATTTAGCTAAAGGACAAAATCTTTTAAAACTGCTTATCGGGACCTCATAAAGTTCATATCTTGGCATAACTCGCTTCACGATTTGAGACATTTCTCGGACCGATATTTGGCAGCGACTTCATACTTCGAATCTTGAGAGACGTTCTTGAAATAATGGTCTTCTCTTCATAATAGGAATTTCTTCACTTGAAGTTTTTGAGAGATTCTTCATACTTGGACCACGACTTCTTCATATTTCTCCAATATTTATTTTGGATTTTGATATATAACGATCCGCCTCCTTTTAGGACTTTGATCTATTTATCCTCATACCTTGTTAGGGTCTTTTTGGATAGACTTCTCCATGATCTTTAGGGGAGTATTTTCTTTTCGTCGTGTGTCTCGATCCTTCATATTGATTTTTGATAAATGATTCTTCACATCACTTGGGATCTTTAGCAACAAAATGTAGCCCTCATGCCTTGTTAGGGCCTTTTCGGACTCGCCAATCTTCGCATCCCGCTTCAATAAGTTATGCCTTGGCTATGAACTCTAATTAATACCGAGCAACTTTTAAACGATCTTGGGCTAGAAGCTAAGTAACTTTTCAAATCGTACGACCTTATTTATTGCAATTAAATTTATTAACAAGCGATGGGAGAAAAAGCTTATAATCAACTCACATAAATTCATGAAAGAATACCAAACTTATAACTGACTCTATCATCTCTCGTTCTCCACAATTTAAAATCTCAAGGAATGAGACTCGTGAATGCTTAGCCAATTAAATCAAAGTTTTGGGTTTTCAAGTCGTCTATAGGATCTTGCAACTTCTTAGACTTTTTCAAGTTCAGAATTCGCATTTTAAAGTTCCCTTGATAAACGACTTTCTAGGATCAATTATAGGAACTTGCGAAAAGTTCTTGTTCTTAACCCGTGAGAGTTAAGACTTTCGTGTTTTAAAGTTCCCTATATAAAATCCTAGGCAAACTTGACTTAAACACGTTAAGGATACTAGCTAGAGTAAACTTAGATAAGTAACCTCAGGTTGAGTCAAAAGATTCATGACGGGCCTAATATATCAAAGACATCTAAACTTATTAAAACCATTTTATTGAAATTTATTCTAATGAAAGAAAATAACGATAACAAAGGAAAATACATATAGGCCAAAATAGATCAAAAAATTTTGAAAAATGTCAAAAAATCAATTTTCCGGTTAAAATGAGGACATATACAAGGAAAAGCCCACTTAACTTCGATAGAAGTCCCCCCTACACTTAATATAAACATTGTCCTCAATGTTTAAGCATGTGGGAGTAAAATCCCCTACACTTAGGACATTGTGCACTTTGTTTAAATCTTGCTAAGGAAGAGACGACTAAAGTGATTCCTATTATAATAATGAATAATATAAAATAGTGAATCAAAAGAGTTTAGGATGAAACCGGGAAGACGGGTACACGAAATCACGGGTCGTCAAACGTCATCAAGAATGGATCTTGGAAAGCTCGAATCCCAGCACATGATAAGAAAGAAAATAACAAACACATATTAGGGTCTCCCGCTACACTTATTATAAAAAGCGGATAAAAAGGATAGATACTTGGGTTGCCTCCCAAGAAGCGCTTGTTTTTGTTCACCGAGTCACGAGCCTGACTCGTCCCCGAATTAAATGGTCCATGGGGAAGCCTCAAATGTAATAACGGGATCAAAAACCTTGTCCTCGTTCCCGGAGGACAACAATGAAGGAGAGGTCGGAGGATACGTCTTGAACGGCATAAAAGTCCTCTCAACATACGAAAAGTATGTGAAATCATGATCCACGGGAGGTAGGATGGGTAAAGTAAGCAAATTGTCATCCCCCAAAGACAATTGATGCTTAGAAAGCGGCAAAGCCGTAAGGTCATCAAACATAAAATATTCAATGTCACCTCCCGGGTCAAAGCACTCATCCTCCGTAATGGTCTCTAAAGGAGTGGATGAAAGGTGCTCGGGAGGGGGACTTGGGACAATATCTTCATCCAGCAAAGTATCAAAAAGAATATCTCATTTCGTGTCATCATCATCAATACCTAGAGGTATTGAGAGAATGTCGATTTCTTCCATAAATGCGTCATTATTCTCAACGGGAGTAATAGACGGAGGTAAAGACTCGGAAATAGGAGCAGAATTCAACGCTTCGATTTTACCAATAAGAAGATGAACTTTCAGTAATTTGTCGCGAAGAATAACGTCTTCCACCTCATCTACAAGACCAAGTTCAGTGGTGAACTTCTCGTAAGTCGGAGAGAATAAATCAACATCGCCCTCATCGCCCGGAGGAGATTGAGAAATTTCAAAGGTGAAATTCTCATAGCATGGAGAAAATCATCATTAAGAGCGACCTCGTCCGTAAGCTCAGCAAAAGTGGGTACATCACAAACCTCCTCAAATAAGTTGTCGAGACCAAATTCACTAATCTCACTCGATGTATCACAATCCTTAGACGCATTTGGGAGATCGAGAGAAGGAATGACAATTGCACTAGGATGTTGAGCAACAAGATCATTCCAAGAAATAGTATTCTCATCGTCATCATCACCATAATAGTATGGATGCACAGGAGGAGGAGTATAAGCCTCGATATTTGATATTTGCTCCTGTCGGCTTGCCTTCTCCAAGATAGCTGGGAGGCAATTTAATTGTTCTGTAATTCCAGCCAAACGAGTGAGTAGTTGCTCATTCATTCCAAAAGAAGGTTGATGAACGACGGAGGATTGTGGGGGATCAAAATTTTGAAAACTGGAATTATAGCACGGATGTGGCTCATCATAAATCATCGGTTGAAAAGAATTAGAACATGGATTTGGCTCATAATAATTCATCGGCTGACAAGAAAAGGTATCGTGAGGTCCCCCACAATGATTGCAACACGGGTATTGAGAAAAACCCGGTACGTCTTGTGCGTAGCTATTACCATTGTCATAATTGTAACCCGGTTCTTTCCCGTCATGAGACGGGTATCGAATCGGACACGAAACATGCCAATGAGGATCGCTTCCACAATATATGCAAGAGGGGGAGTAAGTGCATGAGAAGCAAAGGATGAGCTAATCGAATTGCACGAGGGACAAAATCCAAATTGTGTATTGTCGATATCATGTCCGCATCGCTCACATATACACAATTGACATGTTTGAAAACCATACAATGGTCTCCCACACCCTACGCAATAAACAGACGAATCCATGTAGAATCAAAAATTAAAGGGGTCGGGAAAAAGAATTAAACAAAATAGAGGATGGAGAGGAATATTTTTGGTGCAAAACTCTTGGAAAAATAAATGCTTTTTATGATTTTTTAAATGTTTTTAGATTTTTGAGGTTTTTATTTTTTTATGGTTTTCCGAAAAATGTGCAAGAAAAATAACGTTCCCGAGGGAACGGATCCCAAAATCCAACACGTCTCTCACAAAAACCGTTAATCTTCACGAAATGAGCCGGCAGCGGCGCCATTTGAAAGTGGGTTTTTGCTAGGTTAAAATTTGTTGTTCTCGGTGTCTAATCGAATTGATCTCCGGTTAAATGTGTGACTCAGTCGTCTTTGGTGGATAAAAGAAAAAGGTGTCGTTGTCTAAAACTAATTAAAGATAAAAATAAAGCTTTAAAAAGAAATGACAAAATATAAAAGAAATGAACTAAAAATTAAAACGATTGACAAATAATAAAGAAACGATATTAAAAACAAATATGAAAACGAAACAATTAATAAAAATAAAACTAAGAGAAGAAATTAACTTTCGACTTGAAAATAAAATTTACTCAATGAAAAAGGAGAAAATAAAACTATGAGGGTACTTTAAAACTAAACGAAACAAAAGCTAAAGCGGGCGCTAAATAAAAGATAAAACTTAAACTTTACGAAAAATTAATAATACTAAAATTTGATGAAAAATATAACTAAAAATACATGACTTTCAGAATAAAAATCGGAACAACTTTCAGATTAAACTAAACGATAACGGAACAAATACTAACTAATAAGCAAGCTACCAAGCAAGTAGCTCAAGCACCCAGGCACACACCTCAAAATTGGCGGGAAAAGATGAAAGCAGGCAAGCATGTAGGTGACTTTTCATATATAGTTCGGAATCCATGATGTATATGTAGTTCGGAATACACGTTTTTCTTTTGGTGGGAAAAATAAAGCAACCATGCAAGCATGTAGGTCAAATCATATAAATTGTTCGGAATACATGTTGTGCATGCAGTTCGGAATCCTGGTTTTCATGTAGTTCGAGAAATGAGTATTTTGGACCTAATTCGGATTATAGGTTCAAGACTCAATTCGGGATACGAAGATTCCACTCCTAATTCGGGATAAAGAGCATTTGCACTTAATTCGGGAAAAGCAATTTGCATATAATTCGGGAAAAACTAAAACCGTACCTAAGTCGGGAAGCTAGGGTTTTAAAACATTCCGGATTAAAATAAAAATAAGCAAAGACTAAAAATAAGCTATAAATCAAATAAGCACTTACCTAAAAACTTAACAAAAATAATTTTAAGAAAAAGCAAATAAGCCAAAATTTAAAAACTTTTAAAAACACAAATTAATTAAAATATATAAAATCAACTTTTTATAAAATAACTTTTTAAAAACACTTAATTAAAATTAATAAAAGCATACAATAAGCTATAAGAACAATAAGCTACACAATCAAACACATAAAACATAAGAAACAATCAAATAAGCATGATAATAAGCAAATAAGCATAAAGATTAAGTAAAACAAGAAAGGTAGAATGAGAGATTAATTAAAAATAAAGATTCAACAACACAAAATTAAGACTTACTTGAAATTAAAGACAAGAATTTTAAATGACAATATGATAGTGCATGAAAATAAATTAAAAAGACTAATGATTCAAATTAGCTAACACCTCCTAATGACACATTACGAGGGTATTTATAGGAGGATTAACATGTGTTGATCTTTTCTTCTTTCTTCTCGTCTTTTCGTCTTTTAAATTCTTCGACTTTCTCGACGTTGTCTTGGAATTTGTCGATATAAATTGAACTCGTCTTATAATTTTCTTCTTTTATTAGACTTGGTTCTTCGACTTCATTAAACTTCCGTCTTTATACTTTTTCTTCGATAAATCTTCAGAATAGGCCTTGGACTTCCGTTCTTTTTGCACTCTTGATCTTTTGACTTTGTCTTTTGTCTTTTTCTTCGATAAAAGCCCGTGAAAGCCCATGTTTTCTTCCCTTTTCACATTTTGGTCCTAAATCACAACAAAAACACAAACCACGCATAATTCTGACATTTACGACATAAAATACACGTTTTGGCTTGGTTATTATTATAATTAAGTGGTAAAAGGATAAGTGTTTTCACACTTATTATGTATTGCAATCGCAAAAACCTTAGGGTTTCTACATTGCGATCGAATACTACGATGGTATTCTAATGGGTCTCATTACGATGGGTCTCATTCCGATGGGTCTCATTCCGATGGGCCTCATTCGGATGGGTTTCATTCCGATGGATACCATCATAACATTATGATGGGCGAGGTTCACTCATTGTGATGGGTGGTTTTTGATATATTGCGATGGGTTGTTTTATTATTTCGATGGAGTCTATTGTTGCGATGGAGATTGAAAATCATTGCGATGGAAACCTTCTAAATAGTGCGATGGAATCTGTTTTTTGAAAAAAAACAACATTGCCATGACTGTTATAAAAGAAAAGAATCGAGACCATGCAATTATTGAACAACATATCAGCCTTTTAACTCCAGTCAACACCAAATCTATATCCTATCCCATCATCACCTAAACCCAACTAGACTCGTTTTTTTAAACAGAAAATTTCGAGATCTCAGTATCAATTCGTTTGTGACATGCATGTCATGATCTATACAGATCTAACGAATTTCAATCATCATTGATCTATGTAGATGTAATCAACCCTTTAATATTCGAATATAAAGCAAGGGATTAACAACTTCTGTCAAACCCAAACTTTGTTTCAATTTATTAAAACTGAAATCAAATTAATCTCTATCAAATAAACCTACCCGTGACCTCCGTTATAGGTCTTGATGTTGCGTCGAGATTGACATGAAATACATGGATTTATTTCGTTTATTAAATGCTAGACGTGATGGATCTGTAGTGGAATTAGGGCAGTGATATTGATTGATTAATCTTTTGAGGTTTTCATGCTTTAAGGGTGTTATTGAGATTTGATTTGATGAGTCGATGTAACATGAATGATGGGAGATTTGGGTGTACTGTGATAGATGGTGAGATTGATTATATGATGATGGGATCTGAGTTTTCGAGATGGGCGGATGCAACAAGAAAAAGGTTTGAGATGGATGAGTTTATTTAGTGGCTGCATTTTTTTGAGTATGATTAGGGTAAAGCATATAACTTGGGATTAGTTTATATATCTCCTGTTTACTATTTAGGTCGGTATGTGTGACAGGCCTTGAGCTATTTTTGTTTCTTCTTATCCGAATCTACACGTGTGATTGGAGTATGCAAGACATTTGAGTTGGCATATGATGATATGTGTGCTAATATTTAGAGAGTAGTTGGGTTGACCGAGTATACAAATTGGGCCTTAAAATTCCATTAGCTAAAACTACACAATACTCGTCACATGATATATACGGGGCCCATAGTAAGTTAGCTCCAAGAAACGAATTTGCGAGTTGTGCCATGATATTATCTATGGTGATTTTATCATTGGGCCAAGAAACGAAATTTGCAAGTTTGCTAGTATTCGGTTTGCAAGTTGGGCCATCATAACTTCGGTTTAGGTATTATGCGTTGGATTTTCTATTGATCCGAACTTTGTAGCATTCTTGTTAAGCCAGGTACTCGCTAGACGACGTTGAAGACTTCTCAATTTCTAATCATCGTTGTTTCTCAAGTTAACTACACTCAAACAAACACAACAAACACGAAAAAAACAAACAAACACTAAAACGATTGTTCAAGATTCACTGAAACTGTCAAAACGGCTAGTATTCGGAGCAAAGTAATGTCAAGTGATTACGAAGTGGATTGGTATTTATTATTTGAAGTTGAAGTGGAATATCACGAAGGCGTCTACTCAATTCATCATCGAGCCTCTTTCACCCCTTCTATCGATTGATGATTCGCTTCAGCATTTATGATTGAGACTTGATTTATCTAGTTTCTACTGTCAAGGGGTGGATGGTCGACGACATGGACAACTATCACTTAAGGAGTTATGTTGTAGTGCTCAGTGTCACACTCACCGGGAGTTGTGGATACTTCAAGAGGTGTTCTACATCTTATACCTCTCTCTTTATGTATAAGATTCTAAGAGACGTTTATCTGCACCGTTCGTCAATCAACAAAAATGCTAAGTGTAAGTAAAAAATTTGGGGGATTGTACTTCAGTTTCAAGGTTGGAATATCAGGTTTACTTCCCTAGTGGTCACTACAGATAGCCAAAAGAATACGAGGTTGGTAAGTTTAGCCAGAGAGTACAAGAGTAGAGATGTAATCAGCAAACAATTCTCACGAGCAACTTGAGCTACAAAATGTCAACAAAGATTTCTGCTTCAGACATGAACATCTCGCGATTCTGATTGTACTCGTCAAATGATGCTTCCGAGAGTTCTTAACTACCATACTTTTGACAAGAATGCTACCGAGTGTTCTTAACCACCATACTTTTGACAAGAATGCTACCGAGTATTCTTAACCACCATACGTTTGACAAGAACGCTACCGAGTGTTCGTCACCATCATACTTTCGACAAGAACATCTCGCGATTTTGACCATACACGTAAGATGATGCTTCTGAGAGTTCATCACCGTCATGGGGGAAGAATGTGTACTTTGGAGTACTTAGTTCAACTTCCAGGGGGAAGCATTCTACAAGCGTGAGAAGATTTGTTGTTGATTTCTTGCATGTTCCCCCAAACACATAATCATGTATACCAAAAATGTCCAGGAAGCAGTTACTTGGTGTGGTTTGCTTCTTCTTCTTCTACAAAATTCCGCTGTGTACTTTAAATGTCAAATATAGAAGATTGCTCTCAATACAGGGATATTGGTTTGGGGGAAGCTGATTCAGAAGCTTCGTCAAAAAGAAGTTTATGAAGAAAGCTTTTCAAGACATGTGGTATGAATTGGGGGGAAGTTAATCCAGTTCATACATGATACAATGGTTCCTCAACAAGCAAAGACAAAGAGGATTCAAACTGAGGTATAAGTTTTTCTAGAAGACTTGAAGACAAAGACGTCATCCTCAGCATTGGAAGCAAATTTAATATTGTCATATTTTTGTTGTATTTGCATTTGTTAGGAACATTGTAAGTAATTTTGTATGTCTCCACATTGGGGGAAGATTGTTAGCCTTAAAATGTGTGCGACTAACGGAATTACATTAGTTTCATAGTCGGGACTTGCAGGGACTAATATTGTCATATGTAATAGTCCAAGTCCCGTGCTATATATACCCCTCCATACTTCCATGGAGGGGTGAGGATAAACATTTTACTTGTTTTCCTTTCTCTCACTAGAAATAAACTCTTTGTTTCTAGTATCTCTTGTTTCTCTCTCTACCATGGCTAAACAACACTTCTATCCTCCCTGACCTCCGGATCCAAAACCCGTGTTCTTAGTGAATCCAACATAATAGATGAGGATGATGAAGATGCACTTGATGGCACTAATGGGATTACTACTCGTAGGCCGATTGATAGGGTTGACTTTCAGAGGAGTGTACGTATGATAGGAGAGTCGTCGAGGATTCGAGAGGCTACTCATATTGATGGACTTGCACCTTGGTCCTTAAGACGTGATTTAGATGCTTCCATAGTCCAGGGTAGTATGACAGAGATTGGTTTAGGTGTTGTTTACACTCATGTTGCTTTATTGGAGTCAAAAACAAAGATTGGTGAGAAAGAGCGAGAGTTGCTTGATTTGGGTTTGAGTGATGTGGAGCGTAGTTTGAATGAAGCATTTAGGATATTGTCTGTGTTGGAAAGTGGTGAGTATGTAGAGATGAAGAAAAAGGTGAACTCGATGGAAATTCAGTTGAATGTGGCTCGTACGATGCGCGAGAAGGCGGAAAAAGAGTTATATGTGTCTTTTGGTTGGAACATTAGACTTTATGCTGAGATGGTTGAGAGAGGAGTGATTCATAAGCGCCCAACTGATGATGATGAGTCTTGTGATCGTCCGAGGAAGATACCAAAGAAGAAGAATGATGATGGACCTTCTAGCAGTTCTCAGTAGACTAGTTTATCTTTAGTAGTATCTTTGTATCTTTTGTAAAACCTTAACTAAACCGGTATGTTGGTTAGTAGATCTAGCACAAATTTTGGGCTTGTATAGTGCTAGACTTATGATGTGGAAGTTAACTAAGACAATGTGGTGGTATATGATCTAATGAAATGTGTATCTTTTGTCTTAAATTCCATGGCATACCTTATATATATTTTGCTTCCTTGATTATCAATTCGACCCTTTTATTTAAACCCCTCATTGAATAAATGCTTATCATACTTTGAATTGTGCGATAATAGAATCATGCCGCCCAAGAGAGCCGTGATTGGGGAAGATGTGCGTAGGATCATTGCGGAGCAATTTGCCGCATCTATGGCTAAGTTTATGGCAAATGCTAGAAATGGAGCTGGCGGTAGTGGAGCTGGCGGTAGTGGAGCTGGCGGTAGTGGAGCTGGTGGAAATAATGTGAATGTTAATAATGTGAATGCTAATTGTGGAGGAAATGTAGGAGGACCTAGACCTAATGCACCTGAAGTCGGTGGTTGTACTTATGTGACGTTCATGAAGTGTGACCCACTCCCTTTTAATGGAACTGAAGGTGTTGTAAGATTAAGTCAGTGGATCGAAAAGATTGAGTCTGTGTTTCGCATTAGTAAGTGTAAGGAGGAAGATAAGGTGACTTTTGTTATGGCTACCCTTAGAGGTCATGCATTGACTTGGTGGAATGGGAGGATTGATTTTCTGGGCATTGATGTTGCTAATGCTACTCCATGGGCTGAAATTAAGAAGTGGATGACACAGGAGTTTTGTCCTCGTAGTGTGATCATAAGGTTGGAACAAGAGTTGATTCATTTGAAGATGAAAGGTGTTGTAATAACTCGAACTTGACGTCATTATTTTATCCTAATTATATAACGGATTTTTAATTTCTAAGTAATGATGAGTATTATTATATTTGACGGTTTTAGTTGAAACCGATAATGTGTGACTATATTTAATTGGTGTGACGATTGAAGAGTACTAATAGTGATCGCGATGCCAATGGATGCCCAAATATTATATTTTAGTATCGATTATTTCGATATTTGATATTTCTGAAAATTTTATTTCATTACGTATTAAGTCGAGTCGAACTTTATTATTTCGTTTTGTGTGCGTTTAATTATTAAAACGATCGATTTAACAAACAAGATTTATATTTTTATGAACCCGGGACAAAACCCGACTCTGGTAAATATTTTTAAAATTGACTGGTAATCATTTCCCGCTTTTTAACTAATATTTACCTTTTAGTACAAAAGAAAGCACAAATGGCAACTTCTACCCTTTCTCCACTATATATAAACTTCCACTAACACATACATCACCATTTTTCACCTACAAAAAAGTGTGATCTCCCTTTTTTCTTCTCTCTAGGCCACGACCAACATCACCACACCATAAACCACCATAAAATTTTAAGATCTTGCAAATCCAAGCAAAGACCCACCCTATAAATGTTCTTGTGAGTGTTTTGGTATAGTTTTTACTAACATGCAAGAACATTGATTTTCAAAATCATTTTTGAGATGAACATGAGGTTTGATCCATTTGGATTGTTGTAAGATTCCTTGTTTATGTTATTATTATTATAACAATTTTTTATTTTTGAGTGCATGCATTTGTTTTTTATTTTGATTTAATGCATGTGATCATGCAAGTGAATCTAAGGATTAGGAGTTGTTGTAGATGATTTATATAGGTTATTTGAGGTATTGGTGAAGTTGGAAATGGGTCAAAATGAGTGTTGATGTGATTTTTAAAGAGGTGTTTTACATCAGTAGGTTTAAGGAAATTCTGACCATTTTAGGCTTGAATAAAGTTTGATATTATTGGATATTGTTGTATTAGTCGTCGAGATGCTCGTTTCGATATAAGATAGAGCTTCCAACTCCTAACGAGCGAGAAGTTATGCTAGTTTGATTATTCGTGTACCGGGAGACGAGTATTGAGACAATACGAAATTGTTGTCGATATTTGGATCGAATATCGAGGACTATAAGTTGAGTTTTAAAAATGATCAAAGGTTGTTGTTAGATTCTAAACTTAGCATTTGGAGTCTATTTTCAAAGTCAAGTGGCGATTTTGTAAATGGAAATGTTTAACAAGGTCAAAATGGTTTTACGATGCAAGTGTGCAAAACTGTTCGTTTTTAAAGTCTAAAGATGTGTCGAGCAGGTGGGTCTAAAATGTGAATCATTGAATGAATTTTGAACTGAGTCTTCTACAGATATTACGTGAGTATGGCACCAAGTTTCGTCGAAAACGAAGTTGTTTAGGTAGGGGAAAACAGCGTGTACTTTTGGTAAGTACCGGCTGAGTATTTTTGTGAGGTACTTAACCTCATGTCATAGTTTGAGGCAAGAGGCTAATCTATTAGCTTCTCAAAGTTCTAAAAGGATATAACTCTTATGTGTGGGTGTATATTCTGAGATTTGAGACCCATTTAGGGTACTTGAACCGTATTGATTTGTCATCTTGAGATGGATCAATATCGAAGGTGCTAGTCTTAGAAAGCTAGTACATGTTGTGGGGTTTAGAAGGAAATCACTTGCATTGATTGGTCATGTCTATGTACATACTATTTTGAGTCATTGGTTTTATTATATTAAGTATGTTTTGAAATACTTAAGTATGTGGCAAAGAGCACACCTTATTTGTTAGGTGGCGGCTTTTGATGTGTATATTTGGGAGGCATCATCACTTCGGCGATCACTACTACTACTAGCTTTGTGTATTATCTAAGGTAAGTCTATAGCCTCGCTTTTATACTATCTTGTAAATGGTTTTCAAAACCCGCGAGGGGGAATACATGTTTTATAAACTTGGAACACAAGTCTTTTATGTTATGCTTGTCCCTCTATGAATGGACCCGTGGTTGCCTTTAAATTGCATTAAGTGAATGCCTTTGTTAAAGCCTCAATTATGGACCGTTATTTAACCTATGATGGGTTAACCGCTAGTACAATTAATAGATCTATGGGGGAAGCTGCCCCGGTTCAGTTTGTGTGGACTTGTCACAGAAGCTTAGGCCCGACCTCCACACTGTTTGAACATATTGTATTGAGAAGTCAGGTATACGGCAATGTACCAATAATTTGGAGGTAACCGAAAATTAATAAATCTCTCATCTTAATAGACTGATATGGGAGTGTCTAAGGGCTCGGTTCCATGAGCTTGATGCAATTTATGCTATATACAATTATTATTGTTGATGCAAATTCGATGCTTGTTGCCTTCAAGTATGCCACAAACTTATAATCTTTGCTTATGTTCAATATGATTTGTAAAACCTATAGACTTGCTAAACCTTTGTGTTCATGATTTTACACATGTATTTCAGGTAATCAAGATGGCTAGCAGCGGAGCATGCGAGGAGGAAGTTGGTGCTTACTTGTCTAAATCTTTGTTTACTTTTCCGTCCTTTGAAATTAATAAACTGCTTTTAAGCATTTAATGTATTGTGATTGGTAACGGTTTTTGGGACCAACGCTACTCTAATTTTATATATATATATTGGGATGGGAAACTTTCTAGACAAGATTGTATAATATTTTAACGTCTCTTTTGAGGTCGTTTTCTATGATTGTGTGTGATGTGCAATGAGTAGCGCCTCATAGTGGTATTTTGCTGTGTGGTAATTTGGGGGTGTTACAGAGTGGTATCAGAGCCACAAGTTATAGAGAACTAGGTCGATTTTGAAAAACCTAAACTATAACTTTTGGTGTATTCTAAAAAGTTTTAAGCATGCAACTACTCTGCATGGCTCCGGTAAGGCTATTCTTGCATTACTTTATGATTGATTGTGATTATGTGAACCTATGTGTATGTAAGAATGGTAATATGTATATGTATGTATATACTATGGTATTTAAAGACATTGCACGCGAAGCAATGGTGTTTGAACGATTGTCGTACATTTTATAATACGGTTTTGTATCGGATTTGGCATCATCGTCAATAATCGATCTTGATAATTATGTATTATCTGAATACGAGCGTGAAACTCATTTGATACTTTGAGTATGTATATATGGTTTCGTAACCTATCGCATATCGACTTGTTTAAGTTCGATTGTTATCATCGTATCGTGATGTGCCATTTTTGGACATCTCCTTTCGAAACGAAATTGATAAATGCGAGGTTCGTGTTTTCGATACTTCTTATGATTTTGAAGAATCATTATCCGAGGCGATATCTCCTACGTAAAGCGACGTGTGCTTGAATTTTATATGACCACGTTTTATTGGCGAAAAGGAGGATGCCAATGCTGGACTTAAGATATATATATCCTAATCAAATATATATATATAGTTTGGGTACAACAAATATATGCTCGTAGTAGTCATTCGGTTGAGTGACTTAATACTGTGTATCTAAATGAAATGGGACATTTAGATATATAGATTTTAACTCACCCAACTAAGATTCGTTTAATGTTGTCTTATTTAAATGGATTAAGATATTTGAATAAGAAAATTTTAAACTACTGGACCCTAGATTGTCGTGTTTTCCTTATTCAGATGGAATGGGACGTTTGAATACGGAAATCATGATGTAAGTTTATTGACACCTTGTATTTACTATGGTATTTTGATATGATATCGTGTTGAGAGGTAGTAATACTTGAGTAGGATGACTTATAATCGTTTTGTTAAAATGGATTGGGACGCCTTTTCATTTAAACAAGAAAGTTATAAGTTCCCGAACCGTAAATTTATAAACTCTTGTATACATGAAAGGGGACGCCTTTTGACGTAGACAAGGAGTTATAAATGAGTGGACCCAAGTATGTCTGGCTCGATTTGTGGATGTTCGGTGTGCGTACGTCTTCCTTCCAATCATGTTTCGTTGATATGAATCGTTTAGTGCCGTCGTCGTTATGATGATCGTTGATTATCATTTATGTATGTGTAACCCGTTGGACTTCTCTCGAGTGATAATTTGTTTTGATGGACAATTTCTAATGAGTCTTGATGATCGCGAGCTTTACAAGGAGATTGTTAAAAACCGTTTTGAGTATAGGCGACTTGTTTAAGCGTCACCAGGAATTATGCATGTAATGGTAGATTGACTGAGGATCGAGTTATCAACGACAACTTATCGTGGATGTGAAGATTTTGTAATTCTACTTGCTACTATTGAAGGGTCACCGAAGTATTTTCTGGACGATGAACCCGTGTGACTAGTATGACGAGTAAACGAGGAATATGATTCATCACCTTGAGCACTGAAGTAGAAAATATCGGGACGCCTTTGTATGATGAACACTGAAGCAGAAGTTAGTAGGACGCTTTTGTATATTGAACACTGGAGCAGAAGTTAATGGTACGCCGATGTGTTGGAATCTTCGCCAATGGACCAAAATTCTTAATGATTGGAATTAATAAATTCGTTATCACTTCGAGGAGTATGTTGAAGCCGACACCGCAAGTGGAAAGACTTAGAGATCAAGTTTTATTATCAAGGGTTCGTTCAAGGTTTTCTCGATGATCAACGGTGGAGATCTATATTTGATGTTTATGTTCGACCATTTCTTTTTATGTACTTATATGGTGTGTGATCTACTCTAATGATGGTAAGTTGTGAGAAATTGAGACGGCATTGTTCAATGACGTCCGATCATGGAGAACACGTACCATGTAATATCTTTTTGGCTTTCAACGACGATGTTTATTGAGACTTTAATGCGCGAGGGCGGAAGTGAGATGGTGTCTTTGTATTATCTTTTGAGTAAGGATCCGCGTGTGAGCACCCTCCGATGACAAAAATAATTTCTTCTTATTTCCTTTTGATATGCACCCATGGCTATCCGGCCAGTGGATTTCCTTTAATTTTCAAACTTCCTTTTGACTAGACTTACTCGAAAATCCTGTCATCTACTCTTGTCGTCGAATGAGCTTCGTGTAATTCATAAAATTTTCATGTGTCGAGCTTGAAGGAGTGATTGGTGGATAAGGATTTATTCATCCACTTTTGGTGAAATACAACTTGATGACAAGTTATGTTTTGTAAGAAGAACCAGTGGAGATCGTGGATCAAGATTCAAGTGGGATTGTGAGGGTTTCTTTAGAAGAAAGTTCCATTATCTTTCCTAGTGGTACGCAATACGAGTATGAGGTGATTCGAGCGTCGGGACGTCGCTCCCTTAAGGAGGTGAGAATGTAATAACCCAAACTTGACGTCATTATTTTATCCTAATTATATAACGGATTTTTAATTTCTAAGTAATGATGAGTATTATTATATTTGACGGTTTTAGTTGAAACCGATAATGTGTGACTATATTCAATTGTTGTGACGATTGAAGAGTACTAATAGTGATCGCGATGCCAATGGATGCCCAAATATTATATTTTAGTATCGATTATTTCGATATTTGATATTTCTGAAATTTTTATTTCATTACGTATGAAGTCGGGTCGAACTTTATTATTTCGTTTTGTGTGCGTTTAATTATTAAAACGATCGATTTAACAAACAAGATTTATATTTTTATGAACCCGGGACAAAACCCGACTCTCGTAAATATTTTTAAAATTGACTGATAATCATTTCCCGCTTTTTAACTAATATTTACACTTTAGTACAAAAGAAAGCACAAATGGCAACTTCTACCCTTTCTCCACTATATATAAACCTCCACTAACACATACATCACCATTTTTCACCTACAAAAAAGTGTGATCTCCCCTTTTTCTTCTCTCTAGGCCACGGCCAATATCACCACACCATAAACCACCATAAAATTTTAAGATCTTGCAGATCCAAGCAAAGACCCACCCTAGAAATGTTCTTGTGAGTGTTTTGGTATAGTCTTTACTAACATTCAAGAACATTGATTTTCAAAATCATTTTTGAGATGAACATGAGGTTTGATCCATTTGGATTGTTGTAAGATTCCTTGTTTATGTTATTATTATTATTATTATTATAACAATTCTTTATTTTTTAGTGCATGCATTTGTTTTTTATTTTGATTTAATGCATGTGATCATACAAGTGAATCTAAGGATTAGGAGTTGTTGTAGATGATTTATATAGGTTATTTGAGGTATTGGTGAAGTTGGAAATGGGTCAAAATGAGTGTTGATATGATTTTTAAAGAGGTGTTTTACATCAGTGGGTTTAAAGAAATTATGCCAATTTTAGGCTTGAATAAAGTTTTATATTATTGGATATTGTTGTAGTAGTCGTCGAGACGCTCGTTTCGATATAAGATAGAGCTTCCAACTCCTAACGAGCGAGAAGTTATGCTAGTTTGATTATTTGTGTACCGGGAGACGAGTATTGACACAATACGAAATTGTTGTCGATATTTGGATCGAATCTCGGGGATTATAAGTTGAGTTTTAAAACTGATCAAAGGCTGTTTTTAGATTCTAAACTTAGCATTTGGAGTCTATTTTCAAAGTCAAGTGGCGATTTTGTGAATGGAAATGTTTAACAAGGTCAAAATGGTTTTACGATGCAAGTGTGCAAAACTGTCCGGTTTTTAAAGTCTAAAGATGTTTCGAGTAGGTGGGTCTAAAATGTGAATCATTGAATGAATTTTGAACTGAGTCTTCTATAGATATTAAGTGAGTTCGTCACCAAGTTTCGTCGAAAACATAGTTGTTTAGGTAGGGGAAAACAGCATGTAATTTTGGTAAGTACTGGCTGAGTATTTTTGGGAGGTACTTAACCTCACGTCATAGTTTGAGTCGAGAGGCTAATCTATTAGCTTCTTAAAGTTCTAAAAGGATATAACTCTTATGTGTGGGTGTATATTCTGAGATTGGAGACCCATTTAGGGTACTTGAACCGTATTGATTTGGCATCTTGAGATGGATCAATATCGAAGGTGCTAGTCTTGGAAAACTAGTACATGTTGTGGGGTTTAGAAGGAAATCACTTGCATTGATTGGTCATGTCTATGTACATACTATTTTGAGTCATTGGTTTTATTATATTAAGTATGTTTTTAAATACTTAAGTATGTGGCCAAGAGCGCACCTTATTTGTTAGGTGGCGGCTTTTGATGTGTATATTTGGGAGGCATCATCACTTCGGCGATCACTACTACTACTAGCTTTGTGTAGTATCTAAGGTAAGTCTATAGCCTCGCTTTTATACTATCTTGTAAATGGTTTTTAAACCCGCGAGGGGGAATACCTGGTTTTATCAACTTGGAACACAAGTCTTTTATGGTATGCTTGTCCCTCTATGAATGGACCCGTGGTTGCCTTTAAATTGCATTAAGTGATTGACTTTGTTAAAGCCTCAATTATGGAACGTTAATTAACCTATGATGGGTTAACCGCTAGTACAATTAATTGATCTATGGGGGAAGCCTCCCTGGTTCAGTTTGGGTGGAATTGTCACAGAAGCTTAGGCCCGACCTCCACACTGTTTGAACATATTGTATTGAGAAGTCAGGTATACGGCAATGTACCAATAATTTGGAGGTAACCGACAATTAATAAATCTCTCATCTTATTAGACTGATATGGGAGTGTCTAAGGGCTCGGTTCCATGAGCTTGATGCAATTTATGCTATATACAATTATTATTGTTGATGCAAATTCGATGCTTGTTGCCTTCAAGTATGCCACAAACTTATAATCCTTGCTTGTGTTCAAAATGATTTGTAAAACCGATAGACTTGCTCAACCTTTGTGTTGATGATTTTACACATGTATTTCAGGTAATCAAGATGGATAGCAGCAGAGCATGCGAGGAGGAAGTTGGTGCTTACTTGTCTAAATCTTTGTTTACTTTTCCATCCTTTGAAATGAATAAACTGCTTTTAAGCATTTAACGTATTGTGATTGGTAACGGTTTTTGGGACCAACGCTACTCTGATTTTATATATATATTGGGATGGGAAACTTTCTAGACAAGATTGTATAATATTTTAACGTCTCTTTTGAGGTCATTTTCTATGATTGTGTGTGATGTGCTATGAGTAGTGCCCCATAGTGGTATTCCGCTGCGTGGTAATTTGGGGGTGTTATAGGTGTGGACATTGATAGTTATACTAATCGATTCCATGAGTCGGCTTTGTTGTGTCCCCGGTTGGTTGAACCTGAGGAGATAAGGATTGAGCAATACATCAAGGGATTGACCAAGAACATCCGAGGGGATGGGACATCGTCAAAGCCATTGACCATTGATGATGCGGTTCGGATGGCTTACCAGCTCATTGGACAAATCATTCAGGAAAAGGAGGATGAAGCACATGCTGGTGAGAAAAGAAAGGGTGAAGGCGATCGTGGAGGTAGAGGTGACAATAGGAAAAATTTTAATCGCCGTCAAAATTAAAGGAAAGGAAATGCAAACGCTTTGACAAACAATGCACCGCGAAATGATGAAAAGTGTCCGAAGTGTGGTAATAAGAGGCATGCTGGTGATTGCTGGAAGTGCCGAAATTGTGGAAAGCTAGGACACAAGGTGGAAAAGTGTAAGAGGGGAATTGTTTGTTACAATTGTGGAGAAGAGGGTCATAAGAAGCCAGATTGTCCAAAATTTAAAAAGAATGGCCAAGGAAGTAACAACCAGGGTGGTGTTTATCAACTTGGGACGGTTGAGGTTAAGAAGGAGGATCCGAATGTCGTTACTGGTACGTTTTTACTCAACAATCATTATGTTGTTGCTCTATTTGATTCGGGTGCTGATAGGAGTTTTGTATCTACCAGATTTAGTGCCCTTATTGACATTGAACCTATTGAGATAGATACCAGTTACGAAGTAAAATAGGCTGATGGTAAATTGGTAAGAACTAAGAAGTTATTGCAAGGATGCTCTTTAAATCTTTTGAACCATTCCTTCCCGATTGATTTAATGTTGATTGAACTAGGTAGTTTTGATATCATTATTGGTATGGATTGGTTATCCTTGAATGATGCTACAATTTTATGTGGAGAAAAGAATGTTAAAATTCCTCTTAAGAATAGGACGTTAGTAATTGATGGTAATCAAGGTGAATCCCGTCTGAAAATCGTTTCATCTATTAAAGCCCAAAAGTACATCAGGAACGGTTGCGAGCTATTCATAGCTCAAGTGACCGGGAATGAGTCTAAGGAGAAACGATTAGAAGACGTGCCTATTATCTGTAATTTTCCTGAGGTATTTCCCAATGATTTACCCGAACTTCCGTCGATAACGCAGGTTGAGTTTCGAATCGATCTAATTCTTGGTGCTGCACCGGTGGCACACGCGCCTTACCGATTAGCACCTTCCGAATTGAAGGAATTATACGAATAAATCAAGGAGTTGTCTGATAAGGGTTTTATTCGACCGAGCTCGCACCTTGGGGAGCTCCAGTCTTGTTCGTTAAGAAGAAGGATGGATCTTTCCGTATGTGCATCGATTACCGTGAGCTGAACAAGTTGACGATTAAAAATCGATATCCTTTAACAAGGATTGATGATTTATTTGATCAACTACAAGGCTCTAGTGTATATTCTAAGATAGATCTGCGGTCTGGATATCATCAACTTCGCGTCCGTGAAGAAGATATTCCCATCACTGCATTTAGAACTCGTTATGGACACTATGAATTTCAAGTGATGCCATTTGGGTTAACTAACGCACTGGCGGTATTCATGGATCTAATGAATCGAGTGTGCAAACCCTATTTGGATAAATTTGTAAGCGTGTTCATTGACGATATTCTAATCTATTCTAAGAATAAAGAGGAGCATGGAGAACACTTAAGAATTATCTTGAATTTGTTAAAGGATGAAAAGTTATATGCAAAGTTTTCGAAATGTGATTTTTGGTTGGACTCTGTTCAATTTCTTCGTCATGTGATTAACAAAGATGGAATTCATGTTGATTCGGCAAAGGTTGAAGCTAATGTAAGAATTTATGTCAATTAAAGTTCGTTTTCCTTGACTCACTCGAATTGATTTCTAATTAAACGAAAGATTGATTTGTTCTTGGTAAATTAAACTCTTTTTGGTATTTAAAAACTAAAAACTATTTTAAAATTAATAAAAACTAATTAAACTAATAAAAAGGAAATATTTAACTAATACTACTTTTTCAAATTTAAACAAAACTATTAAAAATCAAAAACTATTATGAAACTAATTTTAAAACTATAAAACTATTTGAATTAATTTGAAATCTAATTTAAAATTTGAATTAAACTCAAATTTATTAAATCTAATTAAAAAGTAAAAAATTTTAAAACTAATTAAAACAAATTTATTTTAAAGATTATAAACTAATTTTAAACTAATCTAAAAACTAATTTGAATTTAAAACTAATTTTAATTGAAACGTATAAAAAGAAACTCAATAAAAAGAAAACAATTTAAATTTATAAAAGTAATTAAAATATTTTTATTTTTATATTTTTTAAAAACTTTATAAAAGAAAATATAAAGAAAACTTTTAATAAAAATTAATTAAACTAAAACTTGAATTTAAACAATTAAAATCTGACAGCTAGATTTAAGAAACCTATATTAATAAAAAGGTGTGTGATTAAACTCAAAGAAGTACTAGCTGAGATGGTTAAGGTGTTGGACTATTGGACGAAAGGTCACGGGTTCGAGTCCTAGACCAGACGAATTTTTGTTATATATTTTTTTTTGGAATTTTTGGAACAAACAGATCAATTGTATTTGTTTCTTTATGCAGCAAAATCATCAAATCTCAAAACCAAATAAGCACTTACAAAGAACCAAATAAGCAGACTAAAAGCAAATAAGCTGATAAGCTTAAACAAGAAATAAGCAGATAAACAGAAAATAAGCAAATAAAAATAAGCAAATAGATTAAAACAGGAAAGAAGCAAATCTAGACTTAAACAAAACCCAAGCTATAAGCACTATAAGCAGTTTATAAGCAGATTAATTAAGCTAATAAGCAGATATAAGTACCACTGAAAATAAACCGATCCTACCAAAACTTAAACAAACTAGAATCCAACTAGCAAACTAAATAGCAAACTTAATCAGCAACTAAATCAAATACCAAAATATCCAATACCAAATAGCAAACTCAAAATAAGTAAACTAAAAACTTAAACTAGCATATTCAAAAATAGAACTATTATCAGATAAAACAACTAAACCAAAGCAGATACAAAATAAACAAATCAAAAATCAGCACCACCTAAGCAGATCTATTTAACCCGAAACTTAAACAAATAAGCTATTAATCTATAACTGATAAAAATAAAGAACTAGAACCTTGAGATGAAACCGTTGAGACGAAGGGATGAGCGTTGAGCCCCCTTTTATCCGAATCAAACACCACCATTAAAACATCAACGTTTCGAACCAAATACACTTATCGAACCAGCTTTTAAGAACTTCCCAGTAGGGGAAATTTAATCAACCACTTTTTGTTTTATATTAATTAATTAAAAACAGAAATAAGATTAAATTGCAATGAAAATTAAATAATTAACGAGACAAAAATTTAACCGAAATAAAATTTTATTAATACTGAAATCGAGTACAATACTGAGAAAAAAGTAAATTACAATTTTTAATCTAAAAACTAATTTGCATAAATAAAACTAAAAATAAAAAAAAGGGACCCACATTACATAATGAGAGGGGGTTTTATAGGGAAACCCTAAACCTTCTTGAGGAAGTTTTCGTAATGCAGAAATTAATCTTGGCCATTAAATCTTCATCCCTCTTTTTCTTTCTTGATCATACGGCTGTAACTCTCTCTCTTTCACTCGGATTGCCACCTTGGCAGTAATATGTGTTTCTTGTGCTTCTTAAAGGTTGATGTGGATTGCAAAGATTGGTGGAGTGGGAGATGGTGAGTTGGCACAACCAATCAGAGCAAGGATAGGAGTCACGTCATGATTTGAGGACCACCTTCATGATCCGGTTTTGATGGTGAATTAATTAGGGAGCGTGTATTACACGCGCCTTCACTTGAACAAAAGCCCCAATTTTTTGATCTAGGGTTAAAAAGGGGAAGGTGATAAAGTTGTGTTTTATTTGGGGGTTGAGAGAGAAGGTAAAAAATTTACATAGGATATAACGAAGGGATGTGTGGGTGGGTAAGTGATTGTTTATTACGTGAGTTTGAGTTGACCAAAACATATAAAAGTTATAAATTTGTTTTAACCGTCCATTTTAAGTTCTTTGGGCTTGTGGCCCAAAATGAGTTCCATCCGTCCCATGTTAAGGCAAATGGGCTTTTGTCTTTAAAGAATACTCCCATCTGTCTCTTTATATTATGTAATGGGCTTTGTAATTGGGCCCTTACTCCAAAAGTTAGTTAACTTGATATCCTTATTGGGCTTTTGGGCCCAATACCCAAATGTGGGACCCAAAAGGCCCAATTAACTCCAATTAAATCCACTAAAAACGAGCTCGATTTCGGCTTCCTTGATCTTTTCTTTAAACACGTGTCGATTTGCCGGTTTTCGTGATCTTTGGTTCACTTTTGGTTTCTTGACTTTGTCTTTGTCTCTTTCTTGGACTTTTCTTCAACATTTGACCGTGAAATCCCGTGTTTTCTTTCCTTTTGATCTTTTGTACCTATTTCACACAAAAACCACAAAACCACGCGTAATTCTGACTTTTACGATATTAAACACATGATTAGGTCTTGTTTTTCCTTGATTTTAGTGGCAAAAGGATAAGTGTTTACACACTTTTTAAATCCCCTACACTTGACCATTGCAATGACCCCATGCAATGCATAGTTTTAAAGCATAAAATTACATTTTTCTCATAATTAACCTATCTTGTCCTTTATTAAGATATACTATTATTACTACAATGAAAAGATAAAAACTTTAAAGGAGATAAAAATTATAACAGTTTATTAACTTGGAAATTATTTGATGGAAGAAACTTGTAAATAAATCTAAGACTTAAATCAGGGCTTTGGTGTCATGAATATTAATCACCCTCAAGTTTCACGTTCCCCATACCAAGCTTAAAAACGAGATCATTGTTTACCATAAGTTCTCAAGTTAAAACCACTTATATAAGAAAATTGTGTAATACTCTTTCTCCAAATCCTAAGTTGTATCTCTATCTTTTAAGGATTGTCATTCACCCGTAGGCTCATTTGACTTATTTAATAATTATTAGTCCAAAAATGAAGGCAAAACGGTGCAAACCCGACACTAAAAACCTAACCTCATCCTCAAAAACGTTGTCACTAAAGTAAGCCCACATCAAGGATAATTTAACACGATTTGGGGAATAAATTCCTGGACCCAAAATTTGGCCAATAGTACTACTTATTAATTATTCCTCCTGTATAAATGTAAATCTTGCTTATGTTTTAGAGAGAGAAAGAGATAGAGAGATGGTGGATTACACACAATTCTAGAGAGAGAAACTTAATGCTTACTATGTGAAAAATGAATAACCACACCACCCTCTCCATCAAAGGAGAGGGTTTATATACCCAAGCCTTGTAATGGGCTTGGGCTTACATGTTTTGGCCGGCCTACACATGTTGTAGGCTAGGCTTAGACTTGTTAGTTAAATAACGATGTCTAGACTACGAGCTACTACTTAGTATATTGTCAGAGTGACCGAATCTTCCTAAATACGTAAAAACGTATTTCCAACAATCTCCCCCTAAGGGAGGTCACTCCAAACAAGGGCGTTACCCGAGTTACAATAATGAAATAAACCTAGCATACTATGCTTGTCTTGAGCTCGTAGTCTTCGTCTTTCTTTTCCTTTTTATTTTCTTGTGAACATACTGATGTGATCTTTGATATCAATATTGAGAATTAATCTTTTGCCTTGATCTCGTGCATCCATCACTTGTGATCTTCGCCTCTTCGTGACTCCATGTCCCACATACTTATACCTTCGTAATTCTTGAAAGCTTCAGAGTTTGATACAGCGGAAGACTTAACTTTTAGGCTTTCTTGAATTAAATGAGATATTAAGTGCATAAAGTATAAGCATGCGGGGACGACTTCTTTTTGGATTCCGCAACGACACCGTCTTCAAATGCCGCAACATAAGTAGACACGAACGAAATGGCTTTGAACATTTCAGTCTAAATCGGTAGCATTTTAACTCCGGTCGGTGAAGACCGTTGGACGATATTAGATATCGTACCCGTGACGGATAGTTTCAATTAAGTAACTTCCTGACAGGATTTCGCGGGTAAACCCGTTCTCTTTATTCGACCGTCCAAAGCTGACTGCGAACATAAAGAGTGAATCATTTGGATAATAATATCCGCATGATTTGAAGCCGTCAATTCATGTTCCTGGAACAAGTGAAATTCAATTAAGAACCGCACCATCGTTGCTTTCCAGTTGTCACGAGCTTGATCCGTATAGAATCTTGCAAGTTACCTACCAAGTGCTGTTTGAGGTTAACACTAGAAGGATTTCCACTCATCACCGTGAACACTAAGGTATCACTCTGAGTGTTCTGGCAAGATCACTGAGATATTGCGTAGAGGCCTCGTGTTTAAATTAAATTAAGAATTAAACCACTGTTGCTTTCTAGTTATCACAAGTTTGATTCATAAAGAATCGCACAAGTCACCTACCATGAGCTTTTTGATATTCGCTCAAGAAGGATTTCCATCTTCATTGTAAATACTTTCGTATTACTCGGATGTTCAGGCAAGATCATGAAGATTTTATGTAGGACTCTTAAAATCTTTCTTACTTTTCACAGTGTGTGAAGAAGCAAGGAAATATGAAAGTGTGTCCTAATGAGATATTTGATGATATCAAATGGCTCTAGACTCGATCGTGCATTTTGGATGTTAGTGATCGGAGGCTGGAGAGGAGTGCCACCTTTTTAATACCAATTTATTCAGAGTGAATAAATCAATAGATAATGTGTTGTCTCTGTGTGATTAAAACAAATACCCTTTGAGAGATATCTGAGTTAGCTGGGATGGGTTGTGCATTGCATCACTGGGTCCATGATGTCTGTCTTCAATATCGAGAATCATTAAAATGATCTCAATAGCATATGTATTGACCCGGTTTCTGCCTAAGGTTGTAAGGAGGGCTTCTTTCTTTACACCCTTTATCTTTACAATTCTTTTTCATTCTTCAACCCCTTCAATGCTTACCAATACGTCATAACTAGCACCTTGTTGTGATTGTTCCAGTGCTAACTTAAGTACTTGGTCGGCATTCAGCTACGTTCACAATCTTTCTCAAATTTTCCTAAGGACTACTATTTCTAGATATGGAATGTCCTTGGGAAGATTCCTTCGGTTCTGGAAGAATCATAGGACTTAACCTATCCTACCATCCTTATGTCACCACAATCTTCATCGTCGTGAAATAAATAGGTTGTGGGTAAGTATAAATCACCATGAAATCCATTTTTGATGTGCAAATCCGTTTCGCTCCCCCTTAACATATGCCACGATATTCGAAAACATTTCGCATATGTCGGGATGAGCCAGCACATTAAGTCAAACTATTTGTGATAATATCCCATATTAAATCACATTTTCTCCCCCATATTAAAAATATCAACCCAATCGATGTTTCTAATATCAATTGATTTAATGAAGTTTTAACAAAGGCTTTGGGAAGAAAAATGCAAGTCCATTTTATCTTCATGATATCAAACGTATGAGATATGATACCGATTTGTAACATGATCACATATTCACCATATTAGAAAAGAATTGACAAGGTTGGACCTGATTGATGAGAACATCATATGATAAGATCAAATGGTTCTTGGCAGCATATGTTGGTCGCCTCGTCATGTTTGAATTCATCTCTTGACACCACGTGTACGATTGGTATTCTTGTCTTGACACCAATTAGTGAGCTTGGCACGTTCGGCATCGAAGATTCAGAATGCTTGACAATTTCTCCCCCTCAATTGTTGACCCGTGTTCTATTGAAAGAGTTGTAGTCGTCGGTTGAGTAGTAGCATCGTCGAGTATGTAGATACCAATTGTAGATTGCTATGGTTGTAGAGATGATAACTTCATAAAAACAAGACTTCTCTTGTTTTAACAAATAAATGCACTGAAACATACATAAATTTGTGTTAGACCAAGTTTCAAAGTAAACTTGATCCCTTACAAGGTTTTAAAGTAAACCTTACCCGAGAAAATTAATTCCCGTTGAGAGCCAAAGCTTTCATAAGAAATACTTGACTTTAATGTGAAAACCGGGTTGCAGTCAGAAGTAACTACAAGCCATTTAGGCATGTTTTATGAAATATTTACAACTTTTGTACGAACTCTATTTATGGCGTCGTGTCAATATTAATCGACATTTCTAAGGCCGTAAATATTATCGTACCAAAAGACATGCCTTTGAAAAATAAAGTAAAAATATTTTTGGATTTTTATGAATTTTTCAATTTTTATGGTTTTTATATGGTTTTATATTTTTTTGTTTTGCTTTTGTGGATAAAAATATAAACAATATATACAGATGATCACCAAGGATACGGAGAATAGTTTACCATCACTATTCTTTCGCTTCATCTGCCAATTCCTTAAGAGTCTCAGGCGATAAGGTTCTCATTCCTAGCTTGTCGGCCAAAAATTCAATTCGAGCGCGATCTAAAGCCTTCGTGAAAATATCCGCCAATTGATACTCAGATCGGACAAAGTAAAGCTCGATCACTCCATTTTCCACTTGCTCCTTGATGAAGTGGTAGCGAATGTCAGTATGCTTCGACCGGGAGAATTGAACATTGTTGCAGCATAAGGAAATTGCACTTTTGTTGTCGCAGTACATCGGAATCTTGTTGAAACCTAGACCATAGTCGGTTAATTGCGATCTCATCCAAAGAATTTGGGCACAACAACCGGACATAGCTATGTATTCTGCTTCCGTACTTGAGATTGCAGTGCTTTTCTGCCTTTTCGATGCCCAACTGATTAGTCGATCTCCTAGTAGTTACAAAGTTCCACTCGTGCTACGCCTTGTATCTTGACAACCCGCGTGATCCGCATCTGCATATGCCATAAGTGCAATCGAAGAGTCCTTCGAATACCAAAGTCCCCGATTAATGGTTCCTTTAAGATATCGAAAGATCCGTTTCACAGTAGCTAAGTGTAACTCAGTAGGTCGAGTTTGATACCGAGCACACATACATATGGCAAACTGAAGATCAGGTCGACTAGCTGTGATATACAGAAGAGTACCGATCATTCCACGATAAAGTGTCGGATCAACGGCAATTCCATGTGGATCTGCATCAAGCTTAGTTTTTTCCACCATTGGAGTATCCACATGGTCGCAAGATTCCATCTTATATTTCTTTAGCGATTCAAGGGCATACTTGGATTGATTGATAAAGATGCCTCTAGGACTCTGAGATATCTGAAGACCTAAGAAGAATGATACCTTGCCCATCATTGACATCTTAAACTTGGAAGACATGAGTGTCCCAAACTCGTCGGATAAGGTTTGGGTCGAGGCTGCAAATATAATATCATCAACATATATTTGTACCATAATCATATCTTTACCTCGTTTTTGAATGAACAGCGTGGGATCCACCTTGCCTTTTGCGAAGCCTTACGTAATGAGGAATTGTGACAATAGATCATACCATGCGGGTGGAGCTTGCTTCAACCCATAGAGAGCCTTCTTAAGCTTGTACACATGATTAGGATATTTAGGATTCACAAAACCATCAGGTTGTTGAACGTAGACCTCTTCCTTGATTTCACCATTGAGAAATGCCGTCTTCACATCCATTTGATAGACGATCATATTCATGTGGGCTGCATAAGCGAGGAATAGTCTAATAGCTTCCAAACGGGCAACAGGTGCAAAGGATTCCATAAAGTTGATGCCCAATAATTGCTTGTATCCACGAGCTACTAGTCTAGCTTTGTTCTTCAATATTCCGCCTAAATCGTCGAGTTTCACCTTGTAAACCCATTTCAAAGAGAGTAACTGCACTTGATCCGGGCATGGGACAAGTTCCTATACTTCAAGACGTATAAATTCATTAAGTTCTTCTTGCATAGCTTCTATCCAACATGATTGAGTAAAAGCTTGTTGCCATGTCTTAGGTTCAACTTCAGTGAGAAAAGCATCAAAGTGACAAAACATTGCACTTTCTTGTAACTGACTTCGTGTGGATACTGGACGATTAGGGCACCAATAATAGAATCTATAGGATGATCCTTTGTCCACTTGCTGTCATGTTCACGAATCCGTGGATTGGAGTAAACTGTAGAAGGAGCTTCCTCTGAGGTGGACGACCCGGCTTGATTAGGGTCGGGAATTGGTACACCAAAGAATGGAAGTTCACGCATTTGAGCGAATTCCAAATCGTGATCATTATCATCCTCTTCATCATCAATAGGCATGATATGGGTAGTTGAAACATGTGTTGGTTGAGAATTACTTGTTGAAGGTATATCTTGACCAATTGTAGGTGCAGATGTATCTGATTGTGCAACGGTTGCTGGGGCGACAACTTCGGTTACCGGAGCAATTACCTTAGGTACTGGAGCATCAATACTTGGAGGAGTAAAGAATTCATCAAAGAACGGTTGAAACAACGTATCCCATTCCTTCCTAGTAGGTGGTGTAAATGATGATGAAGTAGGGTTGTTTGGGACAAGACCAGAACTAATATTACTGGGTCCCATTTCATGAAGTGCGGGTTCAGAGCTGCTTTGCTCAGAAGCCATTGCTGTCAGCTCATCAAAATCAACATTCATAGTTTCGAGGATCTTACGAGAGTTACGGTTGTAGATTCGGTATGCCTTCTTTACGGGTGCGTAACCAATGAAAATACCAATATAAGGCCTTTGGTTGAAGTTTTCCCAAATTGTCACCATCATTATTTGGATAGCATAGAGAACCAAATACATGAAGATATGATAAATCTGGTACTTTTCCATGGAGAAGCTCATAAGGTGTTTTACCATGGCGTTTACGAATTAGTGACCGGTTTTGGGTGTACACTGCTGTAGTTACTTCTTCTTCCCATAAAAACAATGGAGCCTTTGCGTAAATTAACATCGTTCGAGCAGCTTCCATAAGGGTGCGATTTCGCATTTCAACGACACCATTTTGTTGTGGAGTGCGTGCAACGGATGTTTCATGAGATATGTCAACTTCTTCATAATAATCACGCAAGATTTGATTCACAAATTCGGTTCCATTATCTGTACGAATGCGTCGGATAGTAGTGTTGAGACGCACTTGAATCATCTTGAGAAATCTGATGATGAATTTAGGTGCCTCATTTTTTGCTTTAAGAAATTTCACCCATGTAAACCGAGAGTAATCATCGACAATGACGAGGATGTACTTTTTGCCACTAAGACTTTCAACACGCATTGGCCCACAAAGATCCATATGCAACAGATAAAGTTTCTCTTGGTTGGTGTCTTCAGTCTTGGGTTTGTAAGACTTCTTAGTGCTTTTCCCCATTGTACACGCGGAACACAAATGATCCTTGTGAAATGATAGTTTAGGAAGAACACGAACAAGTTTGTTTTTCGCCAAATGATTAATAGCGTCAAAGTTAAGATGAGATAACCGTCGATGCCATAACCATGACTTAGTCTTCGATGCTTTGGAGAGAAGAAATACGGGAGAAGCGGCCATCATGTCTTGTAGAGACAAAGTATACAAATTATTCCCTCGAGTACCTTTCAATAAATCAACCCCATCCAAATTACGAATGAATCAGGTATGCTCTCGAAAAGCAACTTCTAGGTTTGCATCACAAAATTGTCCTACAGAAAATAAGTTGTGACCGAGACCTTCCACGTAATACACTCTTGAAATTATAACATTCCCAATATGGTATTCACCATAACCCATTATCTTTGCAATATGATCATTACCAAATCGAACCGTACCAAGAAAATTGCTGACGAAATTTCTGAGTTGAGAGCGATCTCCGGTCATATGCTTGGAGCAACCAGAGTCCAAATACCAGAGAACAATTTGGACCACCTGTTTTCAACAACAACAGTAGACAATGCATTGGGAACTATTGGTTCCGGAGTGTTAGCAGATACAGATATAGAATTATCAGAATTGCTAACATTTTTGAGACCCTTAGATTTCCTGCGTTTTCTAATGTGAGTTTTAGCACTAACAGGTTTTACTGTTCCAACTTTCTTAGGTTTTGGATTATTCTCGGGTACTACAGTGGGAGTAGACCTATTTAAAGGGCACTTGGTTCCTAAAGTAGTGTCAGTGTTCCTAGTTAAAGGACACGCTTGTGTTTTGGTAGCCTTGGTACTCCTAGTTAAAGGGCACGCTTTCTTCGCTGTAGTGGGAGTGATCCTAGTTAAAGGGCACCCATTTCCTACTATAGTGAAAGTTCTACCAGTGGGGCGCCACATCCAACCAACTTGGGTTAACACTTTCCCAGTCGGTTTCCATTCTAATCCATTTTTGCGGGCATACATCTTATTCACATGGTCAATAAGGCAAGAATCATGACGACTAGAAAACATACATTCATTGCAATTCCAACATTTCAAATTAGAATTCACACTAGGCTTAGAACGCTGCACAACCGTAGAGCCTTTAGGTTTAGCTACATGATTCTTTTTATTCAAAACAGAAATAACATTCCTAGGATGGGCTTCTACTTTCTTCTTCACTTGACTACTAGATGGGGGCAAGATCCTATCATTCTTCTTGTTTCTTTTAAGCTTAGATCTTTGAGCCTTAGTAGTGGTGCTTACTCCTGTAGAAGGCAACACGGGAATATTAGAAGCTGGTTTTGATTCCGCCTTATCTTTAGTGACCAAAGTTTGAGATGGTTTAGACCTAGGGCCCTTATTAAATGGTGTGACGGCTATAAGGTTCCTTTTGATTGCACTAGAGGACGATGCTGAGACAGTGGCTGCGTTATCCACAACGTTCTTACCTTTTAGAGTACGAAGTGTTTCCTTTAACTCAGCCAAGACCAGATTTTTATCACAAATTTGTTCCCTCAAATCAGATATTTCCACCGACTTTTGATTCAATTGTTCAATCAACGATTGATTCTGTGCAGTGGTATTAGCAATGTGGGCTTTACTGAATCGAAGAGTCATGTATTTTTCTGTTTTAAGTTATCAACTTTGGACAAAATCTTGGAAACTCGATTATCTAGATCAAGTTTAAAATTCTCAGCGGCCTCAAGTACGTTCACACAGTTAAGCTCCTTAGATTTCTCTATGTCTATCGGCAAAGATTTAGCAACATTGTCACTTGGCTGACGCTGTTTTGATTGTAAATTCAATCGAAAATTCTTTTCAAAGTTTGCATCATTGATATTAACACCTTCGAATGACGTTTCAAAGATTTCTTGAATAAATTGTTGCTTGCATTCAAGCGAAATACAATGTGTTTGAATCTCATCAAAATGTTTTGAAAGCGAAGAATATGAATCTTGAAGCTTTAAAAAATCAGCGTCAGATTCGTGACAAGTACTATCTACCACATTATCCATAGATTCAACATTATGTACAATAGAATCATTATCAACACTTTTATTCACATAGACGGAAACTATATCATGAGACATCACTTGCTTCAGAAGCTGATCATTTTGGCGTGAAACCCGTTCTATATCAAGTAATTTGTTTTCATAAGCATCTTCCATTTCATTGAAAACACGTCTAACTTCTTCTATTTTCAAAAGAAAATCTTGATCAAGATTACTAAGACAGGCTTTAACATTCTTTACAAACGGAAAAATTTCATCTCGAAACGCAGCTCTAGTGTGCTCAAAGTTCCATTCACCTTCCGTTATGGCCGTGGCCGTCGTACGTTCCAAAATGACCTTGTCAAAATCGGCTAAGTGTTGGTGAACCGCATTTAAGTTAACGGACGCCTTACTTACCGGTGGAATTAACTTCGTTAAATCCATTTTGACAAGTGTAGGAGACGTACTAGGAGGGTTTTCATTTGACAAACTTTGGGGTACAAGAACTGTCAATTCAGCTAATTCCTTTTGTAAGCGAATGCGGGTCTTTTTAGAAAATTGATCTTTGTTATGTTGATCATAATCAATTGTATGGAATTTTGAAAGCATTCTAGAATGAGTTTCATCCGCAAGTGACTGTGTCTCCTCAGAACTACGAACAAAGGGTGCTTCTTTCGATTTGCCAATTAGGGTCATATCATAAAGACCGGGAATATGTTCTTGAGCTTGTTTTGCATAACCGGGATTAGGTGGTAAATCTTGAAGACGCTTGAGTTCGAGTTCTTTAAATGATTTAGTTAAAAGATGAACCTTTTCTGTGGAAGCGTATTGTTTTAAAAGTTGTTGTTCTTTGAATTTAAGAAGTTTGGTAGCATTAATTTCCGATTCAAACTTTTTAGACTCGAGAGTTTCGAAATCCATTTTAAGTTTCTGAAAATCATTGACAACCGAATCTTTTGCTTTTAATTCATTAGAAAGATTAGCTTTTAATGATTCTATTTCTTTCAAGTGTTCAATCTTTTCAAAACGAAATTGGTCAAATTCAGAACATGTTATTTTCTCTGCTTGAGGGACCATTTCAAAAGTTTTGACCTTCTCTTTATGCAACACAAGCTCAGCATTTAGGGTGGAATTCGTATCTATGGATTGTCTGAGAGCCATATGCATTTGATCAATAATACGTTTGGGTACCATGAACAAATCATGTTGAGCATAAGATTCCATACCCGTTGTAGCATTTGGTTGAGGTTCACTCAAATGTGTTGGATTGGGTACCACTTCATTTGAGTTACTAGTTCCCGAATGCTGCTCGAGGTTGTCATTTTCATGCCCAACTTGATGTTGGTTATCATCAATATTATTAGATGAGGTTGGTACCTCACTGATGACATCAGAACCGTAGTGAGAGAGATTAGCAACGAGAGCAGCTTGGGCAGAGTGAATGTCATCACAATCCGAATCGTATGCATCAAGATCGTCCGCTTGATAAGTTGCATTAGAAGTGGAAACAACTGCAATGCCTTCAGTATCTGCTGCCCTTGGGTCTGCAAGAAATGCTAAGTCCTCTGAATCCAAAATCTTCCCCTTAGACTGAGCATCAACCAAATACATCTTCTCACGAAACCATGCATCATCCCTCCTCCTTTTCGGCTGAGTACATTGCCTAGCCATATGACCTTGTCCTCGGCAATTATAGCAAGTCACAACCATTTGAGGACCAATGGGACTTCTATTTGCATTAGCTTGTGAATTCACAGCTTGAGCATTCACTGTCTTTGTATGAGGTCCATATGAATTTTGCCTTCCCTGAATAGGTTGCACTGTTACTTGACCATCTTGAACAGTAGCTTGTTGTCGAGGATTTGAAGAGGTGCGGAGCTGATTGTTTATTGGTGGAAATCCTCTAGTTGCAACAAGTTTTGACAAGTAGGCGGTGAGATGGTTTAGTACATCAGCTGGCGTATCATTTGGAGTAAAGACCGGTGCTTGGATTGGTGGAAGTTCATTAGAGTAGAAAGCTTGTGCTGGTTGTGCTTCTATTGGAAAATATCCTTGCTGAGGAGTATAGCCCATTGGAGAAGTGTTGGCTTGTGATGGTGATGTCTGATATGGTTGTTGTTGTGGAAAAGATTGTTGATGAACACTTTGTTGATATGCTTGTTGTGGCATCATTAGTGGTTGATAAGATGGGTGTTGTGGTTGCTAATAGTTGTGTGGTGGTGTCTGCTGCAAGTATGATGGTTGCTGATAAGTATAAGCCATGTTTTGTTGAGAAGCATACATAGCAAGTGGATCATGAACTTGAGGTGTAGACAACCGAGCCTCGATCACATGGCATTCGTGTTGTTGAAGAAAAGCTTGAAGTTGATCCACATTGGTGTTATGCAAGTCCTTAGCCAATTTAACATCCGTCACGTATTTTTTCCATTCTGGAGGAAGAGTGTTCAAATACTTGGTGTTCAATTGAAAGGTAGGAATTGCCATGCCATAGATATTAAGCTCATTCAACAATAGGGTAAATCTCAGATAGTAATCATTGAGAGTCTCCCCTGGCACATAGGCAAACTTATCAAAAGTATCATAAAGCTTACACTATCGTTCTTGTTTAGTTAACGAGGTGCCTTGCATTAGAACCCGAATTCTATCCCATAACTCTTTGGCAACTTTATGTTTGCTGACGAGTTTGTAGACATCTGGAGGAAGGGCTTGGAGAATGATGTTTGTAGCATACTTATCACATTTGTCTTGAATCTTCATATCTCCAGTCAACTCACCCATTGTGCTAGGACGAGTAGTCGTACCTTCCGTCACTGTACCATAATCTAATGGTCCATAGAGCACCGATGCCCAAATGAGATGTCCATTCTCTTTGTTCAACATGTAAAGTTCCATTCGGGAAGTCCAATCCTCGTACATAGACTTCTCCAACATTGGTGGACGATTATCCGTACCCGAGAGGATGGACTTATCCGTAAGAGATGTGTACTCCATTTCAATAAGTTAAGATTTACAAAGTTGATCGAACAATGAAATAAGGTTAAGTGTTTTTGTGTTGAAGTCGAGAAACGATGTTAAAATCCCCTAAAATATGTTCTTGATAAACCAAAAATTCCAAGTCAAAATTACACACTTCGAAATTTTTTAAGGAATAATTTTTGGATTGTCGGAATGTTGCTGGTATCGGAATGTCTAGATCGGAATGTCCAGATCGGAATGTCACTATCGGAAAGTCCAGATCGGAATGTCACACTATCTGAATGTCCAGATCGGAATGTCACTATCGGAATGTCCAGATCGCAATGCAAGTTGTCGGAATGTTCAGATCGCAAAGCTCTGTCGAAATGCTCAGATCGCAAAGTTCTGTCGAAATGCTCAGATCGCAAAGTGCTGTCGGAATATTCAGATCGGAATATGGCTGACACAATTTAGGCAGAGTAACGACTTAAAACTTCCTTATAACCGTCGGAATCCCAGATCGCAAAGAACGATCGGAATATCCAGATCGGAATAAGTATCGAAATCCAAGTATCGCAAAGTAGAACCAGTCACTTTCCGATGGTGATGGTTATTGCGATGGAAACCCTTTTCACTTGTACTTTCCGATGGTGATGTTGCTTGAAATTCGGAACGAAGAAAACAAGAACTTTTTGAACTTTTGATCCAAGAAAGATTGTGTTTTAACCAAAATCAAGACACCAAAAACACTACAACACTACTGAATACGTTATGCTTCTTGAAATCACGATCAAACACAAAAAAATTTGATGATTCGGCAATATGAACTCAAAAAGCCACGAAATGCTTATAAGAACATACGCAACACTAAAACAAACCTATATTTCATCCCATGCTCTTATACCATTTGTATAAATGTAAATCTTGCTTATGTTTTAGAGAGAGAAAGAGATAGAGATATGGTGGATTACACACAATTCTAGAGAGAGAAACTTAATGTTTACTATGTGAAAAATGAATAACTACACCACCCTCTCCATCAAAGGAGAGGGTTTATATACCCAAGCCTTGTAATGGGCTTGGGCTTACATGTTTGGGCCGGCCTACATATGTTGTAGGCTAGGCTTGGACTTGTTAGTTAAATAACAATGTCTAGACTACGAGCTACTACTTAGTATATTGTCGGAGTGACCGAATCTTCCTAAATACGTAAAAACATATTTCCAACACCTCCAAAGTCATGTTGACTTTATGTGGAGTTTAGCAAGTTCACATCATATACCCTTAGGCTCTTTAAGATGTAAAAATGTTCCTCATCTATTGTCCACACCCTAAGGCTCCTTGAACGATAAACAAGGGAATTGATTTTTGATCAATTTTTATTCAACACTTACCATGCCATACATCCTAAGGCTCTAATGACAAGGTTCGTGCTACATGCCCCACACCCTATGGCTCCTTGAGGTCATGTTTTAATCTTATTCTTTCTTATTTATGATATATATAGTAGGCCAAATTCCGCGGTCCCATGGTCTGAATACCTCCTACTTAGTGGTTATGAGCCACCTTAGTCGGAAGTACACAATGCTGGCACCCTCAATGTGTTCATGCTTTAATTACAAGGAGATAAAAGATTTGGCTAAGAGTTAAGATATCGAATCTACACCGTAAAAATCCTCATTTATTAAGCAACTAAATATACAAGCGGGAAGAAAGAGCCACAAAAACTTATATAAATAAGAATTAACCCTTAAACTTATTATCAACTCTATCATCTCTCGTTCTCCACAATTTAAAATCTCAATGAATGAGACTCGTGGATGCTTAGCCTAATAAACCAATTAAGGTCCATATGGTTAAGGATACTAGCTAGAGTAAACTTGGATAAGTAAACTCGGGTTGAGTCAAAATATTCACGACGGGCCTAATATATCAAAGATATCTAAACTTGTTAAAACCATTTTATTCATTTATTTATTTTTATTTTTGACTTTATTCTTGTAATGGAATTTATAAATACGATGCGATGACAAAAGGAAAGAAAATAAATGAAAATACTACTAGGCCAGAATAGATCAAAAATTTGAAAAACGTTGAAAAAAAAATAATTTTCCGGTTAAATGGGGCCAAATTCATGGAAAAGCCCACTAAAATTCGATAGAAGTCCCCCTACACTTAATATAAACATTGTCCTTAATGTTTAAGCATGTGGGAGAATAAACTCCCCTACACTTAGGACATTGAGTACGTTGTCTAAAATCGAGCTAAGGAAGAGACAACTAAAGTGATTACATTTATTCATCTTATTTATATACAAGTATGAATCACAATAGCAAAAACTTATCGAAGAAACCGGGTACACGGGAACACGGGATCACAGGTCGCGTCAAAAATACCAAAAGTGGATCTTGAAAGCACACATCCCTGCACAACATCACAATACACAAACAACCTACTTGGCTCCCCCCTACACTTATTTTAAAAAATAGATAAAAAGGATACTCCGGTTGCCTCCCGAAGAGCGCTTGTTTTTGTTAACCGAGTCACGAGCCTGACTCGACCACGAATTAAATGGTCCATGGGGAAACCTCTAATATTATACCGGGATCAAAGACCTTGTCCTCGTTCTCGGAGGACATTAATAAGTGAGAGGCAGTAGGATAAGTCTTAAAAGGTAGAAAAGTCCTCTCAACATACGAAAAGTATGTGAGGTCGTGATCCACGGGAGGTGGGATGGGTAAAGGAAGCAAAGACAATGAATGCGCACCAAGTGGCAAAGCCGTAACGGTATCAAGTATAGAATAGTCAATGTCACCTCCCGGGTCAAAGCACTCATCCTCGGTAATAGGTTCAAAGGTTGGGAGGAAAGGTGCTCGGGAGGGGGACTTGGGACAATATCTTCATTAATAAAATTATCAAAGAGAATGTCCCCCTCCGTGTCATCATCATCAATACCCGGAGGTATTGAGAGATTGTCAATTTCTTCCATATATGGGTCATTATTCTCAACGGGAGTTAAAGACGGAGGTAAAGATTCATTGATAGGAGTAGAATTCAACGCTTCAAAATTGAGAAATAAGAAGATGAACTTTCAATAATTTGTCGCGAAGAATAACGTCTTCCACCTCATCTAAAAGAGCAAGTTCATCGGTGAACTTCTCATAAGTCGGAGAGAATAAATCGTCATCGCCCGCATCTCTCGGTGGAAATGGGTGAAAAGGAGAAATTTCAAACGTGAAATCCTCATAACATGGAGAAATGTCATCCGTAAGAGCGACCTCGTCCGTAAGCTCCGCAAAAGTCGGCACATCACAAACTTCATCAAAGAATTTGTCGAGACCAAAATCACTAATCTCACTCGATGTATCACAATCCTTAGATGCATTTGGGATATCGAGAGAAGGAATTACAGTCGCACTAGGATGTTGAGCAACAAGATCATTCCAAGAAATAGAATTCTCATCGTCATCATCATCATAATAGTAAGAACGCACAAGAGGAGGAGTAGAAGCACTAAGATTAGATACTTGCTCTTGTCGGCTTTCGTCATGCGAACTAACTTTGAGTTGTTTTAAGCTTTCTAGAATTCCATCAAAAATAGTGAGTTGTTCCTCAAAAGAAGGTTGATGAACGACAGAGTATTGTGGGGGTTCAAAATGTTGAAAACCGGAATTATAGCACGGACGTGGCTCATAATTCATCGGTTGACAATAAGAAGTATCGTGAGGGCCCCCACAATTGGTGCAACACGGGTATTGAGAAAAACCCTGTGCATTTTGCGGATATGGATCCTCATATATGGAAGAGGTGAAGTACAAATTGGCTGAATTACAAAGTGGACAAAATCCAAGTTGTGTATTGTCGATATAATAGCCGCATCGCTCACATGTACACACTTGACATGTTTGATAACCATTCCATGGTCTCCTACATCTTACGCAGTACGAATCCATGAAGAATTAAAAATAAGAGGGCTAGAGAAAAGAATTAAACACAATAGAGGATAAAGAGGAGTATTTTTGGTGAAATACTTTAGGAAAAGTATTACTTTTGGATTTTTTAATTTTTTTTGGTGCAAATCTTAGGAAAGAGCTTGCTTTTGATGATTTTTTAATTTTTGTATTTTTATCTTTTTGATTTTTTTATGTTTTAGATTTTTTAACAAGAAAAATAACGTTCAAAATCGAACGGATCCCAAAATCCAAATCGTCTCACGACTAATCGTCAATCGTAACGAGCGAAGCGGCAGCGACGCCATTTTAATGTAAGAATTTTATGTCAATTAAAGTTCGTTTTTCTCGACTCACTCGAATTGATTCCCAATTAAATGAAAGATTGATTTGTTCTTGGTAAATTAAACTTTTTTTGGTATTTAAAAACTAAAAACTATTTTAAAATTAATAAAAACTAATTAATCTAATAAAAAGGAAATATTTAATTAATACTACTTTTTCAAATTTAAACAAAACTATTAAAAATCAAAAACTAGTATGAAACTAATTTTAAAACTATAAAACTATTTGAATTAATTTGAAATCTAATTTAAAATTTGAATTAAACTCAAATTTATTAAATCTAATTAAAAAGTAAAAAATTTTAAAACTAATTAAAATAAATTTATTTTAAAGATTATAAACTAATTTTAAGCTAATCTAAAAACTAATTTGAATTTGAAACTAATTTTAATTGAAACGTATTAAAATAAACTCAACAAAAAGAAAACAATTTAAATTTATAAAAGTAATTAAAATATTTTTATTTTTTGTATTTTTTAAAAACTTTATAAAAGAAAATAGGGGTGAGCAAAAAAACCGAAAAACCGAAACTGAACCAAAAAATCGAAAAAACCGAACCGAAAAACCGACGGAATATAAAAACCGATGGTTCAGTTTTTACATTTTCAAAAACCGAAAAGTTTCGGTTCGGTTTTGATTTTCATAAAAAACCGAACCGAACCGAACCATATTATTATATAAAAAATATAAATATAATATAATATAAATAAATAAGTAATATATCAAAATTATAAATAAATAATTATTTTTAGGGAAATAGGATATTATTTATACGCGTGTTTCATATATATTTGTGCTTATTTGACAATATAACATTACATATGTGACAATAACCGTTTGTATGCATGTTTATTTGCATATTTGTTTATCTTATTAATATGTGTGTAATTATAAATTAAAAATTTGACATAAACATTATTAGGCTTAAATTGAAAATAAATTAAAAACTACTTTTTTCACGTAAAACAAGTTTTTTAAACTAAAGCAGACGTACCCAAATATAAACGGTTTTAAAACCGAAAAAACCGAAAAACCGAACCGAAACCGATTACAAACCGAAAAAACCGAACCGCCCAAAACCAAACGGTTTCGGTTTTTGATTTTTTAAAAACCGAATATGTCGGGGTTCGGTTTCGGTTTTAGCCAAAAACCGATCCAAACCGAACCGTGCACACCCCTAAAAGAAAATATAAAGAAAAATTTTAATAAAAATTAATTAAACTAAAACTTGAATTTAAACAATTAAAATCTGACAGCTAGATTTAATTAACCTATATTAATAAAAAGGTGTGTGATTAAACTCAAAGAAGTACTAGCTAAGATGGTTAGGGTGTTGGACTGTTGGACGAAAGGTCACGGGTTCGAGTCCCAGACCAGACGAATTTTTGCTATACATTTTTTTTGGAATTTTTGGATCAAACAGATCAATTGTATCTGTTGCTTTATGCAGCAAAATCATCAAATCTCAAAACCAAATAAGCACTTACAAAGAACAAAACAAACAGACTAAAAGCAAATAAGCTGATAAGCTTAAACAAGAAATAAGCAGATAAACAGAAAATAAGCAAATAAAAATAAGCAAATAGATTAAAACAGGAAAGAAGCAAATCTAGACTTAAACAAAACCCAAGCTATAAGCAATATAAGCAGTTTATAAGCAGATTAATTAAGCTAATAAGCAGATATAAGTACCACTGAAAATAAAACCGATCCTACCAAAACTTAAACAAACTAGAATCCAACTAGCAAACTAAATAGCAAACTTAATCAGCAACTAAATCAAATACCAAAATATCCAATACCAAATAGCAAACTCAAAATAAGTAAACTAAAACCTTAAACTAGCATATTCAAAAATAGAACTATTATCAGATAAAACAACTAAACCAAAGCAAATACAAAATAAACTAATCAAAAATCAGCACCACCTAAGCAGATCTATTTAACCCGAAACTTAGACAAATAAACTATTAATCTATAACTGATAAAAATAAAGAGCTAGAACCTTGAGATGAAATCGTTGGGACGAAGGGATGAGCGTTGAGCCCCCTTTTATCCGAATCAAACACCACCATTAAAACATCAACTCTTCGAACCAAATACACTTATCGAACCAGCTTTTAAGAACTTCCCAGTAGGGGAAATTTAATCAACCACTTTTTGTTAATATTAATTAATTAAAAACATAAATAAGATTAAATTGCAATGAAAATTAAATAATTAACGAGACAAAAATTTAACCGAAATAAAATTTTATTAATACTGAAATCGAGTACAATACTGAGAAAAAAGTAAATTACAATTTTTAATCTAAAAACTAATTTGCATAAATAAAACTAAAAATAAAAAAAGGCACCCACATTACATAATGAGAGGGGGTTTTTATAGGGAAACCCTAAACCTTCTAGAGGAAGTTTTCTTGATGCAAATAATCTTGGCCATTAAATCTTCATCCCACTTTTTCTTTCTTGATCATACGGCTGTAACTCTCTCTCTTTCATTCGGATTGCCACCTTGGCAGTAATATGTGTTTCTTGTGCTTCTTGAAGGCTGATGTGGATTGCAAAGATTGTTGGAGTGGGAGATGGTGAGTTGGCACAACCAATCAGAGCAAGGATAGGAGCCACATCATGATTTGAGGACCACCTTCATGATCCGGTTTTGATGGTGAATTAATTAGGGAGCGTGTATTACACGTGCCTTCACTTGAACAAAAGCCCCAATTTTTTGATCTAGGGTTAAAAAGGGGAAGGTGATAAAACTGTGTTTTATTTAGGGGTTGAGAGAGAAGGTAAAAAATTTACATAGGATATAACGAAGGGATGTGTGGGTGGGTAAGTGATTGTTTATTACGTGAGTTTGAGTTGACCAAAACAGATAAAAGTTATAAATTTGTTTTAACCGTCCATTTTAAGTTCTTTGGGCTTGTGGCCCAAAATGAGTTCATCCGTCCCATGTTAAGGCAAATGGGCTTTTCTCTTTTAAAGAATACTCCCATCCGTCTCTTTATATTATGTAATGGAATTTGTAATTGGGCCCTTACTCCAAAAGTTAGTTAACTTGATATCCTTATTGGGCTTTTGGGCCCAATACCCAAATGTGGGACCCACAAGGCCCAATTAACTCCAATTAAATCCAGTAAAAACGAGCTCGATTTCTGCTTCCTTGATCTTTTCTTTAAACCCGTGTCGATTTGCCGGTTTTCGTGATCTTTGGTTCACTTTTGGTTTCTTGACTTTGTCTTTGTCTCTTTCTTGGACTTTTCTTCAACATTTGACCGTGAAATCCTGTGTATTCTTTCCTTTTGATCTTTTGTACCTATTTCACACAAAAATACAAAACCACGCGTAATTCCGACTTTTACGATATTAAACACATGATTAGGTCTTGTTTTTCCTTGATTTTAGTGGCAAAAGGATAAGTGTTTACACACTTATTAGAAGCCATTAAGAGTTGGTCTGCACCAACAACGCCAACGGAGGTGCGATTTATAGCAATGACGTTGATTAATGAAAACACAAATGCATAGTGGTGCTAGGCGAAACGCAATAGAGAGAACAACCACAAGAACACAAATCTTAACCATTCTTCTGCAATTGAAGTGCACGCCTTAATAGGTGATCTAGCCCAACCACTTGACTTAAAAAATGACAAGTAGCAAAACCCCCGTATCGTCAACCGAATTACACGTGATTCTCAATATATATTCAAATCAATTTTGAAAAAAAAAAAAGGCGATACATTTTGGAAGTGATCTTTTAATATGAGATAATCAGGATCTAATAATCAGTTACAACAAAATGAGTTGCAGGCTCTTGTTATATCAGATATTGAGCTGCAACAACTGTGACTGGAATAAGTCGGAGCGTGTGGTTAAGAAGATGGAGTCTCATCTTTTTGAGATCCTTCAAGAGAAGCAAAAATCCTAGATGAGTTGTGTGGAGTATCATTAAATACGCGAGGAGCGACACGAGATATTGAAAAAAGATGTTTTTAAAGTGCAAGCTGCATTAGGGTATGCAATATGTCATTTGAAGTCCCTGAGAATGAAGCAAAAACTGTATCAAGAGAAGAAGGCAGTATCTGATAATGACGAGTCTGGATCTGCTGTTATTGTTGTTCAAGCTAAAAATTAGGAGACTCCTGTTGTAGGTGGTGGGATGAAAGTAACACTCCAAACAGATGTGGGATGGAGAATGGTTTGAAGTCCTGTTGTTTTTTGACGAACCATGGATGATGATCAGGAAAGGGACTGTTGGAAACTCACTTTATGTGACGACATTTAAGAATTCCCGTTAGTTATCATAGTCACGCACATTTAGACTAGACTAGGCTTGTTGTAAAGTGCGTGACTATATATACCCCTCCTTAGCTTCCAAGGAGGGGTGTTGATTGTATTTTGTTCATTTTGAGGAACACACACACTTTTACTCTCAACCTCTCTTTCTCTCTCTCTAAGCCAACAATGGCTTCCACCACCACTTACCACCATATTAGACCACCGGATCTCATTTAGCATTTCTACATTTGGCATCAGAGCCTCGGTTCTATCCTTGGATCGTGTTTATTTATGCGATTTTGGTGGTCTATATCATTTCTTGTGTCTCGTGTTATAATATTTCTGTCCTTTATCACAAATTTTTTTGTCACGTCATAAATTTTTTGTCCAACTGTCCAAGTTGTTACAGGTTTTGTGTCTCGGTTTCATCAATTTCTTGGTCAAAGTCTTATCACATCTTTCTGGGTTTATCTTTCTGGGTTTATTCAGTTAGAAAAGGACAAAATGTGCAGTTCCATCTTTTTAGGGTCCTTCAAAACCCTTTTCAGATTGGGTTTTCAGATTGGGTTTTCAGATTGGTTATTCAGATTAACATTCAGATTGGGTTTTCAGATTGCTTTTCCGATTGGACTTTCAGATTGGTCTTTCCGTTTGAATATTCAAATTGGACTTTCGGATTGGTCATTCCGATTGGGGAGCTCGTTTGATTCCGATGAGACATACCAAAATATTCCGATGACACTCACTTAAACATTCCGATTGGATTGTTTTTCACATTCCGATTGGATTGTTTTTGTTAAAGACTTGTGAACAAAAATGTGACTTAAAACCAATATAAACAAAAATGTGACTTAAAACCAATTTCAACCCAACCGAGTCAACTCGGTAATTACCGAGTTGACTCAGATCACTCACTGAGTCGCCTTAACTCTTCATTGACTCAGTCAACCCAACTGAGTTTAACTCACTGAGTCGACCTACTCACTCATTCCAACCTTTTATCACCTCAACTCCACAATCTAACCTAATACCCATCGTCACCTATTCCCCAATCCAATCTAAGACTCAAACAGAAACTCAAATTAAGATCTCAGATTCGTTTTCGTGTTTAACCTTTTGAGATCTTTATAGATCTATTTACATGAAAATAAATCTCTCATCACTGATCTAATTTAATTTACGAAATCAACTAAGGATTTATAACAATTATGTTATAAGCCATTTATTTGTTTCGTTTTTGTTAATCAAAACCCAACATGCAATCATAAATCTGCTCTTAATCTTCGAATTTAAAGAAGATTTATAACAAGGCTGTTATAATCTTTCTTTCATTCGATTTAAACACAATCATACCTACCCGAGACCCATTATGTGAATCTTGAATCCATTTATCTCGTTTCATGTGGCTACAATTCTGATACGAATGAATTAAGGTCGATCTATAACAGATTCATACCTTTTTCGTTCATTATTTGATTATGGTTCGAATTCAAATGGAAGCTTGTTTTTGGGATGACTCGATGAATCGAGTGTTGATTAGATTAAGGTATTTGTTGATTTGTGAGTTATATGATTTGTTCATGGTTTAAGAGATGAGGATTGATGAGTTTGTTTGATGGGACGGATTAAACAAGGTGGCGGATGTATCTAGGTTTGGGAGAGATGAAGATGGAGTTTGGTGAGGCGTTATTTACTAGGTGAAGTTTGGTGGGAGTGAAAATGGGGGGCGGTGTACTCTATGTGAGTTTAGGTTAAACTGTGAGTGCATTTAGGTTTATGATGTTATTTAACTCACACTTTTGGACCGGGTTAGAATTGGGCCGAGGGTCAAGCCGGGCTTCACAATGGGCCATGGACTGATGGACTGCAATCTTTGGACACTCGATTTTGGTTAAATCTTGACTAAATTAAATTGAGTTGGGCCGTGTGTCTTCAAACCAAATATACACAAAATTGTTTGTTTCAAATTTATTCATTTTGAATAAACATTTTGTGTATTATGATAGAATTTGGACATTATCAGGACTAAAAGTGTCGAGATATTGTTAAGGAGAATAGATGCTCAAACAAGCAAATTCCTTTTTTGAATTTGTAGTTTTTTTGTCGCATTTGTGGTTCTTTAGTTCTTTCTTGACACTGATGGGCTGACGAGAAATGTGACGCGACAAAATGAAGTGACTAATGTGACAAGAATTTATTTTGACGAGTCCAAGAAAAATGGGCGATTTTTTAGTGGCTTCAGATTTTGTTTGATCGGGTATTAATTACGTGACGTTGAAGACGGATTTTTCGAAGGCGTGTATTTATTTTATCTTTTACTAGATAACTTGCTCGTGCTTAATCCTAGAATGAAGACTTGGTTATCTGGTTTCCGGGTTCGGGGTGGATGGTTGATGACTCGGATAACTATCACTTAAAGGGGTTACATTGTTGTACTCAGTGTCACGCGCTTAGTCGACGTGGATAATTTCAAGAGGTGTTGTGCTTATAGACTTCTTCAGTGATGCATTGAGTACTTAGAGATTTCTCCACCGTTCTTCATTCAACAATTGTGCAAGCTTAAGTCACAAGATCGAAGGATTTTTATTCAGCTTCACGTTTGCCGTATCTGGTTCATTCTTTCAGTGGTCACTTCAAATTGCTTTCACGTGGGTTGGTAAAGGTGGCCCTGGAGAGTTTATGAGAAGAGATTTTCGATCAACAGCTGATTCTCACAAAATATATAATTCAGCTTATTTATTATTCTCACGAGGTTTCAGGTTCATGTGCGTACAATTTATTGATGGTTCCGAGTTTCGAAACCATAAAGGGGGAAGAAGAAGACACATTGAACGCACAACGAGTACACGTGATGAACTTCATACCTTCTTTTGATTTGAAGATATTCCGGGATGACATTTGTCATAGCCGCAGAGAAAATCAGTGTTTTAACTCGTGTCGTTATCAATCAATCTCCAAACGGTACACTACTGATTCGAGGTTTAATTGTTTGATTGTTGCAATTAAACATCATCATTATCCTATATGCATTCCCGGGACTTAATTGACTCTGGTGCATCTCCGGAAGAAGTCGTGTGCATTTCCGGGACTTAATTGACTCTGGTGTTACGATGTCAACTTCATGAATGGGATAAAGTGTCCACTTCAGTATTTGAGCTTCATAATTGGGATTGATTTACCTTCTTCAACTATGTGGGGGAAGAAGTGTCTTGATTCTTTCTGGTATGCATAACTTGAACTCTCAGGGGGAAGAAAAATTCAGAAGAATTATTCAAGCGTGAGATGAAAAGTTGTTGATCTACTTGGGGGGAAGCTATTTAAAATGCTTCTACATCAAGTTTACGTGGCATGAATTAGGGGGAAGCTAATTCAGAAGCTTCTCCTTAACCAGAAGTGTATGGGTTACTTAGCTCGTGCCGTTACAGTATTTCTTCTACAAGTTACTTTAAAGATGAGTCGTTTTGAAGACGAAGGCCTCAGAAGACTTCATCAGCATTGGATGCTTCATGAAAGCTCTTGTTCTTAATTATTTTGTACTTGTTAGGAAGAATATTGTAAGGAATTCTACACGTCGTCCCATGGGGGAAGATTATTGGAAACTCACTTTATGTGACGACATTTAAGAATTCCCGTTAGTTATCATAGTCACGCACATTTAGACTAGACTAGGCTTGTTGTAAAGTGCGTGACTATATATACCCCTCCTTAGCTTCCAAGGAGGGGTGTTGATTGTATTTTGTTCATTTTGAGGAACACACACACTTTTACTCTCAACCTCTCTTTCTCTCTCTCTAAGCCAACAATGGCTTCCACCACCACTTACCACCATATTAGACCACCGGATCTCATTTAGCATTTCTACAGGGACAGGTTTGGGATGGAGAATGATTTTGAAGGCGGTCAGTGGAGTGGTAGAGAATTTTATTATAGAAAGCGCAAGGAAAAACGTCACCAGAACAAAGATGATGTACTCTATGGTATATTTTCTGACTGCGACAGTGACTATGAAGGTGGCTCTGGTAAGAAGAAACGGAGGAAATATATTTCCAAAAAACAGGATGTTACGAAACCACTAAATTTCGTGTCTAGTGGCGTTGTGATGGCATGTAAAGAAATTGACCAGACCTCCAAAGAGGAGAATGAAAAAGGTGACAAATAAATTAACCAGACCTCCAAATAGGAGAATGAAAAAGGTGACAATGTGGGTAAAGAAGAAAAGGCTAATGATGAGGGTGTTGACTTTCTTCCTACGACGTTTGGTAACAAGATCATAGAAGGTGCACTTCAGAGACGTGAGTATAATCATAGACTCGTTACTATTTAATGGGTACATGTGGTGACCGCATATGCAAAAAAGAATGAGACTGAAAAGGTGGCCGAAATGATGAAAAAGTGGGTGGCTACTGAGGACAATAGTGGGTGCAGATTGGAAGAATGACTAATCGACAAGTAGAAGTTCACCACGGACATAGATATCAGATATTATTACAGACTAGTCTAAGAATGACAAATTATGTATGACTTTAAATTGAAATGCTAACTTGTAAATATCAAATCACATTTTCTATGTCCTCTATAAGTCGTTTCTCGATTTCTTGGTCCAATCTCTCTTCAGCTTCGTCTGCACATGTATAAAAGATCTAATTATCAATTACAATAAAAGAAAATTTAATACATAAAAGAAGAATATAATATTTTACCTTTTTGATCGAATATCCAATCGCGCGTACATAACAACGCCTCAACATTATCCGATAGTAACGAACTTCGGTATTTGCTTATAATTCGACCCCCAATACTAAACGAGGATTCAGAAGCAACTGTTGTTATTGGGATGCTCAATACATCACGAGCCATTCGAGCTACCTCGGGATACCTCCCTTGATTCTCCTTCCAGTATTGTAAAATATTAAGATCGGCATGTTGAACCTATCAAGAGGTGGTTCCTCCAAATACTTATCTAATTGTGATGTTTCTTCCACATTCTTGGCATAACGACTTTTATATGACTCAAAGCCAACCAAATAATCCGATGGATTCGCGACATTTTGACTAGTTGCTAAGTTCAAATCATGCATCTCATACGCACGAACCTTGTACCCCTTGTATAACTCGCGTAAACCGCTCTCAACACTTCCAACTTTATGACTAAGCATCTCACCCTCAATACCAGTTTATCAAAACAATACTCAACCATTTTCAATTTATAGTATGGATCCAAAATAATTCCAAAGGACAAAATCATACTATACGTATCCAATACTTTTCAATTTTTGTTTTCATCTCGTTAGCCATAACACTTATAACCGGGTCCAAACTTTCCATTGCTTCTTGAATATGCAATTGAATTTTCCACACGTTGAGAAAATAAAGATTAGAAGTGGGATATGAAGTTCCAGAAAACAGAGTTGTAATGTCATAAAAGGGTTTCAAAATTTTAGTGATTTCTCTTATCCTTTCCCATTCTAATTCTGTCGGACAAGTCTTGTAATTAGAATCGACTAACTTCAATCGAGCATACGCGCGTTCATATACCAATGCACAATCAAGCATTAGATAAGTAAAATTCCATCTAGTCACGATATCTTGACGCACATGTCTACCATATTTTAGTGAAAGTTGAGTGATACACTCGGCAAACTTACGCTTTCTTTGTGCACCTCCTCTAACATACTTGACAGATTCTCTAACCTTTAAAATGGCTTCTTCAATTACTTTCAATCCTGATTGTACCATTAGGTTTAACACGTGTGCTCCACAACGGACGTGTAAATACTCCCCATCACAAACTAATGCATTGTTTAACCGTAAATGATCTTTTAAACAATCAACAACCCCATTATTATAAGCTGCATTGTCTAATGTGATCGTAAAAACCTTTTTCTCAATACCCCAATCTTTTAAAAAGTTATTTATGCACTCTGCTAAAATACGACCACTATGAGGAGGATGCACAACTCTAAAATTTAACACTTGTTTCCTTAGGACCCAACTTTCGTCGATGTAATGTGCGGTTAATGTCATATAACCATCCGTAGTAACGAAAGTCCACAAGTCTGAGGTTAAACAAATTCTACTTGTTACTTTCTCTAAGTTTTCTTTTAACTTTAATTTTTCTCTTTTATAAATTCTCAAAACATCTGCCTTTGCTGTGTTTCTACATATGGGTTGTGCATCGGGATGTAAAAACTGATGTAATTCTCTAGTGCCATCATGTTCAACATAACTAAAAGGATAGTTATGTTTAATAATAGAAATAGCAATTTTCTCCTTAAATAAGTCTTGGTCTAAATGAACACGCTTTTGTCTTAGGCAAGAAACATCACTAAATTCAAAACACTGCTCTATATGTCGTAGCATGTTAGTTGTTCCCGCCTTTGTACTATATGTTTGCCCACATGAATTACAACTGGCCCTAGGTTCACCATTAGGTAATCTCGTAAAATATAACCATGCATTCGAACGTGTCTTACCCGTTTTTGATGAACTAGCGCCTTCTTCATTCGCTTCAGACGTATTTTGTTGTTCAAAGCTTTCCGACATATGGATCCAAAACTGCCCAAACAAAATACAACCATATGAGAATTCAGATAGCAATATCTCACATTGTGGTAGCATCTTAAACATGTTAATAGTCGGGTTATACACATAATACTTATTAGGCTTAACACAACATAAAAGCAAACCATTACAGTCGTCCATAATAACAAAATTACTACTTACCCTCTACACACGCTATGCAATGAAAATCTGGTGATCCTGGAATCCAACGACACGAAATCATACCCAGATGACGATTTGAGAAAAAACCCAGACGGGGGATCAGTCTTTTGGTTTTTACGCCAACTCGAAAAGAGATCAGGGGATTTAATGAGCCATAGCCAGTTTCGGCTAAACACTAACTATTCATCTAAGGGAGTGACGGAGTGTTTGTTTCGGCTTACATAGCAGGCTTATTGAAGATAATCTAAGCTTTAAAACCTAAGTATAACAATAAGTCAATAATCAATTAATCACTTTACAAATACAACCTAATTAATTAATAATTATTAATTAAAAAAGTATAACAATAATTAATTAATCACCTTGTATATTCTGATTGAAGAACTGAAGAACTAAAGAATCAGACCTATTCGTATATTCTGATTGAAGAACTGATTTTGATTTTGGTATCAACCCATTTGACCCATTTGTGAAACCATTCGACATATTCTTATTATTTCAGAAATATTTTTAAAACCCATTGGACCCAAATGCTAATATTAAATAAAACCCATACAGCCCAAAACTTACAAAAAAATAACCCAATTGACCCATATTTTATGTTTTGGGTTCATTTTGCCACCTCTACAACACACACACACACTCATACACTTAACCAAAAAGTTTCTCCCACTCTCCTTTCTCTCCCACTCTTGCCGTCCAACACCACCCCCAAATCACCATCACCATCAATTTTTAACCATAAACTTCATCTATAATTCACATATGTTGATCACTACTTGAAAGGAGGCTATTTGGAGGTGATTATAACTTATAAAAAGGAGTTTTCATGAGGTTCAAGGGCTGATTTCAAAAAGGAGTTTAGTTACTTGAAGATTTCTAAAAGTGGTCTTGCTAAGTTCATAAGATTTGGTGACAAGATCAAGTCTTGTTCATCATAAATCCCATCTTTTTCATCACAATTGGTTGGTATAGAGATTGTTATTTCTATCATCCTATTAGTTTTGTAAATGTATTCATCTATTTTCTTCAAAAATGTATATGTATGATGATGATAAATGATGATCAACATATTGCATGAGGATTTTGTGTCACTAGATTAGGTTAAAAAGATTAAAACTACAAGTAAAAGTTGATAAAATCATATCTAGTTATGTAGGCTGTAATAAACAGAAACTTTCAATATTTTTACTTGGTTAATAGGATTATATTTTTACATAAGTGGTGAATTTACCACACAATGGAATGTTAAAAATGAGCAAGATATGGCCAAAACACTTTTGTGGTACTAATCTGTCTGGTCTGTTTTGGACGAATTATTATAAATACTTAGAGGCCGTTTGAGAAGGAGCTATAGGAGAGTTATTTGTATCACATATCATTTAGTTTATATAGTAAAAATTTGAGGTTTCAACTCATTGTAGAACTCAAGATATGATTAAAATGATGGACTTGAAATTTTACATCAGATTTGACTTTAAAGTATATATTATTAAAATGCCACTTGAAGTAAATAAATATATAAAACAAGTATGTTAATAAGTGTGTAAAAACTTATCCTTTTGCCACTAAAATCAAGGAAAAACAAGACCTAATCATGTGTTTAGTATCGTAAAAGTCGGAATTACGCGTGGTTTTGTGTTTTTGTGTGAAATAGGTACAAATGATCAAAAGGAAAGAAAACACGGGATTTCACGGTCAAATGTTGAAGAAAAGTCCAAAAAGAGACGAAGACAAAGTCAAAAGACCAAAAGTATGCCAAAGATCACGAAAACCGGCAAATTCAACACGGTTTTGAAGAAATGATCAAGGAAGCCGAAATCGAGCTCGATTTTATCGGATTTAATCTTTTTGAAGACATTTGAGCTTTGTGGGTCCCACATTTGGGTATTGGGCCCAAAAGCCCATTATTGGATTTAATAAGTAGTTACATATGGATAAAAAGCCCATTAAGGCCTAAAACCTTAAACAAATGAGACGGATTGTAAGTAAAGAGGAAAGATTAGGCTAAGCCCATTTGCACAAATAATAAAATGGAGGGATTAAGTTTTGCTAGGTCAATGCTTCAGTCAACACAACATACGAATTTACTCTCACAACATCCCACACACGTGTAACTTACTTACTCACCCCATACACGTTATTAAATAAAGCGTGTTTTACCCCACCCTCACTTTATTTTATTCAGTCGTTACAACCTAGAAAACATTTACCTCTCTCTCACCTCAACCCTAGACATACGCAGTCACCCCATCATTTTACCCTAACCCTAAATCACCATATCAAAAATTACCCACCAAAAATTGGGGGTTTTACCCAAATCGTGTGATTCACACGCACACAAATTAAATCCCCAAGTTATTCGGAATGAACACTACTGGTGGTCCTCTCTCCTCATCTCACGTGGCCAATCCTCCGTTTTTGATTGGTTGTGACAACTCATCACACACGAATCCCCCAATCATAATCATCCACATCACCCCTAAACTAACACAAGTAACACAAACCTGCCATGCTGGCAATCCATGTAATGGGAAATGAATTTCAACCGTTGGATTGATGAGGAGAAGAAAGAGAATGCAGAAAAGATGGATTAAACGGCTTAGATTGATTTTCTTGTTCAAGAAGATTCATGAAGAAGGTTTTGGGGTTTGCCTATAAAAACCCCCTTCATCTGTAATTTTGGGTGTGCACTTTTTATTTTTAATTTTAATTTCTGCAAAATTAGATTAGATTTAATATTGTAATTTTCTTTTTAAAGTATTGTATTTAATTTTCAGTGATTAATAAAATTTACATTCGGTTGAATTTTTGTCTCTTTAATTAATTTAATATAATTGCAATTTAATTTTAATCTGTTTTAAATTAATTATTGTTGAAAGTATAAAGTGGTAATTAATTTCCCCACTGGGAAAGTTATAAAAATACTGTTCGGGTAGAATACTGTTTGTTTGGTTCGAAGAGTTGATTATGATCGAAGGTAGTTGATGGTTACGGTGAGATTTAAGGTGGTGGTGTTGATTCGGATCTTCAGTCCGCTCAGCGCGTGACTGCTCCTCAACGGAATCGTCACAAGGTGTAATCCTTATTTTTAAGTTTTTTATAAATTAGTTTATGTTTAGATAAATCTGCTTTAGAATTATTGGTTTTGTTTAGTTTTTTTTTATATTTTGATTTGGTATTTAGTTGTTTGGATCTGCTTTGTTTTAATTTGTCTGCTTATTAGATTTAAGTTTTACATTTGCTTAGTTTTGGTTATATTTGCTTATTTTCATCAATCTATTTTTTAGCTTATTTCGTTTTTAGTTGCTGATTAATTAGGAATTGTTTGTTAGGATTATAGTTTCTAATAATTTTGATATATTTGCGTATGTTGGTATCTGTTTGTTTAGATTGGTTCGATTCTGCTTTTGGTATGATCTGTCTGATTTAGTATTTTGTCTTGTTGAGTAGTATTAGGCTTATTATTGTTACTGTTTGTTTTTATTATCTGCTTACCTGCTTATGTCATATCTGCTTATTCGCTTAACTGCTTATTTGGTTTGTTGGTTGTTTGCTTATTTGGTTTATTTTGTCTATTGCTTATTTGGCTTATTTGATTTAGTCTGCTTATTGTTCTTTTTTTTGTTTTGCCGTTTATTAAGCTTATTTGGTGTTGTTGTTATACTGCTAAAAAAACTCAGACCCTATTGGTCTGAGTAATTTTAAAAGTCCAAAAAAATATATATAGCAAATAATTTGTCCTTGATGGGCTTCGACCCCTCGACCTCCAGTTTAACAGCCCTATGCCATAACCAGTTGTTCTAGTGCCTTATTTTTGTTAAACTTTGAGTCATTTAATTAATATAGCTCTTTTATTAATGAATGGCAGTTTGTTTAAAATAGTTTAAATATAAGTTTAGTTTTATTAAATTTATTTAAAAGTTTTTATATCAATTTTCTTTTATTAAGTTTAAACAAAAAATAAAAAGAAAAAAATATTTTATTTCATTTTTTTTACTTTAGTTCTTTTAGTTAAAAATTAATATAGATTTGTTTAAAAATAGTTTTTATAGATTAAAAATTAGTTTTAAGTCTTATTTAAATTTTAGCCTTTAAAATAATTTTCAAGTAGATTTCATTAAAAAAGTTTGTTATTTTAATTTAGTTTCACATAAAATTAGTTTTAATTTTGTTTAAGATTTAAAATAGTTTTTATTTAAAATAGTTTAAAATAGTTTTTAATTAAATAGTTTTTAGTTTAAAAAATACCCAAAATTACGTTTCACCAAGAACAAATATATCCACGTTAATTTGAGATCAATTCGAGTGAGTCGAGGAAAACGAACATTTAGAACATTAATTGCTAAAAAAGGATTTGCAAAAATTCTTTACATTAAATTGGCGCCGCTGCCGCTTCGCTCGTTACGATTGAAGATTTCGTGAGACGTTTGGATTTTGGGATCCGTTCATTTTGAACGTTATTTTCTTGTTACAAAAATCAAAAACAAAAAAAAAATCAAAAACTTAAAAATACAAAAAAAAAAATTAAAAAGTCACAAAAGCAAATTCTTTCCTAACATTTGCACCAAAAAAATTAAAAATCCAAAAGTAATACTTTTCCCTAAAAGTATTACACCAAAAATATTACGTATTATTGTTATTTTTCTTAGTTCGATTTCTTTCGATTTTTTATTGTGAATATATATTTTTCTAAAAAATACAAAAAGATTTTTCATTTATTATATTATATTACGTAGAACATTAATTTACCTACTTTACAAATAAGGCCTTAGTTGGATTTCATCACCTAACTATTGTATTCGAATCCTAAACGAAATAAAAGGGCAAAATAGATAAATACTAGTAAGACGTTTGAACTCGATTTATACAAACTATAAGGTGGGTATAAGGCGACGCGCTATAAAAGGCCATCTAAGGAAAAAGGTTTTTTAAGTGCTTTGTGCCACCTCGTTTCTCCGCTTGCTTGTGCGTATATTGAGAGGGACGACCGATTATTGGTTTGCCAACTCAAGTAGTAATTAAGTATATATTTTTTGTAGCTTTTTAATATTGCACCTCAAGAGGGATAATCCATTTCTCTCAAAGTCGACCGAGGTCACCTACCTCATTCCAAGTTTTAATTGTATGCGCACTCGCGCGCGTACGTATATACCGATTGGTGTACCAAATACTTCTAATTCTTCTAAAAAGAAGAAGAAGAAAAACAAAAAGACCGTCATTAAAGCCGATCCCGAGAATCGAGCTTTAAACAACATGATGGCAACGGATAATCGACCAATGATTGAGATTCTCCAATCTCACGTTGAAGGAAACGATGATGCGATTGTGGTGCCGGATATTGGAGCAAATCATTTTGAACTTAAAACGGGTTTTATTCAAATGGTTTCCGCTACACCATTTTTAGGCCTTACTAATGATGACCCACACGCTCATATCAAACGTTTCATACAATTGGCAAACACCGTCAAATACAATGGGGTGCCAGAAGAGGCTATTCGTTTACAACTCTTTCCTTTTTCCTTAGAGGAACAAGCCCGGATTTGGCTTGATAAGGAACCACCCCAAAGTATCACTACATGGATCGACTTATAGACCAAGTTCATTAACTACTTTTTCCCACCATCACGGACCACTTCTTTAAGGAATGAAATCATTACTTTTGAACAACAAAATGGGGAAACGTTTAGTGAGTCTTGGGATCGTTTTAAGGAGCTTTTGAGAAAATGTCCACAACACGGTTTCACTAAAGTGCATCAAATTAATACGTTTTACAATGGTTTAACTCTAAATGACCAAAACTCACTTAATAGTGCCCGGGGGGTAATATTCTTGTGAAATCCATGAACGAGGCTTGGGCCATAAATGAAAACAAGGCAAAAGTACAAACCAAGAGTGTTAGGGCTACTATGGCAAGTACTAGTTCTAGTGAGAGTGATAAGAGAATCTATAAGCTTACGTCGCTTGTTGAATCAATTGCTATAAAAACCCAAGCCCTCAATGGTCAAGTGAATGCCTTAAAAGAAACTAGTGAAACGTGTGAGACTTGTGGTGGACCACATTCATATTTTAATTGTGAAAAGGTTTACAATCAACAACAACAAGTTTGTGCTTTTAACACCAATGCTAATGAAAGGGTTCAATTTAAACCTAATGTTGATGTTAACCATTTGTCTTATAAGAGTACTAATTATTTGGCTCCCCCGGGTTTTGTAGCACCACAAAGACCACCCCCACTCGCCCAAAATACCCAATACCAAAATAGGAACCAAGGTCCTCAAATGGGTAATTTTCAAGGGAATGCAAATCAAGGGAATTTTAATGGTCAAAATCAAGGTTTTCAAAATAATAACCAAGGTTTTCATAATAACAACGGTTTTCAATCTCAATATCAAAACCAAGGTTTTCCTAATCAAGGGGTTAACAATCAAGGGTTTAATTAAATGAACATGCACAACCCTCAAATGGACTTGGTTCTACAAAAATTGACCGAACATGAGAGAATTATGAAACAAATGCAAGAATCTACTAGACAAATGCAAGAATCGACCGATAAGAGATTTTTGACGATGATTCAAGCCCTTAGACCCCAAGGAGCCTTACCTTCTAATACCGAGATTAACCCTCGTGCTAATGTGAGTGCTATCAATACTCGAAGTGGAGCCACTTTAGTGGGACCTTCCATCTCTTCGCCCATAAAGGAGAGACAAGGCCCGGAGGTCATAATGAGTAATCCTACTCTCCCTTCGGTGATTCCTCCCACTACCACTCCTAGTACTAGTGCTCCATTGCCCAAAGAGCCTATCCCAAATGTTGTTCAAGAAGCGAGTCCTTCTCCTTCTCAACCTTCACCATCTAAACCCAATATCCCTTATCCGTCTAGATTGAACAAGGCTAAAGTGCTCACCAAAGATGACGTTCATGTCTCCAACTTGTTGAAAATGATTTCCAACGTCAATGTTAACATTAGCCTTATTGAAGCACTTGCTCAAATGCCAAAATTTGTGAAAATGTTCAAAGAATTGCTTAATAAAAAAGAAAAAATGGTTGAGCTCGTGAACACCCGTTTAAATGAGAATTGTTCTGCGATTCTTCTCAAAGAGCTTCCCGAAAAGCTAGGAGATCCCGGACGATTCGTGTTACCTTGCTCGTTTCCTCAAATTGATGATTGTATGGCTTTAGCGGATCTCGGCGCTAGCATCAATCTTATGCCACTTTCGGTATGGAAACGATTATCATTACCCGACCTTGTACCGACTCGCATGACTCTCGAGTTAGCTAATAGAACTCTCGCATACCCCGTTGGTATTGCCGAAGACGTTTTTGTTCGAGTTGGTACATTCACTTTTCCCGTGGACTTTGTTGTTGTCGACTATGAGATGGATCCTCGTATTCCGTTAATACTTGGTAGACCGTTCTTAAGAACCGGAAAAGCTTTAGTTGATGTAGCCGAAGGGGAATTAATTCTTAGGGTTAGGAATGATCAACAAGTGTTTAAAATGGGGAAAATGGTAAATAAATCAAACGGAAAAGAATCGGTCAATATGATTGATGTGCTTAATTTTGATAATGAAGAAAGTTTTATCAATCCTTTTGAAACTAAAAAGTTTAATCTTAATGATTTTGTGGTACATTCAAACCCACTTTTTGAAATTTCAAATGACAATCCACTTTTTGAAGAAAAGGAAGAAGCTAATTTTAGTGACGACACTTCTTTAAGTTATCTCATTTCTTTGGGTTTTGACGAGACACCTAATGAGCCTAATGATCCTATTATCTCTATGAGTGATTCTTCCATTCTTGAGTCTCCTTTTGACTCTCATATTCCTATATTGGGGGTTACGACTTTTGAAAAGGATCCTCCACCTTTAGAGGTTGCCCCTATTTTAGAGGACATTCCATTTGAGGAGGATTTAGATAACTTTCTAAACTCCTTTTTTCCTCACGAGGATGAGTTTTCCTATGACTCCGATGATACTTATGTTCTCACATCGAGTTTGGAAGAGGACGACTCCTGCACCTTGGATCAAAATGACATTTTGAGCTTTAATGTCCACACCTCTTGCTATTTTCCCGTTAAGGAATCGGTGTTTGATCCCGGAATAGAGACTTTTGTGCTATCATTGCCATATCACCATACTACCCTTTCATTTAAGAGATCTTTGCCTAAGGATACCCCACTTTACTTTTCCTTATGTGATTCTACCACCTCGGGGTTTATTTCCTTTTGTGATGGAAATTATGTGTTTGACCTGGGTGGATTTTCATGGGGTATTCCTTATATGACTTTGTTTCAACCCTTATCATGGAGAGATTTTCCTCCCTTGGAAATCTCGGTTTTTCCATGATTTTCCCATTTGAATGATGACATTCGGGAATTCGAGTCGAGCTAGAGACTCGTGATAAAAAAATCAAGCATCGTTTAACTAGGTTAGATTTTTACCTTTTCCATCCTTTCAACCCTTTTTCACCTTCACCCATTTTCACCAATAAGTGTAGGGGGGCCAAGTAGGTTGTTTGTGTTGTGATTGTGCAGGGACATGTGCTTTGATGATCCACTTTTGGTATTTTTGACGTGACCCGTGAACCCGTGTTTCCCGTGTACCCGGTTCCTTTGATAAGTTTTTGCTATTGTGATTCAATCTTGTATATAAATAAGACGAATAAATGTAATCACTTTAGTTGTCCTTTCCTTAGCTCGATTTAAACAACGTACTCAATTTCCTAAGTGTAGGGGAGTTTATTCTCCCACATGCTTAAACATTGAGGACAATGTTTATATTAAGTGTAGGGGGGATTTCTATCGAACTTTTAGTGGACTTTTCCATGAATTTGACCCCATTTAACCGGAAAATTTAAAAGAAAAATTCAAATTTTTGATATATTTTGGCCTTGTATTATTTCCATTTATTTTCTTTCCTTTTGTCATCACATCGTATTTATATTTTTCATTTCAAGAATAAAGTCTAAAATAAAATAAATAAATAAAATTGTTTTAACAAGTTAAGATATCTTTGATATTTTAGGCCCGTCGTGAATATTTTGACTCAACCCGAGTTTACTTATCTAAGTTTACTCTAGCTAGTATCCTTAACCATATGGACCTTAATTGGTTTATTAGGCTAAGCATCCATGAGTCTCATTCCTTGAGATTTTAAATTATGGAGAACGAGAGATGATAGAGTTGATAATAAGTTCAAAGGTTAATTCTTGCTTATATGAGTTTTTGTGGCTCTTTCTTCCCGCTTGTATATTTAATTGCTTAATAAATGAGGATTTTTGCGGTGTAGATTCGATATCTTAACTCTTAGCCAAATCTTTATTCTCCTTGTAATTAAAGCATGAACACATTGAGGGTGCCAACGTTGTGGACTTCCGACTAAGGTGGCTCATAACCACTAAGTAAGAGGTATTCAGACCATGGGACCGCGGAACTTGGCCTACTATATATATCATAAATAAGAAAGAATAAGATTAAAACATGACCTCAAGGAGCCTTAGGGTGTGGGGCATGTAGCACGAACCTTGTCATTAGAGCCTTAGGGTGTATGGCATGGTAAGTGTTGAATAAAAATTGATCAAAAAATCAATTCCCTCGTTTATCGTTCAAGGAGCCTTAGGGTGTGGACAATAGATGAGGAGCATTTTTACATCTTAAAGAGCCTAAGGGTATATGATGTGAACTTTCTAAACTCTACATAAAGTCAAACATGACTTTGTAGGAATAATTAATAAGTAGTACTATTGGCCAAATTTTGGGTCCGGCAATTTATTCCCCAAATCGTGTTATATCATCCTTGATGTGGGCTTACTTTAGTGACAAAGTTTTTTAGGACGAGGTTAGGTTTTGAGTGTCGGGTTTGCACCGTTTTGCCTTCATTTTTGGACTAATAATTATCAAATAAGTCAAATGAGCCTACGGGTGAATGACAATCAATAAAATCTAGAGATACAACCTAGGACTTGGAGAAAGAGTATTACACAATTGTCTTATATAAGTGGTTTTAACCTAAGAACTTATGGTAAACAATGATCTCGTTTTTAAGCTTGGTATGAGGAACGTGAAACTTGAGGGTGATTTATATTCATGACACCAAAGCCCTAATTCAAGTCTTGGATTTCTTTACGAGTTTCTTCCATCAAATAATTTCCAAGTTAATAAATTGCTAAAACTTTTGTCTCCTTTTAAGTTCTTATCTTTTTATCGTAGTAGTAATGGTACATCTTAATAAAGGCCAAGATGGGTTAATTACGAGAAAAATGTAACTTATGCTTTAAAATAATGCATTGCATGGGGTCATTGCAATGGTCAAGTGTAGGGGATTTATTAAGTGTGTAAACACTTATCCTTTTGCCACTAAAATCAAGGAAAAACAAGACCTAATCATGTGTTTAGCATCGTAAAAGTCGAAATTACGCGTGGTTTTGTGTTTTTGTGTGAAATAGGTACAAATGATCAAAAGGAAAGAAAACACGGGATTTCACGGTCAAATGTTGAAGAAAAGACCAAAAAGAGACGAAGACAAAGTCAAAAGACCAAAAGTATGCCAAAGATCACGAAAACCGGCAAATTCAACACGGTTTTGAAGAAATGATCAAGGAAGCCGAAATCGAGCTCGATTTTATCGGATTTAATCTTTTTGAAGACATTTGAGCTTTGTGGATCCCACATTTGGGTATTGGGCCCAAAAGCCCATTAGTGGATTTAATAAGTAGTTACTTATGGATCAAAAGCCCATTAAGGCCCAAAACCTTAAACAAATGAGACGGATTGTAAGTAAATGGGAAAGATTGGGCTAAGCCCATTTGCACAAATAATAAAACGGAGGGATTAAGTTTTGCTAGGTCAATGCTTCAGTCAACACAACACACGAATTTACTCTCACAACATCCCACACACGTGTAACTTACTTACTCACCCCACACACGTTATTAAATAAAACGTGTTTTACCCCACCCTCACTTTATTTTATTCAGTCGTTACAACCTAGAAAACATTCACCTCTCTCTCGCCTCAACCCTAAACATACGCAGTCACCCCATCATTTTACCCTAACCCTAAATCACCATATCAAAAATTACCCACCAAAAATTGGGGGTTTTACCCAAATCGTATGATTCACACGCACACAAATTAAATCCCCAAGTTATTCGGGATGAACACTATTGGTGGTCCTCTCTCCTCATCTCACGTGGCCAATCCTCTGTTTTTGATTGGTTGTGACAACTCATCACACACGAATCCCCCAATAATAATCATCCACATCACCCCTAAACTAACACAAGTAACACAAACCTGCCATGCTGGCAATCCATGTAATGGGAAATAATTTTCAACCGTTGGATTGATGAGCAGAAGAAAGAGAATGCAGATAAGATGGATTAAACGACTTAGATTGATTTTCTTGTTCAAGAAGATTCATGAAGAAGGTTTTGGGGTTTGCCTATAAAAACCCCCTTCATCTGTAATTTTGGGTGTGCACTTTTTATTTTTAATTTTAATTTCTGCAAAATTAGATTATATTTAATATTGTAATTTTCTTTTTAAAGTATTGTATTTAATTTTCAGTGATTAATAAAATTTACATTCGGTTGAATTTTTGTCTCTTTAATTAATTTAATATAATTGCAATTTAATTTTAATTTGTTTTAAATTAATTATTGTTGAAAGTAAAAAGTGGTAATTAACTTTCCCCACTGGGAAAGTTATAAAAATATTGTTCGGGTAGAATACTGTTTGTTTGGTTCGAAGAGTTGATTATGATCGAACGTAGTTGATGGTTACGGTGAGATTTAAGGTGGTGGTGTTGATTCGAATCTTCAGTCCGCTCAGCGCGTGACTGCTCCTCAACGGAATCGTCACAAGGTGTAATCCTTATTTTTAAGTTTTTTATAAATTAGTTTATGTTTAGATAAATCTGCTTTAGAATTATTGGTTTTGTTTAGTTTTTTTTATATTTTGATTTGGTATTTAGTTGTTTGGATCGGCTTTGTTTTAATTTGTCTGCTTATTAGATTTAAGTTTTACATTTGCTTAGTTTTGGTTATATTTGCTTATCATCAATCTGTTTTTTAGCTTATTTTGTTTTTAGTTGCTGATTAATTGGGAATTGTTTGTTAGGATTATAGTTTCTGATAATTTTGATATATCTGCGTATGTTGGTATCTGTTTGTTTAGATTGGTTCGATTCTGCTTTTGGTATGATCTGTTTAATTTAGTATTTTGTCTTGTTGAGTAGTATTAGGCTTATTATTGTTACTGTTTTCTTTTATTATCTGCTTACCTGCTTATGTCATATCTGCTTAATAGCTTATTCGCTTAACTGCTTATTTGGTTTGCTGGTTCTTTGCTTATTTGGTTTATTTTGTCTACTGCTTATTTGGCTTATTTGATTTAGTCTACTTATTGTTCTTTTTTTGTTTTACCGTTTATTAAGCTTATTTGGTGTTGCTGTTATACTGCTAAAAAAACTCAAACCCTATTGGTCTGAGTAATTTTAAAAGTCCAAAAAATTATATAGCAAATAATTCGTCCTTGCTGGGTTTCGACCCCTCGACCTCCAGTTTAACAGCCCTATGCCATAACCAGTTGTTCTAGTGCCTTATTTGTGTTAAACTTTGAATCATTTAATTAATATAGCTCTTTTATTAATGAATGGCAGTTTGTTTAAAATAGTTTAAATATATGTTTAGTTTTATTAAATTTGTTTTAAAAGTTTTTATATCAATTTTCTTTTATTAAGTTTAAATAAAAAATAAAAAGAGAAAAAATATTTTATTTCATTTTTTTTAACATTAGTTCTTTTAGTTCAAAATTAATATAGATTTGTTTAAAAATAGTTTTTATAGATTAAAAATTAGTTTTAAGTCTTATTTATATTTTAGCCTTTAAAATAATTTTCAAGTAGATTTCATTAAAAAAGTTTGTTATTTTAATTTAGTTTCACATAAAATTAGTTTTAATTTTGTTTAAGATTTAAAATAGTTTTTATTTAAATTAGTTTAAAATAGTTTTTAATTAAATAGTTTTTAGTTTAAAAAATACCAAAATTACGTTTCACCAAGAATAAATATATCCACGTTAATTTGAGATCAATTCGAGTGAGTCGAGGAAAACGAACATTTAAGAACATTAATTGCTAAAAAAGGATTTGCAAAAATTCTTTACATTATATGTATAATTAATTAATTGATATAACTAATATAAAATATGTTTATACACTATAATAAGTAAATATTACCTTTTATAAAAATAAAACTCAAATGGTTTTCTAAACTACAAACTATATATATAAATTTTACTTCTTTTCGGCTAAAACCGAAAGGATGGCGTTTTCGCCAAATAAAACTTAGATGGTCGGACCCGTCTAATGTAACATTTTTATAAATCATATACTGATATGTAAACACACTTGATAAGTAAAAATTGACAAAACCGAGCTTTGTAACATATGGACCATAATGGGCCAAATTAACCTTGTTGGACCACTAGGCCCAACTAGTTTTGCTTAACAGTATTGGACTTACTCATGGGCTTAACCCACTTGGGCCCAACATATGAGTATAGGCCTGGTCTTAAATAGATAAATGGACTAATATAATGTATTGGACTCTTAATGGGCTTAATGGGCTTTAACATATACATGGGCTAAAACTAGTATAACTAGACTAAGTTAACTAATACTTAACAAATAATATGTTGTATAAGGAAATAAAACCCCACTTGATCATCATGTTATGACATCATTACATATACATAACAATTTTTATAAATATTATTCGACATAGTCTAAGATCGAGTATTATTTGTTTAGGTTTCCGTGATCGAGGCACGTAGCGTACATCCTAATTGCCGATAACTCGCCTTTCCCAACCAACGTGAGTTCATAGCCTCGCACTCTTTAAATGTTTTATGAAATGTTTTGTAAACCCGCGAGGGAGATAACATGCGAGTTTTGATAAAAATAGAACACAAGTAGTCCCGATTGTATGCTTATTGATTTGGACCCTATTGATTATATGACCCAATGAATGAATTGAAATGGATTATTATTAGTTAAGTTATGTCACTATAAGTCCCATTAGCATGAATTGTGAACTACCGGGAGTTGGTAGACGCTTATGCGTATAATAGTACTAATTGGGGAAGATCACCCCAGTTCGCGCCTTGACGGTTGATCCCCGTCGTGCCACATTGATTGGTAAGAGAATTTATGTATGAGAGGATTTATATAGCGTGATATTAGTGACGACACGCTGATTTAGATGGGCACATATTCGTCGGGCTCGTGACCCATTGTATATTATAGAAAGGCAACAATGTCATGGGGCTTATAATAATCCGATAATAAATACCGATAATGGTAAATACTGAGGCTGCGGTCTCATAAATAATGTATTCTATATGAATGGAATTATAATATATTGCCTGACTAGCAATATGGGGTCTCATTACTAATATTATGCTTGTGTTTCTGATTTATATAAGTGTTTTATATAACGGTTTTTACTAAACTCTATGAATTCACTCGGCATTCGCTGATATATTTTTTTCATGTTTTATCTCAGGTGCTTGAAGGTAACTTGGATGGAGATCGACTCTGATGGCCCACATAATAATAAATTCATTCGAACTATGTTTTGTAAACTTTATGACTGTAAAACTAGGGGACCTTGTGTAAACTTTAAACTTGTACTCGAATGAATGTATGTTAAACTGTGTACAACCCTTTTTATGTGTTGTCTATGATTTGAGTTATTGTGCTATCCCGTAACACTCTATTGACCCTTTCGCTGTACCTATACGAAATTTGAGAGTGTTACAATGTCTAACCTGAATAATACTCTGGTGGTATAACATAACGGGTATACCCCCTTGGAGGGTACCCTGAATTTCGGAGGACCTGGTTTAGGAGGCATATTGGTGTTATGAATCTAACTCGTACTTTGAGAAGGTATTTGTATGACATGTACCGTAACTGGTGTCTTGAAAGGTGTCTACCGAAAGGATACTTGAGACCTAAGTCTGGACTAATGTCTTGACAGGTGTTTTAGTAGGTGTATCTGAACAAGGATGAAAATTTTGATAACTGCTAGGGTTGGCAGACCGGTTAGACTGCTGACCTCTGTATTTCTGGTCACGTCCGTTCCAGAGTTCCAATGGTTACCGACTAGTTAATTATTAGCACGGTGGTTGTCACCACTGCCTTGTCTGTCAATTTAATGACGGTCATTATCATGACCGTGATTCAAGTAACTATTTCGGCTGAGTGGCCGGATGGGTACCAGTTTTCGCTATTCCGACTGAAAGATTAGATGAGTGACGCGTGACAGCTAACTGAGGAAGTAAGGCATGGAATGGGATGGTAGCGTCTGATGGTGGAATTATATTATTGTCTGGACTTTCAAATTTATAGATTTCGTCCTTGCTCTAAAGAGTCCTCAGAATGTAAACAGCATCAACATCTTGTGGAATCTCCAAAGTATCATCAGCATAAGCATTCGTTAGGTCTTTAAAGTGTTAGCAGCATCAGTATCTGGTAAAATCTTCAACTCACGAGCAACATCAGCATCTGGTAGAATATCGACAAGTGAAAATGCTTGAGATGATTAAGGATCGATTAGCAATATCCATGGAGTAGGGTACCTGGAGTACACCTGGACTACTGTACATGAAGTACAAAGTGAATACTATAAATGGAGCATATCTGAGGCACTGTACGTGGAGTACACATGAAATACTGTACATGGCACTGGTGGAAATTTTATGGGATGATTGATACTGGTGTTGCTTGTTTGACATGATCAAAGAAATAATTTGATTTAAACGGTTATAAACCGAACTGAAACAACATGGTAGCCTGGTAATTCCTACGTAGACTTAATTTTGGTTTATAAAGGTTCAAGAATATGATTAAACGGAATTTTCAACAATGGTCAGCATGAAGACATGACTGGTGAAGACTAAACATGATTTATCATGAAACAGGATTTTACTGAAATCCTTTTGTGTCTTAGCATGAAAACATTATCACTCTACTAAAAATAAAACCCTTGTAAGGAGACATGAAACTAAATCAGCGTGAAAACAACATTAACTTAAGATTTGTGGGAACTGGATTGTTACAAGGAATAAAAGAGTATGAAAACTGAGGTTTAACAACAACTGGTGTGGATGACTGTGGTTCAATCCACAAGATTCAAGGAGAAAACATGTGACTAAGTATGGGCGATTCTGGTTCGATCTATACTCGTCAAAACTTTATGAGAACTGCCATGTATAGGAATTTTTAATCTTGGACTAAATATGGATGGCTGTAGTCTAAACCATACTAGTCAAAACTTCAATGAACCATCATGATATGAACGAGGTGAACAACTATGGATCGGTTCACAAAACAACATAAAAGCATGAAATTTGACCTGAGAAATGGTGAACGCATATGGGTCGGTTCACCAATAACATTCGACTGAAAATATGAATCTGTCATGAGTGAGGGTAAACGCCTATGGGTCGGTTTACCAATACGAATTCTGAACGGCAAGGGTGAACGCCTATGGGTCGGTTCACCAAAACAAAATTCATAGAAAAGCACATCCGACTAAATATGGCTAGTCCTGTACCAACCTTTTTCTTAGTCAAAATTTTAAGAAAACTGACTGATAACTGAAGAAAACTTGATAATTGCATGAGAAACATGAAAGATAACGACGTAAAAATTTGGGAAGTTCCTAGTGACTACCCACTAGTCACAGGTCAAGTTTTAGAGCATACAGGTTGAACCTATCTGATACCATAACTGTAACACCCCACTTGGATAAGTGGACCGTTACGTGAATTTATGGCGTGTCATCAAAGCATAAGGTAAATGTCCTAAAACATTAACTGACCATAAAGGATATACCGGAATGAAACATCGGTAATCCAAACATAATCTCAAAACATGAAAAGTAAATACTGAAGGAAAATGACTAAACAATGTCTAACTAAGCAGAATAATGTAAGGAGTGCATAAAGTAAGAAGTCTGGATAGCTTCCATCCAATGCACATGCTCTCAGAGTCCTAGGAGCGTCCTGGTGTACCTACCGTCAGAATATGAAAGAACTACGACTGAGCATAACGCTCAGTGAACGGATACAAAGCATGATAAGAAATAATGAAATGAAGCAGATGATAAAATACTGAAGCTGTAATACTGACAAGTAAAGTTGTAGCGAAAACCTGTATAAAATCTAAAAAGTCTTATTCATAAATAATAAAGTTGACGGTTATCTATTAAATCTGAAAACATGCATTTACTAGATTTTAATTGCCAAGAGCTTATATAGGTCATGTGCTGAAACAACTGTTGCATGAATAACTAGAGGGGTGACCTCGTCATGCTGTAGAGGGGTGACTTCTAAATAATGTGCTGGGTGGAGGGATCAGCTCCAATGTGAAGGATGTAAAGCACACACCAGATTCACCTGATAACTGTAAACTGATAAGCCTAGGATGCATCCATACGCCCCACTAATAATACTGATAAAATGGCCAAGCTGAGCTGAATGGGACACTGCAGGATATCACTCTCCTACAGGTGAGTCATGACACTGGTGCCTCAAGTGTCATGGTTACGGTACCTCCGTAACTAGTATAACTAACTGGTCATGCTTGTATATAAGGCTCAGACAATATCTTAGTTATTAAAATAATTTCTGATAATTTATAAAATATACTAGGAAAAACATTTGGCTGCAGACGGGAAATCCTAATCATGCATAGAAAGGAAGTCCTTACTAGGAAAAACATTTGACTGAAAGGACAGAAATCCGTTCCTCGTGTCCAGTAATGAAATAAGAACGAAAGCTGAAAGATCTACTCCGATTTCACGAATACTACATAAATAAAGGACGCTGAGATGAGTTGTCTGATTACTGTTTACCGTTACTGATTTTTATCTATTCTTAATTTAATTGATTTTATTTTTGTGATACGGTTTGGGTATAATCTGATAATATCTATCAGTTCTGTAATATTGCTGGTTACGGTATTCCTGTATTGCTGATTACGGTATAACGTGTATTTCTATATTATAACATTGCTAAAATTAGTAACCTACTATAATTAGTAAGTTTCCTGAATTAGAAAGTTTCCTAAAAGGTTTCCAAATGTAATTTCCTTGAAAGTAAACTATTTAAATAATTCACAAGTTTTAAAGTAATTTAAAAGAATCAATATTAATATTACTAATTAATTTAATAATACAAGACAATATAAATTAACTTTATTTCTTTTAAACGTGTTTATAAACGATTTAATAAATCTTAATAATTTCTTGTACATATATTACCCGTGATCCTGAAACACTCGAGTCGAAAATCTCCCCGATACACACATGTCTCGGGTTAAACCGAACCGAGCCCAACAGCAGTTCCCACTGCTTGTTCCCAAGTTCCCACTGTTTTTTGGTGTTACGGTTCCCACTGCTTTGTTATATATTCCCACTGTTAGTTCTCTCGTTCCCACCGTTTCTTATATGTTCTCACTGCTAGTGCAGTGGTTACCACTGCTAATGCAGTGGTTCCCACTGCTCGCAGTCCCAAACACCCCCTTGGCTGATGGCACAGACCCAAACACCCCTGTTGCATTTGAAACCAAACACCCATGTTGCGTTTGTGGTTCGAGGCTGGGCAACAAAAGGGACCACCGAGACGTTGAAGTCTCGGCTGTACACCAACAAAACACCACTGCCGGCCCTTCTTGGGTCGTGGTTGGCCATAACAACACCACCACTGTTGGGTCAAAAAGTTGATGTGCCAGAAACTCAAAAACGAAGAAAACATGAAGGCATTTGTCTAAGCGTTGACAAGTGTAATCCAAGCATTGTCAAGAGTAAATTAGGCGTTGACAGAAGTCAACAAAAGTCAAACGCTGTTGGAAGCTTCTATTTAGGATAAGTATGCAGAATATATTATGTATTAGTTATTTAAATAGAAGATATTCATGTTTATTCATAGTTATCTTTTGTAAAACCCTAATCCTTACACTATAAAAGTAACCAAGGGTTATTAGGTTTTTCATATCTTTCATTCACAATGTAAACCTAAAGCGTGTGTTGCACTAGACGTGGGATTAATGTATACACGTCTAGTGATTGTTGATTATTAATATTATTAGCAACCCAATTGTTTAATTTATGTGTTCTTGTGCACCAAACACCTTGTTACATAGTTATTGTTCTTTTCCGCTTTGATTGTTAATCATATGAACAATGGCTATGCCTAGTAGCTAAAAGATTCAAGGAAACTAAGGTTTCCACAATTGGTATCAGAGCCTCGTGGCTCGTGATGCTAGGACCAACAAGGTGTTCGTGTTTTGAGAAGAAAAGAAAAATCCGTCTAGGGTTTTTTCGACGTTTTTGTGTTCGCAGCAGTATTCAGAAGGTCATAACTTTTTATTGGATCGTCACAAAATTTCTTTTGTGTGTTCTATACACATATATCTAGACTCCACCGGAGGGGTTGTCAAGTTTTATCCCCAAGAAAAAGTTATTAAGCGTCGAAATCAGCAGTTATCATATGTAGTTTTTCTATGGACTGCCATATTCAAAACACGATTTCTTCTTCGTTAACCGTTGGATCATCGTGAAATTTGAGCTGTAGGTTCTTGGCACTTGTGTCTAGGATCCCACCGAAGGGGATCTTCGATCTGATCTCTCTTGAAAAAGTTATTCAAAGTCGAAATTGACTACATAATAAGGTTCAAATTTTTTTGCTTTTAATATATTCATGAAAACCTAGGGTTTCTTCCAAACCCTAGATTGCTTTAAAGCAGAAAAAGATGCGGTGTGTGATTGCAAGAACATATGAAGGATCATGATGTGTTGATTTTCAAACCCTAAGTTAGGGTTTCAATGGATAAAAGTTATTTTTAGGGTTTCAAAAACCCTAGATCTGTTCATAACTTGTTCTTAATATACTATTGCTGGTCTTTGTGTTGGTTTGAGTACCATGGTTGGATTAGGAGTCACGAAGGCTTCTTGATACAGCTGATGATATTATTGACTGCATGGTGAATACATCCGCATCCTGAATATTGATGACTTCATTACAGCAAGTCATAACAACATGAAGTTATAACAGAAAGTACATTGTTTGAATTGCATCTGTTATTCTTTCTGTCTTTGACTGGTCAATAGGATATCAAAGTTTGATATATATCATGTTGGGCTTCATACGTATGGGCAGATAGACGTGTGCTAGTAGGACACAAAGGTACGTATTTTATCAATAAAAAATAGGAATTGGCATCATGTGAATTAAAGGTTAGCAGATGTGGGATTGCTGCAAAAGTTGATTACCATAACATGTGCTGCTGTAGGATATCAATTGAAGAAAGTTTGTAGAATTATTATAGTAATGTGTTCCAGTTATTGATCACGTGGGATTGAGATTCCAAGACAAGGCAACATTGATATATTAGCATATGATTGGCTGTTAAAGTCAAAGCTTGCGAATGAGTTTTGGAATTGATTGATATTAAATGACCATTATTCACGTGATGCTGGTGTCACACGAATGTTATTTGACTTTAGGATTTGTTCTATTTTTAGACGTAATATATTGTTGGCAATATATATCCTATGGTTGATATGGTTTAATTTAAAGACGTGATGAATTTATGGATGATCTTGATACGTGAGATCAAAAGTAGACGCTGATACACGGATTTTACTAGGTTCAATTAATCTCTCAGAGTCCTCTCGAATTGATCTCGGTCTTAAGTGGAATGATTGTTCTTGGTTACTAAAAAAGGGGTTTGGATTTTCTAAAACTACTAAATGACAAATGCTCTAAAATGTAAACTTAAATTAAAGACAATTACTTTAATGACAATTAATAAAAACTTGAATTAAAATTAAAATTAAAATTAAAATATAAAATTACAGTTAAAATATAAGTGTGAAATAAAGAAACAGTAAAGAAACCTCAGAAATCCTCAAAAGAAATTGATTCGGAAGTATGTCATTGATCCGGAACTTTGCTCATCCAAAACTTATCACTCGGAACCCCTTGATTCGGAACTTCGTTCGGAAGTTTGGTTCGGATCTTTATGCGGAACTTTCACCTGGAACTTGGCTCGGAACTTTGGTTCATCCGGAAGTTTTGCTTCATTCGGAACTTTGGTTCATCCGGAAGTTTTGCTTCATTCGGAACTTAGGTTCATCCGGAACTTTAGACTGACTCGGAAGTTTTGAAAAGGAAACTCATTCGGAACTTTTTGAAAAGAAGTTGATTCGGAACTTAAAAACATGCATTCATTCGGAACTTTCTAGAAAACACTTTCATCCGGAACTTTTTAGTTCATTCGGAAGATGATGCTCATCCGGAACTTTTTGGTTCACTCGGAACTTTTGATTCGTCCGGAACTTTTCAGTTCATTCGGAACCTGGGAATCTCAGATACAGTAACTACCCGAAATACAAGGAAACACGATTTTAATCTAAAAATCACCAAGTTTTTCACCAAAAACTTAAATACAACTTAACACAAATGATTTACTAACCATAAACTACAAATCCCATCAACAAAAACACAAATCCCAACAACTTTTGAAGATCAAATCTCAATAAAATAAGAACTTAAGAACTTGAAGATAAAGATGGTGATGAACAAGATGAAATGGAAAGATTAAACAAGAACTTGTATTGATGATTACTGTTTTAACAATCACAAAACAAAGATGAAAATTACAAGATTAAAAATCAAAGATCAAGATCACCAAACACCCTAGTGGTGTTGGTGATGATACGAACTAAAAGGGAGAAAAAAAGGGAGAGAAGAAAAACTAAAAACTTGCACTAGTTGTGTGAGGGGAGGGCTTTATATAGCCTTGTCTTTTGGTTGGTGAGTGGGCTTTCTCCCGTTCTTCTTGTCTTCTCGTCTTTTTCAGAAAAGTTGACGTTTTCGATTCTGATTCGGGATTTGTCGTCGATTAATTTTAACTCGTCTTTTAATTTCTTCGTTTAATAGACTTGAGTTTCTTCGACTTATGTAAATCTTCCATCTTTGGTCCTTTTCTTCGATAAATCGTCAAATAGGCCCAGTGACTTCAAATCTTTTTCATCTCTTGGACAATAGACTTCATCTTGAGTCTTTTTCTTCGATAAATCCCGTGCAATCCCATGTTTTCTTCAATATTCATCCGGTTGGCTCTGAAAACATAATAAACACAAAAACCACGCATAATTCCAAACAAATGATATTAAATACGTGTTTTGGTCTCGTTCTAGCCAGAATTAAGTGGTAAAAGGATGGGTGTTTACACACCTATCAGACGCTGACAAAGTTTTTGGTTCGACGTTGACAAGAATAAGTTAAGCACTGTTGGGAAGCGCTAACACTTGTTGTCCGATATATTACTTTTCAAACGCTGACAAGTGTTGTCCGATGTTGGACAACACACAGTGGTGATATATTGGATACAGAAGGATATTGGACAACAAAAGGAATAGATGCTGTTTGGAAAGTTGATACGATTTTGGCACACAAAAAGAGGTATTTACACACGAAGGTACATGGAATCTCCATTTTTATTCAGAATATCAAGTTGATATTAATGGCTCGGATATTTTTACAAGGGGTCAATGATTTTTAAGTAAGTTGGCAACAATTCATGAAGACTTTGATTGATATTAGAGTATGTAATCGGGATAGCCTTGTGAAAGAGTTATTCAATAACAGCTTTTACATATGAAGATATTGACTTGTCATGAAGAGGTGTTGGCTTAAGGGGAAGAATTCTTATGGTAAGTTTGATGTTTGAAGAAGATTTTCGTGAGTTTGTGTTCTATCATATCTTAAAGTCGTGCACTCCCAGTCATGGACTTTTAAGGTAACTTGTTTGTGCTTTTAATGGTTGGTGATGAAGACTTGTCAAAATCTAGCAGTAGAAGATGCTATCACTTGAAGGAGTTACAATATCGTGCTCAGTGTCTCACAAAGGATGAGGATTTTTTACAAAAGGATCGAGGTCTACTTATACTTTGTACCATGAGTATAAGTTCTTTATCACATGGATAGTACAAGACATGGAACACAAGGTTGGGTTATTCTACTTCTACATCAAGAATATTTTATTTATTTTTTCTTCAAAATCATTACATAGAGCTTCGTTTGGAGAATCTTCAAGATTGCGTACATTGTTACTTCCCTGTTGATGTGACAAAAAGGGGAAGACATACATGCTACAATTGAGGGGAAGCAATTTGAAGATGATGTACAACTTACAAGAGATACACAAAGAGTTTTGCCGACATCAACTAGGGGAAGATTGTTGGGTCAAAAAGTTGATGTGGCAGAAACTCAAAAACAAAGAAAACATGAAGGCATTTGTCTAAGCGTTGACAAGTGTAATTCAAGCATTGTCAAGAGTAAATTAGGCGTTGACAGAAGTCAATAAAAGTCAAACGATGTTGGAAGCTTCTATTTAGGATAAGTATGCAGAATATATTCTGTATTAGTTATTTAAATAGAAGATATTCATGTTTATTCATAGTTATCTTTTGTAAAACCCTAATCCTTACACTATAAAAGGAACTAAGGGTTATTAGGTTTTTCATATCTTTCATTCACAATGTAAACCTAAAGCGTGTGTTGCACTAGACGTGGGATTAATGAATACACGTCTAGTGGTTGTTGATTATTAATATAATTAGCAACCTAATTGTTTAATTTATGTGTTCTTGTGCCCCAAACACCTTGTTACATAGTTATTGTTCTTTTCCGCTTTGATTGTTAATCATATGAACAATGGCTATGCCTAGTAGCTAAAAGATTCGAGGAAACTAAGGTTTCCACAACCACAGCCACCACCGCACCCCATTCGGGTCGCGGCTGGCCAAATCAGAAGGCACCGAGACCCCTGTTGGTCTCGGTTTACGTGGAATCAACACAACCCGACTCTCTTTCTTGTTTATTAATTTAATGATTATAACATATACTCGTTTGTCTAGATTTTGAAGTGCTAACCCATGATTTAAAGAAGAGTTAAGTTGGAGGGTGATTACCGTTTATTCATGTTTGAAAATTAATCACAATGAATCCCGAATCCAAGATCATAACTAACTCGATCTCCCTTTCTCTTTCTCTTGTTTCCCGGTGGCACAATCCACACAGCAACCCTACGTTTTTTTTTGTAAAATGAATACTTGAATCTATTCCCTGTTTATTATTTGTCTCAAATGAGGTTGGGCCTTAAGCCCATTTGTTCTTTCTTGCTTCTATTTAAAACCGCCAGCCCACATTATAGTGCGGTGATAGGTGTGAAAACACCCATCCTTTTACCACTTAATTATAATAATAGCCAAGCCAAAACGTGTATTTTATGTCATAAATGTCGGAATTATGCGTGGTTTGTGTTTTTGTTATGATTTAGGAGCAAAATGTGAAAAGGGAAGAAAACAAGGGCTTTCACGGGCTTTTATCGAAGAAAACGAGAAAAGAAGAAGTCAAAAGATCAAGAGTGCAAAAAGAACGGAAGTCCAAGGCCTATTCTGAAGATTTATCGAAGAAAAAGTCTAAAGACGGAAGTTTAATGAAGTCGAGGAACCAAGTCTAATTGAAGAAGAAAATTATAAGACGAGTTCAAATTATATCGACAAATCCCGAGATGACGTCGAGAAAGACAAAGAATTTAAATCGAGTCGAGACAAGAAGAAAGAAGGAAGAAAGCACCAACATTTTACTCCTCCTATAAATACCCTCCTAATGTGTCATTAGGAGGTAGTTAGTTTAGATTAGGAGTAGTGTAGATTTACTTTCTCTCTCTAGTTTTCACTTTCTCTCTCTAGATTAATATATAGAATCTTTAATCTTTATGTTTTAATTGTTGAATCTTATACTATTAATCAAGCTTTTAAATTAATCATTCTCATTCTTCCTTTCTTAATTATTAATCTTGTGTTGATTTAGATGATCATGTAGTTGCTTAATCTTGATGTTTATTGATTTATTGATGCGTTTGGTTGATTATGTTTATGGGTTTTTATGTGTTTGATTTTGATAGCTTATTGTGTTTGATGCTTATTGTTTGATTTTGCTTATTTTTAATTAAGTGTTTTTAGTAGTTTATTTTATTAAAAGTGGATTTTTATTATTTAGATTAATTAGTGTTTTTCAAGTTTTTAATTTGTGGTTGAATTAGTTTTTCTTAAAAGTGTTTTAGATTAAGTTTTAGTTATTTGCTTATTTGATTTTTGCTTATCCGTGGCTTATTTTCTACTTTTTAGTTGTTACTGTCTTTGTTTATCTGAATCTTTTTAATATCTTCGGATTAGGGTTTATTATTCCGAAGAACCACTTTTTCAGGAAAAGTGAGTTTTTCATGATGCGGTTTCCTTTGTTTTTCGACGACTTACAATTTATCACGTATACTCGTATTATTTCTCGTGTTTTAAATCCTGAACGTATTATTTATTTTCTGAAAAAAATAAACACTTCTCGTGGATTATTTAAAACCTGAATAAATAATATTCGCGTAATATCTGAATTTATACTGTTATTTATTATCTGAAAAAGATTACGTAACGCTTAAATTAAAGCTTTGAATGTTCGTAATAAATGTTCATGGACTTTTAAAGCGGTTTTTACAGACCTACTCATCCTTCTTATGAAGGCAGTCACATCTTTCTAGTTTGTTAGTTATCATAGCTCGAATGCTCCTTTTAAGTTTCACTATACTCATGATAATCATTGTGATCCTTTAATGCCTTTGGTAGTTGGCAACCGTTTTTTCCTTCAAAACCGGGTTGGTTTATAAACCTGTTCGATTTTAGTCAATTGGTCAACAAACCTGATTGACTTGAACCTGGTTGGTTTAAAACCGGATCGGTTTGAAACCGTTTTTGGTTAGATTTTAATTGGATGGGTTTGGTTTTAACTGGTTTTTCACAAAATTGTTCCTGGTCATTTTATTTAACAAGTTACAAATCGTCGAATTGATTTGAAAAAATCAGGATTTATTTTTTTCCCAATTCAAATCATGAGCTTGTTTTTTGCTCACACCTAGCCCATATGGCAATGTTGTGTTGCTAGATTATTAAAGCTGGGAAAACCAAAGATAGTGTATCTCAATGGTACCCATTACTGTTACTCAACTAGTTTTGAAAACTTTTCACATACCTGGTTTTTGTGTCGTGGGCATAAAAGTTGAAACAAAAACCGAAAAATAAACACAATATTTGGGGAAAATTAAAATGTAAGTATTCTGAATATCCCTCAATATCCTTTAATATTCCCCAACCAAACGGCATGTAAGGGCTTTTACAGATGACTTGAAGCTCATCAAATCATTTTATAAAGCTTTTCAAAAAGTTGTTCATATAATGTAAAAAAACTCCAACAAAATACTTGATAAACTAGTAAAAAGCTTTTACTAATTTCTTAGATTAAGTAGAAAGAAAACCGAAACTATTGAGAATAGATCTCATAATCTCATAATACATAAGAATTGGTTTTCATACGTAACTTGAGGTGGTCACTTTAGATGCACACATCATTGTGGCTTTCCAATAGCTATAGGTTTAAATTAGCTGGACCGAACTCTATTCTACATTGATATTCGCCTATCACTACCATTGCTAATTGCTAGGTGGACTGAAAACTAAGCAAGCATTCTTTTAATTTTGACTTTTGGAGTACCATTTAGTTGTTTGTTTTCATTGTTCAGTTTATTTGAAATATTAGCTTAATCAAATTCCCATATTACACTAGTTAAATCATCAGCTGGACTTAGAATTTAATAACCGTTGTTTGAGTTAGTGGTGAGAGGCGTCGTCACCCCGAACTCGAAGCGTATGTCCGTCCTTGCCTTGAGTACGATCAGGTTTGCTGCTTGTGAAGTTTAAGTGTCTAAACATTGGATAACTCTTTATTTTTAATTCTACTACTTGAAATTTCAAATTTGCACATCCATTAAAAATATAACATTTTATAGTTTATAAAAGTGTTGTGAATAAAGATAAAGAATAATGTATTATTCAATTGATATATCATTGAGGGTAAATACAAGCAGTATTTATAAGACAAATATTAGGGTAAACCCTAATTATATGGGTCATGGGCCTTATACTAGACATCCATACAAATTATTCATAACACTCCCTCTTGGATGTCTCTATAGATAAAACGCTTTGATAATGCTGCCTCATTAAAAACCTTGTCAGGAAAACCCAGTAGGACAAAACCATGACTAAGGAAAAGAGTGCAACGCGTATTATCTCCATCTGATGACTACATCACTTGAGATCTTTAAGTTGACGCATTCCAATGTTGTGAGTAACCTTCCTAAATGTTGAAGTAGAAGTGCTTTGGTAAATAGATCCGCCAAATTGTCGCTTGAACGAACTTGTTGAACTAGAATATGACCGCTCTTTTATAAGTCACGAGTAAAAAGAACTTCAATATCGCCTTTGATGTAACCTGCTTTAAGTTGAGCAATGCATGTTGCGTTATCTTCATACAAAACTGTTGGTGCCTCTTTCTCTGAAGAAATACTACATAACATGCGTATGTGTTGTGTTACATTTCTTAACCAAACACACTCTCGACATTCTTCATGGATTGCTACAATTTATGCCTGATTGGATGAAGCTGCTGCAATTGTTTGCTTTACCGAAGACCATGAAATTACTATTCCTCCACTTGTAAAACAATATGCAGTTTGCGACCGATCATTTTAAGGGTAAGACATATATCCTACATCTGCAAAATTAACTAAACTTGTATGTGATGGGTTAGAGTATAAACCCATATTTCTTGTTTAAAACCTTACTAGATAAAGCCCAGTGGAACAAAAATCTAGTGAAGGAAAATAGTACATTAAAATAGTACATTAAATTCTTTATACGCTTAGGGATGTTGCCTCCTTAAAATCTTGCCAGAAAAACCCTTTGGGGACAAAACCATGGTCAAAGAAAAAGAGTGCAACACGTATCTTTACTTCCCCTGATGATCACGCCGCTTATGCTCATTGAGTCAATAAAATGCACATGAAATGTCTTAATAGAATCACGTGAACAAATGTTCTCTATACATGTTCTCATATCCATACGTTATGCATCTTATTTAAGTGTATTATAAAACTTCACAATTTATTCATTGCAAAAACCAAGTATGACCATCTACAAAAGGTTAATTGTTCATACACTTTCTAGTATGACATATCTAAATCAATATTATGATCATCATCTTTATAAATCAAGGAGTTCTTTCCAATATCATGTGACGTGATAAACATGAGCGTCGTTTATCCATATAAAGATACAACCTTGTCTTTAGCATTCATGATGCACACATATTTCATCCTTAAGATGTTCAATTTCATAACTAAGACAAACTTTGTCTTTTGTTTCAAATTCAATTTTCCATGCATCTAATCGCCTTTATAATCATAATTCTTTATTTGGCACAATACTACACACTAAGATAATTATAACATATATGCTCAAATCATGATTAGTTCAATACAATCAATATTGTTCTCGAGAACCTTTCTTATATGATTGAAGCATTAGTAAACACTAACATGCTTCATGCATATTATATGCAATAATAAAATCTTAATATACACGAGCTCTAATCATATATTTTTTAGACGCATATCAATTATTTTTCACACTACTAGACTTATACAATATTAAATTACTTTATTAGATCCACCATATGTCACTATGTATACACACGATCATTTCCATGTCTATGAGAAAATATATGTGCCATCATTTGCAACTTATGCATATTTTAATTTCGCTTTCTCATAAGGACTAATGCATATCCAATAAGTTTTATAAATGGATTGTAAGCTTTAACCATACGTCTCATCACATGAGACTTTAATTATTCATTATTTCTTGCGTCATTAATATTTTGGATATTCATCTATCCATGATCCTCACATTCACTTTAGCGCTATATTATTTATTGTCATTATCATTCACATTATAAATAAATCTCTATCGCCGTCGATTTATTTCTTTTCGATTCCACACTCTACTAGATATTGCATTTTATCATTTATTGAGATCTCATAGTATTTCATGTACCCGGGGTTTTCTCAATTACCTTCATGTCTAGTGTCTCTTTAGGAGACTATCAAGGGTCTTTATTACCTCGATAAGACCATCTTAATTTTCTTGCTCCATATTATCTCTTCAATCGAGGATTTTTATTTGGAATCGAATAGTCTATCACGTTGTAGCCGTGCCATAGACTTACTACCAATCATTGGTTTTATCGTTGGGACATTCATTTTAATTGGAGCACTAGCAGCGTTTGTGATCTAGTCACTTTATTTAGGTCACTAACCTTGTCTGGCAATTACTAGATCTGGAATGTAAATTGTCCCATAAACTTTATGTTCATATTCATTACTTGTGAGGATCAACTTTTCATTATCATAATTCATTCTAAATTTCTCGCTGCTAATTCTCCCACTAAATGAATTATCATTCTCAAAATCCCATTTTGTGCGTTGTGGTGGACTTATTATGATATATGTCACATATTTCAATATGTCTTATGGGAACTATATCGTTTGTGACCAAAAACCATTATAACGGGAGGATTCATTATTAATTATTGGCAAGATGTGAATTCATAAATTATAAATTGCCCCGAAACCAAAACTTTTGTTCTCATAATTATTTGCTTTGCAATCATCTGAACACGTTTTATAAACGTTTCAACAAAAGAAATTCACATATGTATATGGGCTATCTTTAAGTTCACATGTACTCCAATAATCTCCCAATACTTTATTCACCACCATTCTCAAATATTTTATTTAGAAAATTATGCTCACATAGAGCAGTGATTACGCCAACTTTAAGTTGCGTATTTGATGATCATTTTGACGATGCATCGATTTTATAACTCAAAATGATCCAGAAGAGACATTTATATGCTTGCATAGATGCTCTTTTTATCTTTTCCAAAATTTTAAGGAATGAGTCCTTATTTATATTTAGTGGCGATAAGTAATGAACATTTGTTGAGAACAATATAAATAATCAAAATCGTCTTTGAAGAAACTCACGGTTCTTCTATAATTTTCGTATCTGACCCAGGATGGTCCAACCAGTCATGCCAATTACTACAATAATCTTGGCTCATAAGCTTATACTTAATGGTCACATGTGCCTCAATTGCACATTCTTTTTTAAATACATCAAATAATATGAAGAGCTCGTATCTATAGTCAGCTCTTTTATTACAAAAACAATCTATACAAGTAAAGCATGTCATTTATCATTGATCAAATGTTTCTCATGTAAACAAATAAAACCATATGATACATAAATCACACATATATGACAAGATAGATTATTAAATCCTTACATTTATACAAACATTTTAAGATGATTATAAAATCCCGACAGTCGCACAAATAATTTCATATGGAAAATGACACATTTATTTTCTTTCATATTTGTAGATTAATTATATTACTAGGAAAAGATAAAGCTAATCATTTTATTCGATAATAAGCAACAGCGATCCAAAATGTTTCTAGTACATTGGTCCAAATTGTTTCGAGTACACATAATGCTAGCATAACTCAATTATTAAAAAAACAAAATCTTAGTGGCATAAAGATGATACTAATAAACAACTCCTCGCTAAAAAACACATGACCAAATACTACTAAATTCTTCATAAATAATTTACTGTATTATATATGAGCTGATAAGTAACTTCATGACAAGTTAAAACTGTTAACATGTTTATGCTACAACTATAAGATCAAATATTTAGCTTCATATATTCTTAATTAACCAATATATGCATTGATATCTATCAAATTCGTATTTGAAACAAATCATTTATTTCATATCGACATTTAAACAATAAGCCACAATTATATTTAACAACAAAAGTCCACAATGAAAATTTTTAAAAATGCAAAATATAACACATGAATAACGCAAGACATACTAAATTTATGATCGAGTTTGATGAAACATATTCCTTGCAAAAGCGTCAAATTCAAAAATTGATTATCAACTAATGTAAGCATTTTTGGCTGAATATATATAGTTGTGTTTATATCAAGTTGCTAATTATTATAACGCATATAACATTATCCAGTTAATAATCATGTTCATCGGTCACCACAAATAAAATAATATTATAACAAAAATGAGTTAGGATTAATATCTCACATGCATCAGTATTAATTTAAGAGTTAACTAGAGCTCTATGATCATTAATATTAATCCGTTCTAAGCATATATCAAAATCTTTCCAAGTTAAATCATATACTTATGGCTAAGATATCAATTATCTTTAGTATATTATTTTCTTTACTTTTAAAAGAAAACATAGGGGCAAAATTATTTTAATATGCCTATGTGATAATTTTAATTGTCACAAATTCGTGATTTACTTTAAATCGTCAAGATCATTTGTGATACAATAAATTAATGTACGTTATTCATATAGTCATAGTCATAAGTTACGAACAATAAGATTGTATGTTGTCTACGGTTTGCAAAAACTAGAACCACAAAACTAAGTTTGATATAAATAAAATAAATCGCATACTAATCATGTTTCAAGGCGTATCATAAACTCCAAAAATAAAACTTTTTACGTCAAACATAAAGTGTATTGATTAACATAAAATAAACGCTTTTGTTAAAATATTTAATTGTTTATGTTACCTTAACTGATGTCTCAGTGACTAGCTAGCTCTTAGTAAAATTTATTGAATTAACTCTAGTACTATGATTAACATATATTTTGATAGAACTTGATAGTCTTGAATATGTATGAATTAAAACATATGTAGTTGTTGATCATATGTTATATTAACTTACCAATATATTAATATTTCAAAGATTGTCAAACGCAATTAAAACATAAAAATAATATATAAACTTCATTGTCCTAATAAAGTATGTCACGAAAACAAAGATTTATTATATATGGATTGAAACAAGATTAATCAAATAATAAACAAATCAAATAAAATCATACATCAAACAAAACAAATACATGTGAGGAAAAATTAGTAAGTAAATCAATAAAATCATAAAAAATATATATATGGTGAATGTTTGATGTATAACACATAAATTAATATTACTGAATAAAGGTTTATTCATTGTTAGGATCCACATCTATGATTACTTATTATTATTTTAATAGATATATATCTTCTAGAATTTTAGATCTAACCATATGCATACCGTAGATGATCAAGAATTCGTGACATATCTGATGGTTAAGAGTTCGTGACATATCAGTTGCAGACCCGAGGGAAAAAAATAGAAACTAAAACCCAACTTTTACAACGTGCTGATAACGTGTTTTGAATAAACATAAAGAATAAATGTATTATTCAATTCATCTTAATACTTTATAAAAGGTTTATACCTTTTTCTAATTATGGAAGTCTTAAAACTTTAAGCCTAAAACATTTCTTAAATAGGAAATAATATACAAATCTTTTCAATATAGATCATTCATGTGAAACATTGCAAACTTGTAACTGCTGAGATATTTAAAACAAACTTTTACAACTATTTAAATAAAAAAACGTCCCCTAAGTCCTTTAATTCAGTCAACTTGTAGCATCTATCATTTACAAACCAATTCAAATGTTAATAAAAGTCGAACCCTTAGTCAAAGTGAGCAATAAAAGTGTTATTAATAGTCTACATACGTTTTTTTATTCAAAAGTTATAACAACCCAATTTAAATGTATATAATAGCTTCCTTACAATCTGCATCACCCACACAACCGCCTCCTCATCTTCCAAAATTGATATGCACAATAAAAAAGGGCTAAACATGAATTATCCAACTACAATCATGTTGTAGGTATTGCAAAATGCAACTATAAATTGAAGGCCCAATGTTGAACTTCCAACAACGGTTGTTGCTTGCTGCTCCTGCCCCTCTTTCAGCACATGCACCTCTCTCTATCCCTTTTTCAGATCAAGCTCAAAGCAACCGAATTTTGGATTAAGCATGGTCTTTGCAATCTTTAAATTTTAACATACCTGCTGAATATAACATCACAAATTACTAGCATTATTTTGTTTTATATTTCAGCTTCAAAAGAAACGTAAAAGGTTCAAAAATTTGATGCATTGGAAATGGGATGAAGTCATTAACCTGAATGATGAGGAAGAAACCCCGCTAGAGACTTACACAGCTAGGAGTGCCAAACGCATACGAACAAAACCAACTTTGATTTTTTTGGCAATAACCGGGTTACTTGTTTCAAGTTGATGCAATAAAACTAATAACAATAAAGCTATGTACCTTTTGTTTAGCTAAATACATAGTTGCTATTTTTTGATACTCTTCTTCCCAGTTCATATTTCAACTCGATGCAAGTGCTTCTTTAAAATATTAATAACATGACACAAATTAGAAACCAACAACGTTAATAACACCATTCTGAATTTTATGTGTTCATAATCTATCAAACTGCTAATTTATAGTTCTATGCTTTTCTGTCTGCATATATTGTAGCAATCAATGACAAGTGGTGAGGAAAATGCAAATGATGTTGGTAACCAAAGGAATGTACATACCGGAAAGCAAAAATATAAACTATACTGCAATGTGTCTCTCATTCGTAAATTTATTTTAAATACTTTTCTGTCTGCATATATTGTAGCAATCAATGACAAGTGGTGAGGAAAATGCAAATGATGTTGGTAACCGAAGGAATGTACATACCGGAAAGCAAAAATACACTAGCAACTATACTGCAATGTGTCTCTCATTCGTAAATTTATTTTAAATACTTATTTTGATTAAAATTTGTTATTCATTTGTAAATTTATTGTTAAAAACAAATATATAAACGATAAATATTTGCTCCCCCCAAAATTAGTCACCGGGTATCTGCCGCCGCATTGCGCGGGTACCCGGCTAGTATATCATTGAGGGTAAATACAAGGAGTATTTATAAGACAAATATTAAAGTAAACCGTAATTACTATATGGGCTATGGGCCTTATAATTGACATCCATACGAATTATTTATAACAAAAAGAATAAGATTATAAAGCTTTGTTTTCACTCAAACATGCGGACCATTTTCAAACTCTGGGTGGTGGTGGTGGTGGTTTGAAAAACTAAATGGGCTTAAAATAACCATTTTGGGCCTTTACAGTAACCCACCACCATCTCGGCCTTTTAACTCCTCACAACCACAAAAGGGCGTAAACTGTGTGTGCATTTGACTGTGTTAAATCAAAACAAATCTCTTATTTCATCAATCATCATCATCTATCAACAAAAATGGCGACTTCAAAACTGGTTAAATTCATCTTAGATCCAAAGAAGAACTGGTTCGCTGCTAAGCACAAACAAACAATCGAAACTCGTCTTCGCAAATACGGTATACTAATCTCAATCTATTCATTTAGTTTATAATTTTTGTTAATAGAATTGATTTATTAGATTTGATGATGCCTTTTATTTATTTATATAAATAATAATGATATTAGGTTTGAGATATGATGATTTGTATGATCCAATGGAATCATTGGATATTAAGGAGGCGTTGAATAGGTTGCCACGTGAGATTGTTGATGCTAGAAACCAACGTATTTTACGCGCTATGGATTTGTCTATGAAGCATGAGTATTTACCTGAAGATCTCCAGGTTTTTCTTTTTTCTATTTCTAATTTCTTTATTGCGTCTTTATATGTGTTTTTTTTTTTTGGATTTTTCGGCTATTCGGGTATGTGTTTGTTATATTTGTAGCGGAAAAAATTATAAATGTACCTAGGCTTAACATCCTCAAATATGAATTTATGTGCTTGTTATATTTGTCGGCTTATATAGCCGGATTAACGCTTATTTGCTTTTTGGGCTTATGTTTCTTATGCTGACGTTTTGCAGTTTATTTTGAAACTTTTCGCCTTGTATAAGTTTGTTGTGTCGTAATGAACGAAAAGTCTCAAAATAAGCCAGCTTATGAAAAATGAGTTTTGCTAGAACCACAAAAGATACACAAAAAAATATCCACAAAATGAGGTGTCAAATGAATATTGGAGATTGAAATAAGAAAGAGAAAATATAGTGAAATGTGATTGGTACAACATGCATGCCACCTCATTTTGTGAATATTTCTTTGTAAACCTTTTGTGGTTCTAGCAAACCTCATGAAAAATAAGCTCTAAACCAAATAAGCCATATGTCCGCTAAATAAGCGAAACAAACACCCTTACTAGTGTTACCTTGTACTTCTTTGTTACAACTGGATTTAAAAGGGTATGATTGATATTTTTAATACTTCAATTTTTATTAGGTTCATTTTTGTTATTTATAATTTTTCTGGAAGTGGTATGGACGAACACAGATACATACTTGAGTGGCCGAAAGTTGTTTCAGTTATTTATATTTATAAGAATAATAAAAGATTGTTGACGTTGATGTGTTTTGCTATTGTAACAGGCGCAACAGACTCCATTCAGGAGTTATTTGAGTGACATGCTGGCTTTGGTGAGTGCTTAATTAATTGATTGCTCACATATGAATAAAATTTATGCTGAAAACTGTGTATTTTTGTTTCTGTTTTTTTGTTTCTTGTCTGTTGGGGGTGTTTGCTCAAGTTATTTTAAACGCTTATGCTGTTGGTTATCGAGCATAAGCTAAAATTTTGTTTATTTTTCTTGAAAAGTTGATAACCACTTTTTTACATGTGTTTGACTAAGCTTATTGTATTTTGGTAATACAATAAGCTAATAAGCACCTTACGTAAGCTTAGGCAAGCACCCTCTGAGACTCTTGTCAATACTTTGTACATGTATTTCTGATATCGAATAAATGATGACTTGACTGTGGAGGTGATGGGTCGTTGTGACTTGTGAGGAACAAATACGGTGTTTGGCTGAATTGGGGATGCAATGTTCTTTGTGTCTCTGATGTTTCTAGTTTTCGGCTTCATATTATATTTGCTTTTTTGATATAGGTTAGGTTGGATCTGAAAACGAGTTTGAATATGTTTTTAAAAGCATTGAGAAGTTTTTAAATCTAAAAGAAGTAGCTTTGTTATGTCACATCTGAGTTTCTAGAGATAATTTTGGCTCTAATGCTCTAAATTCTGTGTATTTCTTTCTTCTCTCATTATATACTAAGCACTATATCGAGAACATTTTTGTTACATTATTAATTGTCATTCTGTGTGAACATTTCTAGAGATCTTATGCACCCAGAAAGGTAGCCTATACATGTTGTTGAACATGAAAGTCTATATATACGTGGTTCGACAGTAGTAATTAGTAGGAGATAATCAGAATTGGTGGAAGATAGGTCTATCCACGAAGGGAATATAGCGATATTGGCCCGGAGTATTAAATAAGTAGGACAATTTACCATGAAGGCCAAAATAATGATTTTTAGAAGCTAATTTTTAGATCACTAAGACTGACAAATTTCCTTAACCTAGCGCAAGTGCAACCAACCTTGTAGCTCACACGAGGACCAATTCTGCAGTGAGGTGGAAAGAATGAAGAAGCTAACTGACAAATTTTACACTATGTTTGGATACAAGAGTTGTAGTCTCTGATTTTTAGACAAGAGAAACTAGTTAATGTACATCCTAACATGAAGAGGCGGGGCAGTGTAAGTATCAACTGTAAATAAAACATTAATTCTGGTAGGTTGAATTCATAGGAGGTTTTGGGAATATTAAGTATTTAAAGAATGTTAATTATTTTGGGGTTGGGGATCACAATGTGGCATTTATACTATAAAGATGAAGTTTTTGGCCTATATCTTTGCCAGTGTGAACTATGAAAACTTTACTTAAATTTTTTGAAGGTCAAGCTCTTTAGTATCTCAAAAAAATGATATACTTTTCAGAGGCAAAAAAAGGAATTGGATAGTATAAGGGTATATATATAAGGGGTATATCCAGCAGAGATAGCAAAATGATTAGTTAGGTATGAGCGTTGGCGTTGTGTTGTTTATTTGCCAAAAGGACCAAGCAACCTACAAAGTGTCGCGTAATGGATATCAATTGCGAACCTCATACAAACTCACTTTGTTTTCAAAGGATTCCATATATGATTCAGGCGAATTAGGAGTGGGTAAGCTAAAAGGGTAAAAATTTAGTCAAAATATATGGTCCAAGACTAATGCTATAATAATCTTCTCTAGTAGTTCAAGTATCTTAACCGGTGTTTTAGTATATATGTGAGATGTACTGGCAAAAGATTGGGAGATGAATAGCTTGACCTATATTGACTGAGATCGTGAAATGATAGTGTGGTAAGTATCGTCTGTAACGTACAACAAGTTTATATTGCTGTGGAATTCATACTGTCTTCTACGTTCTAAGTAGTCCAGATGAAGTATGTTATCAATATGGGGCATTTTTATCTCTTAAATTAATCTTAAGCCTGTATCTGGGGAACTTGTATTATCTAGCCATGTCTTGTCGTTTGGGTGGTACATACTTAGAATGTAAAAGGACAATTTTTCTATTTGATTTTTTTTAACTGACTGAGATGGTGGTACATTGTGCACGATAGCTAATTTTTTTAAGGGTCGCAAGTTGGATTGGGAAATGGGGATAAGGTGCTGGTTTATGATTTGTGCAGCTCACTTCTTGCTACTTTTCTATCTGTAAGTATAAGTAATGTCACTGCATCTCCCCTAGTGTAGACTATGCTGTTTGTATATTTTCTTTGGCAGGTCGGAAGTTAGGGAGAAGGTGATGACTACGAGTCGTAAATGATAATAGTCACTTGTATTTATGCTGTTAAAAACTTAAAATAGATGTTCAGTTGTTCTAGTTGTTTACGTATGGTTGATGAGGGTTAAGTGTCTTTGGGTTTGCATAAGTACCTGCCTCAGACTCTAAATATATTAGTTGAAAAATAATGAATGTGAATTGCAATTCCAGTTGTGCTGACAGGAAAAATAAAAAGTGTAGTTAGTATATCATGGCATGTGATTATGATTGATAGAGCTTAAGAGTTACGGACTATCTCTAATATCAATGAGGATATAGAGATAGGACTTGGGTAAAATCTACTAGATTTCAACAAGCTTTGAGCCTCCTATCATCTTAGTCTGTGGCAGAAAAGTTTTTGTAGAAAAAATAGTTTTATTGGTTTGTTCTGGTCCTTAAGACAGTTGTAAGAAAGATGAGCTTACCAGCAATTCTTAAGTGACAAGTGTTGTGATGAGTTATACTACGTACAATCAGTTAGGTGCTTTTTTTTTGGAATCAAAAGAGGACTATGACCTGATGTTTACAAAAGTGGTCTTATCTCACAAAAGCTTATGCATTACAGGTAGAGAGGGAGAAAGCAGAACGTGAAGCCTTGGGAGCACTGCCACTTCAGCAACGTACCTTACCATAGGTTGGTCGTTTTGAGCTCCACCAACCATTTTGGTACTAAATGGACGACGGTGACCTTCCAAATTGAATGTTGCTAGCAATAATAATAAATGTACTGTTATGTTATTTCTATTTTTGCTCCTGTTACTGCATGTTGTTGATGATGGTTCATGTTTTGAACTCCCTGCTATAAACAAGTACATGTGTGATGACATGTAAAATTATTTGAAGGGTTTCATGTACTTTTTTTAATTATCTCAAATGAGACCCATCCTTCTTATGAAGGCAGTCACATCTTTTTGTTTGTTTGTTCTCATAGCTCAAATGCTCCTTTTAAGTTTCACTATGCTCATGATAATCATTGTGATCCTTTTATGCCTTTGGTAGGTGGGCAAACGTTTTGAAAAAACCAAAGGGAGTGTGTCTCAATTGTACCCATGGTTAGATGTGCAAATAAACCGGATAAAATCGGATTTGGATTTAAAAATCCGGATTTTCAAAAATCCAGATTCGGATCGGATCGGATTTTTCGGAATTGGTTTTTTTCGGAAAAAAATGTTTGTATCGAATTTTTTTGGATAAAAATTTTCGTTATCGGATTTTTTTTTCGGATCGGTTTTTTCGGTTAAAAGTCTTTGGATCTAGGAATTTTCGGTTTAAAATGTTCGTTATCATTTTTTTACATTGTCACTTTTTTCTGAAATTTAAAATTTTGTCATTTATTTAATAAACTTGTTAATAAAAATAAAACTATTTTCTTAAAACTATTATTTTTAATGTTTTCACTTAAAAGTTCAAATAAATTATACACATAATATTTTTATATTTTATAAAAAGTCTACAAAAATAAAAATAAAAACCAACAAAAGCCCAAGGAAACCACAAAAATAAAAAAAAACCAACAAAAGCCCAAGAAAAAAAAAAAAAACCCCAGATTTATAAACACCGGTTCTTTTAACCGGTTTTAACCGGTTTTAACCGGTCTCTATATCAAATATTAGTAATTAAAAAAAAATTAAAAAAAAAAATTAAAAAATTAAAAACCGGTTAAATCTGGTTTTTAAAAAAACCGGATAAATCCGGTAATTTATCCGGTTTTTATCCGATTTTCCTAAAATCATAAAATCCGGTCTAACCGGTTCGGATAGAAAAACCGGACCGGATTTTTGGAAAACCGGATTTTGAAAAAACCGGTTCGGATTTTTGAACCGGATTTCCGAAAATCCGGTTATAATTTGCATCTCTACCCATGGTACCCATTACTGTTACTCAACTAGTTTTGGAAACTTTTCACATACCTGGTTCTTGTGTCGTGGGTATAAAAGTTGAAACAAAAACCGAAAATTAAACAAAATCGAAATCGGTCAACACCGGTTTTTGACCTGATCGGATTCAGTAATGGAAAAACCGGCGGTTTCTAACCGCTTTTATAACTAGCCGTACCGGTTTTTAAAACCCGGTTCCAAATCGTTTTTTTTTAATTTCAAGCGTTCTGTCCCAAAAAAGAACCGTTTTCTACCTTTTTTTCTTTTTCTTTTTTTTTTTTTTTTTTGCTTTTAATCACCATTTTGTCATCCCAGTCTAGTATAAATTGATATATTTAGTTTGGTTTAGTTACAACAATCATATACTCGAACACTTTTTGAAACAATCAAATCGCTAACTAAACGCTCACAAAATGACAACTCAGTCTTCTTCAGCTTTCGCCGGTGTTGGTTCTTCAAATGCACCAACGATTGTTGCAGTTTTAGAAACAACTCAAAACCCCAAAATTTGGTGTAAGTACGAACTCATAAAGTTGTCGGATGAGAGTATGAAGGTTCATTGTAAACATTGCGGTAAGTTTTTGAATCACGCATTCAACTCGACCTTGAAGGCGCATATCTAAAAAAAGTATTGCCAAGGACTCGAGACCTTTTCGGATGCGGGTTAATCGTCAATATCACAAGAGGGAGATCTTTTTCATGCGAGGCGGATCAATATCGACGAGAATTTGCGAAGTTTGTAATTCATGAAGGCTTGCCGTTAAACCACTTCGACAACCGAAGATTAACTGAGGTGATTCAAAATATTCTTCAACCGCCATATCTATACTACTTTATAAAACATTTACATCCTTTCTAAATAAAGAAGTTTTAAAATTTTAAGCCTCAAACATTTCCTATTAAAGAAAGCTTTAAAATCTGAAATTTATATATTAGTTTCAATGCATGATTATAGTATAAATAAAAATTATTGCATACATAAATATCTTTCAATTTTTTAACATTCTAACAGCAACACTAATACACACATTTAAGATTTTAAAGAAGATTTAATGGCCATTTTTAAAACGTGTCTAACCCATCTAAAATATAACAGTTAAGCATTTTGTAACAATTTAATCATAATAGCCTATTTATAAAGCCCATTTAATAACGTCTCCTCAAACCATATATAAGCTTAACCCGTAAGAAAACGTCATTCACTCATTTCTTCTCTCTATGTTTTTCTTTTTTTCTCTCCAAAAAACACACACGAACCCTTCTTTGCTGCCACTGAAACTGCCGACATCATAACCAACCATTCTGTTGGTCATTAGGGTGGACTGGGTAGTTTTAGTAGGTGGTTTTGTTGTTGGTTCGTTAAGTATGTTCTTTCCTTTTTGCTCGGATCCCGTTGAGCGTTAAGACATTTGGTAATGTTTTCGGTTGTTTTGTTTGGTTTATTAACAGGCGTGAAGGTATTACCGTGTAAGCGTTATCAGTTTGTTTGTCCCGAAATATAGTTATTGGGTAACCGCCGCCGCATTGCGCGGATACCCTGCTAGTATTTAAGTAAGTCGTGCTACTATTAGACGTGATGCACTTAGAATGTGTGTGACCTCAAAATATTGAGTCAAACAAGAATGTTCGGTCATAGGTTTATTATGTATTATTCTTAGAACGTTGTAATAAGTAGTAGGATAGTCGAGATTCACGGGCTTGAATTATAGCTACTTTTAGTCCAAAGTCAAGCCCGACCCATTATCATTTAGCCCATAAGCCACATGTAGGCTTGGCTAGAAATAGGACCCTCCTAGCATGTTAGGAGGGTGTTAGTCACATTATAATTCTCTCTCTCTCTCAATCTAATATCACAAAAGTTCCAACCATTTCTCTCTCTACTTACTCTCTCTAAACTTCATCTCTTTCCTTACTTTCTCTTCTTTAATTCATGTTAAATCATAGGGACAACAATTGGTATCATTCGTCACGGGGTAGATTAGTGGTTGGTTTTTATTTTTACTACATTTCGTGAGTTTTTATTGATCTTCATCTCGAATCCGCAAATTTTTTTTCGTGTTTTTTATGGTTTGATCTTTTCCAATATCATCTACATAGTTGTGGTAGTGATTTGGGATAGTTGTGGTAGTGATTTGGGATAGTTGTTTTTTGTGAAAAACACAATTTTTTTTTGTCTTTTGGCTTGATTTTGGCATAAAAACTCGAAAAACAGTTCTTCTCATCCGAGATCCTATTTTTTAAGAAGTATTCCGAAATCTGGCAAGATTTAGGAATAATTTGGGTTATTGCGAAATTTAGTTGATTGCGAAATTAGGTATATTCCGAAATCTGGCAAATATTGCGAAATCTTAAACTTATTTCGAAATTAGCATATTGCGAAATCTTGCAATTGTTCCGAAATCTGGCAAATATTGCGAAATCTTGAACTTACTCCGAAATTATCATATTGCGAAATCTTGCTATTATTCCTAATAACAGAGATTTTACTAGTTGAAAGAGTTCGTTATTCTCGGTATCTCATCGAATTGATTTCCGGTTCAAAGTGCGACTCAGTTGTTTTTGGTTAAGAAGAAAGGAAGTTAATTATCTAAAATTAATTTAAAAGTACATGCGAAAAGTATTTAAAAACAAACTAAAGACAAGTACAAATAATAAAAGTAAAACAAGGTGAATATTAAAAACTAAAAGTTAAAACGATATTAAAACGAATATTAAAACAAATAATGAAACGTAATTTAAAGCGAAACAATTAATAAAAATAAATATAAAAGACGAAATTAACTATCGACTCAAAAATAAAGTTTACTAAATGAAAAAGGAGAGAATAAAACTAAAATGGTACTTTAAAGCTAAACGAGGCAAAACCTAAAGCGGGTACTAAATAAAAGATAAAACTTGAACTTTACGAAAAAATATTAATTTTAAAATTAGACGAAAAATTCAACTAAAAATACGTAACTTTCAGAAATGAAATCGGAACAACTTTCAGATAAAACTAGACAATTACGGAACAATACTATTAAATAAGCAAGCAGGCAGGCTAGCTGCTGGAAGCAGCCAGCCTAGCTGCTTGTTTTGGCGGGAAACAAAGGACAAGCTAGCGCTAGCAGGTGGGCATTTGTTTGATTCGGAAAGTTCCGATTCGGAACTTGGGAATTGGTTCGGAAGTTTTGTTGCTTGGTTCGGAAGTTTTTTAAGAAAGTTCCGATTCGGAACTTTTTTAGTCATTGGTTCGGAACTTTTTTATAAAGTTCCGATTCGGAACTTTTTGCCAAAAATTGATTCGGAAGTTTTTTCTAAAAACTGATTCGGAAGTTTTTTTGTTAAATTGATTCGGAAGTTTTTTTAGAAGATTGATTCGGAACTTTTTTTGTTAAATTGATTCGGAAGTTTTTTAGAAGATTGATTCGGAAGTTTTTTAGAAGATTGATTCGGAACTTTTTTCTGGGGAACAGTAAGTAGGAACGAAGAACAGGGAAAGAACATGAAGGTACGAATTTAATCAAAACTAACTAAGATTAACCAAAAGATTAACCCAAAACAACCACTAAACATCAACTAACAATAATCAATCAAAACAACTCATCAAAACTAACAAACATAACCAAATTAATCAAAACCCACTTGATCAAAATCATAAAAACTCAAGAACATGAACAATCAAAACAAAGAACAAATCAAACAAGAAAGGTAGAAGGAGATTGGCAATAAAATAAAGATTAACAATAATTAAAGGTAAACTTACTTGGAATTAAAAGAAGATTAAAGGTGCGTTACAAGAGAATTAAAGATCATAAATTTAAAGAACAAGAGAAATGAAAATTGGGGAAGAGAGGCTTGTCTAGCCTCCAACAACTTCAACAAATGGACTATATTGTGTATTTATAGGGGAGGAAGGGATTAGTGGAAGGAAGCTTCCTCCCCTCTTTCCTCTTTTCCTTAATTGCGTCATTAGGTCCCTCCTTTCTTTAATCTTCTTAAATCTTGGACTATAATGACTTCGGCTCGGGATTTCTTTGAACTCGTCTTGTAATTCTTCAATAAATTATACTTGAGTTCTTCGGCTTTTGGTAAACTTCCATCTTTTGACTTTTTCTTCGATAAATCTTCAGAATTGGTCTTGGACTTCCGTTCTTTTTCCACTCTTGATCTTTCGACTTCGTCTTTTGTCTTTTACTTCAATAAAAGCCCGTGAAAGCCGTGTTTTCTCCAATTTTCACCTTCTCGACCCTGAAACACAATAAAAACACAAACCACGCATAATTCCGCCATTTACGACATTAAATATACGTTTAGGTCCCGTTTTAATGTAGTTAAGTGGTAGAAAAGATGGGTGTTTTCACACCTATCAAATCCCCTACACTTAACCATTGCAATGCCCTCATGCAATGCTTAGTGATAAAGCAAGGTTTACACTTTCCATCATAATCGACCTACTTTGGCCTTTATTAAACAACTAAAGAAAAGATAGAAAATAACAAGATGCAACAAGGAAGAAACATGTAAAGAAATCTAAGGCTTACATTAGGGCTTGTGTGTCATGAATGTTTATCACCCTCAAGTTTCACGTTCCCCATGCCAAGCTTAAAAACAAGATCATTGTTAGTGCAAGTTAGCATAACAAACATTTACTCATGCGGTTCAATTAATCACTTAAACTCCCTTATTCCTATGGGTATCTCTTATATTTTATTTTTGTCTTGAATGATCACGAGGATGCATTGTTGACTTATTTTGATAATTTATTCAAGCTGAAAGCAAAGTAGGACGATTTGATAAATAGTTAGCTAAAGGACAAAATCTCTTAAAACTGCTTCTCGGGATATCAAAAAGTTCATATCTTGGCATAACTTGGTTCACGATTTGAGACCTTTCTCGGGCCGATATTTGGCATGTACTTCATACTTCATATCTTCGAGAGACGTTCTTGAGATAATGGTCTTCTCATCATAATAGAGTTTCTTCACTTGGAGACTTTTGAGGGGTACTCCAACTTTGTTGACCACGACTTCATGATTATTTCTTCAATCTCTATTTGGGATTTCGAGATACAACGATCCGCCTCCTTTTCGGACTTGGATCTATTTATCCTCATACCTTGTTAGGGTCTTTTCGGATAGACTTCTCCATGATCTTTATGGGAGTTGATTGCTTTTCGTCGTGAGTCTTGATCCTTCATATTGACTTTGGGAATAATGCTTTTCACATCACCTTGGATCTTCAGCAATAAAATGGAATCCTCATGCCTTGTTAGGGCCTTTTCGGACTCGCCAATCTTCGCGCCCCGCTTCATAAGTTATGCCTTGGCTATGAACTCTCGTCATTACCGAGCAACTTTTAAACGATCTTGGGCTAGAAGCTAAGTAACTTTTCAAATCGTACGACCTTACTTATTGCAGATAATTTATTAGCAAGTGATGGGAGAAAAAGATCATAATTAACTCACATAAGTTAATGAGAGAATACCAAACTTGTAACCAACTCTATCATTTCTCGTTCTCCACAATTTAAAATCTCAAGGAATGAGACTCGTGGATGCTTAGCCTAATAAACCAATTAAGGTCTACATGGTTAAGGATACTAGCTAGAGTGAACTTGGATAAGTAAACTCGGGTTGAGTCAAAAAATTCACAACGGGCCTAATATATCTAAGATAACTAAACTTGTTAAAACCATTTTATTAAAATAGGAGAAAAATAGCAAAAATAAAGGGGACTACAACTAGGCCAAAATAGATTAAAATTTTTGAAAAATGTCGAAAAATTGATTTTCCGGTTAAAATGAGGGCAAATACAAGGAAAAGACCACTTAACTTCGATAGAAGTCCCCCTACACTTAATATAAACATTGTCCTCAATGTTTAAGCATGTGGGAGTAAACTCCCCTACACTTAGGACATTGTGCACTTTGTTTAAATCACGTTAAGGAAAAGACAACTAAAGAGATTCCTATTTTAATATTGAGAAATATAAAATAGTGAATCGAAAAGAGTTTAGGATAGAACCGGGAAGAAGGGAACACGGAATCACGGTTCGTCAAAAGTCATCAAGAGCGTGTCTTTGAAGCTCTAATCCCTGCAATGATAAGAAAGAAAACAAGAAACACCAACGGGGCTCCCCCCTACACTTATGGTGAAATAAGATAGATAATTGGGTTGCCTCCCAAAAAGCGCTTGTTTTTGTTGACCGAGTCACGAGCCTGACTCGTCCCCGAATTAAATGGTCCATGGGGAAGCATCGAATGTGATACCGGGATCAAAGACCTTGTCCTCGTTCCCGGTAGACATTAATAAAGGAGAGGCGGGGGAATAAGTCTTGAAAGGGAGAAAGGTCCTTTCAACATACGTATAGTATGTGAAGTCAAGATCCATGGGAGGTGGGTTGGGTATAGTAAGCACATTGTCATCCCCCAAAGACAATGGATGCTGAGCAAACGGCAAAGCCGTATTGTTATCAATCATAGCATAATCAATGTCACTTCCCGGATCAAAACACTCATCCTCATTTCCTGGTATAAAACGAGTAGAGTAAAAGTGATACATCACCTTCTTGGGTGTGCACGTGGGAGGATGAGGTGGAAATATAATATGAGAAGTATGAGAACAATTACCTTCCACCTGTGTTCCTTTTTCAGTAGATTCACATCTTTCTACCTCTGGAATAGAAGGTGTAGTGTCATCGTGTAATAAATCCTCTAGAAAAAGTATATCTCCATCCACATCAGCATACCCGGATGTGTATTCCACGGGTGTATCAATAGCAAGAAACTCATCGATCTCAGGAATGTGAAAGCTATCATCACTAAGGAGTGAAGTATTTTGCTTTAGAAATTCCTCCTCGTCGAAAATAACCTCAATATCATCATCACTCTCCTCATTATTTATAGGGTCAATAATATGCTCAGGGATATGGGTACTCGTCTGATCTTGCTGCTGTAAAAATGACTCCATACAAGTTCGCAGTGTGTGTAAAAGCTCTTTTGATTGCGCTTGAAAAGCTGTAGCAAGATCGACAATTGGTTCTTGGTAACTCATCCCGTGACGAGGCTGATGATCGAGTGAGTGCGGTGGGGGCTCATAGTGTTGAAAACCTGAATTATAGCAAGGTTGTGGCTCATAGTTGTTCATCGGTTGGGAATAATTAGAAACCGGGTTTGGTTCATAATAATCCATAGGTGAAGAAAACCGAGGATCCGGATTTTGCTCATAATAATTCATTGGTTGACAATAATAGGTATCGTGAGGACCCCCACAGTTGTTGCAAACCGGGTGTGGAGAAAAATTAGGTGCGTCTTGTGGATAACTATTTTCATTGTCATAATTGTACCCCGGTTCTTGCCCGTGACCATACGGGTATCGAACCGGGCACGAAACATGCCCATGAGAATCGCTTCCACAATAGATGCACGGGGGAACAGGAGGTAGGTTCAAAAAGTACGAATTAGTCGAGTTGCACAAAGGACAAAATCCGGATTGTGTGTAGTCGATATCGTTTCCGCACCGCTCACATGTACACCATTGACAAGACTTGTTCCCAAATAATTGTTTCCCACACCGGACGCAAAGGACATAAAAATTCATGAAGAAAGATAGATAAGCAAGAAGAATATTTTTGGTGCAAAACTTTGAAAAAGAAATGCTTTTTATGATTTTTCAAATGTTTTTGGATTTTTGAAAATTTTTGACAAGAAAAATAACGTTCACAAGTGAACGGATCCCAAAATCCAACGCGTCACTCACAAAAAACCTTCGATCTTCACGAAAAGAGCCGGCAGCGGCGCCATTTTAATAACAGAGATTTTACTAGTTGAAAGAGTTCGTTATTCTCGGTATCTCATCGAATTGATTTCCGGTTCAAAGTGCGACTCAGTTGTTTTTGGTTAAGAAGAAAGGAAGTTAATTATCTAAAACTAATTTAAAAGTAAATGCGAAAAGTATTTAAAAACAAACTAAAGACAAGTACAAATAATAAAAGTAAAACAAGGTGAATATTAAAAACTAAAAGTTAAAACGATATTAAAACGAATATTAAAACAAATAATGAAACGTAATTTAAAGCGAAACAATTAATAAAAATAAATATAAAAGACGAAATTAACTATCGACTCAAAAATAAAGTTTACTAAATGAAAAAGGAGAGAATAAAACTAAAATGGTACTTTAAAGCTAAACGAGGCAAAACCTAAAGCGGGTACTAAATAAAAGATAAAACTTGAACTTTACGAAAAAATATTAATTTTAAAATTAGACGAAAAATTCAACTAAAAATACGTAACTTTCAGAAATGAAATCGGAACAACTTTCAGATAAAACTAGACAATTACGGAACAATACTATTAAATAAGCAAGCAGGCAGGCTAGCTGCTGGAAGCCTAGCTGCTTGTTTTGGCGGGAAACAAAGGACAAGCTAGCAAGCTAGCAGGTGGGCATTTGTTTGATTCGGAAAGTTCCGATTCGGAACTTGGGAATTGGTTCGGAAGTTTTGTTGCTTGGTTCGGAAGTTTTTTAAGAAAGTTCCGATTCGGAACTTTTTTAGTCATTGGTTCGGAACTTTTTTATAAAGTTCCGATTCGGAACTTTTTGCCAAAAATTGATTCGGAAGTTTTTTCTAAAAACTGATTCGGAAGTTTTTTTGTTAAATTGATTCGGAAGTTTTTTTAGAAGATTGATTCGGAACTTTTTTTGTTAAATTGATTCGGAAGTTTTTTAGAAGATTGATTCGGAAGTTCTTTAGAAGATTGATTCGGAACTTTTTTCTGGGGAACAGTAAGTAGGAACGAAGAACAGGGAAAAAACATGAAGGTACGAATTTAATCAAAACTAACTAAGATTAACCAAAAGATTAACCCAAAACAACCACTAAACATCAACTAACAATAATCAATCAAAACAACTCATCAAAACTAACAAACATAACCAAATTAATCAAAACCCACTTGATCAAAATCATAAAAACTCAAGAACATGAACAATCAAAACAAAGAACAAATCAAACAAGAAAGGTAGAAGGAGATTGGCAATAAAATAAAGATTAACAATAATTAAAGGTAAACTTACTTGGAATTAAAAGAAGATTAAAGGTGCGTTACAAGAGAATTAAAGATCATAAATTTAAAGAACAAGAGAAATGAAAATTGGGGAAGAGAGGCTTGTCAAGCCTCCAACAACTTCAACAAATGGACTATATTGTGTATTTATAGGGGAGGAAGGGATTAGTGGAAGGAAGCTTCCTCCCCTCTTTCCTCTTTTCCTTAATTGCGTCATTAGGTCCCTCCTTTCTTTAATCTTCTTAAATCTTGGACTATAATGACTTCGGCTCGGGATTTCTTTGAACTCGTCTTGTAATTCTTCAATAAATTATACTTGAGTTCTTCGGCTTTTGGTAAACTTCCATCTTTTGACTTTTTCTTCGATAAATCTTCAGAATTGGTCTTGGACTTCCGTTCTTTTTCCACTCTTGATCTTTCGACTTCGTCTTTTATCTTTTACTTCAATAAAAGCCCGTGAAAGCCGTGTTTTCTCCAATTTTCACCTTCTCGACCCTGAAACACAATAAAAACACAAACCACGCATAATTCCGCCATTTACGACATTAAATATACGTTTAGGTCCCGTTTTAATGTAGTTAAGTGGTAGAAAAGATGGGTGTTTTCACACCTATCAATTCCGAAATCTTGCAATTATTCAGAAATCTTATATTCCGAAATCTTGCAATTATTCTGAAATCTTATATTACGAAATCCTGTATTGCGAAATCATACATTGCGAAATCTTACATTGAAAAATCTTGGATTGCGAAATTTTATATTTGAAATCTTGGATTGCCAGAATTTTTGTTCGAAACATTTTTAAACTTAGCCAGTATCTAGACTAGTTTTTCCGTCAAATTTTTTTCTGGCAAGTTAGTTCATTTTTATCCTACACTAGTTTTAGGCTATTTCAGCTCAATTTCCAAATTTGGCGACTACAAAATTTTTCGCTCTACCGTTATACCGGACTGGAGAATTTATTGTCGGACTGAGAAAAAATCGGAATTTTCGGAATTTCAACCACAACCTAATCACAACAACATCTATTTAAGATCTGAATTCACTTCATTATTTCAGAGATTATCGAGATGAATTTTACTACTGAGTACCGTGTGACAAACAACATCATGGTGGCAGATAACAAAGAAAGACCACCAATGCTTGTGACTGGTCGATATGATCAATGGTAATCCCGTTTTCTACGTTATCTTGACACAAGACCTAACGGTGATGATTTAAGGCAATGCATTTTTGATGGACCCTATGTGTTTTCAAAGGTCAAAGTTCCTGCTGTACCAGCCATAGACACAAGTGACGAAGTACCCGCACATGAACGTGATGAAAAGAGATTCGACCTCACACCAGAGAACCGTGCTTGGTTTGATGCAGATAAGGAAGCAATTTACCTAATTCTACGTGGCATTGGAGATGATATTTACTCTACGGTTGATGCATGCCTTATTGCTAAAGAAATGTGGACGACTATTGAAATATTGCAACAAGGTGAATCACTTAACAAACAAGATGTGAAAACCAACCTTTTTTGGAACTTTGTTAAGTTTACTTCAAAGGGTGGGGAATCAATTGATTCATATTACTTCCACTTTACAAAATGATGAATGACATGACACGAAAAAACTTGCAAGTATCCACCATGCAAGTCAATGTCCAATTTCTACAGCAACTTCAACCAGAGTGGACACGGTTTGTCACTTTGGTAAACCTACAACAAAAGTTAGACGAAGTTTCATATCACACGCTCTTTGACATCTTGAAACAATTTCAGAAAGAGGCAAACGAACTTCGAGTTGAACGGGTAGCAAAGGTTGTAAATCCACTTGCTTTGGTGTCTACCACTCAACATTACCTAGATTATCGTTCTCGTGCTCCAAAGACCTACTCTACTCAATTATCATCACCACGATCTTCCATTGTGTCTATGTCACATGCTCCAACAAGATCACGAGGCAAAGAAGTTGCAAGAGCACCATCACCACCACTTGAGCAATCATCCAAAGAAGACAGTGATGAAGAACAAGCTCAAAAGGATATGGAATTTAAGCAACAAATGGCTTTCATTATGAAGCAATAAAATAAAATCTACAAACCCACAAACAACAACCTTAGAACCTCATCAAACACGAGGAACAACTATGCTCAGAGTCCTCCAAGGTATGACACATGGAGGCGTGCTGAGAATCCTGCAAGATATGATCGACAAACCGCTATGTATGATAATCAGAGGGTTGATAATGTTGTTGGAAATAGGGAAAACATTGGTACTCAAGTTGTGCAACAAAGTGGGATTCAGTGTTTTAACTGCAGAGGTTTTGAGCATATGACTAAGGAATGCAAGCAGCCGAAAAGGGTTAAGGATTATGGTTACCATAAGGAAAAGATGTTGCTATGCAAGGAGATGAAAGCTGGGATCAAGTTATCATCCGAGGAAGGAGAAATGCTTGATGAGATAGATGATGAACTCACCGACCAACAACTCGAGGCACATTATTCATACATGGCAAAGATTCATGAGGCCCTCAACATCACTGAATATGACAATGGTCCTATTTTTGATACTGAGCCAATTGATAAGGTGATCGAAATAATTCTCTTCATACTGGACTCCGGGTGCACTAAGCACATAACAGGGAATCTCAAGCTTCTAATTAACTTTGTGGAGAAGTTCCTGGGTACAGTCCAATTCAAAATGATCAATTTGCACCGAGCCTAGGATATGGAGATTTGGTTCAAGAGAATATCAGGATAAAACGGGTATACTACGTTGAAGGGCTCAATCATAATCTTTTCTCGGTTGGTCGATTCTGTGATGCATATTTGGAGGTTTCATTTCAAAAGAAGACATGTTTTGTTCGTGATTATGATGGGAATGATTTACTCACCGGTTCACGGGATACAGATCTTTACACAATTTCACTTCAAGATACAACTTCTACAACTCCAATTTGCTTCATGGCTAAAGCTTCAACGACTCAAGCATGGTTATGGCATCAACGTCTATCTCAACTCAATTTTGATACCATCAACTTGCTTTTTAAGAAAGATATTGTGAGAGGCCTTCCAAGCTTGAAATTCATCAAAGATCATCTTTGTTCTTCTTGTGAGTTTTGTAAAGCTAAACGGAGTAGTTTCAAGACAAAGACTACACCAAGCTCTAAAGGACGGTTAGATCTTCTTCATATAGATTTGTGTGGTCCCATGCATCAACAGAAAGAATACATTATGGTAATTGTCGATGACTACTCAAGGTACACGTGGACTCACTTCTTGAGGTCCAAGGATGAAACACCCGAAGTTCTCATCAACTTCCTTAAGCAGATACAACGTGGTCTTCAAGCTCAAGTAAAAGTGGTACGTACTGACAAAGGCACGGAATTCTTGAATTCAACTCTGAAGAATTATTTTGAAGCCAAAGGGATTGAACATGAAACATTTATTGCTAGAACACCTGAACAAAACGGCGTTGTTGAAAGAAGAAATCGTACTTTGGTTGAGGCTGCTCGAACATTATTATCCGCTTCAAAACTACCACTATTCTTTTGGGCCGAAGCCATGTCAACTACATGCTACACACAAAACCGTTCCTTAATTATTCCAAGACACGAAAAGACACCATATCACATAATTCATGATCGCAAACCTTCAATCAAACACCTTCACGTTTTTGAATGTACGTGTTACATAATCCGAGATGGTGAAAATCTGGATAAGATGAAAGAGAAAGGTGATGAATGTATTCTAGTGGGATATGCAACTCAGTCTAAGGGATATAGAGTTTACAACAAGAGCACAAAATTGATAGTCGAAACTATTCATGTTAGATATGATGAATTGCAAGAAATGACACTTGAACAAAGTAGTTTAAGTCCCGATCCACAACGAAAAATGACTTATGTGTAGAACCACACAGAACTCAAGACCACAATAATGAACCGTCAAGTTCAAAGCTGGTTCAAGGAAATGTTCCAAGAGCAGATATGACAGTCGACACAACAATTGAAGAGTTGGAAATGTTATATGGACCAATGTTTGATGAATATTTCACGGGGGAGAAACATGTTGTATCAAAGTCTTCCGCTGTTACTCATGATAAGAATGATGATACCGATCATTGTACACAAAAGGAAACAACTTCATCTACTTCAACATGGGTTGTTGCAGATTTACCCCCTCAGAGTATCACTTCAACAATCGATTCTACAACATCCACAACTATTGTCATGGCTCCAGAGAACACAAATCAAGCAGACAATGCATTATCTGACGATGACGATTTTCACAACCCATTCGGTACACCGATACATGAAACTGGAGAGTCTTCTACTCGCCATGTCTGTCAAATATGCATACGTTTTTTCAACGACATCCTTCAACACATCATTGGACCCGAGATCACCCTTTGGTTCAAGTAATTGGAAATCCTTCACAGCCCGTTCGTACAAGACGACAACTAGAAACCGATGGCGATGTTTGTATGTTCGCACTCGCCGTGAGTACAACTGAACCAAAAAACATCAAAGAAGCCATGACTGATCATGCTTGGATTGAATCGATTAAGGATGAACTTCAACAATTTGAAAGACTCAAAGTCTGGGAACTTGTTGACAAACCATACGATGTAACACCGTTAAATCTTGATGGATTTGGATAAACAAGATGGATGAAGAAAACACGATCATCAAGAACAAATCTAGGCTAGTGGCTAAGGGGTATGGCCAGAGAGAGGGCATTGATTTAGAATAATCATTTGCACCAGTGGCTTGTATGGAAGCGGTCAGGATTTTCCTTGCTTATGCCGCACATAAGTGATTCATCGTTTATCAAATGGACGTGAAGATGACATTTCTTAACTGTCCTTTTAAGGAAGAAGTCTATGTCACGCAGCCAGAAGGATTCATTAATTCACACTATCCTAACAAGGTGTATCGTCTCCACAAAGCACTTTATGGACTAAAGCGAGCTCCAAGGGTGTGGTACGATGAGCTCTCGAAATTTCTGGTATCCAAAGGTTTCTCAAAATGTTTCATTGATCTTACCTTGTTCATATATAAATATGGGAATGACATTTTGCTTGTGCAGATTTACGTTGATGTCATTATTTTCGGGTCTACTAACCCAAAACTTTCAAAATGGTTTGAAAAACCAATGCACAACAAATTTGAAATGTCAATGATGGGTGAACTAAAATTCTTTCTAAGAATTCAAGTTCACCAATCCCCAAGTGGTATCTTTATTAACCAGGCTAAGTATTTTCAAGAGATCATCAAAAAGCATGGTATGACCTCATGTGACCTAGTTAGGACACCATTATCCACCTCATCCCTAGATGCCGAGGGAGTACCCATAGATCAAATGAAATATTGTTCCATGATCGGGTCCCTCCTGTACTTGACAACAAGCAGACCAGATATTACATATGCAACATGCTATTGTGCACGATATCAAGACAGACCTACGGAAAAACACCTCAAGGAGGTTAAACGGATCTTTCGGTACCTCAAGAATACCATTCATTTGGGAATCTGGTATCCGAAGGAAACCGGTTTCTTTCTAATGGCCTATTCAGATTCTGATCACACAGGGTGTCTTGATACTCGAAAAAGTACTTCTGGTGGTGCACAATTTCTAGGACAAGATAAGCTCGTGGGATGGTATTCCAAGCAACAGGATTGCACGTCACTATCATTAGCCGAAGCGGAGTATGTGTCTCTATCTGCGTGTTGTGCTCAAGTTCTTTGGATGAGAACACAACTCACGGATTATGGCTTCGAATTTGATAAAGTACCTATGTACTGTGACTCAAAGTCGGCGATAGCCATCTCCTGCAATCTGGTACAACATTCCGGAACGAAGCACATTGATGTCAGATATCATTCATAAAGGAACTAGTTGAACGCGATATCGTTGAATTGTACTTTGTTAGAACGGATTACCAATTAGCCGACTTGTTTACGAAATCTCTATCGAAAGATAGGTTTGAGTACATCGTTAGGCAAATTGGTATGAGATGTTTGACTCCAGCAGACCTGGAGATTCTGGAAAAGATGCCTGCTTGATTCATCTATCAAACATCCACTTGTATATATCATTAAAAAAGAAAAATAAAAAAATATAAAACATATAAAAGCAAAACACAAAATTATAAATGTTTGAAAATCCAAAAATATTCTTCTCGACATGTCTTTCAGTATTGATAATATGGACGTGCCTAGAAATGTCGCTCAATAACGACACAGGTGTGTACATAAAGCTCGAATGAAAGTTGTAAATATGTTTCAAAACATGTCATTTTTATTTTTAATAAAGGAAAATGTCTATTTTGGATAATTTTTCCAACAACGGGTAGAGAAATCTATCTTGGTTTGAGCTTGTCACAAAACATTCAACGTTGTGAGCTCAACACTCTGTCTTGTAATCACTTTCAGATTGCAACTGATACAAGGCTTTTGGCCCGTATAAAAATATCGTTCTAGTATGTCTCTTCTAATTGAAAACTGGTTTAATGTGCGACTCAGTCGTCTTTGGTGAAACAAAAGTGTGTCGTTGTAGTAGTTAAAATGAATGTGCAAAAACAATTAAAGTAAAAGTGCAGTAAAGTAAATCTAAATCTAATTTAAAATAAATGGTGCAAGTAATTAAAAGTGTGACTAAAATTAAAGGGCACTAAAAGTAAATAACGCAAGCTTAAATCTAACTAAGGCAAACTTAAAACGTAACTAAAACTAAAACTTAAACTAAGGCAAGGCTAAAATAAATCTAAGACAATTAAACTCAAAGTGCGACTAATTAAAAAGGCGGGAAAAATAAAGCTCGAAATTAAGAAAATTAAAAACTGAAATGAAAGAAACTGAAAATTACCCTTATCCGAAATAAACCCAATTCGGAATAAAAGTCTTACTCGGAATAAGCTTCCTATCCGGAATATTGTCACCTATCCGGAATAAGTCCCCAATTCGGAATACTCCCTCTATTCGGAATAACTGGCCCTATTCGGAAAGTGTTCCTATTCGGAATAAATCCTCCCTATTCGGAATGTAACCCCTATTCGGAATATTAGCTTACTCGGAATATTTGCCCTACCCGGAATATTGTCACCTATTCGGAATATGAACTCAATCCGGAATAAACTCCCTATTCGGAATGATTGGCTATTCGGAATATTACTCCTATTTGGAATAAATCCCCTATGCGGAATGTCTTGGCTACCCGGAATAACACCCCTATCCGGAATATAGCACCTATGCGGAATATGGTGACTGTTCGGAATCTTTTCCCTATGCGGAATAATGGCCCCTATTCGGAATATTGAATATTCCGAATAAAGCACAATGGTCAAGACCTTTATTCGGAATAACCGCTGGGCTTGTTTTCCTGGGAAAGATCAGAACCTGCAAACACAGAAACAAACACCCCGAAGAACAGGGAAACACAAAACTATACGAATCTAATAAAATTTAAGCTAAATCAACCACAAGGTTAAATCAAACTAATGAATAAACATCTATTAAACATAAACAATCAATCCAAAACAACAAATCTAACAAAACTAATCAAGATAATCAAAACCTACTTTGATCAAAATAAGAACATAAGAACATGAACATGAACATAAACAATAAAAATCAAAGATTAAGAAAGGTAGAATGAGAGATCAAACAATAAAGATAAAGATTAACAAGAATTAAAAAAAAAACTTACTTGAAATTAAATGGTAATTAAGGTGCAAGAAAAGTATTTAAATTTGACAAGTATTTAAATGACAAGGTAATTAAAAGCGGAAGAACTAATTGTCACTATTAGCCAACAAAATGAAAAGATTAAGAACTAATCTATATATAGGGGAGGATTAAGGAATGCTTAGGAAGCTTCCTCCCCTCTTTCCTTTCTCCTTAATTGCATCCTTAGTCCTTCCTTCTTAATCTCTTTGTTAATTGCACCATTAGTCCTTAAGCCTTTAAATCTTCTTTAATCTTGGACTTCAATGACTTTTGGCTCGGGATTTCTTTGAACTCGTCTTTTAATTCTTCAATAAATTAGACTTGAGTTTTTCGGCTTTTGGTAAACTTCCGTCTTTTGACTTTTTCTTCGATAAATCTTCAGAATTGGTCTTAGACTTCCGTTCTTTTTGCACTCTTGACTTCTCGACTTCATCTTTCATCTTTTTCTTCAATAAAAGCCCGTGAATGCCGTGTTTTCTCCACTTTTCACAATTTCGTCCTAAATCACAACAAAAACACAAACCACGCATAATTCCGACATAAAAGACATAAAATACACGTTTTGGCTCGGTTATTATTGTAATTAAGTGGTAAAAAGGATGGGTGTTTACACACCTATCAAATCCCCTACACTTGACCATTGCAATGTCCTCATGCAATGCATTAGTTACAAAGCACGTTTACATTTTTCATCACAATCAATACATAATGGCCTTTATTAAAGAGATAGAAAACTATAAACATTCAAAGTAGAGAAATCAAAAGCATACCTTGGGTTTTGGAAATGTCATGAATAATCATAATCCTCAAGTTTTCACTTTCTCCAAACCAAGCTTAAAAACGAGATCATTGTTATTATAAGTTAGCAAACTAACACGAACTCATGTGGACCAATTACTCACTTAGACTCCCTTATTCCTAGGGGTATCTCTTATATTTTATTATTGTCTTGAATGATCACGAGGATGCATTGTTGACTTATTTCGATAGTTATTTATGCCGAAAATAAAGTGAACGATTTAATCAATAGTTAGCTAAAGGACAAAATCTTTTAAAACTGCTTCTCAGGACCTCATAAAGTTAATATCTTGGCATAACTCGCTTCGCGATTTGAGACCTTTCTCAGACTGATATTTGGCAGCGACTTCATACTTCAAACCTTGAGAGACGTTCATGAAATAATGGTCTTCTCTTCATATAGGAATTTCTTCACTTGAAGTTTTGAGAGATTCATACTTGGACCACGACTTCTTCATTTTTCTCCAATCTTTATTTTGGACTTTGATATACAACGATCCGCCTCCTTTTATGACTTGGATCTATTTATCCTCATACCTTGCTAGGGTCTTTTCGGATACACTTCTCCATGACTTTTTGGGAGTTTTTTCTTTTCGTCGTGTGTCTCGATCCTTCATATTGATTTTCGATAAATGATTCTTCACATCACTTTGGCTCTTTAGCAACAAAATGTAGCCCTCATGCCTTGTTAGGGCCTTTTTGGACTCGCCAATCTTCGCATCCCGCTTCAATAAGTTATGCCTTGGCTATGAACTCTAATCCATACCGAGCAACTTTTAAACGATCTTGGGCTAGAAGCTAAGTAACTTTTCAAATCGTATAACCTTATTTATTGCAGATAAATTTATTAGCAAGCGATGGGAGAATAGGCTCATAATTAACTCACATAAATTCACGAAAGAATACCGAACTTATAATTGACTCTATCATCTCTCGTTCTCCACAGTTTAAAATCTCAAGGAATGAGACTCGTGGATGCTTAGCCTATTAAATCGAAGTTTTGGGTTTTCGAGTCGCCTATAGGATCTTGCAAATTCTTAGACTTTTTCAAGTTTAGAAATCGCGTTTTAAAGTTCCCTTGATAAACGACTCTCTAGGATCAATTATAGGAACTTGCGAAAAGTTCTTGTTCTTAACCCGTGAGAGTTAAGACTTTCGCGTTTTATAGCTCCCTATATAAAAGCCTAGCAAAACTTGACTTAAACATGTTAAGGATACTAGCTAGAGTAACTTAGACAAGTAAACTCGGGTTGAGTCAAAAGATTCACAACGTTTTGAAACTTAAAACCTCTTATTAAGCATTTATTCTAATAAGGAAAGAAAATAACTATACAAAGGCAAAAACCAATAGGCCAAAATAGATCAAAAAGTTTGAAAAATGTCGAAAAATTGATTTTCCGGTTAAAATGAAGACAAATACAAGGAAAAGGTCACTTAACTTCGATAGAAGTCCCCCTACACTTAACATAAACATTGTCCTCAATGTTTAAGCATGTGGGAGTAAAGTCCCACACACTTAGGACATTGTGCACTTTGTTTAAATCTCGCTAAGGAAGAGACAACTAAAGAGATTCCTATTTGAATATTAGAAAAAATATAAAATAGTGAATCAAAAAGAGTTTAGGATAGAACCGGGAAGAAGTGAACACGGAATCACGGGTCGTCAAGAATCATCAAGAGTGGATCATTGAGCGCTCGAATCCCTGATTAGAAGAAGAGGGGAGAAAATAGCAAACCAACGGGTCTCCCCTACACTTAGGATAAAGAAAGCTAAAAGATAGAAACATGGGCTGCCTCCCAAGAAGCGCTTGATTTTTGATTACCGAGTCGTGAGCCTGACTCGACCTTGATCATCATAGGAAGAAGCATGAAACATATCCACCAGGATCAAAGACATAGTTTTCCTCCATCAAATAGCACAAGCTTAAGGCGAACAAGGCAAGCCAAAGAAGAATAGGCAAGGTTCCCTTAAGCAAAGATGGAGCATGGTGGAAGCAAGTATGGTGAGGTGCAAGCATGTCTTCAATAGTTCCAAAGATTTTTCCTTTTATTTTGAAGGTCTACGATTTCTTAGGATTGTGCAATATATGGATTGGATCTAATGATTTAATGGTGGGGATGGGGAAGAAGGAGATGAGGGTATAGAGAGAGAAAGGAGAGAAAAGAAAAGTAGAGAGAGAAAGATGTTTTATTAAAATGAAAAGATAAGAAATGTAAGAACCACTCCTCCTAACATGCTAGGAGGGGTTATATATAGCCCACCCTACATGTGGGCTATATGGGCTATACTTGGATCACGAGCCTAATACATTAATATATCGTTGGAGCAACCGATCCTTCATAAATACGTAAAAACGTATTTCCAACAATCTCCCCCTAAGGGAGGTCGCTCCAAGTTACAAAGTTCTAAATATTCTATATCTCGTGATCTATGCTAACTAAGATGTGACCGAGACTTTATTGGGAAAAACGTATTTCCAACAATCTCCCCCTAAGGGAGGTCACATCTTTTTACAAAATCTTAAACCTAGCATCTATGCTTGAGTCTTTGATCTTGTTCTTGTAAATATGCTTGATGTGATCTTTGACTTAAGTCTTGAGCATGTTTTCTTGCCTTGACCTTGTGCATTCGTCACTTGTGACATTCGCCTCTTCGTGACTTCATGTTCCACATACTTATACCTTTAAATTCTTGAAAGCTTCAGAGTTTGATACAGCGGAAGACTTGACCTTCAGACTTTCTTGAATTTGTTGAAGTACTAATTGTATGTAGTATAAGCATGTGGTGACGACTTCTTCTGGATTGTACACCGCAATGCCACCTTTTTGTTACGCTGCATAAGACAGTTAGCAACAAACAATATACACGGATGAAATGGCCTTGAACATTTCATTCTAATTCGGTAGCATTTTACCTCCGGTCGGTGAAGACCGTTGGACGATATTAAATATCGTACTTGTGGCAGGTAGTTTCAATAAAGAACCTCCTTGACAAGATTTCGCGGGTAAACCCGTTCTCTTTACTCGATCGTTCAAAGCTGACTGCGAACGAAAAGAGTGAATCATTTGGATAATATTATCCGCATGATTTGAAGCCGTCAATTCATGTTCCTGGAACAAGTGAAGTTCAATTAAGAACCGAACCATCGTTGCTTTCCAGTTGTCACTGGCTTGATTCATATAGAATCTTGCAAGTTACCTACCAAGTGCTGTTTGATGTTAACACTAGAAGGATTTCCATTCGTCACAGTAAATACTTAATAGTATTACTCTGAATGTTTTGGCAAGATCACTAAGATATTGCGTAGAGGCCTGGAACGTGTTTAAATTCATTTAAGAATTAAACCACTGTTGCTTTCCAGTTATCACAAGTTTGATTCATAAAGAATCGCACAAGTCAACTACCATGAGCTTTTTGATATTCGCTCAAGAAGGATTTCCATCTTCATTGTAAATACTTTCGTATTACTCGGATGTTCAGGCAAGATCATGAAGATTTTGCGTAGGACTCTTAAGATATTTCTTACTTTTCACAGTGTGTGAAGAAGCAAGGAAATATGAAAGTGTGTCCTAATGAGATATTTGATGATCTCAAATGGCTCTAGACTCGATCGTGCATTTTGGATTTTAGTGATCGGAGGCTGGAGAGGAGTGCCACCTTTTCAATACCAATTTATTCGGAGTGAATAAATCAATAGATAATGTGTTGTCTCCGTGTGATTAAAACAAATATCTTTTGAGAGATATCTGAGTTAGCTGGGATGGGTTGTGCCTTGCATCACTGGGACCATTATGTCTATCTTCAATATCGAGAATCATAAATGATCTCAATAGCATATGAATTGACCCGGTTTCTGCCTAAGTTGTAAGGAGGGCTACTTTCTTTACACCCTTTATCTTTACAATTCTTTTTCATTCTTCAACCCCTTCAATGCTTACCAATACGTCATAACTAGCACCTTGTTGTGATTGTTCCAGTGCTAACTTAAGTACTTGGTCGGCATTCAGCTACGTTCACAATCTTTCTCCATCTTTCCTAAGGACTACTATTTCTAGCTATGGAATGTCCTTGGGAAGATTCCTCCGGTTCTAGAGAAATCATTGGACTTTGACCTATCCTACCATCATTATGTCACCACAATCTTCACCGTCGTGAATAGAGATGTTTTGGGTAAGTGTATGTCACCATGAAATCTATTTTGAAGTGCAAATCCATTTTGCTCCCCCTTAACATATGCCACGATATTCGAAAACATTTCGCACATGTCGGGATGAGCTAACACGTTAAGTCAAACCATTTGTGATTAATCATTTCCCATATTAAATCACATTTTCTCCCCCATATTAAAAATATTAACCCAATCGATGTTTTTAATATCAATTGATTTAATAGCATTTTAAGAAAATTTGGGAAGAAAAATGCAAATCCAATTATCTTCATGAATTACACAAGCTCCCCCTCAAATTAATGAGGGTCTACTTGAAACGTAAATTAAATACCTTTTAAACACAAGTGTAAGGTATTTATCACGTGCAAAGATCATATATGATAATGAATTCACAATATTAACAATTTACGAGGTTGGACCTGAATGATGGAGAACATCATATGAAAGAAGCACATGGTTCTTGTTCACGAATGTTGGTCTTCCTCGTAACTTCTGAAATTATCTTCCCCTTTACACCATATGGACAATTGATATCGTTGTCTTGACACCAACTTGTGAACTATTGGCACTTTCGGCATCGAAGAGTCTGAACGCTTGACAATTGCTCCCCCTTTAATTGTTGACCCGTGTTCTACTTAAAGAGCTGTAGTCGTCGTTCGAGTAGTCGCATCGTCTAGTATGTAGATATCAATTGCAACGAACTTCGGATTGAGGAGTTGATAACTTCGGATTTTGAAGTCAAAGCTTTCCGGAGAAATGCTTGACTTCAATGTGAAAAGCGGGTTACTATCAGAAATAATAGCAAACCATGTGGAGCATGTTTTAAATCTTTTAAACTTCTGCTCGAACTTTATTTACAACCCCGTGTCATTATTGAATGACATTTCTAGGTTCATAAATATTATCGATTCCAGAAGACATGCTCTTTTTATCAAAACGTTTTGAACACACAATTTTGAAAGATTTAGAAAAACCTTTTGAAAAATTCTTGAAAAATTATGTTCAAAGTTTTGAAAACCAATTACTTGAGCTTAAGATGTTGAATATCTTAAAGGCGAGCTCAAGTCCGAGAAGTTGTAAACTTCCCGTTGTTAAGGATAAGTTACCATCGGCGATAAACTTTCCTCTTATCTGAAGGACGAGTCCTAAGCTGACATTGACTTAGAAGTCGTTTTCATGAGCTTGAAAACTTTGACTGTTTTAACGGAAAGCTCATGACCGAGAAAGGTTAATTTCTCGTAATGAGGAAAAGTTCTCTTATTTAAAAGATACACTTTCCTTTCTGAGCTTAAAACTTTGAATGTTTTAATACAAGCTCATGACCGATAAAGGTAAATTTCTCGTTAAGAGGATAAGTTATCATAAAAGATAAACTTTCCTTTATTTTAAGTTCGAGTTACAGTCTGACATTTAACTGTAAGTCATTGTGTGAGCTTAGCCATGAATCCCCTGAGACACTTGTTTCTCCGATATCTGCTTCTTCAGCAACCAAACTCTAAGAGTGTCCTTAGTTGAACGGTATACAACGATTGGACTGCTTCGTTCTTTTGGAACATCAACTTTGGTACCTGCATTCTCATTAGGAGTTTGTATACTTTTGCATGGGTTAGAGATATCTATTTTAGAAACACGTGGGGGTTCACGGTTTTCTTTTCTTGTGTCAGAGGTGGCCTGAGTAGATGATTTACTTATCTTAGTTGGCAAACGTTTCCTTTTATAGAAAACTTTAAGTTCAGGCTTAAGTGATGTATCATCTTTTTTAATTTCCTCCCTAGCAGTCTTAGTAGAATCGGCGATTATCCTAGTTAAAGGGCACTCGTTTCCTTCAAGAGTGAAAGTTCTACCAGTGGGGCGCCACATTTTACCAACGGGTTTGATTTTATCAACCCACTGGGATTTAAGTCTAGCACGGGAGTTCACCTCATTAAGAAATTTCTTGATACAGGAATCATGATTTGCCGTAAAGACACATTTTCTACATGTTTTACAAGTAGCATATTTAATGTCCGAGTAAGATCTAGAATTCCTAGATGATTGATTGATGCTCCTAGGATGTGACATGCTACGGTTAACAGTGTTGGGTAAACTAGAAGGCATCTGACTAGGTTTGAAATTCCTATCTCTTACTTGTGTCTTTTGCTTAGCTTCCCTTAGACCAAATGTATGGCGAACGTCATTTGAACTAGTTCGAGACGTATTCTTTGGACTATGTCTAGGGAAATTAGAGGCAATCATGTGATTAGGTCTTGCAAAAGCTGTTTTAGTCACATTGGGCCTAGATGGTGGAGTGACTGGTCTAGGAAAGTGAACCAAATCAACTTGGGAGGCAAACCGCGGTCTCAAGGATTGTGGTCGCTTGGATCTAAATGCAGTAGGTTGTCTGACAGTCGGTTGTCTGACGAACTGATTTGTAGGCGGTTTCCCCAAGATTGATGGTTTTTCAAGCTTAGTGTCTACACTAGGTCCTCTAGTTTTCCTTAACTCGTTTTTCAACGCAGCTATAGCAAAAACCTTTTCCTGTACTTGGGCCTTTAAAGTCTCATTTTCTTTGAGCAATTCATCTTTAGATGCCAATTTAGACTCTAGTAAATGAATTTGTTTCAAAAGATTATCCTTTTCGGCTTTAGAATCTAAAACTTTTTGATCCAATTTTCTTTCAAGAACAATGTTAGACTTTTCAAGTTTTTCAAAGTATTCTTCAAATTTGTCCTTTTTCTTAGAAAATTCAAGTTTGACATCCTCAAGATCTTTTGATTGCTGAGCTATGATCGTTTCGAGCTCTTTAATCTTGGAATCAGAATCAGTTAACGAAGCAGTTATAATACAATTATCATGATGTACTATAGCATTCTGAACAATCTCTCCCCCATTATGACTTACATCGGATGAATCAGAAGTGGTATTTCTATCACTCTTTTCCATCCCATGTTTGTCATAATTAGGTTCAGAATGCTCAATATGCGGCATGTCATCAGCATATACATCATAAACAACATTACATTGTACCATGTTTGCAGGCTCTGCGTCATAAATGGGTAAGGTGTCATCAAGAGAAATCTCGTGAACATTCCCTGACGTGCCACTGGTATCATGTTGTCCTCCTGATTCCGTGCTCTTGCCATCGTTAGGCTCCGAGTTGTCAACCGTATGACCATTCTCCTCTTGCATATGCGTCATTGATTCTTGCACTCCATTATCATACGGTTGCTGAAGTCGAGATCTTTCATAAATCGAAGACGAGACCGAAGTCATGAGTTTCAATATTGTATCACGGAAAACTCGAAGCTCGGTATGTGTATCTCGAAGAAATGATTGGCAAATCACTGAACTTTCAGACGTGATGATATTGAATTGGAGGAAAGGCGTGAGTTGTGTCACAAGAGTCTTATATGCAAGTGCGGATGCAGAGTGATTAAAGTTTTCATGGTTGAGAAGCTCGGCGAGTTGGGTCAAAGTGGTGAATATTGAGTCGATGAATATATGACGATCTTGACCAAAGATTGTCGCAAATTCGCTCCCTCCTTGAATCCTCGATAGAGTGACAAGATGAGACTGGAGCATTTGAAAGGAAGTGATGCCGCTTTTCCTAACTTTTTTTTGCATTAAATGCGATTCTCCCTTTTGACATGTCGAATCGAACGAATCCATTAAATATCGATTAAGAATGACGTGGATGTTGTTGTTTTCGGGATTTTAGAATTCGTGAAAAAACGAAAGACCCGTAAATAACACTTAAAATTCCTCGATTGATGATATAAATGAAGCTCGTCACTTTGACTCGTCACGTTTTTCTTGAAATCCGGCCACAATAACGTTTAACCCGTCAAATATATTTCCACGTTAACTCTTTTCGGAATACCCGCTTAATTAATTTTGTACCAATCAAAATAAACTAAAAATTAACTAAATAATAAACTAAAAATCCGGTTGAAAGATTGCATCCACCCCACACGCGGCTTGAAATTTAATTGGTATAGAAACATGTAGATACCAACTTGCAATACGTGGAAACCCAAAAACCCACTTCTTGTTATCTCCGTCCCTTATTTCTTTGACCTTTAGTAACTCTAAAAAGTTTTCCCTAATCAATCACAATCCCTCCGTCCCATTCAATATCTCTCTCTCTCAATCTCAAACACTTCACTCAAATAAAGAAACCTCCGTCTCAAAGAAATCTCTTAGCTCTCTGCTCAAATCTTGTTTCCTCCGTCTATATTGCTGCCCCTATATAACTCTCTCTCCTCAATCACAAGATTGAAAGAAATCCAAATCAAAACCAAAAAAACCTCCACTGAAAGATGAATCTTCAAGGTCTCTTGATTGAGGTATCGGGTAAGTTAATTGATCGGCTAATTAAAGTCTTTCTCTCATCTGTCGAGTCTTTCTTGTCTAGTGTCTAGATAGAGTCTTCGAGTCGTTTTGACAGTTGTGAGAGTTGTTTGAGTTTTGGTGAGGGAGTCGTGAGGGTTTGTTTGATGATGTTGGTTGAGGGTGTGGGTTCGAGGGTGAATAGAGTTCGAGTTGAGTCTAAAGTTGGTTGTGAGTGTGATGTGAGTCGAGGGAATGAGTCGAGATGAGGGGTTTGGGATGTGGTTTGGTTCGAGTTGTAGTTTAGGTGTTTGGATTTCGTGTCAGTTTAGGGGGAGGGTTCGAGAGGATTGTTAGGGTGTGAGGGTCGAGAGGGTGTGAGTGTGCTGGTGAGGGGAGGTTTGAGGTTGGGACGAGGGTGAGTCGTGTGGCAGTCGAGGGAGTCGAGGGTACTTGGGTTTGTTCACAGTGATGACACGGGGTTGGAGTCAAGAGGGTGTGTGTTTGAGGCTGGGTCGAATCAAGTGTCGAAATGTTTGAGTTTGGTGATTTTTTAATAATCAGTTTGTCGAGAGAATTATGATTGTCGTGTGTAGGGTTGGTCGAGAGATTTTCGAGTCGAGTGTGTTGGTGTCAAGTCGAGTCTGTTTTTGGTTTTCGTTGAGAGTTGTCAGTCCCGTTATGTTTGAATAAATCCTATACGGAATAAATCCTATACGGAATAAATCCTATACGGAATCCCTATACGGAATAAATCCCTATACGGAATAAATCCCTATACGGAATAAATCCCTATACGGAATAAATCCTTATACGGAATAATCTGTTATACGGAAATAGAATCGCTCGATCGGAAAACTCAAAAAACTGATTGATGAGATTGATAAAAAAGGACTGATGAGATGCTAGACCTGAAAACAGCTTATCCAGTTGATAGATATGTTGGGACGAGACTCACACCTAGAGAAAGAAAAAGGACAGAGATTGGACAAATTAGATAGAGACAAGAAAACTGATAAACTAAAATAAAAAATATAAAAAATTTTAAAAAAAATTTAAAAACTGGTGATTGGACACTGATGATAGAGAAGACGGATATTGGATAACAAAAAAACTGATTGATTTGATAAAAATAGATGATTTAAAAAAATGGATGATTTAATAAAAATCCTAACAATCAAAAATTGATTCACAAAAAGTAAATACGATCCAAAAATAAATAAAGTAAAAAATTTAGAAAGAAAGGATTTTTACCATAAAATCAAAAGATAAAAATATGCAAATCCTAAGATTTAACCATGGCTCTGATACCAAATGAAGGTCTACGATTTCTTAGGATTGTGCAATATATGGATTGGATCTAATGATTTAATGGTGGAGATGGGGAAGAAGGAGATGAGGGTATAGAGAGAGAAAGGAGAGAAAAGAAAAGTAGACAGAGAAAGATGTTTTATTAAAATGAAAAGATAAGAAATGTAAGAACCACCCCTCCTAACATGCTAGGAGGGGTTATATATATCCCACCCTACATGTGGGCTATATGGGCTATACTTGGATCACGAGCCTAATACATTAATATATCGTTGGAGCGACCGATCCTTCATAAATACGTAAAAACGTATTTCCAACAATCTCCCCCTAAGGGAGGTCGCTCCAAGTTACAAAGTTCTAAATATTCTATATCTCGTGATCTATGCTAACTAAGATGTGACCGAGACTTTATTGGGAAAAACGTATTTCCAACATATTTCATCAGGTGGATACTGAGATGGTTCAAGAATATCGATACCGGGGTCGAACACCTTCTCCTTTAAGGGAAAATAGCACTCACGCTCAGCAGAATGGGAAGAAGATCCGCGAAGAAGCACAACCTCGTCCTCAGAAGGGGGACAAAGAGGTGTTAAATCATATGTGCTACGGATATCGGTGTCGACCGGTTTCTTCTCCTTTGAAAGAATGTTCTTCAAATCCAAAGTAGGATCAAGACGATAATCTTCAAAATCATAAGGAGGAGCATCACTCTCATGGGGAAGTATGTGTTGAGAAACGCAAAGAAGTCTTCCTCAAATGAGTAATCGTCCAAAGTAGGATCGAGTGATGGCGGAGGATCTTCATCATGTGAAGAATCGCTCGAAAGAGTATCGACCTCATCAAAATCATCGAAAGTAGGCAGATCGGGATACTCAGAAGTAAGGTCATCATAATCATCCGAATCTGAGCTAGAATCATCATCATAAGCATCAAAGACCGGTGGAGAATCATAAATGGGATAAGCGTCCAAATTGGATAGAGAATCATCCACATCATCTTGAAAAAGTGGATTATCAATGCAAGAGTCGAATAGAGGATTGTTATAGATAACAAAGTCATCAAGCACATTAATCATATTCACGGATTCTCGTCCATAGGATTTGCTTGTAAGCTTCCCCATTTTAAAAACTTGTGAATCATTTCCGACTCTTAAGATTAACTCACCTTCGGCCACATCAACTAAAGCTCGTCCGGTTCTCAAGAATGGCCGACCAAGTATTAAAGGAATACGAGGGTCCATTTTATAATCAACTACGACAAAGTCGACCGGGAAAGTAAATGTGCCAACTTTGATGAACACGTCTTCGGCTATACCAACGGGGTAAGCGAGAGTGCGATTTGCATGTTCAAGAGTCATCTTTGTTGGAGTAAGGTCGGGTAGTGATAGTGTTTTCCAAACACTCAAAGGCATAAGATTAACACTGGCCCCGAGATCAGCAAGGGCAGTAAATTCTTCAGTTTTGTTGAAAACGCAAGGCAACACAAAACGACCGGGATCTCCAAGCTTTTCTGGAAGTTATTTAAGAATAACTGCAGAGCAGTTTTCATTTAAGCGCGTGTTGGCGAGCTCAATCAGCTTCTCCTTCTTGTTAAGCAATTCCTTAAATGCTTTAACAAATTTGGGCATGTGGACAAGTGCTTCAAGAAAGCTAATGTTGAAGTTCATTTGAGAGATCATCTTCACATAGCGTGACACTTCAGAGTCATCCTTGGTTAGCATTTTGGTCTTGCCTAAACGAGAAGGATAAGGGATATTGGGTTTGGGTGGTGAAGGTGCAGGTGTAGGTAAAGGTAGAGATGTTGAAGGGTCCTTCCTAGGTACATCGTCATGACGAGGCGGAGACGATAATGGTGCACTCATACTAGGTGTAGGAGGAGTAAGGATAAATGGTGGTGGAGGAGGTGTAGATGATGGGGGTGGGATCGGTGGATCGAAAATGGTAATTCCACTACGAGTAGTAATAGCACTCACATTTGCTCGCGGATTGGTGACGGTGTTTGAAGGCAGTGAACTCAAAGAAGAAGGTTGAGCGGCGGGCAAGAAACTAGCAAGCATATTCTTTAAATCATTTGTTTGATTGCTGAAGGAGGATTGAATATTATCTCGAAGCTCGGATCTTATCTCATTTCCTTGCTTGGTAATATCTCCTTTAAGATTGATAATTTGGCTCTGCATATTCTTGATTTGCTCACCTTGGGTTCTCATGATGGCTTCAACATCGGGGTTAATGGGTGGGGTTTGTTGAGCGGGTGGGTGATAAGGATTAGAAGCTCTTGGTGGGATTTGGTTGCTTCTAGTGTAGTTGTTGGCGGGGTTTTGGTTTTGAGGATAAAAACCGGGTGAAAGGTAATTGTTTGATCGGTAACTCAGCAAATTTCTATCCCCTTGAGGTCGAGCTTGGTAATTTTTCGGTGAATAATTACCATAAGTTGCATACACATTTTCCAGATTACCTTGAGTCAAAGGACAATCGGTGTATGAGTGTGGACCGCCGCATGTTTCACAAGAAGGTGCAACCGCTTTAACTTGTTGTTGTTGGTTTGAAGCGAGAAGCAAGATACTTTTGCTCATTTCAGTCGTCATGCGGGTGAGTTCGGTCATGTCAGGGTTTGCTGAAGTGGAAGAAACATTGACTCTCGGGTTGTTCCTTGAAGAAGCAGAGGAATCCCAATTTTTGTGGTGAGTAGTCATGTTCTTAATTAACTCTCTACACTCCTCGGGTCTCCTTTTCATAAATGTGCCACCGGCGGCTGCATTAATCGTATCACGATCACGAAAAGTCAAACCGTTGTAGAAAGTATCAATCAATGTGACGGGAAGCATGTTGTGGTTTGGACAACGATCAATCAAGACATTATATCTTTCCCAAGCATCAAAAAGAGATTCATCGGGATCTCGCATGAAACCGCTGATTTGATTGCGAAGGCTCGTGACCATGGATGGTGGAAAGTAGCGCGATAAAAAGCGTTGAGTCATGTCATCCCAAGTGTGAATTGAATTCTTCGGGAGACGATCAAACCATTTCTCGGCATGATGTGATAGAGTATGTGGGAAGAGTTGTAGGCGAAGAACATCCATTGTGGCACCGGGCAACTTCATGCTCTAGGTGAATGTAATGAACTTGTCGAGGTGTTTGTTGGCATCATCATCAGGCATTCCGGCGAATGGATTAGTTTGCACTTGCTGAATCATGTGGTGCTTCAACAAAAACTCCGGAGCCGTGATTTGCATCAGCGCAATCGGTCCTCCTCGTCCAAACATGGTAGGTTGACAAAGCTCCTCCATTGTCCGAAGATCGGGCTGTGGAAGAACATTGTTGTTATTGTTGAGGTGCGGTGGATTATTATTGTTGTTAACACCTGACATACTTAAATCTTCTCGAGTCTCGGGCTCTTGATAATTAGAAGATCTAGTACGCATACACCTACAAAGGCAAAAGAAAACAATACCAAACACCAAGACAATATATATACACAATAAAAATAAAATCTTTTTGGATTTTTGAAATTTTTAATTTTTATGGATTTTTATCAATTTTTAATTTTTATGGTTTTTTTTTTGAATTTTTTATGCAAGAAAAATAACGCTCACAAGTGAACGGATCCCAAAAAGCAACGCGTCTCTCACATAAAACCGTTAATCTTTACGAAAAGAGCCAGCAGCGGCGCCATTTGATACAAGGCTTTTGGCCCGTATAAAAATATCGTTCTAGTATGTCTTTTCGAATTGAAAACTGGTTTAATGTGCGACTCAGTCGTCTTTGGTGAAACAAAAGTGTGTCGTTGTAGTATTTAAAATAAATTTGCAAAAACAATTAAAGTAAAAGTGCAGTAAAGTAAATCTAAATCTAATTTAAAATAAATGGTGCAAGTATTTAAAAGCGTGACTAAAATTAAAGGGCACTAAAAGTAAATAACGCAAGCTTAAATCTAACTAAGGAAAACTTAAAACGCAACTAAAACTAAAACTTAAACTATGGCAAGGCTAAACTAAATCTAAGGCAATTAAACTTAAAGTGCGACTAATTAAAAAGGCGGGAAAAATAAAGCTCGAAATTAAGAAAATTAAAAACTGAAATGAAAGAAACTGAAAATTACCCTTATCCGGAATAAACCCAATTCGGAATAAAAGTCTTACTCGGAATAAGTTTCCTATCCGAAATATTGTCACCTATCCGGAATAAGTCCCCAATTCGGAATACTCCCTCTATTCGAAATAACTGGCCCTATTCGGAAAGTGTTCCTATTCGGAATAAAACCTCCCTATTCGGAATGTAACCCCTATTCGGAATATTAGCTTACTCAGAATATTTGCCCTACCCGGAATATTGTCACCTATTCGGAATATGAACTCAATCCGGAATAAACTCCCTATTCGGAATGATTGGCTATTCGGAATATTACTCCTATTTGGAATAAATCCCCTATGCGGAATGTCTTGGCTACCCGGAATAACACCCCTATCCGGAATATAGCACCTATGCGGAATATGGTGACTGTTCGGAATCTTTGCCCTATGCGGAATAATGGCCCCTATTCGGAATATTGAATATTCCGAATAAAGCACAATGGCCAAGACCTTTATTCGGAATAACTGCTGGGCTTGTTTTCCTGGGAAAGATCAGAACCTGCAAACACAGAAACAAACACCCCGAAGAACAGGGAAACACAAAACTATACGAATCTAATAAAATTTAAGCTAAATCAACCACAAGGTTAAATCAAACTAATGAATAAACATCTATTAAACATAAACAATCAATCCAAAACAACAAATCTAACAAAACTAATCAAGATAATCAAAACCCACTTTGATCAAAATAAGAACATAAGAACATGAACATGAACATGAACATGAACATAAACAATAAAAATCAAAGATTAAGAAAGGTAGAATGAGAGATCAAACATAAAGATAAAGATTAACAAGAATTAAAAGAAAAATTTACTTGAAATTAAATGGTAATTAAGGTGCAAGACAAGTATTTAAATTTGACAAGTATTTAAATGACAAGTGATGAGTCCTATGATCGTTGGGCTCAATGGTTATGAACCATATATCTAGGTTTGATCATCGTTCATATGATAACATAGCGGAAAAGAACAATGATCATGACAAGGTGTTTAGGCACAAAGGACACGAATTAAAACAATTGGGATGTTTATTATATTAATAACAAACATCCACTAGACGTGTATACATTGAATCCCACGTCTAGTGCGACACACACTTTAGGTTTACATTGTGAATGAATAATATATTATAAAAACCTACGTCTATGTTTTCTTTATATACTAGAAAACATAGCTTACAAAGAAAGCTAAAGTAATAAAAAGACTCCAACGGCTTGTTCTTTTGCAACTTGTACTTTTTAGCCCTTGTCTTCTTATTTTGTTGTGTTTTGACTTATCAACTTAATAATTGGACCCAACAATCTTCCCCTAGTTGATGATGTCAAAACACTCTTCTTAAGCATAAATCCTTTGTATGTAGTACATGATCTTCAAGAAGCTTCCCCTTAAGTATAGCACATATTCTTCCCCTTTTTGACACATCAATAGGGAATATGTGAAAGTATGCAATCTTGTAGATTCTCCAAAAGTAGCTCTATGTAATGATCCTGAAGAAAAATAACTTAAAGTAGTCTTTGATGCAGAAGTAGAATACCACAAACCTATGTTCCATGTCTTGTTTATCCATGTGATGAAGAACTTATACCTGAAGAAAAAATATAAGTAGACCTCGATCCCTTGTCAATATTCTCATCCTTTGTGAGACACTGAGCACGATAATGTAACTCCTTCAAGTGTTTATGACAAGTCTTCATCACCAACTATGTAAGCACGAACAAGTTACCATTAAAGTCAGTGCTGAGGACCACGACTTTAAGATATGATAGAACACAAACTTACGAAAATCTTCTTCAATCATCAAACTTCCCATAAGAATTCTTCCCCTTAAGCTAACACCTCTTCATGACAAGTCAATATCTTCATATGTAAAAGCTGCTAACGAATAACTCTTTCACAAGGCTATCCCGATTACATACTCCAATAAAATTCTTCATGAATTGCTGCTAACTTACTTAAAAATCATTAATCCATTTAAATATATCCGAGCCATAAATATCAACTTGATATTCTGAATAAAACGGAGATTCCATGTACCTTTTGTGTGTATTTACCTTCTTTTTGTGTGCTAAAAACGTACCAGTTTTTCTCAAACAGCAGCTATCCATGTGTTGTCCAATATCTCTTCTGTCCAATATCTTGGTCAGATGTATTGTCCGATATCGGACAATACGTGTCAGCGTTGAAGTACATATATCGGACAACACTGTCAACCTAACAGTGTTGACTTATTCCTGTCAGCGTCGAAACCCTTCCTGTCAGCGCTTGAATTACACACGTCAGCGCCAACCATAAATTCCTGTCAGCGTTCATTTTTTCACTCGTCAGCGTCTCATTTAAATCTGTCAGTGTTTAGATTTCAAACATCAACGTTGATGTTTAAACCTTATATTAAACAAAAACGCTTATAACCGTGTGAACATAGCTATATTCCTCTAATAAGAAATTGTATACCGTGTGAACGCATGTAACCATTCATGATTTACCAATCGTGTGAACATAATAAACCTCCAATCATATGCTTCTCACCGTGTGAACACACCATCCTTAAACCAATAGGATTTGAAGGCTCACGCTTATACAGTGGAAGAGCATGTAGACGATCAAAAGTGAATATTAGGGTTTACTTTTTGGCCGTGTGAATGCAATGTATAACCAATTAGGATTAAGAGATCGTGTGAACACTCTTCATATGTATATATCAACGTTGTAGCACAAGTGAGCCACAATCTGCTTGTAACAGCATTAACCAAACGGATCGTTCCATAACAGCGATCTAGGGTTTTGAACTTTAAGCATTGAAACCCTAATTAGGGTTTGTGAATAACCTAAGATCGTGGATCTTCACACGTTATAACAGCCACCAATTTCAATTCTTCCTGCTTTTTAAGTAGATCTAGGGTTTGAAGAACCCTAGTTCATGATTTCATGTGAAAGCAGAAAAACTGAAAATCATTGATCAGCCAACTTCGACGCTTAATAACTTTTGCCTGGGGATAAAACTCGACAATCCCTCCGGTGGATGTTTAGATCTATGTATGTAGAACACACATCTAAAATTTCGTGACGATCCAACGGTTAGATCAAAAGTTATGACCTTCTGAATACTGCTGCGCACACAAAAACGTCCAGAAAAATCCATACGAATTTTTCTTTTTCACCATACACGAACACCTCGTCGTACCTAGATATCATGAGCCTTAGGCTCTGATACCAATTGATGAGTCCTATGATCGTTGGGCTCAATGGTTATGAACCATATATCTAGGTTTGATCATCGTTCATATGATAACATAGCGGAAAAGAACAATGATTATGACAAGGTGTTTAGGCACAAAGGACACGAATTAAAACAATTGGGATGTTTATTATATTAATAACAAACATCCACTAGACGTGTATACATTGAATCCCACGTCTAGTGCGACACACACTTTAGGTTTACATTGTGAATGAATAATATATTATAAAAACCTACGTCTATGTTTTCTTTATATACTAGAAAACATAGCTTACAAAGAAAGCTAAAGTAATAAAAAGACTCCAACGGCTTGTTCTTTTGCAACTTGTACTTTTTAGCCCTTGTCTTCTTATTTTGTTGTGTTTTGACTTATCAACTTAATAATTGGACCCAACAACAAGGTAATTAAAAGTGGAAGAACTAATTGTCACTATTAGCCAACAAAATGAAAATGATTAAGAACTAATCTATATATAGGGGAGGATTAAGGAATGCTTATGAAGCTTCCTCCCCTCTTTCCTTTCTCCTTAATTGCATGCTTAGTCCTTCCTTCTTAATCTCTTTGTTAATTGCACCATTAGTCCTTAAGCCTTTAAATCTTCTTTAATCTTGGACTTTAATGACTTTTGGCTCGGGATTTCTTTGAACTCGTCTTTTAATTCTTCAATAAATTAGACTCGAGTTTTTCGGCTTTTGGTAAACTTCCGTCTTTTGACTTTTTCTTCGATAAATCTTCAGAATTGGTCTTGGACTTCCGTTCTTTTTGCACTCTTGACTTCTCGACTTCATCTTTCATCTTTTTCTTCAATAAAAGCCCGTGAATGCCGTGTTTTCTCCACTTTTTACAATTTCGTCCTAAATCACAACAAAAACACAAACCACGCATAATTCCGACATAAAAGACATAAAATACACGTTTTGGCTCGGTTATTATTGTAATTAAGTGGTAAAAAGGATGGGTGTTTACACACCTATCAGCAACTCAGGTTGATATTCACGGGGGAGTGTACGATTTAGTGCGCTTACCCTCAATAAAAGAAGAGAAATCTTCTTACACTGGAGTGGATTCGTTAAGACATTCAAAGTCTATGAACTCAAGTTTATGCTTTAGAAATACCATGTCGTCAAAAAGAAATGGTTTTCACAAAGCGTTGAACACAATTTTTTCAAGAGTTTTTCAATAATTATTCAAAATCTTTCAAAAATTATGTGTTCAACAACTCCTATCCTCAAAAGTTTAATGTGGATCATATTCTCGTAATGAAAATTCAATTGGATCAACTTTTGAGGGGGAGCTTTCCAAATTCATGCTAAGTTAACCACATTTTTCTCCCGAAGATTTTCAAGACTATTTTACGCGATATATTTTAATCAAATTTTGTATCTCTAATATCAAACGATTTTATATATTAGAGATAGGGGGAGAAAATGTGATTAAAACATATCTAAATATATGAAACAAACATATAAGACTCAAGCACTTTAACTCTTACCCACATGTGCGAAACACTTTTGATTATCGATGCACATGTAAAGGGGAGCTTTTCTGAAACGTCAAAACTATCAAGGTGTTAAAAGTTTTCAAACACTTTGGTAAAGTTTTCAAGTGGTTTTATGGTTATGATCTTATATACCCACAACCTCTTTAATTCTCGACGTTATTGGTGTCAAAAGGTGGTTAGGTATAAGTCCTATGATCCAACCAGAACCAAATGGATCTTACCAAGGACAATCCAATAGATTATTAGAAGTCCTTAGGAAAGATGGAGTAGAATGCGAACGTAGCTGAATGTCGACTAAGTACTTAAGCTAGCACTGGAACAATCACAACAAGGTGCTAGTGATGATGTCTTGGTAAGCATTGAATGGGTTAAAGAATGAAAAAGAAATATAAGGATAAAAGGTGAAAAGAAAATAGCCCTTTATACAACTTAGGCATAAACCGGGTCAACACATCATGAAGACAACACATCATGGACCCAGTGATGTAATGCACAAGCCATCCCCAGCTGACTCAGGCTTCTCTCAAAAGAAGTTTTTTTTATTTTCACGGAGATCAATATGACTTCTATTGACTTTCTCACTCTAAGATAGTTGATATTGAATAGGTGGCATCTGCTCCAGCCTCCGACCACTAAAAGTGCACAAATTGAGTCTAGAGATCAATCAAATCTCGTTAGGACACACAAAATGACGAAGAAGAGAGTCATACGCTATATCCTTGCGATATTGCTAGAACACTCAGAGTGATACTACTTAGTATTCACAATGATGAGTGGAAATCATTCCAATGTTAACATCAAACAGCACTGTGGTAGGTAATATGTAAGAATCGTTATGAATTGAACATGTGAAACTGAAAAGCAACAATGGTTTGATTCTGAATTGATTCAAACTCGTTTCAGGTTTCTACGCAATATCTTTATGGTCTTTCCAGAACATTCAAAGTGATTTCATTAATATTCACAGTGACGAATGGAAATCCTTCTAGCGTCAACCTCAAACAGCGCCGATGGTAGGTAACTTGCGAGATTCTTATGAATCAAGATTGTGTCAACTGGAAATCAACAATGGTAAGATTCTTTATGAATCAAACTTGTTCCAGGAATTTTAATTGAGACTTTAATCAAGCAGATATTTATCCAACTGATTCACTCTTTATGTTCGCAGTCTTGCTTTGAGACGGTCGAGTAAAGAGAACGGTTAGTACAGCCGCGAAACCCTGTCAAGGAGATTCCTAATTGAATCTACCTAATCATAGGTACAATATTTAATATCGTATAACGGTCTTCATCGACCGGAGGTAAAATGCTACCGATTTAGGACGAATATAAATGCCATTCAGTTAGTGTATATTTTTTGTCTCGAGAAGGTGGCGTTACGGTGTACTCAGCAAAGTCAAAGATTCAAAACCACATACTTATGCCCAAAGACATATTCAACAATCAAGAAAGCAAAAGTCTTCCGCAACTCTGATGTTCAGAATCTTCATTAACAATTAATGTAGAGGAATGACCTCTCTTTAAAGGAGATTGTCAGCAAGCTTTCAAGATGGTGCATAGTGTGAGCATGTAGATGAAGACACAAGATATCAAGATGGAAAAGACAAGTAAAGGATCGTGACCAACAAGAATGAAGCAGTCTTTTTGAAGATCTCAATACTAAAGATTAATTATCTCCATAAATACTCGCATGTCGTAGAGGAATGACCTCACAATGAGTGAGATGTTAGTCTCAAAATATTGTGTCATCAAGAATGATTCGGTCATAGATTTGAAGATCTCAAGTTTGAAGACAAAGTCAAAAGACAACGACAAAGGCTCAAAGATCACAACATGAAGGAACAAGACTACTATTACACGTTCCCGACTCATTTATGGCGAGATTAGTTATCTCTAAATCTCTAAATGTCGTAGAGGAATGACCTCTCATTGGGGGAGATTGTTAGCCTCAAAATATTGAGTCAAACAAGAATGCTCGGTCATAGGTTTATTATGTATTATTTTTAGAACGTTGTAATAATTATAGCTACTTTTAGTCCAATGTCAAGCCCGACCCATTATCATTTAGCCTATAAGCCACATATAGGCTTGGATATAAATAGGACCCTCTTAGCATGTTAGGAGGGTGTTGGTCACATTGTAGTTCTCTCTCTCTCAATCTAATATCACAAAATTTCCAACCACTTGTCTCTCTAAACTTCATCTCTTTTCTTACTTTCTTTTCTTTAATTCATATTAAATCATGGGACAACGATGTGGAAAAAGGATAAAACATAAATTTCGAAATTTAAATACAAGTGTAAACTTAACAATCAATGTTTGTTCGGTTTCTCATGGTTTGCATGATTCGTACCTTTGTTTTACTGTGACTTGGGTTGATCCCGCAACTTGGCAAATTATGAAGCATATGATAGCTTTTGAAAACTTTGATTATCCTCACACGGGTCTAAACTTGGTTGTGTAGAACACCTTTGGACGACATTTTTTTATTATCTTTGATGTGTTGCACACATGATAAACTTGGTTGTGAAGAACACACTAACGCTACCCGAAATAAATACGATGAAAGGCGCTTTAAAAAAATGTTGCAAGATATATTTTGTGAGAGTAAAGCTAGATACAAAAAATATATACTCGTGTGTAAGAAAACGACAAACACTTTTTAGCACTTGATAAGGACGTTCTTGCAAGATGAAATTCGACTTATAATATGTGTATATGTTCTTGAGTATAAAACGAAAAGAAGTGAGATGTAGAGGGGAAAAAGAGAATTAAAGAGGAAAGGAATACAAAGTTGAAAGTCCCCAAATATGCCTATTGTAATATTATAACTCGAATTCAAGATAACACTTAGTGAATTACTTTTTAGACGAGTAATGCTTTATTACTTATAAACAAAGTATTACAAAGTGTTATGCATCACACTTGTTGAATGACAATAAAAGAAAGAACTGTTTGAACAAGTAAATTTGATTCGAGACTCAAGTTTACAAGTGAACCTAAGAGTCGATGGAACACAACAAAGGACTCTAGAGGCTCAACAGGGAGAAAAGACAAAGATATTATCAATAAATACAAGTGCTGCTTTTCTCCCCTTTTCTACACTAATTTATTATGGTACGAGGTTACTTCCTTAGTGGAGGTAGTTGACACGTGTCATCTTCTGAGCGGAAGCAGTTCACTTCATTAAATGCATGTCTATTCCTAGACATGCCTTTCACCAACTTTCTATGAAACAGTTCTACCAACTGTTCACTTTTCCCACTTGGTCATACTAGGCGTCTTTAACTTGAATCTTCACTTTGTCCCACCCAAAGTGCTTTTTCAGATTCTCCCGCCTAAAATATAAAGGGACAAGGCAAGTCTCTGCTTGCTAAGTCTTCAAAGGGTCTGGAGTGACGTTTGAGCATTGCCATCTCAGAGGTCCTCGAAAACCATCACATTCCTTCTACATTCTAGCTAATCCATAATGGCTGGTGGGTATGACTTAAGATAATCTTCGACTTCTCTGACGTTGTCTTTAACGTGAATGTTTATGATGTGTCATCTGAGGCTTTGCCTTCAGCTGGTCTAGTCTCTGTCGTTGGGCTCTACAGAGACTCATAACACTTAGTTTAATTTAAAACAAATCTAAACTAGGTCATAGTTAGAACTTTCATTGGCCCAACAATCTCCCCCTATTTGAGCATAAATTATCTAAGTCTAAAATTATTGTAAGTGAGTACACAACTTCTTCTTACACATAATTTAAAAAATATACTTGAAGTTTTATTTAAACAACCGAGTCTATTACAGAGACACCAAACGGCGATTACAAGATAAAATATAAAGGTCTTCAAAAATCAAGATTAAGGTCACAAATTTTCTCAACTTCAGCCTTTTCAGCTCTTGAGTTCATCTCCGCTTGAAATTCATTGTCCAGAGCTTTTCCATACTCAGAGTTTAGTAGGAGTCCATGTCTGAGTCTAAGAAATTAAACAGTAGAGGCTAGCCTTAGCTCGTTTTCCCTCTGGAAACAATACTCCGCGTTCCCGTTTATGAACACCATACCTCTTTCAGGTTCTGTGTAGGCTTGGAAATCAATTGGTCCAATGATTTCCTTGGGTAGTAATACAAGGTTTTTGCCAAGTATGAAAATTTGTTCGTCTCGATTCAATTCGAATTGATTACTGGTTTAAAAGCGACCCAGTCGTCTTTTGGTGAAAACAATAGAGTTTGTCGTTGTAGTATAATTAAATCGCAAGACGTTAAAGCAAATGACGGTAATTAAAACTAAAACTAATTAAAAAGTAAATGGTGCAATATTAAAAACTTTAAAAGGTAATTTAACTAAATGACAAAAATTAATGATTGACGAAAAGTAAATGTGACAAAGTAATAAAAATGTAAAATTAGAAATAAAACTGTAGAATATTGATAACCTATGAATCTATGAAGTGGGTTGATGTTTTCTAGTGAGAGAAACTAGAGAGAGAAAGTGAGAGAAAATGTGTCTTTTATTAATATGAAAACATGAACAACAACCAACCCCTTTCCATGGTGGAAAGGGGTATTTATACTTCCAAGCTACATTGGGCTTGGGCCGGTCCATGACAAGCCCATGGACCGGTTCTTACTTAACTTAATAAGTAACAATTAACTATTTGTTAACTACGAGCTATTACAACATAAATCATATTGTGGAGTGACCGATACTTCTAATATACGTTAAAACGTATTTCTAACAATCTCCCCCTAAGGGAGGTCACTCCACGTTACAAAGTCCTAAACCTAGCATACTATACTAAGTCTTCGTTCTTTAGCTCGTAGTCTTTTCTTCTTTTCTTTCTTTTGTTGTGAATATGTTGGTTTGATCTTTTTGGCTTTGGCTTGAGAGCATTGTTCTTTGGCCTTTCACGTGCGATCTTTGCCTTTCTTGTGAATTTGCCTCCTCGTGACTTCATGTTCCACACACTTATGTCTTTTTGTTGAATTCTCGAAAGCTTCAGAGTTTGGTACAGCGGAAGACTTCATCTTGTACTTTCTTGAATTTTTTGCTGAACTTTGTTGCAGAAAAACATAAGCATGTGAAAAATGACTTCATCAGGTACACCGCAACACCACCGTCTTCACTGGTACATAGCAACGCCACCGTCTTCAACAGGTACACAACAACGCCACCGTCTTTAACAGGTACACAGCAACGACACGAATAAAATGGCTTTGAACATTTTATTCTAATTCGGTAGCATTTTACCTCCGGTCGGTGAAGACCGTTGGACGATATTAGATATCGTACCCGTGACGGATAGTTTCAATTAAGTAACTTCCTGACAGGATTTCGCGGGTAAACCCGTTCTCTTTATTCGACCGTCCAAAGCTGACTGCGAACATAAAGAGTGAATCACTTGGATAATTTATCCTTGTGATTTGAAGCCGTCAATTCATGAAACCTAGAACAAGTGAATTTCAATTAAGATTTTCACCATCGTTGCTTTCCAGTTGTCACGAGCTCAATTCATAACGAATCTTGCACGTCACCTACCAAGTGCTGTTTGATGTTAACACTAGAAGGATTTCCACTCGTCACTGTGATCAATAAAGAGTCACTCTGAGTGTTCTGGCAAGATCATATGATAATGCGTAGAGGCCTGGAACGAGTTTAAGTTCAATTAAGAATTAAACCACTGTTTCTTTCCAGTTTTTCACAAGATTGGTTCTAAAAGAACCGCACGTGTAACCTACCATGAGCTTGTTTGATGTTGGCTCAAGCAGGATTTCCATCTTCATTGTAATACTTGCGTATTACTCGGATGTTCTGGCAATATTACAGGAATACTGCCTAGGACTCATGAAAATCTCTTACTTTTCACAGTGTGTGAGAAAGCAAGGAATAGATGGAAAGTGTCCTAATGAGACTTTTGATGATCTCTTGGCTCTAGACTCGATTGTGCGTTTTGATTTAGTGAGCGATGGCTGGAGAGGAGTGCCACCTTTTCAATACCAGTCTATTCGGAGTGAATAAACCAATAGATAACGTGTTGATCTCCGTGTGATTAAAACAAATACCTTTTGAGAGATATTTGAGTTAGCTGGGAAGGGTTGTGCATTGCATCATTGGGTCCATGATGTCTTTCTTCAATACCGAGAATCATTAGCAAAAATGACCTCAATAGCATATGTATTGACCCGGTTTCTGCCTAAAGTTGTAAGGAGGGCTTCTTTCTTTACACCCTTTATCTTTACAATTCTTTTTCATTCTTCAACCCCTTCAATGCTTACCAATACGTCATCACTAGCACCTTGTTGTGATTGTTCTAGTGCTAGCTTAAGTACTTGGTCGGCATTCAGCTACGTTCACATTCTTTCTCCATCTTTCCTAGGACTTCTAATTCTATCTAGGGAATTGTCCTTGGGAAGATTCCATCGGCTCTGATGAATCATTGGACTAAATCTATTCCTACCACCCTTTTGTCACCACATCCGTCATGAATTAAGCGTGTTTTGGGAAGGAATTGCCACCATGAAAAATCATTGAAAATCACTTAAGGTACTTGTGATATTGAAATCAAAAGTTTTGTACCTTAGGTGTTTTGTTCATCAAAAACGCTCCCCCTTAACACGTGCTTTACACATATTAAGTTGGATAATCGTTAAGTCTTTTTCATCTTTTAGCCAAGTATCATTTAAATCTCCTTAATCCCATTTTCTCCCCTTATCCAAAATGTTATCCATTAATATTTGGGATATTGAATGGATTAACCGGTCTTTGGGTAAAAATGAAATCGATGTTTGGCCATAGAACATGTTCATGCTCCCCCTTAAGTTAATAAGGGATATTTGTAGTGCTTTAGTATGATATATTTTGAAAGATTTAGAATCTCGTGAGAAATTCTTGAAAAATTATCATACCTTAACACTACATCAAGCCATTAAAGCACAATATTCACAAATATACATATTCACAATTGAAAACCAATATAAAGTGGACCTGAAATGTACGACCCATTAGATGGATCGTTGCAGTAGCTTGTGGTGCACTAGATATGGTCTACCACTAACGAATCTTTCCAAACTCCTCATCAATCTACGTTCACGGAGCTTTTGATCAATCTTCTTGATCACATAATTCGCCATCTGCCGATAACCCTTATGCCAGTCCTCGGTCATCTCTGGTAAAGTCCCACCTGAATTAAGATGCTCCAACTTTCCTCTGACTTGTAAAAGAGTTCCATCACTATACATATAAAGCTCACCCACCCTCATAAACTTCATTAAGCTTCGACTGTTCAAGTAGAAAATGCCGCAATTCGGGACAGAAATGCCGGTATAGGGACATCTATCTACATGTTGAGGTAGAACTTGATTCACTGGACGGGTTAAGTTGAGCTTCCTTTGATAGCTTTCGACTCCCAACTGAAGATCTTCAACTCGTTTCTTGATAACAACGCTTCGTGTGAACATACGAAGTGCTGTATTCAAGGCAATGAGGTCTTCACGAGGAATATGTGTGAGTTGATCGCGGGTCATCAGAAGCAACATATCTTCGATATCCTCAAGGCGAATGATAGAAAAATCTCCCTGCTGGATTTTGTATTCTTTGTCATCCTCCCTTTTCAAGCGAATCTCCGTCACATGATAGTAGCCATTCTTGGCTTCAGTTTTCAACCCTAAGATGCTGGAGATGCGGATATCGGATCTAACGTTACTCCCTGAATTGACTAGACAGCAGCCCCTGTACGCCCTTCGAACTCGTTCGTCCAAGTGTGATGCACCTATGACAGCATACATATCATAATCACGATTTAACTTTGGGACCCAGAGTCGGTTTACCTTTTCCTCGATAAAGGGTATTGTCCCCCAGTTGGCAGCTTTCAGCAAGGTCAGGGAGGTTGCGTACTTTGATGACCCCTTCAGAAGATACACAAGATCATTGGTGACGAAGAAGTCGAGAGCAATCTGATTATCTTGAGTAGGATCAAGTGAAGGTGGGGCTCTTTCTGATTCATGAAGACCTGGCCGTTGAACGGTGTTCAGAGCTTTCAGGATCTCATCGGCATAATACTCGAACTTCATTTGGGTTAACCGGGTTTTGGCGCGAAGTCTCTTATCCTTCAGTGCTTTCTTCACCAAAGATGGAGTAACCGAAGTCTTATACTCATGAGCAAGAAATGCACATAAGTCAATCGGACTGCGGATACGGAGATACAAGACATCTTTGTCACCGTCTGTGATCGGATCATATTGCGCCGCTGCCGTGATCCAAGCCTGTGGTGGTGCAGTCTCGTCAATTTCCAACGTGTCTGCCCAGTCCCATGTGCTTGGAACTGTAGATTGTGGGTTTTGTTGTAAAGGAGTGGAGATGTGAACATCTGCTGGTTCTGATTCAGGCATCTCGGCAGTGTCATGGATGGGTGAGTGTTGTGCAGCTTCAGGTTCAGTTACTGATTCTGCAATCACAGGAGCAACAACAATAGAACTAACAGGGTTAGTGGTAATAGGTATAGATACAGCGATAGATGTACCAGGAATAGATGACGCTGTAGTAGCATTCACATCGTGGCGCCACTTGGATCGTCTGGATTCCGTGGAAGTAGATTTTTCCTTTGCTGCTGCATCTTTCTTGGACTTGGTTCCAGACTTAGCAGGTTTCTTTGAGCTGGCAACCTTATCCCCTTTTCAGGCTGTTTACCCCCATCATCATCCTTATCGTTATCCTCGTTGCTCCCTTTAGCACTCTCCACATTACCATCACCACCATCATTACCATCATCATCATCATCTTCATCATCATCATCCTCATCATCATCATCATTCTTATCATCATCATCCTCATCATCATTATCTTCTCCTTCTTCTTCTTCTTCTTCCTCTTCTTCACCCGTACCCTCTTCTTCTTCACTTTCTTCCCTTTCTTCCTCAGGGAGAATGTGGTAGGGTACCACACTTCCAAACGTTTTAAATAACCTATCATCCTCCATGATAGCGTCATTCAAGGATTTGAAGAGAGCCCGTTGAATCCTAGATTTATCAAATGATCCAAGTTCCCTCATACGAGCTTTGAGGATCTTCTTCAATTCAAAATCCGTCAAGTCATAAGCAATCTTGTAGGCGGATTCTGAAGGGTTGGATGACTTGATCATCAAGTTATCAGCAGCGAGTGTCTTCAATTCATCATGCAGTTTAGGCATAAGGGATTCAACGGATTCTTTGACTCTCTGCTCAATAGAAGCTTCAAGTGCTTCTTTCTGCTCTTTATAGTTATCCTTAATTTCTCGAAGTCTCGTAATTCGTGCTGCATGCCTATCAGCTTCAGCCTTTTTGACCCGAGCAAGTTCTTCTGCATGAGCTTTACGTGTAAATTCCATATCTGCAGCGAACTTAGCAATCAACTCTTCTTGAGCTTTCTTAGATGCTTCTTCACTTTGCACTCTTCGAAGTAGCTCTTGGCGAAGATTATCCATCTCTCGTTTTTGATTATCTGTGTGTTTGTCCAACATCTCTGCCATGACGAATGCAGCCATTGAAGATGTTCCAGAGCTACTTTGGGAAGGTTGAAGAGGCTCGGTTGTTACTACGGTACTAAGGATGGGAGTTATCGGTGGAGGAAGAAATGGTGTTGAAACCGGTCGGGTTGGTAAGGGTTGGATTGGTGTTACTATGGGTTGAGTAGGTACCATGATTGTAGGATCTCCGGACTCCTTTTTAACACTTGCTGAAACGGGGATGGATATTTCCTTTGAAGTAGAATAATGTTCGGGTGATCCAAACTCATCAACATCATCTGGTTCCACGTACTCTTCTTCAATATTCATCTGAGCACCCGAACCACTACCACCCGTATCTCTCCTACTCCTTTCAAGAGCTATCTTCATTGCTTTTCTCTCAGCCTTGTTAAGAGCAGGATCATCAATATCTTCTTCATCGTGGAGAACTAACTCATCAGCCATACCCTTTCCCTTCTTAACTGCAGTCTTCTTCTTTTTGGCTTTGGGTTCAGGTAAATCTGTTTGCTTCCGTTTACCTTTGCTCTTAACCGTGGTAGATGAGTCTTCACCTGCTAGAATGCTTGCTCGTTGATTCTCAATTTCTTGTAGCAAGTTCCTGTAATCATCAGATGCGATAATCTCATCGGTCAGAAGATGACTGGGAATGGGACCAGGAATAACCGTATTCGAATGAGTCTCCTGCCTTAAGTCTACCAAATCATCATCATCCATCGTGTGGTGACGACTACCTGCACGCTTATTAATGGATGCATCGTTTTCCATAAAGTAATGTATGATCAGCTTAATGAACCTAGGGTACTGGTAACTTTTAACCTTACCCTTCGTGTTAGTGAAGAGTTGAAAAGTAAACTCCTCCCACAGCAATGATGCATAATCAATACCCATACCTTTAAACATACCATAAAACATCTTGATGATTGGCGGACGAACAGCATCAAACCCAGTTGTTTTGGGTGTTAAACATCGGCTTAGAATCCCAAAAATAGCTTTCCATGGTTGACCAACTTTGGCAGTAGTAAACTCAGACGCGGTTCGTATGTCAAGACATCCAATGGCAGTGAACATTTCCATGATCTGGTCCTTAGTCGGGTTGGCTGAGTATGATAGGCCTTTGAGTGTCGGCCGAAATCCAAAGATCTTCCTGAAGTCTGACACAGTAAGCGTCTGCTGCTTGTTGTCCAAGGAAAATGTGATTTTGTTCGACGTCCTCTCTTTGGTAGCCCAGAACTCGTAAAGGTAGTCATAGGGCACTGAAGCACTTCTCCTTAGCGCATGCTTTAGATGAGATTTATCAAGTATGGCTGTACCTACCTTAAATCCATTATGGGTAGAATGAGATACCTCCTTCAAACGGAAGTTGTTTGGAAGAAACTTTAGAGTCTTGGCTTCGGCAATGGCGGTGGCTCTGGTGTCTTGTATTTGTTGTACTGTAGGGTTAGTCATCGTCGCTGCTTAAAATAAAACACAAAGGTTGAAGCATACAAAAAATGAATATCATTATGATTGTATTCCTAAGCATTAAACATATGACCTAATCCCTTAAGCTTGCAAGAATCACTCAAACATCCTTCATTTAGAATAAGCATTTAATTGAGCATAAACCACTATCCGGAATAAACATGACATGGTAAACATACTATGCGGAATAATGTTCTATTCGGAATAAACAATCTATGCTGAATAAAAATCCTATTCGGAATAAACATTCAATTCAGAATAATTGGTCTATGCGGAATAAACAATCTATGCTGAATAAAAATCCTATGCGGAAAAATAAGTCTATTCGGAACATTAGGCCTATGCGGAATAAATCTATACGGAATAAGATCCCTATCCGGAATAAAAAGTCTATTCGGAACATTAGGCCTATTCGGAATAAATCAAACATCTCCTATTCGGAAAGATCAACCTATGCGGAATAAGATCCCTATTCGGAAAGATTTTTCTATGCGGAATGAAATTCTTATTCAGAAAGTTTAAGCCTATGCGGAATAAAAAGTTCTATTCTGAAAAATTTGTCTATTCGGAATAAAATACCTATTCGGAAAGAACTGTCTATGCGGAATAACCTTTCTATTCGGAAAATAAAGCTTCTATGCGGAAAGATTTCTCCATGCGGAATAATCCTCCTATTCGGAAAGTTCTTTCTATTCTGAATAAATGCCTTATTCGGAAAGACGTTCTTACTTGGAAAGTTCAGTCAGTTACGATTATTCTAATTAGGCACTTATTCGTTTGATTCAAGTGTTCTAAGGACCAAATTAGTTCAATTCGAGCCATTCCGAATCAACCCCAGGCAAAACCCCCAATTAATTTAAACCCTAATTAAGCAGAAACTTAAATTGATTGATTCCGATTAAAAAGAGAGAATTAATTTGTATTGCAGGAATGATTAAACCGATTTAATACCTTTAGAAGATCTTGATCTGAAAGAATGAATGATTTTGAGATGTTTTGTTTGATTTCGTGTGTTTGTGTTCTAGTATGTTAATGGCGGCAAAGGAGATAAACAATCAGACAGGGAAAGAAGAGAAGAGACGGGATGGGTGAGATGTGACTAGGTCAACTTTTCACAAGTTTGACATATTGTCAAATATAACCCCTTAAATTTTCTTCTTTCTTCAAACAAAATTCTTTTGATTTTCAAGTTTTAATTCTTGTCATTTTGACCCTATCTTATGTTAAATTCCCGAGCCTTAGTGATTAACCTATCTTAACACACACACAAATCTATTCATGACAAACTTATAAGAAACAACAAGACAAATGCCAAAGCAATCCAACCATTAACCATTGAGCTTTTTGAGTTTCCTTGAAAACTTTTGAAGATCTTTTTGATGTGAAAGATGATGTAACATTTTCTCCCCCTTAAACGATGACCCGTTTTCTATTTAAAGAGCTGTAGTCATTGTTTAACGAGGCACATGATGATGAAAAACAATTTCCAATTGATGTTTTGAAAAGTTTGATTCGTGGTGGCAATAAGATTTCTCTTATTTTGACAAATTAATGCACTGAGACGTACACAAATTTGTGTTAGACCAAGTTGTAAAGTAAACTTGATCCCTTTGCATGATTTGGCTTGTAAATCACGCCCGAGAAAATTAATTCCCGTTCTGAGCCAACGTTTTCCAAGGAAATACGTGACTTTAATATGAAAACCGGGTTGCAGTCAGAAATAACCACAAGCCATAATGGGCATGTTTTAAAAATGTACAACTTTTATACGGACTCTATTTATGGCACCGTGTCAATATTGATCGACATTTCTAAGGCCGTAAATATTACCGTACTAAAAGACATGCCCGTTTTAAACGAAAAATATTTTTGGTTTTTCTTGATTTTATAATTTTTATGGTTTTTCTAGGTTTTATATTTTTTATGGTTTTTCTTGGTTTTATATTTTTGTATTTTTCTTTTGTGGTTTATATATTTACTATAATATACATGATCACGAACAAAGGATACTCTGAATAGTTTACCACGACTATTCAGCTGATTCTTCTGCCAACTCTTTGAGAGTCGCTGGAGTGAATGATTTCATGCCAAGCTTGTCGATCAAAAACTCGATTCGTCCTCGATCTAAGGCTTTGGTGAACATACCCGCCAGCTGGTACTCAGTAGTGACAAAATACAGCTCGATCACTCCGTTCTCCACCTGCTCCTTAATGAAATGGTAGCGAATGTCTATGTGCTTGTCCCGGGAGTGTTGAACATAGTTGCAGCAAAGGGCAATGGCGCTCTTGTTGTCACAATACATCGGGATTTTGTTAAATCCCAAACCGTAGTCAGTTAATTGTGATCTCATCCAAAGGACTTGAGCACAACAACCGGACATGGCGATGTATTCAGCCTCCGTGCTAGAAATTGCAGTGCTTTTCTGCCTTTTTGAAGACCAACTGATCAATCTATCTCCAAGGAGTTGCACAGATCCAGAAGTGCTACGCCTCGTGTCTTGACATCCAGCATGATCGGCATCTGCGTATGATATTAAAGCAATAGAGGAATCTTTCGGATACCATAGACCACGATGAAGTGTTCCTTTTAGATACCGAAAGATCCTTTTCACTACATGTAGGTGCTTTTCGGTAGGCCGAGCCTGATACCGGGCACACATGCATACAGCAAATTGCAAATCAGGCCTGCTAGCAGTCAGATATAGAAGGGTGCCGATCATCCCACGGTAAAGTTTTGGATCGACAATAGTTCCATTCCTATCTTCATCTAACTTGGATTTCTCCACCATTGGAGTGTCCACGGGGTCACAATTTTCAAAGTTATATTTCTTAAGAGATTCTAGAGCATATTTGGATTGATTAATAAAGATGCCTCTGGGATTCTGAGAAATCTGTAAATGAAAATTTTCCCATCATCGACATCTGAAAGCGTGTGGATATTATCTTCTCAAAGCGATTTGACAATTCTATGTTAGTGGCAGCAAATATTATATCATCAACATAAATTTGGACCAGAATCATGTCGTTGCCTTCCTTGAGAGTGAATAGAGTGGGGTCCACTTTGCCTTTGGAGAAGCCTTCCGCAATGAGATATGTTGAGAGGAGATCATACCACGCGCGTGGAGCTTGTTTCAACCCGTAGAGAGCCTTCTTAAGCTTGTACACATGATTAGGAAACTCCGTGCTAACGAACCCATCCGGCTGACTAACATAGACTTCTTCCCTTAGTTCACCGTTCAAAAATGCCGTCTTCACATCCATTTGATAGACGATCATGTTCATATGAGCAGCATACGCAAGGAATAGTCTAATTTCCTCCAATCTTGCCACATGAGCAAAAGATTCTTCAAAGTCTATACCCAAGGCTTGTTTATATCCTCTAGCAACCAATCTAGCCTTATTCTTTAATACAGCACCCATCTCATCAAGTTTAACCTTATAAACCCACAACAAAGTAAGGATGTTGGCCTTGTCAGGGAGAGGAACTAATTCCCTTACTTCAAGTCTTTGAAATTCATTTAGTTCCTCTTGCATAGCTTCAATCCATGATGATTGAGTCATAGCCTGCTGCCAATTTTTAGGTTCAACTTCGGAGAGAAATGCATCAAAGTAGCAGTAGAGTGCACTCTCTTGTAATTGATGGTGTGTAGAGACTGGTCGATCTAGATTTCCAATAACATTCCTAATAGGGTGATCTTTTGTCCATTTGGTGCTATGGTTTTCAATCCTAGGTGGTCTGGAGTGAACAATAGAAGGAGCTTCTTCTGAGGTAGACGCGGCTGAAGGGTTTTCAGGTATCGCTACACCAAAGAAAGGAAGCTCTTGCAGGTGAGCATATTCCAAGTCGTGATCAATAGAATCCTCTTCCACATCATTAGGCACAAGTAGGGGTGACGATTCAGGTGTAGTTTGAGAATCACTTGGTGAAGGTGCATCCGGTTCAATGTGAATTGAAGATGCATTAGATAAAGCTTCATTGGCTGGAGCAACAACTTCAGGTATTGGAGCTATCACTACGGGTGCTGGAGCTTCATCATTTGGGGGATTAAAGAATTCGTCAAACAACGGTTGAAACAGTTTATCCCACTCGGGCCTTGATGGTGGTAAAAATGATGTAGAAGTAGGATTATTGGGAACTAATCCGGAACTAATAGCACCGGTTCCCATCTCATGAAGCGTGGGTTCAGAGCTGTGTTGCTCAGAAGCCATCGCTGTCAGCTCATCGAAATCTGCGTCCATAGTTTCTAAAATCTTGCCAAGACGACGGTTGTAAATTTGGTATGCTTTCTTGGACGGTGAGTAACCAATGAAAATACCTATATCGGCTTTCGGTTGAAGCTTACCCAAGTTCTCACTATTAATGTTTGGATAACAAAGAGCACCAAACACATGAAAAAATGAAACATCGGGTTTACGGTCATGTAGAAGCTCATAAGGTGTTTTTCCATGGCGTTTCCGAATGATAGAACGGTTTTGGGTGAAACATGCAGTAGATATAGCCTCTGCCCACAAGAACAATGGAGCGTTCGCATAAATAAGCATAGTCCTAGCAGCTTCTATAAGTGTACGATTCCGTCTTTCAACGACACCGTTTTGTTGTGGAGTGCGTGCAGCGGATGTTTCATGTGAGATACCAACTCCTTCATAGTAATCACGAAGAGTCTGGTTGACGAACTCTGTTCCATTGTCTGTACGAATACGGCGGACAGTAGTATTCAAACGTACCTGAATGAATTTCAGAAAAGTGATGATAGCCTTCGGTGCTTCATCCTTTGTACGTAGAAATCTAACCCATGTAAACCTGGAGAAATCATCCACAATAACCAGAATGAATTTCTTACCGCTCATACTTTCAGTTCTCATTGGTCCACAAAGATCCATATGCAAAAGATGAAGTTTTTCTTGATTAGTGTCTTCAGCTTTGGGCTTGTAAGATTTCTTGGTACTTTTCCCCCTTGAACACGCGGAACATAAATGGTCCTTGTGAAATTTAAGCTTTGGAAGACCACGAACTAATTCGTTTTTAGCCAGATGATTAATAGCATCAAAATTAAGATGAGATAATCTGTGATGCCATAACCATGACTTGGTCTTAGATGCTTTAGAGAGAAGACATACTGGAGAGGCGGCCATCTTGTCTTGTAAGGACAAGGTATAAAGATTTTCACCACGAGATCCCTTCAACAAATCTTTTCCTTCCAAGTTGCGGATGAAACAAGTGTGTTGTCGAAAAGCAACCTCAAGGTTGGAATCACAAAACTGTCCTACTGAGAATAAATTATGACCAAGACCTTCTACATAGTATACCCTTGAAATCGTCACATTTCCAATCTGATATTCACCATACCCCATTATCTTTGCTATATGATCATTCCCGAATTTAACCGTACCAAGAAACTTGCTGACGAAATTTCGGAGCATCGAGCGATTTCCGGTCATATGTTTTGAACAACCGGAGTCCAAATACCACATGATGATTTGGACCACCTGAAAATATCACCACACGAAGACAATGTAGAGGTACCGGAATCTGAGTGTTCCTTGTTATTAGCAGGTACAGATTTAATAATCTTAGATTTTCTAACTCTAGGTTTCTTAGATTTCCTAGCCTTTTTCTTCCTAGTGGGTGGTGTAGATTCTAGTTGGCTTAAATCCTGAGGTATTTCTTCACTGATAGGCACTATAGTGGGGGCTGACCTAATTAAAGGGCGCTGTTTCCATACTTGAGTGCGAGTGTTCCTAACTAAAGGACGCTCAGACCTAACCTCAATGGATGCATTCCTAGTTAAAGGGCACATTGTTCCATCTAATGTAAAGGTCCTACCAGTGGGACGCCATTTCCAGCCAACCTGGGCACGAGTTCTACCCGTTGGCTTCCATTCAAGACCATTCTTAATGGCATTCATTTCATTCACATGATCAATAAGACACAAATCATGACGTTAGGAAAACATACATTCATTACAATTCCAACAATTCAAATTAGAATTCACGAATGGTTTTAGCTTCTGCACAGGCGCAGAGCTTTTAGTCTTAACATGATTCTTTTTATTTAAAACTGAACTAACATTCCTATGGTGATCTTCTACTTTCTTCTTTTTGGCACTACTAGTGGAGGGCTTGATCTTATCTTTCTTGAGTGGCGATCCTTTAGCCATAGTAGTCTCTTTTAATTCTGTAGAAGGCAAAGTGGGAACATTAGCAACAGTTTTAAAGGTGCCTTACTTGATGGTGCCAATGACGGTTTTGCTCCTGGAGTCTTATTGAATGGAGTTACAGCAATGGGCCTATTAGTAAGTAGTGCAGAGCCTGGTTTACCTATGTATTGCAAATATGCTAAGCAATATTGAACTCGCTTAATATATTCATGAGCCGAATAATAGTCGCTACTTAAGGGATCTAAGTGTTGTCCCTAATATATGATTGTTATAATCACACGAATTAAAGAAAGAAAGGTAGACATGAGAAGAATTCTAGAGAGAGAAAGTAGTGAGAGAAAGTAGAGAGAAAATGGTTGGTGAAACTTGTGGAATGTTAGATTAGAGAGAAAATGAAATGACCAACACCCTTCCTAACATGCTAGGAAGGGTATATCTAGTCCACCCACATGCGGGCCTTTTTATGGACTATATGGTTTGGGCCGGGCTTTCTTTTTGGGCTTTGGTTACTTATTAATGAACCTTAGCTTAAAGTTAAGCCCGTAATAACACGACTAATATACTAGCTATTACAACGTTCTAAAATACGATACATAATAAACATATGACCGAGCATTCTTGTTTGGCTCAATATTTTGAGGCTAACAATCTCCCCCAATGAGAGGTCATAAACCTTAGTCATTTAGGAAATTTGTAGAGATCACTAATCTCGCCATAAATGAGTCTTGAACGTGTAATCGTAGTCTTGTTCCTTCATGCTGTGATCTTTGAGCCTTTGTCGTTGTCTTTCGACTTTGTCTTTAAGCTTGAGATCTTCAAATCATCCTTGACTTGTCTTTGCCATCTTGCGATCTTGTGTCTTCATCCACATGCTCACACTATTAATTGTTGAATATGTCTTTAGGCATGAGTATGTGGTTTCTGAATCATTGACTTTGCTGTGTACACCGTGACGCCACCTTCTCGAGACAAAACATAGACACGGACTGAATGGCTTTGACATTCGTCCTAGATCGGTAGCGTTTTACCTCCGGTCGGTGAAGACCGTTATACGATATTAAATATCGTACCTGTGATCAGGTAGATTCAATTAAGAATCTCCTTGACAGGGTTTCGCGACTGTACTAGCCGTTCTCTTTACTCGACCGTCTCAAAGCAAGACTGCGAACATAAAGAGTGAATCAATTGGATAAATATCCGCTTGATTAAAGTCGTCAATTCAAATTCCTGGAACAAGTTTGATTCTTTAAGAATCTTACCATTGTTGCTTTCCAGTTGACACAAGCTTGATTCATAAGAATCTCGCAAGTTACCTACCGTAGCGCTGTTTGAGGTTGACGCTAGAAGGATTTCCATTCGTCATTGTGAATATTAATGAATATCACTCTGAATGTTCTGGCAAGACCATAAAGATATTGCGTAGAAACCTGAAACGAGTTTGAATAAATTCAGAGTCAAACCACTGTTGCTTTTCAGTTTTGCACATGTTCAATTCATAAAGAATCTTGCATATGACCTACCACAGTGCTGTTTGATGTTAACACTGGAAGGATTTCCCCTCATCATTGTGAATACTAAGTAGTATCACTCTGAGTGTTCTAGCAATATCGCAAGGATATAGCGTAGGACTTTGTTGATCTTCATCCGTGTGTCCTAACGATATTTGATTGATCTCTTGGCTCTAGACTCGATTTGTGCACTTTTAGTGATCGGAGGCTGGAGCAGATGCCACCTATTCAATATCAACTATCTCGGAGTGAGAAAGTCGATAGAAATCGTGTTGATCTCCGTGACAATAAAACAAACTTCTTTTGAGAGAAGCCTGAGTAGCTAGGAAAGGGTTGTGCTTCACATCACTGGGTCCATGATGAGTTTGTCTTCATGATGAGTTGACCCGGTTTCTGCCTAAGTTGTATGGAGGGCTTCTTTCTTTAGACCCTTTATCCTTACATTTCTTTTTCATTCTTCAACCCCTTCAATGCTTACCAAGACATCATTACTAGCACCTTGTTGTGATTGTTCCAGTGCTAGCATCAGTACTTAGTCGGCATTCAGCTACGTTCACATTCTACTCCATCTTTCCTAAGGACTTCTAATAATCTATTGGATTGTCCCTGGGAAGATCCCTCCGGTTCTGGTTGGATCATAGGACTTAAACCTAACCACCCTTTTGACACCAATAACGTCGTGAATTAAAGATGTTGTGAGTATTTGATCGTAACCATGAAACCCACTTTAAATTCTAACAAAGTGTTTGAAAAACATTTAACACCTTGCTAGTTTTGTCGTTTCAGAAATGCTCCCCCTCCACACGTGCATCGATAATCGAAAGTGTTTCGCACATGTAGGTAAGAGTTAAAGTGCTTGAGTCTTATAATAGATCACATTTTAATCACATTTTCTCCCCTATCTCTAATATATAAAATCTTTTGATATTAGAGATACCAAATTTGATTAAAATATATTTTGAAAAATAGTCTTGAAATCTCCAGGAGAAAGATGTGTTAATCTCATGCATGAAGTTAAAATGCTCCCCCTCAAAAATTGATCCAATTGAATTGTCATTGTGAGGATAGATCCATATTTTGCTTTTTGAGGATGGGAGTTGTTGAACACACAATTTTTGAAAGATTTTGAATATCATTGAAAAATTCTTGAAAAAATTGTGTTCAACGCTTTTTGAAAAATCAGTTCTTTTTGTCGAAAGGTTTTTCTAAAGCATAAACTTGAGTTCATAGACTTTGAATGTCTTGACGAATCCACTCAAGTGTAAGAAGATTTCTCTTCTTTTGCTGAGGGTAAGGGTACTTAAATCGTACACTCCCCCGTGAATATAGTTCCGGGTTGCAATCTGAAAGTGATTACAAGCCATTGTGTTGAGCTCAAAACGTTGAATGTTTTGTGACAAGCTCAACCCGTGATAGATTGCTCTACCCGTTGTTTGGAAATATTTGTCCAAAATAGACAATTTCCTTTATTAAAAGAAGAAATGACATGTTTTGAAAAATATTTACAACTTTCATTCGAGCTTTATGTACACACCCGTGTCGTTATTGAGCGACATTTCTAGGCACGTCTATATTATCGATACTGAAAGACATGTCGAGAAGAATATTTTTGGATTTTGAAAGATTTTTTTTTAATTTTGTGTTTTGCTTTTATGTGTTTTATATTTTTGTATTTTGCTTTTTCAAAGATATTTACAAGTTGATGTTTGATAGATAAATCAAGCAGGCACCTTTGCCAGAATCTCCAGGTCTGCTGGAGTCAAACATCTCATACCAATTTTCCTAACGAGGTACTCAAACCTATCTTTCGACAGAGCTTTTGTAAACAAGTCAGCTAATTGGTAATCCGTTCCAAAAAAGTATAATTCAACGATACCTCTTTCAACTTGTTCCTTTATGAAGTGGTATCTGACATCGATGTGCTTCGTGCGGGAATGCTGTACTGGATTGCAGGAGATGGCTATGGCCAACTTTGAGTCACAGTACATAGGTACTTTATCAAAGTGGAAGCCATAATCCGTGAGTTGTGTTCTCATCCATAGAACTTGCGCACAACACGCAGATAGAGACACATACTCCGCTTTGGCTGATGAAAGTGACGTGCAATCCTGCTTCTTGGAAGACCATCCCACAAGCTTATCTTGACCTAGAAATTGTGCACCACCAGAAGTACTTTTTCGTGTATCAAGACACCCTGCATGATCAGAATCTGAATAGGCCGTTAGAAAGAAACCGGTTTCCCTCGGATACCAGAGTCCCAAATGAATGGTATTCTTGAGGTACCGAAAGTTCCGTTTAACCTCCTTGAGGTGCTTTTCAGTGGGTCGTGCTTGATAACGTGCACAATAACATGTAGCATGATGAATATCAGGTCTGCTTGCTGTCAAGTACATGAGGGAACCAATCATGGAACGATATCTTGTTTGATCGATGGCATTTCCCTCCAAGTCAGCATCTAGCGATGTGGTTGATAATGGTGTCCCAACGGGGTCACATGAAGTCATACCATGCTTTTTGATTATCTTTTGACAATACTTATCTTGGTTTATAAAGATACCACTTGGGGATTGGTGAACTTGAATTCCTAGAAAGAATTTTAGTTCACCCATCATTGACATTTCAAATTTGCTATGCATTACTTTTTCAAACCATTTTGAAAGTTTTGGGTTTGTTGACCCGAAAATAATGTCATCAACATAAATTTGCACAAGCAAAATGTCATCCCCATATTTATAAGTGAACAGAGTTAGATCAATAGAACCTTTTGAGAAACCTTTGGATACCAGAAATTTCGAGAGCTCGTCGTACCACGCCCTTGGAGCTTGCTTGAGTCCATATAGTGCCTTGTGGAGACGATACACCTTGTCAGGATAATGAGGATTGACAAATCCTTCCGGCTGCATGACATAGACTTCTTCCTTCAAAGGACCGTTAAGAAACGCCGTCTTTACGTCCATTTGATAGACAGTGAATCCCTTATGTGCAGCATAAGCAAGGAAAATCCTGACCGCTTCCATGCGAGCAACTGGTGCAAATGATTCATCAAAATCAATTCCCTCTTTCTGGCCATACCCCTTAGCCACTAGCCTAGCTTTGTTCTTGATGATCGTATTCTCTTCATCCATCTTGTTTTTCCAGATCCAACGAAGATTTAAAGGAGTCACATCGTATGGTCTGTCAACAAGTTCCCAGACTTTAAGTCTTTCAAATTGTTGAAGTTCATCCGTCATCGATTCAATCCAAGCATGATCAGCCATGGCTTCTTTGATGTTTTTCGGTTCAGCTGTACTCACGGCGAGTGCGAACATACAAACATCGCCATCGGTTGCTAGTTGTCGTCTTGTACGAACAGGCTGTGAGGGGTTTCCAATTACGTGAACCAAAGGATGATCTCGGGTCCAATGATGTGTTGAAGGACGTCCTTGATAAAACGTATGCATATTTGACGGATCAACATGGCGAGTAGAAGACTCTCCAGTTTCGTGTACCGGTGTACCGAATGGGTTGATAAATTCGTCTTCGTCAGATAATGCATCGTCTGCTTGATGTGTGTTCTCTGGAGCAATGACAGTAGTTGTGGATGTTGTAGGATCGATTGTTAATGTGATATTCCGAGGAGGTAAATCTGCAACAACCCGTGTTGAAGTAGATGAAGTTGTATCCTTTTGTTGATGATGAACGGTATCATCATTCTTATCATGAGTGACAGCGGAAGACTTCGATGCAACTTGTTTCTCCCCCGTGAAATATTCATTATACATTGGTCCATATAACATTTCCAACTCTTCAAGTGTCGTGTCCACTATCATATCTGCTCTAGGAACATGTTCAGGAACCAGCTTTGAACTTGACGGTTCATTGCTGTGGTCTTGAGTTCCGAGTTCCGTGCGGTTGTGAACGGAAGTCGTGTGTCTTTGTGGATCGGGACTTAAACTGCTTTGTTCAAGTGCCATTTCTTGCAATTCATCAAATCTGATATGAATAGTCTCGACTATCAATTTTGTTCTCTTGTTGTACACTCTGTATCCCTTTGACTGAGTTGCATATCCCACTAAAATGCATGCATCACCTTTCTCTTTCATCTTGTCCAGATTTTCACCATCTCGAATAATGTAACACGTACATCCAAAAACGTGAAGGTGTTTGAGTGAAGGTTTGCGATCATTAATTATGTGATATGGTGTCTTTTCGTGTCTTGGAATAACTAAGGAGCGGTTTTGTGTGTAGCATGCGGTTGACACGGCTTCGACCCAAAAGTATAGTGGAAGTTTTGAAGCGGATAACAATGTTCGAGCAGCCTCAACTAAAGTACGGTTTCGTCTTTCAACAACGCTCTGTTGTTCGGGTGTTCGAGCAATAGATGTTTCATGTTCAATTCCTTCAGCTTCAAAATAGTTTCTCAGTTTTGAATTCAAAAATTCAGTACCTCTGTCAGTACGAACCACTTTAACTTGAGCTTGAAGACCACGTTGTATCACTTTAAGGAAGCTGATGAGAACATCGGGTGTTTCATCCTTGGACCTCAAGAAGTGAGTCCATGTGTACCTTGAGTAGTCATCGACAATTACCATAACGTATTTCTTCCCATTGATACTTTGAACACGCATAGGACCACACAAATCTATATGAAGAAGATCTAACCGTCCTTTAGAGCTAGGTGTAGTCTTTGTCTTGAAACTACTCCTTTTAGCTTTACAAAGCTCACAAGAAGAACAAAGATGATCTTTGATGAATTTCAAGTTAGGAAGGCCTCGCACAATATCTTTCTTAGAAAGCAAGTTGATGGTATCGAAGTTAAGATGAGATTAACGTTGATGCCATAACCAAGCTTGAGTCGTTGAAGCTTTAGCCATGAAACAGATTGGAGTTGAAGATGTGGAGTCTTGTAGTGAAATAGTGTAGAGATCAGTACCCCGTGTTCCGGTAAGTAAGTCATTCCCATCATAATCACGAACAAAACATGTCTTCTTTCTAAAAGCAACCTCCAAATCCGCATCACAGAATTGACCAACCGAGAAAAGATTATGATTGAGCCCTTCGACGTAGTAAACCCTTTTAATCGTGATATTCCCCTGAACCAAGTCTCCATATCCTAGGATCGGTGCAAATTGATCATTTCCGAATCGGACCGTACCCAGGAACTTCTCCACGAAGTTAATTAGAATCTTGAGATTCCCCGTCATGTGCTTCGTGCATCCGGAGTCCATTATGAAGAGAATTACTTCGATCACCTGCAGAAGAATTAGAACACGATGGAGCATTTGCTAAATTGGATTCCATGTTAGTTGTGATTTCCGATTCATTAGTTTCCCTAGTTTCATCACTTAGAGGCACACTAACGCTCGTAGTCACATTTTCTGTCCTAACCTTAGGCATCCATTTATATCCTGGAGGACATTGATTAGCAAACCACCATTTCCAAGGCTTGCTAGCAGACTCATATAATTCCCTAATTCTGCTTCTAGGGTTCTTAGTGGTGGAGTCTGATGCAATACTTTTCTTAGGGGGGGTTGCACCAGAATGGTTCACTTTGCGTTTGGGTTTTCTAGCACTAATAGGCATCACAGTTTGCTTCTTAGTTCTAGTTTCTACGCCTTTGACATTATTCGAAACACACATAGCATGATTAGCATTAGCACACTTTCCACATTTCACACAAACAAACTTAACTTTCATAGCATTCAAAGTCGAATCATTCAAATCGTCATTACACGCGATTACAGACGTTTTATTCTTAGAAACATTGAAAATCCTAGGGTGGTCTTCTACTTGCTTCATCTTCCCTTGACTTTTGTTTTGCCAGACCTTTTCATTCATGCGAGTGCTCTTAAGCTGGGGCCGGCTAACACTAGCAGTGGGGACTACTCCTGTAGTAAAAGACACACGTCTATTAGTGTTTCTAGAAGTCTGAGGTGATTGACTTTCTTTGTTTTGTGTGGGTTTAGTGGTCAATCTATACATCCCTGGTTTAACCACATTTGTGTTCTTAATGCTTTGTGATCGAATATTTGTTTTGGGAGTGTTTTGTGGCAACCTATCCTTCCCATCCGTCTTGGGGGCAAACGCAGGTTTTGCAAATGCAGAATTAGAGAAAACAGATGGTTTTCCCAAGACAGATGGTCTAGTCACTTTTTGAGCATTGGGTTGTCTTACGACAGGTTTCTTAACACTAGGTTCCACAATTTTCCCACCCATCTTAGCAATGAGTTTCTGCAACTCTGCTATCGCTCTGTCCCTGTCTTGTAACTGAGCTTTCAACCCTTTAATTTCCAAATTCTGTTCGTTCATTTCTCGAAACGTTTGGGAAAGTTTTCTTGCAATTTATTATCATGTGGAAAACTACCAACGTCTTTTTGCAAAGCAAGTTCAAGAGAATGACAATGTTTTTGAAGGAAATCAGTTTTGTGTTGAAGTAACTCAAAAGCCTTTTTATCAACATTTTCTTTATGTTTCGAAAGCTCAAGTTCAAGACGCTCACACTCTTTGATTTTATCAAGATATTTGCATGCAACATCAGAATATTCATCGATATCAGCACATGATTGAAGAGTAACACACAAAATATCTTTGGAGAGACATTCTTCTAAGAGTAGATCATATTCGTTTGAAAATTCTAATTTGTCATTTTGAAGGTCATCAATTGCTTTTTCAAGAGACTCAATATATTTCAAATCATCAAACATTTCAGACTGAATTAAATTTTCAAACTCAAGAACATGTTCTTTTATTATCTTCGTATTTGGTATTAAAAGTTCTTTCACAAGCACAGTTATGTCGTGAGGAATCTCGGTTTTCCACTTATCCTTTTGACGTTTCTCCCAATCGCTTTCAACAATTGATTGAACATTATTAACGTGGTGTTTAAGAAAACCAAGTATTTTTCTACTTTTGCTTTTAGAAGCATCTAGAGGCAAATACTTAATATATTTAAAAACATTAGTTTTCCTCTTAGTGGCAAAAGCTTTTTTCCATTGAATTCTTTTTTGTTTGCATTCTAAAAATAATTCCTCACGAGACTTCTGTTTTTGTGGAGTGAAAAGACCATAAAGACTGTTTTCATAAGCATAGTTATATGGTTTCACAAAATCTTTATTGACCGGTGATCTACTCTCCTCATCCCAAAGGGACGTCTCTTCACTATCGAGGTTAGCTACAGGGCAATCATGATTGGTCCATTCGGACTCATCAAGATATAAATGGGGGTTTGCAGCTTGAGCTTGTTCGAGGTACTTGGGGGTGGCAAAGCTAGGTTGACCCTTGAAAAACGACCGAGGTGCTATCATTCTTACGGTTTGAATAGAGTCATGTGTATTATAAACAACTTTTTTCAAAAAATCGACTTGTTCTTCGAGATCCTTTACTTTTTAAGTATCTTTGCTTTGTCTATTTTTGAAATCTTGTTTTAATGTTTCAACCTCTTGTTTCTTCTCGTCAAGAATTTTAGCAGAATCGGTGGTGTTCATAGAAAGCCTTTGTTCAAGTTCATTAACTTTTGTTGTGGCAAGATACGTTTTTTGACGTTCATCACTTAATAAAACATTAAATTGACGTTTTTCTTTAGTTAACAAAGCAAGAGCTTCATTGTATTTATTTTCAAAATCTTCCTTTTTAACGTTGATGACACGACTTTTGTACCCCTCAAGCTCGTTGGTCTTTTGAAGAAGCTCAGCCTTATAACTATCAATAGTCTCACTAGATTTTATAAGAGCGGCTTTGCATTCTTCAAAGTTTTGAGTGAGCGCTGCGTTTGCCTTCTTTAATTGCTTTTGATTCTTTCTATTTTCATTGACATCTTTTTGTAAACTAGCAATTAAATTAGCAAGCGCAACACGCTCCTCGTCATCATACTCATTTGCATGTTGATCATCCTCAAACCCATTATTGCACATGTCTGATGAATCGGGTGTGGTATTGCTATCAACCGTTTCCATCATACACGTGTCAGTAATTGTTGTTGGTAGATCACTATGCTCATGTGTATCACCAAACACATTATATTCAGCATCATCTTGTACCTTATCAATTAGCTCGGTATCAAAGATAGGACCATTGTCATCTTCAGTGACGTTAAGGACCTCATGAATCTTTGCCATGTATGAATAATGTGCCTCGAGTTCTTGGTCGGAGAGTTCATCATCTGTGTCGTCAAGCATTTATCCTTCCTCAGCTGATAACTTGATTCCAGCTTCCATTTTCTTGCACAACAGCATCTTTTCCTTATGATAACCATAATCTTTAAACCCTCTTTGGCTGCCTGCATTCCTTGGCCAAATGCCCAAAACCTCTGCAGTTAAAACACTGAATCCCACTTTGTTGCACAACTTGAGTCCCAACAGTTTCCCTATTTCCAACAACAGTAGCCACCCTCTGATTATCATACTTAGGTTGTCGATCATACTTTGGAGGACTCTCAACACGTCTTCGTGTGTCATACCTTGGAGGACTCTGTGCATGGGTGTTCCACGAGTTTGAAGATGTTCGAAGGTTGTTGTTGGTGGGTTTGTAGATTTTCTTATATTGCTTCATAACGAAAGCCATTTGTTGCTTGAATTCCCTATCCCTTTGAGCTACTTCTTCATCACTGTCTTCTTCGGATGATTGCTCAGGTATGGGTGATGGCGCTCTTGCAACTTCTTTGCCGCGGGATCGTGTTGGAACATGTGACTTGGAGACAATGGATGATCGTGGTGATGATGATTGAGTAGAGTAGGTCTTTGAAGTACGGGAGTGATATTCTGGGTAATGTTGAGTGGTAGACACCAAAGCAAGTGGATTGGAAATCTTTGCAACTCGTTCAACTCGAAGTTCATTTGCCTCATTTTGAAATTGTTTCAAGATGTCAAAGAGCTTGTGATATGAAACTTCGTCTAACTTTTGTTGTTGTTTGACCAAGGTGACAAACCGTGTCCACTCTGGTTGAAGTTGCTGTAGAAATTGGACATTGACTTGCATGGTGGAAACTTGCAAGTTGTTTCGGGTCATATCATTCATCATCTTGTAGAATCGGGAGTAATAAGAATCAATTGATTCCCCATCCTTTGATGTAAACTTGCCAATGTTCCAAAACATCTTAGTTTTCACATCTTGTTTGTTAAGTGATTCACCTTGTTGCAATCTTTCAATGGCCGTCCACATTTCTTGAGCAGTACGACATGCGTCAACCGTAGAGTAAATCTCATCTCCAATGCCACTGAGAATTAAGTAGATTGCTACCTTCTCTGCATCAAACCACGCACGGTTCTCTAGGGTGAGGTCGGTCCTCTTCTCATCACGTTCATATGCGGGTTGTGCGTCACTTGTGTCTATGGCTGGTACAGCAGGAACTTGAATCCTTGAGAGTTTATAGGGTCCTTCCAAAATACATTGCCTTAAAGCATCACCGTTAGGTTTTGTGTCAAGGTAACGTATAAAACGGGATTGCCATTGATCATATCGACCCGACACAAGCATTGGTGGTCTTTCCTTGTTACCTGCCACCATTATGTTGTTGTTCGTCACACGGTATTCGGCAGTAGAATCCATCTCAATATTCTCTGAAATGATGAATTGAATGTGGATCTTAAGTAGCTGTGTTGTGATTGTTTGGTTGTTGAAATTCCGAAAATTGCGATTTTTTTTTCTCAGCCCGACAATAAATTCCTCAGTCCGACAAAACGGTAGACCTAAAAAATTTGTAATCACCAAATTTTGAAATTGAGCTAGAAATGTCCTAAAACTAGTATGGAAAAAATTTGATTTTACTTGACCTAAAAATTTTAACTCTTTTTTATTTTTTATTTTATTTTTTTTAATCTTCGTGTAAACTACGTTCCGAAACTAGTCTAGATGGTGGCTAAATCTAAAAAATACTCAAACAAAATTTAGCTAAAAATGTCATCGGAATGTGCCATCGGAATGCCCATCGGAATGTTGCTTAGATCGGAATGTCCTTTAGATCGCAATGTGCACCTGTCGGAATACTTAGATCGGAATGTGTACTTGTCGAAATCCTTCAGATCGGAATTTTCAGATCGCAATGTGTACCTATCGAAATCCCAGATCGGAATGTTCAGATCGCAATGTGTACCTATCGAAATCCCAGATCGGAATGTGTACCTATCGCAATGTGGCTGTCGCAATGTGGGCAGAGTAACGTTTCAAGATTGCCTTAAATCCGTCGCAATCCAGATCGTAATAACGATCGGAATGTCCAGATCGGAATAAGGGGGCTATCGCAATACTGATCGCAAAGTAAAACCCTAGGGTTATTGCGATCGAAACTGTACATACCTTTTCCGAAATTGTAGCTGTCGCAATAAGGGACTTTTTTCCAACTTTTTAGGCAACGATTTTAGCAACTTTTAGGCAACAAATTTAGCAACTTTTAGGCAACAAGATCGTGTTTTTAACCAAACCAAAACAACCAAATCTCTACAACAAGTATATAGAAGATTTGTAGCAAGATATAGAACACGAAAAGCACAAAGAAATATGAATTCGAGAAAGAAAGAAGGATCAAATCAAATGAAAACTAAAAAACAATCACAAAACTACCCCATGGCGATTGATACCAATTGTTGTCCCTAATATATGATTGTTATAATCACACGAATTAAAGAAAGAAAGGTAGATATGAGAAGAATTCTAGAGAGAGAAAGTAGTGAGAGAAAGTAGAGAGAAAATGGTTGGTGAAACTTGTGGAATGTTAGATTAGAGAGAAAATGAAATGACCAACACCCTTCCTAACATGCTAGGAAGGGTATATATAGTCCACCCACATGCGGGCCTTTTTATGGACTATATGGTTTGGGCCGGGCTTTCCTTTTGGGCTTTGGTTACTTATTAATGAACCTTAGCTTAAAGTTAAGCCCGTAATAACACGACTAATATACTACCTATTACAACGTTCTAAAATACGATACATAATAAACATATGACCGAGCATTCTTGTTTGGCTCAATATTTTGAGGCTAACACTAAGGCATAAAGATCGTCTAAAATATCCCTAAGAAGATCGACATGCTTAATGGCATTCATATAATCATCGTAGGTAACCGGGTTTCTCTTATGAAGCGGGTTCTTATAAAGCACTACTGACTTGGTTGTTGGAGCACTAGTGGACGGTGTAGAGTCGGTAGCTAAGTTATCAACAACTTCTTGTCGGGTGAGAAGAAGTGTCTCCTTTAATTCAGCCAAAACCATATTTTTGTCAATGAGCAGGATGTTCAAATCAGAGATTTCCTCGCACTTTTGGTTCAGTTGTTCAACATAAGATTGTTGCTGTGCCGCATTAAAAGCGAAGCGTTCTTCTAGTGAACCATAAAGAGCGGATAGTCCCTGTCTTGTCCGATCCATCTCCCCTAGAACAGACGAAAGTCTAATTTCTAAGACCTGGTTTTTAGACTCTGCAGCCTCTAGTTCCAATTTGAGTGTTTCATTTGATGACACATCTCTCTTCAATCTCATAATCTCTTCCTCTAATGCCTTAACAATTGTAATCATCTTGTCACTCGTCTCAACACCGTTTTCACAAACATTTGATATCAAAAGATTCTCATTTTGAGTTTGTTGTTTTAATTCTAAAGATATACAATGTTGTTCTAGTTGATTAAAGCGTTTTGAAAGTAAATTGTAAGAATCTTGTAGCTTTAAAAACTCAGCGTTAGATTCGTGACAAGAATGATTATCTACCTCATTTACAGTATCAGCAACATTTACAGAGAGATCACAAACATCATCACAAATATTCACAGCATCACAATTAATCATAGCGGATGTAAGCTCATTCGAATAATTAACATTTACAGTAGTAAGCACATCACACGAGATTACTGCAGACAAGAATCGGTCATATTCGGTTAAAATCTTTTCTTTTTCAATTAGTTGTAGTTCGTAAGCGGTGTCCATTTCATAAAACACTTTTTGAACTTCACCAATTTCAAACACAAGATTTTCCTTAAGAGATGCAAAACTTCCTTTTAGACTTTCGACAAATGGATTGATCTCAGTTTTAAACACCTCGTTCATGTGTTCGAAAGCCCATTCTCCGGCGTTTAGGCCATTTGAAGTCGTACATTCCAAAATGACCTTGTCAAAATTAGTAAAGTATTGATTAATCTCTTGCAAGTTTAACCATACAGTGCTAACAGGTGGAAGATCCTTTGGAATTTCCTTAGGACCTTCCATGTTGACAAGTGTAGGAAATGTACTAGGGTTTTCTTCATTCAACATGTAGGTTGGTGCTGTAATGAGATCTTTGTCCATATGGAAGCGAATTCTAAAATCCGTTTTAGCAAGCTCCTTATTCATTTTAAAATAATCACACTCAGGATATTTTGCAGAATTGTATGACCGATCCTCATCAACTAGATCCTTACTTGTTCGATCATCGAAAATAACAATCAGGTCTAAGACCAATCCTAATTGGGTTGCATTATAAAGTCTTGGACTATGTCTTAAAGCTTGTTTCGCATACCTAGGATTAGGGGGAAGGCCTTTTTGACGTGATAAGTTAAATTCTCTAAATGAAGCATCAAATAAGTGCACTAGTTGAGAAGCAGCGTATTGTCTTAAAAGCAAATAATCTAGACTTCTAATCTTATTAGCAGCATTAATCTCCATTTCATTCTTCTTAGACTCGAGTGACTCAAAATCTGTTTGAAGTTTTTGAAAATTAGTGACCACTAACTCCTTTTCGCTAAGTTCTTTAGAAAGATTTGCTCTTAAGGTTTCGATTTCTTGCAAGTGACCCATTTGTTTGTTTCTAAAATGATCATATTCGGGATTAGTTAGAACACTAGACGAAGGCACTAATTCCAAGGTTTGAACTTTATCGTTGCTTAAGGTAAGCTCATCAGACAAATTCTTATTCTTAGCTAAGGTTTCTAAGAGTGCAGCATTCATTTGGGTAAGTAATGTAGCAGGAACCATGACCAAATCTTGTTGAGCAGGAGTAGGCGTATGAAAAATGGGTCCCGGTTGTGATTCACTCAAAGTCTGGGGACTCACATTGATATTGCTATCATTGTTTGTCTCCTCATTTGAAAGACTCACCACCGAAGATTCATTCGAACAGCACTCTCTTGCACAACTTGATGTGGTTGAATACTAGCATCAGTGGTATTATCGGTGGTATTAATAAGTACCTCAGATCTCTTTTCTGGCCCTAAGCTGGAGATAGTTGCCATGAGAGCAGCCTTTGCAGATTGAAAGTCATCACAGTCTGAGTCATACGCATCAAGATCATCGGCTTGGTATGCTGCATTATGTGTGGTGACAATGTCTTGTTCAGCAATCCCTGGATCAGCAAGAAATGCAAGCTCCTCTTCATCAAGTTCCCTTCTTTGTGCCTGAGCATTAACCAGATAGATCTTCTCTACAAACCATTGTCCATCCCTTCTCCTCTTGGGTTTCTTACAATCCCTGGACATGTGACCCTCTTCCTTGCAATTGTAACATGTAATCATTCTCAACTTGCCTGTAGAATTAGCCCGTGGAGCAGGATTGACCATTGGAGCCTGATTGACCGTGCGAGCATTGGTAGCTTGTTGGCGAGAATTGGATGAATTCCTCAACTGATTGTTGGTAGGAGCTGATCCTCTGTATCCTCGTTTGCTTAAAGTCCTTGTGAGATAAGGAGACATAGTGGTTAACACTTCAACTGGGTCAGCTCCTTGTTTGAATACAGGAACGGGGACTTCCTCATCATCACAATACATTGCTTGGTCTTGATGAGATGCATAATCACTAGAAGGAATACTCATTTGATCAGAGTAGCTTGTTGGATATGCTACATTCTCTTGATAAGAAGAATATGAAGGCTGAGCATAAGGTGCAATGTTTGCTGGGTGAAGTTGTGAAGCATACTGTGGTGAAGGTGCATTAAACCGATATTGTTGCTGATTTGAGGTGGGTGGTTGCGGTAGAATCGAGTATTGGGGGAAGGTCGGTGTCATGTAAGGTGATGGATGATAGGCTTGATGTCCCAAGATATAAGGTGTGTTGTTGTGTGACAAGCTTGGTTGATTCGCCATCAAAGCTAAGGAATCAGGGTACATACTTCGAGGAGAACGGTGCATGATCACATGTTTCTCATGCTGCTGAAGAAAAGCATAGATTTGATCTAAGTTGCACTTATGCAAATCCCGGGTTAACTTAACATCGGTAATATACTCACCCCATTCAGCTTGAGGTAAAGTATTCAAAAACTTGGTGTTAACCTGGAATGGAGCAATCACGAGATTGTATACATTCAGATCATTCATTAGAGTAGTAAATCTGAAGTAGTAGTCGTGTAGTGTTTCCCCTGGGCTGTACGTGAATCTATCAAACAGATCATACAACTGACATTCCCTTTCCTGTTTGGTAAGAGACGTACCTTGTAGCAACACCTTTAGACGTTCCCATAAATCTTTGGCAACCGTATATTGACTTACCATGCGATAAATATCATGCGGAAGAGCTTGGAGAAGAGTCTGTAGAGCCTTTTCATCAGTATCAGCAATGAGTTGTTGTGCCGGTGTAAGTTCTTCATATTCTCTTGGTCGAGACACGTTATTTGCCACAATGGTACCATAGTCGAGTGGACCATTCAAAATCGATTTGACCATAAGCCTTCCGTATGTTGGTTTGCCCTTCAAGTATTGCATCATACGGCCCTGCCATGCCTCAAACACCTCTTTAATAAGCATCGGTGGACGACTATCAGTTCCCGTTATAATTGAGATATCCGTAAGAGATGTCATCTGAGGCATTAATGAACTCGGATTCATTGTGATCACTTAAAAGACTCAAAGATTATCGGTTGATCGAGCAGTGAAGAAAGGTTGAGAATTTGTGTTGTGTTGTTAAAATCAAGATTAAATCCACTAAAGATCGTCGAAAAAACTCAAATACCCCTTGAACTTGTTTATACGGAATAACCCTAACTCAGAATAAATCCTATTCGGAATACTACCTATTCGGAATAACCCTATACTGAAAAACCCTTATCCGGAATAATCCCTAAACAGAAAAAACCCTTATGCGGAATAACCCTATACTAAATAATCCCTATTCGGAATGTTCTGCTATTCGGAATATTTCTTAAGTTCGGAATGTTTTCTATTCGGAATAATCGGCTATTCGGAAAGATCTTTGATATTCGGAAAGATCTTTGATATTCGGAAAGAATTGGCTATTCGGAAAGAATTGGCTATTCGGAAAGAATTGCTATTCGGAAAGAATTTCCTATTCGGAATATTTCTTATTCGGAAAAATACTGCTATTCGGAATGTCTATTCGGAAAAAATCCTGCTATTCTGAAAACTTTCCTATTCGGAATGTATATTCGGAATAATCTGCTATTCTAAAAACCTTCCTATTCGGAATCTCTATTCGGAATAAACTGGAGATATTAGTTCGAGACTTTGAAAAACAGCTTTAAATCCGAATTTTTGATCAAAAACCACAAAAAGTTTTATGATTTTTACCAAAATAAGCTAAACCCAATCCTTATCAATCAATCCCAATAACAAAAACACCAAAAACAACAAGATTCAAGATTGATTTTTTCTAAAGATCACTAATTGATTCAAAAACTAAAAAAGCAACACAATCCTTACCTTAAATCACCCCATAGCTCTTGATACCAAATGTAGAATATTGATAACCTATGAATCTATGAAGTGGGTTGATGTTTTCTAGTGAGAGAAACTAGAGAGAGAAAGTGAGAGAAAATGTGTCTTTTATTAATATGAAAACATGAACAACAACCAACCCCTTTCCATGGTGGAAAGGGGTATTTATACTTCCAAGCTACATTGGGCTTGGGCCGGGCCATGACAAGCCCATGGACCGGTTCTTACTTAACTTAATAAGTAACAATTAACTATTTGTTAACTACGAGCTATTACAACATAAATCATATTGTGGAGTGACCGATACTTCTAATATACGTTAAAACGTATTTCTAACAAAAACAAAACCCCAATCCATCGGAATCCCATCGAAATGCTGTCACCATAAGCCATCGGAATGCTACATCGGAAGTAGGTATCAGAATGCAAACTTACCACTCCATCGGAATAATGGTCGGACTATGTTCCTGTTGGAATGTGATCGGAATCCCCTATCGGAATAACTGAAACCAAGTCCTATCGGAATAACACTTCACCTATCGCAATGTTGAACAAACTTGTCGGAATCTCATATCGAAATGCTAGATCGGAATCCCCCTGTCGAAATGTGGAAACTATCGGAATATGGCTAGTGAAATTTTGACAGAACTTCGTCTCAATGTAGCCTTAAGACCCGTCGCAATCCACGATCGCAATGAGCGATCGAAATCTTGATCGGAATAAGGGGGAGTTACTAGATCACAATCCTCTGTCGGAATGCAAAATCCTAAGCCGATTTTCACGATCGGAATGAGGGTTAGCTGTCGGAATACCCAAGTTCACTTTCCAATGGAATGAAATTCGCAATAAGCAAGAACCAAATAAGCTAAGTCTAATAAGCAAATACCAAAAACTTGATTAAATAAGAATAAGATGAACAAAATAAGCACAAATTTAAAAACTTTCAAGACACAAAATACGAAAACTTTATAAAATGGACTTTAAAAAGATAAAACTTTTAAGAAAAACTTAAAATCAAATAAACTAAATACAAAATAAGCCAATAAGGTTGTCAAACTTATAGCTTATTTCGTATAGTAGCCTAGATGGAAATAAAAAGATGAACTTTTTAATCAAATAAGCAAAAAGATTAAACAAATTAATGCTTAATCCAAATTAATAATCAAAATCAAAAGCAAGAAAAGTAGAATAAAATGGATAATAAAAAGCTTGATTAAAGGAAATTAAAGATTCAACAACAAAATGAACTTACTTGGAATTAAAAGGCAAGAAATTTAAGACATGAAATTAAAATGACATGAAAATAGAAATGGTGCAAGTAATTAAAATGGTGGAAAGACTAATTTGTCAAATTAGCTAACAAAACTAAATGTGGTGAAATGAAGGGTATTTATAGTTATTAGGGAGGTTAAGCATGTGTTGCTTCCTTCTTTCTTTCTTTCTCGTCTTTTCGTCTTTTAAGTTCTTCGACTTTTTCGACTTTGTCTTGGGATTAATTAAACTCGTCTTATAATTTCTTCACTTATTTTAGACTTGAGTTCTTCGGCTTTTATTAAACTCCCGTCTTTAGACTTTTCTTCGATAAATTTTCAGAATAGGCCTTGGACTTCCGTTCGTTTTGCACTCTTGATCTTTTGACTTCATCTTTTGCTTTTTTCTTCGATAAAAGCCCGTGAAAGCCCGTGTTTTCTTCCCTTTTCACTTTTTGATCCTAAATCACAACAAAAACACAAACCACGCATAATTCCGACATTTACGACATAAAATACACGTTTCGGCTTGGTTATTATTATGACGTTTTTGTACATCCCATCAACTACCACTTCCTTTGTGACCAATATTTCAAAGATATGTCCTATTGGAGTTTTGCGTTTCCTAGTGTTCTTGGGTTGTTCCTCAGATAACTGGCATGGTAAGGGAAGTGTTAATGCAATGATGCCTAAAAATGTTACTTGTATTTTTTGGTCTCGCTTTGTTTTGATTACGGCAAAATATAAAAACAAGCATTTACGAAAACAACGAAAAACGAATTCTTGAGTTCAAGTATTTTTTTATTTCAACCATTATCACTTAAGGTATGAACAAACAAGTTTTCATATTAATTAAGTGATCAAGGATTTAAGTTTTCTTAAAACTCACCTTTTATTAAATGTGACAAAGTTTTTTAATAAACTTTATTTTTAAGAAAATGTTTTATTAAATTAAATATTTGAAAATTTGAAAATGGCATATTCCATTTGGGTTTAGAATATCCTTTGAGGATAATTATACCACCAGATGTGACTACCCCACTAAAAGACAAAAGGGAGCGGAGTCTACGACCGAGGTCCCTTAAAGGTCAATACGGTTCCTTATCAATAAGGAACCGCATGAATGATTATCATCCTCAAGGTTCACGTTCTCCAAACCAAGCTTAAAAACGAGATTATTGTTATTATAAGTTAGCAAACTAACACAAACTCATGTGGGCCAATTATTCACTTAGACTCCCTTATTCCTAGGTATATCTCTTATATTTTATTTTTGTCTTGAATGATCACGAGGATGCATTGTTGACTTATTTCGATAATTATTTAGGCTGAAAATAAAGTAGGATGATTTAATCAATAGTTAGCTAAAGGACAAAATCTTTTAAAACTGCTTCTCGGGACCTCATAAAGTTCATATCTTGGCATAACTCGCTTCACGATTTGAGACCTTTCTCGGACCGATATTTGGCATTGACTTCATACTTCAAATCTTGAGAGACGTTCATGAAATAATGGTCTTCTCTTCATAATAGGAATTTCTTCACTTGAACTTTTTAAGAGATTCTTCATAATTAGACCACGACTTCTTCATTTTTCTCCAATCTTTATTTGGGATTTTGATATACAACGATCCGCCTCCTTTTAGGACTTGGATCTATTTATCCTCATACCTTGTTAGGGCCTTTTTGGATAGATTTCTTCATGATCTTTATGGGAGTATTGGCTTTTCGTCGTGTGTCTCGATCCTTCATATTGATTTTTGATAAATGATTCGTCACATCACTTTGCATCTTTAGCAACAAAATGTAGCCCTCATGCCTTGTTAGGGCCTTTTCGGACTCGCCAATCTTCGCATCCCGCTTCAATAAGTTATGCCTTGGCTATGAACTCTAATTAATACCGAGCAACTTTTAAACGATCTTGGGCTAGAAACTAAGTAACTTTTCAAACCGTACGACCTTATTTATTGCAATTAAATTTATTACCAAGCGATAGGAGAAAAAGCTCATAATCAACTCACATAAATTCATGAAAGAGTACCAAACTTATAATTGACTCTATCATCTCTCGTTCTCCACAGTTTAAAATCTCAAGGAATGAGACTCGTGGATACTTAGCCAATTAAATCAAAGTTTTGGGTTTTCGAGTCATCTATAGGATCTTGCAAACTCTTAGACTTTTTCAAGTTTAGAAATCGCATTTTAAAGTTCCCTTGATAAACGACTCTCTAGGATCAATTATAGGAACTTGCGAAAATTTCTTGTTCTTAATCCGTAAGAGTTAAGACTTTCGCGTTTTAAAGTTCCCTATATAAAAGTCTAGCAAAACATGACTTAAACACGTTAAGGATACTAGCTAGAGTAAACTTGGATAAGTAAACTCGGGTTGAGTCAAAAGATTCATAACGTTGAAGAATTTAAAACCACTTTATTAAAAATTTTATTTAAGCAAGGAAAGTAGATAACGATAACAAAGGAAAATACTGCTATACAACTAGGCTAAAATAGATTAAAATTTTTGAAAAATGTCGAAAAATCAATTTTCCGGTTAAAATGAGGAAAATTACAAGGAAAAACCCTCTTAACTTCAATAGAAGTCCCCCTACACTTAATATAAACATTGTCCTCAATGTTTAAGCATGTGGGAGTGAACTCCCCTACACTTAGGACATTGTACACGTTGTTTAAATCTTGCTAAGGAAGAGACAACTAAAGTGATTCCTATTTTAATATTGAAGAATATAAAATAGAGAATAAAAAGAGTTTAGGATAGAACCGGGAAGACGGGTACACGGAATCACGGGTCGTCAAAAGTCATCAAAAATGGATCTTTGAAAGCTCGAATCCCTGCACATGATAAGAAAGAAAACAACAAACGCATACTAGGGTCTCCCCCTACACTTATTATAAAAACAGATAAAGATAGATAGATAATCGGGTTGCCTCCCGAGAAGCGCTTGTTTTTGTTAACCGAGTCACGAGCCTGACTCGTCCCCGAATTAAATGGTCCATGGGGAAGCCTCAAATGTAATACCGGGATCAAAGACCTTGTCCTCGTTCCCGGAGGAAAATACAACAGGAGATGCCGGAGGATAAGTCTTAAAAGGTCGAAAAGTCCTCTCAACATACGAAAAGTATGTGAGATCATGATCCACGGGAGGTGGGGTGGGTAAAGAAAGCACATTGTCATCCCCAAAAGACAATGGATGATCACTGAGCGGCAAAGCCGTAAAGTTATCAATCATATAATAATCAATGTCACCTCCCGGGTCAAAGCACTCATCCTCCGTAATGGTGTCTAAAGGAGTGGATGAAAGGTGCTCGGGAGGGGGACTTGGGATAATGTCTTCAAGTAGTAAATTATCAAAAATAATATCCCCCTCCGTGTCATCATCATCAATACCCGGAGGTATTGAGTGAATGTCGATTTCTTCCAGCAATGGGTCATTATACTCAACGGGTGTAATAGACGGAGGTAAAGATTCTTTAATAGGAGGAGAATTCAACGCTTCAATTTGAGATATAAGAAGATGAACTTTCAACAATCTGTCGCGAAGAATAATGTCTTCCACCTCATCTACAAGAGCAAGTTCAATGGTGAACTTCTCGTATGTCGAAAAGAATAAATCAACATCGCTCTCATTTCCTGGAGGAGATTGAGAAATTTCAAAGGTGAAATTCTCATAGCATGGAGAAAAATCATCATTAAGAGCGACCTCGTCCGTAAGCTCCACAAAATTCGGTATGTCACAAACCTCATCATCAAAGAATTTGTCGAGACCAAAATTACTAATCTCACTCGATGAATCACTATCCTTAGACGCATTAGGAATATCGAGAGTAGGAGTAGTAACTTCAGAAGATGGGTTGAGATCGTAGACGTCATCCTTGTCATCATCATCATAATAGACTGGACCATTCCAGTTAGGAGTGATATAGTCGACTAACTCCTCCTTGATAACCTCCACATCTTTAAGAAGCTCACGAAGCAACTTTTGTTGATCATCTCCCCGAGTATGTTCAATTAAACTCATTCTATCCCACGCTTTAATTAAACATTTTGGTGTAGAAAAGAAGGGAAAATGACCAAAAAGGCTAAAAAAGGTGTAGGTGGATTTCAAGATTTGGTCACCATCAAGCCAAGGTTTCCTTTCCTGATGCAAGTCAGCTCGGAGTTGAGCTAAACATTCTAGAACGTCATTCAAAGTAATGAGTTGTTGGTCAAGACTAATTCCCTGAGAGGATTGATGATTGAGGGTGTGATGTGGGGGCTCAAAGTTATACAAACCGGAATCATAGCACGGAATTGGCTCAAAGATATTCATCGGTTGACAAGAAGAAGCATCGTGAGGGCCCCCACAAATATTGCACCACGGGTATGTAGAAAAACCCGGTGCATTTTGAGGATAAAGATCGTCATATACGGGAGAGGGTGAGAAAGTATTGTAAGAGGAGAAGTACGAATTTGTTGAATTGCAAAATGGACAAAATCCAAATTGTGTATTGTCGATATCAGAGCCGCACCACTCACAAGTACACTATTGACATGTTTGAAAACCATGCCATGGTCTCCCACACCGTACGCAAGACGAATCCATGAAGAATTAAAAATAAGAGGGGAAGAGAAAAGAATTAAACACAATAGAGGATAAAGAGGAATATTTTTGGTTGCAAAACTTAGAAAAGAAATGCATTTTATGGTTTTTAAATGTTTTTGGGATTTTTGATTTTTTTTTAATTTTTTTGGATTTTTGAAAATTTTTGACACGAAAAGTAACGTTCACGAGTGAACGGATCCCAAAATCCAACGCGTCTCTCACAATAAACAGTTAATCTTCACGAAAAGAGCCGGCAGCGGCGCCATTTAATACAAGGTTTTTGCCAAGTATGAAATTTTTTTCATCTCGATTCAATTCGAATTGATTACTGGTTTAAAAGCGACTCAGTCGTCTTTTGGTGAAAACAATAGAGTTTGTCGTTGTAGTATAATTAAATCGCAAGACGTTAAAGTAAATGACGGTAATTAAAACTAAAACTAATTAGAAAGTAAATGGTGCAATATTAAAAACTTTAAAAGGTAATTTAACTAAATGACAAAAATTAATGATTGACGAAAAGTAAATTTGACAAAGTAATAAAAATGTAAAATTAAAAATAAAACAAAACCCCAATCCATCGGAATCCCATCGAAATGCTGTCACCATAAGCCATCGGAATGCTAGATCGGAATGTAGGTATCGGAATGCAAACTTACCACTCCATCGGAATAATGGTCGGACTATGTTCCCGTCAGAATGTGATCGGAATCCCCTATCGGAATAACTGAAACCAAGTCCTATCGGAATAACACTTCACCTATCGCAATGTTGAACAAACCTATCGGAATCTCAGATCGGAATGCTAGATAGGAATCCCCCTGTCGAAATGTGGAAACTATCGGAATATGGCTAGTGAAATTTTGGCAGCACTTCGTCTCAATGTAGCCTTAAGACCCGTCGCAATCCACGATCGCAATGAGCGATCGGAATCTTGATCGGAATAAGGGGAATTACAAGATCGCAATCCTCTGTCGGAATGAAAAACCCTAAGCCGATTGTCATTATCGGAATGAGGGTTAGCTGTCAGAATACCCAAGTTCACTTTCCGATGGAATGAAATTTGCAATAAGGAAGAACCAAATAAGCTAAGTCTAATAAGCAAATACCAAAAACTTGATTAAATAAGAATAAGATGAACAAAATAAGCACAAATTTAAAAACTTTCAAGACACAAAATACGAAAACTTTATAAAATGGACTTTAAAAAGATAAAACTTTTTAAGAAAAAACTTAAAATCAAATAAGCTAAATACAAAATAAGCCAATAAGGTTGTCAAACTTATAGCTTATTTCGTCTAGTAGCCTAGATGGAAATAAAAAGATGAACTTTTTAATCAAATAAGCAAAAAGATTAAACAAATTAATGCTTAATCCGAATTAATAATCAAAATCAAAAGCAAGAAAAGTAGAATAAGATGGATAATAAAAAGCTTGATTAAAGGAAATTAAAGATTCAACAACAAAATGAACTTACTTGGATTTAAAAGGCAAGAAATTTAAGACATGAAATTAAAATGACATGAAAATAGAAATGGTGCAAGTAATTAAAATGGTGGAAAGACTAATTTGTCAAATTAGCTAACAAAACTAAATGTGGTGAAATGAAGGGTATTTATAGTGATTAGGGAGGTTAAGCATGTGTTGCTTCCTTCTTTCTTTCTTTCTCGTCTTTTCGTCTTTTAAGTTCTTTGACTTTTTCGACTTTGTCTCGGGATTAATTAAACTCGTCTTATAATTTCTTCACTTATTTTAGACTTGAGTTCTTCGGCTTTTATTAAACTTCCGTCTTTAGACTTTTCTTCGATAAATATTCAGAATAGGCCTTGGACTTCCGTTCTTTTTGCACTCTTGATCTTTTGACTTCGTCTTTTGCTTTTTTCTTCGATAAAAGCCCGTGAAAGCCCGTGTTTTCTTCCCTTTTCACTTTTTGATCCTAAATCACAACAAAAACACAAACCACGCATAATTCCGACATTTACGACATAAAATACACGTTTCGGCTTGGTTATTATTATGATGTTCCTGTACATCCCATCAACTACCACTTCCTTTGTGACCAATATTTCAAAGATATGTCCTATTGGAGTTTTGCGTTTCCTAGTGTTCTTGGGTTGTTCCTCAGATAACTGGCGTGGTAAGGGAAGTGTTAATGCAATGATGCCTAAAAATGTTACTTGCATTTTTTGGTCTCGCTTTGTTTTGATTACGACAAAATATAAAAACAAGCATTTACGAAAACAACGAAAAACGAATTCTTGAGTTCAAGTATTTTTTTATTTCAACCATTATCACTTAAGGTATGAACAAACAAGTTTTCATCTTAATTAAGTGATCAAGGATTTAAGTTTTTTTAAAACTCACCTTTTATTAAATGTGACAAAGTTTTTTAATAAACTTTATTTTTAAGAAAATGTTTTAGTAAATTAAATATTTGAAAATTTGAAAATGGCATATTCTATTTGGGTTTAGAATTTCCTTTGAGGATAATTATACCACCAGATGTGACTACCCCACTAAAAGACAAAAGGGAGCGGAGTCTACGATCGAGGTCCCTTAAAGGTCAATACGGTTCCTTATCAATAAGGAATCGCATGCATAATTAAGGCACCGCGCTCAGATATGACCGTTGGGCCTTTTTCCTATAAATAGTGGACTATTCTCAGATTTTCTCTTCACCTCTTTTGCACAAAAATTTCCAGATTCTAACATACTTCTTAAATCATTCAAATCCTTGATTATTTGGTTGATTACTACTTGTTTAGAAGTGAATCTTTCTTCGCCCATCTCTTCCTCTTCAAGTGCAAAGAGAAGAACACTTTCATCCTTGAAGTGTTGAATCTACCTCAAGATCTATTGAAGATCAAGTTTTATTCATTCATTATAGTTGTGTAGTGTTGATCCAAGTAGTTGTGTTATTTGGAGTTGTGTTGTGAAGATCCAAGTAGTTGTGCTATTTGGTAGTTGTGTTGTGAAGACCAAATAGGTTTGTCTATTCGGAAGTTGTGTATGTATTTTGGTTAATACTTTGTCCTCAAAGTATATTGGTGTAAATTGGTCCTAGCTAAGATTAGGGCTTGACTTTTAGCTTAGAGTCGAAAATTGGATAAGAAACATTGTGTATGGTTTCTCCACCTTAAGGATCTTGTTGATTAGTGAAATCTCGAGTAAGGAGTATTCGAGGAGTGGAGTAGGGACGAGGAGTGAGCTTCGTTTCCGAACCACTATAAATCCTTGGTGTTTGGTTTGATCTTTCTATTCCTTATCTCTTTACATTAATTATTCTTTATTAGCATATACTTGTGATTATTAGTTTAGTTGCACTATCCCTTGTTCATATTATGTATAAGAAGATTTTACATAATTACTCAAGCCTAAATTTTTGAAAAGGATATTTTAAAACCCTCTTTTAACAAGTAAATTTAAGAAACTATTCAACCCTCCCTTCTAGTTTCTACAATTGGTATCAGAGCGTGGTTGCTCAAGCTTTTTAAAAATATATTGTATTTTAAAACTTGAATCGATCTATCGATTTCAACAAGTACCTAGAAGGGCAATCTATGCAAAGACCCCTCTTTTGAAACCGATAGTTTTATTTATTGGAAAATAGATTCGAGACTTATGTGAAATCAAAAGATTTAGATCTTTGGCATGTTATTACCAATGGTGACTTTTTGCCTTATCAATATAATGAAGTTTCCAAAAGAAAGAGTTAGTAACTTTTGAAAATTCTAACGATGACACTAAAAAGAAACTTGCCAAAAATAATGAGGCTAAAATGGTGATTTATAATGCTTTACCTAAGAAAGAGTATGAAAGGATTTTCATGTGTAAAACCGCCAAAGATATTTGGAATATTCTTTTAATAACCCACCAAGGTAATAGCCAAGTCAAAGAAAGTAAAATCCATCTTCTTGTTCAACAATATGAACAATTTGTCATCTTAGAAGATGAAACTATTGATAGTGCTTTTGCTAGATTTAATACCACTATTACTAGTCTAAGATCTCTTGATGAAGGTTTTTCTATCAAGAACAATGTTAGGAAGTTTCTTAGCATTACATCCAAAGTGAAGAGCTAAAGTCATGACAATTGAAGAATCAAAGGACCTTACTACATTATCACTTGATGAACTTATTGGCAATCTAAAAGTTCATGAAATGATAATTTTGAAGGACACGGAAATGGTGAAAACCAAGAGTGAAAGAAAGTCTATAGCACTTAAAGCCACGAAGGTGCAAAGTGACCATGATAGCTCTTCCTCAGAAAGTGATGATGAGGAATATGCTATGGCAGTTAGAGACTTCAAGAAGATCTTCAAAAGGCGAGGTCAACGTGTTAGACAACCTAACAACGACAAGAAGGAATTTTCAAAAAACCGATTTGTCAAGAATGACAATGGTGATAGGAAATGTTTTAGATGCGGTGATCCAAACCACTTCTCCCAAGTCATCTTGCAACAAGAATCACACGGCCTTTGTTGGTGGTTCATGGAGAGATAGTGGTGAAGAATGTGACGACAATGCTAAAGACGAGAAATGTCTCATGGCTCATTCTTCTTAAGAGGTACATTCCGAAACCGAATATTATAGCAATGATAGTTCTTCACTAGATAACTTTGAACTAGAAGGTCAATATAACAACCTATGGTATATAAGTTTAAAATTAACTGAAAAGAAAAAGTGATGAAATCAACTAGGGCCAAGCTTGAAAATGAAATTAATGAGCTATGAGATAAGTTAGCTAAGCTTGAAAAAAAGGAAGTTAATTTTGGTTGTTTAAATTGTAAAGACCTTAGACAATAGAATGAAGATCTTAATAGTACTTCGATTAAATTGGAAAAGTTCGTAAAAGGTACTAGTGCTCTTGATGACATGTTAAATAAGCAAATTCACACTAAGGAAAGACTAGGCTTAGTGTTATTCCCACATCAATCCATAACACAAGATTCTAGAGAGAGAAAGGGAAGAAAAGTAGAGAGAGAAACAAGAGAGATGGTGGAAGGTTTTTTACTATTAGAGAGAGAAAGTAAATGTAACCAACACCCTCTTCCATGTATGGAAGAGGATATATATATACCCTTGGCATTTAGGCCGTGGGTTTAGTTTCCTTGGGCCGGGCTTGGCTTTGCTTGGGCTTACGCCCCTAACTTATATAATATTAGCTTAAAGTCCAAGCCCGGTTTTCCCGACTAACCTATTACAATACAAGACCATTTACGACTAAGATGACCTATTACATTCTTGTTCGACTATATAAAATATAGGGCTAACAATCTCCCTAATGTATCGGTCATCTTTAAAATGCATAATATGATTGAGTGAATACATTCTTGTGGAGATGATCTTCCTTCTTTGGTCTTGTATCTTGGTCTTGATCTTGTTTGTAACGGTTTTTTTCCTTCATGACTTTGTGATCTTTATCTTGAGCCTTTGTCATTTGACTTTGAGAGCTTGAGATCTTCAATCTTTTCTTGATAGTGTTCATCTTGAGCTCTTGTGACAAGATGACCGATTACTTTCTTACATTCTTGAGTATCTTGATTATCGCCATCTTGTGCTCTTGTGACTCCTGAATCGACATCGGTTATACAGCTACGCCACCTTCTTGATATGCATCAACATATATAGACACGGACGAAATGGCTTTGAACATTTCACCCTAACTCGGTAGCGTTTTACCTCCAGTCGGTGAAGACCGTTAGACGGTATTAGATACCGTTCCTTTGATCGGGTAGATTCGATTAAGCACCTATTTGACAGGGTTTTCTGGCGGTAGTAGCCAGTTCTCTTTACTCGACCGTCTCAAAGCAGACTGTGAACGTAAAGAGTGAATCATAAGGATAAGTTATCCGTTTGATTAGAGTCGTCAATTCAGATTTCTTGGAACAAGTTTGATTCTAAAATAATCGCACCATTGTTGCTTTCCAATTTATCACAAGCTTGATTCATAGAGAATCTTGCGAGTCACCTACCGCAGTGCTGTTTGATGTTGACACTGGAAGGATTTCCATTCGTCACTGTGACCACTAAGGAGTGTCACTCTGAATGTTCTGGCAAGATCACACGGATTTTGCGAAGAAACCTGGAATCAAGTTTGAATAAATTAAGAATCCAAACATAGTTGCATTCCAGTTCTCACAAGTTTGATTCATGTTGAATCGAGTTACCTACCATGAGCTTGTTTGATGCTGGCTCAAGAAGGATTTCCATCTTCATTGTGAATCGTATAACTCAGATGTTCTGGCACTATCACAAGGATAATGCGTAGGACTCGATTGTGTCCTAATGAGATGATAGATAGATCTCGTTTGGCTCTAGACTTAATAAGTGCATTTTGGTAATCGGAGGCTGGAGCAGACTGCCACCTTTTCAATATTAACTAACTCGGAGTGAGAAAGTCAATAGATACGTGTTGATCTCCGTGATAATGAGACAAGTTTCTTTTGAGAGAAACTCAAATGGATGGGGAAGGGTTGTGCATGCATCACTGGGTCCATGACACTTGTCTTCGATAGATGTGCTAACCCGGTTTCTGCCTATGTTGCATAGAATATTCAATTCCTTCGATGCTTACCAATACGTCATCACTAGCACCTTGTTGTGATTGTTCCAGTGCTAACTTATGTAATTGGTCCGCATTCAGCTTCATTCAACTCCATCTTTCCTAAGGACAACTATCTCTAGCTATGGAATGTCCTTGGGTAGATCCCTCTGGTTATGGTTGGATCATAGGACTTAGTTTCCTATCCTAAACCACCTTTTGACTCCATCGTTCCGTCGTGGATAGTAGGTTGTTTTGGGTATAGATCATAACCATAAACCATTGAAAATCATTCAAAGTGTTTGATTAAAATCAAAACTTTTAACACTTGAAAGTTTTACATTTCCGAAAAGCCCCCCCTACACGCATGCATCGATATACGAAATGGTTTAGCATGTGAAGGAACGAGTTGCACTTGAGTCTTTAAGATCACATGTTACAATATATTACATTTTAATCACATTTTATCCCCTATCTCTAATATAAAAACATCATATTAGAGATACCAATTGATTAAAATATGATAATTTCTAAAAACCGATTGGGAGAGAAACATGTGTGCACGCATGAATCATGAAACTTTTTCAGTTGGGATGCTCCCCCTCAACAATATATGTGTGTCTTGAAACAAAAGTTTGACAAAATTTTTGAAAAACAACACCACAAATATGTTGAGGTACGGAGTAGAGATGACTTATCCGATATAGTATATGACATATGACAGTTTTAAACCATTTTTGGAATGTATTGGATACATAAAATGTGACAAGTTTAGAGATGTACCCAACAACATTAAAGGCTTGATTTTAAAACGCTCCCCCTCAAAAATTGATCAAAATAACATATGATAATTTTGAGATATAAAAACCATATATGAGGAAGGGAGTGTTGAACACACAATTTTGAAAGATTTAGAAAAACCTTTTGAGAAATTCTTGAAAAATTATGTTCAAAGGTTTTAAAATAATCAGGATAGAATACTTCTCTTCTATTGCATAGGGAAAGCGCACTGAAACGCACACGTCCCTTTCGGGTCGGTTTTTCATGAGCTCAAAACTTTGATTGTTTTGTGACTAGCTCATGACCGAGAAAAATAAATTTCCCGTTGTGGAGGATAAGTTATCATCCGTGATAAACTTTCTTTAAGTTGAAGTTCGAGTTCTAAGCTGACATTTACTTAGAAATCATTTTTTCATGAACTTAAAAACTTTGAATGTTTTTATGAGAAGCTCATGACCGAGAAATATGAATTTCTTGTTGAGAAGGATAAGTTATCGTCCGATATAAACTTTCCTTAGTTTAGGTCCGAGTTCTAAGCTGTGATGCGCTTAGAAGTCATTATGAGAGAATATCAAGCAGCTTCATTTGCTAAAACCTCCAAATCTTCTGGAGTCATATACTTCAGACCAAGACGGCCAACGAGATACTAAAACCTATTTTGAGATAGGGATTTAGTAATCAAGTATGCTATCTGGTACTCAGTTCTGACAAAGTATAAATCCACGATACCACGTTCTACTTGTTCCTTGATGAAGTGATATCTGACTGCGATGTGCTTGGTACGGGAGTGCTGAACCGGATTGCAAGAGATGGCTATGCCCGACTTTGAGTCACAATACATAGGTATTTTATCAATCTGGAAGCCATAATCCGTGAGTTGAGTTCTCATCCAGATGACTTGAGCACAACATGCGGATAGAGCCACATATTCTGCTTCAACTGATGAGAGCGAAGTGCAATCCTGCTTCTTTGACGACCAGCTCACAAGCTTGTCTTCCCCTAGAAATTGTACGCTACCAGAAGTGATTTTTCGACTATCAAGGCAACCTGCGTGATCAGAATCTGAAGAATCTGAAAAAACTGTTAGATGAAAACCAGTTTCCTTCGGATACCAGAGTCCCATGTGAATGGTATTCTTAAGGTACCGAAAGATCCGTTTAACCTCTTTGAGGTGCTTTTGAGTAGGCCTGGCTTGATATGGTGCACAATAGCATGTGGCATGATGAATATCAGGCCTACTGGCTGTGAGGTACATAAGTCACCCGATCATACTGCGATATCGCGTTTGATCTACAGGATATGAGTACAAGTCAACGTCTAGGTATTTGGTCAACAATGGTGTACCAACGTGAGCACACGAGGTCATACCATGCTTTTTAAGTATCTCTAGAGCATACTTAGCTTGGTTAATGAAGATACCACGTGGGGATTGATGAATCTGGAGGCCTAAATAGAATTTTAGCTCCCCTATCATTGACATTTCAAATCTCATGTGCATTAATTTTTCAAAACGTTTTGAAAGTTTTGGGTTCGTAGAACCAAAAATAATGTCATCAACATAAACATTCACTAGCAGTATGTCATCCCCATATTTATTAATAAAGAGAGTAGGATCAATAGAACCTTTGAAGAATCCTTTGGAAACCAAGAAGTTTGATATTTCTTCGTACCATGCCCTAGGAGCTTGTTTAAGTCCATATACAGCCTTCTTGAGACGGTAGACTTTTTCAGGATGATGAGGACCGATGAATCCTTCGGGCTGATTCACATACACTTCTTCCTTCAAATGACCATTGAGAAAAGCAGTTTTAACGTCCATCTGAAAATCCGTGAAGCCCTTATGTGCAGCATAAGCAAGGAATATCCTGACAGCTTCCAAACGAGCAACTGGAGCAAATGATTCATCGTAGTCTATGCCTTCTTGTTGACGGTATCCCTTAACCACAAGACGAGATTTGTTTTTGATGATGGTTTGTTCTTCATCCAGTTTGTTTTTCCAGATCCATCTAAAATCTAAAATTGACATTCCATAGGGTCTTTCAACAAGTTCCCAAACATTTAGACGTTCAAACTGATGAATTTCGTCTTGCATTGATTCAATCCACGCATGATCAGTCATGGCTTGTTTGATGTTTTTAGGTACAGTTGAACTCACGGTGAGTGCATACATACACACATCGCCATCGGTTTCTAGTTGTATGCGTGTTCGAACTGGTTGTGAAGGATTTCCAATGACTTGCTCCAATGGATGATCACGTGTCCAATGGTGAATGGATGGATATGGTTGGTAGAATATATGCATGTTGGACGGATCAACATGTTGAGTAGAATACTCTCTGACTTCGTGTACCGGTGTACCGAATGGATTGATAAATTCTTCTTCGTCAGATTGTGCATCGACTGCTTGATTTTTGTTTCCTCCTTCAGTATTGACGGTTGTTGATGTTGGGTGTATGGCTGTTTCTTTAGTTTGTTGAGTATCCAATGGAATTGTCTCTTGAGCAACGGTTGCTGAAGTAGATGCAGTTGTGTCTTTTTGACTTTGTTCGGGTGCATCAATAGTAGTGACAACGAAAGGCTTTGACACAACTTGATTGTTTCCATAGTAATATTCATCAAACATTGGATCATATAAATCAACCAACTCATTTGTTCTCTTGTTGTAAACTCGATATCCTTTCGACAATGTAGGATACCCCACAAAAATACATGCATCACCTTTTTCTTTCATCTTGTCGAGATTCTCACCGTCTTTAATAATGTAGCATAAAGATCCAAATACGTGAAAGAATTTGACAGTAGGTTTCCTGCCATTGATGATGTGGTAAGGTGTCTTTTCATGTCTAGGGATTACGAGTGAATAATTCTGAGTATATGTGACAACCTCGGTTTTTGAGGTTCGCCACTTAGTCTTATTTTGGGGTATTTTGTGTGACTATGTGTTTTATGTGATTTATGTGTGATTTTGGGGATGAGAATGGACGAAATGAGGTACATGATTTGTAAATCATGGTACGGGTTGGAAATGAAATGAAATGAAATGAAATGAAATGAAATGAGTGCAGAAATGAACTGCGGGAAAGTTCGGATATCGTTTTTACAGGGTTTTGTGTACGTATCGTATGTTGTATGTATGTATTAAGTACATATTATATGTTTATGATAAATTTTAGAGATACTTTCCATAATTAGAAACTTTTGGAAATGATGGTTAGTTCGGAAATCGCGTAGAAAGTCGAAAAAATCAACGTAAGGCTTTAGGGTTTTGGCCCGGAAGTAACCCGAATGTGAGGTTTAGTTTAAGAATGATATAATTTATAAAATAAGGTTAAAACCCAGATCCTTAGGTGCTTTGGGCTTGGTTTGGGCAGCTATTAGTATGATTTTGCTAGTTAAAAAGTTCGTTTTCTCGGTTCAATTCAAATTGATTTCCGGTTAAAAGTGTGACTCAGTTGTTTTTGGTTAAGAAAAAGGAAAGTTTGGTTATCTATTTCTAAGTAAAAGGTAAAAGCGAGTAGTAATAAAAATAAGCTAAAAACAATTAACTAAAAATAACGAAACAATATAAATAATAAAACGTAAATTAAAGCGAAACAATTAATTAAAATAAAACTAAAAGACGAAATTAACTATCGACTCGAAAATAAAATTTACTAAATGAAAAAGGAGAGAATAAAACTAAGATGGTACTTTAAAGCTAAATGAGCAAAACCTAAAGAGGGTACTAAATAAAAGATAAAACTTGAACGTTACGAAAAAATATTAATTTTAAAATTAGACGAAAAATATAACTAAAAATACGTAACTTTCAAAATTTAAATCGGAACAACTTTCAGATTAAACTAAACGATTACGGAATAACACTAAATAATAAATAAGCTAGCAAGCAAGCTGCTCAAGCTAGCAGGTGAAAATGGCGCCAAAAAAGCTTTAAGCATGCATGCATGTAGGTGCTCCATCGGAATGTAACATTAAATCTCAGTTCTATCGGAAAGTTTTTAAAAAAGTATCTATCGGAATGTTGAATGAACTATCGGAATGTTTATTTAGAAAAGTATCGGAATGTTTATTTAAGTTAAACTATCGGAATGTGGTGTATAATAAAACTGTCGGAATATCAAACAAAAATTCTATCGGAATGTCTAAAAAATAAAAACTGTCGGAATAACTAAAGTGCCAAAATCTATCGGAATGTGGCTGTCAAAATTTGGGCAGCATTTCGTCACAATAAGCCTTATACCCGATCGCAAAGTACGATGCCAGGGGCAATCGTAACCTACGATCGGAATAAGTGATCAGAAAAACTATCACAATAAGCTGTCACAATATAGAAACCATATTGTGATGGAAAAATCACAATATTCGGATGGATGAGCATAAGCTAATAAACCAATAAGCACTTCTAAAAAGATCAATTAACAAAAACTTAACCAACTCAATAAGCACAAATTTGAAAGCTTTTAAAATACGAAATAAGCAAACTTTATGAATTAACTTTAAAAAGACAACTTTTTTTTAAGAAAACTAAAAAGTAAATAAGCTAAACACAAAATAAGCCAATAAGCATGATAAGCTCAAAGCTTAAGTTGTATAAAAACTTAAAAATTGATAGAAAGATAAACTTTTTAATCAATCAAACATCAAGATTAAACAAAATCAAAGATTATTTCGAATCAAACGTAATTAAAAAGATCAAGAAATGTAGAATGAGAATGATTGTAAAAAGCTTGAAATAAGATGAAGATTAAAGATTCAAAAGTACAGATTAAAGATTAAAGATTAAGAAAACTTGAAAGAAAAGCTTAAGAACATGAAAACTAGAGAGAGAAAGTAAAGCTACGCTACTCCTAATCTAAACTAACTAACCCCTAAATGACTAACACCTCCTAATGACATATTAGGAGGGTTTATATAGGAGGAGGAAAATGTGTTGGAGCTTTCTTCTTTCTTTCTTCTTGTCTCGACTCGATTTAAATTCTTTGTTTTTCTCGACGTCGTCTCGGGATTTGTCGTTGTAAATTGAACTCGTTTTATAATTAGACTTGGTTCTTCGACTTCATTAAACTTCCGTCTTTAGACTTTTTCTTCGATAAATCTTCAGAATAGGCCTTGGACTTCCGTTCTTTTTGCACTCTTGATCTTTTGACTTCGTCTTTTCCCGTTTTCATTGATAGAAGCCCGTGTTTTCTTCCTTTTTCATCTTTTGGTCCTAAAACAGAATAAAAACACAAACCACGCATAATTCCGACATTTATGACATAAAATACACGTTTTGGCTTGGTTATTATTATAATTAAGTGGTAAAAGGATGGGTGTTTTCACACCTATCAAATCCCCTACACTTGACCATTGCAATGCCCTCATGCAATGCATTAGTTACAAAGCAAGATTTACATTTTCCATCATAATCAATCCACCTTGGCCTTTATTAAAGAGATAGAAAATTTAAAGGAAGAAAACAAGAAAAAACATCAAAAACTTACCTTAGGGTTTTGGAATGTCATGAATGTTTATCACCCTCAAGTTTCACGTTCCCCATACTTTTTCAAGTTTAGAATTCGCATTTTAAAGTTCCCTTGATAAACGACTTTCTAGGATCAATTATAGGAACTTGCGAAAAGTTCTTGTTCTTAACCCGTAAGAGTTAAGACTTTCGCGTTTTAAAGCTCCCTATATAAAAGCCTAACAAAACTTGACTTAAACACGTTAAGGATACGCTAGAGTAAACTTGGATAAGTAAACTCGGGTTGAGTCAAAAGATTCACAACGTTTAAAAATTAAAACCACTTTATTAAAATTTATTCTAGCAAAGAAAGAAAATAACTATAACAAAGTTAAATACTAATAGGCCAAAATAGATCAAAATTTTTGAAAAATGTCGAAAAATCAATTTTTCGGTTAAAATGAGGACAAATACAAGGAAAAGCCCACTTAACTTCGATAGAAGTCCCCCTACACTTAATATAAACATTGTCCTCAATGTTTAAGCATGTGGAAGTAGACTCCCCTAACTTAGGACATTGTGCACGTTGTTTAAATCTTGCTAAGGAAAGGACAACTAAAGGGATTCCTATTTTAATATTGAAGAATATAAAATAGAGAATCAAAAGAGTTTAGGATAGAACCGGGAAGACGGGAACACGGAATCACGGGTCGTCAAAAGTCATCAAGAATGGATCTTTGAAACCTCGAATCCCTGCACATGATAAGAAAGAAAACAACAAACACATACTAGGGTCTCCCCCTACACTTATTAGAAAAACATAATAAAAGGATAGATAATTGGGTTGCCTCCCAAAAAGCACTTGTTTTTGTTAACCGAGTCACGAGCCTGACTCGACCCCGAATTAAATGGTCCATGGGGAAGCCTCAAATGTAATACCGGGATCAAAGACCTTTTCCTCGTTCCTGGAGGAAAATAATCAAGGAGAGGCATGAGGATAAGTCTTAAAGGGTATAAAAGTCCTTTCAACATACGAAAAGTATGTGAAATCATGATCCACGGGAGGTGGGGTGGGTAAAGGAATCAAAATGTCATCCCCAAAAGACATATGATTATCACTGAGCGAAAAAGCAGTAAAGGTGCCAATCAAGGAATGGTTGATGAGATGGCATTTATACATGATCTCATCGTTCTTTTCGGGCTTTAAATGCACTAAAATGTCATAAAATATCATATATATGCTTGTGTTTGTTTACTTGTGTATTTTAGGTATGGATATCGTGAAAAAGACAAAAGATCACAAGAAACAAGAAAAACGGACACGAGAAACGAAGCCGTACAAAGAACCGGGCCCTAGTTCATGAATTAGCCAAGATTAACCCTTGAAGACTTGAAGACATACAAGATTGATCCTCAAATAATGAAGAATTGACACTTAAAACCCTTGTGAATTCATAATTACAAGTTTGGTCCCTTAAGTTTGTCAAAATTGCAAAATGGTCCTTCAACTTTGAAGATTTGGCAAGATTAGTCCCTCATCAATTCTAATTTGTCAATTATGGTCCCTCATGAAGTCAAAGAAACATTGAAGACCTTTGAAGATCAAGAAAGTCCAAATTCAGTCCTTCAAATATGGAAAATTGGCAAAAATAACCCTTGATATCTTTTTGGAAAAGTTTTGGGGCAAAAGTGTGAAAATCATAACTTCAACAAAAAGGGAACACGTTTTGTGGGCTGAAATTCTTATTATACATACTTTGCTAAAGAACAAGGACCAAAGCTGCCTATTTAGAAGTTTAAACTCCTAAACACGCGCCAAACAATAACCCTCCCCTAAGAAAACGGATCAAAAGTTACCACTGTAGCACGCATGAACCCAGAAATTACTTTTTACCAACAAAGGGTAAATTGCAATTAGTTGTTCCCCCATGTGATTCAAACATGCAGAAACCCATCCCAACCTTAAATCCCTCTTCTCCACTCACCCAAGGACCCCACACCCAAAACCGTTCCACCTATCACATGCCAACTTCCTCTCCAAGAAAGGACATGTGTCAAGATCAACAGCTGAGAGTCAAAGCTTAACTCCAAAGCTAAAATGAACGTCCTTGATCATTTTGGACAGCTCATATCAAGGATTCGTCTAGAAGCACTCAAGGATAATTTGGGAAATTCACTTCTAGGGTTTATGAATAGTGTTAGGTTAGCATTTGCCTATAATAGGAGACCTCAACCTGTGAGAGTCCCTTGGTTCCAGATTTTGGCTATAATCTTTGTAATTCCTTTTTATTTAAATAAAATTTGAATTTCCAAAAATTTGAGAAATCTTTTTTGTGTTTATTAAATGTTGGTGTTTGAATAACTGAAATCTGTGTTCCATTTAATCTCTTAGACCTTCCTTAATCTTGTGGTTAAGGCACGTCTATGTTTATAAGGTTTTCAAAGGTTCAAAAACCTTGAAATCCTTGTTACTGTTTTGGTTATTCTCTTGTACTAACCCTTAGCCAAAGGCCTTAAGCTCCTTCAAGCTTGTTGACACCAAGCCTGAGAAGAGTTTTTGGTTGAGTTGTTTGCTCATGTGTGTTGAAGAAATATCATAATCAAAACCTTGTTCTGCTTTGAACAATCAGCAGGTTTTGATCTTCCTTTTTGAAGAACCTTGGTCTTGTTCTAGTTGTTGAACAGGGTCCAAGGAGCATAGCTGGTCCTCCTAGGATGTTGTGGAGGACATGTATAATCCCTTGTTTAAGTTTCCCCTAAATATTTCATGTTATTGCCTGTTTTGGATTTTGTGTTCTTATGTTTGAGGTTGTGATTTTAGTGTTTGAATCTGTTAGTTGTCACCTAGGAAGTGTTTTTGATTCATAAAATCAGTAGGTTATTAGTTAAAATCATAAGTTGCTTTGAAAAATGGTAGATTAAGGGTTGTTTGGTATAACAGCCTGTTTTGGATTTGTGCTATTTTGAGTTGGTGCTTTGTGTTGCTTTATGTTGGAACATATCTCATAAGTGCTAAGTGACTTTTATCTGCAAGCTTTGAGCATATAAACACCTAGATCCTAAAATCGGCTCTAAAATCTTGTATACTTGTTGAAATTGGCTGTGGTTTAAGGGACACCTAGATCTAATCATAGACTAGGGTTAACAAGTGATTAAACCTAGTTAGTTACACCAGGGAAGTAGGATTTGAGTGTTGAAATTGGATATTTGGTCATTTATATCAGCAAAGTGTGCTATTGTTCTTGAAGTTCATATCAGCTAGTGTAATCTGCTTTGATCTTGTTCCATACTTTGATTCAGTGATTGATTTAAGTTTGTTTGTGCTTAATCATAGTTTACATAGCTTGTGTATGCATCTGGTTGAATTTGGAGTGCTTATTCTAGCTTAAAACTGCTTAAGTGTTCATAATTGCTTAATATCCATGTCTGTGCTAGATCTGAGCATCTTTTGATTTGTCTGTGCTAATTGGTGATACTGAAGTGTGTTTTTGTGCTTGATTGTGACTCCTTGTGATTAACTGATCACTTGGGTGCCCTTGTCTTCCAATAAAACATACAAAATCTCTCTAAAAAGCCAGGTCAAATAGTCAAGGCAGTGGGAACCAGTTCCTACTGAAAGTTCCCCCTGCTAGTGTTAACTGGACATCATCTTATCAATAAGCTATTCTAGCTTATTTTAACCAGCAACAACTTTGATTTTGTAATAGGTTCTCATTATTTAACCCATTTGTTCATATTGGAGCATTTGGTGGGTTGACTTTAGGATTTGACTAGAAAACCAACTTAATTGACTTTTTTATAAGTGCTTATTGGCTTATTCCTGCTTATTGGTTTTGCTTATTGGATTTTGGTCGACTGATTTGGCTTATTGAAGTCATTTGTAACATTTTGCAAGTTGAATCAAGTTCCGAGGTGCCCTAGAACTAAAACCCGACTATTTTGTCTTTTTGTGGATTTGTACTTGGCTTATTTCTGGCTTATTGAGTGTGCTTTTTCAAAATTTCTTTTTACAGATCTCTTTAGTATCCCAAAAGAAGGTTGTGTGTCAAATTAGAGTTTATGGCATTAGCTTATTGCTTAATGGGCTTAATGGCCCAATAAGGATAAGCTGTTTGTTCATTAAGCTGTGATAAGCTCACTTTCAGCTTTTGGGCCTTCAGAGTTTTGTGTTTAGAATTGAATTTTGAGTCAGATAGTGCTTTTCCAAGTCATTTGGGCTTATTTTGACTTTTTGGGCTAAAAAGCCCATTAAGGTGTACTATTTTTGCTTTAACCCATTTGGGGGCCCAATAGGGGTATTCTGGTCTTTTAACTTTCATTTTCTGATTTTTAGGTCAAAATAAACTAGTTTGCAAGTTTTTAGAATTTTTTAGAATTTTTGGATTTTTAATATTATTTTAATATTATTTTATTATTATTTTTCAAATTTCACATTTTTGCACTTTTTATATTTTTCTTAGCTTAAATACATTAAAATAGGATTTTTGCAACTCTTAGATTAATTTTATCTTCTTTAGATTAATTTTTATAATTATTTTAAATTTTTATAGTTTTTAAATCATTTTAAATAGTTTTTAATCTTTTTAGGTCATTTTAGAGGTTTACCAATTGAAAAATCTTTATTTGGGCTTTTTGATAATTAATTTTATTTTTAAGGCTTTAATATGCATTTAAAAATTATATTTAATTAATTAAAAGGTTTGAAAAAGTTTTGATCATTGGTAAACTCTTAGTTTATTTATTTTGTTTTTTGGTGAATTTTTGGTAATTATTAGAATTAATTTTTATTTTTGTACTTTTTACGGTTTTACGTGTAGTCGTAGTAGTAATTAACCTCACGTCTTCGTCATCCTCTTTTCTCATCCCTTTCTAACCAATATTAATCTCAAATCTTGTTACGAATTATTCACACACATATACCTCCTTGGGAAACGAACTTCATTAGGGTCTTGTGTACACGGTTTTCCTAAACCGTCGTATTTAATACTCTCCCTACTTTACGCTCTTTGTTTTCCAAAACAAGAGTTGTAGTTTACTACAATCATTTTGGCGCCGCTGCCGGGGAGGTGTGTCGTGATTAATTTGTCTTGTTGTTTTTAATATTAACCATAAATAGTATTTGTATTAGTAGAAATCTACTAATACGTATTATCGGTTTTTTGGTTTTTCTTGTGAAATTATTATTACTATATTGTATTAAGTATCACAATCAATACAAAGTATCTCCAAAAGTGTGAAAACACAACCTTAGTTGGGATTTGATCTCCTAATTATTGTATTCGAATCTCAAACAAAAAGAAAAAGGCAAAAATAGATAAATACTTTCGTGAAGCTCGATTTTGAAAAATACGAACTATAAGGTGGGTATAAGGCGGGTATTATAAAACATACCCTAAGGAAAAAGGCTCTTAAGTGCTTCGCGCCGCCTCGTTTCCCCGCTTGCTTGTGAGTATTTTGAGATTGAAGGCTAATCGAGGGTTTGCCGCCCAAAGTATTATTACGTATAATATATTTGCTTGATTTTCTTTGTGATTAAACCCTCTTGAACAATTTGGTTTTCACCAAAGTTCTAAAGTCATTCGAAGGCGTTCACTTCACGTGATCGTTTTCATTCCTTTGAGGCTTCTTTAATCAAGAGTTTGATTCGAGGAGAGATTTGGTAGATTGTTGTCTACAAAGATACACCAAAATCCAAAAAAAATTAAAAACAATAAAAAACACAAAAAAATTGAAAATTCACAAAACACCCAAAAAGAATCTTCTTTGCTCACCTCCCATTCTTCGTGAAGTTTATGATCACTCGTAATCAAGCAAAATGAGCTCGTAAACGTCTTCAAAAGCAAGCAAATCAAGAGACATTGATTGAAGAACAAACTCCAATTGTTGAACCTATTGTAGAACAAGAAGTCGTCATGGCTAATCGTACTATGATGGAGTTGCTTCAAGCACCCACCGAGGGTTTTGGAGAGGCCATTGTGATTCCCGCTATCCTTGCGGAGAATTTCGAGATTAAGACGGGTTTAATGTCGATGTTGCAAGCAAATAAGTTTAGAGGTCATGAGAAAGACAACCCGCATTACCACATAAGGAATTTTAATCGTCTCACCGCAACTAGCAAGTTTAAGGATGTTCCACATGACGCCATTAAGATGATGTTGTTTCCATACTCGTTAGATGGACCCGCTAAAATTTGGCTTGAGAAAGAACCGCCAAATTCAATTTTGACATGGGGTGATCTCGTTTCTAAGTTTGTGAACAAATTTTTCCACCATCTAAAACAACACATTTGAAAAATGAGATTTCAAGATTTGTGCAACGAAATAATGAAAGTTTTTCAATGGAATGGGAACGATTTAAAGAAATGTTACATGAATGTCCACACCATGATTTTTCGGAATTGCATCAAATTGATACATTTTATAATGGGCTTAATGATCATGAACGAGATTACTTGAATGCCGCCGCGGGTGGTAATTTTTTGTGCAAAACGACCGATGAAGCTTTAAAGATTATCGAGAATAGATCTAAGGTTTATAGCCCTCGTAACACACCGAGTGTTGCCAATTTGGGTTCGTCATCGTCGTCATCGTCTCGTAGCATTAATGCCTTACATGATGAAGCTAATGAGGAAAATCGGTTTTCGATAAATTTGCTAATCTTATGACTCATTGGAAAGCTCAAGAGGCTTTGAATTTCGCTTCGGTTAAAGCGGTTGAAAAGAGTTGTTTGTCTTGTGGTGGAGCTCATGATCTTTCCGAGTGCATTACCGCCGGTGGTAACACTTCGAGTGCATATGTATCAACGTGAACTTATAACCGAAACGGCCAAGGTTCCCACCCAAATCAAGCTCCACCAAATCAAAATGCTAATAACTATCGAAACAACAACCAAGGTGGTAATTATCAAGGCAATTCACGTAACTACAACAAAGGGAATTATCAAAATGGGAATGGACAAGTCACTAATCAAAACCAAAACCGTGATTTTCAAAACGCTATACAAGGTTTTCAAAATGCTCACACTAAAAATCTTCAAGGAGAATTTTTGGATTATGCTAAAGCAAATGATGCTAAGTTTGATAACATGCAACGTGAGATGATTAGCTTAAGATTCGAGTTGAAAAACGAGCTTAAAAACGAACTTGCTAATGAACTTAAAACTCATGCAAATAAAATGGAAGGAAATGTCCAACGTCTTCAACAAAATCAACAAAAGATGGAACAAGGACAACATGAGATTAAGCAAGAATTGTTAAAAGCGGATTTAAGGCAATCAAAATTTGAGGACCGAATGGCAAAAATGTTTGAAGCAATCATGTGAAAACCCTCTTCCTCGGGTGGTCTTCCTAGTGATACCATTGCAAACCTGAAGGGAGAAATGAAGGTTATTATTACACGAAGTGGTAAAAATTTCAAGGAACCCATTTCTCGTCCAAGTACTTCTACGGAGAAGGAAATCGAGAAAGAGCCCGAGGTGATGGTCGAAAAGGATCATATTACAATCCCACGAAGTACCGCTCATACTGCACCTATTGTTGAACCAATACCAATCATGGAACCCGAGATTCCAAGGCCGTTGCCTAATGTCCAACCCACACCACCCTTACCTTACCCTTCGAGACGAAACAAAGAGAAATTGCAAGAACGTAATAAACAACAAATCGAGTTTTTTATAAAAATGTTTCAACAAGTGCATTTTGATGTGAGTTTAGCCGACGCGTTGTTGTATATGCCTCGTTTCGCTTCCACTTTTAAAAGTATGATGAGCGATAAGGAAAAGCTTTCAAAGCTTGCTAATTGTTCTTCGGTTTATCTTAACCGCATACCGGAAAAAGTTGGTGACCCCGGAAAGTTTCTCATTCCTTGTGACATACAAGATATAAAAGAATGCCTCGCCTTGGCCGATCTTGGTGCGAGCATTAATTTGATGCCATTTTCCATTTGGAAATCGCTTTCGATTCTGGCTCTTACTTCTTCCAACATGTCTATCGAGATGGCCGATCATTCTACGATTTTAGCATGTGGAGTAGCCGAAGATGTTTTCGTGAAAGTGGGGAAGTTCTACTATCCCGTTGATTTTATAGTAGTTGACATCCCCGCGGATCCTCAAGTTCCTCTAATTTTAGGTCGTCCATTTTTAGACACCTCGAGATCGCTTATCGACGTTCATGCAAGAACTATCACTTTGAGATTCAACGAAGAGGAACTTGTTATAAACGCTACTCAAAACTCAAAACCTTCTCATGTTTATGCAATCGCTACCATCAATCGCATTGACTTAGTTGATGTGGTTTGCGATGAGTTTTCACAAGAAGTGTTAGGTTTTTCTGATAGCTCGTCAAGTGGCAATCCCACTATTGTGGATCCGATTCTAGCTAATTCTACACCAAATCTCACTCCATTCCAAGGAGGCGATTTTACTTCAAATGAAATCGACAATGAAGATGAGGTGTTGATTAGTGATGATACATCTATTCCACCATTTCTTTCGCCGATGGAAGTTATGAGTGTTGAACCAAAATCTTCAATCGAGGAACCACCTATACTTGAATTGAAAGATCTTCCTTCTCACCTTGAATACGCATTCTTAGAAGGTGATGACAAGTTGCCGGTTATTATTGCAAGAGGTCTTGCTAATGATGAAAAAACCGAGCTCTTGAAAGTTCTTAAAGCTCATAAAGGGGCAATTGCGTGGAAAATTTCCGACATTAAGGGTATTGACCCAAAATTTTGTACTCACAAGATTTTAATGGAGGAGGACTACAAACCCGCAATTCAAAGTCAAAGAAGGGTCAACCCCAAAATTCACGATGTCATAAAAAAGGAAGTTTTGAAACTCCTTGACGCGGGAATGATTTATCCTATCTCTGATAGCCCATGGGTGAGCCCAGTCCATTGTGTCCCTAAAAAGGGAGGAATGACCGTTGTGCCTAATGAAAACAACGAGTTAATTCCCACTCGTGTTGTGACCGGTTGGAGGGTGTGTATTGACTACCGAAAGTTAAATGACGCCACTCGTAAAGACCACTTTCCTTTGCCCTTCATGGATCAAATGTTGGAGCGACTCGCGGGAAATGAATTCTATTGCTTTTTAGATGGTTTTTGCGGTTACTTTCAAATCCCTATCGACCCTCGTGATCATGAGAAGACTACGTTTACGTGTCCTTATGGAACGTTTGCTTATCGTAGGATGCCTTTCGGACTTCGTAATGCACCGGGTACGTTTCAACGGTGTATGATGGCAATTTTTCACGATATGATCGAGAAGTCGATGGAAGTGTTTATGGATGACTTTTTGGTGTTTGGCAATTCGTTCACGTCGTGTTTATCTAATCTCGAGCAAATGTTAAAACGTTGTGAAGAAACCAATCTTGTGCTTAATTGAGAAAAATGTCATTTTATGTGTAAACAAGGAATCGTTTTAGGACATAAGGTCTCGAAAGCGGGGATTGAGGTCGATAAAGCTAAGGTAGACGTCATCGCCAAGTTACCTCATCCCAAAACCGTTAAGGGAGTTAGGAGTTTCCTAGGCCACACGGGCTTTTATCATTGTTTCATCAAAGACTTTTCGAAAATCTCTCGACCTATGACACACCTTCTCGAGAAGGATGCTCCTTTTAATTTCAATGAGGATTGTGTTAGAGCTTTCGAAACTCTTAAAAGGAAACTTACCGAAGCTCCCATTCTTGTTGCTCCTAATTGGGAATTACCCTTTGAAATCATGTGTGATGCAAGTGATTATGCTATAGGGGCCGTCTTAGGGCAACGTTATGAAAAGCATTTCCGTCCTATCCATTATGTTAGTAAGACGATGACCGAGGCTCAATTAAAGTACACCACAACGGAAAAGGAATTCCTTGCCGTGGTCTATGCTTTTGAGAAATTCCGACCTTATCTCGTCTTAACTAAAAGCATCGTGTATACCGACCATTCGGCTATCAAGTATCTCTTAGCTAAGCAAGATGTTAAGCCGAGACTGCTTGGTTGGATGCTCCTTCTTCCAAGAATTTGATGTCACCGTGCTTGACAAAAAAGGAGTCGAGAATCTAGCGACCGATCATCTCTCTCGTCCAGAAGATCCTCACAAAGATGTTTTTGAAAACAAGGAAATCACCGAAACATTTCCCTCTCGAGACTTTCGGTGTAGTGGATTCTAAAGACACCACCCCATGGTTTGCCGACATTGCAAATTATCATGCGGGGAATTTCATAATCAAGGGTATGACGACACAACAAAAGCGAAAATTCTTTCGTGACGTCAAGTTCTATTTTTGGGACGACCCTTATCTCTTTTGGGTTTCTGCGGATCAACTCGTTCGACGTTGTGTTTTTGGTGCCGAAGCTTCTAATATCCTTAGAGCTTGTCACGAGGGACCCACGGGTGGTCACCACAGTGCTAATCTCACGGCTAAGAAAGTGTTCGATGCCGGCTTCTTTTGGCCTTCTATCTATCGTGATGCACACGCACTTGTAAAGTTGTGTGATTCGTGCCAACGTCAAGGAAAATCGTCTCAACGTGATGAAATGCCGCAAAACATAATTCAAGTGTGTGAGATTTTCGACATTTGGGGCATAGACTTTATGTGGCCATTCCCATCGTCTCATGGTAACAAGTATATCCTCGTCGCGGTGGACTACCTTTCTAAGTGGGTGGAAGCTAAGGCTTTATCTACTAATGATGCTCGTGTGGTAGTGAAGTTTTTGAAGCAACTATTCTCTCGGTTCGGAACCGCTCGTGCTATTATAAGCGATCGTGGAACCCATTTCTGTAATGACCAATTCGAGAAGGTCTTAAAGAAATATGGAGTTACTCATCGTCTTTCTACAGCTTATCACCCACAAACGAGTGGGCAAGTCGAGGTTTCGAACCGAGCTTTGAAGAGGATTTTAGAGAGGTCGATTGGAGAAAACCGTGCTTCATGGTCCGAAAAACTCGATGACGCTTTATGGGCCTTTAGGACTGCTTATAAGACACCTATCGGTTACACTCCTTATTAGTTGGTCTATGGGAAGAATTGTCATTTGCCCATTGAACTGGAGCACAAGGCATATTGGGCCCTTAAGCATGCAAACTTTGACTTAAAGACCGCGGGAGATCACCGGAAAATACAATTGAATGAATTGGATGAACTAAGAGATAATGCTTATGAAAATTCATTGGTTTTCAAAGAAAAGACTAAAAAGTTTCATGATGCAAAGATTAAAAACCGGGTTTTTAACGTTGGTGATCAAGTGTTACTTTTTAACTCTCGACTTAAGATATTTTCCGGGAAATTGAAATCTCGTTGGTCGGGTCCTTTCACCGTTACACAAGTGTTTCCTTATGGGACCATCGAGCTAGCTCAAGATGATGGTCCTAACTTCAAGGTGAATGGACATAGGCTTAAGCACTACTTTGGTGGGGAAATTCCTTCAATGGCCCAATGATAATTAGCATTTAGGGGATCGAGTCGAGCTCATGACTCGGTAATAAAAAACGAGGTGCCTCATGGGGGAGATCCCATGCTTATCCTTTTATGCTTACTAATACCTAATGAGGGGATTTGTGCCCTTCCAACTCGTTGTCTCGTGGTTGTTTGTGATTGTGTTATCTAGATCATCATCTACGATTGAAGACTCTCGTGTTCGTTTACGTGAGCCTCCATCGTTTGCTTAAAGAAGTTTTTCACGAATCCATGACATATCCTTTATTGTTCTAACAATTATCTTTTAGCATACTTAATAAACGGCTTTAGATATATTGTTGATCACCCTTTCCATGCTAGATCCTAAGCATTCGATTCTTCGTCTCTAGTATGGGGGTGCTCCACCTTTAGACTCGAAACATTGAGGACAATGTTTACTTTTAGTATGTGGGGGTGAATAGATACTTGCTTTGCTACGCCCTCACGTTTTCCAACTTTCAATGTTTTGTTTTGTTGCTAATAAGGCTAAAAATGGCCAAATTTTAAATTTTTTCTTAGTTTTCGTAAGTGTTTTTAAGACACGAATGTATATTTTCCGATGGGTAGAATAAGAGCTAATTTTTGACTTGATGGGCATTTGGAGCCATTTACATTCCTTAACCCGCTCAATTCAAGTTTTGCTAGACTTTTATATAGGGAACTTTAAAACGCGAAAGTCTTAGCTCATTTGGGTTAAGAACAAGAACTTTTTGCAAGATCCTATAATTGATCCTAGAAAGTCACTTATCAAGGGAACTATAAAATGCATTCTCTAAACTTGAAAAAGTCCAAGAAAATGCAAGATCCTAAAGGTGGCTTGAAAAACCCAAAACTTTGATTTGATATAGTCTTAATGAAAGCTAATCCAAATTTGGCTTAATTTTGACTTGCATGGCTAAGTATTCACGAGTCTCTTTGGTCTAATATAGTGAAGAACGAGAAGTGATAGAGTTAGACAAGTGATCATGCTAAACATAGAACATGAAAATGTTCTTTCAAAAACTCATATGTTTTTAATTGTGGATTTTTATTCCCATAAGATCAATGCATTAGGAATAATAATAATTGCAATAAGTAAGGTCGTACGATTTGAAAGGTTACTTAGCCTCTAGTGCAAGATCGTTTAAAAGTTGCTTGGGGTTGAATAGAGTTCATAGCCAAGGCATAACTTATTGAAGCGGGACGCGAAGATTGGTGAAGATCCAAAAAGGCCCTTACAAGGCATGAGGAGCTCTATTTTGTTGCTAAAGATCCAAGATGATGTGAAGTATCATTATTCCTAAATCAATATGAAGGATCGAGACACACGACGAAAAGCAATTACTCCCCTAAAGATCATGGAGAAAGTCTATCCAAAAAGACCCTAACAAGGTATGAGGATAAATATATCCAAGTCCGAAAAGGAGGCGGATCGTTGTATATCAAAGTCCAAAATAATGATTGAAGAAAAATGATGAAGTCGTGGTCCAAATATGAAGAATCTCTCAAAAACGTCAAGTGAAGAAATTCCAAATATATGAAGAGAAGACCATAATTTCAAGAACGTCTTCCCAAGATTTGAAGTATGAAGTACATGCCAAATATCGCTCCGAGAAAGGTCTCAAATCGTGAAACGAGTTATGCCAAGATATGAACTTAAGGAGATACACGAGAAGCCGTTTTAAAAGATTTTGTCCTTCGGCTAACTATCGATTAAATCGTTCTACTTTGCTTTCGGACTAATAAATACTTAAATAAGTCAATATGAATCACTTGTGATCCATGACAAATAGTTAAAAAATGCTAGTAACGCATTTCCTTTTATAATAACTAGGATTGCGGGGAGAAAAAGTATTACACAATTTGGACGTATGAGTAGTGTTAGCATTGTGACTTGTACCAACAATGATCTCGTTTTTTCACTTAGCATGGAATGTATGACAATCAAGGATGACGAAATTTCCTCTAAGGGACATTTACTTGTTTCTATTCATTAACCCTAAAAGTCACATTCGTGATGAAAATCATACATTATGTCTTTACACATTCTCATAGTATTGTTGCAAGTCTTTTACTTTTCAATAAAGGGTAATAAAATTTAATTTTGGTGATGCTTAGATACTTTATTCTAGCATTGCGTGAGGGCATGACAATGGCTTAGTATGGGGGAGTGATGAGATGGCATTTATACATGATCTCATCGTTCTTTTCGGGCTTTAAATGCACTAAAATGTCATAAAATACCATATATATGCTTGTGTTTGTTTACTTGTGTATTTTAGGTATGGATATCGTAAAAAAGACAAAAGATCACAAGAAACAAGGAAAAACGGACACGAGAAATGAAACCGTACAAAGAACCGGGCCCTAGTTCATGAATTATCCAAGATTAACCCTTGAAGACTTGAATACATACAAGATTGATCCTCAAATAATGAAGAATTGACACTTAAAACCCTTGTGAATTCATAATTACAAGTTTGGTCCCTTAAGTTTGTCAAAATTGCAAAATGGTCCTTCAACTTTGAAGATTTGGCAAGATTAGTCCCTCATCAATTCTAATTTGTCAATTATGGTCCCTCATGAAGTCAAAGAAACATTGAAGACCTTTGAAGATCAAGAAAGTCCAAATTCAGTCCTTCAAATATGGAAAATTGGCAAAAATAACCCTTGATATCTTTTTGGAAAAGTTTTGGGGCAAAAGTGTGAAAATCATAACTTCAACAAAAAGGGAACACGTTTTGTGGGCTGAAATTCTTATTATACATACTTTGCTAAAGAACAAGGACCAAAGCTGCCTATTTAGAAGTTTAAACTCCTAAACACGCGCCAAACAATAACCCTCCCCTAAGAAAACGGATCAAAAGTTACCACTGTAGCACGCATGAACCCAGAAATTATTTACCAACAAAGGGTAAATTGCAATTAGTTGTTCCCCCGTGTGATTCACACATGCAGAAACCCATCCTAACCTTAAATCTCTCTTCTCCACTCACCCAAGGACCCCACACCCAAAACCGTTCCACCTATCACATGCCAACTTCCTCTCCAAGAAAGGACACGTGTCAAGATCAATAGCTGAGAGTCAAAGCTTAACTCCAAAGCTAAAATGAACGTCCTTGATCATTTTGGACAGATCATATCAAGGATTCGTCTAGAAGCACTCAAGGATAATTTGGGAAATTCACTTCTAGGGTTTATGAATAGTGTTAGGTTAGCATTTGCCTATAAAAGGAGACCTCAACCTGTGAGAGTCCCTTGGTTCTAGATTTTGGCTATAATCTTTGTAACTCCTTTTTATTTAAATAAAATTTGAATTTCCAAAAATTTGAGAAATCTCTTTTGTGTTTATTAAAAGTTGGTGTTTGAATAGCTGAAATCTGTGTTCCATTTAATCTCTTAGACCTTCCTTAATCTTGTGGTTAAGGCACGTCTATGTTTATAAGGTTTTCAAAGGTTCAAAAACCTTGAAATCCTTGTTACTGTTTTGGTTATTCTCTTGTACTAACCCTTAGCCAAAGGCCTTAAGCTCCTTCAAGCTTGTTGACACCAAGCCTGAGACGAGTTTTAAGCTCGTGGTTGAGTTGTTTGCTCATTTGTGTTGAAGAAATATCATAATCAAAACCTTGTTCTGCTTTGAACAATCAGCAGGTTTTGATCTTCCTTTTTGAAGAACCTTGGTCTTGTTCTAGTTGTTGAACAGGGTCCAAGGAGCATAGCTGGTCCTCCTAGGATGTTGTAGAGGACAGGTATAATCCCTTGTTTAAGTTTCCCCTAAATATTTCATGTTATTGCCTGTTTTGGATTTTGTGCTTTGATTTTGTGTTCTTGTGTTTGAGGTTGTGATTTTAGTGTTTGAATCTGTTAGTTGTCACCTAGGAAGTGTTTTTGATTCATAAAATCAGTAGGTTATTAGTTAAAATCATAAGTTGCTTTGAAAAATGGTAGATTAAGGGTTGTTTGGTATAACAGCCTGTTTTAGATTTGTGCTATTTTGAGTTGGTGCTTTGTGTTGCTTTGTGTTGGAACATATCTCATAAGTGCTAAGTGACTTTTATCTGCAAGCTTTGAGCATATAAACAACTAGATCCTAAAATAGGCTCTAAAATCTTGTATACTTGTTGAAATTGCTTGTGGTTTAAGGGACACCTAGATCTAATCATAGACTAGGGTTAACAAGTGATTAAACCTAGTTAGTTACACCAGGGAAGTAGGATTTGAGTGTTGAAATTAGATCTTTGGTCATTTATATCAGCAAAGTGTGCTATTGTTCTTGAAGTTCATATCAGCTAGTGTTATCTGCTTTGATCTTGTTCCATACTTTGATTCAGTGATTGATTTAAGTTTTTTTGTTCTTAGTCATAGTTTACATAGCTTGTGTATGCATCTGGTTGAATTTGGAGTGCTTATTCTAGATTAAAAGTGCTTAAGTGTTCATAGCTGCTTAATATCCATGTTTGTGCTAGATCTGAGCATCTTTTGATTTGTCTGTGCTAATTGGTGATACTGAAGTGTGTTTTTGTTCTTGATTGTAACTCCTTGTGATTAACTGATCACTTGGGTGCCCTTGTCTTCCAATAAAACATATAGAATCTCTCTAAAAAGCCAGGTCAAATAGTCAAAGCAGTGGGAACCAGTTCCTACTGAAAGTTCCCCCTGCTAGTGTTAATTGGACACCATCTTATCAATAAGCTATTCTAGCTTATTTTAACCAACAACAACTTTGATTTTATAATAGGTGCTCATTATTTGACCCATTTGTTCATACTTAAGCATTTGGTGGGTTGACTTTAGGGTTTGACTAGAAAACCAACTTAAATGACTTTTTCATAAGTGCTTATTGGCTTATTCTTGCTTATTGGTTTTGCTTATTGGATTTTGGTTGATTGATTTGGCTTATTGAAGTCATTTGTAACATTTTGCAAGTTGAATCAAGTTCTGAGGTGCCCTAGAACTAAAACCCGACTATTTTGTCTTTTTGTGGATTTGTACTTGGCTTATTTCTGGCTTATTGAGTGTGCTTTTTCAAAATTTCTTTTTACAGATCTCTTTAGTATCCCAAAGAAGGTTGTGTGTCAAATTAGAGCTTATGGCATTAGCTTATTGCTTAATGGGCTTAATGGCCAAATAAGGATAAGCTGTTTGTTCATTAAGTTGTGATAAGCTCACTTTTCAGCTTTTGGGCCTTCAGAGTTTTGTGTTTAGAATTGAATTTTGAGTCAGATAGTGCTTTTCCAAGTCATTTGGGCTTATTTTGACTTTTTGGGCTAAAAAGCCCATTAAGGTGGACTGTTTTTGCTTTTAACCCATTTGGGGGCCCAATAGGGGTATTCTGGTCTTTTCACTTTCATTTTATGATTATTTAGGTCAAAATAAACTAGTTTGCAAGTTTTTAGAATTTTTTATAATTTTTGGATTTTTAATATTATTTTAATATTATTTTTCAAATTTCACATTTTTGCACTTTTTATATTTTTCTTAGCTTAAATACATTAAAATAAGATTTTTGCAACTCTTAGATTAATTTTATCTTCTTTAGATTAATTTTTATAATTATTTAAGTTTTAATAGTTTTTTAATCATTTTAAATAGTTTTTATTAGTTTAAAAATTTCTAAAAATAGTTTTTAATCTTTTTAGGTCATTTTAGAGGTTTACCAATTGAAAAATCTTTATTTGGGCTTTTTGATAATTAATTTGATTTTTAGGGCTTTAATTAGCATTTAAAAATTAAATATTTAATTAATTAAAAGTTTTGAAAAAGTTTTGATCATTGCTAAACTCTTAGTTTATTTATTTTGATTTTTGGTGAATTTTTGGTAATTTTTAGAATTAATTTTTATTTTTGTACTTTTTACGGTTTTACGTGTAGTCGTAGTAGTAATTAATCTCACGTCTTCGTCATCCTCTTTTCTCATCCCCTTCTAACCAATATTAATCTCAAATCTTGTTACGAATTATTCACACACATATACCTCCTTGGGAAACGAACTTCATTAGGGTCATTTGTACACGGTTTTCCTAAACCGTCGTATTTAATACTCTCCCTACTTTACGCTCTTTGTTTTCCTAAACAAGAGTTGTAATTTACTACAATCAATGGTCAATTTCACCCCCCGGGTCAAAGCACTCATCCTCGGTAATGGTGTCTAAAGGAGTGGATGAAAGGTGCTCGAGAGGGGGACTTGGGACAATATCTTCATGCAGCAAATTATCAAAAATAATATCCCCCTCCGTATCATCATCATCAATATCCGGAGGTATTGAGAGAATGTCGTTTTCCTCCATAGCTGTATCATTATTCTCAACTGAAGCAATAGACGGAGGTAAAGACTCAGAAATAGGAGCAGAATTCAATGCTTCAATTTTAGCAATAAGAAGATGAACTTTCAGTAATTTGTCGCGAAGAATAACGTCTTCCACCTCATCTACAAGACCAAGTTCAGTGGTGAACTTCTCGTATATCGGAGAGAATAAATCAACATCGCCTTCATCGCCCGGAGGAGAAGGAGACATTTCAAAAGTGAAATTCTCATAACTTGGAGAAAAATCATCATCAATAAGAGCGACCTCGTCCGTAAGCTCAGCAAAAGTAGGGACATCACAAACCTCCTTAAATAAGTTGTCGAGACCAAATTCACTAATCTCACTCGATGAGTCACAATCCTTAGACGCATTTGGGATATCAAGAGTAGGAGTAGTAATCTCAGAAGATGGGTTGAGATCATAGATATCATCCTCGTCATCATCATAATAGTAGTATGGATGCACAAGAGGAGGAGTATAAGCATTAAGATTAGATACTTGCTCTTGTCGTTGATCCTCTTGGCATTTTTCGATGTATCTATTTAAAGCTTCTTGAACTTTTTGCCCTTGCTTAACAAGAGTGGCCCATTGTTCGTAGGGGCTCAAATATTTGAAGGAAGGTTGATCAGATTGACGGTGTGACGTGGGGGCTCAAAATTTTGAAAACCGGAATTATATCACGGATGTGGCTCATAGTAATTCATCGGTTGAGAAGAATTAGAACACGTATTTGGTCATAATAATCCATCGGTGACGAAAAATGAGGACACGGATTTGGCTCATAATAATTCATTGGCTAACAATAAGAAGTATCGTGAGGGCCCCACAATTGTTGCAACACGGGTATGTGAGAAACCCGGTGCATTTTGTTGATATGGATCATCATATATGGGAGAGGGTGAAATAGTGTCATTAGAAGAGAAGAATGAATTGAAGTATGAATTGATCGAATTGCACGATAGACAAAGGCCAAATTCGTAATTAGGGATATCCATTCCACACCGTTCGCATGAACACCATTGACAAGATTGACTACCAGAAGATGGTCTTCCACACCCTACATAGTCAAGAAACGAATCCATTAAACACAATAGATAAGCAAGAAGAATATTTTTGGCGCAAAACTTTCGAAAAAGAAATGCTTTTTATGATTTTTCAATTGTTTTTGGGATTTTGAAATTTTTTAATTTTAATGGATTTTTGAAAAATTTGGAGCAAGATAAATAACGTTCAAAAGTGAACGGATCCCAAAATCCAACGCGTCTCTCAAAGAAAACCGTTAATCTTCACGAAAAGAGCCTGCAGCGGTGCCATTTGTTAGTATGATTTTGCTAGTTAAAAAGTTCGTTTTCTCGTTTCAATTCGAATTGATTTCCGGTTAAAAGTGTGACTCAGTTGTTTTTGGTTAAGAAAAAGGAAACTTTGGTTATCTATTTCTAAGTAAAAGGTAAAAGCGAATAGTAATAAAAATAAGCTGAAAACAATTAACTAAAAATAACGAAACAATATAAATAATAAAACGTAAATTAAAGCAAAACAATTAATTAAAATAAAACGAAAAGACGAAATTAATTATCGATGATTGGTGTATTTTGCATTCACCTCATAGCATGTTATTTTAGCATATTTATATATTTATTTTTTTGTTATACATGTACTTTTAATGTGTTTTGTGATTATGTAGGTTGCGAGCGAAATGGAATAAAATGGCCGCTTAATTATTTTTTTGGAGAAAAGACATTGTGAGCGCCGATTAATGAAGAAAAAATATTGAAGAAAAAGATTTGAGCGCGTCGCAATATTTTTGGTCATCTTTTATTTGACCGGGCTTCGTTCGAGCAATTATTGATGTTAGGTTATTTTTTATTGGGCCAAAGTTATTATATGTTTAAAAGAATAAAAAATAAAAAATAACTTTTGGGCCCAATACCTAATAACCCGCCATTGAAATATTATATATATATTGAGGGTATTAAAGAAAAAAGGGCAGACGACTTTTAAAAAAACACGATTGAGGAGTGTATATATATAAAATACACGACTCATTAAGACAAGAAAAAAAAACAATCCAATTGGAGTGGAGAGGGACGCACCATATTCTTAAAAAATAGTCGACATCTATTTATTGAAGGAAGACATTTAATAGCAAGAAGAAGAAAAAAGACGACTGAGAGGGAACAGTGGACAACTCTTATACAACTGAATATAAAAAAAAGTGTCATCTTTGTTTCAAGTGTAGCCGATCATCATTGAAAAAACTGAAGATAAGTGGTAGTTAATAAGAAGAAAAAAAGAGAAAGATTCTTATTGTTTCATTTCAATGATGGTTGAGATTAAGCGGACCGGGTGCATCGCGATTTCCGGCTATATTTGTTGTAATTCCTTCCAGTAACTTTATTTATGGTTTGATCATTACTTTTGGATTATTATATTTTTATTACATTGATTTATAATTTATTTATAAATTATTTTTATTGAGTTAATATTATGTTTAATTATTTGTGCGAGACAATTTATTATTAGTTAACGATTCATACTTATTTTATTTAGTAAAAAAAAGATGGTCGTATAATCAACATAAGTTGTAGCTAAATAAATTGTTAAAACATAATTATTGGTTGGATTAATATAAGATTTATTATTGCGAGTCGTTGATAAACATAATAAATGCCGACATTAATTCATTCATATTAAGTCAAAATAATCTTTGTAATCGGTTCTAAAAAGTTTCGATAATCCATAAGTGTGATCAACAATAAATATTAGGAGCTGGAAGGGATGACATTTTCTTTTAATTGTTTACATCCTTATTTATTTTTCTAGCTTCATCATTAGCTTAATAATTATTTTAATTTTTAATCCATTTTTTATTATCAAAAGTATTTTAGTTGTTAGATTTCAAAACCCAAACTTTTATTGATCAGTGATCACCTAAAACTTAAACTAAAACCACATATTCCTCGTGGATCGATACCCGCTTACCCTATCTAGTATAAGGTAATTAGGTTATTTTTGACCGGCACTTCGACGTCGATCAAAAATTTGGCGCCGCTGCCGGGAACTCAGTGAGCTTTTCGTTTAAGTTTTTGTTAATATTTTTTTTAAATAAATAAAAAAAACAAAAAGATTTTATTTTTCTTGTTTTGTTTGTTTTGTTTTGTTTCTTGTGAGTGTGCAGGTTAGTGTATGCGCACACGTAGATCGGGACGTACATCACCGTTAGCTTACGATCCTGAGGTTGAGAAAAGTGCACGGTTGCGGAGGAAAACGTTTCGACAGTTTTCTACTAATCTTAATTTTTCAGGTTTATCAGAGCTTTTCACTGAAATGCCAGGTGACGAAGATGTTGGCGGAGGTGCTAGCGGAAGTAGTAGCGGAGAAGAATCGCCACACGGGGTGTTGATTCTTATTACAGGTCGGGGATCTTCGAGGATCCCTCGCCTATGTTTATCCGGATCCGGTTAAAGGGGTTACAAGTAACTTCAAGATCCAGCCGAACCTCATAGCAATTTTGCCAGTGTTTAGAGGTCGTGAGGAGCTATACGCACATCTGCGAGAATTCTTCTCAATTGCTGACACACATCAGGTGAATAACATTACCAAGGATGAGGCAAGACTTTGCCTTTTTCCATTTTCTCTTAAAGATCAAGCTAAGGACTGGTTCTCATCTCTTGAGCCAGGTAGTATTAACTCATGGTCCGAAATGCAATATGCTTTTCTTGAGGAATTTTATTCTATAAGTAAAACTGCTGCCATTAGAAATAAGATTAAATCCTTTCGTCAAATCCCAGGCGAGCAGTTTCATGAAGCATTTAGTAGACTTATGGAGTTATTAAAAACATGCCCTCATCACGATGTTCCAATATAGGAGCTTGTCAAAGTCTTCTATGATGGGTCGGATTATAATAACCAACAATTTGTGATGGCCACTAGTGGGGGTATGTTTTTCTCGCGACCTATGGAGGAAGAATGGGAGTTTTTTGAAAAACTAAGCAAAGGTTCCAAGACCCAAGCTTCAGTGGATCGAAACAACCACCCATCTTCCGTCATTTTTGTGTCTAACCAACGTGGCACAAATTCTGAAATTAGCGAGTTAAGTAAGAAAGTTGATCTTTTATTGAAAAATCTAGGAAAAGGTGTGCCAAATGTGTCTAATGTGTCGCATAGTGGGTGTTCAATGTGTGGTGATCTGAGTCATTCTGTCGATAATTGTCAAAGTTGAGGGGCGCCACCAAATGAGGAGGTGAATGGAGTCTATGGAGGTCGTCAACAAAATGACCCATTCTCTGAAAGTTACAATCCTGGATGGCGCAACCACCCCAACCTCCGTAGGAAAGATGAAGACAATCGTCGTAATAATGCCCAACAACAACACTATGGTTACAAACCAAGGTATGAGGGGGGCGATTCATCTAACTTCCAACAAAATTTTTACAATCATAGGCCACAACAACAATATCTAAATCAGGGCCAAGGGCAAGATGACAACCGTCTCTTGAATCTTGACCGAAAGTTTGATAGGCTTATGGATTCATTATCTACCAACAATCAAGAGATCAATAGAAAATTCGAGGTCACTAATCAAAGACACGAGACCACTACTAAATCTATTGCAGCTCTTGAGAGACAAGTTGGTCAAATGGCGGATCAATTAAGCAAAAGAGATGAGGGAAAACTACCGAGCTACCCCACCATGAATCCCGCACACAAGAAAAATGGAAATGAGCATGTGAATATGGTGACGTCTCTTCGAAACGGTAAAATCTACAACAATGACAAGGGAATTCCAAATTTTTCTCCTGATATCGAGGATTTCGTTACTGATGACGAAATCATTGTTGAAGGTAAAAGTTCTGATAATGTTAAGTCCGGTTCTGAGTTGGTGAATGATTTGTTAAATGATTTTCCTATACCAACAACACCGAATCCTAACGCTACTGAATCTTCCAAAGTTGGGGAGGGTGGTGTGTCCAGCACACCTTACCCTACGGCTTTGGAGAAATCGACATCTGCAAGGTTAGCTAAAAAGGGTCCTCATGCTGAGGATATGTGGGAGACTTTCAAGCAAGTTAAGATCAATCTCCCCCTTATTGATGCTATCAAGCAAATTCCTGCATATGCCAAGTTTTTAAAGGACTTATGTACCCAGAAGAGGAAGCTGAAGGCGTCTTTGCCTAAAAAGATTGACCTAACTGAGCATGTTAGTGCAGTCTTATCTAGCTCCCTTCCTCCTAAATTCAAAGATCCTGGAGCACCGTTGATTTCAGTTGTGGTCGGAAATATTGCCATTAAGAAGGCGCTCCATGATCTTGGTGCCAGTATTAACATCCTTCCTACTAGTTTGGTTGATAAGTATGACTTAGGAACTCTTCGTAAGACAGACACCATTATTTCCTTAGCCGATCGATCTACCAAAATTCCTAGAGGTATCTTAGAGGATGTTATTGTGAAAGTTGACGACTTCTATTAACCAATTGACTTCTTTGTTATGGACACCGAGTCACAATACAAAGATGTTCAACCAACTATTATCCTTGGGCGCCCATTCTTAGCCACGATAGATGCTAGGGTTAATTGTCGAACTGGTGCCATGGATATTGCATTCGGTAATAAGAAGATAAGATTGAATTTGTTTAATTCTATGAATTCTCCTACGATGAATGAATGTTACCAAGTAGATGTGATTGATGAGGAAGTTCAAAAGCATGCATCCCGTATGCTTAAGGATGATCCTTTGGAATTATATCTAACTGGTGAGAATGAGGAGATTCTTAATGTTGCTGAAGTTCAAGAGATTCAAGAGTGTTTGGTCAGTTCTTTGGACCATCAAAAGCCACCTTGGTCTTATAAAGTGGAGCCCTTGCCTTCTACTTTTGACACGGCCACGAAGCCGTCTCTAGAGCTGCCTCCAACTCTTGAACTAAAACCTTTGCCATCCAATCTCAAATATGCTTTTCTAGGTCCTAACAATACTTTACCCGTTATTGTTGCTTCTGATCTTTCTGAATCAGAAGAGGTAGCACTTTTAAAAGTGCTTTCCAAGTACAAAGCAGCAGTTGGATGGACAATTGCAGACTTGAAAGGGATCAGCCCTTCATTATGTATGCATCGAATTGTTACAGACCCAGATATTAAGCCAACAAGAGATATGCAAAGGCGTCTGAATCCTAATATGAAAGAGGTAGTGAAGACGAAAGTTCTTAAATGGTTAGATGCTGGTATCATCTATCCCATATCGGATAGTAAATGGGTAAGTCCCACACAAACGGTGCCTAAAAAGACCGGAATCACCGTTGTGGAAACCAAGAATGGGGAAAAACTCACCACCCGACCAGTTACTGGGTGGAGAGTGTGTATAGATTACCGTAAGCTTAATAATGCTACATCTAAAGATCACTTCCCACTACCCTTCATTGATCAAATAGTTGAGAAGCTTTCTGGTAAGAAGTTTTATTGCTTCCTGGATGGGTACTCCGGTTATAATCAAATACCCATCCATCCTGATGACCAGGCCAAAACTACTTTTACGTGTCCATATGGGACGTTTGCATTTCGAAGAATGCCTTTTGGCCTGTGTAATGCACCCGCTACCTTTCAGCGGTGCATGATGAGTATCTTTTCTGACTGGTTGGAGAATCTGTAGAGATATTTATGGATGATTTCTCCATCTTTGGTCAATCCTTTGAAAGCTGCCTTGATCAGCTTGAAAGCGTGTTAAAAAGATGCACCAAAACTAATTTGGTGCTTAGTTGGGAGAAGATCCATTTCATGGTTCGAGAGGGAATTGTATTAGGGCATGTTGTGTCTGAAAAAGGATTTGAGGTTGACCGTGCTAAAGTTCAAGTAATTTCTACTCTTCCTCCTCCAACTACCATCAAAGGTGTGCGTTCTTTTCTTGGTCATGCCGGGTTCTATAGGCGATTTATTAAAGATTTTAGTGCTATATCAAAGCCTCTTTGTAATCTACTCTTAAAAGATGCACGCTTTGACTTTAATGAATCATGTCTTAAAGCACTCAATATGCTTAAGCAAAAGCTTGTAGAAGCCCCTATTCTGTAATCACCTGATTGGTCGAAGCCTTTCGAGATCATGTGTGATGCAAGTGATTATGCTGCTGGGGCGGTTTTGGGACAACGGGTCGATAAGAAACCCGTTGTAATCTTTTATGCTAGTAAGACTTTTTCAGAAACTCAAATGAATTACACCACTACTGAAAAAGAGTTGTTAGCCGTGGTTTTTGCTCTTGATAAGTTTAGGTCATATATTTGGGGGCATTCTAAGGTGATAGTATTTTCAGATCATAGTGCCTTAAGACATTTGTTGACTAAGAAAGAGACAAAACCGAGGTTGCTTAGGTGGACTTTGCTTTTATAGGAGTTTAATCTAGAAATCCGGGATAAAAAGGGGTCAGAAAATATAGTTGCCGACCATTTGTCTAGAATTATCCCTTCGCCATTGAACCCTTCTGATGTGATTAAGGAAAGCTTTCCGGATGAAAGCCTATTTGAGGTTTCTAAGGTTCCTTGGTACGCAAATATAGTTAATTACCTAGCTGTTAAAAAGCTTCCGGAGTTTTGGTCCAAGCAACAAAGAAAATACTTCTTCTCCTAGTTGAAGCATTATTTTTTGGAGGACCCGGAGCTCTATAAGGTGTGTGCTGACCAAGTTGTTAGGAGATGTGTTCCTGACCACGAGCATATGGACATATTGGCTCATTGCAATTCTTATGCATGTGGTGGACACTTTGGTGCTACAAAAACTGGGCATAAAATCCTACAAAGCGGTTTCTTTTGGCCGACTATATTGAAGGATGCCCAATTTTTTGTGAAAGCATGTATTCGTTGCCAACAAGTTGGAGGGATTTCAAGGCGTCATCAAATGCCTATGAATCCCATACTCGTTGTTGAGATCTTTGACGTGTGGGTTACTGATTTTATGGGACCATTCCCCACTTCCCATGGCAATGTGTACATTTTAGTGGCAGTTGATTATGTGTCTAAGTGGGTAGAGGCTGAGGCTACTAGAACCAATGACCATAGTGTAGTTCTTAAGTTTGTTAAGAAGAATATCTTTGCTAGGCATGGAATTCCTAAGGCTATCATTAGTGATGGGGGTTCCCACTTTAAGAACTTTAGATTTGGGAAATTATTGAAACACTATAGAGTTAATCATAGGATAGCTACCCCTTATCACCCACAGACTAGTGGACACGTGGAAGTATCTAATAGGGAGATTAAGCGAATTTTGGAAAAGACTGTTCGTAGTGATAGGAAAGATTGGTCCTTGAGGTTAGATGATGCCTTGTGGGCATATAGGACGGATTTTAAGACTCCTATTGGTATGTCACCGTATAATTTGGTATATGGCAAGGCATGTCATTTACCGGTTGAGATAGAGCATAGGGCTGAATGGGAGATTAAGACTGTTAATCTGGATTTAGAGAAAGCGGGTAGTTCTAGGAAACTTCAATTATCTGAACTCGATGAGATTAGACGTGATGCTTATGAGAGTTCTAGGATTTATAAGGAGAAAACCAAAGCTTTTCAAGATCGACACATCACCAAGAAGTCGTTCTTGGTTGGTCAAAAAGTTTGGTTATTCAATGCTAGACTTAAGCTTTTTCCTGGAAAGTTGAGAAGTAAATGGACGGGTCCATACATCGTGACTCAAGTCTCTCCACACGGAGCCATTGAAATAAAAAATATGGTGGGTGGAGAGCCGTTTAAAGTTAATGGACACCGTTTTAAGCCTTATGTTGAGTTGGAGAGTGATCAGATGGAAACGGTGGATGTGGTTTACTTGGAACCACTCCAACCGTCTCAATAGCTCATTTGAGTTATGTCTGGCTGAAGACGGTAAACTTAGCGCTTCGCGGGAGACAACCCGTGGTTTGTGGAACTTTGTGGGTGTGTTCACTACAAACCCTCACGAGACAAAACTCGTCCAGTCGGGCTACCGAGTGGTTTAAAGGCTTGTTACATACGCTAAATGCAACCGTGATTCCTACGAAAGTGAGTTAGGTTTTTGTTTTTTGTGTAAGTTTGTCAAATTGATTTTTAAACAAAAATTTCAATTTAAAGTTTCTTGCATTAGGGGCAATGCAATGCTTTAAGTTGAGGGGGGTGGCACATGTGTTACATGTTTTTGTGTGAAATTTTGGTCAAAATTGGTTAAAATGTGATTTTTGGGAAAAATTGAAAATTTTTAAAATTTTAAATCACATTATAAGAGTCTTGTGCTAATTAGATGTGGAAGTTTCTTCTACATATATGTTTGTTGAGTGTTTGCAGATTCTAAAGATTAGCTTGTGGATGATTTATTGGAGCAAGCTAGAGGATTTGGCCATATTTATCAGGTGACCCGATTCCATTGTATAATTTGGTTATTAAATTGATTTGATTATTTGCATGTAGTTAGGCATATGTATAATTTAGATGATCAAACCACGCTGGTTGAATTCCCTCTACTTACCTTTGCTTAGATCGAGTAGAAAGTTTAAATAAATAATATGAAATATAGTAATGTAATAGTTGGGTTAGGACACTTGAAATTGATCTTATTCGGCTCGCCACCCGCGTACGGTGGCCTTAGAAAAGAGTTGGAGAACTGTCATAATTATTGGTGGTAGTCATATGCTGGGCTTGCCTATCAGATTCGTCACCCGCGCAAGGTGATACTTTAGTTGTTAGCATGGGTCAGACGCCAATTTTTATGATGGATAGCATTGCACTTAGCTGAGACAATTTTATGTGAAATAACCCAATCCTTGTATTATTGTAATGAAATTAGAAAGATCATTTTAATTTAGTGCATTGTATAATTATACTATGTGGTAGATAATTCCATCATGTGATGTACCAGTAGGCACGAAGTATAACTGTTCCTATTTAATTAAACAGACTTAATTAACCGGTTCTCATGTGCTAATGTGTCTTAGTATGCACCTATAGGATAGATATTCATTTTTCCTGAATAATTGGTCTTTATATCAACCTTAAAAGGTGTGGATTTGCTATTTAGGATCCAGTGGTCTAATGTGGTGGTAGATGGTGGTGGAAGCCATTGTTGAAAGAGAGAGAGAAGAGAGGTTGAATGTGTGAAATGAAAAATGTATTAAGATGTAAAAATGACAAGCAACACCCCTCCTTGGAAGCTAAGGAGGGGTATATATAGTCACACACGCACCTTAAACTATACATTAATCCTAGTCTAGTCTAAGCGTGTGTGACTATGATAACTAACGGGAATTCTTAAATGTCGTCACATAAAGTGAGTTTCCAACAATCTTCCCCTATGGGACGACGTGTAGAATTCCTTACAATATTCTTCCTAACAAGTACAAAATGATTAAGAACAAGAGCTTTCATGAAGCGTCCAATGCTGATGAAGTCTTCTGAGGCCTTCGTCTTCAAAACGACTCATCTTTAAAGTAACTTGTAGAAGAAATACTGTAACGGCACGAGCTAAGTAACCCATACACTTCTGGTTAAGGAGAAGCTTCTGAATTAGCTTCCCCCTAATTCATGCCACGTAAACTTGATGTAGAAGATTTAAAATAGCTTCCCCCTAAACTGACAATCCTCGTAAGCAACTTCAAAGCTTTCAATAAAGCTTAGAATGATTAAGCGCACAGCGGAATCTAACAAGCAAATCCCATCATATAACATGATAACATTGCTAAAAGGGATTGAAAGTAAGGGGTACACCAAGTAGATCAACAACTTTTCTTCTCACGCTTGAATAATTCTTCTGAATTTTTCTTCCCCTGAGAGTTCAAGTTATGCATACCAGAAAGAATCAAGACACTTCTTCCCCCACATAGTTGAAGAAGGTAAATCAATCCCAATTATGAAGCTCAAATACTGAAGTGGACACTTTATCCCATTCATGAAGTTGACATCGTAACACCAGAGTCAATTAAGTCCCGGAAATGCACATATCTTCTTCCGGAGACGCACCAGAGTCAATTAAGTCCCGGGAGTGCATATAGGATAATGATGATGAATAATTGCAACAATCAAACAATTAAACCTCGAATCAGTAGTGTACCGTTTGGAGATTGATAACGCCACGAGTTAAAACACTGATTTTCTCTGCGGCTATGATAAATGTCATCCCGGAATGTCTTCAAATCAAAAGAAGGTATGAAGTTCATCACGTGTACTCGTTGTGCGTTCGATGTGTCTTCTTCTTCCCCCTTGATGGTTTCGAAACTCGGAACCATCAATAAATCGTAAGCACATAAACCTGAAATCTCGTGAGAATAATGAATAAGTTGAATTATATATATTGTGCGAATCAGCTGTTGATCGAAAATCTCTTCTCATAAACTCTCCATGGCCACCTTTACCACCCCACGTGAAAGCAATTTGAAGTGACCACTGAAAGAATGAACCGGATACATCAAACGTGAAACTGAATAAGAATCCGGCGATCTTGTGACTTAAGCTTGCACTATTGTTGAATGAAGAACGGTGGAGAAATCTCTAAGTACTCAATGCATCACTAAAGAAGTCTATAAGCACAACACCTCTTGAAATTATCCACGTCGACTAAGCGCGTGACACTGAGTACAACAATGTAACCCCTTTAAGTGATAGTTATCCAATTCATCAACCATCCACCCCGAACCCGGAAACCAGATAAACAAGTCTTCATTCTAAGATTAAGCACGAGCAAGTTATCTATGAAAGATAAAATAAGTTCACGCCTTCGAAAAATCCGTCTTCAACTTCACATAATTAATACCCGATCAAACAATCCGTAGCCACTAAAAATATACCTATTTTTCTTCGGTCTCATCAAAAATAATTTTATAACTTTGTCTCGTCACTTGTCTTTAAAACTTGTCACTTTTGTCTCGTCTTTTTGTCATAAAGTCAGACGACTTAATGCTCCATTTATACAAAGTTGCAACTTATATTAAGCCCACAAGTTACAAGTATAAACATAGCATTCATCCAAAATCACATCGTGTAATGGTTTTAAGCGTCCTCACAAATATACTATGCGTGTCATTCATAAAGTTTAGCCCAAAATTCGGATGACAAAAAGATTTAGGCCCAGTCTATTTCAAAACCAAGCGAATATTGTCACAAATTAAGCCATTGTCTTTTGTTTTTAAAAACTTATGACACAGCCCACCAAAGTCCAAGTGAGTTAGGGATTATATAAAGCAACTTACCCTAATTTTTCTCACATATAACCCTAATCACTCTAAACACCAGCCGCTTGAACTACATTTTCTCCCAATTTAATCCTTCTTACCCTCTTATCATCACCAAATCCTTATCTCACACTAAATAATCTCAAAAACTCCGTCCCCTAAACTCATCTAAATCCCAGCCACCAAAAACTAAACTATCTCAACCCATCTCATCACGATAATCATCTCAATAAACAAATAAATCAATCCCTCCCACACCCAATATCATATCAATCCGTCCACATATCAAGGTATATCCCACCTTATGACTATCAATCAAGTCACAAATCAATCTCGACCGATCTGTAGACGCGAAGCTTAGCAGATCCGAAAAGTCAAGATCCGAAAAAGTGAGTCAGGTAGGTATGATTTTGTTTAAATCGAATAAAAGAAAGATTATAACAAACTTGTTATAAATCTTCTTTATAGTCAAAGATTAAGGACATATTTATGATGCATGTTGGGTTTTGATTAAAAAAACAAAACAAGTAAATGGTTTATAACATAATTGTTATAAATCCTTACTTGATTTCGTAAATTAAATTAGATCTGTGATGATTTAATTTCGTGAGTTTATAAAACGAATTAAAGAAAGATTTTAACAAAGTTGTTAAAAAATCTTCTTTGCATTCGTAAATTAATGACAGATCAGTGATGAGTGATTTATTTTCGTGTAAATGATCTTGCATGTGCAAACACGAAAAATAAGGAATCTGAGATCTATATGTTATATTACATCGAGGCTTGTTCAGATTTATAGAGGGTTAGGAGTCGATGGGTTATAGATAGATTTGGTGTTGATTGGGAGATAAAAGGTTGGTGTTGTCTCGGTTTACAAATCAAAAACCATTCCACAACTCTTGATTCAAAATAATTTCGCAACTTGTATTAGATGGAAAGATTTTGCAACTTGCTGGTGTACTTGATTTCGCAACCCCAATATCAACATGATTTCGCAACTTTAAATCTAACAGATTTCGCAACTTGAAATCTGAAATTTCGCAACTTGAAATCTGAAATTTCGCAACTTTGAAATCTGAAATTTCGCGACTTTGAAATCAATGATTTCGCAATCTGAGGATCTTATCCAAATGGTACTTTTCCGATTTTCTATGAACAAAGTTTTTGTTCTGGGCTCATCTTCATCTGGATTCAATTTTCTGGGCAGGATTACCATCATCAAAAAAATGAAAACAAATGAAACCTTGAATCGAAAATGAGAATACTGGTGACAGATTTGAAACCATGACCCATGACCATGAGACTGACCATAAAAACAAGTTTTGACCAGGACAGATCGAGATCTGATAATTTTGTGTGACAGTTTTGGACAAGACAAATGAATAAGACAAGAACCACAATCGTGACAAAATTAACCCATGACCAAATAATATCAGACAGAAATCAAGAGACGTAGACCACCAAAATATTAATTTGTAACAAAAACTTTAAAACAGATTAAATAAACCGTTAAGCAGATTTTGAAACAAAAAAAAAATTTAGACCACCAAAATTCATAACGAAAGCACGTCAATCCAAGGATTGAACCGAAGCTCTGATGCCAATTGTGGATTTGCTATTTAGGATCCGGAGGTGTAATGTGGTGGTAGATGGTGGTGGTAGATGGTGGTGGAAGCCATTGTTGAAAGAGAGAGAGAAGAGAGGTTGAATGTGTGAAATGAAAAATGTATTAAGATGCAAAAATGACAAGCAACACCCCTCCTTGGAAGCTAAGGAGGGGTATATATAGTCACACATGCACCTTAAACTATACATTGATCCTAGTCTAGTCTAAGCGTGTGTGACTATGATAACTAACGGGAATTCTTAAATGTCGTCACATAAAGTGAGTTTCCAACAAAAGGAGTGTATAAAGCGTTCGGGATGACTTGTATAAGAAACGGTCCTGAATGGCTAAAAAAAAGAGCTTATGTGCATTGTGAAAAAAAATAAAAAAAAAGAAAAAAAATTGAAAAAGAAAAAAAGAAAGGAGGTGAAAGTAAGCAAGCTAAAGTATGATGGTTTAAGGTGCGCTCTTATGGTATATAAACTCCAATGTCATAAAAGGTGTACGATAAGATTAATGTTTAGATTGATTATAGGTGTGCATTAGGTACGTTGGACACATGGTTAATTATATGAAACAGAAAGTAAATGGAATCAATGGAAATGGTTATGCTAAGTGTTTAAGAAGGACAAAAATATTGGTAATCATTTTGGCTTATTTGTCATATTGAATGGTTATTAGTGTATTAGATTAAATGTGATCTTTTTGATTAAATTTCAATAGTATGATTAAAAATTATGAAATTAACATGCTTGTATATTTTTATTTTATTTTTACTTGGGACAAGTAAAGGTTAAGTGCGTGGGGATCTGATTGGTGTATTTTGCATTCACCTCATAGCATGTTAATTTAACATATTTATATATTTATTTTTTGTTATACATGTACTTTTAATGTGTTTTGTGATTATGTAGGTTACGAGCGAAATGGAATAAAATGGCCGCTTAATTAATTTTTTGGAGAAAAGACATTGTGAGCGCCGATAAATGAAGAAAAATATTGAAGAAAAAGATTTGAGCGCGTCGCAATATTTCCGGTCATTTTTTATTTGTTCGGGCTTCGTTCGAGCAATTATTGATGTTAGGTTATTTTTTATTGGGCCAAAGTTATTATATGTTTAAAAGAATAAAAGAAAAAATAATAATTTTGGGCCCAATACCTAATAACCCACCGTTGAAATATTATATATATATTGAGGGTATTGAAGAAAAAAGGGCAGCCGACTTTTAGAAAAAGACGATTGAGGAGTGTATATATATAAAATACACGACTCATTAAGACAAGAAAAAAAAACAATCCAATTGGAGTGGAGAGGGACACACCATATTCTTAAAAAACAATCGACATCTATTTATTGAAGGAAGACATTTAATAGCAAGAAGAAGAAAAAAGAAGACTGAGAGGGAACAGTGGACAATTCTTATACAACCGAATATAAAAAAAAGTGGCATCTTTGTTTCAAGTGTAGCCGATCATCATTGAAAAAATTGAAGATAAGTGGTAGTTAATAAGAAGAAAAAAGAGAAAGATTCTTATTATTTTATTTCAATGATGGTTGAGATTAAGCGGACCGGGTGCATCGCGATATCCGGCTAATTTGGTTGTAATTCCTTCTGGTAACTTTATTTATGGTTTGATCATTACTTTTGTCTTATATATTTTTATTACATTGATTTATAATTTATTTATAAATTACTTTTATTGAGTTAATATTATGATTAATTATTTGTACGAGACAATTTATTATTTGTTAACGATTCATACTTATTTTATTTAGTAAAAAAAATGATGGTCGTATAATCAACATAAGTTGTACCTAAATAAATTGTTAAAACATAATTATTGGTTGGATTAATATAAGATTTATTATTGCGAATCGTTGATAAACATAATAAATGCCGACATTAATTCATTCATATTTATTCAAAATAATCTTTGTAATCGGTTCTAAAAAGTATCGATAATCCATAAGTGTGATCAACAATAAATATTAGGAGCTGAAAGGGATTGAATTTTTCTTTTAATTGTTTACATCCTTATTTTATTTTTCTAGCTTCATCATTAGCTTAATAATTATTTTAATTTTTAATCCATTTTTTTATTATCAAAAGTATTTTAGTTGTTAGATTTCAAAACCCAAACTTTTATTGATCAGCGATCACCTAAAACTTAAACTAAAACCACATATTCCTCGTGGATCAATACCCGCTTACCCTATCTAGTATAAGGTAATTAGGTAATTTTTGACCGACACTTCGACGTTGATCAATCGACTCGAAAATAAAATTTACTAAATGAAAAAGGAGAGAATAAAACTAAGATGGTACTTTAAAGCTAAACGAGGCAAAACCTAAAGCGGGTACTAAATAAAAGATAAAACTTGAACGTTACAAAAAAATATTAATATTAAAATTAGACGAAAAATATAACTAAAAATACGTAACTTTCAAAATTAAAATCAGAACAACTTTCAGATTAAACTAAACGATTACGGAATAATACTAAATAATAAACAAGCTAGCAAGCAAGCTGCTCAAGCTACCAAGCTAGCAGGTGAAAATGGCGCCAAAAAAGCTTTAAGCATGCAGGCATGTAGGTGCTCCATCGGAATGTAACATTAAATCTCAGTTCTATCGGAAAGTTTTTTAAAAAGTATCTATCGGAATGTTGAATGAACTATCGGAATGTTTATTAAGAAAAGTATCGGAATGTTTATTTAAGTTAAACTATCGGAATGTGGTGTATAATAAAACTGTCGGAATATCAAACAAAAAATCTATCGGAATGTCTAAAAAATAAAAACTGTCAGAATAACTAAAATGCCAAAATCTATCGGAATGTGGTTGTCAAAATTTGGGCAGCATTTCGTAACAATAAGCCTTATACCCGATCGCAAAGTACGATGCTAGGGGCAATCGCAACCTACGATCAAAATAAGTGATCGAAAAAACTATCACAATAAGCTGTCACAATGTAGAAACCCTATTGTGATGGAAAAATCACAATATTCGGATGGATGAGCATAAGCTAATAAACCAATAAGCACTTCTAAAAAGATCAATTAACAAAAACTTAACCAACTCAATAAGCACAAATTTGAAAGCTTTTAAAATACGAAATAAGCAAACTTTATGAATTAACTTTAAAAAGACTAAACTTTTTTTTAAGAAAACTAAAAAGTAAATATACTAAACACAAAATAAGCCAATAAGCATGATAAGCTCAAAGCTTAAGTTTTATAAAAACTTAAAAATTGATAAAAAGATAAACTTTTTAATCAATCAAACATCAAGATTAAACAAAATCAAAGATTATTTCGAATCAAACATAATTAAAAAGTTCAAGAAATGTAGAATGAGAATGATTGTAAAAAGCTTCAAATAAGATGAAGACTAAAGATTCAAAAGTACAAGATTAAAGATTAAATATTAAGAAAACTTGAAAGAAAAGCTTAAGAACATGAAAACTAGAGAGAGAAAGTAAAGCTACACTACTCCTAATCTAAACTAACTAACCCCTAAATGACTAACACCTCCTAATGACATATTCGGAGGGTTTATATAGGAGGAGGAAAATGTGTTGGAGCTTTCTTCTTTCTTTCTTCTTGTCTCGACTCGATTTAAATTCTTTGTTTTTCTCGACGTCGTCTCGGGATTTGTCGATGTAAATTGAACTCGTCTTATAATTAGACTTGGTTTTTCGACTTTATTAAACTTCCGTCTTTAGACTTTTTCTTCGATAAATCTTCAGAATAGGCCTTGGACTTCCGTTCTTTTTGCACTCTTGATCTTTTGACTTCGTCTTTTCCCGTTTTCATCGATAAAAGCCCGTGTTTTCTTCCTTTTTTATCTTTTGGTCCTAAAACATAATAAAAACACAAACCACGCATAATTCCGACATTTACGACATAAAATACACGTTTTGGCTTGGTTATTATTATAATTAAGTGGTAAAAGGATGGGTGTTTTCCCACCTATCAGCAGCCAAAAGAAAAGGAAGGAAGAAAATAACCAAAAAGCCCAAAAACAGGCCCAATGGACTTGTAATTGGGTTAGGAGGCCTTTAGGATTACATTAAACCCATACCATAACCAAAAACATCAGATTTTTACTCACCATGATCTCTCCTAGTCGAATTCCATCAATGGTGGAATTAGGTTTCATCAAAAACAATTTCTTCCTTTGATTTCTAAGGTGAAATCTTCAAAACTCTTCTTTAATGTATGATTTTAATTAATCTAATCATGTAACTAATCAATAGATGATGGATCCAGGGTTAGGTTAAACATAAATTCTGTATTTTAATGATATAAACATGTTTAGATTAATTAGGGTTAATAATTATACATGATGTGGATAATTAATTAGACTAGTTGTGTTAAATTCGTTTTTAAAAACAGGTTACAATAGTCAGAGGTCAAAACAGTTTTGAAATCAGTTAGGTTTAATTTAATCTTTTAAGGTGGTTAGGGTACTTAGAAGTACAATTGGACTTTCAAAAGAACATGAGAGTTAGTTTATATGTTATATAAGATATCTGAAAGAGGTCTAATCAATTGTGATAGTGGAAGACCCTCTGATCATAACAAACTTTTAATATGTTCAAAATCGGTAAAATCTGGATAGGCAAAAGAATAAGTTGTATGTCAGGGACTTAAAATTAGCTTTGATGTTGGGGAAAGGTCTGAGATTTTAGTTAACACATATAAGTTTGTGGGTTTTTCATTGCAAAGAATGTGTGTTAGTTAGGTGGGCGTTTGGCTCATAATACGGAGTATGAAAATCGAGACTGTTTTGGGTAAAATGTTAACGGGACGGGTTATGAACTTAACTAAGTTAAGGGCTTATAGAGGGTGTAATGGGATGATTATAGCACATAAATGAGGTTAAGTTGTAAAAGAACGTTAAATATTCATCATAGATTGATGAGCCATTTTGGTATGTGGTTCATCTCTTGATTGTATAAGTTTGTGTGTTTAGATTTTCGCTAGAGCGCAGATATTTGGAGAAGCTTGAATCCGGTGAGTTTCATAGTCCCATATCTTTTAATAATTTTGACTTCCAGATGGGATGGAAGAGACACTCGTTATGGTTTTGTAAATTGTTGTTGTGAATGTTTTATGATTGGTAATGGACTTATGTGTACTTATGTGATTAAATGCTAATTGATTCATGATTGTTTTGTGATTTGACTTGGTACCAAGGGGATGTTGACAAGGCGGGGCCTTGGGATTGTTTCATAGGTGTATGGGCGCCTAGGTAACCATGGTGTTTGGTAAGGCTAGGAGCCTTGGAATTGGTTTGGTATGATTAATCTTGAATTGTTAGTTGTTAATGCACATTTGTAACACATTGTCCATATATTTTTATTGTTGGTGGTTATTCACAGCTTATATTATAACTGATTTAAGGTTGGAGTCTAAACCTATGATTCTCACCAACATTATGTTGACGTGTTTTAGTGTCTCTTTCAGGTGAGAATGTGGTTAAGCATTAGAATAGGATTGGCTAGCTTTGGAGGCTTAGGATTGCATTTGGAGGAACCCCCTTTCCTCTTAGTCTTTATTTAATATTTGAATAAGTGATACTTTGTTGACACCTATATGTTTGCTTTGTTTATGTTAATTGTTAGTCTGAGGTAAGTGTTAGAATTGTTACCTACTTACCTAGACTCCTGCATTGTTGAGATATTGTCATGACATTTGTGTCACCATTTTATGACATTTCATATTTGATTTAGTTATCTCTATAGACACGCCATGTTGTGATGATATCCATACGTCGCGCCCTATATTCCGCCATGGTGGGGTGTGACAGAATGGTATCAGAGAAAATGGTTATATAGAATTAGGTTGCTTAGTCTCGTAGCCTAGTCTATAGCTTTAGGGTCCTCGCATATAGGCGTCGTAGGAGTATGTGTGCATTTGATTTTAATTGAAGTTTTTCTTGATGTTATTGGTTTTTACTTGCGATGTGTGTTAAGTTTTGACTAGTATGGGTTGAACCATAGTAGTTCATACTTAGCCACATGTTATTTTCTTTTCGGGTTGTGACTAGTGCGGGTTGAACCATAATCGTCCACGCTAGTCATTGTTGTATTTTGCTTAAATTATACATTATAATACATAATTTTGTACAGGGTAGTTTCTATCTTTTGTTCAATTGTTTTATTTACCTGAGGTATAGTATTTTTCTTTTGATGTTTAAGTCATGTTCCTTAAGAATCATGTGGTGGTTCGAGTTACTAGGAGTACGTAGATAGGAAGGATTTTAAGCTGTTTCCATTCTGATGGGCGACATGACATATAATTGATTATGTTTTCGTTTTGGATTTTGTCATTGCTGTTTTAGCTAGACTATGGATTTCTGTATTCCAGGAGTTTGACTATGTTATTTTAATAGTTGGAGTTTTTGACCTTATTGTTTATGTGGTTATGTGCTTAGGTGAGTTGATGGATGTATGTGTTATGTGTTGTATTGATTCTTATAAGTGTCATCATAGGAGGGAGTGCATTGCGGAAAGGGTAATAGTATAAGTATGGTGGCCAACATAGTTATACAAGTACCACAACTTCAATGGATTCCTAAGTATGATTGCATGAAAGAGGATTAATACATGCTTGTAGAGTAGATGTTGGACGGATTTGAGTATATGTATCCTAATATGCCTATATATGTACGATCCCCTATTATTATCGATTTTATCCTTAGGAGGGTGGCTAGCTCGCTTCTTTTTAGATATTCAACCTCTGTTGTAGCGTATTTTCCGAGTTTCCTATTTCACGTGTTTGTTTTAAAATGGTGTTTTTGGTTTTAAGTCTATTGAAATAACTTAGGATTTCTTTTGGGATAATGAAATCTTTTGTGTTGAGTCTTACATTCCTTTTGGTCAAAATGTCCCTTTTTGAGTTGGATTAGTAAACCTGAGTTTATTGTACTTGCATCCATTTTTAATCGTTTTTTCTAAATTAAAAAAAAAATTAGAAAAGAAAGCGTTTTCCCCTTTTTGGTATATATTGAAAAGACTTGGAAATCAACTATAGAGTTGGATAGTTGGTTGTATTCGGTAAAATAAGGGTAAGGTGTTGGAGTCGTGTTTGAAACAAGATGCAACATAGGAATTTAAATCAACACTTATTTATTTCAAAATTCTAAAAGACACTATAAAATAAAGCGAAATAAAAATTCTTTATACTTAAATAGTTTATATGGTCTCATAAGGCATGCTAGTCATAATATTCATACTTTCTTACGTGCATTCTATTGGGACATGGCATTCTGCATATAATGAACTTAACTAATCATGGAAAGTCTGGGATACTAATAAAAATTAACATAGTTCTAATCAATTCTGACTGAATCATGATAAAGGGTTTAACCGATTTACGTCATTTATAATTATTTATACAAGGTTATATTGAGTTCATGAAAATTTCACATACAATTATTTTTTATTTATTTAAAAGGATTACATTAACCACTAAGATGATTCTTTAGTTTTTAAAACAACTAGTATAAAATTGTTTTGGTCGTAACCTATTCTTTTTTTAAAGTTTTTTTTGGGTGATTCAAAAGCCTAAAATTATATACTCGGTACATACTTTTCAAATATGCGGGATGCATAGTCATGGGAGGTCAGTAGCTTGGTCGAAATGTTTATACAAGTGTCGGGTTCAAGGTTGAGTTTTGAATAGTAGTTTTAAACTTATGATTTGGGATGTTCAGGGTACCTAGTCTTTGAGTTGACTCTTGAGATCATCTAGAGGGTTGTTTGTAGATTGTGTAAGTCACATAGATGTGGGGATGTAAAGAAAAAATATTCTTTTGGGAAAAGTCGATTTTGCGCACGATTTAAATTATATGTCGCGGGGCGTAAGATGTTTTGGTTGCCATTAACTGTTCCTTGGATCATTTTTCCTTGTCATGAGTCATTTGAATTGATACATGTTTCGGGTTGAGTTTTCGTGGTTTTGGTCTGTTTTAACTCGTGCACGTGAAATGTCCTTAGTTATCAATGAGTTTGATTCGTTGATCGTATCTGGTGGATTCAAGATGTAGTTTTGGTTTCGTATTGATTGGGAGCGTTGAGGTAGTCATATGGAATACTTGGTCGCGCCTACACGATTCAGTATGTGGCCATGAGAGAATGGTTTGAATGCCCTTAGTGGGGAGGAAAGAGTTAGAAGTTCGTAGACGAAGTAATGTGGTCATGAGGTCTCTTAGGAGTGCCAAGGGAGATGAATAGAGATTTGTATAAAGTATGGATATTGGCACAAGTAACGCATCATAGAGAATGTTGGAAGGGGATGTGATATTTTAAAGGTACTTGTGGTATTCGTTAGGTATGTAAAATTTTCCGAAAACTTCTTAAGATTTAGTCGGTTTGCCTATTATCTTGAAGTAGAACCATGAACAGAGCCAGTAGAAGGAGCAACATGAGTTGTAGTTAGTGCCTTTCCAAGGCAATTGTTGATGGAATGATTTTAAAGACATGACTTGTTAGAAATTGCAAGGAATGCAAGATAAAGGTTGAGTTGCATGGTAGTAAATGTGATGTGAAAGCGGTTGGATGGGTTGATAAGAAGTAGTATCGATCTTTTAGAATGTGTGTAGAATTTCACGAGTAGAAAGATGTAGAAATTTGTTTGTGTTGCTGCAAAGAGAGGATGCAGGGATGATGTTAAGAATGTTGAATGTACGCTTTGGGTTTACGGTTATGCATTTGGCTTCACCAAAGCACTAGCGGTTTTCATGGAGTCAATGAACCGAGTGTGCATGACCGTATATAAACAAGTTGTCATCGAGAGTATCGACGACATCTTGATCTACTCAAAGTCTAAGAAGGAGAGTGAGGCGAATTATGTGTTGATTTTAGAGTGGTTTAGAAAAAGGAATTATACGTGAGATTTTCAAGTGTGAGTTTTAGTATTAAGTTTACCATGATGAGTAGTTAGAGATGATGGCATGTCATGGAACCAACAAAGGGCGAAGTGAGGAAGGACGAGGAAGCATTTTGGAGGCTGAAGAGGTGGATTGGATAATGAGTAGATCCTGGCATTATTGGAAGGACTGGATGAATTCATGAAGCATGACGATACGTGGAGTAAGGATTTGGATGCGCACGAGGACGACAAAGAAAGGCGATTGCTTATACGTTGCAGGAACTGGAGATTTAAAGAACTAAATAAAACTTAGTTCGTAGAGCTAGAATGTTAGATATGCCTAGAGTGCTAGAGGCATTTGGTGTACGAGACGTAGAGAATGATCTATACGGATCATGAACATCTCCAACACATATTCAGTCCTCTTAATTGAACATTTGGCAAAGGTGATGGGTGGAGTTAAGTGATGAAGGAAAATTGCAAGGCCAAGTACCATCTGGGAAAGGCAATCATAGTTAATGAGACATGGAATAAGAGGGAGGAAGTGATGCTGAGACAAAATTTAGCTATATGGATGACGTGTTAGGAGGGTTTGGATGAAGGATGTAAGTTGTACGAGTAGTTGTCTAAAGCAGAGAACGTGTCAACATTTATGTTGTGTGGCTTGGACAATCATATGGAGAAAAGGGACATAGGCTATACTTCCTAGATAGATAGGAGTAGCATAGAAAGGGCGGTGTAAGGACGAAGATGGTAGAGGGGATACATAATGAGGTAGAGGAATAAGTATGATGAGAGTTAGGTGATAGTAGATAGACTGAATAATTCATCCCATATTCTAAGAGGAATGAGAAGTCAAGTAGTTGAGAAGTTGGAAGGATGGCGTAAGGATGTAATGGAATGGGAGTTTCTACTTAATAATTAGCCTAAGAAGTATGGAATGATTTATGAAGGATTATGGCAAGGGAATAAATGATGGGAAGTAAGCATAGTATACCGTTGATAGACTAATGGTCGGTATGAGCATACCATAAGGATAATGGAGGAAGACGCCTAGAGCATTGGCGTGTGGTTTGGAGATTGTTGGGGAATGCATTTTATTTAGGAAGAATTCTTCTACAAAGAGAGTCACTAGTGAGAAGGGCGTATTCCTCACTAATTAGAATGTAGGGAATAAAAGAGGATCGCCTAAATTATTGGCTGAAGATGAGATAGAAGATGGTATGGAAATTAAGGTTATGGAGAGACAAGCGAGAAGTAGCATGGAGGTGGTGGTTATGACATGTTTCATGTGAATGTTATGGGAAGATTTTGGTTATGCAATCCTGCATATACCATTAGATGTGATTAAGGTTGGGAGAACTTCCGAAAGATGGAAAATCCATAGAGGATAGAAGCCTGTTGATGCAAAAGTTGGTTGATCCTTGCTAGACCCGAATTAGGCTTAATTCGGGTTGGCTGGGCTCCGGCTCCTGCACCAAGTGAATCGTCTGGTTGGGATCCTGCACACTAAACAACACGCGTTAAGCTTACCGTGGGAAGGTTTCCCACGATTAGACTCCGGCGTGAGAGTAAGTAATCGGTTTAGGGTTATATGAGTTTAGAGTGAGTCGTAATACCTCTGTGGAACCCTTGGGGGTTCCTTTTATAGGCAGTGAAACCCCAGTGGGCTTTCACTGATCCTTCGGCCCCAAGGAAGAGATAAACACCAGAATTAGAATGATTGTTATCTTCTAATTCTGGTAATGAATATCTCATCGTATTGGGATTAAGATATACCTAGACAGAATATTATTCTGTCTGATCTTATGTCGGCCGCTTTGGGCCGTGGGCCGCACACATGTGCGGGCACTGTTCACTCAAGCCCATACGCCTGAATGACATTTATCCACCCATCTGTGATGGGCCGGATACGGGTAGTACCCGTGAGCCGGGCTCATGACCCGGTTGGGGACTATACGTCATCATGTCCCCCCAGTCTAGTTGTTACAGCCGTAGGCGTAACCTCTAGACTATCAAGCTGCTCTCCGGTCATATCAAGAAAGGCCTAGGAAATGACACTGGAAAATTTGTTCCGGCCGCACGTGGCAACCGGTCGTAGGAATATACCTTAATAAATACTACCTCAGCCGCACGCAATGGCCGAGACAAATTAAATGCAACATTTAATACGGTCTTACGTAAGAGCCGCATAACCCGACAAGAATCCAGTCGCATTAATGATATTCAACAATCCAGTCGCATGTCTGCAAAAAGTGCATGATTACTGATCACCCTCGAGCCACGCGAAACTGTTTAAGAAGTGACCCGTGGGTCCCCCACTGACGTTACAGAAATGTCAGAAACCCTATCCGTTGGATAGGGAATGTGACTGACACGTGTCAAAGATCCATGGTACCTCGGAAACCGAGGCCACCCTATATAAGAGTGAGTATGCGTGTATGTTACACACACAACTCACTCATTCTTCCGCCATTGTTAACTTCAAGCTTTTTCCTTCAAAACTTTTGCCTTCTTTTCCATGGATATCCGCCACCGCAGGTTAGATTACCACGCCTTTAAAAACCTTTTCATAAATTATGGTCAAGGATAACCCCTCATCACAGACGTCCTGAATGTGATGTCGGGGGAGAAATACCTCGACTTCCTGTCGAAGTATTATGTGCCCGAAAGCGTACACCCCACCTTTCCGGGTGATGGTGAAGCTATTACGGATGCACCAGCGGGGAAAATAGGCATATACACACGCCTGTTTGACTCAGCCAACTACCGTATTCCGTTGTCTAAGTTCTTAGTAGACCTTCTTTTGTACTATGACTTTCATATCACCCAGCTCCACTGTATAGGGGCGTGTAAAATCAACCAGTTTGAGATTACATGCCATACCTATAGGGTAACCCCCACCGTGAACCTTTTTAGGGCTTTCTACTTTCCCCAGTTAGTGAACGGGTGGTTGTCGTTCAAGAAACGACCCGGCAATGCCCCGATGACATATAGGAAACCCCTTGACTCCCTGAAGAATTGGTACGACCATTACTTCTTTGTAGATGAGAAAGTATTCCCCACCCCCTTCGTACTTAAAACCAAGGCCCCAAAAGACTATCCGCCCACACCCAAAGATTATAGTAGCCGGGACCTGAAAATACTAGATACCCATCGCACGGAATTTCATAGAGGGTTGCCAGAGAACTTTCTGTGCTTGGTAGGGATAAGCCGCCGTTACTTTGGGAGGGATGACTTATATCCGTGCTTCTTAACGGAACAGGGCGAGGGTAGGTCATATATATCTTGTAAATTTGATCTATCACATATGTTTAAAATGTTACTAACCCATATACTTCTACAATCATTTGCAGAGATGAACCTCCACGGATTAATTCGTCAAGGCGACCCCATGAAGGTGAGGGAAGGATTCCGGCCGTTAAAGCCGAATGAGCTCCCCTTGCTAGAAGCTTTAGCCGACCGTACGATTCCGCTGGAGGAGACAACCGAACCCAGGTCGGACGAAGAAGAGCCTGTTATCGAGAAGTCCCCATTGGACTTTCATAACGAAGATGGCGACGACCCCTTGCTGGAGGGAGGCACCATCAACCAGGAGGAGGAGCGCGATCCGAATGAAGACACCACGCAAGCTTCCGGATCCACCACACTTACTTCAAAAAAGAGAAAAACAACCAGGCGTGTGGCGAAAAAGACTGGGGAAGATGCCGGAGTTGCGAATGCTCCTCCCAAGAAGTTGCGGAAAGACCATCCTCAGTATCAGGAAGGAGGCAGCACCATGACTGGTCAAGCCGACCCTACCCCGATCATGGAAGGGCCAGTTCTGCGAGTCGCCCCTGTGAGCGCCGTAGCTCCTACCGGCCCAGACCCTGCTATTGGCACCTCGTAAGTACCCCTCACGATTATGACTTGTATCTTCGTATGATATATGTAGACTAAAAAATTTTCCCCCCTTTTTTTTAATGACAGGGTGAATCCAGCGGTCGCAGCTCAAGGAGAAGAGGTGGGGAGAAATCCATCCCCTACGGCTACTAACAATCCCCCTTCACCCATCACCACCCGTGCCAAGGAACCGTGCCCCGAGGGGCCAGAAGAGAGCTTGCGTATAGCATGGAACCTATCAAGCTTGACACGGCTGGAGGCCGAATCAGAGTGTTCGGAATTTATCGAACACATCACCCCGCCTGCCCTCGCCCAGGATTTAGATGAACTAGACCATGAGGCCCTGATTGAACAGTTTGATGTGTCATCCGCTCATCAGGTAACAGTGGACGCCGCACTGAGACGCCGACTGATCAAGGCCCTCACCAATGTGAGCCGTGCCGACAAAAGGATTGCCCGCCGGGAGGCATTGGTCGTAAAGAGCGAGAAGACCATCACATCCTTGCAAGCGGCGTTATTGACTGCTGAGGCGACGGTGAAGGAGCAGGCGCTTCATGCCGAGACAAGAGAGAAGCGTATCGCTGAGTTGGAGGCCCTCGTAGCCGCATCAAACGAGAAGGTAAACTTTCAAACATGTTTTTCATATATTCCTACTCCTTGTGTGTATGTAGCCCAAAGATATATATTCGTGTACTAACTCCAAATTTCATACGCAGGTGTCTGCGGCTGAGGCTGCTACTAAGGCGGTGACCGTGCAATCATTTAGCATTGCTCAGGAGCGCGACGCACTGAAGGAGGAATTGAAGCAGGCTCAAAACAACCTTGAAAATCAAGTTGTCGCTGCTGATGAAGAGTTGAGCAAGGTGGTCGTCAGCTGTGCGGAGAGAGTATGCCCTCCCCTACTGACCGCGACAACCGGTCGTAGGTGGATTATCGGGAAAGGACTACGGCTTGCCGTAAGCGGGGCCCTTAACGCTCCACATCTATTGCAGGCCTTTGCTGGAGTTGTATCTGACGGGATCGACCGTGGTAGGCATGAAGGCATGGTCCAAGCTGCGGAGATGATCACAAAAGGTGAGGATATCACCCAGCATCCGTATCACAATCCCTCTGCAGCTGGCAAGATAACTGCGTCCATAGATGCCTTGGCAGGCCTTCAACACCCCCTTCTGGACGAGCTTGAAGCCCTGAAAGATGCTCCCAATGAAACAATAATGTCCCGGCTGAGTGCTGACCCAATTCCCTTGACGCTGGCTACCTATGATTTCGTATCCAAAGCCATGTCAGGTGAGAAGCCGCTTGGTGAAGCTTTAGACGCTCTTGCAGTCAAAGTTCAGGACGGGAAGGATGCTCGCGGGGAGGCCCTTCGTGCTTTAATTGAGGAAGGGAAGAAGGATCTAGAAGAATTCCTCCCCCCCTTGTAACTTATATGTTGTAAACATTTGTGATTATATTCGTCCGTGTATGTACACGGCTAAGACATATATGTAATAACTTGTCCTTTTATTTTAGAAGTCCGTGACAACCACGGCCATTTTGTTGACTGTTAATTTTGAAACTTGTGTATCTCATTGTAATCCAATGCCGCGTGACGTATCACGTCTTACGTACAAGTCTAATTTACTAGACATGCGACGTGAGTCTTTACTATGCGGAGCACCGTATGGCTATAGCATATGAAACTTACCCCAACGTCTTGTGGGTAAGGTGTCTAGTAAGGATACATGATCCGTGCGGCTGGGGTTGCATCCCTCTTACGCGGCAAGTTGAATTAGTAGGTTCACTTAATCCTCTTACCCCACCTGGGGGCGTATGGTACATGTACAGTAATTTGAGAGAATGCATACGAATGAAACATGGCATATTATAATACAAGTAAAATTCATACGACTAACAAAGAATCTAACAAAGAAAGGAAAATGGTTTGCACGAAACAGGCCGTGGAGCTAGCTAGGCACCACAGCATTTTATTAGAACGTTTACACTTTTGTTTGAGTAAGGACGACAAGTCCTAAAAAACAAGAAAGGAAACTTAAACAATCATAAGAAGAACAAACAAAACAAATAACCCGCATGGTTCTTTATTAAGACCGCCTATAGCGAAGTACCCATGCGGAAGCCGTAGCTTTCAAAGATAGCACCTTTTTAGATTGGAGATGTTCCATGTGCGCTCTAGGTCGCGGCCATCCATGTCACGTAACTTGTACGCGCCTCGTCCTAAGGTTTCAGTGACTTCATACGGTCCTTCCCATTTAGGGCCCAGTTTTCCTGTATTCTCCACTCGACTCGCTTCGTTAGCACGATAGACGTAGTCTCCCGGTCGAAAAGAAACACCCTTGACCTTGGCGTCATAATAAGCCTTCATCTTAGCCTTGGGCTTAGCCTCATTGATGGCTGCTATTTCCCTTTTTTCTTCCAACAGATCCAGGTTGACTCGCAGTTGTTCATCGTTTGTGACGACATTAACCTCCGCCGTGTGGATGGTAGGCATCCCTATTTCTGCTGGTATAACGGCTTCAGTGCCGTAAGCCAATGCAAATGGAGTATCTCCGTTGGCTGTTTTTATCATGGTTCTATGTGCCCATAGCACGTGTGACAACTCATCGACCCATTTGCCCTGTCGTTCATCCAGCCGCGCCTTGATTCCATTCCCCAAGCTCCTATTTGCTCGTTCGACAAGGCCGTTCGTTTGTGGATGCTTAACGGACGCGAAGCGCCGTTTGATGTTCAATGATGCACACCAGTCTTTGAATGGGTTGTCCGTGAACTGCTTGCCGTTGTCCGAGATAATTTCCCCTGGTAGACCGAAACGGCACACGATGTGTTCCCACACAAACTTCTTGACCTGCTTACCTGTGATAGACTTGACTGCCTTGGCTTCTATCCATCGTGTGAAGTAGTCCATTGCAACAATCAAGAATTTAACCCCTCCCGCAGCTACAGGAAATGGTCCTGCAATGTCAATTCCCCACTTGTAAAATGGCCATGGGGACGTGATAGGTGTAAGCTCCTGCTGCGGGTGCCGCGGTACTGGCCTATGCACTTGGCAATCATTGCACCTGCGAATCATGTCGCGCGCGTCTCTGTGCATAGTGGGCCAATAGTATCCTGTTCGTAAGGCTCGGGCTACCACGGATCGTGGGCCTGCATGCATGCCGCACAACCCTTCGTGTATGTCACTGATAACGTAAGCCGCCTGGCGTGGTCCAACACACCGCAGCCACGGCTGCAAGAAAGAGCGTTTGTAAAGGATGCCTTCTCGGAGTTCGAAATGTTGTGACTTCCTTTATACGCGCCTTGCTGCTTTTTCCTCGTCTGGAAGGGTTTCATTAGTCAAATAGTTGATGATTGGGGTCATCCACGTAGGTCCCTCCTCCTCAACTATAGCGGCCACTTCCCTTTCCGTGATAGATTTCTCCTTGAGTATTTCCACCAAAACCTGTTTAGACAAGTGGGCGAAGCTCGTGGATGCGATCTTACTGAGAGCGTCCGCTTTCTTGTTCTCGCCCTAATAAGTGTGAAAACACTTATCCTTTTACCACTTATTCCCAATAATAACAAGACCAAAACATGTGATTTATGTCGTAAAATGCGGAATTATGCGTGGTTTGTGTTTTTATTGTGTTTTAGGACCTAAATATGAAAAAGGAAGAAAACACGGGCTTTCACGGGCTTTTACTGAAGAAAACGGGAAAAAGACGAAGTCAAAATATCAAGAGTGCAAAAAGAACGGAAGTCCAAGACCTATTCTGAAGATTTATCGAAGAAACAGTCAAAAGACGGAAGTTTAACGAAGTCGAAGAACTTAAGTCTAATAGAAGAAGAAAATTAAAAGACAAGTTCAAATCCCGAGACGACAAAGACGAAGAATTAAAATCGAGTCGAGAAAACGTGAAGAAAGCAAGAAAGAAGATGCAACACATGCACTCCTTCCACCTTCCCTATAAATACCCTCCTAATAGTCATTAGGAGGGTGGTTAGATTTTTTAGTTAATTTTCACTTTTTAGTTTTTAGAGAGAGAAAGTCTTAAACTTTCTCTCACTAGTTCATCTTTTTCTTTTAATCTTTCAAGATTAACTCTTTGTATTGCTTATTTTTATTTAATCAAGTTCTATTTTAAGCTTTCATTTCTTAGTCTCATTCTACTTTTCTTTGATTTAAGATTGATTTTGGTGTGATTATCATGTGATCCGTGTTGTTCTAATTGATTTCATGCTAAAAGGTTAATCTTTTGATCATTTTATAAGATTTCATTTGATTAAGCTTTAAGACTTTTGTGCTTATTGGCTTATTTTTATGATCATCTTATTTTTCTTATTAAAAGTTTTATTAAAAAGTTTATGTTTTTATGGTTTGATCTAAAAAGTTGGTTAATTTCGAGTTGAATAAGTTGATCATAGTGCTTATTTGATTCGGTTTAGTTGATTCGATTTAGTTTTGGGAATAAGCTTGATCTAATAGCTTATTTCCTAGCTTTTAGCTCGAATTCCCTTATTTTCGGAAGGGTATTATACCCCTTTTCCGATTGTTGCCTTATTCCGACCGTTGTACCATCTAACTGATTTCCTTGATTTTAGGAAAGGTTGTTACTCCCTTATTCCGATCGGTCCCTTTTTCCGACGGCACCACACCTTACATTCCGATTGGTCCAATCGGATTAGGGTTATCCTTTCCGATTGGTTCATTAAATGGCCTATTCCGATTACTAGCTAGTTTAAGATTCCGATTGGGCCCTTGTTTCATTTTCCGATTGGGTGTATTTGCAAGTATTCCGACGGTACCCCATTTCACTTTCCGATTGGGCCTCAAGTCACATATTCTGATTGTGGTGTATGTGCTTATTCCGATTGACCTTTTGCCCCTATATTCCGATCGTGTCACCTTTACCCATATTCCGACCATCCGATCGGAAAACATTCCGATCGGGTCTCCTTTTTGGCTTGTTTTGGTTTCTTTCGATATCACTTTCTTATAGTACTTTTATTTTCTGAAAATTTCGAAGTGTTAGTTTTATTTAGTGAGTTAGTATTTTTCTACTTGTCACCTTTACGTTTATATGCATTTGTTTTTACTCGTTATTCAAATTAATCTCTTAACTTCCATTTTACTCAACGACACTTTAATTACTTGAAATTAGTTTAAAACAAATCAACCAAACCTTTGATTCACCAAAAGACGATTGAGTCGCACTTAAGACCGGTTTTCAATTCGAAAAGATTTGGAACTATAACGAACTTTCATATAGGGTGTCAAAAGCCGTGTATTAAATGGCGCCGCTGCCGGCTCTTTTCGTTAAGATAAACGGTTTCTAGTGAGAGACGCATTGAATTTTGGGATCCGTTCTTTGAACGTTATTTTCATTGCTATAAAAATTTCCAAAAATCCATAAAAAATATAAAACTCTTCAAAAATACAAAAACAATAAAAAACCTATAAAAACCAAAAAGATTTTATAGATATTCCTTGTGTATATTTTTCTTCTGCAGGTGCATGCGTACTAGATCTACAAACTATTCTGAGCCCGAGAATCGTGAAGATTTAGATATGGCTGGTGTTAACAACAACAATAATCACCCACCTGAAAATAATTTGAATAACAACCACAACAATAACAACAACAACAATGTCCTTCTACCTGATTTACGAACCATGGAGGAATTGTGCCAACCCACCATGAACGGACGCGGAGGCCCGATTGCGCCAATGCACGTCACGGCTCAGGAGTTTTCGTTGAAGCATCACATGATACAACAAGTGCAAACGAACCCATTTCGTGGAATTCCGGATGATGATGCCAACAAACACCTCGACAAATTCATTACCATGACCCAAAGCATGAAGTGCTCCGGTGTTTCTATGGATGACCTTCGCCTTCAACTTTTTCCACACTCGCTTTCTCACCATGCCGAAAAATGGTTTGACCGTCTTCCTAAGAATTCTATTCACACGTGGAATGACATGACTCAACGCTTTTTATCGCGCTACTTTCCCCCATCCATGGTCACTAGCCTTCGTAATCAAATCAGTGGATTTATGCAAGAGAATGATGAATCGCTTTTCGATGCTTGGGAACGTTACAATGATTTGATCGACCGCTGTCCTAATCACAATATGCTCCCCGTCACTCTCATTGACACCTTCTACAATGGTCTCACCTTTCGTGATCGTGACACGATCAATGCCGCCGCCGGTGGTACTTTTATGAAAAGGAGACCGGAGGAGTGTCGAGAGTTGATTGAAAACATGACTACTCACCACAAGAATTGGGATTCATCCGCATCCTCAAGATCTAACTCGAGAGTCAATGTTTCGTCTACTTCTTCCACCACCAACCCGTCTATTTTGGAACGTGCTATTCTCGATATTAACAAAAGTCTCCATATTTTGACTTCTAACCAAACTCAACAAGCTAAAGCCGTTGTTATCTCTTGTGACACATGTGGTGGTCCTCATTCCTACAATGAGTGTCCTTCTACTCACGGCAATTATTCTGAAGACGTTAATGCAGCATACGGTACTTATACCACGGGAGGCTATCAAGCCCGCCCTCAAGGAGACCGTAACTTGCTAAGTTATCGATCCAACAATTATCTTGCTCCCCCCGGTTTCCCTCCTGCAAACCAAAACCAACAACAAAGCTACAATCAATCCCAACCTCGTGCGAACAATCAGTATCAATCCCAAAGAAACCCATACCCAACTCAAGGAAATTCTCAAGCTTACCAGGCTCCACCTCTCAATCAACCGATAGCAGTGAATCCAGAAGTCGAAACATTCATGAAGACTAATCGGGAGTTGGTGACGAATCTTCAGAGTCAAGTCCGCAACTTGAAGGGAGAGATGGCAAAACAAGGGAACGATATTCGAGCCGAGCTAAGGAATGATATGGCCAAACACAATGATACAATGAATGCAAACATGCAAAACTCTTTTAACAATCAAGCTCTTCACCTTCGTGATATGATTAGTTCGCTCATCCAAGGTAATCAACCCTCTTCTTCGGGTACTCTTCCGAGTAATACCGTTGCGAATCCAAGAGGGGAGATGAAAGCAATCACCACTCGTAGTGGAAAAGGTTATATGGAACCCGAGCTTCCTACACCTCCACCGGTGATTGTGAACAAGGAAAAAGAGCAACTTTCTTCACCTCCTTCACCTTCTATCCCCATTTCCCCACCACCCGTGGTTGTGAGTGATCCTATTCCCCTAAAGCCTTCTTCTTCATCCAATATACCTTATCCTTCAAGGTTGAGGAAAGAGAAGCAAAAGAGCAAGGATGATATTCAGGTTTCGAACTTCCTTAAAATGTTCAAACAATTGAATTTTAACATCTCCTTTGCCGAGGCTCTCGCTCACATGCCCAAATACGCTAAGATGTTTAAAGATCTTTTAAGTGATAAGGAAAAGCTTCTTGATATTGCTCAGACCCACCTTAATGAGAATTGCTCCGCAATGCTCTTAAGGCAATTGCCCACCAAACTTGGTGATCCGGGTCGCTTCTTGATTCCTTGCAACTTCCCGGGAGTAGAGAATTGCATGGCCCTAGCCGATCTAGGTGCCAGTATAAACTTAATGCCTTTAAGTGTTTGGAAGCAATTATCTCTCCCCGAGCTCATCCCCACTAAAATGACTTTGGAATTAGCCAACCGTACGGTTGCTTATCTAGTGGGGATAGCCGAAGATGTCTTTGTTGGCGTCGACAAATTCACCTTCCCGGCGGATTTTGTCGTCGTTGACTACGAAATGGATCCCCGTGTGCCATTAATCGTCGGACGTCCATTTCTGAGGACCGGTCGCACTCTCATTGATGTTGCCGCAGGCGAAATAATCATGAGAGTTGGTGACGATCAAATTGTCTTCAACATGGGTAAGATTTCTAAGCAACCTTATTCGTATGAGAGCGTTAATGCTATTGATGTTCTCGATGAGGCTTGTGAAGAACATTTTCATGATGCTTGCAAAAGTACTCCCTCTCTACCCAATGTTGAGACCGTTGCCTCAATTGCTCCAGCATTGACTCCTTTTGGAGAAAGTGACTTGGATGATTTCGAAGCTAGCTTGGGTCCCCTCGATATTAAGTATGATAATTTGTCCACCAATTGGGATGAAGATATTCGTACTATTGAGAGACTTCTCAATGAGAACCCGGTCTCTCCTCCTAAAGAGGTGACTAATGATGATCCATTGTTAGTTTCACCATCTATTGAGGATCCTCCTACTCTTGAGCTTAAGGACCTACCGCCTCATCTTGAGTACGTTTTTCTAGAAGACGACGAGAAGCTACCAGTCATCATCGCAAAGGATCTAAAAGAAGACGAAAAAGCCCGACTTGTCGCTGTGTTGAAGAAGCATAAAAGAGCTATCGCTTGGAAAATCTCCGACATCCGTGGAATTGATCCTCATTTCTGCACACATAAAATTCTCATGGAGGACGACTTTAAGCCCACAATTCAAAGTCAACGAAGGGTGAATCCTAAAATCCATGAAGTCATCAAAAAAGAGGTTATCAAACTTCTTGATGCGGGTATGATTTACCCTATTTCGGATTCACCGTGGGTCAGTCCAGTCCATTGTGTGCCTAAGAAAGGCGGAATCACCGTTGTGCCCAATGCAAACAACGAGTTAACTCCTACCCGTCTCGTCACTGGGTGGAGAGTTTGTATAGACTACCGCAAACTCAATGATGCCACGAGAAAGGATCATTTCCCTCTACCTTTTATGGACCAAATGCTTGAACGTCTAGCTGGTAATGAATATTACTGCTTTCTGGATGGTTTCTCGGGTTATTTTCAAATACCCATCGATCCCCAAGATCAAGAGAAGACAACATTCACTTGTCCCTATGGCACCTTTGCTTACAAACGAATGCCTTTTGGCTTATGCAATGCCCCCGGGACTTTCCAAAGGTGTATGTTGGCTATCTTCCATGACATGGTTGAGCAAACCATGGAAGTCTTCATGGATGATTTCTCGGTCTTTGGGGATTCCTTCTCTGCTTGCCTTGCCAATTTGGAACGTATGCTTAAGCGGTGCGAAGACACTCGCCTTGTTCTGAATTGGGAAAAATGCCATTTTATGGTAAAAGAAGGCATTGTGCTAGGACACAAAATCTCTAAAGCCGGTCTTGAAGTCGACCGTGCTAAAGTTGATGTCATAGCCAAATTACCTCCACCTTCCACCGTGAAGGGTGTGAGAAGCTTTCTGGGTCATGCGGGCTTCTATCGTAGATTCATTCAGGATTTCTCTAAAATCGCTCGCCCGATGACCCACCTCTTGGAAAAAGATACTCCTTTTATCTTTTCTAAAGAGTGTCTCGAAGCCTTCAATCTTCTAAAGGATAAGCTAACTAAGGCACCAGTCTTGGTTACCCCAAATTGGGAGCTGCCTTTTGAATTGATGTGCGATGCTAGCGACTTTGCTATTGGTGCGGTTTTGGGCCAAAGAGTGAATAAACACTTCCAACCAATCCACTATGCTAGCAAAACAATGACGGGGGCTCAATTGCATTATACGACAACCGAAAAAGAGCTTTTAGCTGTTGTCTATGCTTTTGAGAAATTTCGCCCCTATCTTGTTTTATCCACCACCATCGTTTACACGGACCATTCCGCGTTGAAGTACTTGATGACAAAGAACGATTCTAAACCAAGACTTCTTCGCTGGGTTTTGCTCCTTCAAGAATTCAACATTGAAATTCGTGACAAGAAGGGAGCTGAAAACCTGGCCGCGGATCATCTGAGTCGACTTGAGGATCCATATCAGGGGGATCATCCGAACAAAGAGATCAATGACTCTTTCCCCCTGGAGACTCTAATGTCTATAAATCTCAATCTTGATGGCACCCCGTGGTTTGCAGACATTGCAAACTACTTAGCGGGTGGTATTCTCATCCAAGGGTTAACATCCCAACAAAAGAAGAAGTTCTTGAACGATGTTAAGACTTACTTTTGGGATGACCCTTATCTATTCAAACAGTGTGCTGATCTGATTATTCGTCGATGTGTTGACGGACCGACAGCTTTTGACATCCTCCAAGCTTGCCACAAAGGACCCACCGGTGGTCACTTTGGTCCCAACTACACCGCTAAGAAAGTGTTTGATTCTGGATTCTACTGGCCCACCATTTATCGTGACGCTCACGAAATGGTTAAGCATTGTGATGCTTGCCAACGTCAAGGCAAGATCACACATAAGGATGAGATGCCTCAAAATTTCATACAGGAATGTGAAATCTTTGATGTATGGGGCATCGACTTTATGGGGCCATTTCCATCATCCAAAGGGAACAAGTACATCCTCGTCGCCGTCGACTACGTCTCTAAATGGGTTGAAGCTAAGGCTCTTCCTACGAATGATGCGAGGGTGGTTGTGAACTTTTTGAAGCAGCTTTTCGCTCGATTTGGCGTTCCTCGTGCTATCATCAGTGACCACGGGACTCATTTTTGCAACGATCAATTTGCACGAGTCATGGCAAAGTATGGTGTCACTCACCGTCTTTCCACCGCTTATCATCCCCAAACCAATGGGCAAGCCGAAATTTCCAATCGTGGCTTGAAGAGAATTTTGGAGCGTACTGTGGGAGAGCATCGTGCCGCGTGGGCCGATAAGTTAGATGATGCTCTATGGGCTTTCCGTACTGCTTACAAGACCCCGATCGGTTGTACACCTTATCGTCTTGTGTACGGGAAAGCCTGCCACCTACCCATCGAGCTGGAACATAAGGCGCACTGGGCCTTGAAGTGGGCGAACTTCGACATCATCAAAGCCGGTGATCATCGCAAGGTTCAACTCAACGAGCTAAATGAACTGAGGAATGAAGCTTATGAGAACTCGCTGATCTACAAGGAGAAGACGAAGATGATCCACGATGCTAAAATCAAGAACCGAGAGTTCCACGTTGGAGATCAAGTTCTACTCTTTAACTCTCGGTTGAAGATCTTCTCTGGCAAGTTGAAGAGCCGCTGGACTGGTCCATTCACCGTCGCCAAAGTCTTTCCATATGGGACCATTGAGCTTTCTCAGCCGAATGGGCCCAATTTCAAGGTGAATGGCCAGCGTTTGAAGCTGTACTATGGTGAGGACATCTCCCACGAGATGATTCCATCCCTCACCACGTTCCCCATGAACTAAAATTGGGTCGAGTCAGGCTCATGACTCGGTGAACAAAAACAAGCGCTTCTCGGGAGGCAACCCGTGTTCTATCTGTTACTGCTTTCATAATAAGTGTAGGGGGAGCCCCGCATATGTTTGTTGTCTTGTTTCTTGTGCTGTGCAGGGATTAAAGCTTCAGAGAGCATCTTGATGACTTTTGACGAACCGTGATACCGTGTTTTCCATCTTCCCGGTTCTATCCTAAACTCTTGTGATTCAATATTTCATATTCTATATGTTCACATTGAATTCACTTTAGTTGTCCTTTCCTTAGCAAGATTTAAACAAAGTGCACAATGTCCTAAGTGTAGGGGAGTTTACTCCCACATACTTAAACATTGAGGACAATGTTTATCTCAAGTGTAGGGGGGACTTCTATCGAAGTAAGTGGTCTTTTCCATGAATTTGCCCTCATTTTAACCGGAAAATTTGATTTTTCGACATTTTTCAAAATTTTTAATCTATTTTGGCCTAGTTGTATAGTTGTATTTGCCTTTGTTATGTTTCCTTTGCTAGAATAAATTTTTAAATAAAGTGGTTTTAGATTTTTCTTAGTCGTGAACATTTTGACTCAACCCGAGTTTACTTACCTAAGTTTACTCTAGCTAGTATCCTTAACGTGTTTAAGTCAAGTTTTGCTAGGCTTTTATATAGGGAGCTATAAAACGCGAAAGTCTTAACTCTCACGGGTTAAGAACAAGAACTTTTCGCAAGTTCCTATAATTGATCCTAGAGAGTCGTTTATCAAGGGAACTTTAAAATGCAATTTCTAAACTTGAAAAAGTCTAAGAATTTGCAAGATCCTATAGGCGACTCGAAAACCCAAAACTTTGATTTAATAGGCTAAGCATCCACGAGTCTCATTCCTTGAGATTTTGAACTGTGGAGAACGAGAGATGATAGAGTCAATTATAAGTTCGGTATTCTTTCGTGAATTTATGTGAGTTAATTATGAGCCTATTCTCCCTCCGCTTGCTAATAAATTAATCTGCTAATAGATAAGGTTGTACGATTTAAAAGGTTACTTAGCTTCTAGCCCCAGATCGTTTAAAAGTTGCTCGGTAATGACGAGAGTTCATAGCCAAGGCATAACTTATGAAGCGGGGCACGAAGATTGGCGAGTCCGAAAAGGCCCTAACAAGGCATGAGGGCTACATTTTGTTGCTAAAGATCCAAAAGTGATGTGAAGAATCATTTATCGAAAATCAATATGAAGGATCGAGACACACGACGAAAAGCAAGAACTCCCCAAAAGTCATGGAGAAGTCTATCCGAAAAGACCCTAACAAGGTATGAGGATAAATAGATCCAAGTCCTAAAAGGAGGCGGATCGTTGTAAATCAAAGTCCAAAATAAAGATTGGAGAAAAATGAAGAAGTCGTGGTCCAAAGATGAAGAATCTCTCAAAAACTTCAAGTGAAGAAATTCCTAATATGAAGAGAAGACCATAATTTCAAGAACGTCTCTCAAAGATTCGAAGTATGAAGTCGCTTCCAAATATCGGCCCGAGAAAGGTCTCAAATCGCGAACCAAGTTATGCCAAGATATGAACTTTCTGATATCCCGAGAAGCAGTTTTAAAAGATTTGGTCCTTTAGCTAACTATTGATTAAATCGTTCACCTTATTTTCGGACTAAATAACTATCAAAATAAGTCAAACAATGCATCCTCGTGATCATTCAAGACAAAAATAAAATATAAGAGATACACCTAGGAATAAGGGAGTCTAAGTGAGTAATTGGCCCACATGAGTTCGTGATAGTTTGCTAACTTATAATAACAATGATCTCGTTTCTAAGCTTGGTATGGGGAACGTGAAACTTGAGGATGATAAATGTTCATGGCCGCCAAAACCCAATGTAAGTTTTTAATTTCTTTACTTATTTCTATCTTTTATGTTTAGTATTTAATAAAGGCCAAGGTGGGTTATTTATGATGGAGAATGTAAACCGTGCTTTAAAAATTAATGCATTACATGAGGGCATTGCAATGGTCAAGTGTAGGGGATTTAATAAGTGTGAAAACACTTATCCTTTTACCACTTATTCCCAATAATAACAAGACCAAAACATGTGATTTATGTCGTAAAAGGCGGAATTATGCGTGGTTTGTGTTTTTATTGTGTTTTAGGACCTAAATATGAAAAAGGAAGAAAACACGGGCTTTCACGGGCTTTTACTGAAGAAAACGGGAAAAAGACGAAGTCAAAAGATCAAGAGTGCAAAAAGAACGGAAGTCCAAGACCTATTCTGAAGATTTATCGAAGAAACAGTCAAAAGACGGAAGTTTAACGAAGTCGAAGAACTTAAGTCTAATAGAAGAAGAAAATTAAAAGACAAGTTCAAATCCCGAGACGACAAAGACGAAGAATTAAAATCGAGTCGAGAAAACGTGAAGAAAGCAAGAAAGAAGATGCAACACATGCACTCCTTCCACCTTCCCTATAAATACCCTCCTAATAGTCATTAGGAGGGTGGTTAGATTTTTTAGTTAATTTTCACTTTTTAGTTTTTAGAGAGAGAAAGTATTAAACTTTCTCTCACTAGTTCATCTTTTTCTTTTAATCTTTCAAGATTAACTCTTTGTATTGCTTATTTTTATTTAATCAAGTTCTATTTTAAGCTTTCATTTCTTAATCTCATTCTACTTTTCTTTGATTTAAGATTGATTTTGGTGTGATTATCATGTGATCCGTGTTTTTCTAATTGATTTCATGCTAAAAGGTTAATCTTTTGATCATTTTATAAGATTTCATTTGATTAAGCTTTAAGACTTTTGTGCTTATTGGCTTATTTTTATGATCATCTTATTTTTCTTATTAAAAGTTTTATTAAAAAGTTTATGTTTTTATGGTTTGATCTAAAAAGTTGGTTAATTTCGAGTTGAATAAGTTGATCATAGTGCTTATTTGATTCGGTTTAGTTGATTCGATTTAGTTTTGGGAATAAGCTTGATCTAATAGCTTATTTCCTAGCTTTTAGCTCGAATTACCTTATTTTCGGAAGGGTATTATACCCCTTTTCCGATTGTTGCCTTATTCCGACCGTTGTACCATCTAACTGATTTCCTTGATTTTAGGAAAGGTTGTTACTCCCTTATTCCGATCGGTCCCTTTTTCCGACGGCACCACACCTTACATTCCGATTGGTCCAATCGGATTAGGGTTATCCTTTCCGATTGGTTCATTAAATGGCCTATTCCGATTACTAGCTAGCTTAAGATTCCGATTGGGCCCTTGTTTCATTTTCCGATTGGGTGTATTTGCAAGTATTCCGACGGTACCCCCATTTCACTTTCCGATTGGGCCTCAAGTCACATATTCCGATTGTGGTGTATGTGCTTATTCCGATTGACCTTTTGCCCCTATATTCCGATCGTGTCACCTTTACCCATATTCCGACCATCCGATCGGAAAACATTCCGATCGGGTCTCCTTTTTGGCTTGTTTTGGTTTCTTTCGATATCACTTTCTTATAGTACTTTTATTTTCTGAAAATTTCGAAGTGTTAGTTTTATTTAGTGAGTTAGTATTTTTCTACTTGTCACCTTTACGTTTATATGCATTTGTTTTTACTCGTTATTCAAATTAATCTCTTAACTTCCATTTTACTCAACGACACTTTAATTACTTGAAATTAGTTTAAAACAAATCAACCAAACCTTTGATTCACCAAAAGACGATTGAGTCGCACTTAAGACCGGTTTTCAATTCGAAAAGATTCGGAACTATAACGAACTTTCATATAGGGTGTCAAAAGCCGTGTATTACGCCCCTTGGCACCTGCTTGATGGAAAACTTACTGAAAGTCGTGATTAACGACTTGACTTTTTCCAAATACCTGACCATGTTGTCCTCCTTAGCCACATACCCACCTAGAATATGGTTCGCGACAAGCCGTGAGTCCACGTAGGCCTCAAGGTTGCGGACTCCCATTCTAGCGGCGATTTTTAAACCCGCAATTAATGCTTCATATTCCGCTTCGTTATTGGTGGTCGTGAACTCAAAACGGAGGGCGTACGTGAATTCCATTCCTTCTGGATTTGTGAGGATGAGACCTGCCCCGGACCCGTCTGTGCATGAGGATCCGTCCGTGAATAGCACCCAAGGTTCCGCTAGGACCTCGTCTTGCTTAATGATTGGTTCTTCCTCATCCGGCTTCTCGATCAGGAAATCTGCCAAGATCTGGCCTTTAACAGCCGTCCTTGGTCTGTAAGATATATTATGCCCTCCCAATAGGATGCTCCACTTCTCTAGTCTCCCTGCCACGTCTGGTCTAGAGATAACCTGCTTAATTGGCTGATCCGTGATCACCACAATTGGGTGCGCCTGAAAGTACCGGCGCAGCCGCTTTGTAGCAAATACTAGTGCTAGCACCAATTTTTCCATGGAGGAATAATTCAACTCCGCCCCTTGTAGTGTTCTACTTATAAAGTATACCGGAGTTTGTATTGTATCTCTATCCGTCATCAGTACCGCGCTTATTGCGCCATGGGTAGCTGAGAGATACATAACGAGTTCCTCCTTTGGCCGGGGAGCTACTAGCATGGGGAGAGATGCGAGATGCTGCTTGAGTTGGCAAAAAGCTTCCTCAGCTTCCTTCGTCCAGCGGAAGTCTCCCTTTCTAATGCACTTCTTGAGTGTCTTAAATAGGGGTAATGACTTCTCTGCGGATTTAGATAGGAATCTATTCAGCCCGGCTAACTTCCCATTCAGGGACTGCACCTCCTTCCGTGTCTGGGGGGACGGTAGTCGTATCACTGCGTCCGTCTTCTCTGGACAAGGTTTGATGCCGTTTGGGTCAATCAAATATCCTAGGAACATTCCTTCTGTTGCCCCAAACGTACATTTCTTTGGATTTAACTTCATGTTAATCCTTCTCAGCGTGTCGAATGTCTCCTGGACATCCCAGAGAAGTGCCTCCTCCGTGTGGCTTTTTATCACCAAGTCATCAACATATACTTCCAAGTTGCGTCCTATTTGTGATTCGAAAGCTTTATCCACCAACCGCTGATACGTAGCGCCGGCGTTCTTCAATCCAAACAGCATTTTCGTATAGCAATATACGCCCTAGCTCGTGTGGAACGCCGTTTTTTCTGCATCTTCCTCCGCCATCTGGATTTGGTGATACCCTTTATATGCATCCAAGAAGCATTTGAAAGGATATCCACACAAGGACTCCACCTTCCAGTCGATTTCTGGTAGTGGGTAACAGTCCTGTGGGCAGGCCTTGTTCAGATCCGTGAAATCCACACACATGCGCCAACTTCCGTCATGTTTCTTGACCATGACCGGATTAGATAACCACTCGTGGTAGTATACCTCGCGCATGATGCCTGCGTCCACTAGCTTACGCACTTCCTCCAGTATCACTTGGCTGCGCTCGGGCGCCTGGCCGCGCTTCTTTTGCTTGATGGGTTGGTACCCTTGGCGGATCTGGAGCTTATGCTCTGCTATCGCACGTGGCACACCCGTCATATGTTTTGGCTCCCATGCTAATATGTCCAGGTTTGCACTTAAAAGAGAGCACATGGCCCTTTTACCGCTATCCGAGAGCGCCCCTCCTATGGATACCTCCTGTTCCGGATAGTCAGGGTGAATGGCCACCTTCCAATTGGGTGGTGGTGCCCTATCCTTGGGTGGGACAGGTGGAGTCGGTGTTGTCACGGTGTGACACTCGGATGTTGGTACGACTGTGTTGTAAATAGTAATGATTCCCCCCTCAACGGGGAATTTGATCATTCCGTGTGCCGTAGAGGGTACTGCCCGGATAGCCAAAATGCCTGGTCTGCCTATGATTCCATTATAGGGAGAGTGTGAACGTATCACCATGAAGTTCATCCACGTCGTAGTGGAATGTTCCTCATTCCCAATGGTGACAAGCAAACGCAATTGCCCTATCGGCCATATGGTGTCTCCACTAAAGCCAGTAAGCGGCGACGTGGCCGGTACTAATTGGCTTCTTATTTCTGGACATAACTGCACAAAGCAGTGTTCATACAGTACCTTTGCTGACGACCCTCCATCCACATACATGCGACGAACATTGTGTGTTCCAATGCTTATCTCAATAGTGAGAGGCGCATCAATCACATCGCTTGCCGTGATGGGAGGGAATGAGATTTCCCTGCCGCGTGAAAATTTTTGGCCAATTTTTTGTCTCGTGCGGCGCTGTCTGGATTGGATCATGTATATGGTAGAAGGCTTGTCCTTTTGGGGGTCCTTCTTGTCATACTTCTTGTTGTTGTCTTTTCCATCTTTCCAATCCTTAACTAGGTGCTTGAGTTTGCCTGATTTGATTAGCGACTCAATATGCTTCTTGAGCTGGATACACTCCTCCGTGCCGTGTCCTTTGTCATTATGGAACTCGCAGAAGCGACTTCCTTGCCGACGTTCCGGGGGAGTGGTCATTGGGGGAGGCCTTGGAAAGTTCGCCCCTTCAGTCAACAAGATCTCCCGGTAGGACATCTTTAGGGGGGTGAACTTGTCGTCCGACCGTCCGCCTTTGCTTTGGCTCTTATAGTCTGAGCCCTTATTGTTCTGGTTGCCTTGACCGCCCGACTGTCTCCGGGACTGGTCATTTGACCGGTACCCATTTCCTCGGGATGGGTAGGCCGCGGCAACAGCTGTTTCTCCCTCTATGAAATTTCTGACCCTTTCCATGAGGTCATCATATCTCTCTGGGCGCTTGTCGTTGAGACGCCTGATCAGTTCTCTGTCTGTTATGGCGTGCATGTAGTCAGAGATTTTCAGGAGCTCTGGCATGGTTCTTGTGCGTGTGCACTCATCATTGAAGCGCTCAGTGAAGGCTTCTGTGGACTCCCCCGGCCGTTGCTTAACGGTTGCCAATGAGACCGGATCCCTATTATACTTCTCCCTTTGAGTATAATTGTTCTCGAACGCAGTGCGTAGTTCCGTGAAACTATCAATGCTCCGTGGGAGGAGCGCCTCGAACCAGTCACGGGTGTTTCCAATCAAGGTCGAATTGAACATTTGGCACCATATAGGCATGGGCCATCGCTCAATTTTAGCCTGAGTGTCGAATATTTTGAGGTGATCCACAGGATCACCGGACCCATCATAAGTCTTGATGCACGCCGGCATGCGACGTTTGGTGTCCTCAGAATAGTTCCGTATGCGGAGGGTGAACGGATCTTCCCTGGGATCCGCCCATGGCCGTGTGAGCCTAGGATCATCCCATGGTTCACACCATGGACGCGAGAGGTCCTCTGCTTCCGTATCCCGATAGTAAGGGCCACCATAATACTCCTCATTGTTTGGTGGTGGAGGCGTGCGCCTAGGCCGGCGGCGCTTGGGCGGATGGTCATCTGAGTCCTCCCCAGACGGATCTGGGGACGGCGGTGGTGCCCCGCCTTTTGAATAGGGACCACTTTTCTGAGACGAACCAGGAGCCTTTCTCCCCGTGTTCATTCTATCCCACACACTTGGGCGGCGTGTGGTTCTGGTCAGCTCTCGATCTGGCCGCTCGGGTGAGCCATCCGACCTTTCTCCATCTTGAGACTGCGTTAATTCTTGCATAAGGCGATCTCCTATGCGCTCAAACACATTCCGGGGTTGAGGGTTTTCCTCAAAGGTTCCCTGCTCCTGAGGCCGAGTCCTCCTTTTTCTCTGGTTTTGGGAACGGGTGGATGGTCTACTGTCACCAAAGTTGAGTCTGGCTTGGAGGTTCCTCCCCAGACTCAATCTTGATGCGATCCCTGGGACGATCCTTTCGAAGTTCTGAGTGAGAACTCGAGTAAGATCCTCCTCACTGAGTGGTAGGGCTTCCACTTCTTCCTCCGTCGAAGGTCTGCGCGGTTCCTTGTTAGGAGGGTCTGGCGCACTCCCTGGATCAGGGTTGTCCAGGGTTGAAGTAGGCGGGGGTGTCACCGAGATTGTGCTCGTCACCCCCGCAGGTTGAAAACCGCTACGGTTACCCAGCCCGCCTGCGAGGCGGTTAGGTGATTGGTTGGGGATGAGAATCCCTTCCCCTTGGGACTTCCGGTTCCCAGGATTCACATTCCTGGGGTTAGTTGGCGGATGTCCCTTCGTCATTGGAGATTTGAGATGAGGTTTTGTTCTAGCTTAGTGTTACTGGTCCCACGGATGGCGCCAACTTGTTGATGCAAAAGTTGGTTGATCCTTGCTAGACCCGAATTAGGCTTAATTCGGGTTGGCTGGGCTCCGGCTCCTGCACCAAGTGAATCGTCTGGTTGGGATCCTGCACACTAAACAACACGCGTTAAGCTTACCGTGGGAAGGTTTCCCACGATTAGACTCCAGCGTGAGAGTAAGTAATCGGTTTAGGGTTATATGAGTTTAGAGTGAGTCGTAATACCTCTGTGGAACCCTTGGGGGTTCCTTTTATAGGCAGTGAAACCCCAGTGGGCTTTCACTGATCCTTCTGCCCCAAGGAAGAGATAAACACCAGAATTAGAATGATTGTTATCTTCTAATTCTGGTAATGAATATCTCATCGTATTGGGATTAAGATATACCTAGACAGAATATTATTCTGTCTGATCTTATGTCGGCCGCCTTGGGCCGTGGGCCGCACACATGTGCGGGCACTGTTCACTCAAGCCCATAAGCCTGAATGACATTTATCCACCCATCTGTGATGGGCCGGATACGGGTAGTACCCGTGAGCCGGGCTCATGACCCGGTTGGGGACTATACGTCATCAAAGCCGTTAGGTCTGGTGATAAGAATTGTAGTATAAATTGCTGGAGTTAACTCATAGGAGATGAGGTGGATCTCCGTTATAGTGGGATGAAGTTAGAAGCGGCCAACGTATTGGACCGGAGGTGGATTGGAAAAATATGGAGGTGGTGGCAGTGCTTAAGTAGACGTTGAAATGGCAAAGATTCGATAGGAGAGCTGTGCGGACTAGAGGCATAATCCTTGGGATTTAAGATTGGAGGTAAGGTTATGCTACGGGTTTCACCATGGAAAGGAGTGATGCGGTTTGGGAAGAAAGGGAAGATAGCACCTAGAATCATAGGTCCGTTCGAAATCCTTGAAAGGATTGGACCAGTGGCTTATAGGTTGAGGAATTACTGGGAGAATTGAGTAGTGTGCATGATGTATTTCGTGTATCAAGATTGAGGAAAATCTTAGCAAGAACCGAATTGCAAGTACCGTTAGATGATATTAGTATGGATACGAGTCTCCGTTTCATCGAAGAACCGGTAGAGATTATAGGTCGTGAAGCTAAGACTTTGGAAAAAGGGTAATATACCGTAGTTATGGTTAGATGGAATTTGGAACGTGGACAAGAGTTCATGTGGGAACGGGAAGGATTTATGAGGAACAAGTATCCTTAGATATTTGCTAATGATGATCCTAAGGAGTAAATCTCGTGACAAGATTTCCATTAGGCGGGAGTGATGTGACAACCCCGGTTTTTGAGGTTCGTCACTTAGTCTTACATTTGGGGTATTTTGTGTGACTATGTGTTTTATGTGATTTATGTGTTTATATGTGTGATTTTGGGGATGGGAATGGACGAAATGAGGTACATGATTTGTAAATCATGGTACGGGTTGGAAATGAAATGAAATGAAATGAGTGCAGAAATGAACTGCGGGAAAGTTCGGATATCGTTTTTACAAGGTTTTGTGTACGTATCGTATGTTGTATGTATGTATTACGTACATATTATATGTTCAGGATAAATTTTAGAGATACTTTCCATAATTAGAAACTTTTGGAAATGATGGTTAGTTCGGAAATCGCGTTGAAAGCCGAAAAAATCAACGTAAGGCTTTAGAGTTTTGGCCCGGAAGTAACCCGAATGTGAGGTTTAGTTTAAGAATGATATAAGTTATAAAATAAGGTTAAAACCCAGATCCTTAGGTGACTTGGGCTTGGTTTGGGCAGCCAAAAGAAAAGGAAGGAAGAAAATAACCAAAAAGCCCAAAAACAGGCCCAATGGACTTGTAATTGGGTTAGGAGGCCTTTAGGATTACATTAAACCCATACCATTACCAAAAACATCAGATTTTTACTCACCATGATCTCTCCTAGTCGAATTCCATCAATGGTGGAATTAGGTTTCATCAAAAACAATTTCTTCCTTTGATTTCTAAGATAAAATCTTCAAAACTCTTCTTTAATGTATTATTTTAATTAATCTAATCATGTAACTAATCAATAGATGATGGATCTAGGGTAAGGTAAAACATAAATTCTGTATTTTAATGATACAAACATGTTTAGTTTAATTAGGGTTAATAATTATACATGATGTGGATAATTAATTAGACTAGTTGTGTTAAATTCGTTTCTAAAAACAGGTTACAATAGTCAGAGGTCAAAACATTTTTGAAATCAGTCGGGTTTAATTTAATCTTTTAAGGTAGTTAGGGTACTTAGGAGTACAATTGGACTTTCGAACGAACATGAGAGTTAGTTTATATGTTATATAAGATATCTAAAAGAGGTCTAATCAATTGGGATAGTGGAAGACCCTCTGATCATAACAAACTTTTAATATGTTCAAAATCGGTAAAATCTGGATAGGAGAAAGTATAAATTGTATATCGAGGACTTAAAATTAGCTTTGATGTTAGGGCAAGGTCTGAGATTTTAGTTAACACATATAAGTTTTTGGGTTTTTCATTGCAAAGAATGTGGGTTAGTTTTGGTGGGCGTTTGGCTCATAATACTGAGTATGAAAATCAGGACTGTTTTGGGTAAAATGTTAACGGGACGGGTTATGAACTTAACTAAGTTAAGGGCTTATAGAGGGGTGTTATGGGATGATTATAGCACATAAATGAGGTTAAGTTGTAGGAGAACGTTATATATCCATCATAGATTGATGAGCCATTTTGGTATGTGGTTCATCTCTTGATTGTATATGTTTGTGTGTTTAGATTTTCGCTAGAGCACGTATATTTGGAGAATCTTGAATCAGGTGAGTTTCATAGTCCCATATCTTTTAATGATTTTGACTTCCAGATGGGATGGAAGAGACACTCGTTATGGTTTTGTAAATTGTTGTTGTGAATGTTTTATTATTGGTGATGGACTTGTGTGTACATATGTGATTAACTGCTAATTGATTCTTGATTGTTTTGTGATTTGACTTGGTACCAAGGGGATGTTGACAAGGCGGGGCCTTGGGATTGGTTCATAGGTGTATGGGCGCCTATGGAACCATGGTGTCTTTTAAGGCTATGAACCTTGGAATTGGTTTGGTATGATTAATCTTGAATTGTTAGTTGTTAATGCAAATTTGTAACACATTGTCCATATATTTTTAGTGTTGGTGGTTATTCACAGCTTATATTATAACTAATTTGAGGTTGGAGTCTAAACCTATTGTCCCTTATCTTATGATGATTCTATACGAATAAAGAAGAAAGAAAGGTAGAAAATAGATGAATTCTAGAGAGAGAAACTAGAGAGATAAAAGAGAGAGAAGTGTGTGAGAACTTGGGAAATATTAGATTAGAAGAAAATGAATGACCAACCAACCTCTCCTTACATGCAAGGAGAGGTTTATATAGCCTTGCCTACATGTGGCATAATGGGCTATATGATAATGGGCCAGGCTTTCCTTTTGGGCTTTGGTTACTTATGAATGAACCTTATCTTAAAGTTAAGCCCGTAATACACGACTAACCTACTACCTATTACAACGTTCTAATATACGATACATAATAAACATATGACCGAGCATTCTTGTTTGACTCAATATTTTGAGGCTTACAATCTCCCCAAATGAGAGGTCATTACCCTTTGTGAGAGGTCATTACCCTTTGTCATTTGGAGAATTGTAGAGATTACTAATCTCGTCATAAGTGAGTCTTGAACGTATAATAGTAGTCTTGTTTCTTCATACTGTGATCTTTGAGCCTTTCTAGTTGTCATTCGACTTTGTCTTTAATCTTGAGATCTTAAAATCATCCTTGACTTGTCTTTGCCATCTTGCGATCTTGTGTCTTCATCCACATGCTCACACTATTAATTGTCGAATATGTCTTTAGGCATGAGTATGTGGTTTTGAATCTTTGACTTTGCTGAGTACACCGTGACGCCACCTTCTCGAGACAAAACATAGACACGGACTGAATGGCTTTGACATTCATCCTAAATCGGTAGCGTTTTACCTCCGGTCGGTGAGGACCGTTATATGATATTAAATATCGTATCCGTGATGGGTAGATTCAGTTAAAAATCTCCTTGACAGGGTTTCGCGGCTGTACTAGCCGTTCTCTTTACTCGACCGTCTCAAAGCAAGACTGCGAACATAAAGAGTGAATCAATTGGATAGATATCCTCTTGATTAAAGTCGTCAATTCAAATTCCCGGAACAAGTGTGATTCGTAAAGAATCTTACCATTGTTGCTTTCCAGTTGACACAACCTTGATTCATAAGAATCTCACAAGTCACCTACCGTCGCACTGTTTGATGTTGACGCTAGAAGGATTGCCATTCGTCATTGTGAATATTAATGAATATCACTCTGAATGTTCTGGCAAGACCATAAAGATATTGCGTAAAAACCTGAAACGAGTTTGAATCAATTCAGAATCTAACCACTGTTGCTTTTCAGTTCTACATATGTTTAATTCATAAAGAATCTTACATATGACCTACCGCAGTGCTGTTTGATGTTAACACTAGAAGGATTTCCACTCATCATTGTGTATACTAAGTAGTATCACTCTGAGTGTTCTAGCAATATCACAAGGATATAGCGTAGGACTCTCTTGATCATCATCTGTGTGTCCTAACGAGATTTGATTGATCTCTTGGCTCTAGACTCAATTTTTGCACTTTTAGTGGTCGGAGGCTGGAGCAGATGCCACCTATTCAATATCAACTATCTCGAAGTGAGAAAGTCAATAGAAGTCATGTTGTTCTCCGTGACAATAAAACAAACTTCTTTTGAGAGAAGCCTGAGTAGCTAGGAAAGGGTTGTGCATACATCACTGGGTCCATGATGAGTTGTCTTCATGATGTGTTGACCCGGTTTCTGCCTAAGTTGTAATAAGGGCTTCTTTGTTTACACCCTTTATCCTTACATTTATTTTTCATTCTTCAACCCCTTCAATGCTTACCAAGACATCATTACTAGCACCTTGTTGTGATTGTTGCAGTGCTAGCATCAGTACTTAGTCGGCATTCAGCTACGTTCACATTCTACTCCATCTTTCCTAAGGACTTCTAATAATCTATCAGATTGTCCCTGGGAAGATCCCTCCGGTTCTGGTTGGATCATAGGACTTAAACCTAACCACCCTTTTGACACCAATAACGTCGTGAATTAAAGATGTTGTGGGTATTTGATCGTAACCATGAAAACCACTTCAAATGTCTAACAAAATGTTTGAAAAACATTTAACACCCTTATAGTTTTGTCGTTTTAGAAATGCTCCCCCTTCACATGTGCATCGATAATCGAAAGTGTTTCGCACATGTAGGTAAGAGTTAAAGTGCTTGAGTCTTCTATAAGATCACATTTTAATCACATTTTCTCCCCTATCTCTAATATATAAAATCTTTTGATATTAAAGATACCAAGTTTGATTAAAATATATTTTGAAAAATAGTCTTAAAAGTCTCCGGGAGAAAGATGTGTCAATCGTTTGCATGAAGTTGAAATGCTCCCCCTCAAAAATTGATCCAATTGAATTGTCATTGTGAGGATTTGATCCACATTTCGCTTTTTGAGGATGGGAGTTGTTGAACACACAATTTTTGAAAGATTTTGAATAATCATTTAAAAATTCTTGAAAAAATTGTGTTCAACGCTTTTTAAAATATCCTATTTCTTTTTGGCGAAGAGGTTTTTCTAAAGCATAAACTTAAGTTCTTAGACATTGAATGTCTTGACGAATCCACTCAAGTGTAACAAGCTTTCTCTTCTTTTGCTGAGGGTAAGGGCACTAAAGTGTATACACCCCCGTGAAAATAGAACCGGGTTGCAATCTAAAGTGATTACAAGCCATTGTGTTGAGCTCAAAATGTTGAATTTTTTGTGACAAGCTCAACCCAAGATAGATTGCTCTACCCGTTGTTTGGAAATATTGTCCAAAATAGGCAATTTCCTTTATTAAAAGAAATGACATGTTTTGAAAAATATTTACAACTTTCATTCGAGCTTTATGTACACACCCGTGTCGTTATTGAGGGACATTTCTAGGTACGCCCATATTATCGATACTGAAAGACATGTCGAGAAGAAACTTTTTGGTTTTTGAAAGATTTGTAATTTTTTGTTTTGCTTTTATGTGTTTTATATTTTTGTATTTTTATTTTTCAAAAATATTTACACGTAGATGTTTGATATGTGAATCAAGCAGGCTTCTTTGCCAGAATCTCCAGTTCTGCTGGAGTCAAACATCTCATACCAATTTGCCTAACTAGATACGCAAACCTTTCTTTCGAAAGAGCTTTTGTAAACAAGTCAGCTAATTGGCAATCAATTCCAACAAAGTATAGTTCAACAATACCCTTTTCAACTTGTTCCTTAATGAAGTGATATCTGACATCAATGTGCTTCGTGCGGGAATGCTGTACCGGATTGCAGGAGATGGCTATGGCGGACTTTGAGTCACAGTACATAGGTACTTTATCAAAGTGGAAGCCATAATCCGTGAGTTGTGCTGTCATCCATAGAACTTGAGCACAACACGCAGATAGAGACACATACTCCGCTTCGGCTGATGACAGTGATGTGCAATCCTGCTTCTTGGAAGACCATCCCACAAGCTTATCTTGACCTAGAAATTATGCACCACCAGAAGTACTTTTACGTGTATCAAGACACCTTGCGTGATCAGAATTTGAATAGGCCGTTAGAAAGAAACCGGTTTCCCTCGGATACCAGAGTCCCAAATTAATGGTATTCTTTAGGTACCGAAAGATCCGTTTAACCTCCTTGAGGTTCTTTTCAGTGGGTCGTGCTTGATATCGTGCACAATAACACGTAGCATATGATATATCTAGTCTGCTTGCTGTTAAGTACATGAGGGAGCCGATCATAGAACGATATTTCGTTTGATCTATGGCATCTCCCTCCAAATCAGCATCTAGGGATGTGGTTGATAATGGTGTCCCAACAGGGTCACATGAAGTCATACCATGCTTTTTTATTATCTCTTGACAATACTTAGCTTGGTTTATAAAGATACCACTTGGGGATTGGTGAACTTGAATTCCAAGAAAGAATTTTAGTTCGCCCATCATTGACATTTCAAATTTCCTGTGCATTACTTTTTCATACCATTTTGAAAGTTTTGGGTTTGTAGACCCGAAAATAATATCATCAACATAAATCTGCACAAGCAAAATGTCATCCCCATATTTATAAGTGAACAGAGTTAGATCAATGGAACCTTTTAAGAAACCTTTGGATACCAAAAATTTCGAGATCTCGTCGTACCACGCCCTTGGAGCTTGCTTGAGTCCATAAAGTGCTTTGTGGAGACGATAGACCTTGTCAGGATAATGAGGATTGACGAATCCTTCCGGTTGCGTGACATAGACTTCTTCCTTCAAAGGATCGTTAAGAAACGCCGTCTTTACGTCCATTTGATACACGATGAATCCCTTATGTGCAGCATAAGCAAGGAAAATCCTGACCGCTTCCATTCGAGCTACTAGTGCAAATGATTCTTCAAAATCAATACCCTCTTTCTGACCATACCCTTTAGCTACTAGCCTAGATTTATTCTTGATGATCGTGTTCTCTTTATCCATCTTGTTTTTCCAGATCCATCGAAGATTAATGGTATTACATCGTATGGTCTGTCAACAAGTTCCCAGAGTTTAAGTCTTTCAAATTGTTGAAGTTCATCCGTATCGATTCAATCCAAGCATGATCAGCCATGGCTTCTTTGATGTTTTTCGGTTTAGCTGAACTCACGGCGAGTGCGAACATACAAACATCGCCATCGGTGTTAAGCTGTCGTCCTGTGCGAACGGGCTGTGAAGGGTTTCCAATTACTTGAACCAAAGAATGATCTCGGCTCCAATGATGTGTTGAAGGATGTCATTGGTAGAACATGTGCATATTTGATGTATCAACATGGCGAGTAGAAGACTCTCCAGTTTCGTGTACCGGTGTACTGTATGGGTTGATAAATTCGTCTTCGTCAGATAATGCATCGTCTGCTTGATTTGTGTTCTCTGGAGCAATGACAGTAGTTGTTGATGTTGTACGAGCGGTTGTTGATGTGATATTCTGAGGAGGTAAATCTGCAGCAACCCGTGTTGAAGTAAATAAAGTTGTATCCTTTTGTGGACGATGATCGGTATCATCATTCTTATCATGAGTGACAGTGGAAGACTTCGATACAACATGTTTCTCCCCCGTGAAATATTCATCATACATTGGTCCATATAACATTTCCAACTCTTCAAGTGTCTTGTCCACTGTCATATCTGCTCTAGGAACATATTCCAGAACCAGCTTTAAACTTGACGGTTCATTGCTGTGGTCTTGAGTTCCGAGTTCTGTGCGGTTGTGCACAGAAGTCTTTTGTCGTTGTGGATCGGGACTTAAACTGCTTTGTTCAAGTACCATTTCTTGTAATTCATCAAATCTGATATGAATAGTCTCGACTATCAATTTTGTTCTTTTATTATACACTCTATATCCCGTAGACTGAGTTGCATATCCCACTAGAATGCATGCATCACCTTTCTCTTTCATCTTGTCTAGATTTTCACCATCTCGAATAATGTAGCACGTACATCCAAAAACGTGAAGGTGTTTGAGTGAAGGTTTTCGATCATGAATTATGTGATATGGTGGTTTTTCGTGTCTTGGGATAATTTTGGATCGGTTTTGTGTGTAACATGCAGTTGACACGGCTTCGACCCAAAAATATAGTGGTAGTTTTGAAGCAGATAATAATGTTCGAGCAGCCTTACCTAAAGTACGGTTTTGTCTTTCAACAACGCCGTTTTGTTCGGGTGTTCGAGCAATAGATGTTTCATGTTTAATTCCTTCGGATTCAAAATAGTTTCTCAGATTTGAATTCAAAAATTCTGTACCTCTGTCAGTACGAACCACTTTAACTTGAGATTGAAGACCACGTTGTATCAATTTAAGGAACCTGATGAGAACTTCGGGTGTTTCATCCTTGGACCTCAAGAAGTGAGTCCATGTGTACCTTGAGTAATCATCGACAGTTACCAGAATATATTTCTTCCCATTGATACTTTGAACACGCATGGGACCACATAGATCCATATGGAGAAGATCTAACCATCCTTTAGAGCTTGGTGTGGTCTTTGTTTTGAAGCTACTTCGTTTAGCTTTACAAAGCTCACAAGAAGAACAAAGATGATCTTTGATGAATTTCAAACTTAGAAGGCCTCTCACAATATCTTTCTTGGAAAGCAAGTTGATGGTATCAAAGTTGAGATGAGAAAGACGTTGATGCCATAACCATGCCTGAGTCGTGGAAGCTTTAGCCATGAAGCAAATTGGAGTTGATGAAGTTGTATATTGAAGTGAAATAGTGTAGAGATCAGTACCCCGTGTACAGGTAAGTAAATCATTCCCATCATAATTACGAACAAAACATGTCTTCTTCCTGAAAGCAACCTCCAACTCCGCATCATAGAATTGACCAACCGAGAAAAGATTGTGATTGAGCCCTTCGACGTAGTATACCCTTTTGATAGTAATATTCCCCTTAACCAAATCTCCATATCCTAGGATCGGTGCAAATTGATCATTTCCGAATCGAACCGTACCCAGGAACTTCTCCACGAAGTTAATTAGAAGCTTGAGATTCCCCGTCATATGCTTCGTGCATCCGGAGTCCAGTATGAAGAGAATTATTTGTATCACTTGCAGATGAGTTAGAAAACGATGGAGCATTTGCTAAACTGGATACCACATTAGTTGTGATTTCAGAATCATTAGTGTCCTTAGTAACATTTAAAGGCATACTAACACTCGTTGTCACATTTTCTGTCCTAACTTTAGGCATCCATTTATATCCTGGAGGACATTGATTAGCAAACCACCATTTCCACGACTTACTAGCAGACTCATATAATTCCCTAATTCTGCTTCTTTTGGTCTTAGTGGTGGAGTCTGATGCAATACTTTTCTCAGGGGGGTTACACCAGAATGGTTCACTTTGCGTTTGGGTTTTCTAGCACTAATAGGCATCATAGTTTGCTTCTTAGTTCTAGTATCTACGCCTTTGACATTATACGAAACACACATAGCATGATTAGCATTAGCACACTTTTTTTCACACAAACAAACTTATCATTCAAAGCATTCAAAGTCGAATCATTCAAATTGTCATTACACGCGATTATAGACGTTTAATTCTTAGAAACATTGAAAATCCTAGGGTGGTCTTCTACTGTCTTCATCTTCCCTTGACTTTTGTTTTGCCAAACCTTTTCATTCATACGAGTGCTCTTAAGCTGAGGCCGGCTAACACTATCAGTGGGGATTACTCCTGTAGTAAAAGACACACGTCTATTAGTGTTTCTAGAAGTCTGAGGTGATTGACTTTCTTTGTTGTGTGTGGGCTTAGTGGCCAATCTATACATCCCTGGTTTAAGCACATTTGTGTTCTTAATGCTTTGTGATCGAATATGTGTTTTGGGAGTGTTTTGTGGTAACCTATCCTTCCCATCCGTCTTGGGGGAAAACGCAGGTTTTAAAAATGCAGGATTAGAGAAAATAGATGGTTTTCCCAAGACAGAGGGTCTAGTCACTTTTTGCGCATTGGGTTGTCTTACAACAGGATTCTTAACACCGGGTTCCATAATTTTCCCACCCATCTTAGCAACGAGTTTCTTCAACTCTGCTATCGCTGTTTCCCTATCTTGTAACTGAGCTTTCAACCCTTTAATTTCCAAATTCAGTTCATTAATTTCTCGAAACGTTTTGGAAAGTTTTTCTTGCAAGTTATTATCATGTGGAAAACTACCAACGTCTTTTTGAAAAGCAAGTTCAAGAGAATGAAAATGTTTTTTAAGGAAATCAGTTTTGTGTTGAAGTAACTCAAATGCCTTTTTATCAACACTTTCTTTACGTTTCGAAAGCTCAAGTTCAAGACGCTCACATTTTTTTATTTTATCAAGATATTTGCATGCAACATCAGAATATTCATCGATATTAGCACAAGATTGAAGAGTAACACACAAAATATATTTGGAGAGACATTCTTCTAAGAGTAAATCATATTCATCTGAAAAAATGGACTTGTCCATTTGAAGATCGTCAATTTCTTTCTCAATAGACTCAACATATTTTAAATCATCAAACATTTCAGACCGAATTAATCTTTCAAATTCAAGCATATTTTCTTTTAATGTGGTCGTGTTCGGTATTAAGATTTGTTTGATAAGCACAGTTATATCTTGAGGAATTTGTTTTTTCCACTCGTCATTTTCTCGTTGTTTCCATTCATTGTCAACAATGGATTTAATATTATCAATGTAATGTTGTAGAAACCCAAATGTCTGCCTACTCTTGATTTTAGAAGCATCAAGAGGCAAGTAGTTGATGAACTTAGAAACGTTTGTTTTCTTAGTAGCAAAAGCTTTCTTCCATTGAATTCTTCTTTGTTTGCATTCTAAAAACAATTCCTCACGAGGCTTCTGTTTTTGTGTAGTGAAAAGACCATATAGACTATTCTCATAAGCATAATTGTATGGTTTCACAAACTCTTTATTGACCGGTGATCTACTCTCCTCTTCCCAAAGGGATGTCTCATCATAACCAAGAGGATATTCAGGATCGGTCCATTCGGACTCATCCATATAAAGGCGCGGGTTCGCAGCTTGAGCTTGGGTAAGATAATCAGGACTTGCAAAGCTAGCTTGACCCTTAAACATAGACGGAGGTTCTATCATTCTTACGGTTTGAATAGAGTCATGCGTTTTATAAACAACTTTTTTCAAAAATTCGACTTGTTTTTCTAGTTCCGTTACTTTTTCAGTATCTTTTTCATGTCGACTTTTGAAATTTTGTTTTAACGTTTCAACCTCTTGTTTCTTAACATCAAGAATTTTAGCAGACTCGGTGTTATCCATTAAAAGCCGTTGTTCAAGTTCGTTAACTTTGGTGGTAGCAAGGTATGTTTTTTTACGTTCATCCATTAATAAAAAATTAAATTTACATTTTCTTTGGTTAATAACTCAAGAGTTTCGTTGTATTTCTTTTCAAGATCGTTCTTTTGACTTTTTAACGTACTACCCTTGTACCCCTCAAGCTCTTTGGTTTTCCAAAGAAGCTCATCTTTATATCATTCAATGGTCTCACTAGATGTAATTAGTGCGGCTTTGCATTCTTCAAAATTTTGAGTGAGCGATGCGTTTGCCTTCTTTAATTGCTTTTGACTTTTTCTAGTTTCATTGACATCTTTTTGTAAACTAGCAATTAAATTAGCAAGCGCGACACGCTCCTCATCATCATACTCATTTACATGTTGATCATCCTCAAACTCATTATTGCACATGTTTGATGAATCGGGTGTGGTATTGCTATCAACCTTTTCCGTCATACATGTGTCATTAATGGCATTGGTGTAAAACCCGTAAAAATAAGGTCATAATTTAATTCTATTTTTAATTATTTTGAAGTATTTTATAACGTTAAATATTATTATGTTTAACGATTTAAGTTGAAACCGATATTAAATATTATATTTTAATATTTTGACGAGTAACGAGGACTACTAGTGATCGCGATACCGACGGATGCCAAAAATTTTATATTTTATTATCGATCATTTCGATATTTAATACTTTCGACGATATCGTTTTAATTACGTATCGAGTCGTATATTATTATTTTCCGTGTGCGTTTAAACTTTTAAAAAGTATTTTTACGAAACCCGAGTCTTGTAAATATTTCAAAATTTACAATTTATATTTTCTACCCTCTTAAACTATTTTATTCCATTTTAGACCAAAACTATCACAAATTGGCAAAAACTACCCTAACCTTACACTATATATAATATTTCCACTATCTCATTTTCATTTTAAAATTCATTTAACCAAAATTTTTTCCTTCCTCCATTTTTCTTTCTTAGCCATACACCCCATCAACACCAATCATCAAAAATTTTGATGATCAACTTTGATCCATCCAAAAACAAAACAAGTCCCATTCCTATTTTTGAAAGGTGATTCTAATGATACCATTTTTACTTACATGCATCAAGTTTTATTTTTTTATTGTTAGGTGGAGATTTTGATCATGCATATGTTACTAGTGATGATCAAATGATGTTATTGCAATGTTTTTGTTAAAAAATTGATTTTTAATTTTTGGGTTTTTGATTTTGATGATGATACAAGTATTAGGATTGGTTTATGGTGATATTAGGATGTTAGGTTGATGATGAAAATGATTGGTTTTGATCAAAAACATGATTTTGTGGGAGATTTTGAAAGGTGATTTTGAGCAGTAGGTTTGAGGCCATTTTCGAGGGTCTTAAGTCTGATTATAGGATGATATGATGGGATTATGTTGTAGAGAATTTCGTTAGCTTCGATTTGATATAAAGTAGGCCTTCCAACTCCAAACGAGGTGGAAGATACACTAGTTTGATTTTCGTGTACCGGGAGACGAGTGTCGACACAATCCGAAAATTGTTATCGATATTTGGATCGAATCTCGGGGACTATAAAATGAGTTTCAAAATGATTCAAGGGCTGTTCTCAGGCTCCAAGTTTATTATTTTGAGTCTATTTTTAGAATCAAGTGGCGGTTTTACAAATGGAGTTGTTTAGAATGGTCAAAATGGTTTCGTAAGTCAAGGTCGCTAAACTGTCCGGATTTTGTGATTCAAAGATGAGTCGGGCAGGAAACTTTAGAAGTAAAATCTTTTGATGGGCTATTGGGCATCTACTATCGTCGGCGATCGTCTTCAACTACTATAAGTACTAAGGTGAGTCTATAGCCTCGCTTTATACTAGTTATTAAATGATTTTAAACCCGCGAGGGGGAATACATGTTTTTATAAACTTAGAACACAAGATTTTTATGGTATGCTTTGTCCCTCTATGAATGGACCCGTGGTTGCCTTTAAATTGCATTAAGTGATTGCCTTTGTTAAAACCTCAATTATGGACCGTTAATTAACCTATGATGGGTTAACCGCTAGTACAATTAATAGATCTATGGGGGAAGCCGCCCCGGTTCAGTTTTTGTGGACTTGTCATAGAAGCTTAGGCCCAACCTCCACACTGTTTGAACATATTGTATTTAGAAGTCAGGTATACGGCAATGTACCAATAATCTGGAGGTAACCGACAATTAATAAATCTCTCGTCTTATTAGACAGATATGGGAGTGTCTAAGGGCTCGGTTCCATGAGCTTATTGCAATTTATGCTATATACAATTATCATTCTTGATGCAAATTATTATTTGATGCTTATAACCATGCCACAAACTTATAATCTTTGCTTGTGTTCAAATTGATTACATAAACCTATAGATTCACTCGGCATTTCTGCTGATTGTTTTACTCACATGTATTTCAGGTAATCAAGAAGTGGAAGCTTGGAGGTCACGGGGAATGAAGTTGTGCACTGCTTTTGTTGTTCAAACTCTTTGATTTATTTATCGTTCCATTTTTAAAACAAACCAATATGTTGTTTTAACTTATCTTTTGGTAACGATTACATGGGACTACGCTACTCTGATAAATGTTTTAGGAACGATAAATCTAAAACGTCTCTTTTCGAGTCGTTCTTTATAAATTATGTGTTGTTGTATCATTGTTTAGCACCCAAAGATGTATTCCGCTGCGTGTAAATTTGGGGGTGTTAAAGATTGGTACCAGAGCCATGAGTTATAGAGAACTAGGTCTTTTTCTAAAAACCTAAACTATAACTGTGGGTTTTATTTTTCAAAGAGTCGGTGCACATGATTTCGTGTGACTTCAGGTTCAAGCTACTTCTGGGATTACAACTTTAGTATACATTATTATGTATGCCTTATTGCTAAGTATTTCTAAATAAATACTATAATCCTTTATCGATATATATTTATGTCGTTAAACTTTTCGATAAAAGTTTATCATTTATTAATGATTAACTTAAATAAATACAATGAATTTTCAAGATCTTTCTGTATTTATTTTTGAACTATTTAAATTGCTTTTATTGCAAAATTTTTATATTATGACCTTACATAACTTAATCTACGCGCGTTACTTTCATTGTTTAACCCTTTGTGATATCTATATAGATATCCAAATCGTCTTCCGACTGTTTGTGTTTAGACGTCTTGAAACGTAATTTCTAGACCATTGTGTAGCTCAATGTGTCTTTGGAATAGACTAACCGCTATTTATTGACATTTATATGTACCGACTCTGAAGAGTATTGTTCACTTATATCTCGGTAACGTCATCGTCATTTTACAAATCATCGTCTAGATTATGGCGCTAGATTGGAATACGATTTTACATCTATAAACTTGTACTATCCTCTTTCATTAACCTTCTTGCTCTCGGAACGAAACCTATGAATGTTCCATTATTTTCTTGTTATGTGTTGTGTTTTTGGACAATCGTGGCACTAAGGAGATTTGCCTACATTGCATTTTGAAATCTAAATTACGAACGTCTTTCACCGTTTTGCTTCCTAAATTTCGTGTTGAATACCTTGAAGCATATTGTGCCATTCATTATGCTATATTTTATTTGATGCTCATTATGAGATTTACTTTTCATTATTGTAAAATCCACAAGACATGTGTGTATATATATATTTTGAGCCGTTAGAAAGTGTCGAAAAATATATTTAATGGAGAAACTACAGGGGGTGTATAAACAGGTCAAAACTTAAAAGTAAAACCTGCGTTTTTAAAATAAAATACTCAAACCTGCACAGAACTTGCAGGGGTATTTTGGTCATTTTACATTGGGTTTTAGGTCTCGGGTAAAACTAGAAAGTCGTCTGAAACATCGTTTTGCATCAAAATGCTTTAGACTCTGAGTCTTGGAGATGTCGTTTATCGGGTCAATTAATCGGCTTATATTAAAAAGTTAAATCTGATAAAAAAAAAACTCAGAACATGAGTTTTAAACGTTTCTAAGCAGTTTTGATTTCATTTGAGATCGTAAAATTTTAACGAATATTATTTTACAACTAACGAATACTAGTTGCATGTGAAAATGTTTAAAAATAGAAACATTACAGGATTAACAATTACCGGATTAATGGTGTAATTTGAAAATGAATAATATACTTTCTTAAAAGCATGTTGTGTCGAGTATCTTACATAATACACAGATGGATTGATTTTTTTTTATACATATGACTCATTTGTCATTCGATGTTATTTTATTTTTATTTCTTTTAACCTTCCACTGATTTGAGTTGAGTTTTGAAGTTTTGCCTTCACATTCTTCGTTGACATTCTTATCGCGTATCTCATGACGTTTTCGTCTAAACCTTATAACCCTTTGAAAACTTAACAACTTGTAACCATTTCATTGGTTGTTTTATGAGCTACTATTTGCCACTTTTTGCAAAACTTTGACTACTTTATACGTTGTCATAATGTCATATTATAAATAAATCTGATATCGTTTTACGATTATTTTCACCAATTATTTTTACTTTGGTCTTATAAAATACTTTTCGAAAGATTAAAAGTTGCTTATTAAGTATCTCACAAATTACTTGTATCCTCTAAATTTATAAACTATTTTTAAATTCCATTTTACAAATGGCATGGTTTATATAAAGATAAGAAACGTAATACTTTTCGACGAAATGGAGCACTGCATTGCTAGCCCTAAATTATACATGGCCTGATCACCTATGTCTAATTTAGAAGGAGCCATGCTAGGCTGAATAGTAGTCCACTTAAAAATCTTGATAATAATCAACTTTTTACTTGTATTTATGATAAAGATAAATAAAATGAAATAAATTGGAAAGAAGTTTTGAAAACCTTTATATTTTATGCAAGTAGCACAATTTCTACGCATCCGCATATGTTTTCTTACCTTTCGCTAAACGAATTACGTGATTTTAAGTACGTTTTTACTCGACAATCGTTTTTCCACTTGTTACTTCATTTTGTCTTATAACTGATTTCTTTTGACCATTCGTCTAATTACTGACTGTTGATAAATGACTTGAAAGTCTCAATGTTTTATCCTTTCTTCTCGTCCAATTTTCTTTATGCGACTGGGTAGATCTTTGGAATGTCTCCGCACGTGAATAATGAATTATCACTAGAGTGATTTCCGTATATCCGGGATGACGTCCGTCACTCTCGTTTGTCTCGAAACCCACTCTTGTGAACCGTGCTTTGACTTCTCTCTTTAAACACTAACATCGTTCATTTGATTTGTTTTAATTACAAGTGATTATTAGAAATTTTATTTTATTAAATTTTTTGTATGGATCTTATTTCCGATCATGTATCGACCACTGCTAAGTTAACGAGCTGATGTTGGTGAAACATCGACCGCACTAACAAAATTGACAACTTGTTTAATCTATTATTTCTTATCGTCTTACCATCAACGCCTTTATTTTATTATTCTCTTTAAGAATTTATACGACATTTGCTTCGTCCCCTTTTGTACCATTGATTTCGTACTAATTGTTGACTATTATTTCCATTCGTATTCGTTTGTTATCTTGTCATATTTCGAAACCCGAATGTAACCCATATTTATTTTGGAATGATAAACACCTTTATGTATTCCTACAAAGTATTATAATTTTTTTTTATGGAACTTGTCTACATTTTCTAATGATTTTCAATTATCGAAATAACCATCACAAGTAAAAGGTCAAATTTATACACCATATTTTGTATAACTAAAACTAATGTTTAAAATAAAATTATGTTCTACCTTTTGAACTAATTGACTTATCATACTTTACTTTTAATGTAATGAAATTGCCAGTTTAATTTATATTCCTAATAGTGATTTAATTTGGAAATTATATTCTCTAATTGTAACCATCAATATGAGTTTAATTAATAAATTTACGTCATTCTTTCAAAGTTTCTTAAGACGACAAATAAATTTTGAAAGTATTTTACTTCTATTTTTGATGTATCATCTTTATCAAGAAAGTACCTCAACTGAGTTTTAAGGTAATACCAAATCCGGGACGGATAATTGTGACAAATGTTATTTTAATGATAATGTACAATTTATTCTTCGCTCTCATTTTTCTAGTATTGTGATTTATTATGTTTTACGATTACGTGAGTCGAGATCCCTCGTCGATCGTCAACCTTAAATCATTTTACCACATCTTGTCCGTTTATGCGTTTATTGAATTCATTTTTATCTCGTTATGTTCCTCGTATTGAAGATTACTATTTTATTCTGAGTTTAAAATGAATCTTGGGAAGCAGTGTATAAGAAGAAACGACAAGTGTCACCAGGATTTATGCGTGTACTAGTGGAATGATTGAGGACCGAATCTCTTAATGAACGGAGCTAATAAATTCGTTACAACCTCGAGGAGTTTGTTGAAGTCGACAGTGCAAGTGGAAAGACTCTGGAGATCAAGTGGTTATTATCAAGGGTTCGTTCAAGGTTTTTCTCGATGATTAACGGTGAAGATCTATACTCGATATTTATGTTCGACTTTTTCTTTTATGTACTTATATGGTGTGTGATCTAGTAAAATGATCGTAAGTTGTGAGAGCTTGAGACGGCATCATCCGATGACGTCCGATCATGTAGAACACATATTATGTAATATCTTTTTTTTACTTTCAACGACGATGTTTATTGAGACTTTAATGCGCGTTGGCGAAAGTGAGATGGTATCTTTGTATTATCTTTTGAGTAGGGACCCGCGTGTGAGCACCCTCCGATGATGAAAATGTTTTTCTTGTTAGTTCTTTTGATGTGTGTCCATGGCTATTCGGCCGATGGATATCCTTTAATTTGTAGCATTCTTTTTAACTCGACTTACCCGTAAACCCTGTCATCTATTCTTGTCGTCGAATGAGCTTCGTGTGATTCATAAAATTTTCATGTGTCGAGCTTGACGGGTGACTGGAGGATAAGGATTTATTTATTCCTTTTTGGTGAGATACAACTTGATGACAAGTTGCGTTTTGTAAAAGAACCAGTGGAGATCGTGGATCGAGATTCACATGGGAACGTGAAGACTTCTTTATAAGGAATGCCCTCATCCTTCCGGGTAGTGATCAACTCGTGTATGAGGTGAGTTGAGCGCCGGGACGTCGCTCCCTTAAGGTGGTGAGGATGTAAAACCCGTAAAAATAAGGTCATAATTTAATTCTATTTTTAATTATTTTGAAGTATTTATAATGTTAAATATTATTATGTTTAACGGTTTAAGTTGAAACCGATATTAAATATTATATTTTAATATTTTGACGAGTAACGAGGACTACTAGTGATCGCGATACCGACGGATGCCAAAAATTTTATATTTTATTATCGATCGTTTCGATATTTAATACTTTCGACGATATCGTTTTAATTACGTATCGAGTCGTATATTATTATTTTTCGTGTGCGTTTAAACTTTTAAAAAGTATTTTTACGAAACCCGAGTCTCGTAAATATTTCAAAATTTACAATTTATATTTTCTACCCTCTTAAACTATTTTATTCCATTTTAGACCAAAACTATCACAAATTGGCAAAAACTACCCTAACCTTACACTATATATAATATTTCCACTATCTCATTTTCATTTTAAAATTCATTTAACCAAAATTTCTTCCTTCCTCCTCCATTTTTCTTTCTTAGCCATACACCCCATCAACACCAATCATCAAAAATTTTGATGATCAACTTTGATCCATCCAAAAACAAAACAAGTCCCATTCCTATTTTTGAAAGGTGATTCTAATGATATCACTTTTACTTACATGCATCAAGTTTTATTTTTTTTATTGTTAGGTGGAGATTTTGATCATGCATATGTTACTAGTGATGATCAAATGATGTTATTGCAATGTTTTTGTTAAAAAATTGATTTTTAATTTTTGTGTTTTTGATTTTGATGATGATACAAGTGTTAGGATTGGTTTATGGTGATATTAGGATGTTAGGTTGATGATGAAAATGATTGGTTTTGATCAAAAACATGATTTTGTGGGAGATTTTGAAAGGTGATTTTGGGCAGTAGGTTTGAGGCCATTTTCAAGGGTCTTAAGTCTGAATATAGGATGATATGATGGGATTATGTTGTAGAGAATTTCGTTAGCTTCGATTTGATATAAAGTAGGCCTTCCAACTCCAAACGAGGTGGAAGATACACTAGTTTGATTTTCGTGTACCGGGAGACGAGTGTCGACACAATCCGAAAATTGTTGTCGATATTTGGATCGAATCTCGGGGACTATAAAATGAGTTTCAAAATGATTCAAGGGCTGTTCTCAGGCTCCAAGTTTAGTATTTTGAGTCTATTTTTAGAATCAAGTGGCGGTTTTACAAATGGAGTTGTTTAGAATGGTCAAAATGGTTTCGTAAGTCAAGGTCGCTAAACTGTCCGGATTTTGTGATTCAAAGATGAGTCGGGCAGGGAACTTTAGAAGTAAAATCTTTTGATGGGCTCTTGGGAGTATTTTCTACATATAGTAAGTAAGTTCTCTGAGTAGTATCATAAAAATTTAATGTTTCTAAGTATGGGAAAACGGCTTGGACATTTGGTATGTTCCGGCAGATTTTTGTTAAAGGCATAGAACAATAAAATGGATATATAGGAGAGTATAATAGAACCACTTGTATCGTTTTCTCTTGAGTTGTCATGATTTTATACTTGAGTTTGATTTTATTAAGTATCATTTATTTCTCGAGTCTATTATTAATGTACACACCTTATTTGCTAGGTTGCGGTTGTCGTGTTTATCGGGCATCTACTATCGTCGGCGATCGTCTTCAACTACTATAAGTACTAAGGTGAGTCTATAGCCTCGCTTTATACTAGTTATTAAATGATTTTAAACCCGCGAGGGGGAATACATGTTTTTATAAACTTAGAACACAAGATTTTTATGGTATGCTTTGTCCCTCTATGAATGGACCCGTGGTTGCCTTTAAATTGCATTAAGTGATTGCCTTTGTTAAAACCTCAGTTATGGACCGTTAATTAACCTATGATGGGTTAACTGCTAGTACAATTAATAGATCTATGGGGGAAGCCGCCCCGATTCAGTTTTTGTGGACTTGTCATAGAAGCTTAGGCCCGACCTCCACACTGTTTGAACATATTGTATAGAGAAGTCAGGTATACGGCAATGTACCAATAATCTGGAGGTAACCGACAATTAATAAATCTCTCGTCTTATTAGATTGATATGGGAGTGTCTAAGGGCTCGGTTCCATGAGCTTATTGCAATTTATGCTATATACAATTATCATTGTTGATGCAAATTATTATTTGATGCTTATAACCATGCCACAAACTTATAATCTTTGCTTGTGTTCAAATTGATTACATAAACCTATAGATTCACTCGGCATTTTTGCTGATTGTTTTACTCACATGTATTTCAGGTAATCAAGAAGTGGAAGCTTGGAGGTCACGGGGAATGAAGTTGTGCACTGCTTTTGTTGTTCAAACTCTTTGATTTATTTATCGTTCCATTTTTAAAACAAACCAATATGTTGTTTTAACTTATCTTTTGGTAACGATTACTTGGGACTACGCTACTCTGATAAATGTTTTAGGAACGATAAATCTAAAACGTCTCTTTTCGAGTCGTTCTTTATAAATTATGTGTTGTTGTATCATTGTTTAGCACCCAAAGATGTATTCCGCTGCGTGTAAATTTGGGGGTGTTAAAATTGGGTAGCTCACTATGCTCATGAATATCACCAAACACATTATATTTATCAGTGGTGTGTACCTTATCGAGTGGCTCAATGTCAAAGATAGGGCCATTGTCATCTTCAGTGACGTTGAGAACTTCGTCAACCTTTGCCATGTACAAGTAATGTGCTTCTAATTCTTGGTCGGAGGCTTCATCATCAGTATCATCAAGCATTGCTCCTTCCTCAGCCGACAATTTGACCCCTGCTTCCATCTTCTTGCATAACAACATCTTCTCTCTATGATAGATAGAGTCCCTAACCCGTTTCGGCTTTGCATTCCTTTGCCATATGCCCATAACCTTGGCAATTATAACACTGAATCCCACTTTGTTGAACCACTTGCGTTCCAACAGTTTCCCTATTCCCAGTAGCAGCAGCAATCCTCTGAGTATCATACTTGGCAGTTTGTCGATCATACATTGCAGAACCCTCAACATGTGTTGGATTATGTCGATCATACCTAGAAGGACTTTTACCACGTTGACGTGTGTCATACCTTGAAGGGTTCTCAACATATTGGTTCTTTGTGTTGGATGTTGTTCGAAGATTGTTGTTGGTGGGTTTGAAGATTTTCTTGTAGGTCTTCATAATGAAAGAGATTTGTTGTTTCATTTCCCAATTTTTCTGAGCTTGATCTTCATCACTATCCTCTTCAGATGATGATTCGGATGGTGGTGATGGTGCTCTTGGTTCTTTGCCGCGTGATCTTGTGGAGGATGAAGACTTGGATGATGTGGAATATCGTGGTGAGGATGATTGAATGGAGTATGACTTTGGAGTATGAGATCGATGATCTTGAGTGGTAGACACTAGAGCAAGTGGATTAGCCGTCTTTGCAACTCGGTCAGCTCGAATTTCATTTGCCTCATGCTGAAATTGTTTCAAGATATCAAAGAGAGTGTGATAGTTTACCTTGTCTAACTGATTCTGTCGTTTCACCAAAGTAACAAAACGTGTCCACTCTGGTTGAAGTTGCTAAATAAATTGCACATTGACTTACATGGTGGAGACCTCCAAGTTGTTTCTTGTCATATCGTTCATCATCTTGTAGAATCGTGAATAATAAGACTCAGTTGATTCTCCATCCAATGCAGTAAACTTACCAATATTCCAAAACAAGTTTTTTTAACATCTTGCTTGTTGAGTGATTCTCCTTGTTGCAAGCGTTCAATAGCCGTCCACATTTCTTGTGTCGTAGGACATGCATCAACCGTGGAATAAATATCATCTCCAATTCCACTTAGAATCATATAGATCGCTTCTTTTTCGGCATCATACCAAGCACGCTTCTCTGGTGTAAGATCAGATAAAGTTTCTTTTCTTGTGGTTGCGGGTATTTTTGCAGTAGTGTCTGTGGCTAGTGTATGAGAAACAGTGATATCGGAGAAAACATATGGTCCATTGTTAATAAATTGCCTCAATGCATCACCATTAGGTCTTGTATCAAGATAGCGAATAAAACGTGATTGCCATTGAGCATATCGACCGGCCACAAGCATTGGTGGTCTCTCTTTGTTACCCGCCACCATGATGTTGTTGTTCGTCACACGATATTCTGCAGTAGAATCCATCTCAATATTCTCTTGAGTGATGAATTGAATGTGGATCTAAAGTAGTTGTGTTGTGATTGTGTTGTTGTTGAAATTCCGAAAATTGCGATTTTTCTCAGTCCGACAAAACGGTAGACCTAATTTTTTTTATAATCTTCGTGTGAACTACGTTCCGAGACTAGTCTAGATAGTGGCTAAGTCTAAAAAATACTCGAACAAAATTTAGATGTTCATCGTAATGTCACCCATCGCACTCTTAGATCGCAGTCTGAGCGTACCCTATGATCGTATCCAAAGATCGTATCCAACGATCGTAACCAGTGATCGTATCCAACGATCATACTCACCGATCGTAGTCACTAATCGTATCCAATGATCGTATCCAACGATCGTATCCAGTGATCGTATCCAACGATCGTACTCACCGATCGTACTCACTGATCGTACTGAGTGATCGTGGGCTATGATCGTAACCTTGATCATACTCCATTGATCGTACTCACTTGATCGTAACCGTGATTGCACTCGTGATCACAGTTGTGATCGTAGTGGTGATCGTAGGATGTGATCGTGACTTTGGATCGCAAGTAGAAACCCCCAGGGTTTATGCAATCACAACAATCAGATCGTAACACAAAAGTAATCAGAGACTTGTAAGCAACAACAAATAAGATATTTTTACCTTGGAACTCGTGTTTCTAGCCAAACCAAAGTAACCAAAATCTTACCACACGTATGAAAGATGTAGAGATGTATAGAGGAAGATTTAGAGCACGAAAAACACAAGAAAAAATTTGAATTCAGAATGATGTTAAGTGTAAATCACACGAACCCAATATAATAGCAACAACGAATCACAAAAACTACCCCATGGCGATTGATACCAATTATTGTCCCTTATCTTATGATGATTCTATACGAATAAAGAAGAAAGAAAGGTAGAAAATAGATGAATTCTAGAGAGAGAAACTAGAGAGAGAAAAGAGAGAGAAGTGTGTGAGAACTTGGGAAATATTATATTAGAATAAAATGAATGACTAACCAACCTCTCCTTACATGCAAGGAGAGGTTTATATCGCCTTGCCTACATTTGGCATAATGGGCTATATGATAATGGTCCGGGCTTTCCTTTTGGGCTTTGGTTACTTATGAATGAACCTTAGCTTAAAGTTAATCCCGTAATACACGACTAACCTACTACCTATTACAAAGTTCTAATATACGATACATAATAAACATATGACCGAGCATTCTTGTTTGACTCAATATTTTGAGGCTAACAAAACCTATGACTCTAACCAACATTATGTTGACGTGTTTTAGTGTCTCTTTCAGGTAAGAATGTGGTTAAGCATGAGAATAGGAGTGGCTAGATTTGGAGGCTTTAGGATTGCATTTGGAGGAATCCCTTTTCCTCTTAGTCTTTATTTGATATTTGAATAAGTGATACTTTGTTGACACCTATATGTTTGCTTTGTTTATGTTAATTTTTAGTCTCGGGTAAGTGGTAGGACTGTTACCTACTTACCTAGACTCCTGTATTGTTGAGATATTGTCATAAAATTTGTGTCTCCATTTTATGACATTTCTTATTTCATTTAGTTATCTCTGTAGACACGCCATGTTGTGATGATATCCATACGTCGCGCCCTATATTCCGCCATGGTGGGGTGTGACAGTATAACAAGCAGTTGCAATTGCTTCAGCCCAGAAGAATAGTGGTAATTTTGAAGCAGAAAGCATTGTTCAAGCTGCCTCAACCAAAGTGCGGTTCTGTCTTTCAACAATGCCATTTTGTTCAGGAGTTAGAGCAATAGACGTTTGATGTTCGATGCCTTCTTCTTGAAAGTAAGACTGCAAGTTCTTGTTCAAAATTCAGTACCCCTATCCGTTCTTACGGTTAAGACTTGAGCTTGAAGATTGCGTTGTATCATCTTGAGAAAGTTTTTGAGAACCTGTGGTGTTTCATCTTTGGACCTTAAGAAGAAAGTCCATGTGTATCTAGAGTAATCATCAACAATTACGAGAATATACTTTTTCCCGTTAATACTCTCTACCCGCATGGGACCACATAAATCCAAGTGTAGAAGTTCTAATCTTCCTTTTGAGCTTGGGGTAGTCTTTGTTTTGAAAGACTTTCGTTTTGCTTTCCCCAACTCACAAGAAGAACAAAGATGGTCTTTGACGAATTTTAACTTAGGAAGACCGGTCACAATATCATTCTTCGAAAGCAAGTTGATGGTGTCAAAGTTGAGATGTGACAATCGTTGATGCCATAACCATGCTTGAGATGATGAAGCTTTAACCATTAAGAAAATTGGATTTGTTGAAGATGTGTCTTGAGGAGATACTGTGTAGAGATCAGAACCACGAAAACCTGTAAGAAGGTCATTCCCATCGTAGTCTCTAACATAGCAAGTAGATTTATGAAAAGCCACTTCCAAATCCGCATCACAAAATTGACCAACCGAGAATAAATTATGATTCAGTCCCTCGACGTAATAAACCCGTTAGATAGTAAGATTTCCTTGAACCAAATCGCCATATCCAAGTATCGGTGCAAACTGATCATTTCCAAATCGCACCGTACCCAGAAACTTCTCCACGAAGTTAATGAGAAGCTTGAGATTGCCCGTCATGTTCTTTGTGCACCCGGAGTCCATTATGAATAGGATGATTTCGACGAGCTACAGAAGACATAGAAGACAATGTAGCATTTGACAAATGGGAGCCCTTGATAGAAACGGGTTCCAAAATAGTAGTGGGCCTAGATGCAAAGTCTATAGGCAAGCTGATTGTAACACCCCCAAATATTCATACTTTAGTTCAGCGGAAGAGTCGTTGGTGTTACGGGATAACACATTACTCAAATCATAAAAAACGCTTAAAAATCGCGTCGTTGAATAATAAAGCATTTTCCATTCATAAATATCAATTTACATAGGTCCTCAGGTCATAGTATGTCATACAATTTTACAAAACATTTGAATGGAAATTTTATTTGAATGCGGGCCATAAATTCTTGTCGTCTTCCCGAGAATTACCTTCAAGTACCTGAGATAAAACATGTTAAAAAGTCAGCGAAACGCCGAGTGAATTCGTAGAGTTTAATAAAAACCATTAATATATCATCGGTGTATATTTATTACCGAAAATCATTTTGTACAAATCTTTGTAGTAGGCCATAAAATAGGCCACAGACATTTTATACAACTCTTAGTCGTAAATCATAATATGGGCTTCAGCCTTCAAAACCATTATACGAACCATTGTCGCAAAAAATCTTACAATACGTTTTATAACGTTGTATAGAGTTAAATAAAAACTGTTATATGAAAAGGGTTATGTAAAACCAAAACACGAACATAATATCAGTAATAAGACCCCGTATTGCTAGTCAGGCAATATATTGTAATTCAATACGTATATCAGTATTTTCGTTATTGGATTATTATAAGCCGCATGACATTGCTACCTTACTATAACAAACAACGGGTAGCTAACCCGTAATTCCTTTGCCCATCTAAAACAGCGTGTCGTCACAATAATCACGTTTATATAAGTCTTCCATAAATTCGCTTACCAATCAATGTGGCACGACGGGGATCAAACGTCAAGGCGCGAACTGGGGTGATCTTCCCCAAATAGTACTATTATATGCATAAGCGTCTACCAAATCCCGGTAGTTCACATTTCATGCTAATGGGACTTTTAGTGACATAACCTAACTAATAATAATCTATTTCATTTCATTCATCGGGTCATATAATCATTCGGGTCCATATTAATAACAAATAATCGGGACAACTGGTGTCCTATTTTATTAAAAATAGCATGTTATCTCCCTCGCGAGTTTATAAAACATTTTATAAAACATGTAAAAGAGTGCGAGGCTATGAACTCATGTTGATTGGGAAAGGCGGGTTATCGACGATTTGGATGTACGGTACGTGCTTCAATCACGAAAACCTAGACAAATAATACTCGGTCTTAGACTCTTGTCTAATAACTTTATAAAAATAATGGTTATGTATATATGATGATATCATAGGTATGATGATGATCAAGTGGGATTTTATCTCTTCATACAACATTATAGTTGTTATGTTGTTAGTCAATTTAGACTAGTTATACTAGTTTCAATCCAATTACATATTAAGGCTTAATAAGTCCATTAAGAGTTCAATTCATTATATTAGTCTATTTATACTTTTTAATACCAGGCCTATAATCATATGTTGGGCCCAAGTGGGTTAAGCCCATGAGTAAGTCCATTTGTGTTAAGCCAAACTAGTTGGGCTAATGGTCCAATAAGGTTACTTTGGCCCGTTAAGGTCCATATGTTATAAAGCTCGGGTTTATCGATTTTTGGTTGTCAAATGTACTTACAAATCAGTATATGAGTTATAAAAATGTTACATTAGACGAGTCCGACTGTCTAAGTTTTATCTGGCGAAAACGTTAATCTTTCGGTTTTAGCCGAAAAGAGGTAAAACTTATATATAGTTTAATAACTTTAGAAAACATTTGAGTTTGTACTTCTATAAGAGCCAAGTTTATTTATTTTAGTATATAACTCATTTTATAATAATTATTATTAGTTAGTGGGTTTTATGTATTTATTTTATAATAATATTACTTGAGTGCTCATTTTATACTATATAGTTTTATTTACACATCTGATTATCAAAGTCCATTCCACCATTTTTGCCATATCTTGAGTTATACAAGAAAATTGAAGCTCAAATTTTGGCAGAACAAACTACATAATATGTGCTACAAATAAATCCTCTAAGTATTCCTAATAATACGTCCAAAACAGACAATACAGATTTTTACCTCAAAAGTATTTTGATCATATCTTGCTCATTTTAATGATTCCATTGAGTGGCAAACTCTCCACATATGTAAAAATCATATATCTAACTATATATTTAATAATCCAAGCCTTTTTACCAAGTGTTCATATGGTTACTTACTGTTTTATACAGCCTATAAATTTAATCAAGATTTTAACATCTTTACTTGTTGATTTTAATCTTTTTAACCAAATCTATTAACACCAAATCCCCACATAATATTTTGATCATCATTCATCATCATATACATATAGATTAATAAATAAAATACATGATTACATTTACAAAATAACAAGATGATAAAAAGAGATTGATCCCTATACCAATCAACATGATGAAATGATGAGATTTTGCATGAACAAGGCTTGGTTCTTGTCACCAAACCTTTAATCTTGGAAAATGAACTTTTGAGTTCTTCAAATGGATGAACATCTTCATTAAAATCAGCCCTAAACCTCCATGGAAACTCCTTTTTAGGTGTTAGAATCACCTAAAATCAACAAGTATTCAATGGGTTTCCATCTTATGCAAGTTATATACAAGATTCATGGTAGTAATTTTGATCAATGGTGGTGTTTGGTGGTGGTAAATGGGACTGCAATAGGGAGAGAATAGAGAGAGTTTGTGTGTGAGTTTCTAGTTTGCATGTATGCAAATGGTATAAGTTTAGTTGTTTTGTAGTTTTGGTGGTTTTGATTATACATTAAGGACATGTGTCCTTAGTGTTATATTAAGTTGACACCTAAATGGTGTGTTGGCTAAGCTTTCGTCGGTTATAGTGGGGAAGGGGGGGGGGGGGGGTGGGACAAGTGTAACTTGTTTCATCCCCTATTAATTTACGAGTACTCCTCGATTCTAGTTTCCTCGATTAGCGTGCCCTCGGGTCGTTTTACGAAAAACGTTTTTATAAATTATGAATCTACGTCACAAAACGATTCTAATAAAAATTGTCTCCTCAAAAACGGAGCATAAAAGCGTAAATACGTAAACCTAGGGTTCCCGGTTTAATCGTAAAAGACGCTAAATTAGTCACGTAAGCTCTACTTTCTTCTCTTAAATTTGTGAGTTTATGAACCAACACAAATTTAAAAATTCCAAAATAATATTCGAGAATAAATTTATTTCCTGAAATGTCGGACTGTCATAAAAACGGTGTATGTAAACGTAAGCACGTAGCGTAGAGTTTCCCGGTTTTAGACGTAGTCGATGCTACTTTAAGACGTAACCCTTATTTCTTCCCAAAAGTGAGTGAGTTCATAAATTAATAACAAAATAATGATTTTAAATAATACTTGAGAATAAATATCGACCTCAAATTGACGGATTGTCACAGCAGTTACCCCTAAAGAGGATGTTTGTCCTCAAAGATCGATTTATCTTACTACTCGCTTCTTATAGAGTTAAAGCCATGTGGGTATTTCCTCCACATTCGGTCTTTTCTCACAAGTGTAATTCATAACAGTTATGCGAGTTTCATCAAACATAACTACAGGAATACGATCAGTCTTATGTTGACTTACTTTCTCTATCCATGATGTTCACGGGTTTTTGATGAATGCAACTTTTCGCCAATCCAAACTTCATTAAGAAATAATCAGATTTTCACTTGATAGACATTCTATCAAGTTTGTTATACGAAACATAATTCATGCAACCCTTGAAGTCCTAGGGTAGATCTAGCTTATGTGCCTCTCAAACCAACTCTTTATATTATCGCGATGGTCCCATACAACAGGGACTTAGATTCCCACGATCTTTCAGATCATACATTCTCTTTCCATGATGATAAATTCTCGGCATAGCTTTGCTACCCATCCTGCACTTCAAGATCTACATTTCATATTCACATAACCTCCTGCCCACTACTGGCAGTCAATAATCAGATCCTAATTTCCACAATCATTTCAGGCCTCGTGGGTCGGGTATTTCCATCCCAATCCTGCCTACAGATGCTCTTATATTTAGATCCTCACAAGATTCGATCTCGATCCTAATACGATAATTATCAATGATAATCTCTCCAAAGGAAAGCGATTATCCTGTTCATTACCAAAGGTTAATTATTCAAACATAAAACAAGACTTCTAGTATTTGTATCGTTACTTTACCTTGTCCCTTAGATTGGGGTGGTAAACAGTACTCTCATCAAGATTCGTTCCCAAATGACTTCTGAGGAAATCTCTAGAAATTCTACGCGAAGCGAGGATATTGATAGAGATGATCGATACAGGCACACCATGCTTACACAACTCCTTTAAATACAAAAGAGTCAACTTCTCAATCGAGAATCTATCATCAACGGGAATGATATTAGAAGATTTGGTCAGTCAGTCGACGATGACCCAAATCGAATCAAATCCAGATGATGACCATGGAATATTTATGATAAGAATCCATGGTGGTTCTATCTCACTTCCAAACAAGAATTATAAGCTGTAGAAGCAATCCTAATTGGTTTTGGCGTTCAGCCCTGACCTTCGCAAAAGTTAGATGTTTACCAACGTATGAGGCGATGTCTGCCTTCATAATTGGCCATCAGTACAACTTCTTCAGATAAAGATACATTTTATCAGAAATGGCATGAATAGAATACTTAAACTTACGAGATTCCAACATGACTAAAACTCAAAATCCTCCATATTTAGGCAACCACAAGCGGCCTTTTAAACATTTAACGCCATCGGCTCTCATTTCTAATGGTTTTCATTAGCCGCGAAACACATTACTATTTATATTATCCTTTTTACAAGCATCAGTTATTTCTAAGTTGCCCAGGCAAATTATTCTGCACGGTCATTACTAAGGAGCACATCCTAATTGGTTATTTATTCTCTCTACATAATGTGTCAGTATCTGCATTCACCTTCCCTGATGAAATAATTATCATGACCATAATTTACTCAGAAATTCTTTCTTCATATTTTCTAAGTTTTAGTTTCGTCTCAACTATTATCTTTATTAGTTTTGCTCAATCTGACGTTTAAAGCGTTGATAAATATTTCAAGTAATTAAGTAATAAATATTAAATTTTATGAAACCTAAACGTAATTTTTTTTAAACTTCTCAGTTCGTTCAATTATAGAAAAATGTTCAAAATAAATTTGAATTTAGTTAACACGATTTTTGTTGATTTATCGAGAATAATTAACAAGATTTGTAAATGTTCGAAAAATCTTTGTTTATACTTTGGTCAAAATTTTCTTAGTTGAAAAGCAAAAATTGTCGTTTCAAATTCCAAGTCATGGTTTAAATGGTTTCCTCAATCCCTCTTAGGTTGTCTTGAGGTATACACAAATATTTACTCCTAAGGGAGTTTAGTTAAATGATCTGGGTATGAGGGAAGAATCCCGTAATAATCCTTTGATAAAATATCTCTCAAAATGTTTTTGCACTTTCTTTTTGGTATAACCCCAAGCCTTAATGGCTCTAATCTTTGAAGAGTCAATATATATTCCATTATCTATTGATCACACGATCAAATAATGTAAAGGATCAAGCCTTAAATCACACATTAAATACTCAAGGTACAGGTTTTCGTTGCTCGGCCAACTTAGGGCAGTCTATAAATGATTATTAACTCCTTCTTATTCTTAGAAACAAACAGATGGTCCTTAATGACCACAAGCATGAATTTATCAAATTACAGCCTACACACGTGATTCACCAAATTTATGAATGCTACATGTCTATTGGTTAATCCAAACGACATAACATGAAACTCATAATGTTCATTACAAGTTCTGGATGTAGTGATTGGAATAGATAACCTTTTTCGCGGACGCGAAGTTGATGATAACCATGCCGTGGATCAAATTTTTGAATATACGCTAGAACCTTGTAAATGATTGAACAAATCTTCCATCTAGGGAAATGGATATAAATTTTGATCGTCAATTTATTCAGTTCACGGTAATCCATAAATATAAGTAATGATAACTCCATAGATCTTCATGATGACGAGCTCGATAGAATAAAAGCTTTCTCCGACAACTCTCTTAGTTGTACGGTAACTTTTTCGATTCAGATGATGCTGAAGTATAGTGCACATGCCACAGGTGCAGCACCAGGAATATAATCAATGCCAAATTCAACTTGCCTTATTGGCGGAAGTCTAGGTAATTCATTAGCAAATACCTCAAAAAGTTTAAATAACAGGAACATCTTTTAATAAATTCACTTTAAGTTCGTTCTAGATTACAAGATCTATGACTAGTTCATAACCATTCATTATATAATTTCAAGCCTAAATGCAGGATATGGTCTCCCATCGGAAATTATTTAGATCACTTTTGATAAATAACATTTTATCTTTTAGGGGAATTTCACTCGAGTTCCCATCAATTTAGACAATGACATCATGTCATAATCAACCAATCCATTCTACTGGTACCAACTTTCTAGTTTCATTACCGTTGATAAGATGTGAGCTTCTCAAAAGACTAATAATAACTTATAACCCTCCATAAATTCAAGGATATATGGATACATACTGTTAGAAATACATTTTTAACGTATATTAGAAGTATCAGTCACTCCACAATATTATTAATGTTGTATAGCTCGTAGTTAATGGTTGCTTATTTAGTTAAGTAAAAACCGACCCATGGGATTGTCATGGGTCGGCCCAAGCCCATTAGTGGCTTGGATATAAATACCCGTTTCCACCATGGAAAGGGGTTGGTTGTTGGTTATGGTTTCACTTTCATTTGAATAAAAACACATATTTCTCTCTCACTTTCTCTCACTACTTTCTCTCTCTAGAAACCTTCAACCCACCTTATTGATTCATAAGATTATCCATATTCTTCAATTGGTATCAAGAGTCATGGGGTGATTTAAGGTAAGGATTAGTGTTGTTTTTTAGTTTTTGAATGTATTAGTGATTTTAGGGAAATCAACCTTGAATCTTGTAATTTTTGGTGTTTTTGTTGTTGGGATTAGTAGATAAGTCTTGGGTTTAGCTTATTTTGGTAGAAATCACAAAACTTTTTGTGGTTTTTGATCAAAAATCGGGTTTAGCATCGTTCAAAAGTTGGTGTTCTTGGTCTCGAAGTGCTTTTCCAGGTTTATTCCGAATAACAGATTATTCCGGATAGCAAGATATTCTGAATAACAGATTATTCCGAATAGCAGATTATTCCGAATAGCAGATTATTCCGAATAGCAGATTATTCCGAATAGCAAGATTATTCCGGATAGCAAGATTATTCCGGATAGCAAGATTATTCCGGATAGCAAGATTATTCCGGATAAGCAAGTTATTCCGGATAAGCAAGTTATTCTGAATCTAGGTAGATATTCCAACCAAGGTCTTTTTCACATTAAGGTATTTATTCCGAATCAACTTAATTATTCCAGATCAAGGGGTATTTTACGAGTTTTTTCGACGATTTTTAGTGGATTTAATCTTGGCTTCTTACACACTCTTTACTTCAACAACAAAACACAATTCACAACCTTACTTCACTGCTCGATCAACCGATAATCTTTGATTCTTTAAAGTGATCAAAATGAATCCGAATTCATTAATTCCTCAAATGACATCACTTATGGATATTTCCGTCATTACGGGAACGGATAATCGCCCTCCAATGCTCATTAAAGAAGTCTTTGAAGCATGGCAAGGCCGTATGATGTCATACATTAAAGGAAAACCGACATATGGGAGGCTTATGGTCAAGTCAATTCTAAATGGTCCACTTGATTATGGTCCCATCGTTGTTAACAATGTGACTCGACCACGGGAGTTTGAAGAACTTACACCAGCTCAACAACTTATTGCCGATGCAGACGAAAAGGTTCTTCAAACCATTCTCCAAGCTCTTCCACATGACATCTATCGAATGGTAAGTCAATATACGGTTACAAAGGATTTATGGGAACGTCTAAAGGTTTTGCTACAAGGTACGTCTCTTACTGAACAGGAACGGGAATGTCAGTTGTATGATCTGTTTGATAGATTCACGTACAGTCCAGGGGAAACGCTTCACGACTACTACTTCAGATTCACTACTCTCATGAATGATTTGAATGTATACAATCTCGTGATTGCTCCATTCCAGGTTAACACCAAGTTTTTGAATACTTTACCTCAAGCTGAATGGGGTGACTATATTTCTGATGTTAAGTTAACTAGGGATTTGCATAAGTGCAATTTGGATCAATTCTACGCTTTTCTCCAGCAGCATGAGAAGCACGTGATCATGCACCGTTCGCCTCGCGGTATGTAACCTGATTCTTTAGCTTTGATGGCAAATCAACCAAGCTTGTCATACAACAACACTCCTTATATCATGGGACACCAAGCCTATCATCCATCACCGTACATGACTCCAAGCTTCCCCCAATATTCGATTATACCTCAACCACCCACCTCACATCAGCAACAATATCGGTTTAATGCACCTTCGTCTCAGAGAGAACCACAAGCATCACAATATGCCTCACAACCTCACCCATATTCACCAGCAAGCATTGCACCCTATGCTTAGTCATCATACTCTTCTTATCAAGAAAATGCAGCATATCCATCAAGCTATTCTGACCACATGAGTATTCCTTCTAGTGCTTATGCCGCTCAACAAGACCAAGCATTGTATTGTGATAATGATGAAGTTCCCATTCCTGAATTCAAACAAGGAACTGACCCAGTTGAAGTGTTAGCCACTATGTCTGCTTAACTCACAAGGACATTGAGCAAACGAGGATTTAGAGGACCAGCTCCTACTAACAATCAACTGAGGAATTCATCTAATTCTCGACAACAAGCTACCATTGAGAATGGCAGGGTAATGGTTCAACCTATTCAACCTTATCAGGGGAGACCCACTACATAACCACCAATGCACGCATGGTCAATTCTGCTCCAATGGTCAACACTCCTCCACGGGCTAATTCCACAGGCAAGTTGAGAATGATTACATGCTACAACTGTAAGGAAGAAGGTCACATGTCCAGGGATTGCACAAAACCCAAGAGGAGAAGGTATGGTCAATGGTTTGCAAAGAAGATTTATTTGGTGAACGCTCAAGCACAAGGACAGGAACTTGATGAAGAGGAGCTTGCATTTCTTGCTGATCCAAGGATTGCGGAACAAGAAGTTGTCACTACACAGAATGCAGCATACCAAGCAGATGATCTGGATGCTTACGATTTAGACTGTGATGATCTTCAATCTGCTCAGGCAGCTCTTATGGCAACTATCTCTAGCTTTGGGTCAGATAAAATATCTGAGGTACTTACTAATACCACTGATACTAGTATTCAACCACATCAAGTTGGGCAAGAGGGTGCTGATCCGAATGAGTCTTCGGTGGTGAGTCTTTCAAATGAGGAGACAATCAATGATAGTAATATCAATGTGAGTCCCCAGACTTTGAGTGAATCACAATCGGGAGCCATTTCACATACGCATATTCCTGCTCAACAAGATTTGGTCATGGTTCCTGCAAAATTACTTAGCCAAATGAATAATGCACTATTAGAAACCCTAGCTAAGAATAAGAATTTGTCTGCTGAGCTTGCCTTGTGCAACGAAAAAGTTCAAACTTTGGAATTAGTTCCTTCATCCAATGTTCTAACAAATCCCGAATATGATCATTTTGAAACAAACAAATGGGTCATTTGCAAGAAATTGAAACCTTAAGAGCAGATCTTTCCAACGAACTTAAAGAAAAAGAGTTAGTGGTCACTAATTTTCACAAACTTCAAACGGATTTTGAATTACTCGAGTCTAAAAAGAATGAAATGGAAATTAATGCGGCTAATAAGATTAGAAGTTTAGATTATTTGCTTTTAAGACAATACGCTGCCTCTCAACTAGTGCACTTATTTGACGCATCGTTTAGAGAATTTAACTTATCGCGTCAAAAAGATCTTCCCCCTAACCCACGGTATGCAAGACAAACTTTTATCCTAGTCCAAGACTTTATAATGCAACCCAATTAGGATTGGTCTTAGATCCGATTGTTATTTTCGAGGATCGCACAAATAAGGATCTAGTTGATGAGAATCAGTCATACAACTTTGCAAAGTATCCCAGTGTGATTATTTTAAAATGAATCAGGAGCTTGCAGAAACGGACTTTAGAATTCGCTTCCATATGGATAAAGATCTCATCACAGCACCAACCTACATGTTAAATGAAGAAAACCCTAGTACACTTCCTACACTTGTCAAAATGGAAGGATCTAAGGAAATTCCAAAGGATCTTCCACCTGTTAGCACTGTATGGATAAACTTGCAAGAGATTAATCAATAATTTGTTAGTTTTGACAAGGTCATCCGGGAATGTACGACTTCAAATGGCCTAAACGCCGGAGAATGGGCTTTCGAACACATGAACGAGGTGTTTAAGAATGAGATCAATCCGTTTGTCGAAAGTCTAAAAGGAAGTTTTGCATCTCTTTCGGAAAATCTCGAGTTTGAAATTAAAGAAGTTCAAAAAGTGTTTTATGAAATGGACACTGCTTACGAACTACAATTAATTGAAAAGGAAAAGATTTTATCCGAATATGACTGATTCTTGTCCCAAGTAATTTCGTGTGATGTGCTTACTACTGTGAATGTTAATTATTCGAATGAGCTTACATCCGCTATGATTAAATGTGATGCTGTGAATATATGTGATGATGTGTATGATCTCTCTGTAAATGTTGCTGATACTATAAATGAGGTAGATAATCATTCTTGTCACGAGTCTAACGCTGAATTTTTAAAGCTTCAAGATTCTTACAATTTACTTAAAAAACGCTTTAATCAACTTGAACAACATTGTATATCTTTAGAATTAAAACAGCAAACTCAAAATGAGGATCTTTTGATAACAAATGGTTGTGAAAACAGTATTGAGACGAGTGACAAGATGATTGAGAAAGTTAAGGCATTAGAGGAAGAGATTATGAGATTAAAGAGAGATGTGTCATCGATCGAAACACTAAAATTGGAACTAGAGGCTGCAGAGTCTAAAAACCAGTGCTTAGAAACTAGACTTCGTCTATTCTAGGGGAGATGGATCGTGCAAGACAGGGAATGTCTAATCTTTATGGTTCACTAGAAGAACGCTTCGCTTTTAATGCGGCACAGCAACAATCTTATGTTGAACAATTGAACCAAAAATGTGAGGAAATCTCTGACTTAAATATCCAGCTCATTGACAATAACATGGTTTTGGCCGAGTTAAAGGAGACACTTCTTCTCACCCGACAAGAAGTTGTTAATAACTTAGCTACCAACTCTGCACCGTCCTCTAGTGCTCCATCAACCAATTCAGTAGTGATCTATAAGAACCCGTGCCATAAGCAAAATTCGGATACTTACGATGTTTATATGATGAATGCAATTAAGCACGTGGACCTTGTTAGGGATATTTTAGATGATTTGTATGTGTTAGATCCCTCAAGCAGTTACTATTATTCAGCTCATGCATATATTTAGTGAGTTCAATATTGCTTAGCATATTTGCAATATATAGGTAGACCGGGTTCTATACTACTCACTAATCGACCCATTGCTGTAACTCCATTCAATAAGACCCCAGGAGCAAAACCGTCATTGGCACCATCAACTAAGGCACCTTTAGAATCTGTTGCTAATGTTCCCACTTTGCCTTCTACAAGATTAAAAGAGTCTACTAAGGCTAAAGGATCGCCACTCAAGAAAGATAAGATCAAGCCCTCCACTAGTAGTACCATCAAGAAGAAAGTAGAAGCTCACCCTAGGAATGTTATGTCAGATTTAAATAAAAAGAATCATGTTGCTAAGACTAAAAGCTCTGCGCCTGTGCAGAAGCCTAAACCATTTGTGAATTCTAATTTGAAATGTTGGAATTGTAATGAATGCATGTTTTCCCAACGTCATGATTTGTGTCTTATTGATCATGTGAATGAAATGAATGCCATTAGGAATGATCATGAATGGAAGCCAACTGGGAGAACTCGTACCCAAGTTGGATGGCAATGGCGTCCCACTGGTAGGACCTTTACATTAGATGGAAAAATGTGTCCTTTAACTAGGAATGCATCCATTGAGGTTAGGTCTCAGCTTCCTTTAATTAGGCACACTAGCACTAAAGTATGGAAACCGCGCCCTTTAATTAGGTCAGCCCCCACTATAGTGCCTATCAGTGAAGAAATACCTCAGGATTTAAGCCAACTTGAATCTACACCACCAACTAGGAAGAAGGCTAGGAAATCTAAGAAACCTAAAGTTAGCAAATCTAAGATCATTAAATCTGTACCTGCTAATAACAAGGAACATTCAGATTCCGAAACTTATAGATTGTCCTCGTCTGGTGATATTTTCAGGTGGTCCAAATCATCCTCTGGTATTTGGACTCCGGTTGCTCAAAGCATATGACCGGAGATCGCTCGATGCTCCGAAATTTCGTCAGCAAGTTTCTTGGAACGGTTAAATTCGGTAATGATCATATTGCAAAGATAATGGGGTATGGTGAATATCAGATTGGAAACGTTACGATTTCAAGGGTATACTATGTAGAAGGTCTTGGTCATAATTTATTTTTAGTAGGACAATTCTGTGATTCCAACCTAGAGGTTGCTTTTCGACAACATACTTGTTTCATCCGCAACTTGGAAGGAAAAGACTTGTTGAAGGGGTCTCGTGGTGCAAATCTTTATACTTTGTCCCTACAAGACATGATGGCTGCCTCTCTAGTATGTCTTCTCTCCAAAGCAACTAAGACCAAGTCATGGTTATGGCATCGCAGATTATCTCATCTCAACTTTGATGCTATTAATCATTTGGCTAAAAACGAATTAGTTCGTGGTCTTCCAAAGCTCAAATTTCACAAGGACCATTTATGTTCCGCGTGTTCAAGGGGGAAAAGCACCAAGAAATCATACAAGCCCAAAGCTGAAGACACCAATCAAGAAAAACTTCATCTTTTGCATATGGATCTTTGTGGGCCAATGCGAACCGAAAGTGTGAGCGGTAAGAAATTCATCCTTGTTATTGTGGATGATTTCTCCAGGTTTACATGGGTTAGATTTCTACGTACAAAGGATGAAGCACCGAAGGCTATCATCACTTTTCTGAAATTCATTCAGGTACGTTTAAATACTACTGTCCGCCGTATTCGTACAGATAATGGAACAGAGTTCGTCAACCAGACTCTTCGTGATTACTATGAAGAAGTTGGTATTTCACATGAAACATCCGCTGCACGTACTCCACAACAAAACGGTGTCGTTGAAAGACGGAATCGTACGCTTATGGAAGCTGCTAGGACTATGCTGATTTATGCGAACGCTCCATTATTCTTGTGGGCAGAAGCTGTATCTACTGCATGTTTCACCCAAAACCGCTCTATCATTCGGAAACGCCATGAAAAACACCTTACGAGCTTCTACATGATCGTAAACCCGATGTTTCATTCTTTCATGTGTTTGGTGCTCTTTGTTATCCAAACATTAATAGTGAGAACTTGGGCAAACTTCAACCGAAAGCCGATATAGGCATTTTCATTGGTTACTCACCCTCCAAGAAAGCATACCGAATTTACAACCGTCGTCTTGGTAAGATAGTAGAAACTATGGACGCAGATTTTGATGAGCTGACAGCGATGGCTTCTGAGCAACGCAGCTCTAAACCCGCGCTTCATGAGATGGGAACCGGTGCTATTAGTTCCGGATTAGTTCCCAATAATCCTACTTCTACATCATTTATACCACCTACAAGGACCGAGTGGGATAAACTATTTCAACCGTTGTTTGATGAATTCTTTGATCCCCCAAGTGATGAAGTTCCAGCACCTATAGTGATAGCTCCAATCCCTGAAGTTGTTGCTCAAGCTAATGAAGCTTTATCAAATGCATCTTCAACTAACATTGAACCGGATGCACCTCTACCAAGTAATTCTCAAACTACACCTGAATCGTCACCCTTACTTATGCCTAATGATGTTGAAGAGGATTCTATTGATCACGATTTGGAATATGCTCACCTACAAGAGCTTCCATTCTTTGGTATACCGATACCTGAAAATCCTTCAGCCGCGTCTACCTCAGAAGAAGCTCCTACAATCGTTCACTCCAGACCACCACGGATTGAAAATCACAGCACCAAATGGACAAAAGATCACCCAATTAGGAATATTATTGGAGGTCTCGATCGACCAGTCTCTACACGCCATCAATTACAAGAGAGTGCACTCTATTGCTATTTTGATGCATTTCTCTCTGAAGTCGAACCTAAAAACTGGCAACATGCTATGACTCAATCATCTTGGATTGAAGCCATGCAAGAGGAACTAAATGAATTCCAAAGACTTGAAGTATGGGAATTAGTTCCTCTCCCTGACAAGGTAAACATCCTTACTTTGTTGTGGGTTTATAAGGTTAAACTCGATGAGATGGGTGGAGTCTTGAAGAATAAGGCTAGATTGGTTGCTAGAGGATACAAACAAGCCTTGGGTATCGACTTTGAAGAATCTTTTGCTCCTGTTGCGAGATTGGAGGCTATTAGACTATTCCTTGCGTATGTTGCTCATATGAACATGATCGTCTATCAAATGGATGTGAAGACGGCGTTTTTGAATGGTGAACTAAGGGAAGAAGTCTATGTTAGTCAGCCGGATTGGTTCGTTAGTACGGAGTTTCCTAATCATGTGTACAAGGTTAAGAAGGCTCTCTATGGGTTGAAACAAGCTCCACGCGCGTGGTATGATCTCCTTTCAACATATCTCATTTCGGAAGGCTTCTCCAAAGGCAAGGTGGACCCCACTCTATTCACTCTCAAGGAGGACAACGACATGATACTGGTACAAATTTATGTTGATGATATAATATTTGCTGCCTCTAACACAGAATTGTCAAATCGCTTTGAGAAGATAATGTCCACACGCTTTCAGATGTCAATGATGGGAAAAATTTCATTTTTCTTAGGATTACAAATTTCTCAGAATCCCAGAGGCATCTTTATTAATCAATCCAAATATGCTCTAGAATCTTTAAAGAAATATAACTTTGAACATTGTGACCCCGTGGACACTCCAATGGTGGAGAAATGCAAGTTAGATGAAGATAGGAATGGGATTATTGTCGATCCAAAACTCTACCGTGGGATGATCGGCACCCTTCTCTATCTGACTGCTAGCAGGCCTGATCTGCAATTTGCCGTATGCATGTGTGCCCGGTATCAGGCTCGGCCTACCGAAAAGCACCTACATGCTGTTAAAAGGATCTTTCGGTATCTCAAAGGAACACTTCATCGTGGTCTATGGTATCCGAAAGATTCCTTTATTGCTTTAATATCATATGCAGATGCCGATCATGCTGGGTGTTAAGACATGAGGCGTAGCACTTCTGGGTCTGTGCAACTCCTTGGAGACAGATTGATTAGTTGGTCTTCAAAAAGGCAGAAAAGCGCTGCAATTTCTAGCACGGAGGCTGAATACATTGCCATGTCCGGTTTTTGTGCTCAAGTCCTTTGGATGAGATCACAACTAACTGACTACGGTCTTGGATTTAACAAAATCCCGATGTATTGTGACAACAAGAGCGCCATTGCCCTTTGCTACAACTACGTTCAACACTCCCGGGCAAAGCACATCGACATTCGCTACCATTTCATTAAAGAGCAAGTGGAAAACGGAGTGATCGAGCTGTATTTTGTCACCACTGAGTATCAGCTGGCAGATATGTTCACAAAAGCCTTAGATCGAGGACGAATCGAGTTTTTGATCGACAAGCTTGGCATGAAATCTTTCTCTCCGGCGACTCTCAAAGAGTTGGCAGAAGAATCAGTAGAATAGTGGTGGTAAACTATGCGTATCCTTTGTTCGTGATCATGTATATTATCGTATATATATAAACCACAACAAGAAAAACACAAAAATATAAAACCTAGAAAAACCATAAAAAATATAAAACCAAGAAAACCCATAAAAAAATATAAAATCAAGAAAATCCAAAAATATTTTTCGTTTTTTAAATCGGGCATATCTTTTAGTACGGTAATATTTACGGCTTTAGAAATGTCGATCAATATTGACACGGCGCCATAAATAGAGTGCGTATAAAAGTTGTACATTTTTAAAACATGCCCATAATGGCTTGTAGTTATTTCAGACTGCAACCCGCTTTTCGCATTAAAGTCACGTATTTCCTTGGAAAACGTTGGCTCAGAACGGGAAATAAATTTCCTCGGGCATGGTTTATAAGCCAAATCATGCAAAGGGATCAAGTTTACTTTATAACTTGGTCTAACACGACTTAGTGTACGTTTCAGTGCATTATTATTTTTAAATAAGAGAAATCTTATTGCCACCACGAATCAATCTTTTCAAGACATTAATTGGAAAATGTTTTCATCAACATGTGCCTCGTTAAACAATGACTACAGCTCTTTAAATAGAAAACGGGTCATCGTTTAAGGGGGAGAAAATGTTAAATCGTCTTCGTCATCAAAACGTCTTCAAAAGTCTTCGAGGAAAATCAATTGGCTCAATGGTTAATGACTGGAATTGCTTTGACATTCGTCTTGTATTCGTTTGTGAGTTTGTCGTGAATAGTTTAGCTGTGTGATCGCTAAGATAGGTTAAGGTGGCTAAGTCTAACGATGGTTAGGGAGTTTAACGATCGTTTGTGACTAGAAAAGAAAAATGAAAAGACAAGGGAAAATAAGTGACAAAGACCTTAAAATGAAGGGGTTAAAAGTGACAACCATTGAAACTTGTGGAAAGTTGACCTAAAGTCAAACAAAACACCCCCCCCCCCCCCCTCCGTCTCTTTCTCTTTTCTCTCTTCTGTTTTTTCTTTCTTCGCCATTAACACACCTAAAAACACACATACAAAGATCAGAATATCACGATTACTAATCTCAATCCGTCTCATTAAGCTTATCTAAGGTACATACTCTCGTTTAATTCGTCTAATTCGATGCTTAATCTGCTTAATTAACTCGATTTTATTAAAGTAATCCAATTAGGGTTTCTGCTTAATTTAGGGTTAATTGATTTGGGGTTTAGCTGGGTTTCACGCGGAATAGGACTAGAATGAGTTTGGTGGCCTTTAGAATGCTTAAAACAATCATCTAAGCTTAGATTAATCGATCATAAGGTGCGTTTAGGTTATTCCGGATAACGGGTTTTTTTTTAAGTGTCTTCCGAATGAACCGGTTTTAAGGATATTCCGAATGAGCAAGTGTTTGGCAAAAATATTCCGCATAGACCTGTTATTCCGCATAGACTTGTTATTCCGCATAGATCTGTTATTCCGCATAGGCCTGTTATTCCGCATAGACCTATTATTCCGCATAGACCTGTTATTCCGCATAGACCTGTTATTCCGCATAGACTTGTTATTCCGGATAGACGTTTATTCCGTATAGACGTTTATTCCGTATAGACGTTTATTCCGGATAGGCGTTTATTCCGGTTAGATGTTTATTCTGGATAGACGTTTATTCCGTATAGACGTTTATTCCGGATAGACGTTATTCCGGATAAACGTTATTCCGGATAGACGTTTAATCCGTATAGACGTTTATTCCGTATAGACGTTTATTCCGGATAGACGTTTATTCCGGATAGATGTTTATTCCGGATAGATGATTATTCCGGATAGACCAATTTATTTCGAATTAAATGTTTATTCCGAATGAAGGATGATTGAGTGTTTTAAAAGCTTAAGGGATTATGTCATTTGTATAATGCTTAGGTATAAATTCATAATGATATTCATATCTGTATGTATCAATTTTTATGTTTTATCTTAAGCAAAAACAATGACTAACCCGACCGTGCAACAAATACAAGACTCTAGAGCAGCAGCCATTGCCGAGGCCAAAACCCTCAAGTTCATTCCAAACAACTATTGGTTGAAGGAGGTCTCTCATTCCACTCACAATGGATTCAAGGTTGGTTCAGCCATTCTTGACAATTCTCACTTCAAGAATTCTCTAAGGGATAGTGCTTCGGTGCCCTTCGACTACATGTACGAATTCTGGGCAACCAAAGAGAAGACGTCAAACAAGATCACATTCTTCCTGGACAACAAGCAACAGACTCTCACCGTGTCAGACTTCCGCAAGATCTTTGGTTTTCGGGAGTCACCCAAAGGAACAACATTCTCAGCGAATCCGACCAAGAACGATCTCATGGAGAGGTTCTCTACTATTGGATGTGCGGACATACGAATAGTGTCCGATTTTACCACAACCAAAGTGGGTCAACCTTGGAGAGCGATTTTTTGTATTCTCAGCCGATGTCTCAAACCCAAAACGACTGGGTATGATGCTGTGCGACCACCAATCGTCAAGATGTTCTATGGTATGTTCAAAGGTATGGGTATTGATTATGCATCATTGTTGTGGGAAGAGTTTATTTTTCAACTCTTCACAAACACGAAGACTAAGGCTAAAGCTTACCAGTACCCTAGGTTCATAAAGCTAATCATACATTATTTTATGGAAAACGATGCGTCTATTGATATGCGTGCAGGTAGCGGTCACCACACAATGTATGATGATGATCTGGTGGACTTAAGGCAAGAAACTCACTCCAATATTGTTATCCCTGGTCCTATTCCCAGTCATCTCCTGACAGATAAGATTATCGCTTCTGCTGATTACAAGAACATGCTAAGAGAAATCAAGAATCAACAAGCAAGCATTCAAGCAGGAGAAGACTCATCTACCACGGTTAAGAGTAAAGGTAAACGCAAGCAAACAGCTTTACCTGAACCCAAAACCAAAAAGACAAAGACCATGGCTAAGAAGGGTAAGAGCACGGCTGACAAGTTTGTTATTCGAGATGAAGACACTGATGACGATCCTACTACCGAGCAAACTCAAAAGACTGAGAAAAAGTTAATGAAAATGGCTATTGAAAAGAGTAGGAGAGACACGGGCGGTAGTGGTTCGGGTGCACAGATGGATGTTGAAGAAGAATACGAGGAGCCACATGATATTAATGAGTTTGGATCACCCGAACGTTACTCAGCATCGAAGGAGACATCCATTGCTGATACAACAAGTGTTGAGAAGGAGTCCGGTGCTACAACAATCATTGTGACTACACAGCCTCTCGTACCTCAACCTCCACCAATCCAGCCCTTACCAACACGACCGGTGTCAACACCACTACCTTTCCTTCCACCTCCAACAACTTCCATCCTCAGTACTGTAATCACAACCGAGCCTCTTCAACCTTCCCAGAGTAGCTCTGGACCATCTTCAATGGCTGCATTCGTAATGGCAGAAATGTTGGATAAACACACGGACAGTCAAAGAAAAGAGATGGACAAACTTCGAGAAGAGCTATTTCGACGAATGCAAAGTGAAGAGGCATCCAAGAAAGCCCAAGAAGAGATGATAGCTAAGTTCACTGCAGAGATGGAATTGACACGTAAAGCTCATGCAGAAGAACTTGCTCAGGTCAAACAGGCTGAAGCTGAAAAGAGTGAAGCACGACTTACGAGACTTCGAGCTATAAAGGATAAATATAAGCAGCAGAAGAATTACTTGAATATTCTATTTTAGAGAGAGTGAATGAATCTGTTGAGGCCCTTATGCCAAAGCTGTGTGATGAGATGAGGAAACTTGCGGCTGATAACTTGATGATCAAGTCGTTCAACCCTTCCGAATCCGCCTACAAAATTGCATATGACTTAACGGATTTTGAATTAAAGAAGATCCTCAAAGCTCGCATGAAGGAAGTTGGATCTTTTGACAAGTCTAAAGTTCAGCAGACACTCTACAAAGCACTCAATGAAGCTATCTTGGAGGATGGTCGGTTGTTTAAGATGTTTAGAAGTGTGGTACCTTACCACATTTTGGCTGAGGATGAAAAGGAAGATAGTGAACAAGAGGAGGATGATGGTAAAGAAGAAGAAGATGATGATGATGATGGTGATGACAAAGGTGATGATGATGATGATGGTGATGATGATGATGATGGTGATGATGATGATGATGGTGATGGTGATGATCAAAATGAAGAGAGTGATAAGGGTAGCAACGGGGATGATGATGAGGATGATGGTGGTAAACATGATCAGCCTGAAACGGGGGACAAGGTTGCCAGCAAAAAGAAACCATCCAAGTCTGGTACCAAGTCTCAGAAAGATGCTGCCCGAAAGGAAAAGTCCACCTCTACGGAGTCAGGACGAACCAAGTGGCGCCATGATGTGAATGCTGCTACCGCGTCATCGATTCTCGGTACATCTGTTTCTGTTTCTATACCTGTTACCACTAATCCTGTTAGTTCTTTTGTTGCTCCTGTGATTGCAGAATCAGTAACTGAACCTGAATCTGCACAACACTCGCCTGTTCATGATACCGCCGAAATGCCTGAATCAGTACCAGCAAGTGTTCATTTTTCTACTCCTCTGCAAATAGAACCACAATCTACTGTTCCCGAGTCAAGCACACGGGACTGGGCGGATACATTGGAGATACATGAAACTGAACCGCCACAATCTTGGATCACGGCAGCTGCTAAATATGATCCAATCACAGACGCTGATAGAGATGTTCTATATCTCAGTATCCGTAGTCCAATAGACTTGTGTGCATTTTTGGCTCATGAGTTCAAATCTTCGGTCACTCCGTCTTTGGTAAAGAGAGCGCTAAAGGACAAGAGAATTCACGCCAAAACCAGGTTAAGCCGCATGGAGTACGAGTATTATGCTGACGAGGTCCTGAAAGCTCTTAATACCGTTCAAAGGCCAGGCCTTCATGAGTCAGAAAGAGCTCCACCTCCACTTGATCCTTCTCAAGATAATCAAATTGCTCTTGACTTCTTTGTCACCTATGATCTTGATTATCTCCTCAAGGGATCATCCAAGTACGCAACCTCCTTGACCTTGTTGAAAGCTGCTAATTGGGGGACAATACCCTGAATCGAGTAAAAGGTAAACCGACTCTGGGTCCCAAAGGTAAATCGTAATTATGATATGTATGTTGTTATAGGTGCATCACATTGGGACGAGCGAGTCCGAAGGGCGTACAGAGGTTAATGCTTAGCCAATTCAGGAAGTATCGTTAAATCCGATATTCGCATCTCAAGTATTTTGGGACTAAAAACTGAAGCCAAGAATGGCTATCATCATGTGACGGAGATTCGTCTAAAAATGGAGGATGACAGAGAATACACAATACAGCAGGGAGATTTTTCTATCATTCGCCTTGAAGATATCGAAGACATGTTGCTTATGATGACCCGTGATCAACTTACCCATCTTACTCGTGAAGAAAATCATTGCCTTGAATACAGCACTTCGTATGTTCACACGAAGCGTTGTTATCAAGAAACGATTTGAAGATCTTCAATTGGGAGTTGAAAGCTACCAAAGGAAGCTTAACCTGACCCGTCCAATGAATCAAGTTCCACCTCAACATGTCAGCAGATGTCCCTATACCGGCATTACCGTTCCAATGTACGGGATTTTCTACATGAACAGTCGTGGGATCATGAAGTTTATGAGGGTAGGTGAGCTTCATAAATACAGTGATGGGACTCTCATATACGTCAGAGGCAAATTGGAGCATCTTAATTCTGGTGGGTCATTACTAGAAATGATTGAGGATTGGCATCTGGGTTATCGGCAAATGGCGACATATGTGATAAAGAAGATTGATGAAAAGCTTCGGGAACGTAGATTGATGAGGAGCTTAGAAAGATTCGTTGGTGGTAGACCATATGGAGTGCACCACAAGTTACTACAATAATCCATCTAATGGATCGTATATCTCAGGTCTACTCTATATTGGTTTTAATTGTTAATATGTAAATTTTGTGAATATTGTGCTTTTATGGCTTGATGTAGTGTTAAGGTATGATAATTTTTCAAGAATTTTTCACGAGATTCTAAATCTTTCAAAATATATCATACTAAAGCACTACAATTAACCCTTATTAATTTAAGGGGGAGCATTAATATGTTCTATGGCCAAACATTGATTTCATTTTTACCCAAAGACCGGTTAATCCATTCAATATCCCAAATATTAATGGTTAACATTTTGGATAAAAGGAGAAAATGGGATTAAGGAGACTTAAATGATACTTGGCTAAAAGATGAAAAAGACTTAACGATAATCCAACTTAATATGTGTAAAGCAGGTGTTAAGGGGGAGCGTTTTTTATGAACAAAACACTTAAGGTACAAAACTCTTGATTTCAATATCACAAGTACCTTAAGTGATTTTCAAGGATTTTTCATGGTGACTATACTTTCCCAAAACACGCTTTATTCACGGCGGATGTGGTGACAAAAGGGTGGTAGAAATAGGTATTAGTCCAATGATTCATCAGAGCCGATGGAATCTTCCCAAGGACAATTCCCTAGATAGAATTAGAAGTCCTAGGAAAGATGGAGAAAGTTTGTCAACGTAGCAGAGTACCGACTAATTACTGATGCTAGCACTAGAACAATCACAACAAGGTGCTAGTAATGATGTATTGGTAAGTACTGAAGGGGTTGAAGAATGAAAAAGAAATGTAAAGATAAAGGGTGTAAAGAAAGAAGCCCTCCTTACAACTTTAGGCAGAAACCGGGTCAATACATATGCTATTGAGATCATTTGTTAATGATTCTCGATATTGAAGAAAGACATCATGGACCCAGTGATGCAATGCACAACCCTTCCCAGCTAACTCAAATATCTCTCAAAAGGTATTTGTTTTAATCACACGGAGATCAACACGTTATCTATTGGTTTATTCACTCCGAATAGACTGATATTAAAAAGGTGGCACTCCTCTCCAGCCATCGCTCACTAAATCAAAACGCACTATCGAGTCTAGAGCCACGAGATCATCAAAAGTCTCATTAGGACACTTTCCATTTATTCCTTGCTTTCTCACACACTGAGAAAAGTAAGAGATTGTTATGAGTCCTACGTAGTATTCTTGTAATATTTCCAGAACATCCGAGTAATACGCAAGTATTACAATGAAGATGGAAATCTTGCTTGAGCCAACATCAAACAAGTTCATGGTAGGTTACACGTGCGGTTCTTTAAGAACCAATCTTGAGAAAAACTGGAAAGAAACAGTAGTTTAATTCTTAATTGAACTTAAACTCGTTCCAGGCCTCTACGCATTATCATATGATCTTGACAGAACACTCAGAGTGACACTCTTTAGTGTTCACAGTGACGAGTGGAAATCCTTCTAGTGTTAACATCAAACAGCACTTGGTAGGTGACATGCAAGATTCTTTATGAATTAAGCTCGTGATAACTGGAAAGCAACGATGGTGAAAATCTTAATTGAAATTCACTTGTTCCAGGTTTCATGAATTGACGGCTTCAATCACAAGGATAATTTATCCAAGTGATTCACTCTTTATGTTCGCAGTCAAGCTTAGTGATCGTCGAATAAAGAGAACGGGTTTACCTGTGAAATCCTTTCAGGAAGTTACTTAATTGAAACTATCCGTCACAGGTGCGATATCTAATATCGTTCAACGGTCTTCACCGACCGGAGGTAAAACGCTACCGATTTAGAATGAAATGTTCTAAGCCATTTCATTCGTGTCTTATCATGTTGCTGCGAAGACGGTAGCGTTACGGTGTACCAGCTGAAGTCGTTCCCACATGCTTATGTTTTTCTGCATCAAAGTTCAGCAAAATTCAAGAAAGTACAAAATGAAGTCTTCCGCTGTACCAAACTCTGAAGCTTTCAAGAATTCAACAAAAGACATAAGTGTGTGGAACATGGAGTCACGAGGAGGCAAGATTCACAAGAAGGCAAAGATCGCACATGATTGGTCAAAAGAACAATGCTCTCGAGCCAAATCCTAAAAGATCAAATCAACATATTCACAACAAAAAGAAAAGAAGAAAACACTACGAGCTGAAGAACGAAGACTTAGTATAGTATGCTAGGTTTAGAACTGTGTAACATGGAGTGACCTCCCTTAGGGGGAGATTGTTAGAAATACGTTTTTAACGTATATTATAAGTATCGGTCACTCCACAATATTATTATTGTTGTATAGCTCATAGTTAATGTTTGCTTATTTAGTTAAGTAAAAACCGGCCCATGGGCTTGTCATGGGTCGGACCAAGCCCATTAGTGGCTTGGATATAAATACCCCTTTCCACAATGGAAAGGGGTTGGTTGTTGGTTATGGTTTCACATTCATTTGAATAAAAACACATATTTCTCTCTCACTTTCTCTCACTACTTTCTCTCTCTAGAAACCTTCAACCCACCTTATTGATTCATAAGATTATCCATATTCTTCACATACATAACAATAAAAGAGTAAGGCCAACGCATAATTTTCGCGAGAGTATTTCAAATCAGATAAAGACGAAAACATTAACGAATATGAATATATCCTATGTTTTCATGATTTGAGTACGCATTCGAAAGCACCTCGAATCGTTACCCAAGTCATTCAAATGAAATCTAATCAAAAGAAATGATAGGAACGTCGATACATACAGTCGGGTATCAATACTTAATAATTAGATAGGTTTCCAAGGAATCTAATCATTTAAAGAAATGAACAATAAAGGGATGTCAATTTTCAATATAGACAATACCCACAGATGAGTAAATTCAGTTCAGTAGAATAAATAGTACGGGCACATATGTAGGTGTCCCTAAAAATATGTCCATATTTTGCACTTCTTGCAGATCTCATAAAATTTCAATCTTTCACAATTACAAAGAAAATGTAATGTTTATTAACAATTTTATGGTGACTACTAATCAGCCTTGCCCGGTCCCTTCCAAATTGTACGTAGGCGCGCAACTATATACAATTTTAGGATTAACGATGCAATACTCAGTTCGTCAAAACTTTGTCATTATGTTTAAAATAAAAATACTTACATGCTTAATTCTAGAATAAGAATCAAAATGAATTTACAGAGATGTTCTTTGTTATGGAAACAATTAAGTTTTCCAAGGTCTTTAATAAAAAAACTTTATTTCGATAACGATTATTTATAAGTCTCAATTTAAATAATCCATATGGTGATGAAAATTCAATTTTTCTCAAGGGATACTGTTTTAACTTATAAAAACAATGAGTGATCAGCAAAAGAGTGATGAAAAATTGTTCACCAAGAACTAACTACAATATAATAGGAAATGAGCTTAGCCAATTAATCATGAGGTTCATGACCTCGATGGTACTCAGGAATACAAAGAGAAGAATCTACAACGTAACTCAAATCGAGATGAGTACTTGTTCAATGGTTGCATCACTAATGCCAACATTAGGAAGAAGCAAGAAAAGATAGATAAAATCGATACATGTAGGATTTATGATAGGTGTGTAAACACCCACCCTTTTTACCACTTAATTACAATAATAACCGAGCCAAAACGTGTATTTTATGTATTTTATGTCGGAATTATGCGTGGTTTGTGTTTTTGTTGTGATTTAGGACGAAATTGTGAAAAGTGGAGAAAACACTGCATTTACGGGCTTTTATTGAAGAAAAAGATGAAAGATGAAGTCAAGAAGTCAAGAGTGCAAAAAGAACGGAAGTCCAAGACCAATTCTGAAGATTTATCGAAGGAAAAGTCAAAAGACGGAAGTTTATCAAAAGCCGAAGAACTCAAGTCTATTTTATTGAAGAATTAAAAGACGAGTTTAAAGAAATCCCGTGCCATAAGTCATTAAAGTCCAAGATTAACAAAAGATTAAGAAGGGAAGGACTTAATGGTGCAATTAAGAAGAAAGGAAGGAGAGGAGGAAGCTTCCTCTAAACACCTTCTTAATCTCCTATAAATACTTCTCATTTTCATTTCATTAGTTTTGGTTGGCTAGAGTGACACTAGTTCTTCCACCTTTACTTTTGTGCACATTTACTTTTCATGTCAAATTTAAAACTTGTCTTGCACTTTTAATACCTTTAATTTCCAAGTAAGTGTTCTTTAATTTTCTTGCTTTTAATCTCTCATTCTACCTTTCTTTCTTGCTTGATCTTTATGTTTACATGTTTATTATCTTGCTTATTTGATTAAAGATTGTGTTTTTATGCTTGTGTTTGTGTTAGATTATTGATTCTTATAGCTTATTTGTTTTCATCTTTAAGTTTTTAAAATTTTTATAAAAGTAATTTTATATAAAAGTAGTTTTTCGTAAAGCTTATTCATTTCGTGTTTTAAAAGTCTTTAAATTTCAGTTTAGTATCTTATTTTTATACGGTTTGTCTTAGGATTTTAGACTTGTGCTTATTTGATTAGTAGCTTATTTGTTTAGCTTACTTTGTTCTTTTTCTTCCGTATTCCGATCTGACAAATCGGAAAAGGGTTTCACATTCCGACCATAGCTCCTTGGCTTGGTCGGAAAAGGGTTTAGATCATTCCGATCAAGGTAAGTAGTTACATTCCGATATGGGTTCTAGCTTAGTTATTCTGATCAGTGAAAAGGTGACATATTCTGATTGGTATTCCAAGCTATATTCCGATCAAGGGTTCCGATCCACATTCCGACCAAAGGTAAGTGAACATTCCGATCAAGGGTAAGTGTGGTATTCCGATTGGAAAGGTGACAGTTATTCCGATCAGACCCATTCCTTATTCCGATCAGGGGGTGAGTACATTCCGACGGTGAGCCTGATCGGAATATATTCCGATCTGGGGTATTTTTCATGTTTTGTCTTGTTTAATTTTTACATTCTCATTTTAATTCTTGTCTAATTTTAATTTCTGTCACGCTTTTATTTTTGGTCATTTAATTATTTACTTTTCCGTCAAGTTTTTAAATATTGCACCCTTTCATTTAATTAGACTTAGATTTATTTTAACGCCCTTTTACTCTAACGTCATTTACTTTTAAGTCTTTGCACATTTAAATTTAATATATTACAACAACACACTTTTGTTTCACCAAAGACAGCTGAGTCACACTTAATCCATTTTTCAATTCGAAGAGACATACTTAAACGAACTTTTTAACTGAGTGAAAATTTAGTTATCAAATGACGCCGCTGCCGGCTCTTTTCGTAAAGATTAACGGTTTTCTGTGAGAGACGCGTTGCTTTTAGGGATCCGTTCACTCGTGAGCGTTATTTTTCTTGCACAAAAAAAAATTAAAAAATCATAAGAATTAAAAATTGCTAAAAATCCATAAAAATAAAAAATTTCAAAAATCCAAAAAGATTTTATCTTTATTGTGTATATATATTGTCTTTGTGTTTGGTTTCTTTTTCTTTTGCATTTTCAGGTGTATGCCTACTAGATCTTCTAATTATCAAGAGCCCGAGACTCAAGAAGATTTAAGTATGTCAGGTGTTCACAACAACAATAATCCACCGCACCTCAACAATAACAACAATGTTCTTCCACAGCCGATCTTCGGACAATGGAGGAACTTTGTCAACCAACCACGTTTGGACGAGGAGGACCGATTGCGCCGATGCAAATCAACGCTCCAGAGTTTTCGTTGAAGCACCACATGATTCAGCAAGTGCAAACTAATCCATTCGTCGGAATGCCTGATGATGATGCCAACAAACACCTCGACAAGTTCATTACAATCACCCAAAGCATGAAGTTGCCTGGTGCCACAATGGATGTTCTTCGCCTACAACTCTTTCCACATACTTTATCACATCATGCCGAGAAATGGTTTGATCATCTCCCGAAGAATTCTATTCACACTTGGGATGACATGACTCAACGCTTTTTGTCGCGCTACTTTCCACCATCCATGGTCACGAGCCTTCGCAATCAAATCAGCGGTTTCATGCAAGATCCCGATGAATCTCTTTTTGATGCTTGGGAAAGATATAATGTCTTGATTGATCGTTGTCCAAACCACAACATGCTCCTTGTGACCTTAATAGATACTTTCTACAACGGTTTGACTTTTCGAGATCGTGATACGATTAATGCAGCCGCCGGTAACACATTCATGAAAAGGAGACCCGAGGAGTGTAGAGAGCTTATTGAGAACATGACTACTCACCACAAAAACTGGGATTCCTCTGCTTCTTCAAGGAACAACCCGAGAGTCAATGTCTCTTATACTTCAGCAAACCCTGACATGACCGAACTCACCCGCATGATGACTGAAATGAGCAAAAGTATCACGCTTCTCGCTTCAAACCAACAACAACAACAAGTTAAAGCGGTTGCTAATCCTTGTGAAACATGCGGTGGTCCTCACTCATACACCGATTGTCCTTCTAAACAAGGAAATCCGGAAAATGTGTATGCAGCTTATGGTAATTATTCACCGGAAAATTACCAAGCTCGACCACAAGGGGATAGAAATTTGTTGAGTTACCGGTCCAACAACTACCTTTCACCCGGTTTTTTCTCCTCAAAACCAAAACCCCGCCAACAACTACAATAGAAGCAACCAAATCCCACCAAGAGCTTCTAATCCTTATCACCCACCCGCCCAACAAACCCCACCCAGTAATCCGGATGTTGAAGCCATAATGAGAACCCACGGTGAGCAAATCAAGAATCTGCAGAGCCAAATTAACAATCTTAAAGGAGATATCACAAAGCAAGCCAATGAGATTAGATCCGAGCTTCGCGATAATATCCAATCTTCCTTCAGCAATCAAACCAATGATTTGAAGAATATGCTTGCTAGTTTCTTTCCCGCAGCTCAACCTTCTTCTTCGAGTTCTCTACCTTCAAACACCGTCACCAATCCGCGAGCAAATGTGAGTGCTATTACTACGCGTAGTGGAATTACCATTGTCGACCCACCAACCCCGCCCCCATCATCTACACCTCCTCCACCACCATTTATCCCTACTCCTCCTACACCTCGTATTAGTGCACCATTACCGTCTCCGCCTCGTCATGACGATGTATCTACGAAGGACCCTTCAACATCTCAACCTTTACCTACTACACCTTCACCTTCACCACCCAAAACCAATATCCCTTACTCCTCTCGTTTAGGCAAGACCAAAATGCTAACCAAGGATGACTCTGAAGTGGCACGCTATGTGAAGATGATTTCCCAAATGAACTTCAACATTAGCTTTCTTGAAGCACTTGTCCACATGCCGAAATTTGTTAAAGCATTTAAGGACTTGCTTAACAAGAAGGAGAAGTTGATTGAACTCGCCAACACACGCTTAAATGAAAACTGCTCTGCAGTTATTCTTAAAGAACTTCCGGAAAAGCTTGGAGATCCCGGTCATTTTGTGTTGCCTTACGTTTTCATCAAAACTGAAGAATTTACTGCCCTTGCTGATCTCGGGGCCAGTATTAATTTAATGCCATTGAGTGTTTGGAAAACACTATCATTGCCCGACCTCACTCCCACAAAGATGACTCTTGAACTTGCAAATCGCACTCTCGCTTACCCCGTTGGTATAGCCGAAGACGTGTTTATTAAAGTTGGCACATTTACTTTCCCGGTCGACTTCGTCGTTGTTGATTATGAAATGGACCCTCGTATTCCTTTAATACTTGGTCGGCCATTCTTGAGAACCGGACGAGCTTTAGTGGATGTGGCCGAAGGTGAGTTAATCTTAAGAGTCGGGGATGATGCACAAGTTTTTAAAATGGGAAAGCTTACTAGTACAACCTTTGGAGGCCGAGAATCAGTGAATATGATTAATGTGCATGATGACTTTGTTGTCTACAACAATCCTCTATTCGATTCTTGAATTGATAATCCACTTTTTCATGATGATGTGAATGATTCTCGCCCCAATTTGGAACCTTCTCCCATTTATGATTCTCCACTGGTCTTTGATGCTTATGATGATAAGTCTAGCTCAGATTCGGATGATTTTGATGATTGTACTTCCGAGTATCCGAGCTGCCTACATATGATGATTTTGATGAGGCCGATACTCTTTCGAGCGATTCTTCACATAATGAAGATCCTCCACCATCACTCGATCCTACTTTGGACGATTACTCATTTGAGGAAGACTTCTCTACGTTTCTCAAAACTTACTTACCTCATGAGAGTGATGCTCCTCCTTTGGACTTTGAAGATTATCGTCTTGATCCTACTTTGTATTTGAAGAACATTCTTTCAAAGGAGACGAAACCGGTCGACACCAATATCCACAGCACGTATGAGTTAACACCTCTTTTTCCATCCTCTGAGGACGAGGTTGTGCTTCTTCGCGGATCCTCTTCACACTCTGCTGAGCCTGAGTGCTATTTTCCCTTAAAGGAAAAGGTGTTCGACCCCGGTATTAATATTCTGCAGCCATCTCAGTATCCACCTGATGAAATAAAAGGAAAAATCTTTGGAATTATTGAAGACATGCTTGCACCACTTCACCCTTGCTTCCACCATACTCCATTGTTGCTTAAGGGAACCTTGCCTACTCTTCTTTGGCTTGCCTTGTTCGCCTTAAGCCTCTGCTATTTGATGGACGAAAACTATGTCTTTGATCCTGGTGGATATGTTTCATGCTTCTTCCTATGATGATCAAGGTCGAGTCAGGCTCATGACTCGGTAAACAAAAATCAAGCGCTTCTTGGGAGGCAACCCATGTATCTATCTTTTCGCTTTCTTTATCCTAAGTGTAGGGGAGACCCGTTGGTTTGCTATTTCCTCTCCTCTATTCTCTTAATCAGGGATTCGAGCTTCAATGATCTACTCTTGATGATTCTTGACGACCCGTGATTCCGTGTTCCATTTTCCCAGTTCTATCCTAAACTCTTTTTGATTCACTATTTTATATTTTCTCAATATTAAAATAGGAATCTCTTTAGTTGTCTCTTCCTTAGCAAGATTTAAACAACGTGCACAATGTCCTAAGTGTAGGGGAGTTTACTCTCACATGCTTAAACATTGAGGACAATGTTTATGTTAAGTGTAGGGGGGACTTCTATCGAAGTTAAGTGGCCTTTTCCTTGTATTTGTCCTCATTTTAACCGGAAAATCAATTTTTCGACATTTTTCAAAATTTTTGATCTATTTGGGCCCATTAGTTTTTCCCCTTTGTATAGTTATTTTCTTTCCTTATTAGAATAAATGTTTAATAAAGTGGTTTTAATTTTCAAACGTTGTGAATCTTTTGACTCAACCCGAGTTTACTTATCTAAGTTACTCTAGCAAGTATCCTTAACATGTTTAAGTCAAGTTATGCTAGGCTTTTATATAGGGAGCTATAAAACGCGAATGTCTTAACTCTCGCGGGTTAAGAACAAGAACTTTTCGCAAGTTCTTATAATTGATCCTAGAGAGTCGTTTATCAAGGGAAATTTAAAACGCGATTTCTAAACTTGAAAAAGTCTAAGAGTTTGCAAGTTCCTATAGGCGACTCGAAAACCCAAAACTTTGGTTTAATAGGCTAAGCATCCACGAGTCTCATTACTTGAGATTTTAAACTGTGGAGAACGAGAGATGATAGAGTCAATTATAAGTTCGGTATTCTTTCGTGAATTTATGTCATTTAATTATGAGCTTATTCTCCCATCGCTTGTTAATAAATTTATCTGCAATAAATATGGTTGTACGATTTGAAAAGTTACTTAGCTTCTAGCCCAAGATCGTTTAAAAGTTGCTCGGTATGGATTAGAGTTCATAGCCAAGGCATAACTTATTGAAGCGGGATGCGAAGATTGGCGAGTCCAAAAAGGTCCTAACAAGACATGAGGGCTATATTTTGTTGCTAAAGATCCAAAGTGATGTGAAGAATCATTTATCGAAAATCAATATGAAGGATCGAGACACACGACGAAAAGCAAAAACTCCCCAAAAGTCATGGAGAAGTGTATCCGAAAAGACCCTAACAAGGTATGAGGATAAATAGATCCAAGTCAAAAAGGAGGCGGATCGTTGTATATCAAAGTCCAAAATAAAGATTGGAGAAAAATGAAGAAGTCGTGGTCCAAGTATGAATCTCTCAAAACTTCAACTGAAGAAATTCCATTATGAAGAGAAGACCATTATTTCATGAACGTCTCTCAAGGTTCGAAGAATGAAGTCGCTGCCAAATATCGGTCCGAGAAAGGTCTCAAATCACGAAGCGAGTTATGCCAAGATATGAACTCTTTGAGATCCCGAGAAGCAGTTTTAAAAGATTTTGTCCTTTAGCTAACTATTGATTAAATCGTTCACTTTATTTTCGGCCTAATAAACTATCGAAATAAGTCAAACAATGCATCCTCGTGATCATTCAAGACAACAATAAAATATAAGAGATACACCTAGGAATAAGGGAGTCTAAGTGAGTAATTGGCCCACATGAGTTCATGTTAGTTTACTAACTTATAATAACAATGATCTCGTTTTTAAGCTTGGTTTGGAGAAAGTGAAAACTTGAGGATGATGATCATTCATAACATTTCCAAAACCCAAGGTATGTTTTTGATTTCTCTACTTTAAATGTTTGTAATTTTCTATCTCGTTAATAAAGGCCACTATGGATTGATTTTGATGAAAAATGTAAACGTGATTTGTAACTAATGCATTGCATGAGGACATTGCAATGGTCAAGTGTAGGGGATTTGATAGGTGTGTAAACACCCACCCTTTTTACCACTTAATTACAATAATAACCGAGCCAAAACGTGTATTTTAAGTCTTTTATGTCAGAATTATGCGTGGTTTGTGTTTTTGTTGTGATTTAGGACGAAATTGTGAAAAGTGGAGAAAACACGGCATTTACGGGCTTTTATTGAAGAAAAAGATGAAAAATGAAGTCAAGAAGTCAAGAGTGCAAAAAGAACGGAAGTCCAAGACCAATTCTGAAGATTTATCGAAGGAAAAGTTAACAGACGGAAGTTTATCAAAAGCCGAAGAACTCAAGTCTATTTTATTGAAGAATTAAAAGACGAGTTTAAAGAAATCCCGTGCCATAAGTCATTAAAGTCCAAGATTAACAAAAGATTAAGAAGGGAAGGACTTAATGGTTCAATTAAGAAGAAAGGAAGGAGAGGAGGAAGCTTCCTCTAAACACCTTCCTAATCTCCTATAAATACTTCTCATTTTCATTTCATTAGTTTTGGTTGGCTAGAGTGACACTAGTTCTTCCACCTTTACTTTTGTGCACATTTACTTTTCATGTCAAATTTAAATACTTGTCTTGCACTTTTAATACCTTTAATTTCCAAGTAAGTGTTCTTTAATTTTCTTGCTTTTAATCTCTCATTCTACCTTTCTTTCTTGCTTGATCTTTATGTTTACATGTTTATTATCTTGCTTATTTGATTAGAGATTGTGTTTTATGCTTGTGATTGTGTTAGATTATTGATTCTTATAGCTTATTTGTTTTCATCTTTAAGTTTTTAAAGTTTTTATAAAATTTATTTTTATATAAAAGTTGTTTTTCGTAAATCTTATTCATTTCGTGTTTTAAAAGTCTTTAAATTTCAGTTTAGTAGCTTATTTTTATACGGTTTGCCTTAGGATTTTAGACTTGTGCTTATTTGATTAGTAGCTTATTTGTTTAGCTTATTTTGTGCCTTTTCTTCCGTATTCCGATCTAACAAATCGGAAAAGGGTTTCACATTCCGACCATAGCTCCTTGGCTTGGTCGGAAAAGGGTTTAGATCATTCCGATCAAGGTAAGTAGTTACATTCCGATCTGGGTTCTAGCTTAGTTATTCCGATCAGTAAAAAGGTGACATATTCCGATTGGTATTCCAAGCTATATTCCGATCAAGGGTTCCGATCCACATTCCGACCAAAGGTAAGTGAACATTCCGATCAAGGGTAAGTGTGGTATTCCGATTGGAAAGTTGACAGTTATTCCGATCAGACCCATTCCTTATTCCGATCAGGGGGTGAGTACATTCCGACGGTGAGCCTGATCGAAATATATTCCGATCTGGGGTATTTTTCATGTTTTGTCTTGTTTAATTTTTCATTCTCATTTTAATTCTTGTCTAATTTTAATTTTTTTCACGCTTTTATTTTTGGTCATTTAATTATTTACTTTTCCGTCAAGTTTTTAAATATTGCACCCTTTCATTTAATTAGACTTAGATTTATTTTAACGCCCTTTTACTCTAACGTCATTTACTTTTAAGTCTTTGCACATTTAAATTTAATATACTACAACGACACACTTTTGTTTCACCAAAGACAACTGAGTCACACTTAATCCATTTTTCAATTCGAAGAGACATACTTAAACGAACTTTTTAACTGAGTGAAAATTTAGTTATCAATTTAGCAATCATAGGTAGTCTTCTCATTAATCACAAACAAGTAAAAAATTGTACCGTAACACATTACGTGTCGCCATGTCATACAATTCCAAGGACTAATCCTACCAACTGATGTCTCAGTTAAGTTAGAGATTTTAAAAGATACCACAATGAATACTAATCTACAAGAGTCATTAGGTGCTCCACCTGTCCCGGAAGATCCATCGGTCCCAATTCAGAAGAAGATTTCTTCAATTTATTTATTAGACACTGGGCATCCTCGTCATTGGACAATGACCTAGGAACAACCCTTGACACAAACCAAAAATCATTTAAAACCTTATAATTCAACCACAGGACTTAACGACTTCCTCTTAACAATCTCATATTCCATACGAGTTAAATTTTACTTTATTCAAGTTTCAATCAACTTATACTCAATGCGACATCCTACCTCATTCTCAAATACTTTCAACCTTATTCTTAGACCTTGAACGGGCAATAAAAGCTCGATATGAACAACACTTAATTTCCAATCCTATAGCTCTTACAACAATAATTATCAAATGAGTCACTAGTATGAAATGACTCACACATTCAAATAGATTTCTCGGAAAGGTACTAGTGGCATGAGGCTTTTGGGTAATGGTTCCAGTGACAGCCTCAAGTGCAACATTCACTCTTTCGATTTCAAATTTAAGAATTGGGTGACACCGATCAGATGACACCTTTGTAGGTGGTAAGGTTTTATCAAACTCCACTCTATAAGGAAAGATCGTCATGACATTGATATCAGATTTAATCTCGCCAATTCTTTTTCAAGATAACAATCAACTACTATCAACATTTCTACAAATATCAACAATTTTATTGGGATCTTAAACATCCACAACTTGCTTTAGATTTAGAATGGCTAGATCCTATAGGAATAGCTTCGATTGATTTGCTAGGGGAGTTAGGGTTCCTTGTGACAATCTACGTCGTATAAATATCTCGTATAAGTATTAAAATAATCATCAAACAATCATGTAATCAAATTACAACATAAATATATATATATATATATATAATCCAAGTTATATATATTAACATAACACTTCTCAGTCTGGACTTGTCGGTAACTCGGGAATTCTTCGGCACCGTTATAGTCAAAAGATTTTTAAATATTTTGAGTAAAATGTTTATAGTTAAAAGGTTTTTGAAATGTTTTATTCAAAACCTTGGTTTTAAAAATCTTTCGTTCTCTATAACGAGAGCTCTGGTACCAAACTGTAACACCCCCAAATATTCATACTTTAGTTCAGCGGAAGAGTCGTTGGTGTTACGGGATAACACATTACTCAAATCATAGACAACGCTTAAAAATCGTGTCGTTGAATAATAAAGAATTTTCCATTCATAAATATCAATTTACATAGGTCCTCAGGTCATAATATGTCATACAATTTTACAAAACATTTGAATGGAAATTTTATTTGAATGCGGGCCATAAATTCTTGTCGTCTTCCCGAGAATTACCTTCAAGTACCTGTGATAAAACATGTTAAAAAGTCAGCGAAACGCCGAGTGAATTCATAGAGTTTAATAAAAACCATTAATATATCATCGGTTTATATTTATTACCGAAAATCATTTTGTACAAATCTTTGTAGTAGGCCATAAAATAGGCCAAAGACATTTTATACAACTCTTAGTCATAAATCATAATATAGGCTTCAGCCTTCAAAACCATTATACGAACCATTGTGGCAAAAAGATCATACAATATGTTTTATAACGTTGTATAGAGTTAAATAAAAACCGTTATATGAAAATGGTTATGTAAAACCAAAACACGAACATTATATCAGTAATAAGACCCCATATTGCTAGTCAGGCAATATATTGTAATTCAATGCGTATATCAGTATTTTCGTTAACAAACCACGGGTAGCTAACCCGTAATTCCTTTGCCCATCTAAAACAATGTGTCGTCAAAATAATCACACTTATATAAATCTCCTCATACATAAATTCGTTTACCAATCAATGTGGCACGACGGGGATCAACCGTCAAGGCGCGAACTGGGGTGATCTTCCCCAAATAGTACTATTATATGCATAAGCGTCTACCAAATCACGGTAGTTCACAATTCATCCTAATGGGACTTTTAGTGACATAACCTAACTAATAATAATCCATTTCATTTCATTCATCGGGTCATATAATCATTCATCGGGTCATATAATCATTCGGGTCCATATCAATAAGCAAATAATCGGGACAACTGATGTCCTATTTTGTTAAAACTAGCATGTTATCACCCTCGCGGGTTTATAAAACATTTTATAAAACATGTAAAAGAGTGCGAGGCTATGAACTCACGTTGATTGGGAAAGGCGGGTTATTGGCGATTTGGATGTACGGTACGTGATTTAATCACAGAAACCTAGACAAATAATACTCGGTCTTAGAATCTTGTCCAATGACTTTATAAAAATAATGGTTATTTACATATGATGATATCATAGGTATGATGATGATCAAGCGGGATTTTATCTCTTCATACAACATTATAGTTGTTATGTTGTTAGTCAATTTAGACTAGTTATACTAGTTTCAACCCAATTACATACTAAGGCCCAATAATCCCATTAAGAGTTCAATTTATTATATTAGTCCATTTATACTTTTTAATACCAGGCCTATACTCATATGTTGGGCCCAAGTGGGTTAAGTCCATGAGTAAGTCCATTTGTGTTAAACCAAACTAGTTGGGCTAATGGTCCTATAAGGTTACTTTGGCCCGTTAAGGTCCATAAGTTAAGAAGCTCGGGTTTATCGATTTTTGCTTGTCAAATGTACTTACATATCAGTATATGAGTTATAAAAATATTACATTAGACGGGTCCGACCGTCTAAGTTTTATTTGGCGAAAACGTTATGTAACACTCTCAATTTTCGTATCGGTATAGCGGAAGGGTCTTTCAGAGTGTTACGAGATAGCACAATAACTCCAATCATAGACAACACATAAAAATGGTTGTACAATGTTTAACATACATACATTCGATAAAAAGTTTTAAAGTGTACAACAGGTCCCAAATTATACAGGTCATTTAGTTTACAAAACATAGATCGAATGAACATTTTTAATATTATGTGGGCCATAGAGTCGATCTCCATCCGGATTACCTTCAAGCACCTGAGATAAAAACATGCAAAAATCATATCAGCGAATGCCGAGTGAATTCATAGAGTTTAATAAAAACCGTTATATAAAACAATCGTTAAAATCAGAGCACAAGTATAATATCAGAAGTAAGTCCTCGTATTGCTAGTCAGGCAATATATAAATCAAGCATACATCTTAAACCGTCCATGAGACCGTAGCCTCAATATTACCATTATAGGTAATATATTCATCGTTATTAGCGTCGTTATTGGATTACATTATGGATTATATAGGATACATTTGGATTATTATTAGCCGCATATCATTGTTACCTTACTGTGAAAACAACGGGCCACGAACCCGACAAACAATTTGCCCATCTAAGTTAGCGTGTCGTCACGAAAATCACGCTATGGAATCTTCTCATACATAAATTCGCTTACCAATCAATGTGGTACGACGGGGATCAACCGTCAAGGCGCGAACTAGGGTGATCGTCCCCAAATAGTACTATCAAATGCATAAGCGTCTACCAAATCCCGGTAGTTCACAATTCATGCTAATGGGACTTTAAGTGAGATAACCTAACTACTAATAATCCTTTTTGTCTCGTTTATAGGGTCATAGCATCATTCGGGTCCATATCATTAAGTATACCATCGGGACTACTTGTGTTCTATTTTTATCAAAAATATAGCATGTTATCTCCCTCGCGGGTTTACAAATCATTTTATAAAACATTTAAAAGAGTGCGAGGCTATGAACTCACGTTGATAATGAAAGGCGGATTATCGGCTACGGGCGTGCTTCGGTCACGGAAACCTATATAAATAATAATCGGTCTTAGACTTTTGTCCAATGACTTTATCAAAATAACAATATAAATATGATGATTTTGTACATATAATGATGATCAAGTGAGTTTATATATCCTTGTTTACTCATTTTTGTGTTTACGTATTGGTAACTTTTTACTAGTTTACTAGTTTTACCTATTTACACGTTTTAAGTCAAATAAGCTCATTATAAGTTCTTTAACTTATTATAATCCATTTTATACTTATATTATCAGTATTTACACTTTACATTTTGGGCCCAAATGGTTAAGCCCAATAAGTATTTTTTTATAAGTGTTTAACTTATTAGTCCAATTATTAGTCCAATATGCTTACTTAGCTCGTTAATGTCCGTATGTCCTATAGTTCGGGTTTTATCGGTTTTTACTTGTATTATATACTTATATATCAGTATATGACTTTTAAAAACTTTACATTAGACGGGTTTGATCGTCTAAGTTTTAATTGGCGAAAAACGTTAATTTTACGGTAATAGCCGAAAAAGTCGTAAAAATCAAGTTTATAGTTTTTATAACTTATAAGTATTATTCCACTACCATTTTTACCATTTATCCATTTATTTAACCTTATACATATTTATATAAATGAAATTCATAAGTTAGTGGGTTTTAATTTTACATTTTATACAATAAAATTTTGAGTGCTTATATAATAGTAATAAACATTAATTCTCAAAATCTGATTTTTATTTTCATCTTCACCATGTTTATCATATCTAGAGTTATAAAATGAATTAGAAGCTCATTTTTGGATGGTATGATCTTCATATTATGTGCTACATTTAACATAGTTATAGCTACTGCTCATTTTAACTTTATCTAGCCTTAACAGCCCCTACAAAACAGCTTATTCAGATTAGCACACTCATCGCGTTTTAATCATATCTCACTCATTTTAATGATTCCATTTCATGGCCAACTCTCACATGTGTATGACATATTGTAGTTACTGTAAATGGATTCTACCATGCAAGTTTATCAGTTCAAGTTTTAGTTACATACTGTTTTTATACAGCCAACTAAATAAGCATGATTTTAGCCTTATTTCTCATGGTTATTAACCTTTTTAAGCATATTTATCAACACTTGATCCCCACACAACATTTTTATCATCATATATTAATCATATACATATACAACAAGAAAGAAAATACATTTTATCTTTACAAAAATAACAAGAGAAAATGGAGAGGATGATCTTCTTTACCAACCAAGAGTATATCTTGCTTTTGGAGGACAAGAACTTGATGAACACCAAATGTAACTCCAAGATCATCAAACACCAAGAATATAAGTTGAGAAATCAGCCCTAGGACACAAGCAAATCACCTCCTTTGTTGTTAAAATGGCCACCAAGTGATCAAGTCTTCAAGGTAACTCCATGATAGAGCTAGATAACAAGTATTTTGTGGCTAGAAAAGATCAAAAAGGGGTGTTTGTGCTTAAAAGTGGACGGCAATGGTGATGTGGTTGAGAGGATTTTTGGTTGATTTGCATGTGAGAATGGTGGTATGTGTTTAGGTTGATGGTTTTAGCTAGAAAGTAGCTTAAAGTGTAAGCTTAACTTACACTTGTAAGTTATAAGCTAACATGATGCCACATCTTTGATGTGGTGTCATGTTGTGCCGTCCCATGCTATAGTAGGGTGGGATAATGTATTTTGTCCCACCTCACTAATTTACGGGTATTCCTCGATTCTAGTTTTCTCGATTTGCGTGCCCTCGGGTCGTTTCACGAAAAACATTTTTATAAATTATGAATCAAAGACACAAAACGAATCCAATAAAAATTATCTCATCAAAAACGGAGTTCAAAAACGTAAATACGTAATCCTAAGGTTTCCGGTTTAATCGTAAAGGACGCTAAATTATGCACGTAAGCCCAAATTTAAATCCGTAAATTGTGAGTTCATCAACCAACACAAAAATAAGTTTCAAAATATTATACGAGAAAATTATTCACTACCTGAAAATGTTAGATTGTCACAGCTTTTCCTCCTAAAAGGGATCAACGTCCTCGTGATCCATTTCATTTAGATGTCCGTTTACTATTGAAATCGAAGAGGTGCGGATATTTCTTCCACATTTCATCTCTCGTTCCCAAGTATATTCCGGTCCATGCTTTGAATTCCATCGGATCTTGACAATAGGTATCCGACTTTGTTTCAGTTGCTTTACCTCACGATCCATAACCTCTACGGGCTCTTCGATAAAATGCAACTTCCCATCTATTCGAACCTTATCTAACGAAATTTTCTCATCACTCACTGCTAGACATTTCTTCAGATTAGATACATGGAATGTGTTGTGAACACCATGAAGTTCTGGGGGTAACTCTAGTTTGTAAGCCACCGGACCTACTCTAGATAAAATCTTAAAGGGTCCAATATAACGGGGATTCAATTTTCCTCGCTTTCCAAATCTTATAACACCTTTCCATGGCGATACTTTCAACATTACTTGGTCACCCACTTTAAACTCCATTGGCTTCCGCCGCACATCCTCGTAACTTTTCTGTCTACTACGGGCAGTCAACAACCTATTCTTAATCTGAACTATCATCTCCGTAGTCTTCCGGTCCCGTGAGCTGGGTATCCCCAACTTCACTCCAACATACAGGTGATCTACAATTCCTACCATACAAAGCTTAAAAGGTGCAGCCTTAATACTAGAATGGTAACTATTGTTATACGAAAACTCTGCTAACGGCAAATGTTTATCCCAATTCTTACCAATATCTAACACACAAGCTCTCAACATATCTTCTAGTGTTTGTATCGTCCTTTCACTTTGCCCATCAGTCTGGGGGTGATAAGCAGTGCTCATGTCGAGATTCATTCCCAAAAATCTTTGGAGAGATTTCCAAAAATTCGATGCGAATCTAGGATCTCGATCTGAAATGATCGATACAGGCACTCCATGCTTGCATACAACATTCTCCAGGTATATACGAGTCAACTTCTCCAGTGAGAACTGCTCTTTAACCGGAATGAAGTGTGCTGATTTGGTCAGTCTGTCGACAATGACCCAAATCAAGTTGTTTCCAGATGATGTTCTAGGAAGCTTGGTGATAAAGTCCATCGTAATTCGCTCCCACTTCCATTCAGGAATCTTTGGCTGTTGAAGTAGTCCTGATGGCTTTTGATGTTCCGCTTTAACTCTAGCACAAGTCAAGCATTGAAGAACATACATAGCTATGTCAGCTTTCATATTCGGCCACCAGTACAACTTCTTCAAATCATGGTACATTTTATCAGATCCCGGATGAATGGAATACTTAGATTTATGGGATTCTAACATAATCGAATCTCTTAAGCCTCCAAACATAGGTATCCACATACGACCTCTTAAGCATTTCACTCCATCAGCTCTAACCTCTAAAGGATCTCCTTCTCCTCGGAACCCTTCATTAACAAAATTTTCCTTCTTACAAGCTTCTATTTGCGCATTTCTAATTTGCTCAGGAAAATTATTGTGCACGGTCAAGACTAGAGAACGTATCCTGATAGGCTCTCTATCTTTCCTACTTAATGCATCGACAACAACATTGGCTTTTCCTGGGTGATATTTTATATCACAATCATAATCACTTAACAACTCTATCCATCTTCGTTGCCTCATGTTCAATTCCTTCTGATCGAGAATATACTGTAGGCTTTTGTGATCGGTGAATACCGTACACTTGGTGCCATACAGATAATGTCTCCACAACCTAAGAGCAAAGACTACAGCTCCAAACTCAAGATCATGAGTAGTATAGTTCTCCTCATTCTTCCTTAATTGCCTAGAAGCATAAGCTATCACTTTCTCTCGCTGCATCAAAACAGCTCCATAGCCTCTAAGAGATGCATCACAATACACTACAAAATCCTCACTCCCGTCGGGTAATGATAATATTGGCGCACTACATTATTTTTGCTTCAATGTCTGAAATGCTCCATCTTCATCACTTCCCCAAACGAAAGGTTTATTCTTCTGGGTAAGCTTAATCAAGGGTTTAGCTATCAAAGAAAATTCTTTAATGAATCGCCTATAATAGCCAGCCAATCCTAAGAACTGTCGCACTTCCGTTGGCGTTATCGGTGCAGACCAATTCTTAATGGCTTCAACCTTTGCAGGATCAACATGAATTCCATCTTTGTTAATCACATGACCAAGAAATTGCACATAATCTAACCAGAAATCACACTTCGAAAACTTAGCATACAACTTTTCATCCTTCAACAAATTCAAAATAATCCTTAAATGTTCTCTATGTTCATCTTCATTCTTAGAATAGATTAGAATATCGTCAATAAACACAATCACAAATTTATCCAAGTAGGGCTTGCACACTCGATTCATTAAATCCATGAAAACCGCAGGTGCGTTAGTTAACCCAAATGGCATTACTTGAAATTCATAGTGTCCATAACGAGTTCTAAATGCAGTTATAGGAATATCTTCTTTACGGACGCGAAGTTGGTGATATCCAGACCGCAAATCTATCTTAGAATACACACTAGATCCTTGTAGTTGATCAAACAAATCATCAATCCTAGGTAAAGGATATCGATTTTTAATTGTCCACTTATTCAGTTCCCTATAATTAATGCACATACGGAAAGATCCATCCTTCTTGTTAACGAACAAGACTGGAGCTCCCCAAGGCGACGAGCTCGGTCGAATAAAACCTTTACCAGAAAACTCCTTAAGTTGCTCAGATAACTCCTTTAATTCAGAAGGGGCTAATCGGTAAGGCGCACGTGCCACCGGTGCAGCACCAGGAATTAAATCGATTTGAAACTCTACTTGCCTTATCGGTGGAAGTCCGGGTAAATCTTTAGGAAATACCTCAGGAAATTCACAAATAATAGGTACATCTTCCAATCGTTTCTCCCTAGACTCATTCCCGGTCACTTGAGCTAAGAATAACTCACAACCGTTCCTGATGTACTTTTGGACTTTAATACATGAAACGATTTTCAAACGGGATTCACCTCGATTACCATCAATTACTAACGTCCTATTCCTAAGAGGAATCTTAACCTTCTTCTCTCCACATAAAATAGTAACATTATTCAACGACAACCAATCCATACCAATAATAATATCAAAACTACCTAATTCTATCAACATCAAATCAATCAGAAAGGAATAGTTCAAGAGATTTAGAGAGCATCCTTCTAATAGCTTATTAGTTTTCACTAATTTACCATTAGCCAATTCCACCTCGTAACTGGTATTTATCTCAACAGGTTCAGTGTCAATAAGGGCACTAAATTTAGTGGATACAAAGCTCCTATCAGCACCCGAATCAAATAAAGCAACAGCATAATGATTTTTGAGTAAAAACGTACCGGTAACGACATTCAGATCCTCTTTCTTCACCTCAATTGTTCCAAGTTGATAGATACCACCCTGGGGGTTTCTTCCAGGTACAATCGCTTTCAACTTGGGGCATTCCGATTTCCTATGACCTTCTTCATTACAGTTGAAGCAAATGGTTCCCTTCTTACACCTTTCAACCTTGTGTCCAAGCTTTCCGCAATTTCGGCACTTCCAGCAGTCGCCAGCATGCCTCTTGTTGCCACACTTAGGACATCTATCATCGTTGCGCGGTGTGTTGTTGATAAGAGCATTTGCATTCCCCTTTCTCTAGTTCTGACGGTGATTGAAATTCTTCCTATTATCACCTCTATCTACACGATCACCGTCACCCTTTCTTTTCTCACCAACACGGGCTTCATCTTCCCTATCCTGAATTATCTGTCCAATGAGTTGGTAAGCCATTCGAACAGCATCATCAATGGTCAGTGGTTTAGATGATGTCACGTCCCCCCGAATATTTCTGGTCAACCCTTTAATATATTGCTCAATTCGGATCTCTTCGGGTTCCACCAATCGAGGACATAGCAAGGCCAACTCATGGAATCGGTTTGTGTAACTATCAATGTCCACACCTTTCATTCTCAAATGAATCAACTCTTGTTCTAACCTAATAATCACACTACGAGGACAAAACTCCAAATTCATCCACTTCTTAATTTCAGCCCAAGGAGTAGCATTAGCAGCATCAAGACCCACGAAAGCAATTCTCCCGTTCCACCAAGTCAACGCACGACCTTTAAGAGTAGCCATAGCAAAAGTCACCTTATCTTCCTCCTTACACTTACTAATCCGAAACACCGACTCAATCTTCTCAATCCACTGGCTTAATCCTACAGCACCTTCAGTTCCATTAAAAGGTAGAGGTTCACACTTCATGAACGTCACATAAGTACAGCCACCAACTTCAGGTGCATTAGTTCCAAGTCCTCCTACATTTCCTCCAGCATTAGCATTCACATTATTAGCATTCACATTCACATTATTACCACCAATTCCACTACCGCCAGCTCCACTACTGCCAGCTCCATTTCTAGCATTTGCCATAAATTCAGTCATAGATGCGGTAACTTGCTCCGTAATAATCCTACGTACATCATCCTCAGTCACAGCCTTCTTGGGCGGCATAGTTCTATAATTTAACAATTTCAAAGTATTAAGCATTCACCCAACAAGGATTCATATAATATGGATTGAATTCATAACCAAGATACAAATAAGGCACAATATGGAATTCAAGACAAGATACATATTTCATTCGATTTGAAACAAAAGCATTGTCTTAGTTACATCCCATATCAAAGTTCTAGCACTATATATACTCAAAATTTGTGCCAAGTCTACTACTAACAAGTCGGTTCAGTCAAAGCTACGAAAGTACAAAAGATACAAAGGTCACTACTAAATACAGACTGGTCTACTGAGAACCGCTAGATGGTCTATCATCCATCGTCTTCTGAATCTTCGTCGGACGATCACTAGACACATCTTCAGCTGGGCGCTTACGGATCACTCCTCTTTCAACCATGTCAGCATAAAATCTACTATTCCATCCCACAGATATATTCAACTCCTTCTCAGCTTTCTCACGCATCGCACGAGCTACATTCAACTGAATCTCCATAGAATTCACCTTTTTCTTCATTTTAGCAAACTCACCACTTTCTAACACCGATAACCTCCTAAAAGGTTCATTCAAACGACACTCTACATCAGTCAAATCCAAACTAAGCAATTCCCGCTCTTTCTCACCAACCTTAGTCTTCGACTCCAAATAAGCAACATGAGTCTGAACAACACCTAATCCAATCTCTGTCATACTACTCTTAACACGGGAAGCATCTAAATCACGTCTCAAGGCCCATGGTGCAAGACCATCAATATGAGTAGCCTCTCGAGTACTAGACGACTCTCCTATTACACGTCTACGAGTAAAAATACCATTAGTACCGTCAGGTGCATTGTCATCCTCATCCTCCTCTGATTCAGAATCAGATTCAGACGATTCAGACATTGCATCCCTAGGTAGCTCAACCTCAGACATTTCATCCCTAGGCAGCTCAACCTCAGATTCAGACAAATCAACTGGTGGGGGTAAAGGCTCGCCCTCTAGAACATCATAAGGGTAAATAAGCTCGGCTTCCTCATCGTCACCGACCTCATCGTCTATACCTATATCCTCCTCGACATCCTCGTCGTCAATCTCATCATCTAAATCATCTATCCCAATCTCCTCATCATTCTCTATATCAACATTATCAATCTCATTCTCTACCATATCAACCTGAGGAGCAATCTGATCTCCTAGTCCTATCTCGGGCTCGGGATCCTCAAATGGTTCCTCCTCATCATCCATATCATAATCTACTAAGTCTAAATAAGCATCATCATCTACATTAGGTTCGGGAATAGCATGGTTTTCTACAGGAATATTAGGGTCAGCCATGACAATCTGCATTTATATATATATATCTCGTATTAGGATAACATACTAGTTAAACAATTACATACTAAAATCACGATATATACATATATATAAATTAAATTATATATATCAAAATATATATCTTCTCAATAGGGCTTGTTGGTAACGTCGGAGATCTCTGGCACCGTTATAGTCAAAAGATTTTTCAAATATTTTCTCAAATGTTCATAGTTAAAAGATTTTGAACAGTTTTGTTCAAAACCTTGGTTTTTAAAATCTTTTGTTCTCTATATCGAGAGCTCTGATACCAAACTGTAACACCCTCAATTTTCGTATCAGTACAGCGGAAGGGTCTTTTAGAGTGTTACGGGATAGCACAATAACTCCAATCATAGACAACACATAAAAATGGTTGTACAAGGTTTAACATACATTCATTCGATAAAAAGTTTTAAAGTGTACAACAGGTCCCAAATTATGCAAGTCATTTAGTTTACAAAACATAGATCGAATGAACATTTTTAATATTATGTGGGCCATCAGAGTCGATCTCCATCCAGATTACCTTCAAGCACCTGAGATAAAAACATGCAAAAATCATATCAGCGAATGCCGAGTGAATTCATAGAGTTTAATAAAAACCGTTATATAAAACAATCGTTAAAATCATAACACAAGTATAATATCAGAAGTAAGTCCTCGTATTGCTAGTCAGTCAATATATAAATCAAGCATACATCTTAAACCGTCCATGAGACCGTAGCCTCAATATTACCATTATAGGTAATATATTCATCGTTATTAGCGTCGTTATTGGCTTACATTATGGATTATATAGGATACATTTGGATTATTATTAGCCGCATGACATTGTTACCTTACTGTGAAAACAACGGGCCGCGAACCCGACAAACAATTTGCCCATCTAAGTTAGCGTGTCGTCACAAAAATCACGCTATGGAATCTTCTCATACATAAATTCGCTTACCAATCAATGTGGGTCCATATCATTAAGCATACCATCGGGACTACTTGTGTTCTATTTTTATCAAAAATATAGCATGTTATCTCCCTCGCGGGTTTACAAATCATTTTATAAAACATTTAAAAGAGTGCGAGGCTATGAACTCACGTTGATAATGAAAGGCGGATTATCGGCAACGGGCGTGCTTCGGTCACGGAAACCTATATAAATAATAATCGGTCTTAGACTTTTGTCCAATGACTTTATCAAAATAACAATATACATATGATGATTTTGTACATATGATGATGATCAAGTGGGTTTATATATCCTTGTTTACTCATTTTAGTGTTTACGTATTGGTAACTTTTTACTAGTTTACTAGTTTTACCTATTTACACGATTTAAGTCCAATAAGCTCATTATAAGTTCTTTAACTTGTTTTAATCCATTTTATACTTATATTATCAGTATTTACACTTTACATGTTGGGCCCAAATGGGTTAATCCCAATAAGTATTTTTTTATAAGTGTTTAACTTATTAGTCCAATTATTAGTCCAATATGCTTACTTAGCTCGTTAATGTCCGTATGTCCTATAGTTCGGGTTTTATCGGTTTTTACTTGTATTATATACTTATATATCAATATATGACTTTTAAAAACTTTACATTATACGGGTTTGATCGTCTAAGTTTTAATTGGCGAAAAACGTTAATCTTACGGTAATAGCCGAAAAAGTCAAAAAATCAAGTTTATAGTTTTTATAACTTATAAGTATTATTCCACTACCATTTTTATAATTTATCCATTTATTTAACCTTATACATATTTATATAAATGAAATTCATAAGTTAGTGGGTTTTAATTTAACATTTTATACAATAAAAATTTGAGTGCTTATATAATAGTAATAAATATTAATTCTTAAAATCTGATTTTTATTTTCATCTTAACCATTTTTATCATATCTAGAGTTCTACAATGAATTCGAAGCTCCTTTTTGGATGGTATGATCTTCATATTATTTGCTACATTTAACTTAGCTATAGCTACTGCTCATTTTAAGTTTATCTAACCTTAACAGTCCCTACAAAACAGCTTATTCAGATTAGCACACTCATCTTGTTTTGATCATATCTCACTCATTTTAATGATTCCATTGCATGGCCAACTCTCACATGTGTATGACATCTTGTAATTACTGTAAATGGATTCTACCATGCAAGTTTATCAGTTCAAGTTTTAGTTACATACTGTTTTTATACAGCCAACTAAATAAACATGATTTTAGCCTTATTTCTCATGGTTATTAACCTTTTTAAGCATATTTATCAACACTTGATCCCCACACAACATTTTTATCATCATATATTAATCATATACATATACAACAAGAAAGAAAATAAATTTGATCTTTAGAAAAATAACAAGAGAAAATGGAGAGGATGATCTTCTTTACCAACCAAGAGTATATCTTGCTTTTGGAAGACAAGAACTTGATGAACACCAAATGTAACTCCAAGATCATCAAACACCAAGAATATAAGTTGAGAAATCAGCCCTAGGACACAAGCAAATCACCTCCTTTGTTGTTAAAATGGCCACCAAGTGATCAAGGCTTCAACGTAACTCCATGATAGAGCTAGATAACAAGTATTTTGTAGCTAGAAAAGATCAAAAAGGGATGTTTGTGCTTAAAAGTAGACGGCAATGGTGATGTGGTTGAGAGGATTTTTGGTTGATTTGCATGTGAGAATGGTGGTATGTGTTTAGGTTGATGGTTTTAGCTAGAAAGTAGCTTAAAGTGTAAGCTTAACTTACACTTGTAAGTTATAAGCTAACATGATGCCACATCTTTAATGTGGTGTCATGTTGTGCCGTCCCATGCTATAGTGGGATGGGATAATGCATTTTGTCCCACCTTAATAATTTACGGGTATTCCTCGATTCTAGTTTTCTCGATTTGCGTGCCCTCGGGTCGTTTCACGAAAAACGTTTTTATAAATTATGAATCAACGACAAAAAACGAATCCAATAAAAATTGTCTCATCAAAAACGGAGTTCAAAAATGTAAATACGTAATCCTAAGGTTTCCGGTTTAATCGTAAAGGACGCTAAATTATGCACGTAAGCCCAAATTTAAATCCGTAAATTGTGAGTTCATCAACCAACATAAAAATAAGTTTCAAAATGTTATACGAGAAAATATCTCACTACCTGAAAATGTTAGATTGTCACACGTTAATCTTTCGGTTTTAGCCGAAAAGACGTAAAACATATATATAGTTTTATAACTTTAGAAAACATTTAAGTTTGTACTTTTATAAAATTCCAAGTTTATTTATTTTAGTATATAACTCATTTTATAATACTTATTATTAGTTAGTGGGTTTTATGTATTTATCTTATAATAATATTACTTGAGTGCTCATTTTATATTATATAGTTTTATTTACAAATCTGATTATCAAAGTCCATTCCACCATTTTTGCCATATCTTGAGTTTACAAGTAGATAGAAGCTCAAATTTAGGCAGCACAAACTACATAATATGTGCTACAAATAACTCCTGTATAGCTACTGCTCAATCATCCTCTAAGTATTCCTAATAATTCGTCCAAAACAGATTTGTACCTCAATAGTATTTTGATCATATCTTGCTCATTTTAATGATTCAATTTAGTGGCCAACTCTCCACATATGTAAAAATCATATATCTAACTGTATATTTAATAATCCAAGCCTTTTTACCACGTGTTCATATGGTTACTTACTGTTTTATACAACCTATAAATTTAATCAAGATTTTAACATCTTTACTTGTTGATTTTAATCTTTTTAACCAAATCTATTAACACCAAATCCCCACATAATATTTTGATCATCATTCATCATCATATACATATACATTTATAAAGAACATACATGATTACATTTACAAAATAACAAGATGATAGGAAGAGATTGATCCCTATACCAATCAACATGATGAAATGATAAGATTTTGGATGAACAAGGCTTGGTTCTTGTCACCAAACCTTTAATCTTGGCAAATGAACTTTTGAGTTCTTCAAATGGATGAACACCTTCATGAAATCAGTCCTAAACCTCCATAGAAACTCCTTTTTAGGTGTTAGAATCACCTCAAATCAACAAGTCTTCAATGGGTTTCCATCTTATGCAAGTTAAACACAAGATTCATGATAGTAATTTTGATCAATGGTGGTGTTTGGTGGTGGTAAATGGGACGGAAATGGGGAGAGAGTAGAGAGAGTTTGTGTGTGAGTTTTTAGTTTGCATGTATGCAAATGGTATAAGTTTAGTTGTTTTGTAGTTTGGTGGTTTTGATTATACACTAAGGACATATGTCCTTAGTGTTATAATAAGTTGACACCTAAATGCTGTGTTGGCTAAGCTTTGGCTGGTTATAGTTGGGGGGGGGGGGGGGTGCGACAATTGTAACTTGTTTCATCTCCTATTAATTTACGGGTACTCCTCGATTCTAGTTTCCTCGATTAGCGTGCCCTCGGATCGTTTTACGAAAAATGTTTTTATAAATTATGAATATACGGCGCAAAGCGATTCTAATAATTGTCTCATAAAAAACGGAGCACAAAATCGTAAATACGTAAACCTAGGGTTCCCGGTTTAATCGTAAAAGACGCTAAATTAGTCACGTAAGCTCTAGTATCTTCTCGTAAATTTGTGAGTTTATGAACCAACACAAATTTAAAAATTCCAAAATAATATTTGGGAATAAATTTATTTCCTGAAATGTCGGACTGTCATAAAAACGGTGTATGTAAACGTAAGCACGTAACGTAGAGTTTCCCGGTTTTAGACGTAGTCGATGATACTTTAAGACGTAACCCTTATTTCTTCCCAAAAGTGAGTGAGTTCATAAATTAATAAAAAAATAATGATTTTAAATAATACTTGAGAATAAAATATCGACCTTAAATTGATGGATTGTCATACTGATATTCCTAGACCCAATCACTAAAGTGGTTAACTTAGGTACCCATTTGTATCCGGGTGGTGTAAATCTCGAATACCCCTGTGTACATGTCCTAATCATGTTCTCATATAGCTTCTTTAATCTGTTTTGTTTATGCAGAGTAGTGGAGTCTAACGCACTTAGTTTCTTAAGTGGTTGATCAGTGGATTGGTTCAACGTTCTTGTGGGATCTAGTACTAGTGGGCACAAGAATAGGCTTCATAGTTCTAGTATTTACGCCATTATGATTAAGATCACAACATCATGATTGGAAGTACTGAAACTAGTGTTTTGCTATGGTTCAGATTAAGTTCGTTTCTCGGTATCTCCTCGAATTGATCACAGCTAAAAGTGGAATGATTTGTTCTTGGTGACAAATAGTGGGTTTGGTTTTCTATTCTATTAAAAAGATAAATGAATAAATAAAAATTAAAACCAAAAACAGTTAATGAAGTTAAACTTGAAACATTAAACAATTATACGAATAAGCTGGAAAATACCCTTACTGAAAACTTCCTCTCTTCAGAATATTAAGCTATGCGAAATAAGGACCATTCGGAATAACAAAGCTATGCTGAATAAAATACTACCCGGAATAATAAGCCCTATGCGGAATATTAAACTCTATTCGAAATAATTGACTATGCTGAATAATGGGTTACTCGGAATAATGGACCATGCGGAATAATTACCCCTACTCGGAATAATGAAACTATGCGGAATAAGTTACTCTATGCGAAATAAAGATGACTATTTAGAATGTTAGGGTTACTCGGAATACTCTACTACCCGGAATAATAATGCTATGCGGAAGAATCAAGCTATGCGGAATATTAGGGTTATCCGGAATATATAAATATTCCGGATAAGGGACAAAAGAAGTCGGCTATTCGGAATATATGAATATTCCGAATAAGTGACAAAGCAAATGGACAATTCGAAATATTGTTGGGAATGAAGACAGTAAGCAGAAACTTAAAAACAGGGGAACGAATTTTAACCAAATCGAACCAAATAAAAAAAAGGTCTTAACAAAACTAACCAATAATCATCTATTAACCATAAGGATCAAATCCCAATAATGAAAACACAAAATCAAAAACTTTTAGAAGATCAAATCAACCAAGCTAGAACTTTAAACCTTTGAATAAAAAGAGAAGATGAACAAGATGAAATGGAAAGATTAAATGTAAACTTGTATTGACGATTAAGATTCAACAAACAAAATGGAAGGATTACACTTACAAAATTCAAGAAGAAATCAAAGAAAATGAAAACCACTCCTTAAGGGAGCTTCCTACGAACTAGGAGAAAAATGAAACTGAATAAAAACTAGTTGCAAATTTGTGAGGGTGATTTCCTTTTATAGGCTAAGTGGTTGGTTGGTGAGTGGGCTTTCTCCCTTTCTTCTTGTCTTCTCGTCTATTCAGAAAAGTTGACGTTTTCGATTCTGATTCGGGATTTGTCGACGATTAAATTCAACTCGTCTTTTAATTCTTCGTTTAATAGACTTGAGTTTCTTCGTCATATGTAAATCTTCTATCTTTGGTCCTTTTCTTCGATAAATCTTCAAATAGGCTCATTGACTTCCAATCTTTTGCATCTCTTGGACAATAGACTTCGTCTTGAGTCTTTTTCCTCGATAAAACCTGTGCAATCCCATGTTTTCTTCAATATTCATCCGGTTGACTCTGAAAACACAATAAACACAAAAACCACGCATAATTCCAAACAAATGATATTAAACACGCGTTTTGGTCTTGTTTTAGTAAGAAATAAGTGGTAAAAGGATGGGTGTTTTCACACCTATCAAATCCCCTACACTTAACCATTGCCATGCCCTCATGCAATGCTTAGTGATAAAGCAATTTTACACTCTTCTCATAATCAATCAACCTTGGCCTTATTAAAATACTACTAAACAAAAATTAAAGTACTAGAGAAATTAAAACTTTAAAGCAAACAAAAGGGTAGAAAATAATTTTCACTTGAAAATAGCTATAAGGAAATAACTTGCAAAGAGATCAAGGACTTACATTAGGGCTTTGGTGCTGCGAAGATTTATCACCCTCAAGTTTCACGTTCCCCAAACTAAGCTTAAAAACGAGATCATTGTTATTATAAGTTAGCAAATCAAACACTTACACACATGGCTTAATTAAATGCTTAAACTCCCTTATTCCTAGGTGTATCTCTTATATTTTATTTTTGTCTTAGAATGATCATGAAGATGTATTTTTGGACTTATTTCGATAGTTTATTTAGGCTGAAAGCAAAGTAGGACGATTTGATCAATAGTTAGCTAAAGGACAAAATCTCTTAAAACTGCTTCTCGGGATATCAAAAAGTTCATATCTTGGCATAACTCGGTTCACGATTTGAGACCTTTCTCGGGCCGATATTTGGCATGTACTTCATACTTCATATCTTGAGAGACGTGCTTGAGATAATGGTCTTCTCATCGTTAATAGAGTTTCTTCATTTGGAGACTTTTGAGGGGTACTCCAACTTTGTTGACCACGACTTCATGATTATTTCTTCAATCTCTAATTAGGATTTTGAGATACAACGATCCGCCTCCTTTTCGGACTTGGATCTATTTATCCTCATACCTTGTTAGGGTCTTTTCGGATAGACTTCTCCATGATCTTTATGGGAGTTGATTGCTTTTCGTCGTGAGTCTTGATCCTTCATATTGATTTTGGGAATAATGCTTTTCACCTCACCTTGGATCTTTAGCAATAAGATAGAATCCTCATGCCTTGTTAGGGCCTTTTCGGACTCGCCAATCTTCGCGCCCCGCTTCATAAGTTATGACTTGGCTATGAACTCTTATCGTTATCGAGCAACTTTTAAACGATCTTGGGCTAGAAGCTAAGTAACCTTTCAAATCGTACGACCTTACTTATTGCAGATAAATTATTAGCAAGTGATGGGAGAATAGGCAAATAATTACACCAAGTGAGCTTGTGCAAGAATGTCGACTTATAATTGACTCTATCATTTCTCGTTCTCCACAATTTAAAATCTCAAGTAATGAGACTCGTGGATGCTTAGCCTAATAAACTAATTAAGGTCTATATGGTTAAGGATACTAGCTAGAATAAACTTGGATAAGTCTATTCGGGTTGAGTCAAAATAATCGCAACGGGCCTAATATGTCAAAGACTTCAAAACTAGCTACACCACTTTATTAATATTTTTGACTTTATTGCAGGATATGTACATATGAAAGCAACGAGAAAAATTTAAAAATTACGACTAAATGGCCAAAGTTAATAAAAAATTTGAAAAATGTTGAAAAAGATGATTTTCCGGTTAAATGAAGGCACTTTCATGGAAAAGTCCACTTAAAACTTCGATAGAAGTCCCCCTACACTTAAGATAAACATTGTCCTCAATGTTTAAGCATGTGGGAAAAGTCTCCCCTACACTTATGACATTATGCACGTTGGTTAACTCAAGTTAAGGAAGAGACGACTAACGTGATCAATTTCAAATGTGAGTATGAAGAAAATTGAATCACGATAGTTGAGAGATAGAACCGGATTTCGGATAACACGGGAGCACGGTTCTTCAAAGGTTCCAAAAGTGCATTCATCCCTGTAATCACATCACCACACAAACACAAGAAACCTATAGAAGTCCCCCTACACTTAGGAGGTTAAAACGGAAAAGGATAGATACTCGGGCAGCCTCCCGAGGAGCGCTTGTTTTTTATAACCGAGTCACGAGCCTGACTCGACCCAAAATTAGTTTATGGGAAACGTGGTGAGGGATGGAATCATCTCATGAGAGATGTCCTCACCAAAGTACAACTTCACTCGTTGGCCATTCACCTTAAAATTAGGTCCATTAGGTTGAGCGAGCTCGAGAGTACCATATGGAAAAATTTGGGCAATGGTGAATGGGCCGGACCAACGAGATTTCAGCTTGCCCGAAAAGATTTTCAACCGAGAGTTAAGGAGTAAAACTTTGTCTCCAACTTGGAACTCTCGGTTCTTAATCTTAGAGTCGTGAATGAGCTTAGTCCTTTCCTTATAGATCAAAGAATTTTCATAAGCCTCATTCCGGAGTTCATTCAGCTTATTGAGTTGGATCTTGCGTAGGTCACCGGCTTTGTTGATATCGAACTTAGCCCACTTCAAGGCCCAGTAAGCCTTGTGCTCCAACTCAATGGGGAGGTGGCATGCTTTCCCGTACATGAGACGATATGGTGTACAACCAATCAGAGTCTTGTATGCGGTACGGAAAGCCCACAGAGCATCATCAAGTTTATCAGCCCATGAGGCACGATGCTCTCCCACGGTTCTTTCAAGAATTCGCTTTAATCCTCGGTTAGAGATTTCAGCCTGGCCATTAGTTTGTGGGTGGTATGCAGTGAAAAGACGATGATTTACACCATACTTAGCCATGACTCTAGCAAATTGATCATTGCAAAAATGAGTCCCGCGATCACTAATAATGGCACGAGGCACACCGAATCTAGCGAATAGCGATTTCAAAAAGTTACAAACCACCCTTGCGTCATTAGTGGGTAAAGCTTTGGCTTCAACCCATTTGGAGACGTAGTCAACGGCTACAAGGATGTATTTGTTTCCTTTAGATGAAGAGAATGGCCCCATAAAGTCGATACCCCAAACATCAAAGATTTCACATTCTTGAATGAAATTCTGAGGCATCTCGTATTTATGTGTGATCTTGCCTTGTTTTTGGCAAGCATCACAACGTTTAACCATATCGTGAGCGTCACGATAGATGGTGGGCCAATAAAATCCCGAGTCAAACAATTTTTTGGCGGTGTAGTTGGGACCAAAGTGACCACCGGTGGGTCCTTTGTGGCAAGCGTCAAGGATTTCTAAAGCTGCCGGTCCATCAACACATCGGCGAATAATCAAATCAGCACATTGTTTAAATAGATACGGGTCATCCCATAAGTAAGTCTTAATGTCTTTGAATAACTTTTTCTTTTGCTGGGATGTTAACCCGTCAACGAGAATTCCACCCGCCAAGTAGTTTGTAATGTCCGCAAACCACGGGGTTTCATCAGAAGTCGAGTTGATAGACATTAAGGTCTCCAAGGGAAAAGAGTCATTGATCTCTTTGTTCGGATGATCCCCTTGGTAAGGATCCTCAAGTCTACTGAGATGATCCGCGACTAGGTTTTCAGCTCCTTTTTTATCGCGAATTTCGATTTTAAATTCTTGGAGTAGCAAAACCCAGCGAAGAAGTCTTGGTATAGAATCTTGTTTAGTTAACATGTACTTCAACGCGGAATGATCGGTGTAAACGATTATGGTAGAAAGGACAAGATAGGGGCGAAACTTTTCAAAGGCATAAACAACAGCTAAAAGATCTTTATCGGTTGTCGTGTAATGCAATTGAGCCCCCGTCATTGTCTTGCTAGCGTAATGGATCGGTTGGAAGTGTTTATTCACTCTTTGGCCCAGAACCGCACCAATAGCAAAGTCGCTAGCATCGCACAACAACTCGAAGGGAAGCTCCCAATTAGGGGTAACCAAGACGGGTGCCTTAGTTAGCTTATCCTTAAGCAAGTTGAAGGCTTCGATACACTCGTTGGAAAAGATAAAAGGAGTATCTTTTTCCAAGAGGTGGGTCATCGGGCTAGCGATTTTAGAAAAATCTTTGATGAATCGACGGTAGAAGCCCGCATGACCCAAGAAACTTCTCACACCCTTCACGGTTGAAGGTGGAGGCAACTTAGAAATAACATCGACTTTAGCACGGTCTACTTCAAGACCGGCTTTGGAGATCTTGTGTCCTAGCACGATGCCCTCTTTTACCATGAAATGGCATTTTTCCAAATTAAGAATGAGGCGAGTATCTTCACACCGCTTAAGTATATGTTCTAAATTGGCAAGGCAAGCAGAGAAAGAATCGCCATAAACCGAGAAATCATCCATGAATACTTCCATAGTGTCTTCCACCATGTCATGGAAGATAGCTATCATACACCTTTGGAACGTCCCAGGAGCATTGCATAAACCGAAAGGCATGCGTTTGTAAGCAAATGTTCCATAGGGATAAGTGAATGTGGTCTTTTCTTGGTCCTTTGGATCGATGGGAATTTGAAAATACCCGGAGAAACCGTCTAAAAAAGCAGTAATAGTCATTACCAGCTAGACGCTCGAGCATTTGATCCATGAAAGGAAGAGGAAAGTGATCTTTTCTCGTGGCATAATTGAGCTTGCGATAATCAATACAAACTCTCCACCCAGTAACGAGACGAGTGGGAATCAACTCGTTGTGTTCATTAGAAACAACGGTTATTCCGCCCTTCTTGGGCACACAATGGACGGGACTTACCCATGGCGAATCCGAGATAGGGTAAATCAATCCGGCATCAAGAAGTTTGATAACCTCTTGTTTGATGACGTCATGAATACGAGGATTAACCCTTCTTTTGCTCTAGATTGCGGGTTTAAAGTCATCTTCCATGAGAATCTTGTGAGTACAAAAGTTCGGATCAATTCCGCGGATATCAGAAATTTTCCAAGCGATTGCCTTCTTATGAGTTTTGAGCACGGCGATGAGGCGAGATTTCTCTTCTTCTTTCAAGTCCTTAGCAATGATGACAGGCGACTTCTTCTTATCTTCAAGGAACACGTACTCGAGATGGGGCGGCAACTCCTTAAGTTATAAATCCGGAGGATTTTCGATGGGAGGCGTTTTCAAATTCGGAGCATCGATAGCAATAACCGTGGGAGATGGTGGAGAAATATTGTATTCTTTAAGAATGTTCTCAATGAGGCGAAGATCTGCATCCCAAGCGGTGGGAGAATCTTCATGTTCTAAGTTCACATCTCCCATGGTGGCTTCCAAATCTTTCCAAAGGAAATCACTTTCTCCAAATAGAGATAGTGATGAGTCAATAGAGGAAACAGTCTCAACATTGGGAAGAGAGGTAGGAATACTTTTACAAGCATCTTTGAAGTGTTCTTCACAATCCTCATCAAGAACGTCAATACAATTAACACTCTCGTTAGAATAAGGCTGTTTAGAAAGCTTTCCCATGTTGAAGACAATTTTATCGTCACCCACTCTCATGATAAGCTCACCGGCTTCAACATCGATGAGAGTGCGACCGGTCCTCAAGAATGGACGACCAACGATCAATGGCACACGAGGGTGCATGTCGTAGTTAACGACAACAAAATCGGCAGGAAAAGTGAATTTGTCGACTCCTACAAAGACGTCTTCGGCTATCCCCACTAGATAAGCAACCGTATGGTTAGCCAATTCCAAAGTCATTTTGGTGGGGACTAGCTCAGGGAGAGATAATTGCTTCCAAACACTTAAAGGCATTAAGTTAATACTGGCACCTAGATCGGCTAGAGCCATGCAATTCTCTACTCCCGGGAAGTTGCAAGGGATTAAGAAGCGACCCGGATGACCAAGCTTGGTTGGCAATTTTCTTAAGAGCACTGCAGAGCAATTCTCATTAAGTTGGGTGTTAGCAATATCAAGAAGCCTTTCCTTGTCACTCAGAAGATCTTTGAACATTTTCGCGTATTTAGGCATGTGAGCAAGAGCCTCAGCGAAGGAGATGTTGAAATTCAATTGTTTAAACATTTTGAGAAAGTTCGAAACTTGAATATCATCCTTACTTTTGAGCTTCTCTTTCCTCAACCTTGAGGGATAAGGTATATCGGAAGAAGAGGAAGGCTTTGGAAGAATAGGATCACTCACATCCTTGGGTGGAGGAGGGGTAGAAGTAAGAGGTGGAGAAATTGGGGAAGTAGAAGGATGAGGAATAGGAGCAGGTGACTCGTTTTCCTTAGTCACAATCACCGGTGGAGGTATAGGAAGCTCGGGTTCCTTGATACCTTTGCCACTGCGAGTGGTGATTGCTTTCATCTCCCCTTTTGGATTCGCAACGGTGTTACTCGGAAGAGTACCCGAAGAAGAGGGTTGATTACCTTGGAAGAATCCAGCCATCATGTTCCTTAAGTCATTCGTTTGACTTGCCAACGTGTTTCTCATATCAGCTCTCAGATCGTTTCCTTATTTCACCATGTCTGCTTTCAAGTTGAGCACTTCCCGCTAGAGATTTTCCACGATCACATCATTGGTCCTCATGTAGGTTTCAACATCTTGATGTAATGCGGTGGGTTGGTTGGTAGGAGGAGCATGGTAGGCGGGTGGTTGATAAGCAGGTTGTTGGTAAATTTGGTTGTTTCTTTGAGGTGGATATGGTTGTTTGTGAGGTGGTATGTATGGTGCACGAGGTTGTTGTTGTTGTTGAGGAGGGTGATTTGGGTTTTGTTGTTGGTTTGGGTTGTTAGGAGGAAAACCGGGTGGTGACAGATAGTTGTTTGAGCGGTAGCTAAGCAAGTTGCGGTCACCTTGAAGACGAGCTTGATAAGCGGCCGGAGGATAGGTACCGTATGCTGCATTCACATTCTTAGAAGGATAGTCTTGGGTGGCGGTACAAGTGGTGTAAGAGTGAGGACACCCACATATTTCAAATGGTTGGCTAACAGCATTGACTTGAGCATTTTTAGCATTGATGCTGTTGGTGTTGCTGGCGGTTTGGGTAGCAAGCGATTCAAGAAGCACAGTGATTTTGTCAAGTCGCATGTCGCTGTCACTAGTACTAGCACTAGCGGCATTGGTCCGCACACTCTTGGTTTGCACACGAGACTTATTCTCAATGATATCCCAAGCGGCATTGGAAGTCTTAACCAATATATTATCCCCCGAGGCACTGTTTAGTGAATCTTGGTCATTCATGCTTAAACCATTATAAAAGGTATTAATTTGGTGTACTTTGGTAAAACCATGTTGTGGGCACTTTCTGAAAAGGTCTTTAAAACGGTCCCAAGATTCATTAAAAGACTCATCGTACTTTTGTTCAAAATTGATAATTTCATTCCGCAAAGCGGTAGTACGAGAGGGTGGGAAAAAGTAGTTGATAAATTTGGTCTCCAAATCCGTCCATGTAAGAATACTTTGTGGCGGTTCCTTTGCAAGACAATGCCCGGCTTGTCCCTCTAAAGAAAAGGGAAAAAGTTGTAAACGGATTACCTCTTGTGGAACACCATTGAATTTGACCGTATTGGTGAGTTGCAAGAATCTCTTGATGTGGTCATGAGGATCATCAATGGTATGCCCCAAGAATGGTTGAGCAGAGACCATCTGGATAAAGCCGGATTTGAGCTCAAAGTTGTTGGCTGTAATCACGGGTATGACAATTGGATCATTGTTGCCCTCCACATGTGCTTGCAGAAGTTCAATCATCGGGCGATTATCCGATAGAGGTTCATTGTTGTTGTTATTATTGTTGTTGAGAGGTGGGTTGTTATTGTTGTTGTTATTATTGTTGTTGAGAGGTGGGTTATTGTTGTTCTTTTGTACACCGGCCATGTCTAAGTCTTCGAGAGGCTCGGGCTCTTGATAAGACGTGGATCGTGTACGCATGCACCTGCAAAAGAACTAACAAAGCAAAAAAGAAATATTTTTGGTTTTTATGGGTTTTTTAATTTTTTGTATTTTTGAAAATTTTATATTTTTTGGATTTTTGAAATTTTTTATGAAAAAGGTAACGTTGACGGTGAACGGACCCCAAAATCCAAGTTCTCACAAAAAACTGTTAATCTTAACGAGAAGAGCCGGCAGCGGCGCCATTTGAAACTAGTGTTTTGCTATGGTTCAGATTAAGTTCGTTTCTCGGTATCTCCTCGAATTGATCACAGCTAAAAGTGGAATGATTTGTTCTTGGTGACAAATAGTGGGTTTGGTTTTCTATTCTATTAAAAAGATAAATGAATAAATAAAGATTAAAACCAAAAACAGTTAATGAAGTTAAACTTGAAAAATTAAACAATTAAACGAATAAGCTGGAAAATACCCTTACTGAAAACTTCCTCTATTCGGAATATTAAGCTATGCGGAATAAGGACCATTCAGAATAACAAAGCTATGCTGAATAAAATACTACCCGAAATAATAAGCCCTATGCGGAATATTAAACTCTATTCGGAATAATTGACTATGCTGAATAATGGGTTACTCGGAATAATGGACCATGCGGAATAATTACCCTACTCGGAATAACGAAGCTATGCGGAATAAGTTACTCTATGCGGAATAAAGATGACTATTCGGAATGTTAGGGTTACTCGGAATACTCTACTACCCGGAATAATAATGCTATGCGGAAGAATCAAGCTATGCGGAATATTAGGGTTATCCGGAATATATAAATATTCCGGATAAGGGACAAAAGAAGTCGGCTATTCGGAATATATGAATATTCCGAATAAGTGACAAAGCAAATGGACAATTCGGAATATTGTTGGGAATGAAGACAGTAAGCAGAAACTTAAAAACAGGGGAACGAATTTTAACCAAATCGAACCAAATAAACAAAAGGTCTTAACCAAACTAACCAATAATCATCTATTAACCATAAGGATCAAATCCCAATAATGAAAACACAAAATCAACAACTTTTAGAAGATCAAATCAACCAAGCTAGAACTTTAAACCTTTGAATAAAAAGAGAAGATGAACAAGATGAAATGGAAAGATTAAATGTAAACTTGTATTGACGATTAAGATTCAACAAACAAAATGGAAGGATTACACTTACAAAATTCAAGAAGAAATCAAAGAAAATGAAAACCACTCCTTAAGGGAGCTTCCTACGAACTAGGAGAAAAATGAAACTGAATAAAAACTAGTTGCAAATTTGTGAGGGTGATTTCCTTTTATAGGCTAAGTGGTTGGTTGGTGAGTGGGCTTTCTCCCTTTCTTCTTGTCTTCTCGTCTATTCAGAAAAGTTGACGTTTTCGATTCTGATTCGGGATTTGTCGACGATTAAATTCAACTCGTCTTTTAATTTCTTCGTTTAATAGACTTGAGTTTCTTCGTCATATGTAAATCTTCTATCTTTGGTCCTTTTCTTTGATAAATCTTCAAATAGGCTCATTGACTTCCAATCTTTTGCATCTCTTGGACAATAGACTTCGTCTTGAGTCTTTTTCCTCGATAAAACCCGTGCAATCCCATGTTTTCTTCAATATTCATCCGGTTGACTCTGAAAACACAATAAACACAAAAACCACGCATAATTCCAAACAACTGATATTAAACACGCGTTTTGGTCTTGTTTTAGTAAGAAATAAGTGGTAAAAGGATGGGTGTTTTCACACCTATCAAGTACGAACACATTTTCCACATTCAACACAAACAAATTCAACATTCGAGGTCTTAGCATTTAAACTATCATTACATGTAGTTACAGATAATTTATTCTTAGAAAACTTAAAATTCCTACTGTGGTCTTCTACTTCCAACTTCTTTCCTGGAATATTGTTAGGCATGACCTTATCTTGCATTCTAGTGCTCTTAAGCTGTGGTCCGCTAACGCTAGTAGTGGGGATTACTCCTGTAGAAGAAGACACACGTTGATTAGTGATGTGTCGAGGAAACGTTGATGTATTTTAATTAGATACGATATAGGACAAGTTTAGGAAATTACCCTTAGGAAAAGGTAATAATCCATAAATAAGTCGAAGACGGATTTAATTAAACATGTTGATGATCCAAGTTCGTTGTACACGAAGATCAAGTGAATTTGAGACGTTTTGTTTCAATTTGGACAATCGATTTGAATTGGTTTTCGGTTTTTAAACTAAAAATTACTCCTACAATTTAAATTAATTAAATCCTAAAGTGCATGACCACATTTTATCTAAAAACAATTATTTAAAAATTAAAACAATTAAACTATTTAAAATTTAAACTATCTATTTAAATCTAATGAAAATTTAATCTATTTAATAAAAACACTTTTACACTATTTAAAAATCTATTTATAAAACTATTTTTTTAAAATCTAAATTAATTAAAATCTAAAAACTCATTTTTAACTTTTAAATTACTAAAAAATATTTTAATTTTGTTTTGAAATTATTTATTATTTAAAACCTTTTTAAAAGTAAATTTAAAAAACTTTTTAATTAAAAACTATTTAAATGAAAACTAGTAATATAATTCCTAAACTGACAGCCACAAACTTACTATATTAATATAGAAAGCTGTAATCAAACTCAAAAGAGAAGCTAGGTTAGATGGTAAACGTGTTTGGCCTATGACCAGGAGTTCCTGGGTTCGAATCCTGCGTGACATTTTTTTGTGATTATTTTTTTGAACAATGAAAACGTAAAAGTTAATTACAACTAAAAACTTATATCAGAAACTCAAACTAGAAACTTAAACTCAGATAAAATCCCATAAACCAAACTTAATCCACAATCAGTTCTAACCAATTAACTATATGACTCAAGTTTTCCTCTAACTTTTATCAGATAGTTTTGACTTGCACATTAATCAGATAAAATCCTTTTGAGAATATTAAACTTCAAACTCTCAAAATAATCCAAACCCCATTTGAAACAGATTATACCAAGTTTAGTTAAAAATCAGCAAAACACTTGCAATTTTAAAACTCTCATATATCAGTTTAAACAAAAACGCTTATTTCAGTCAGATTATTCAGACCAGTTTAAACTATAAACTTGACAATTTAAAATAACCCAAACTTAACATATTTAAATAAACTAGCAATTTATATGTTAAGCAGAAACAACACAGACTTATCCAAAACCTTAATTATACTCACACATACAGATTCAACCGATCCTTTATCATAAGCCTACAACCTTAACGCATGGATCAATAACTTTATTTAAGCAACTAATCAGATTCATCAAAACAAGTAAGCAACATATAATAAAAAGGGATTAAAACCTATTGAAGAAACCTTTGGGATGAAGATTTGCGCTGAGCAATCTTATACAAATCACCACCATTCGTCTACCATCATACGACCACCATTCACCATCCAACCATTATGATCAAACCAAACATCACCAACATTCGAACCAATTTATAAACTTTCAGTGGGAAATTTTATCCACCAATTTTTACTTTAATTAATTGACAAAAACTATTTAGTAGCTTGAATCAATTAATCATGAACATTATTATTATAAAAACAGATTTAAAGATAAAATGCAATAATGATTTTAGACAGATAATAACACGAATTTATTTAAACAGAAATACACTTTTATTAATAACCAAGATGATTACAATACGATTGAAAAGAAATCTACAAATTACCCTAAACCTATTTTAGCATAATAACTTCAAGTAAAAAAAATGGGATGAATAAATTACAGAAAATGGGGGGTTTTTATAGCCAACCCCAAGGCTTGTTGATGAAGATTTGTTGAGAACGAATCTTGAATCACAACCCTTGATCTTGCACTCTCTTTCTTCTTTTCTTGATCTACCGCTGATAAAACACAAGCTAACGCACGGATTGCCAACGTGGCAATCCCTTGTCCTAGTTGTGTTAGTTTGCTGATGATGTGTCTTCTTTTTATTTGAGGAGTGGTGGAATTGAGCTGTCATAGCCAATCACATGATAGAAAAGGGCCATATCACCCTGGTTATTCCCCATCTACAAAGCTCCGATAAAGATGGGATTTAATTAAAAACGCGTGAATCATCACGCGCCTTTAACTAGAAAAACCCCAAAATTAATTTATGTAACTAGGGTTTGGGGATGGTGATCTGGTTATTTGATTTGGGGATGAGAGACAGATGAGGATACATCTTTGGGAGTATCGAATGTAAAGTTGTGAGTGCGTGAGTTAAACGTTGACCAAGTGAGAGTTAATAAACGTGTGAATGTGTAAAATGAGTAATAAACAAACGTTTATAACTTATTTTTGTAACCGGTTATGAGTGAAACCCTAATGGGTAAATAATGGGCCCATGCAACACATCCTTCATTTATTATTATGACAAGTGAAATGGGTTATTAGCCCATTTCTAATCGATCCGTCCCATATGGTTTAAAAACTTTGGGCTTTGTCATGGACTTGTAAACCACAAGTAAATAATCATTAGCTTCCTTATTGGGCTTTTGGGCCCAATACCCAAATGTGGGACCCACAATCCCAAATTACTTTATTTAGATTAAATCCACTAAAAACGAGCTTGTATTTGGCTTCTTTGATCTTTTCTTCAAACTCGTGTCGATTTTTCCAGTTTTCACGAACTTTGGTAGCTACACACATTAAACAACAAACAAACGTATACAAGGCCTTTTTCATATATTTTATGCATTTATTGTATGTTTTTAGATACAAATGATATGAGTAAAATCACTCATATCAAACTCCCCCTTGCTAAGCAATTGCCGTGTCCTCACGCAATGATAAAATAAAACTACTAACTACATCATTATTCAACTTTTGACACTTTATTTTGCAAAGACATAATGTAAAACTTTCATTATTTGAAAAATAACTTTTAGGAACATAAAACTTAAATTGATTTATCATCCTCGACTTTTCACTTTTCCATGCCAAGTTTAAAAATAAGATCATTGTCAATCATATGTCCCAAAATTAAAACAACTCATACAAGTAATTTGTGTTAAACTCAATCTCCTTTTATTCCTAATTGTATCTCTAGATTTTAAATGTCATTCACCCAAAGGCTCATTTGAATTATTGATATTTATTAATCCAAAAATGAAGGAAAAAACGGTGTAAACTCAATACTCAAAACCTAACCTTGACTTGAAAAACCGTTGTCACTAAAGAAAGCCCACGTCAAGGATAACTTAACACGATTTAACGGATAAATCCCTGTTGGGTCAAAAAGTTGATGTGGCAGAAACTCAAAAACAAAGAAAACATGAAGATATTGTCTAAGCGTTGTCAAGAGCAATTTAGGCGTTGACAAGAGCAAATCCAGCATTGTTGGCTCAAGAGTTGTCGTGTGCAATCCAAGCATTGTCACATGCAATTTAAGAGTTGATAGAAATGTAGACAAGAAGCTTATGGAAGCTTCTATTTAGATAAACATGCAAGATATATTCTGCATAAGTTTATTTAAATAGATGATTTACTTGTTTATTTGTTATTATCTCTTGTAAACCCTAATCCTTACACTATAAAAGGAACAAAGGGTCTTATGTTTATTCATCAGTTCATTCACAATGTAAACCTAAAAGCGTGTGTGCACTAGACGTGGGATTCAATGTATACACGTCTAGTGGATGTTTGTTATTAATATAATGAACATCCCATTTGTTTTAATTCATGTTATTCGTGCCTAAACACCTTGTTAATGTGTCATGTTCTAATTTCGCTTTGATTATCTAATCATATGAATATGATGCATTCCTAGTTGCTTAAAAGATCCGGAAACCAAGGTTTCCACAATTGGTATCAGAGCCTCGTGGCTCGTGATGCTAGGACCAACAAGGTGTTCGTGTATGGTGAAAAGAAGAAAAATCCGTCTAAGGTTTTTCTTGGCGATTTTGTGTGCGCATCAGTATTCAGAAGGTCATAACTTTTTATTGGACCGTTGGATCGTCACGAAATTTTTTATGTGTGTTCTACATACATATATCTAAACATCCACCGGAGGGATTGTCGATTTTTTCCCCAGTAAAAAGTTATTAGGCGTCAAAGTCAGCAGTGAGTGAATGCAGTCTTCTGTGGACAGCCATGTTCAAAACACGTTTTCTCCTTCGTTAACCGTTGGATCTTCGTGATTTTTAAACTGAAGATTCTTGGCACTTGTGTCTAGAATTTCACCGGAGGGATCTTCGATTTGAGTTCTCAAGAAAAAGTTATTCAGTGTCGAAGTAGGCTGCAGAGATGATTTTCAAGATTTATGTTTTGCATAAAATTATGACTTAGGGTTTTCTACAAACCCTAGGACGATTTTGAAAAGAAAAGGATGGAATGTTGTTTGTAATCATATTGTACTAGCATTGGTGAGTGGATTTGTAAATTCATGATGAACCCTAGTATTGTGTGATCAATCTATGTCTTGGCTATTTTATCGATTCTTATCATAGGGTTTCCTCAAACCCTAGAACTGTAGCACGTTAATGGTTTGTGTTACTGTTGTGTTGACTTAGTAACAACCAAGGCATTTGCACAAATGGATATTGCAATAAAAGAAGACGATTATACATAGATGTCATTAGAGTTTGTTCAAACTCTAAGACATATGTGTGATTGAGCAGCAGCTTGTGGAATTCGCAGCAGGGATGAACGGAAAATACATTTGTCGACTGAAGTATGTAAAAAGGGATATATCACGTGATGATTATAGCAGTGATATTAAATCACGTGTGTTGGTTAAAGGCTGTACAAGAATACAGTTTATTCAAGAAAAGGAACGACAGATTGTTATATTCACATGGTGTCAAAGAAAACAGATAATAGCAGTTAATGTAAATGCTATTTTCATGGAAGTATTTTTGGTATTGACGTAAGATATGGCTGATTTATCAAGACTTAATATGGGATATGGTCATAATTGAATATGCATTCACGTGAAGTATTATGCTCAAAGTAAGGAACATATTTGATCATGTGGAATATATTTGGTTTTGATATTTGACGTGGAGGATTATTCTGTTGCAATATCTTGCTTTCCTATTTTTATGGAGAGATATATGGAGTAGCATTATACGCGAGTTTTATGGGAGACTCAGCAGTTGAGCTGCATAAAATGTGAACGGATATATTCTTATTTTGCATAGGACTGGTCATCTCTACGTGGGCTAGATGGGCTTAAGACATGCGTGATATTGTTCTTCTTGGAAGTTACAAGGATTTTTGTCCAAAGCTTATATTATACAAGACGTTGACTTGTATTTTAGCCACAGATGGAGTTTGCCGCTGATTTTTGTTAATTCGACGCTGATAGGTAATATTTTGACGCTGACAAAATAAGTCAACGCTGACAGTGTTGACAGTGTTGTCCGAGATATGTTTATTCAAACGCTGACATGTATTGTCCGATATCAGACAATACATCTGATTAAGATCTTGGATGAAGGAGGATGTTGGACAACACAGAGATTGCTGCTGTTTGAGAAAATTGGTACGTTTTGAGCACATAAAAAGGTGGTAATTACACACGAAGGTACATGGAATCTCCGTTTTAATTTAGAATATCATGATGATATTTATGGCTCGGATATTTTTAAATGGAATTAATGATCTAAAAGCGAGTTAGCAAAAATTCGTGAGGTAAATGAAGTCCTTCATAAAGAGGTGTTAGCTTAAGGGGAAGAATTCTTATGATAAGTTTTATGATCGAAGAAGATTTTCGCAAGTTTGTGTTCTATCATATCTTAAAGTCTTGCACTCCCAGTCATAGACTTTAAAGATAACTTGTTTATGCTTACATGGTTACTGATGAAGTGATACAAGGTCTAGGAATATGTTATTTTTCTTATGGTTCTATATGCACATATTTTCTATCACTTGAAGGAGTTACATTATCGTGCTCAGTGTCTCACAAAGGATGAGGATTTTTGTATCAGCTACATACTTCATCACATCATCGTACAAGATATGGAACATAGGTTTGGGTTATTCTACTTCTACATCAAAAATATTATATTAATTGTTCTTCAAGATCCTTACATAGAGCTACATTTGGAGAATCTTCAAAGATTGCATACATTGTTTACTTCCCTGTTGATGTGACAAAAAGGGGAAGACATACGTGCTACACTTGAGGGGAAACAATTTGAAGATCATGTACAACTTACAAGAGATACACATAAAGTTTTGCCACTATCAACTAGGGGAAGATTGTTGGGTCAAAAAGTTGATGTGGTAGAAACTCAAAAACAAAGAAAACATGAAGATATTGTCTAAGCGTTGTCAAGAGCAATTTAGGCGTTGACAAGAGCAAATCCAGCATTGTTGGCTCAAGAGTTGTCGTGTGCAATCCAAGCATTTGCAATTTAAGAGTTGATAGAAATGTAGACAAGAAGCTTATGGAAGCTTCTATTTAGATAAACATGCAAGATATATTTTGTATAAGTTTATTTAAATAGAAGATTTACTTGTTTATTTGTTATTATCTCTTGTAAACCCTAATCCTTACACTATAAAAGGAACAAAGGGTCTTAGGTTTATTCATCAATTCATTCACAATGTAAACCTAAAAGCGTGTGTGCACTAGACGTGGGATTCAATGTATACACGTCTAGTGGATGTTTGTTATTAATATAATGAACATCCCATTTGTTTTAATTCATGTTATTCGTGCCTAAGCACCTTGTTAATGTGTCATGTTCTAATTCCGCTTCGATTATCTAATCATATGAATATGATGCATTCCTATTTGCTTAAAAGATCCAGAAACCAAGGTTTCCACAATCCCTGGATCCGAAATTTGGCTAATAGGACTACTTAAAAGCAATAATAAAACCTCCAAAGTCAATTATGACCTTATTAATGGAGTTAGCAACAATTACATCATATCACCTTGTGGCTCTTTAAGATGCAATTGTGCTCCTTATTTATAATCCACACCCGAAGGCTCCTTGGACAAAAATAAGGGAATTGACATTCACCATCCCACCTTATGGCTCATGATGATGAAGCAATTTTTATTAAACACGTCCCCATGCCATACACCCTAAGGCTCTAATGATAAGGTTAGTGCTACATGACTCCCACCCAAAGGCTCATATAGAACATGTTTTTATTTATTCTTCTTTTATTAATATGATATTTATAGTAAGCCAAATTTCCGTAATCCCATGATCAAAAGTCCATGACGCTGACACCATTAATGTGTTCTCACTTTAATTACAAGGAAAGAAAAAGAAGGAGTTACGAGTTAAGATATTAAGCCTAAACCGCTAAAAACTTCATTTATTAAGCAATTAATTATTCAAGCGTGAAAAATAAATACGAGGAGATTAAATCAAACACAAAAATACTTATACAAGGAAGAATTAACTTTAAAAACTTATGATTAAACTATATCATCTCATGTTCTCTATATTGTAAAATTTCAAGAATGTGAAATTAATGGATACTTAGCCTATTAAATCAAAGTTTTGGGTTTTCAAGTCATCTATAGGATCTTGCATCTTCTTATACTTTTTCAAGTTTTAGAATTTGCGTTTTAAAGTTCCCTTGATAAACGACTTTCTAGGATCAATTATAGGAACTTGCGAAAAGTTCTCGTTCTTAAACCCGTATGAGTTAAGACTTTCGCGTTTTATAGTTCCCTATATAAAAACCTAGCAAAACTTGATTTAAAACGTTAAGGAAAAAGCTAAGGTAAAAACCGAGTCGAGTAAAAAACTATTTTTATTTTCACCAACGAAAAGCCTACATTTGTGTCAAAATCACTTATTTTCTTTATTAAAACTTAAAATAACAATAAAAATTTTAAAATTTTATGAAAAACTAGAAAAACGATTACGTTTAGACACGACAAAAGCAATTGCAAGCAATTATATCGACTGACTCCCCCATGCTAAAACCAAACATTGTCCTCAATGTTTCTTAGCTCAAGAGTAACACCCCCTTGTTAAAACACGAAGAGTCTAATGAAAAAGTACTAACATGGAAAGAGCACACAAGTCTATAAGCCGTTTATTAATTATGCTTCAAGATAAAACGTTAGTCGATAAAAATCAAAGGATAGAGAGTGTGCCCCTTTTGCCAATCAAAGAATAGAAGATCAAGTAGACCTGAAAAAACCGAACACGAGAGTCTTCAATGATTAGGGTCATACCTAAGATTCACAACACAACAAAACACGAGCACGAGCTTGAAAGATCAAGCCTTATTAGTGTTAGAAAATAGAAAGAAGATAGAATGTATGGGACTACACCACAAGGTACCTCGTTTTTGTTAACCGAGTCATGATCTCGACTCAATCCCGCATTCATTGGTCCTTAGGGAAAGTTTGAAAATCCGGAACAACCTCCGTAGGTATGTCCCCTACAAAGTAGTGTTTCACACGATGACCATTCACCTTAAAGTTAGGCCCGAGTTTTTGAGCAAGCTCAACGGTGCCATAAATGAAAACTTGTGAAATGGTGAATGGTCCGGACCAACGGGATTTAAGCTTGCTCGAGAAAATCTTAATTCTAGAGTTGAATAAGAGGACATCATCACCAACTTTAAAAATACGGTTTTTGATCTTAGAGTCATGAATCCTCTTAGTCTTCTCTTTATAGATCAAAGAATTTTCATAAGCTTGATCCCTTAATTAAATTAGGTCATTCAATTGAACCTTGTGGTGATCACCCGCGGTCCTCAAATCAAAGTTACAATGCTTAAGAGCCCAATACGCCTTATGTTCGAGTTCAATTGGCAAGTGGCATGCCTTTCCGTAGACCAACCTAAATGGTGTACAACCAATTGGCGTCTTGTAAGCCGTACGGAAAGCCCACAATGCATCATCCAATTTATCCGACCATGAAGTACGATTTTCTCCAATAGAACGCTCCAATATCCTCTTAAGAGCTCGGTTTGAAACCTCCACTTGACCACTCGTTTGAGGGTGATAAGCCGTCGAAAGTCGATGAGTGACACCATATTTCTTTAGAACTTTTTCAAATTGTTCATTACAAAAATGGGTCCCACGATCACTTATTATAGCCCGTGGACTTCCAAACCTAGCGAAGAGTTGTTTCAAAAATTTCACCACAACTCGAGCATCATTCATAGGCAAAGCCTTAGCTTCAACCCATTTAGACAAATAGTCCACGGCTACGAGAATGTACTTATTTCCTTTCGGTGATGGAAATGGCCCCATAAAATCGATCCCCAAATGTCAAAGATTTCACAAACTTGGATAATGTTTTGAGGAATTTCATCCCTTTGTGAATTCTTTCCTTGACGTTGACAAGCATCACAAATCCTGAGCAAGTCTTGGGAATCACGATATATGGAAGGCCAAAAGAATCCGGCATCAAAGACTTTCTTCGCGGTGACGTTAGCACCATGATGTCCCCCGATGTGTCCCTCATGACAAGATCTAAGAATATCTTGAGCTTCGTTTCCAAACACGCACCTACGAATCACTTGATCCGTGCACACACGAAAAAAATAGGGGTCGTCCCAAAAGTAATAGGATATATCCTTGAAAAACTTTCGTTTTTGTCGGGACGACATACCCTTGATCACAAACTTCCCCGCATGGTAATTTGCAATGTCCGCAAACCATGGGGTATTATCATCACCACGAAAAGCAATCATACCAAGCGTCTTGAGAGGAAATGTTTCATTAATTTCCTTGTTCTCTCGATCACTTTGGTGAGGATTCTCAAGTCGAGATAAACGATCGGCCGCGAGATTCTCGGCTCCTTTTTTGTCTAGAATTTTGACATTAAATTCTTGAAGGAGGAGAATCAACCGGAGAAACCTCGGCTTAGCATCTTGTTTATTAAGAAGATATTTGATAGCCGTGTGGTCCGTATACACTATGGTTTGAGACAAGACAAGATATGGTCTAAACTTTTCAAAAGCATACACAACGACAAGTAATTCCTTTTCCGTTGTAGTGTACTTAGTTTGAGCATCCGTCATAGTCTTACTTGCATAGTGTATAGGCAAGAAATGCTTTGACTTATGTTGCCCCAAAACCACACCTACCGCGTAATCACTAGCATCACACATAATTTCAAAAGGTAGGTCCCAATCCGGAGCAACTAAAATCGGAAATTCGGTTATTTTCCTTTTAAGCATCTCAAAGGCTTTAATACACTCATCCGAAAAGAGTAAAGGAGTCTCTTTTTCCAAAAGATGGGTCATAGGCCGAGCTATCTTAGAGAAGTCTGGGATAAAACGTCTATAGAAGCCGGCATGGCCGAGAAAACTCTGAACTCCCTTAACGGTGGTAAGTGGAGGTAATTTGGCAATCACGTCGATTTTAGCCCTATCAACCTCAATACCGGCCTTAGAGATCTTATGTCCTAACACAATTCCTTCTTTGCACATGAAGTGACATTTTTTATAATTAAGAACAAGATTCGTTTCCTCACAATGTTGCAACATTCTTTCAAGGTTAGAGAGACATGAAGTGAAAGACTCCCCAAAAACCGAGAAATCATCCAAGACTTCCATGGTTTTTTCGATCATATCATGGAAAATGACCATCATACACCTTTGGAACGTCCCCGGAGCATTGCATAACCCAAAAGACATTCTACGATAAGCAAATTTTCCATAAGGACAAGTGAATGTGGTCTTTTCTTGATCACGAGGGTCAATGGGAATTTAGAAATAGCCGGAAAATCCATCCAAAAAGCAATAGAATTCATTTCCCGCTAGTCTCTCTAACATTTGATCCATAAAAGGTTATGGAAAATGATCCTTCCTAGTGGCATCATTAAGCTTCCTATAGTCGATACAAACACGCCAACCAGCCACAAGTCTAGTAGGAATCAATTCATTATCCTCATTAGTAACAACCGTCATTCCTCCTTTCTTTGGAACACGATGCACGGGGCTAACCCATGGACTATCTGAGATAGGGTAGATCATTCTGGCGTCTAGAAGTTTAGTAACTTCCTTTTTTATGACCTTAGAATCTTTAGATTGACCCTTCTTTGATTTTGGATAGTGAGGTTTATAATCATCCTCCATCAAAATTTTATGAGTACAAATTTTTGGATCTATACCCTTAATGTCAGAGATTTTCCATGCAATGGCCCGTTTATGTTTCTTAAGCACCTTAATAAGTTCATCCTTTTCATTTTCCTTTAATCCCTTAGAAATAATCACCGGTAACTTATCCATTCCTTCAAGAAAAGCATACTCCAAATAAGTGGGAAGTTCCTTAAGTTCTAATTCGGGTGCTTTTTCAATAGATGTTTTCACTTTAGTCTCATTAGCACTCATAACTTTTAATTCCATAGGTGGTGATTCAAAAGGAACCATATTCAACAAATTTTCAATCAACGCAATATCACCCTCGAGATCAAAATTCTCACTATCAAACTCACTAGGATCAAATGGTGTGCTAAGGTAATCTTCAATTTTCTTATCGATTTTTGAATGACCATTATCCTCTAGCTCTTCTAGAACGAAGTCCCCTCCCTCAAAATTAGTGAGTGGAGGTTTAGCCAAAGAGATAATCGGATTCGATGGAGTGGGATTGCCACTTTTGGAAATATCTGAAAAACCAAGCATATCTTGCGAAACTTCTTCACTAGCAACAATAATCACATCGATTTGATTGATTGATTCCTCGTAGTACTTGGAAGAAGGTCTCGAAATATTACCAACATCAAATGTGATACTTTCATCATCAACACGTAAATTTAATTTCCTCGCTCTCATGTCAACTAAAGAACTATCCGTATTTAAAAAAAGTCTTCCCAAGATAAGAGGCACACAAGAATCTTTCGGATAATCGCAAATTACAAAATCCGCTGGGAATACGAACTTTCCTACTTTGACTAACACGTCCTCGGCTATACCTTTTGCAAAGGTGGTCGATCGATCCGCTAGCTCGATAGTCATCTTAGTAGGTATAAGCTCGGGAAGTGATAACCTTTTCCACACGGAAAGAGGCATCAAATTAATGCTAGCACCAAGATCGGCTAAAGCTAAGCATTCTTCCATATTAGAGAAATCACATGGTATCAAAAATTGGCCCGGATCTCCAAGATTTTTGGGAATATTTTGTGTAAGAACCGCGGAACAACTTTTATTTAAAGATGTAGACACTTCAACCAATTTCTCTTTATCGTTCATCAACCTTTTGATTGTTGAAGCAAACTTAGGCATGTTAAGCAATGCATCCGCGAAACTAAGATTAATATACATGTTCTTAAACACCTCAAGAAACGTAGACATTTGAGCATTGGTCTTTTCACGGAGCTTCTCTTTGTTAAGTCTCGAAGGGTAGGGTAGTGTGGGCTTAGTCTTCGGAAGCTCGGGTTCCGGAATAGGCAATTGGTCTACCTTTGGTAGAATAGGAATTTCCTTTTCTTTAACCCCCTCGGGTTCATGCTCCACTTCCCTCACCGGAGAGTTACTCACATGTGGAAGCAAAGGTCCGTCTAAAGCCGTCCCACTACGTGTGGTTATAGCTTTCATCTCGCCCTTCGGGTTTGGAATGGTGTTGCTAGGTAAGTCACCCGAAGAAGAGGAGAGTTTGCACATAAAAGTTTCAAAAATCGAAAGTAATTTGTTCTCAAAGTTAGCTTGATTTCCCTCAAAACGGTTTTGACTTTGTTCCAAAATTTGTTCTCAAAGTAAGCTCAATCTTGTTATTTTGCCCTTTGATCGTATTTTGAAATTCATTTTTCAAAGTTGCAATTTGTCCTTGAATATTGTTTTGAAAAGCTTTCATATTTTCCTCATTTGTTTTGATGTAGCTTGACAAATCATTTTGGTTATTGTTAAAACCTTGATTGTTTTGATTAGCATGAAATCCATTTCCTTGATTGAAATTCCCTTGGTTACCACAGTTAAAACTATTCCCATTGTTTCCATTGTTGTACCTATTTTGAACCGGTGGAAAACCCGGTGGAGCAACATGATTTTGACGAGGAGCTTGACTGTTAGGGCCATAAGTTCCGGTCGTGGCAAAAGCACTAGCTTGATCAAACCCCATGGTTGAACAAGCATAATTCGGATGTGCTCCACCACATGATACACAAAAATTCTCAACCATATTAATCGATCCATGAGGATTCTTCCTAATCTCATTTAAAATCGTGTCAATCTTAGAGTCCAATCTAGCAATTTCGGTATTAGATGAATTCACATTGGAAACAACCGGTGTGTTTCGTGAATATTGCACTTTATACTTATTCTCAATTATACCCCACGCGTCTCTCGGAGTTTTTCTTAAAAGATTACCACCCGCGGCGACATTTAAAGAATCTTTTTCAACCATATTAAGCCCATTATAAAAAGTATTGATTTGGTGCAATTCTGAGAAACCGTGGTGTGGACATTGTCTTAACAAATCTTTAAACCTTTCCCAAGCAACTCCAAACGATTCATGCACTTGTTGTTCAAATCTAGTTATCTCATTCTTAAAGTGGGTTGTTTTAGATGGTGGAAAGAAGTAATTCATGAACTTAGACACTAAATCATCCCATGTCAAAATCGAACCCGGTGGTTCTTTCTCATACCAAATCTTAGTGTTACCCTCGAGCGAGTACGGAAAAAGCATGAGCTTAATCGCGTCATTCAGCACATCTCTAAACTTGAGAGTCGAGGTAATACGATGAAAATTCCTAATGTGAGAGTGCGGGTTATCGGTCTCATTGCCACGAAATTGGTCGGCACGAATGAGTGATAAAAGAGCCGACGTAATCTCATAATGATCCGCCAAAATAGCCGGCACAGCGATTGCTTCCCCATACCCTTCGGTGGGTGCACGCAGCAATTCCTCCATTGTTCGGTAATCGGCCATCTCTACAACAATAGGTGGAAGCTCGGGTTCCACTATTCGTTGTTGATGATTTCTATTCCTACGAGGAATAGTTTCAAGCCTATTGTGATCAATCAAAAGTCGAGTAGATCGTAATTGCATAAACCAACGTGACGAGAGTTTTAGAGGGTTGAAGAAAAGAAATTAGATAAGAAGAAGATTATTTTTGGTATTTTTCATAAATCAATCAAAGATTGACAAAAATAAGGAATAATGATAATTACTATGGAAGAAATCTACCCTCGGTCGACTTTGAAACGATAGGTGAAAACCAAAACGTCTCGAGGTTCAATAAGTAAACTACAAAAATAAGATATAATACTACTTGAGTTGGCAAACCAATAATCGGTCGTCCCTCTCAATATACGCACAAGCAAGCGGGGAAACGAGGTGGCACAAAGCACTTAAAAACCTTTTTCCTTAGACGGCCTTTTATAGCTCGTCGCCTTATACCCTCCTTATAGTTTGTATAAATCGAGTTCAAACTTTTTATTAGTATTTATCTATTTTGACTTTTTTTTCGTTTTGGATTCGAATACAATAGCTAGGTGATGAAATCCCAACTAAGGTCTTATTTTAAAATAGGTAAATTTATTGTTCTACGTAATATAATATAGTAATCACAAAAAAACACGAAAAACGATACATACTATATATAACAGAAAAATAACAAAACTTTCCGAGGACAGATAGGGTCTTCAAATCAACGATCAACAAATCTCCACGAACGAATCGTACACAAGATCCCTGGCAGCGGCGCCAAAATTTTTGATGTGTCGAGGAAACATCGATGTATTTTAATTAGATACGATATAGGACAAGTTTAGGAAATTACCCTTAGGAAAAGGTAATAATCCATAAATAAGTCGAAGACAGATTTAATTAAACACGTTGATGATCCAAGTTCGTTGTACACGAAGATCAAGTGAATTTGAGACGTTTTGTTTCAATTTGGACAATCGATTTGAATTGGTTTTTGGTTTTTAAACTAAAATTACTCCTACAATTTAAATTAGTTAAATCCTAAAGTGCATGAATCGTTCCCCACATTTTATCTAAAAACAATTATTTAAAAATTAAAACAATTAAACTATTTAAAATTTAAACTATCTATTTAAATCCAATGGAAAATTTAATCTATTTAACAAAAACACTTTTACACTATTTAAAAATCTATTTATAAAACTATTTTATTTTAATCTAATTTAATTAAAATCTAAAAACTCATTTTTAACTTTTTAAATTACTAAAACATATTTTAATTTTGTTTTGAAATTATTTATTATTTAAAACCTTTTTTAAAAGTAAATTTAATAAACTTTTTAATTAAAAACTATTTACATGAAAACTAGTAATATAATTCCTAAACTGACACCCCTAAACTTACTATATTAATATAAAAAGATGTAATTAAACTCAAAAGAGAAGCTCGGTGAGATGGTAAATGTGTTTGGCCCATGACCAGGAGGTCCTGGGTTTGAATCCTGCTAGAGACACTTTTTTGTGATTATTTTTTGGAACAATGAAAACGTAAATAAAGTCAAAGGAGTGAACTTTGTTTGGTGTAAACTTGGAACTGATAGGAATCAGTTTAAACTATCAGACCAATAGGGTCTGCTAGCTTTTGTAAATCAGCAAAATAAGCAAATAACAGCCAAATTAGACAATAAAACCACAAGTAAACATTTATAACCGCAAATGCAATTTATATATCAGCTAGGCATAATCATACAACAACATAAACACTATATCAGCAATGAGAGACTAAAATCATACAGCAAAGTTAATCACAACTAAAAACTTATATCAGAAACTCAAACTAGAAACTTAAACTCATATAAAATCCCATAAACCAAACTTAATCCACAATCAGTTCTAACCAATTAACTATATAACACAAGTTTTCCTCTAACTTTTATCAGATAATTTTGACTTGCACATTAATCAGATAAAATCCTTTTGAGAATATTAAACTTCAAACTCTCTGAATAATCCAAACCTCATTTAAAACAGATTATACCAAGTTTAGTTAAAAAACAGCAAAACACTTGCAATTTTAAAACTCTCATATATCAGTTTAAACCAAAACCCTTATTTCAATCAGATTATTCAGACCAGTTTAAACTATAAACTTGACTATTTAAAATAACCCAAACTTAACAGATTTAAATAAACTAGCGATTTATATGTTAAGCAGAAGCAACACAGAATTATCCAAAACTTTAATTATACTCACACATACAGATTCAACAGATCCTTTATCATAAGCCTACAACCTTAACACATGGATCAATAACTTTATCTAAGCAACTAATCAGATTCATCAAAACAAGTAAGCAACATAAAATAAAAAGGGATTAAAACCTATTGAAGAAACCTTTGGGATGAAGATTTGCGCAGAGCAATCTTATATAAATCACGGCCATTCGTCTACCATCATACGACCACCATTCACCATCGAACCATTATGATCAAACCAAACATCACCAACATTCGAACCAATTTATAAACTTTCAGTGGGAAAGTTTATCCACCAAGTTTTACTTTAATTAATTGACAAAAACTATTTATTAGCTTGAATCAATTAATCATGAACATTGTTATTATAAAAACAGATTTAAAGATAAAATGCAATAATGATTTTAAACAGATAATAACACGAATTTATTTAAATAGAAATAAACTTTTATTAATAACCAAGATGATTACAATACGATTGAAAAGAAATCTACAAATTACCCTAAACCTATTTTAGCATAATAACTTTAAGTAAAAAAAAGGGTTAAGTCCATATATTAGCAACGTACTTTCAAACTTTTACATATATAGGTAACGAAATTCACATATTGCTAACATGGTCATTCAAACCGGCAAACTTGTATAAAAATAGGTAATATGATCGGTTGATTTTACACCTCATTAAAAATATTTTCAAAATTAATCTTTTATTTCCAACTAGACTAATTTTTTTTGTCAAAAACACCCTGTGTTAATCATTTCTCCAATAAAATGAAATTGTTAAAGTTTTGGGTAGATCTCTCTCTCAAACACCAACACATGAATGACAAACGTATCATTTAATTTCAACGAAGACGATCATCAAATCAATCTCAACCCTCACTCCAGATCTCGATTTCACACACCCACTTTTCGCCTTTCTGAATCTGTTTATGGTGAGTTAAGGTTGAATGGTATGATTGACATTGTGTCTGATTCAGGTTCTTGGGAAGACGATGTAGAAGATCTGTGTTGAAGGGTGTTTCTTTTTAGAATTGGATGGAATGGTTAAAGTTAATGTATGAATTAGGTCTAGAAATCAACCCGTAATGGTTAAACTTAATGTATGAATTAGGTCGATGGTTACCAACATCAAATATTACATGAAACACATGTATTAAATCTGAATATCTGATGGTGGTGGTTTGTGATGACTTGATTGATAGTGGTGGTTGTGTGGTATGGATCAGTTGATCTTTTTAGATGATGGTGATGGTGGTTTGTGTTGTATTAGATCTGCTGTTGTTGATGAAATCTTGTTAATGGAGTGGTTAACATTTTTTTTCATGTCAAACACTTGGTGTAAGTTAATATCTAAGGTGGCATATCCATGTCAGATAGAAAAATAAATAAAAATGACGTGTCAGTTGTTTTTATGTTGGAACTGCCTTTTGCCGGTTATATTACTTATATTTCAATAAAATTGAAACATTTAATAACTATATTAGTAATATTTGTACTTAGTTACCTAGATGTGTAAAATTTGAAAAGTATATTGCTAATATATGAACTTAACCCGTAAAAAAAATGGGATGAATAAATTACAGAAAATGGGGGGTTTTATAGCCAACCCCAAGGCTTGTTGATGGGGACTTGTTGAGAACGAATCTTGAATCACAGCCCTTGGTCTTGCACTCTCTTTCTTCTTTTCTTGATCTACGGCTGATAAAACATAAGCTAGCACACGGATTGCCAACGTGGCAATCCCTTGTGCTAGTTGTGTTAGTTTGCTGTTGATGTGTCTTTTTTTTATTGGAGGAGTGGTGGAATTGATCTGTCATATCCAATCACATGACAGAAAAGGGCCACATCACCCTGGTTATTCCCCATCTACAAAGCTCCGATAAAGATGGGATTTAATTAAAAACGCGTGAATCATCGCATGCCTTTAACTAGAAAAACCCCAAAATTAATTTATGTAACTAGGGTTTGGGGATGGTGGTCTAGTTATTTGATTTGGGGATGAGAGAGAGAGATGAGGATAGAACTTTGGGAGTATCGAATGAAAAGTTTTGAGTGGGTGAGTTAAACGTTGACCAAGTGAGAGTTAGTAAACGTGTGAATGTGTAAAATGAGTAATAAACAAATGTTTATAACTTATTTTTGTAACCGGTTATGAATGAAACCCTAATGGGTAAATAAGGGCCCATGCAACACATCCTTCGTTTATTATTATGACAAGTGAAATGGGCTATTAGCCCATTTTTAATCGATCTGTCCCATATGGTTTAAAAACTTTGGGCTTTGTCATGGACTTGTAAACCACAAGTAAATAATCATTAGCTTCCTTATTGGGCTTTTGGGCCCAATACACAAATGTGGGACCCACAAGCCCAAATTACTTTATTTAGATTAAATCCACTAAAAACGAGCTTGTATTTGTCTTCTTTGATCTTTTCTTCAAACTCGTGTTGATTTTGCCAATTTTTGCAGACTTTGGTACCTACACACATTAAACAACAAACAAACGTATACAAGGCCTTTTTCATATATTTTATGCATTTATTGTATGTTTTTAGATACAAATGATATGAGTAAAATCACTCATATCAATTCTTTTTCTTAATATTCTGAGGTAACCACGATGTTCTAGTTTGAGTGGGCTTAGTGTTCATCTTATACATTCCTGGTGCTATCACATTTGTGCTCTTATCATTTCCTATCTTAGGCAAATTCTGTGAGGATTGTCCCAAAACAGAGGATTTAGGGCATTTAACCGCATTCTGTTGACAAACGGCGGATGGTTTACCCAATACAGACTTTCCTTTCATTTTCTCAATTAGTTTTTGTAACTCATTGATGGCTATGCCCCTTTCTTGTAGCTGAGCTTTCAAATCATTTATTTCGAAACCTTTTTCATTTAACTGATGAAACGAAGAAGCTGCCATTTCTTGACACTTTTTATGATTAAGAGATTTATCACCTTTTTGTAAAGCAAGTTCAAGAGAAATGGAGTGTTTCTCAAGTTGGGAAAAACTTTTCGAAAGTTTGTTATATGACTGAATTTGTTTTGAAAGCTCTACTTCAAGATTGTGACATTTCTCGTCCATTTCTGACACTAGACATGCTACATGAAAATAGTGATCAAGATCGGTATACACACCAAGTATATGGTCAGCATAGAAATATTCCTTCGAAAGTCGATCAATTTCATTAGAAAGTTGGTATTCTTGTGTCTTTAATTTAGTTTGAAGAAAATCAACTTCATCTTCAAGAGATTTAACATAACTTAAATCAGTTAACATTTCCTCAGTGAGAGCGTTATAAAACATTTCCACATTTTTTGAAAGATCATCAATGGTTGGAACAATGAATTGTTGAATGACGACTTCTACTTGTGGCTTACGTTTAATATTCCAAACGGTATCCCTAGAAACTTTTTCATAGTCGACGACACCTTTGTACAAATTTAAAACCCCTTGTTTTATAAACTCAAATTGCTGAACACTTTTGCTTTTCTCATCCCATTTACGTTTTTCATCCAAAATTCTCTTTTCTAACAAAATTGATTGTTTTTTGAAACTCCTTTTTAAAGAAACTTCCTTTTGTGGTTCATCACTTGGTGGTGGAACAATATTATACATCTTTTGTTCTTTTGAAAGTTATTTTTGAGGGAAAAACTTAATATGATTGTTAGAATTAGAAAGGTTTATCAAATCACTTAAGTTCGATCGACTTTCTTCTTGATGACGAAGGATTTCGTCGCAGTCACGGGAAAGCATAAGAGCAAGATTATCAACATAACAACTGATATCATAAAGACCAGGCTTTATAGATTGAACGTTCTTGAGATATTCAGGCTTAACAAAACTAGTTTTCATATTTCTATTGAGCATAATTATAGTTTGAATAGACTGACCCGTTTTGGAAACAATGTTGTTTAACGTTTCGACTCTCTTTTCCAAATCAAGAATTTTTTCAATATCCTTTTCTTCACGAGTTTTATAAAGCTCAGTTTGTTCTTTGTTAACCGACCCTAACTCAGTAATCTAGAGTTTATGTAGCAGCAGTTGTTCTTCAAGTTCCGATATCTTTTGTTTTGACATATGAATTTGGTGTGTTACTTCAGAACAATATTGTTCGTTGAGTACCTTCTTTTGCAGTCGCAATGTTGATGTTGTTGTTAGACATGGTGAGTACTTGTGAATGGATGAGGATCTTAGTGAATGTGTTGTGATTTGATTGTGGTTGAAATGCCGAAAGTTCCAAATTTATTTTTTCCCAGTCCGACAATAAATTCCGCAGTCCGACAAAACGGTAAGCCGAAAAAATTTTGTATCGCCAAATTTTGAATTTGAGTTAGAAACAGCCAAAAACTAGTTTGGAAAAAATTTGATTTTACTTGCCCTAAAATTAAATCCTTTAAAATTTTAAATCTTCGTGTAAACTATGTTCCGGGACTAGTCTAGATAGTGGCTAAGTCTAAAAGATACTCGAACAAAATTTCCATCGGAATGTCCATCGGAATACATGTCGGAATGTCCATCGGAATACCTGTCGGAATGTTTATCGGAATGTGCTATCGGAATACCTGTCGGAATGTCTGTCGGAATGTGTTATCAGAATACCTGTCGGAAGGTTCTGTGTCGGAATACCTATCAGAATGTACTATCGGAATACCTATCAGAATGACTATCGAAATAACGATCGGAACAAAGAAACCCTTTTCCGATGGAATTCTGTCGGAATATCCGTCGGAATATAAAACCCTTTTCCGATGAAACCTGTCGGAATAATACCAAATTCCCACTTTTCTCGGACAAAACTCAACCAATTCGAGATTTAAGCCAAAAAATGATCAAAACACCAAAAATTTTTGTGTTTTTAGCCAAAGTGAATATACCAAATCTCTACCACAACTATGTAGAAGATTTGTATCAAGAAAAAACCATAAAAAACACAAAAAGATTTTTGGTTCGAATGATATGGATCAAAATAGGCACGAAATCAAGAACACAAACACGAATCTTCAATCACCTATCCACTATAGGCTCTTGATACCAAATGTTATTCCCACATCAATCTATAACACAAGATTCTAGAGAGAGAAAGGTAAGAAAAGTAGAGAGAGAAACAAGAGAGACGGTGGAAGGTTTTTTACTATTAGAGAGAGAAAGTAAATGTAACCAACACCCTCTTCCATGTATGGAAGACGGTATATATACCCTTGGAATTTGGGCCGTGAGTTTAGTTTCCTTGGGCCGGGCTTGGCTTTGCTTGGGCTTACGCCCCTAACTTATACAATATTAGCTTAAAGTCCAAGCCCGGTTTTCCTGACTAACCTATTACAACACAAGACCATTTACGACTAAGATGACCTATTACATGCTTGTTCGACTATATAAAATATAGGGCTAACACTTTGGTTTTAACACAAATGAAGCTTCACTAGTAAACCTAAACAAGTTAGTTTTTAATAAAAACGACCATTTGTCCACGGATCCCCAAAATATGGTGTGATACCTTATAACTATGGAACCGCAGCCTATGATAAGGAACCGTGGACAGAAGGAAAAATTCATGAAAATTCTCAACTTTCTGAAAATCCCATTTTAGGTAAAAAGCCAAAACATATTGTAGTTAACAATGTTGAATTACCTATAATTGACAAAAAGTAACTTAATAAATTCTACAAGCCTTTAAATAAACATCTAATGGGAATGAGAAGTTTTTCAAGACAAACATCTACTCCTCCAAGAGTACGTAATGATTCAAGGCCTAGAAGTAGAACACCAACACCTCAAAGAAATGATCACTCAAATTCAAGACCTAGAAGTAAAACTCCAACACCTAGAAACAACAATAACTTTAGGTCAAGATCAAACGCTCTTAAGAGAAACAATGGACGCCAAAATAATCATATAATTGTTACAATAATTGTAACAATTGTCAACAAGTTTTTTCTTCATGGGGCATGTGTCCTCCATTCATGCATCCCAATCAAATGCAAGGGATGTGTTGAACTAACAAATTTGGACCCATGAGATATTGGGGCCCAATGTATGATTTTGTGTGTTGTTACCTAGATATGCTTGGGAATAGATTTGGAGCCCGACGAGTGGATTAAGGATAGTGGTTGTTCTAAACAAATGACGGGTAATTGAAGTTTGTTCTCTACCTACAAAGCATATAATGGCGGTAATGTCACTTTCGCTAGTAAGCTACGTGGTAACATCATTGGCAAGAGTACAGTTTCTCTTGACTCCACGACCATCGAAAATGTGGAACACATAGAAAATCTAGGGTTTAATCTTCTAAGTATAGGTCAAATTTGTGACAATAAGTGTTAGGGCATCTTTTCGGAAAATGATAGTGAAATCGTAAAAGATGGATGGTCATTGGAAAAGGTGTTAGAAAGCATGGGCTTTACGTCATGAAAGTCAATAGGAAGTCAAAGACAACTTATGTCTAGCGACTATAGATTATAGTTATACTCTTTGGTAGAGGAGATTAGGTCACGCTAATATGCGTTTAATTCAATCCTTAGTCTCTAAGGGGTCACTTAGACATAACCCCAAGATTAAGTTTGATAGTCAGTTTTGTGATGCTTGCAAAGTTAGGAAGCAAGTTTACTCAAAATACAAGGCCAAGAATTTGGTATCGACCTCTCGGTGCTTAGAGCTCCTACATATGGATCTCTTTGGACCTTTTGCCATACAGAGTTATGGAGGTAACCTTTATACCCTAGTTATAGTTGATGACTATTCTAGATTCACTTGGACTAGATTTTTGGCTTCTAAGAATGAAGCTTTTGATCATTTTAAAACCTTTATTAGAAGGATCCAAAATCAACTAGGATGTTCAGTTGTCTCTATTAGGACGAATCGTGGTAGGGAATTTGATAATGAATTACAATTTGGTGCCTTTTGTGAAGCTCATGGTATTACCCATAACTTCTCGGCTCCTTGCATTCCACAATCAAATGGGGTAGTTGAAAGGAAGAATAGGACTATCCAAGAGATGAGTAGGACAATGTTAAACAAGAAATCTTTTCCTCCAAATTTTTGGTGCAATGCCGTGGACACATCAACCTATATTCTCAACCGAATTCTTATTCACCTTTTCTAGGAGTGACCCCTAATGAGATTCTTAAAGGTAAGAAGCCCTCATTAAAATGCTTTAAGGTGTTTGGAAGAAAGTGTTTCATTCTCAACACCAAAGACTACCTTACTAAGTTCGACCTAAAGTCGTACGAAGGTATCTTTCTAGGTTACTCTCAAACTAGTAAAGCCTACATAGTCCTCATTAGAACCTCGGGTATAATCGAAGAATCACTCAACGTGACATTTGATGAAACCGCTCCTTCATCTAAGACACCACCTTTGGTAGATGATGACTTAGATGAATTAGACATAGTCAAAGCCAAAGAGGTTAGAAAACTAAGTGTTGAAGACCTTAATGTTGAAAAGGGAGTAAAAACTAGGGAGTAAAAACTAGGGAGACTAAGGATCATGCTCTCGATAACGCATAGGCGACTTAAATCAATGGACCCTAAGATCTCAAGTCCAAGATTAAAGTAACTTCTTTTGTTTTGTCTCCATGATCGAACCAAAGAATGTTAAAGAAGCTTTGACGAATGAGAGTTGGGTCATCGCCATGCAAGAAGAATTAAATCAATTCATTGCTAATGACGTTTGGGAACTTGTTCCTTAATATATGTTCTTATTCAAGTTCGTTTTTCCAAGCTCACAACAAATTGAAATTCCAACCAATCTCAAGTTTTAAATTGTTTTTGGTGTTAATCAAGGTGTTTGGTATCTATGTCTATTTCAAAGAATCACGAAAAAAATGGAAAATAGTATAGCTATGTATCTGTAAAACAAGTTGCAAATACCACAATTAAAGCACGGAGTACAAGTATTAAATGCTCAATAGTAAAATTGCTCAAAATGTAAAGAAAAAAAAGGTTCAAGGACTAAATGTGTAAATTCAGAAAGTATAGGGACCAAAAGTGAAAATTGTAACAAACTTAATCAACAAGCTAACAAATTCCAAAACTGAAAAACTGAAATGTAACAAATCAAAAATAAAAGAACTGAATTATACAAACCTTAAAAACTTGTAATTAAAAAAGCTGATTAACCAAAGTAGGAAAGTATAAGGAACTAAATGCAATTAAACAAAATATTTAACAAAAAACGGGCACAAACAATCCAATAAGCTCGTGTGAGCTTATTACTCAACCAACAAAGTTCTAGTTTCTTGCAAATGACTTAAAATGAAAATTTAGCTAGGTGTCTCAAAGGATTTTAGCTGAAAACAAGTAAATCTTCAATTAGCTTATTCCAATAAGCCCAGAATAAGCTATAAGCTGATTTGGACATCCACAAATGGATTCTTAAGCTGAAATTGATGAAACAAGTAACAAGAGGACTGGAATGTCAAAAATCTTGAAAAATGATTAAGCCAATAAGCTGGAATCTTCAAATAAGCAAAAATGGCTTATGGTTGACTTTCGTTGACCAAGAATTTCCAAAAAGCCGATTTCTCAAAAATCACTTCGGACATGTTTGTACACAGATTTGTGAAAGAAAAAGGCAAGGTTTGTGAAGTAGAATTGTGGGAATGAGATAAGCAGTTGGTTTTGATCACAGAAAAGTGCATTTGCTAAGCAGCTTATTATTAAGCTATTTTCTTGCTCAAATCAAAAGACTGTATTGTTTCACTTATCAATTCTAAAAGCTTATAAGCTAGACTACAAGTCAGAACAAAATTCAGGTAATTTCATCCACACACAAAGAATTGAGAGGTGATCAAAAGTAGCTAGTTTGGACTGATGAAAACATGTAAAGACTGACCCAAAGGTTTGATGGCTATTTGCCTGTTTGACTTTGAATTTGACCAAAAAACTTTGCAAGTAAACTTATACACACCTATTAAATGAACTCAAAATAACAATTTTCAACAGCTAATTCTCAAAAATCACTTTGATCCAAACACTAATTTCAAACTGATATGAAAAGTTTATAAAGAATTTTTGAGCAAAAACTTTTGACAACATAAAAGGCTTATCGGATCTTATCAAGTCCCACAAATGAACTAGTATGACACCAAAAACTAGCAAGTTTTAACTATGGAACACTAAATGATAATCTGATGAATATTAAGCTGATGAAAAACCAAAATTATCAAGCAAGACTGAAAAAGAGTAAAGCAAATGTCTAACAGACTACCAAAAGCTATCAACGACACCAATAGCACAACAAATCAATCACAATCTAGCAAGTAAACTTAATATCTAGGAATTGAGCATGACAAAGCAATTTAGTGGAATTTAAACAATAGAATTGATTCCTTTTAGCTTGAAGCCACATTTGGTAGAGTAGTTAGGCGCTGAGCCAACTATGATCAACGGAAACAACAACTTTCTACCACCATTAACAATCAACTCATCATCATCATCTACAAATCATATCCCCTGCTACAATATTCTACTTTTGGCAATGGAAATGAATAAGTCTGAACTGGTATCAACTGGTAAGCTTCTAAAACACATCAAAAAAGTTCCATTGATCAAGTATGATCAATAGAAACACAATAGTAACAGTAGAAGTAGGATATTAAGGAAATGAGAAGTGAATTTGAGAAGTAAAGTGAAAATGAAGTAGTATTAATGGTGGATGTTTGTTACAAGCTGTTACAATTAACTAACTAACTCAAGAGCTTGTCAGACTCTTGAGGTTAGTAACTAACTAGGAGTGCTAACTAAAAATTGAGAGAGAAAGTGAAGTGTGTGTAAATTCACACACTAGGTACATACTAAAAATGAAGAACAATCTGGGCTATTTATAGAGGAATTCTAGTGTTTGTTGGAGGTGAGTGACGTGTTGGAGCCAATCCTAAGCTTCCACGTGGCCTTAATCTTCCAATTGAATGTAGCCGTTGATGAACTGATTTGGGGATTTCTTCTTGTGTTAATTTCAGGGTAATTAACCACTTGGGAAAGCTTCGTTACTTGATTTTGATCACTTTTCATGTTTATAACAAGTTCTGAAATGCACTCCTTCTCGATATTTATTCTGGGTTCGTTGATAGTTTGAAGATAACACGTGTCATGTGGTTATTGGAAGAGAGAGTGAGTTGTGGATCATTATCCAAACTCTGATTTTCTATTGGTTGAAAAATGGTTAGTGGATGGTACTGTAGAGATTTTGTAATAAATGGGTGGTGGCTGCTAGTGGATGAGGTGGCATGATTTGGCAATCCTTATGAAGTAAATAAGCGCTCCTCATTGGCTGGTTTCTCTATTACATGGATTGATAGCAAACTTGGCTTAACTTTGGCAAATTTAACCCCTCTAGTTAGGCAGATTCATGTTTTGAGCTAGGATATTCATTTCTTTGTCATTTTTGGTCCTTCTAGCTTCAATCTTGCACAATAATGATCCTTTGACTATTTTACTTGAAAGTTGACAAAATTTGACCTTTGTTCTTGACATTCTCATAATTTCACTTTTAGTCCTTCATCTTTGAAGGTTGTCAAGAATGGTCCTTTGACTTTGATTGGCTTGTCACTTTTCATCCTCCTTTTGTCTTTTTCTTTATCAATAAAGCTAAGAATTCCTTTGTTTTCTCCATAACTGTATCTTTTTACCTACATAGGCACAGACAACAAAACATACCCATAGTACTGCTTTAATGAATCAAAATTAGGTATTTTTATTTGTGTTTTAGGGTTATTTGTGATATAATTGATATGAGATTTCACTCATATCAAATCCCCTACACTTGATCATTGCCATGACCTCATGCAATGCCATATTTTAAAGCACTAATTTACACTTTTCTCATAATTAATCCACCTTGGCCAATATGGAATGCATTTTCACTACTATACACTATATGATGCATGATTTTGATTTTATATAATGCAATGCAAAGAAAAGCATTTCTATTTATATCTTTTTGGGATTTTCTTGAAATGGTTTTGATGGAAATAACTTATAAAGAAATCACAGACATAGATTAGGGCTTTGGGTACCATGAACACTTATTATTATAACCCCACTTATTATGCCTCTAAGACCGGTTATTATTTGAGCAAATTGCTTGAAGGCAAATTGTCATTATTTAAAGCGTGAAATATAAGAAATGTAAAATCTCAAAATAAGGAAGCACGATTTTAATCCTAAGTAACCATCATATCAATTACTTGAAAAACAGCCCTCAATTGATATAAGTCCAACCTAAAATAATAAGTCATTCGCCTTATGTGTAAGATCCTTATGTCATGCATTAATAAGTAGGTACACACTCGCTAAGAAAAGAAAAATAAAACTCACGCAATAATTTATATCCGCCGCCTTTTTGAGACCTTAGATCTTCAATCCCGCAACCCGTCAAGGTAATATTGGATTGGAGCAACTATTAAATCCCCGCAACCCTTGTGAGAGTAATATTGGAATTCAATAGCTACTATAATTAACACTTCACTGCCCCTCTTGGGAGTCTTGTATAATTATTATTAATTTTTTTTTCTCTTTTTTTTTCTTCTAGCCACTCATTTTTCTTTCATAGGCCGCTCTTATTTTTCTTTATTCCTCACAAAGAAAGTTGAAAAGAATAAAAGGAAAACACCCGCTAAGTATTAAGCATGACATAAGTCTAGTACACATAAAACATTCTAACTTAGAATCTTAAGACGTACTTATAACAACCACGAATGATTAGTCAAAAATGCATAAGAGACTACAAACTGATTAAAACTGTTCTTTATTATTTATTAACATATATACATGCGTTTACAAGAAAGTAAAGGTTACGAAAGGGGATATAAAAGCCACAATTAATGAATATATGGTTTATCTAGCCCTTAACACTTACTTCAAACTCTATCATCTCTTGTTCTCCACAGTTTAAAATCTCAAATAATAAGACTAGTGGATGCTTATCCTAATAAACCAATAAAGGTCTACATGGTTAAGGCTACTAGCTAGAGAATGCTTAGATAAGCAAACTCGGGTTAAGTCAAAGTATCCATGGCGGGCCTAATATGTCAAAGAAGTCTAAATTTGTTAAACCATGTACTTTAATATTTTTTTTCTTTTTATATATTTTTTGATGAAAAATAAAAGAAGAAATATATATAATGCAAATGTGTTATGCAAATGAAAAATATTTAATGTAAAAATTATGAATGCATATTTTTGGTGGCCAAAGTAGATAAAAAATTTAAAAAAATGTTTAAAAATTAATTTCCAAGTTATCATGAAGTTAATTACAAAGTTATAGGTAAGGTCACTTCGATAGAAAACCCCCTACACTTAAGATAAAAATTGTCCTCAATGTTTAAGAGTATTGGAGTAAACTCCCCTACACTTATGACATTGATAACTTTGCTAAACCCAAGCTAAGGAAAGGTCTACTATAGTGAATTCATTTTAAGCACAATGTGGTTTGAAAATCACAATAGTAACAAAGTAAACCCGATACAAGGGTCTCCTCCATAAGCTCCAATACATGCAATGAGAGAGAGAAACTCTTTAACATCAAGAAGATAAAAGAGAGGCATCCCCCTACACTTCTTATAAACTATATGCCCATTATTTCTATCCTACCACACTCTAGTCTAAAAACTTTAAGCCTAGTTATTCAAGCTTGATTTATGGAATCTCTAGCTTGACTCATCCCACACTTAAAAGTGTCTATGGAAAACCTATCATGGAGAGTAAAAGTTTTACCCTTTTTAAGAAAAATCTCCATGATGATGTAAAGCAAGTTTTCAAGTATACAAAACTCCATAAATATCCTCTCGGATCATATACATAGTTACCATCCCACTTATAACACAATCCAATAAGTAACATGCCAAGCAATGGTGAAATGGGTGGGGTGTTCTTCTCCATAAGGTTTATCCATATGTTCTCCCAAGGATGATAAGGTGATACTCTAAAATCTCCCACAAGTTTTCCTTTTATTGAATAAGGCGGATACTAAGGTGGTTTATCAATCTCTATACCAGGAACAAAAATCCTTTCCTTGATGGGAAAACAATAAGTGGTGGTAGCCTTAGAAGATTCCCCCTTATATGTCACATCTTGATAGAAAGATTGTGGAGCAATGGGTATCAACAAAGTCTTGGAAGAAACCATCATGGCTTGCTTTTATTTGTCACTTTGAAAAGTTAAGGTGGGAAGGAGAGATCATAAGGTGTCTTCATGCAACAAAGAATCTAGAAAAAGTATGTCTCCCTCCTTGTCAAAATATCCAAGAATGTACTCAAGAGGTGTATCAACCTCAAGAAACTCATCACTCTCATCCATGATAGAACCCTCCTCATCACCATAATCATCATAGATTGGTATGTCAAAGATTGGTGACTCAACATGTAACTCCTCAAAACCCAAGGAAGTGTGATCATCAAAGAATGGAGACTCACAAACAGAGAACTCATCATCACTATATTCATCATATATTGGTGTATCACAAAGAAGAGGTTCATCATCACCAAGATCCTCATTGGTTTCCTCATTATGGTGGAAAAGTAGGTTATCAATTGATGTTTCAAAAAGAGGATTGGAATGAATAATAAAATCACCAAAGTTAAGCTCTTGAGGTTCATAAATATCCAATGATGAGGTAATGGAGGCTATAGTCTCAACATAGGGAGGATCATAATTTCCACTTGTGCAAGCTTCATAAAAATATTCACCACAAACTTCATCCAGGACATCAACTTGAGTCTCCTCCTTATTAAGAACATCATTATGCTTCACCGTTTCGGTCTCATTGGATTTACTAGAAAACTTTCCCATGTTAAACACAACTCTTTCATCTCCTACCCGCATTGTGAGTTCACCTTTCGCCAGATCTATAAGAGTACGACCCGTTCTCAAAAATGTCCTACCAACAATAAGAGGAACTCTTGGGTCCATATCATAATCAACCACTATAAAATCCACGGGGAATGTGAATTTATCCACTACAACAAAAACATCTTCCGCAAATCCCACCGGTTAAGCTATTGAACGGTTGGCTAACTCAAGTGTCATTTTTGTAGGTGTGAGCTCGGGAAGTGAAATTATTTTCCAAACCGATAATGGCATGAGATTGATGCTTGCCCCAAGATCCGCTAGTGCCATGCAATTTTACACCGCCGAGAAATTGCAAGGAATCAAAAACCTTCTCGGATCTCCAAGCTTAGTAGGCAACTTCTTAAGCAACACCGCGGAGAAATTTTCATTTAAGGAAGCATTAGGCAAATCCACCAATTTCTCCTTGTTCGAAAGAAGGTCCTTGATCATCTTAGAAAATTTAGGCATATTAGCTAAGGCTTCCGTAAAGGATATATTTATATTTAATTGTTTGAACATCCGCAAAAAGTTTGACACTTGAATATCATCCTTGTTTTTAAGCTTCTCCTTTCTCAATCTTGATGGGTATGGAAGACTTGGTTTTGTTGTAGGTTGAGTGGTTCTTGAAGGATTTTCTTTGTTGGATTCTTCATTGATAGGTGTGGAAGGTAAAGGAATAGTAGGTGTAGGTTTTGAAGGTGTAGGTGTTGAAGTTGTAGAGCTTGAAGGTGTTGATTCCGATGTTGTAGGCTTATCACAAGGTGGAACCATAGTAGGCTTAACCAAAGTAGGTTTAGGTGGTTGATGAGATGGCATTTATACATGATCTCATCATTCATTTTGGGCTTTAAATGCATAAAATGTCATCAAAATACCATATATATGCGTGTGTTTGTTTACTTGTGTAATTTAGGTATGGATATCGTGAAAAAGACAAAAGATCATAAGAAACAAGGAAAAACGAACACGAGAAACGAAGCCGCATAATGAACCGGGCCCTAGTTATGGATTTCTCAAAGAAAAACCCTTGAAGACTTGAAGATGTACAAGAATGATCCTTCATTTATGAATAAAAGACACTTAAAACCCTTGTATATTCATAATTACAAGTTTGGTCCCTTAAGTTTGTCAAAATTACAAAATGGTCCTTTAACTTTGAAGATTTGGCAAGTTTAGTCCCTCAACAATTCTAAATTATCAATAATGGTCCGTCATGAAGTCAAATATCCAATGAAGACCATCAAAGATGAGAAATGTCCAAGTTCAGTCCTTGAATTATGCAAAAATGGCAAAACAAATCCTTAAAACCCTTTACACAAAGTTTTAGGGCAAATGTGTGAAATTGGAAAGTTATTTAACAAAGGAAAACGGGTTTGAAAGGTTAAAAGACTTTGTTTACAGGTTTTCCCAAAGTCTAAGGAATACTTTTTCCACAACCAAACATTTAAACCCATAACACGCATCAAACACTTCCTTTCCCCTAATTTCGGATCAAAATTACAACTATTCACCCTTCTTCACCCCCAGAATTTACATCACTTAAACGAAAGGGTAAAACCCAACTGGCACTTCCCACATGTGATTCACCCTTACAGGAATCCTTCCACACCTTCACATCAACAATCCTATTACCCTATGGACCCCACCATTCAACCCATTCACCAATAAAAACACAACTTCCTCTCCAAGGAAAACCACGTGGCAAGATCAACGATTTAGACTCATTACTTGGTCCCAAAGGATAAATTAACGTTTTGAATGAAATTGGACAGCTCAACACACCTCAAGCATCTAGAAGCATTCAAGGGCATTTTAGAGATTTGCTAGCTAAGGTTTTCATGTATTTTCATTCTAGACTCCTCTAATGTTTCCTATATAAAGACTCCTCAACATGTGAGAGAGCTTTGTTCCAGAATTTAGCTAAAATCTTTGTAATTCCTTTTTATAAATATAAAGTTGGTATTTTCAGAAAATTGTAATCCCTTTTATGTTTTTATGAATGTTGGTGTTTGATTAGCTAAGATCTGAGTTCCATTTATCTGTTTGTTGAGTTTTAAGGAAAGGTTTTATGGTTTAAAATCCTTGTTTTCAAAAATCAGGGATTATTGTATTTGGTTCACCTTTGTGTTTGTTGATCTTAGCAGGTACAAAAGGTGGAAGCTAGTGGTTGTTCTGCTACCACTTAAGCTCACACAATCCAAAGCATGGATGTATGTTTTGGAGGAGCACATCTCTAAACCTTTTTACTTTTCTGAACATTTTCATGCTATGTGATTGCGTATGAGTATTTGTTCTTAAATCTGTGTTTTAGTGGTTGAATCCTGTTATTTAGTTGTTATTTGTTGGTTATTAGTTGATTTAAGCTTGATTTATGGTTTGAATCAAACATTTCCTTTGAAAAATTGTGAAATCAGTAATATAAGGGGTTTTTAGGATTACTACGTAATCAAGGTTTGGATTGAGTTGAGTGAGTGATAGTTGGTGCCTTGTGTTTGTTTTTGCTGCTATTGCATAATTGGTGGTTTATCTGCAGGTTTTGAGGTTTGTATCACCATAATCCAACAATTGGCCATAAAATATGTTTTTCTTATTATTTTGGACTGAGATTTTGAGGACACCTAGAATACATGCTATACTAGGGTTAACAAGTGCTAAATCTAAGTTAATGCAACCTGAGTAGGAGATTTAGGGTTTTGAAATTGGATATGTGGTCAACTAGTTCAGCAAAAAAGGGTTTGTGCTCATTTGTTCATTAGTAAGCAACTTAGGGTTTAAAACAAGATCTAATCATTGGACCAGTGTATGGAATGAGTTGTTTTGTGTTTATTTAGGTTTTATTGAGATTGTGTAAGCTTTTGGTGCAATCTGGTGGGCTTATTCTAGCTTAAACTTCTTATTTCATTGTGCACTGTTCATTTATCATACATGTATCATATCTGGGGACTGTTTGAATTAACTGTATCATTTGGCTGGATCAATTTGTGTTTAATTGCTTGATTGTGACTCCTTACAATCCACTGGTTGTAAGGGTTCCCTTTTTGTCCATTAAAACCAAGTGAAACTCTCTAAAACATCAAGTCGAATAGTCAAAGCAGTGGGAACCCTTTCTCACTGCTGCTAGCCACTGCTAGTGTTATTATTGGTTCAGCTTATCAATAAGTTATTCTAGCTTATTAAAATGTGCAACAACTTTAATTTGGTAATAGGTCTTCATCATTTGACCCATTTGTTCATTCTGAAGCTTTTGAGCTGTTGACTTTGAGGTTTGACTAGAAAACCAACTTGTTTGACTTTTACATAAGTGCTTATTGAGTTATTCAGCTTATTTAGCTTTGCTTATTTGATTTTTCTTGATTGATTTGGCTTATTTAAGTCATTTAGAGTCTTTTGCAAGTTGAATCAAGTTCTAAGGTGGTCTAAAACTCTAAGTTGACTATTTTGTCGTTTAGTGAATTTGTACTTGGCTTATTTCTGGCATATTGGTTGAGTTTTTTCAAAAATTATTTTCACAGATCTCTTAAGCATCCCAAAAGAAGGTTGTGTGTCAAATTAGAGCTTATGGCATTGGCTTATAGCTTAATGGGCCAAAAAGCCCATTAAGAATAAGCTGTTGTACATTTAAGCTGTGATAAGCTCATATTCAGCTTTTGGGCCTCATAGTTTTGTGTTTAGAATTTAATTTTAAGCTAGACTGGTGATTTTTAGCTTATTTGGTGAGTTTGATCTTATTGGGCCAAAAAGCCCATTTCATTGGACTATTGTTGATTTTAGCCCATTTGGGGGCCCAATAGGGGTATTTTGGTAATTCACTTTCATTTTCTGTTTAGTTAGGTTAAAATAAACTAGTTTGCAAGTTTTTAGAAATTTTTATAATTTTTGGATTTTTAATATTATTTTATTATTAAAAAAATTTTTCAATATTTTTTCAACTTTTATATTTTTCCTAGGTCAAATAAATTAAGTTAGGATTTTTAAAACTCTTAGATTAATTTTCTCACCATTTTGTTGATTTTTAGAATTATTTTATTATTTTAATAGTTTTTAATCTTTTAAAAAACTAGTTTTCAGTAGTTTTAAATTTCATAAAAATAGTTTTTAGTCTTATTAAGTCTTTTTAGAGTTTTAAAAAGTGAAAAGTCTTTATTTGGGTTTTTTATTAATTATTTTAATTTTTAGGGCTTTAATTAGCATTTAAAAATTACTATTTAATTAATTAAAAGGTTTGAAAAAGTTTTGATCATTTGAAAACTCTTAGTTTATTTTTAGTTATTTTTGATAATTTTTTTAGGAATTTGTAGAATTAGTTTTTATTTTGTCACTTTTTACGGTTTTACGTTTTGTCGTCGTAGTGTAATTTTAACGTATCCGTCATTCTCTTTTCTCATCTTTTCTTCCTTTCATATTAATCCAAAATCATTACGAATTATTCACACACATATACCTCCTTGGGAAACGAACTTATTTGAGTCATTAACACTTGATTTTCCTAAATCATTTGTTTAATAATTATCGCTTTTATGCCTTTTTCCTAAAAGGTGTAATTTTACCACAATCATTTTGGCGCCGCCGCCGGGGAGGTGTGTCGTGATTAGTTTGCTCATTTTGTTTTTAATAGCTAACCATAAATAGTATTTGTATTAGTAGAACTCTACTAATACGTATTATCGGTTTTCGTTTTTCTTGTGAAATATTATTATATTATTGTATAAGTATCACAACAAATTCAAAATATCTCCAAAAGTGTGAAAACACAACTTTAATTGGGATTTGATCTCCTAATTATTGTATTCGAATCTCAAACAAAAAGAAAAAGGCAAAAATAGATAAAAACTTTCGTGAAGCTCGATTTTGAAAAATACGAACTATAAGGTGAATAGATAGGCAACGTGCTATAAAAGGCCATTAAAGGGAAGCTAGGTACTTAAGTGCTTCGGCCACCTCATTCCCCCCATTCACTTGTGAGTATTTGAGATTGAAGGCTAATCGAGGGTTTTGCCGCCCAAAGTATTATTACGTATCATATATTTTTGCTTGGTTTCTTTGTGATTAAACCCTCTTGAACAAATTGGTTTTCACCAAAGTTCTAAAGTCAATCGAAGGCGTTCACTCCACCTGATTGTTTTCATTCTTTTGAGGCTTCTTTAATCAAGAGTCTGATTCGAGGAGAGATTTGGTAGATTGTTGTCTACGAATACACACAAAATTAAAAAATAAAAAAATAATTAAAAACAATCAAAAACACAAAAAAATTGATAATCCACGAAACACCCAAAAGAATCTTCTTTGATCACCTTCACATTCTACATCACGTTTATGCAAACTTGTAATCAAGCAAAACGAGCTCGCAAACGTCGTCAAAACCAAGGAAATCTGATTGAAGAAAAATTCCAATTGTCGAACCAGTTGTAGAACCAATAGTCACTATGGCTAATCGTACTATAATGGAGTTGTTTCAAGCACCCACCGAGGTTTTTGGAGAAGCTATTGTGATTCCCGCCATCCTTGCGGAGAATTTCGAGATTAAGACGGGTTTAATGTTGATGCTACAAGCAAACAAGTTTCGAGGTCATGAAAAAGACAACCTGCACTATCACATAAGGAATTTCAATCGTGTCACCGCAACAAGCAAGTTTAAGGATGTTCCACATGAGGCCATTAAAATGATGTTGTTTCCATACTCGTTGGATGGACCCGCAAAAATTTGGCTTGAGAAAGAACCGCTAAATTCGATTTTAACATGGGTGATCTCGTTTCTAAGTTTGTGAACCAATTTTTTCCACCATCTAAAACAACACATTTGAAAAATGAGATTTCAAGGTTTACACAACGTAATAATGAAAGTTTTTCAATGGCATGGGAACGATTTAAGGAAATGTTACATGAATGTCCACACCATGATTTTTCGGAATTGCATCAAATCGATACTTTTTATAATGGGCTTAACGATCATGAACGAGATTATTTGAATGCCGCCGTGGGTGGTAATTTTTTGTGCAAAAGGACCGATGAAGCTTTAAAGATTATCGAGAATAGATCTAAGGTTTATAATCCTTGTAACACACCGAGTATTGCCAATATGGGTTCATCGTCATCGTCATCGTCTCGTAACATGAATGCCTTACATGATGAAGCTAATGAGGAAAATCGGTTTTTTGATAGATTTTCGACGCTTATGACACATTGGAAAGCACAAGACGCTTTGAATTTCGCATCGGTTAAAGTGGTTGAAAACAGTTGTTTATCTTGTGGTGGAGCTCATGATTTCTCCGAGTGCATTACCGCCGGTGGTAACACTTCGAGTGCTTACGTAGCAACGGGAACTTACAACCAAAATGGCCAAGGTTCCCGCCCAAATCAAGCTCCCCAAAATCAATATGCTAACAAATATCGAAACAACAATCAAAATGGTGATTATAAAGGCAATCAACGTAACTACAACAGGGTAATTACCAAAGTGGGAATGGGCAAGTTCAAAATCAAAACCAAAACCGTGATTTTCAAAACACCACACAAGGTTTTCAAAATGCTCAAACTAAAAATCTTAATGGAGAATTTTTGGATTATGTAAAAGAAAACGATGCTAAATTTGATTACATGCAACGTGAGATGATTAGCTTAAGATCCGAGTTAAAAAACGAGCTTAAACATGAACTTGCTAATGAATTGAAAACTCATGCTAATAAAATGAAAGGAAACGTTCAACATCTTCAACAAAATCAACAAAATATGGAACAAGGTCAACATGAGATTAAGCAAGAGTTGTTAAAAGCGGATATAAGGCAATCAAAATTTTAAGATCGAATGGCTAAATTTTTTGAAGCAATCATGTGTAAACCCTCTTCCTCGGGTGGTCTTCCTAGTGACACCATTGCAAACCCGAAGGGAGAAATGAAGGTTATTACTACTCCTAGTGGTAAAACTTTCAAGGAACCAATCTCTCGTCCTAGTACTTCTACGGAGAAGGAAATCGAGAAAGAGCCTGAGCTGATGGTCGAAAAGAAGCATATCACAAGCCCACAAAGTACCGCTCATACCACACCTACGGTTGAACCAATACCAATTGTGGAACCTGAGATTCCAAGGCCGTTGCCTATGCCTCAACCCACACCACCTTTACCTTACCCATCGAGACGAAACAAAGAGAAAATGCAAGAACGTAACAAACAACAAATTGAGATTTTTATAAAAATGTTTCAACAAGTGCATTTTAATGTAAGTTTAGCCGACGCGTTGTTATACATGCCTTGATTCCCTTCCACTTTTAAAGGTATGATGAACGATAAAGAGAAGCTTTCAAAGCTATCTAATTGTTCTTCGGTCTATCTTAATCGAATACCGGAAAAAGTTGGTGACCCCGGAAAGTTTCTCATTCCTTGTGATATATGAAATTAGGGTTTTGCAATCCTATTGATGTTCAATTAAGTTCGTTTCCTCGACTCACTCGAACTGATTTTCAACTTAACGTAAGATTATATTTGTTTTGATGTCTAAAAACTTTTGTGTAATTTAAACTAAAACTATTTAATAAAAAAAACTAATTTTGAAACTTAAATTTAAATTTTAAATCTAATTTTTTTTAATGAAAACTAATTAAACAAGACAAAACTAATTTTTAAACTAAAAATATATTAAAATGACTAAATTGAAGACTTTTAAATAAAATCTATTTTTAAATATACAAAATAAAATGAAAACAAATTTAAAATCATAAAAGTAAATAAAATAAATGTTTTTATCTTTTTATATTTTTAAAACTGATAAAAAAATCTATTTAAAAACTTTTAAATAAAATTAAATAAACATAAAAACTTGTATTAAATCACTTTAAATAAAACTGCAGCTAATTACTAATACTGTATTAATTGAATGTTGCATAAAAGAACACAATTTAAAGGCTAGAAAAGATGGTTGCGTCTGTATGTTGTTGAACGAGAGGTCTGGGGTTCGAAACCCAGCCCAAACATAATTTTTTAGCTATTTAATTTATTTTACTTTTTGAACTATTATACAGATAAAATGTGAATGCAAGTTTGAGATCAGACAAATCAGTAATATCAAAGCTAAAACAGTACCAAAAGCAGTAAATAAGGAAATAAGCTAGGTAAATATAAGCTAGAACAAATAAACTAATAAGCAATAAAACTAAGCTGAAATCTAAAAAGCTAAAATAATTAAGCAGATAAATAATACCAAAGGCAGTTCAAAACAGAAAAACTAAATAAGCACATAAAACAAAACGATAAGCAGTAGACCTATAACCAAATCGAATGAACAGATTATCGAATAAGCAAAAGAGACAACTAAAATTAAAAACAAACAAGCAGATTTATATAAAACAAAAATAAAGCTATAACCAATATTAAACTATATGCTAACCAAGTAATACTAATTAGATCCAAATGAGCCTAACAGATATGCAAATAACATGAATCGAATCAAAAGCAAATTTAAACTAAACTAAATCAAATCTTAACTAAAACTTAAAATAAAAAGAAGATCAACCTATTTGATGATCCCGTTGAGGAGAAGTAACGCGCTGAGCGTACTTGTGAATCGAAACGCACCGTCACCACCTTCGAATCACCAATCGAACCATCAACAAATACATCAACAACTTCGAACCAATTGAACCCAAACCAACGGTAATTTATATTTTCCCAGTGTGAGAAAATATTTTTGTTCACTTTCTTTATACATATATATATATATATATATATATATATATATATATATATATATATATATATATATATATATATATATTTCCTTTTTATATAATAACTCACGAACAGTGTATAAAAAACAGGATTAAAATATATTTTCGACAAAAATTAAAAAGAGACTTAAATAAATTAAATCCAACTTTTCATTAATTAATATAAAAAAATACAATACTGGAAATTAAAATTACAATTTAAATCCTAAACCTAATTTTCAGAAAATTAAAACTAATTTAATCTACTCCTAAAATTAACTAAAAAAACAGTAAATTAATGAAAGAATAATGGACTATTAAAAAGATTCCCATTACAGAAAAAACTGAGGGTTTAAATAGGGAACCCGAGAGGCGCTGAGGTGATGCTTGTTGAGCACGGAGAGACATCATGACCGTCCAATCTTCATTCTCATCCTCTCTCTTGATCATACGAATAAGATTCATCCTTGTGCACACGGATTGCCACCGTGGCACAAGGATGTGTTTTTTGTTCTAGTTCTCTGCTTAAGTGGCTTCTTCTCATTGGTGGGTTGGTGAAGATGTGCTGTCACAGCCAATCAAGGGGTAGAATGGGGCCACATCACGGATCAAAATGAGGACCACAGGAAGTGCTTGATGCGATTTTTATGGGGATTTAATTCCCATGATTATGAATTAATCATAGAGGGTAAAAGCCCCAATTTTTGTTGGTGATTTTTTTTGGTCAATGGTAAATTAGGGTTTTTTGGATTGGCAATAAAAATGGGAGAGAAATGAGGTGATGGTGCATAGTTTGTAACGAATGAATGAATGAAAGTGGGGAAGGGTAAAAAAAATTCGTTTATATTAATAAGTGAGGTGAGGTGGGTGTTAACTGGTTACACGTTGTGGGGTTGACATGTGTGTGTGTGGGGGGGGGGGGGGGGGCGTTTTAACGTGTGAGGGTAAATATTGATGGGTGTGTTGACTTGTGAGGTTGACTGGCAATTTTAAACTTTCGTTTCATTTTAAACCAGTTGGGCCTGGCCCAATGATTGTTTCATCCGTCTCTATTTTTGAAGTGTAATGGGCTTTGCCCAATTGATGGTCATAAAAAGAAACATTCATCCGTCCATTGTATATAAATTGGGCTATATGGGCTAAACCAAATAACTTGATTTTGATATTGGGCTTTTAAGCCCAATAGATCCAATGTGGGACCCACTTGGCCCAAATTTTCCTCATAAAATTACATTCGCTAAAAATCGAGCTCGAATTTGGCTTTCTTGATCGTTTCTTCAAAACCGTGTCGGTGTAGCCGGTTTTCGTGATCTCCGGCACACTTTTGGTTCTTTGACTTTGTCTTCATTTCTTTTTGGACTTTTCTTCGATATTTGACCGTGAAATCCCGTGTTTTCTCTTCTTTTGATCATTTGTACCTATTTTAACACAAAAACACAAAACCACGCGTAATTCCGACTTTTACGATATAAAACACATGATTAGGTCTTGTTTTTCCTTGATTTTAGTGGCAAAAGGATAAGTGTTTACACACTTATTAAATCCCCTACACTTGACCATTTCAATGACCCCATGCAATGCATTATTTTAAAGCATAAGTTACATTTTTCTCATAATTAACCCATCTTGGCCTTTATTAAGATATAATAATACTACTACGATGAAAAGATAAAAAATTTAAAGGAGACAAAAGTTTTAACAATTTATTAACTTGGAGATTATTTGATGGAAGAAACTCGTAAAGAAATCTATGACTTTAATTAGGGCTTTGGTGTCATGAATATTAATCATCCTCAAGTTTCACGTTCCCCACACCAAGCTTAAAAACGAGATCATTGAAACTACAAGTTAGCACAACTAACACTTACTCATGTGGTTTAATTAATAACTTAGACCCCGTTATTCCTATGGTGTATCTCTTGTATTTTATTTTTGTCTTGAATGATCACGAGGATGCATTTTTGACTTATTTCGATAATTTATTAAGGCCGAAAATAAAGTGGGACGATTTAATCAATAGTTAGTTAAAGGACAAAATCTTTTAAAACTACTTCTAGAAACCTCATAAAGTTCATATCTTGGCATAACTCGTTTCACGATTTGAGACCTTTCTCGGACCGATATTTGGCTTGTACTTCAAACTTCAAATCTTGAGAGACGATCTTAAAATTATGGTCTTCTCTTCATTTTGGTATACATCTTCATTAGGAGTGAAAGATGCTTCAAACGTTGACTACGACTTCTTCATTTATCCTCTTCTTTATTTAGGATTTTTGATATACAACGATCCGCCTCCTTTTCGGACTTGGATCTATTTATCCTCATACCTTGTTAGGGTCTTTTTGGATAGACTTCTCCATGATATTTAGGGGAGTAATTGCTTCTCGTCGTGTGTCTTGATCCATCATATTGATTTGGATTAATGGTCTTCACAATCTCTTAGGATCTTTAGGAAAAAAGTAAATCCTCATGCCTTGTGAGGGCCTTTTTAGACTCGGGTATCCTCATGCCTTGTTAGGGCCTTTTTGGATACGCCAATCTTCGTGTCCCGCTTCAATAAGTTATGCCTTGGCTATGAACTCTAATTAATCCCGAGCAACTTTTAAACGATCTTGGGCTAGAAGCTAAGTAACTTTTCAAATCGTACAACCTTATTTATTGCAAATATATTTATTAACAAGCGATGGGAGAAAAAGCTCATAACTAACTCACATAAGTTAATGAAAGAATACCAAACTTATAATTAACTCTATCATCTCTCGTTCTCCACAATTTAAAATCTCAAGGAATGAGACTCGTGGATGCTTAGCCTAATAAACCAATTAAGGTCCATATGGTTAAGGATACTAGCTAGAGTAAACTTGGATAAGTAAACTCGGGTTGAGTCAAAATATTCATGACGGGCCTAATATATCAAAGATATCTAAACTTGTTAAAACCATTTTATTTATTTATTTTTGACTTTATTCTTAAAATGGAAAATATAAATACTATGCGAAGATAAAAGGAAAGAAAATAAATAAAAATACTACTAGGCCAAAATAGATCAAAAATTTGAAAAATGTTGAAATTTTTTTAAATTTTCCGGTTAAATGGGGTCAAATTCATGGAAAGTCCACTAAAAGTTCGATAGAAATCCCCCTACACTTAATATAAACATTGTCCTTAATGTTTAAGCATGTGGGAGAATAAACTCTCCTACACTTAGGACATTGAGTACGTTGTTTAAAATCGAGCTAAGGAAAGGACAACTAAAGTGATTACATTTATTTGTTTTATTTATATACATGATTGAATCACAATAGCAAAAACTTATCGAAGGAACCGGGTACACGGGAAACACGGGTCTCATCAAAAGTACCAAAAGTAGATCATTAAAGCTCATGTCCCTGCACAATCACAACACAAAACAAACAACCTACACGGCTCCCCTACACTTATTGTAGAAAATAGATAAAAGATAGATAATCGGGTTGCCTCCCGAGAAGCGCTTGTTTTTGTTAACCGAGTCACGAGCCTGACTCGACCCCGAATTAAATGGTCCATGGGGAAGCCTCAAATGTAATACCGGGATCAAAAATCTTATCCTCGGTCCCGGAGGAACATAATAAATGAGAGGCAGGAGGATAAGTCATGAAAGGTAGAAAAGTCCTCTCAACATACGAAAAGTATGTGAGGTCGTGATCCACGGGAGGTGGGATGGGTAAAGGAGATAAATTGTCATCCCCCACAGACATAGGATGGTCACTATTCGGTAAAGCCGTAAAGGTATTAATCATAAAATGGTCAATGTCACCTACCGGGTCAAAGCACTCATCCTTGTTTCCCGATATGAAATGAGGAGAGTAAAAGCGATACATCACCTGCTTGGGTGTGCACGCGGTAGGACGGGGTGGCAACATAACATGAGAAATATCAGATGACATATCTACCACCCGCGTCACCTCTCCAGACCGAATCAAACGGAAGGTAGGGTCAAATCTCTCCACCTCCTCTACGATGGGAGGTGACATGGCTAACAAAGAATGCTCATCAATAGCAAGAGAGTCGGAGCTATCAATGTCCTCAATCCCCTCTTCAAAGAGAGGATTCACCTCACTAGAGATGTAGGCGTCATCAAAATCAAATAAAGGGTTCGAATAAATCTTGAAATTTTCCTTCTGAACGTCTTCATCGGATAGTGACTCATCATCACTAGAAGTAAAATCATCATCGAGATCAAAAAGGGGATTAGAGAAAGCTAAAGAATCTTCTCCCAAGATGTCGGTGGGAGGTAAAGAATCATCACTCGAAAGAGATTTACACTCATCGTCACTATCGGAAGCAACCGTAGGCTCACTTTGGATTGGAATAGGTATCTCACCACAAGGAATATTGATAAGACCCTCATCCCCCATGATGAGAGAGGCATCGGTCTCTGTAGTGGAAGAATCGAGAATAGGAGTGGTAGTCTCACATGATGGATTGGGATCGTAAATAGTATCCTCGTCATCATCGTAATAAAAAGAACGCACAAGAGGCGGAGTATAATCACTAAGATTAGATACTTGCTCTTGTTGCTGTCGCTTTTCCTCCTCCCTTGCTTCTTTTAGAAGAACAACGGCTTCTTGAAGTTGCAAAATAATGGCGTGTGTTTCGTCTTTCAAAGCATTGAGTTGTTGAATTCTCTGAGAGGATTGATGATGTGGGGGCTCACAGTTATGAAAAACAGAATTATAACACGGATGTGGCTCATAATATTTCATTGGCTGACAATAAGAAGTATCGTGAGGGGCCCCACAATGATTGCAACACGGGTATTGAGAAAAACCCGTTGCATGTTGCAGATAGGGATTGTCATAGACGGGAGAGGGTGAGAAAGTATTGTAAGAGGAGAAGTACGAATTTGTTGAATTGCAAAATGGACAAAATCCAAATTGTGTATTGTCGATATCAAAATCGCACCGCTCACAAGTACACCATGGACATATTGGAAAACCAAGCCATGGTCTCCCACACCGAACGCAAGACGAATCCATGAAGAATTATAAATAAGAGGGGTAGAGAAAAGAATTAAACACAATAGAGGGTAAAGAGGAGTATTTTTGGTGTAATACTTTAGGAAAAGTATTACTTTTGGATTTTTTTAATTTTTTTGGTGCAAATCTTAGGAAAGAATTTGCTTTTTGTGATTTTTAATTTTTTTGTATTTTTATCTTTTTGATTTTTTATGTTTTAGATTTTTAACAAGAAAAATAACGTTCAAAATCGAACGGATCCCAAAATCCAAACGTCTTCATGAAAAATCGTCAATCGTACAAGCGAAGCGGCGGCGGCGCCATTTGAAATTAGGGTATTGCAATCCTATTGATGTTCAATTATGTTCGTTTCCTCGAATCACTCGAATTGATTTTCAACTTAACGTAAGATTATAATTGTTTTTGGTGTCTAAAAACTTTTGTGTAATTTAAACTAAAACTATTTAATAAAAAAAACTAATTTTGAAACTAAATTTAAATTTTAAATCTAATTTTTTTTAATGAAAACTAATTAAACAAGACAAAACTAATTTTTAAACTAAAAATATATTAAAATGACTAAAATGAAGACTTTTAAATAAAATCTATTTTTAAATAAACAAAATCAAATGAAAACAAAATTTTAAAATCATAAAATTAAATAAAATAAATGTTTTTATCTTTTTATATTTTTAAAACTGATAAAAAAAATCTATTTAAAAACTTTTAAATAAAATTAAATAAACTTAAAAACTTGTTTTAAATCACTTTAAATAAAACTGCAGCTAATTACTGATACTATATTAATTGAATGTTGCATAAAAGAACACAATTGAAAGGCTAGAAGAGATGGTTGCGTCTGTATGTTGTTGAACGAGAGGTCTGGGGTTCGAAACCCAGCCCAGACTATATTTTTTAGCTATTTAATTTATTTTACTTTTTGAACTATTATACAGATAAAATGTGACTGCAAGTTTGAGATCAGACAAATCAGTAATATCAAAGCTAAAACAGTACCAAAAGCAGTAAATAAGGAAATAAGCTAGGTAAAAATAAGCTAGAACAAATAAACTAATAAGCAATAAAACTAAGCTGAAATCTAAAAAGCTAAAATAATTAAGCAGATAAATAATACCAAAGGCAGTTCAAAACAGAAAAACTAAATAAGCACATAAAACAAACCGATAAGAAGTAGACCTATAACCAAATCGAATGAACAGATTATCGAATAAGCAAAAGAGACAATTAAAATTAAAAACAAACAAGCAGATTTATATAAAACAAAAATAAAGCTATAACCAATATTAAACTATATGCTAACCAAGTAATACTAATTAGATCCAAATGAGCCTAACAGATATGCAAATAACATGAATCGAATCAAAAGCAAATTTAAACTAAACTAAATCAAATCTTAACTAAAACTTAAAATAAAAAGAAGATGAACCTATTTGATGATCCCGTTGAGGAGAAGTAACGCGCTGAGCGTACTTGTGAATCGAAACGCACCGTCACGACCTTCGAATCACCAACCGAACCATCAACAAATACATCAACAGCTTCGAACCAATTGAACCCAAACGAACAGTAATTTATATTTTCCCAGTGTGAGAAAATATTTTTATTCACTTTCTTTATATATATATTTTTTTATATATAATAACTCACGAACAGTGTATTAAAAACAGGATTAAAATATATTTTCGACAGAAATTAAAAAGAGACTTAAATGAATTAAATCAAACTTTTCATTAATTAATATAAAAAATTACAATACTGGAAATTAAAATTACAATTTAAATCCTAAAACTAATTTTCAGAAAATTAAAACTAATTTAATCTACTCCTAAAATTAACTAAAAAAACAGTAAATTAAAGAAAGAATAATGGACTATTAAAAAGATTCCCATTACAGAAAAAACTGAGGGTTTAAATAAGGAACCCGAGAGGCGCTGCGGTGATGCTTGTTGAGCACGGAAAGACATCATGGCCGTCCAATCTTCATTTTCATCCTCTCTCTTGATCATACGAATAAGATTCATCCTTGTGCACATGGATTGCCACCGTGGCACAAGGATGTGTTTGTTGTGCTAGTTCTCTGCTTAAGTGGCTTCTTCTCATTGGTGGGTTGGTGAAGATGTGCTGTCACAGCCAATCAAGGGGTAGAATGGGGCCACGTCACGGATCAAAATGAGGACCACAGGAAGTGCTTGATGCGATTTTTATGGGGATTTAATTCCCATGATTTTGAATTAATCATAGAGGGTAAAACCCCCAATTTTTGTTGGTGATTTTTTTTGGTCAATGGTAAATTAGGGTTTTTTGGATTGGCTGTAAAAATGGGAGAGAAAGGAGGTGATGGTGCATAGTTTGTAACGAATGAATGAATGAAAGTGGGGAAGGGTAAAAAAAATTCGTTTATATTAATAAGTGAGGTGAGGTGGGTGTTAACTGGTTACACGTTGTGGGGTTGACATGTGTGTGTGGGGGGGGGGGGGGGGGGCGTTTTAACGTGTGAGGGTAAATATTGATGGGTGTGTTGACTTGTGAGGTTGACTGGCAATTTTAAACTTTCGTTTCATTTTAAACCAGTTGGGCCTGGCCCAATGATTGTTTCATCCGTCTCTATTTTTGAAGTGTAATGGGCTTGGCCCAATTGATGGTCATAAAAAGAAACATTCATTCGTCCATTGTATATAAATTGGGCTATATGGGCTAAACCAAATTACTTGATTTTGCTATTGGGCTTTTAAGACCAATAGATCCAATGTGGGACCCACTTGGCCCAAATTTTACTCATAAAATTACATCCGCTAAAAATCGAGCTCGAATTTGGCTTTCTTGATCGTTTCTTCAAAACCGTGTCGGTTAAGCCGGTTTTCGTGGTCTTCGGCACACTTTTGGTTCTTTGACTTTGTCTTCATCTCTTTTTGGACTTTTCTTCGATATTTGACCGTGAAATCCCGTGTTTTCTCTTCTTTTGATCATTTGTACCTATTTTAACACAAAAACACAAAACCACGCGTAATTCCGACTTTTACGATATACAACACATGATTAGGTCTTGTTTTTCCTTGATTTTAGTGGCAAAAGGATACGTGTTTACACACTTATTAATATACAAGATATGAAAGAAATCATCACCTTGGCCGATCTTGGTGCGAGCATTAATTTGATGCCATTTTCCATTTGGAAATTGCTTACGCTTCCAGCTCTTACTCCTTCAAACATGTCTATCGAGATGGCCGATCATTCTACGATTTTAGCATGTGGAGTAGCCGAGGATGTTTTCGGGAAAGTAGGGAAGTTCTACTATCCCGTTGATTTTATAGTAGTTGACATCCCCGCGGATCCTAAAGTTCCTCTAATTTTAGGTCGCCCATTTTTAGACACCTCGAGATCGCTTATCGATGTTCATGCAAGAACTATTACTTTGAGATTCAACGAAGAGGAACTTGTTATAAACTCTACTCAAAACTCGACACCTTCTCATGTTTATTCAATCGCTACCATCAATCATATTGACATAGTCGATGTGGTTTGCGATGAGTTTTCACAAGAAGTGTTAGGTTTCTCCGATAGTTTGTCAAGTGGCAATCCCACTATTTTGGATCCGATTCTTGCTAATTCTACACCAAATCTCACTCCATTCCAAGGAGGTGATTTTACTTCAAATGAAATCGACAATGAAGATGAGGTGATTATTGGTAATAATACTCTTATTCCACCATTTCTTCCGCCGATGGAAGTTATGAGTGTTGAACAAAAATCTTCAATCGAGGAACCGCCAATCCTTGAATTGAAAGATCTTCCATGTCACCTTGAATACGCATTCTTGAAAGGTGATGACAAGTTGCCGGTTATTATTGCAAAAGATCTTGCTAATGATGAAAAAACTGCACTTTTGAAAGTTCTTAAAGCTCATAAAGGGGCAATTGCGTGGAAAATTTCCGACATTAAGGGTATTGACCCAAAATTTTGTACTCATTAGATTTTAATGGAGGAGGACAACAAACCCGCAATTCAAAGTCAAAGAAGGGTAAACCCCAAAATTCACGATGTCATTAAAGGATGTCTTAAAACTTCTTGACGCGGGAATGATTTATCCTATCTCCGATAGCCCATGGGTGAGCCCAATGCATTGTGTCCCTAAGAAGGGAGGAATGACCGTTGTGCCTAATGAAAACAACGAGTTAATTCCCACTCGTGTTGTGACCGGTTGGAGGGTGTGTATTGACTACCGAAAGTTAAATGACGCCACTCGTAAAGACCAGTTTCCCTTGCACTTCATGGATCAAATGTTGGAGCGTCTGGCGGGAAATGAATTATATTGCTTTTTAGATGGTTTTTCCGGTTATTTTCAAATCCCTATCGACCCTCGTGGTTAAGAGAAAACTACGTTTACGTGTCCTTATGGAACATTTGCTTATCGTAGAATGCCTTTCGAACTTTGCAATGCACCGGGTACGTTTCAACGGTGTATGATGGCAATTTTTCATGAAATGATCGAGAAGTCGATGGAAGTATTCATGGATGAATTTTCGGTGTTTGGTGATTCGTTCACGTCCTGTTTATCTAATCTCGGGAAAATGTTAAAACGTTGTGAAGAAACCAACCTTGTGCTTAATTGGGAAAATGTCATTTTATGTGTAAACAAGGAATTGTCTTAGGGCACAAGGTCTCGAAAGCGGGGATTAAGGTCGATAAAGCTAAAATAGACGTCATCCCCAAGTTACCTCATCCCAAGACCGTCAAGGGAGTTAGGAGTTTCCTAGGCCACACGGGCTTTTATCGTCGTTTCATCAAAGACTTTTCGAAAATCTCTCGACCAATGACACACCTTCTCGAGAAGGATGCTCCTTTTTACTTCAATGAGGATTGTGTTAGAGCTTTCGAAACTCTTAAAAGGAAACTTACCGAAGCTCCCATTCTTGTTGCTCCTAATTGGGAATTATCCTTTGAAATCATGGGCGATGCAAGTGATTATGCAATAGGGGTCATCTTAGGGCAACGTTATGAAAAGCACTTCCGTCCTATCCATTATGCTAGCAAGATAATGACCGAGGCTCAACTTAAGTTCACCACAACAGAAAAGGAATTCATTGCCGTGGTTTATGATTTTGAGAAATTCTGACCTTATCTCGTCTTGACTAAAAGCATCGTGTATACGGACCATTCGGCTATCAAGTACCTCTTAGCTAAGCAAGATGCTAAGCCGAGATTTCTTCGTTGGATGCTCCTCCTCCAAGAATTTTATGTCACCGTGCTTGACAAAAAAGGAGTCGAGAATCTAGCGGCCTATCATCTCTCTCATCTAGAAGATCCTCACAAAGATGTTTTCGAGAACAAGGAAATTACCGAAACATTTCCTCTCGAGACTCTCGGTGTAGTGAATTCTAAAGACAACACCCCATGGTTTGCCGACATTGCAAATTACCATGCGGGGAACTTCATAATCAAGGGATGACGACACCACAAAAGAGAAAATTCTTTCGTGACGTCAAGTTCTATTTTTGGGATGACCCTTATCTCTTTCGGGTTTGTGCGGATCAACTCGTTCGACGTTGTGTCTTTGGTACCGAAGCTTCTAACATCCTTAGATCTTGTCACGATGGACCCACGGGTGGTCACCACGGTGCTAATCTCACGGCTAAGAAAGTGTTCGATGCCGGCTTCTTTTGGCTTACGATCTATCGTGATGCACACGCACTTGTGAAGTCGTGTGATTCTTGCCAACGCCAAGGAAAATCGTCGCAAAAGGATGAAATGCCGCAAAACATAATTCAAGTGTGTGAGATTTTTGACATTTGGACCATTGACTTTATGTGTCCGTTTCCATCGTCTCATGGAAACAAGTATATCCTCGTCGCCGTCGACTACCTTTCAAAGTGGGTGGAAGCCAAGGCTTTTCCTACAAATGATGCTCGTGTGGTAGTGAAGTTTTTGAAGCAACTATCTCTTGGTTTAGAACCCCTCGTGCTAATATAAGCGATCGTGGAACCCATTTTTGTAATGACCAATTCGAAAAGGTTCTAAAGAAATATGGAGTTACACATCGTCTTTCTACGGCTTATCACCCACAAACGATTGGGCAAGTCGAGGTTTCAAACCGAGCTTTGAAGAGGATTTTAGAGAGGTCGATTGGAGAAAACCGTGCTTCATGGTCCGACAAACTCGATGACGCTTTATGGGCCTTTCGGACCGCTTATAAGACACCTATCGGTTGTACTCCTTATAAGTTGGTCTATGGAAAGAATTGTCATTTGCCTATTGAATTGGAGCATAAGGCACCGCGGGAGATCACCAGAAAATACAACTTAATGAATTAGATGAATTAAGAGATAATGCTTATGAAAATTCATTGATTTTTAAGGTAAATACTAAAAAATTTCATGGTTCAAAGATTAAAAACCGGGTTTTTAACGTTGGTGATCAAGTGTTACTTTTTAACTCTCGTTTGAAGATATTTTCCGTGAAATTGAAATATCGTTGGTCGGGTCCGTTCACCATAAAACAAGTATTTCCATATGGGACCATCGAGCTAGCTCAAGATGATGGTCCAAATTTCAAGGTGAATGGACATAGGCTTAAGCACTACTTCGGTGGGGAAGTCCCTTCGTTAGACAACCTCGACCAAGTCCCCTTCCCCAATGATAATTAGCATTGAGGGGATTAAGTCGAGCGCATGACTCGGTAATCAAAAACGAGGTGCCTCGTGGAAGAGATCATATTCTTATCCATTGTACATATTATCGCTTTCTAATGTAGATAATGAAGGGAGATTTGTGCCCTTCCAACTCGTTGTCTCGTGGTTGTTTGTGAATGTGTTATCTAGATCATCATCATCGCTATGATTGAAGACTCTCGTGTTCGTTTACGTGAGCCTTAATCGTTTGCTTGAAGAGTTTTTCACGAATCCATGACATATCCTTTATTGTTCTAACAATTATCTTTTACCATAATTCATAAACGGCTTTAGATATATTGTTGATCACCCTTTCCGTGCTAGATCCTAAGCATTCGACTCTTCGTCTCTAGTATGGGGGTGATCCACCTTTAAACTCGAAACATTGATGACAATGTTTAATTTTAGTATGAGGGGAGGGGGGGGGGGTTGAATAGATACTTTCCTTGCTACGCCCTCACGTTTTCCAACTTTCAACATTTTGTTTTGTTTTGTTGCAAATAAGGCTAAAAATGGCCCAATTTTTAATTTTTTCTTAGTTTTAATAAGTGTTTTTAAGACACGAATGTATATTTTCCGATGGGTAGAATAAGAGTTAATTTTTGACTTGATGGGCATTTGGATCCCTTTACATTCCTTAACCCAATTGAATCAAGTTTTCTATACATTTATATAGGGAACTTTAAAACGCAAAAGTCTTAGCTCATTCGGGTTAAGAACAAGAACTTGTCGCAAGTTCCTATAATTGATCCTAAAAAGTCACTTATCAAGGGAACTTTAAAATGCATTCTCTAAACTTGAAAAAGTCCAAGAAAGTGCAAGATCCTATAGGTGGCTTGAAAACCTAAAACTTCGATTTGATATAGTCTTAATGAAATCTAATCCAAATTTGGCTTAATTTTGACTTGTATGGCTAAGTATTCACGAGTCTCTTTAATTAGAGGTCTTTAACTAGTGAAGAACGGGAAGTGATAGAGTTAGACAAGTGATCATGCTAAACGTAGAACATGAAAATGTTCTTTCAAAAACTCATATGTTTTTAATTGTGGCTTTTTCTCCCATAAGATCAACGCATTAGAAATGAATTATTTTTAATAAGTAAGGTCGTACGATTTGAAAGGTTATTTAGCTTCTAGCCCAAGATCGTTTAAAAGTTGCTCGGGGTTGAATAGAGTTCATAGCCAAGGCATAACTTATTGAAGCGGGATGCGAAGATTGGTGAAGATCCAAAAAGGCCCTAACAAGGCATGAGGAGCTCTATTTTGTTGCTAAAGATCCAAGATGATGTGAAGAATCATTATTACAAAATCAATATGAAGGATCGAGACACACGACGAAAAGCAATTACTCCCCTAATGATCATGGAGAAAGTCTATCCAAAAAGACCCTTACAAGGTATGAGGATAAATATATCCAAGTCCTAAAAGGAGGCGGATCGTTGTATATCAAAATCCAAAATAAAGATTGAAGAAAAATGATGAAGTCGTGGTCCAAGTATGAAGAATCTCTCAGAAACGTCAAGTGAAGAAATTACAAAATATGAAGAGAAGACCATAATTTCAAGAACATCTTTCGAAGATTCGAAGTATGAAGTACATGCCAAATATCGGTCTGAGAAAAGTTTCAAATCGTGAAACGAGTTATGCCAAGATATGAACTTAAGGAGATACACGAGAAGCCGTTTTAAAAGATTTTGTCCTTTAGCTAACTATCGATTAAATCGTGCTACTTTATTTTCGGACTAATAAATACTCAAATAAGTCAATATGAATCACTTGTGATCCATGACAAATATTTAAAAAATTCTAGAAACCTTTTCTTTTCATAATAACTAGGATTGCGGGGAAAAAAGTATTACATAATTTGGATGTATGAGTAGTGTTAGCATTGTGACTTGTACCAACAATGATCTCGTTTTTGCACTTAGCATGGAATGTATGACAATCAAAGATGATGAACTTTACTCTATGAGACATTCACTTGTTTCTATTCATTCAACCCTAAAAGTCACTTTCATGATGAAAATCATGCATTATGTCTTTTACATATCTTCGAAGTATTGTAGCAAGTTTTACTTTTCAATAAAGGTTAATAAAATTGAATTTTGGAGATGCTTAGATACTTTATTCTAGCATTGCGTGAGGGCACGACAATGGTTTAGTATGGGGGAGTGATGAGATGGCATTTATACATGATCTCATCGTTCTTTTTGGGCTTTAAATGCATAAAATGTCATCAAAATACCATATATATGCTTGTGTTTGTTTACTTGTGTATTTTAGGTATGGATATCGTTTAAAAGACAAAATATCACAAGAAACAAGCAAAAACGAACACGAGAAACAAAGCCGCACAATGAACCGGGCCCTAGTTATGGATTTCTCAAAGAAAATCCCTTCAAGACTCGAAGATATACAAGAATGATCCCTCATTTATGAAGAAATGATAGTTAAAACCCTTGTATATTCATAATTACAAGTTTGGTCCGTTAAGTTTGTCAAAATTACAAAATGGTCCTTCAACTTTGAAGATTTGACAAGCTTAGTCCCTCAACAATTCTAAATTATCAATAATGGTCCCTCATGAAGTCAAATATCCAATGAAGACCTTCAAAGATGAGAAATGACCAAGTTCAGTCCTTGAATTATGCAAAAATGGCAAAACAAACCCTTAAAACCCTTGACACAAAGTTTTGGGGCAAATGTGTGAAATTAAAAAGTTATTTAACAAAGGAAAACGGGTTTGAAAGGCTAAAAGAGTTTGTTTACAAGTTTTCCCTAAGTCTGAGGATTACTTTTGCCACAACCAAACATTTAAACCCAAAACACACGCCAAACACTTCTTTCCCCTAGTTTCGGATCAAAATTACAACTATTCACCCTTCTTCACCCCCAGAATTTACATCAGTTAATCCAAAGGGTAAAACCCAATTGGCACTTCCCACGTATGATTTACCCTTACACGAATCCTTTCACAACTTCACATCAACAATCCCATTATCCTATGGACCCCACCATTCAACCCGTTCACCAATAAAAACACAACTTCCTCTCCAAGGAAAACCACGTGGCAAGATCAACGATTTAGACTCATTACTTGGTCCCAAAGGATAAATGAACGTTTTGGATGAAATTGGACAGCTCAATACACCTCAAGCATCTAGGAGCATTCAAGGGAATTTTAGAGATTTGCTAGCTAGGGTTTTCATGTATTTTCATTCTAGAATCGTCTAATGTTGCCTATATAAAGACTCCTCAACATGTGAGAGAGCTTTGTTCCAGATTTTAGCTAAAATCTTTGTAATTCCTTTTTATAAATATAAAGTTGGTATTTTCAGAAAATTGTAATCCCTTTGTGTTTGATTAGCTAAGATCTGAGTTCCATTTATCTGTTTGTTAAGTTTTGAGGAAAGGCTTTATGGTTTAAAATCCTTGTTTTCAAAAATCAGTGATTATTGTATTTGGTTCACCGTTGTGTTTGTTGATCTTAGCAGGTACAAAAGGTGGAAGCTAGTGGTTGTTCTGCTACCACTTAAGCTCACACAATCCAAAGCATGGATGTATGTTTTGGAGGTGCACATCTCTAAATCTTTTTACTTTTCTGAATATTTTCATGCTATGTGATTGCATATGAGTACTTGTTCTTGAATCTGTGTTTTAGTGGTTGAATCCTTTTATTTAGTTGTTATTTGTTGGTTATTAGTTGATTTAAGCTTGATTTGTGGTTTGAATCAAACATTTCCTTTGAAAAATTGTGAAATTAGTAATATAAGGGGTGTTTTGGATTATTGCATAATCAAGGTTTGGATTGAGTTGAGTAAGTGATAGTTGGTGCCTTGTGTTTGTTTTTGCTGCTATTGCATAATTTGTGGTTTATCTGCAGGTTTTGAGGTTTGTATCACCATAATCCAACAATTGGCCATAAAATCTGTTTTTCTTGTTGTTTTGGACTGATATTTTGAGGACACCTAGAATACATGCTATACTAGGGTTAACAAGTGCTAAATCTAAGTTAATGCAACCTGAGTAGGAGATTTAGGGTTTTGAAATTGGATATGTGGTCAACTAGTTCAACAAAAAAAGGGTTTGTGCTCATTTGTTCATCAATAAGCAACTTAGGGTTTAAAACCAAATCTAATCATTAAACCAGTGTATGGAATGAGTTGTTTTGTGTTTATTTAAGTTTTATTGAGATTGTGTAAGCTTTTGGTGCAATCTAGTGGGCTTATTCTAGCTTAAACTGCTTATTTCATTATGCACTGTTCATTTATCATACATGTATCATATCTGGGGACTATTTGAATTAACTGTATCATTTGGCTGGATCAATTTGTGTTTAATTGCTTGATTGTGACTCCTTACAATCCACTGGTTGTAAGGGTGCCCTTTTTGTCCATTAAAACCAAGTGAAACTCTCTAAAACATCAAGTCGAATAGTCAAAGCAATGGGAACCCTTTCCCACTGCTTCTAGCCACTGCTAGTGTTATTATTGGTTCAGCTTATCAATAAGTTATTCTAGCTTATTAAAACGTGCAACAACTTTAATTTGGTAATAGGTCTTAATCATTTGACCCATTTGTTCATTCTGAAGCTTTTGAGCTGTTGACTTTGAGGTTTAACTAGAAAACCAACTTGTTTGACTTTTACATAAGTGCTTATTGACTTATTTAGATTATTTATCTTTGCTTATTTGATTTTTCTTGATTGATTTGGCTTATTTAAGTCATTTAGAGTCTTTTGCAAGTTGAATCAAGTTCTGAGGTGGTCTAAAACTCTAAGTCGACTATTTTGTGGTTTAGTGAATTTGTACTTGGCTTATTTCTGGCTTATTCGTTGAGTTTTTTCAAAATTTCTTTTCACATATCTCTTAAGCATCCCAATAGAAGGTTGTGTGTCAAATTAGAGCTTATGGCATTGGCTTATAGCTTAATGGGCCAAAAAGCCCATTAAGAATAAGTTATTGTACATTTAAGCTGTGATAAGCTCATATTCAGCTTTTGGGCCTTCATAGTTTTGTGTTTAGAATTGAATTTTAAGTTAGATTGGTGATTTTCAGCTTATTTGGTTGAGTTTGATCTTATTGGGCCAAAAGCCCATTTCATTGGACTGTTGTTGATTTTAGCCCATTTGGGGGCCCAATAGGGGTATTTTGGTAATTTCACTTTCATATTCTGTTTATTTAATTAAAATAAACTACTTTGCAGGTTTTTATAAATTTTTATAATTTTTGGATTTTTAATATTATTTTAATATTATTTTATTATTATTTTATTATTAAAAAATGTTTTCAATATTTTTGCAACTTATATATTTTTCCTAGGTCAAATACATTAAGTTAGGATTTTTAAAACTCTTAGATTAATTTTCTCACAACTTTGTTAATTTTTAGAATTATTTTAATATTTTAATAGTTTTTAATCATTTAAAAAATAGTTTTCATTAGTTTTAAATTTTATAAAAATAGTTTTTAGTCTTATTAAGTCATTTTATAGTTTTAAAAAGTGAAAAATATTTATTTGGCCTTTTTATTAATTATTTGATTTTTAGGGCTTTAATTAGCATTTAAAAATTAATATTTAATGAATTAAAAGGTTTGGAAAAGTTTTGATCATTTGAAAACTCTTAGTTTATTTTTAGTTCTTTTTGGTAATTTTTTTAGTAATTTGTAGAATTAATTTTTATTTTTTCACTTTTTACGGTTTTACGTTTTGTCGTCGTAGTGTAATTTTAACGTATCCGTCATTCTCTTTTCTCATCTTTTCTTCCTTTCATATTAATCCAAAATCATTACGAATTATACACACACATATACCTCCCTGGGAAACGAACTTATTTGGGTCATTAACACTTGATTTTCCTAAATCATTTGTTTAATAATTACCGCTTTTACGCCTTTTTCCTAAAAGGTGTAATTTTACCACAATCAGTGGTGAAGGATCAATAGTTGTTTTTCCAATCCATGTTGGTGATTACATTAACATTAGCCCTTGGATTTGTTTGTGTATTTGAAGGTAGAGCACCTTGTGGCCTTTGATTAAAAATCATCATAAACCTCTTGTTTGTTTCCTCATGCATTTCCCTCATTCTTTTCTCATTGGCTTGAAACCTTCTTTCATTCTCTTGATTCATTTTGTGAAGCAGCTCAATAGTGTTAAAATCATGTGGCACATTCCCTTGAAATTGAGGTTGAAAAGGTGGAGGTTGATTGTAAAACCCTTGTTTGTTTCCTTGAAAGTGATTTCCTTGGTTGTGAAAATTATTGGGTGCTCTAAAGTAGTTTTGTCCTTGGTAATTTGGCCTAGGCCCTTGATTTCTTTGAAGCAATTGAGAAGGGTTTGTTTGATTTTGGGTGGGTGGATGGGGTAGAAAGCCGGGTGGAGCAAGGTAGTTGTTTGACTTGTAAGAGAGATTGTTAGGGTTGATGTTAGGTTTGAATTTCTCTCTTTGTTCATCTAGATAAGCGTAAGATTCACCTTGAGAATTTTGAACCTTGTCACATTGTAGGTAAGAATGAGGTCCTCCACATATTTCATAACTTATGGTAATAGCATTCACATCATTGGAAGAAGAGTTGTTCAAGGAATTTTTCATAAGGGCTTGGACTATCTCTTGATTCGTCTTTTGAGTCTTTTCTATTACTTGAAGTATCTCATTTTGACTTTTGAGGAGTTGATTATCAATGGATGTGTGAGAACTATCTTGCACAACATGGACCCTCTCATCTCTTTGGTTATTTGTTTGCACCATGGATTTAGTCTCAATAATGTCCCATGCTTCTTGTGTGGATTTGTAAAGAATGTTTCCACCCGCGGAGGAGTTGAGGGAATCTTGATGATATGGTCTTAATCCATTGTAGATAGTGTTGATTTGATGATCTTGGTTAAATCCATGATTGGGGAATTTCTTCAATAACTCCTTAAAGTCCTCCCAAGACTCACTAAAGTTTTGATCATTCCTTTGTTGAAAACCAATAATTAAGTTTCTCAAAGCCGTGGTTCTTCAGGGAGGAAAGAACTTGTTCAAAAACTTCTTGGTAAAGTCCTCCCAAGTGGTAATGCGCTTAGGATGTTCTCTATCTAGCCAATACCTAGCATTACCCTCTAATGAGAATGGGACTAAGATGAACTTAATGGGATCATGAGGGACCCCATTATACTTAAGTGTATTGAAAATGGATAAGAACTTCTTGATGTGATCATGGGGGTCATCCATGGGTCTCCCTAAAAATGGTGTAGAAGAAACCAAAGTGATCATATGTGTCTTAAGCTCAAAGGTGTTTGCGGGTATCTCGGGTATAACAATGGCATCGGCATTTCCCTACACATTTGATTGGAGGATCTCCATCAATGGTCTATTGTCAACGGCGACCATGGTTTCTTGTGTGTTGTTCAAAGCACAATGCTCGGGATCGGCTTGATGGATGGTTTGTTTTTGTTCTTTCTTTTGTTCTTCCTTTTGGGAAAAAGGGGTTGTACACCAAAAGGTATTTGTGCACGCTCTCGGGTGAGCATGCAACTCAAATCAAGGAGTGAGAGAGGATCTCTCGATCGACTTTGGAAAAGAAGGGATTATCCTTTCCGAGATTCAGTAAGGAATATCCACATGAAAATATAATATATGTAAGTAATACTTTGGGTGACAAAACCCCCAACAAGCTTTCCTTCTTAGAATACTCACTAGTAAACGGGGGGGTTAGGTGGCGCGAAGCACTTAAGTACCAATTAACCCTTAGACGACTTTTTATAGCACGTCGCCTATCTAGTCACTTTAGTAGTTTGTATTCTTCGAATTCTTGCCTATTGGAAGTATTTATCTATTTTTGCCTTTAATTTACTTTGATCGATACACAAACTTAGGACCCAAACGCCCCCAAGAACGGTGTATTGCAAAAGCAATACTTATGGAAGTATGTGTATTGGTTGTTCGTATACGTATATGTATCTACATATAATAATATAGAGCAAATATTTTTCTATTTATTGGATTTTTAAGAAAATACTATATGTACGTAAAAACGATGAAAACCGATATATACAATATATTTTTGTTGTAATCTTTTAGGAAAAAGATTACTTTTAGGATTTTTTATTTTTTTGGTTCAATTCTTAGGAAAGAATTGATTTTGTGGTTTTTTAGTTTTTATATTTTTTTATCTTTGTTTTTTTTATCTTTTGGATTTATGATACGTAAAAGGAACGCTCACGAGGTGAACGGATCCCAAAATCTAATCGAAACCGTCAATCAATAGTCTCTCGTAATGTCATGAACCGGCAGCAGAGCCATTTAATATATGTTCTTATTCAAGTTCGTTTTTCCAAGCTCACAACAAATTGAAAATCCAACCAATCTCTAGTTTTTAATTGTTTTTGGTGTTAATCAAGGTGTTTGGTATCTATGCCTTTTTGAAAGAATCACGTAAAAAATGAAAAATAGTATAGCTATGTATCCGTAAAACAAGTTTCAAATACCACAATTAAAGCACGGAGTACATGTATTAAATGCTCAATAGTAAAATTACTCAAAATGTAAAGAAAATAAAAGTTCAAGGACTAAATGTGTAAATTCAGAAAGTATAGGGAACAAAAGTGAAAATTATAACAAACTTAATCAACAAACTAACAAATTCCAAAACTGAAAAACTGAAATGTAACAAATCAAAAATAAAAGGACTGAATTATACAAACCCTAAAAACTTGTAATTAACAAAGCTGATTAAACAAAGTAGGAAAGTATAAGGACCTAAATGCAATTAAACAAAAGATTTAACAAAAATGGGCATAAAGAATCCAATAAGCTCGCGTGAGCTTATTACTCAACCAAAACAGTTCTAGTTTTTTGCAAATGACTTAAAATGAAAAGTTAGCTAGGTGTCTCAAAGGATTTAAGCTGAAAACAAGTAAATCTCCAATTAGCTTATTCCAATAAGCCCAAAATAAGCTATAAGCTGATTTAGACTTCCACAAATGGATTTTTAAGCTGAAACTGATTAAACAAGTTACAAGAGGATTGGAATGTCAAAAATCTTGAAAAATCATTAAGCCAATAAGCTGGAATCTTCAAATAAGAAAAAATAGCTTATGGTTGACTTTCGTTGACCAAGAATTTCCAAAAAGATGATTTCTCAAAACTCACTTAGGACATGTTTGTACACAGATTTGTGAAAGAAAAAGGCATGGTTTGTGAAGTAGAATTGTGGGAATGAGATATGCAATTGGTTTTGATCACAAAAAAGTGCATTCGCTAAGCAACTTATTATTAAGCTATTTTCTTGCTCAAATCAAAAGACTGTATTGTTTCACTTATCAATTCTAAAAGCTTATAAGTTGGACTACAAGTGAGAACAAAATTCAGGTAATTTCATCCACAAACAAAGAATTGAGAGGTGATCAAAAGTAGCTAGTTAGGACTGATGAAAACATGTAAAGACTGAACCAAAGGTTTTGATGGTTGTTTGCCTGTTTGACTTTGAATTTGACCACAAAACTATGCAAGTAAACTTATTCACGCCTAATGAGTGTAAATGAACTCAAAATAACAAGTTTCAACAGCTAAATCTCAAAAATCACTTTGATCCAAACACTAATTTCAAACTGATATGAAAAGTTTGTAAAGACTTTTTGAGCAAAAACTTTTGACAACATAAAAGGCTTATCAGATCTTATCAAGTACCACAAATGAACTAGTATGACACCAAATATAATAACCCGAACATAACGTCATTATTTTACCCTAATTATGTAACGGATTTGTAATTTCTAAGTAAAGATGAGTATTATTATATTTGACGGTTTTAGTTGAAACCGGTAATATGTGAGTATATTTAATTGTTGTGACAATTGAAGAGTACTAATAGTGATCGCGATGCCAATGGATGCCCAAATATTATATTCTAGTATCGATCATATAGATATTTGATATTTCTGAAATTTTTATTTCATTACGTATTAAATCGAGTCGAAATCTTTTTATTTCGTTTTGTGTGCGTTTAATTATTAAAACTGTCGATTTAACAAACGATATTTATATTTTTATGAATCCGGGACGAAACCCGACTCTCGTAAATATTTACAAAATTGACTGGTAGTCATTTCCCGCTTTTTACTAATATTTACACTTTGGTCCACAAGAATGCACAATTTGCAACTTTGACCCTTCCTCCACTATATAAAAGGAATTTTTTTTTCATAAAACACACACACACATGTTCTCACCCACCAAACTTTCTCTCTTTCTCTTTTATTCTTCCTTAGTCGTGACCTACAACAAACAAACACCACTTGATCATCTAAATTTAGGATGATCCAAGAAAAACTAAACAATGTCCCATGTTAGAAATTAAAAGGAGATCATTTTGGTGTAAACATCTTCCACATGCAAGAAAATTCATTTTCAAAATCATTTTGAGATGAACATGAGGTTTGATCCATTTGGATTGTTGTAAGATTCCTTGTTTATGTTATTATTATTATAACAATTCTTTATTTTCTAGTGCATGCATTTGTTTTTTTATTTTGATTTAATGCATGTGATCATGCAAGTAAATCTAAGGATTAGGAGTTTTTGTAAATGATTAATATAGGTTAATTGAAGGTTAGATGATTATAAAAATGAGTCAAAATGAATTTTGATGTGATTTTTAAATAGTCATTTTACATCAGTGAGTTAAGGCAGATTTTCGTGGGTTAAAGCTTAAATAATGTTTGATATGATTGGATATTGTTGTAGTTGTCGAGACGCTCGTTTCGATATAAGATAGAGCTTTTAACTCCAAACGAGTCAAAAGCTATGCTAGTTTGATTATTCGTGTACCGCGAGACGAGTATTGACACAATACGAAATTGTTGTCGATATTTGGATCAAATCTCGGGGACTATAAGTTGAGTTTTAAAACTGATCAAAGGCTGTTGTTGGGTTCTAAACTTAGCATTTTTAGTCTATTTTCAAAGTCAAGTGGAGATTTTGTAAATGAAAATGTTTAACAAGGTCAAAATGGTTTTACGAAGCAAGTGTGCAAAACTGTCCGGGTTTTTTTAAAGTCTAAAGATGTGTCGAGCAGGTTTGTTCTAAAATGTGAATTATTGAATGAAATTTAAACTGAGTCTTATACAGATTATAAGTGAGGTTGTCACCAAGTTTCGTTGAAAACGGAGTTGATAGGTATGGTAAATCAGCGTGTACTTTTGGTAAGTACCGGTTGAGTATTTTTCGGAGGTACTTAACCTCGCGTCATAGTTTGAGGCGAGAGGCTAATCTATTAGCTTCTCAAAGTTCTAAAAGGATATAAGTCTTATGTGTGGGTGTATATTCTGAGATTGGAGACCCATGGTGGGTATTTGAACCGTATTGATTTGGCATCTTGAGATGGATCAATATCGAAGGTGCTAGTCTTAGAAAGCTAGTACTTGTCGTGGAGTTAGAAGGGATTCACTTGCATTGATTGGTCATGTTTATGTACATACTATTTTGAGTCATTAATTTTGTTATACTAAGTATGATTTGAAATACTTACGTATGTTGCTAAGCGCGCACCTTATTTGTTAGGTGGCGGCTTTTGATGTGTATATATTTGGGAGGCATCTTTACTTTGGCGATCACTACTACTACCAGCTTTGTGTATTATTTAAGGTAAGTCTATAGCCTCACTTTTATACTATCTTGTAAATGGTTTTTAAACTCGCGAGGGGGAATACATGTTTTTAAAAACTTAGAACACAAGTCTTTTATGGTGAAATTGTGTATAATGCAGTTCGTTTTTTCTCAGTTCTTGCTAATGGAAAGTCCAACCAATATCGGGTTTTTAATTGTTCTTGGTTGTTAAACTTGCTTGGATACTCTATTTGCTAATTCAATCAAAACCTTGCAAAAGGGAAAAATAATACCTACTTATATGTAAAACAAATTGCAAATACCAAGTTTTTATTCAAGTAAATCTCAAAATGTAAAATATAAAACTAAAAGGACTGAAATTGTAAATTCTATGAAAGATAAATGCTTGAAATGTAAATTCTAACAATTCTAGGGACTAAAAGTGTAAAACAGATAACTACAAGGATCAATTATGCAAATCTTCTAACCAACTAACCAAAAATGTAACAAACTAACAATTATCTAACTGAATTTAACAACTTTTAAAACTATAGGGACTAAACTCTTGCAAACCCTAAAAACATGGAAACTTAACCAATTTTACACACTGTTTAAAACACTAGGGACTAAATGGCAATTTCCAAAACTTTTTAAGCAAAAACGGGCAAAACATGGAAATAAGCTCGTTTGAGCTTATTACTCAACCAAATTTGATGAGACAAATTGCAAAACTCTTAAAATCTCAAATAAGCTACGTGTGTCCAAGGAAACTGGCTAAAATTGAGAAATAAGCAAAAGAGTGCTTATCAATAAGCACAAAATAAGCTATAGCAAAATCCAATCAGTCACAACTTGATTTTTTGATTGAAACTGATTAAGCAACTGAATTAAGGAATGGGAAATCAAACTAGAACATTTTTCATCAAGAAATAAGCCTAGAATCTGAATTAAGCTAAAAATGGGCTTATGTTGACCAAGCGTTGACCAGCTTATTTTCAAAAAGCTGATTTTCTCAAAAATCATGTAACTCAATGACTTAAGAGGATTTGTGAAGAAAAATTACCATGTTTATGAAGAGAATAAGGAGATACAAAATTTCAGCTTTCAAGTTACAGAAACTTGCTCTAAGTTGGCTTATCTGATTATTGTTTATTTCTAACTGATTATGGAATACTGTAGAAAATGCTCTTGGATTCTGAAACTATATGATGTAAGCTAAAGCTGAGAACAAATTTGGTGTAAATTCATCAAGTATGGAATGAGAACTGATCAAATCAATATGACAAGTTCTAAAACTAAATCTGAATGAAGACTGACCCAAACATTTTTGAAGCCATTTGCCTGTTTGACCTTCTCTTTGACTTGTAAATGACTGAAAACTCTTTACTACCACCTTTTAACTGCAAATAAACTCTAAAACACCAAAACTCAATGATTGAAAACTCTTGTTAAGCTAGTCCCAAACACTCCTTTACTGATGTTACAAACTTTTTACAAAGACTTTTTAAGATCTGAAATAAGCTGAATCAAATGCTTTAGCAGTCTAAACTCAATGACCAAAATTAAAGGTATAAGAGCTAAATGCAATCAATTAACACAACAAGAACTTCAATTAGGGTGCAAGGCCAAATATGACTGAAATGATGCAGTAAACTAGAACTTGACCCAAATCAAAGCAAAAGTAAGCAGGATTAAGCTACTAACACTCAAAGATCAATTAATCAACAACTTCAAACAACTTTTATCAGGCAGCCATCAAATTACACTAGGAAAAGAAATCATGCTTTTGACTTATTGAGAGGAATTGAAACAAGAACTTTAAAACCTATTGGAGTTATCCTTTGAGAAGAAGAGGAGCGCTGAGCTCTCTTACCCTAGTGATAACCACCACCTTATCACTAGGAAACTATCAATCAACAAGATCAGCTAACAAATCAACAGGAATCATCAAAAAGCTTGAAAACTTCATTGGAACTATGGAATGAACTGAATTCTGATCAAACAGCTAGCAAACTTCTCCAATGTCAGTTATGATCAATGAATGATCATAACAAACACTTAACAGCAACAATAGTATCCAATAGCAGCAAGGAATGGACAGAAATAGGAAGAACAGATTTGGCGGGAAAACTTGAATTCAAATTTTATTCAATGAAAAACGGTTACAAAGTTGTTGGAAGCTAGTAACTAACTAACTAACTCAAGAGTTTGTCAGACTCTTGAGTAGCTAGGGTAAAAATGGAGGAAAGGGAAAGAAAGTAAAGAACTATGTGTTTTTACAAATTTAAGCTACAAGTGAAAATGAAGTCCTATCCAACTATTTATAGACATGAAGGAAGAGTTTGTTGGGGTTGGTGACGTGTCAGAACCAATCCCAGCTTGCCACGTGTAAAATTCTGCATATTGCATTTGCAGGTATGAACAAGGAATTGGGCTTTTCTTCATTAATTGATTTCATGTTAATTGATTGGCACCATTGCGTTTATCTCTTCAAAACGATCAAGATTGGTGTTGAAATCTTTCCATGAAATTGCTTGTAGCTAAAACGCGATCCTGGTAAAAACTTTCCTTGAAGAAAACGCCACGTGTCAGCGTTTGATTGGCTAAAAGTTGGTCACACGGATTCAACTGTTGAGATTGGGTAATAAATGCAAGGCGGCTGAGTGGGAATTTATTATTCAATCCGTGTGACTTGTTTTCTCTTCTCTCATTGGTTGAAATGTTTGTCACATGGATCAAACTTGAATATCTTTCCATTTTTGGCAGAATTGGTCCTTCAACTTGGCAGATTGTTGTTTTGAGCTAGGATCTTCATTCTTTTGACATATTTGGTCCTTCAACTTTCATTCTTGAACAAAATGGTCCTTTGACTGAGTTGACTTGAGAGTTGACCAAGTTTGACTTGAATCTTGACTTTCACAATATTTGCATTTTTAGTCCTTCAACTTTGACAACTTGTCAAGATAGGTCCTTGTACTTCAAAGTCTTGTCACTTTTGATCCTTCTTTGTCTTTTTCATCCATTTGAGCTTGATTATTCTTTGTTTGCTTGAAAATGTATCCTTTTACCTACACAAGTGTACACAAACACAAACATACCACATAACATTGTTTTTGCCAAATAAATTGGTATTTTGCTTCATGTTTTAGGGTTATTTGATATTAAAAGGATATGAGTTTAAGATCATATCAAATTCCCCTACATTTGAACATTGTCATGTCCTCATGCAGTATTATATTTTAAAGCTCAAATTTACATTTCCCTCATAATCAATCCACCTTGGCCATATGAGATGCATCTACACTACTCTAAACTAAATGATGCATGATTTTGAGTTTTAATATTGCAATGAACAAAATACAATTCTATCTATATCTTTTTGATTTTATTTTTCTTGAAATGGTTTTGATGGAAATAACTCATAAAGAATTCAATGGCTTAGATTAGGGCTTGGGTACCATGGACATTCATCACCCTCAAGTTTCACTTTCCCCATACCAAGCTTAAAAATGGGATCATTGCATTCACAAGTAAAAAGTGCATCAACTTATTCATAACAATTAAATGTGGAACCGGTTATTATTTGAGCAAATTGCTTGTGGGCAAATTTGTCATTATTCAAGCGTGAAGTATAAGAAATGTAAAATCCAAAAATAAGGAAGCACGGTTTTAATCCTAAATAATCCTCTCATCCATTACTTGAAAAACCGCTCACAATTAATATAAGTCCGTTTTAAGAGTAATAAGTCATTCGCCTTATGTGTAAAATCCTCATGTCATGCTTTCATAAGTAACTACACACTCGCTAAGGAAAGAAAAATAAAACTCACGCAATAATTACATCCGCCATCTTTTTGAGACTTTGGATCTTCAACCCCGCAACCCGTCAAGGTAATATTGGATTGGAGCAATCTATTGAATCCCCGCAACCCGTCAAGGTAATATTGGAACTCAATAGTCACTATAATTAACACCACACTGCCCCTCTTGGGAGTCTTGCATTATTATATTTTTTTTTTCTTTTCTTTTTTTTTTCTAGCCACTCATTTTTTTTTATAAGCCGCTCTTATTTTTCTTTATTCCTCACAAAGAAATTTGAAAAGAAGAAAAGGAAAAACACCCGCTAAGTATGGAGCATGACATAAGTCTAGTACACATAAAACGTGCTAACTTAGAATCTTAAGACGTACTCATACCAACCATAAATGATTAGCCAAAAATGCATAAGAGATTACAAACCAATTAAAACCGTACTTGATTATTTATTAACAATTATATACATGCGATGAAATTAGAGGTTAAGAAGAGAAGGGTTTAGCCACAAGTAATTATCATGAAGTCTATCTAGCCCTATTACACTTGCTTCAACCCTATCATTTCCCATTCTCCACAAATTTAAAATCTCAAATAATGAGATTGGTGGATGCTTAGCCTACTAGACCAATGAAGGACTACATGGTTAAGGATACTAGCTAGAGAGTGCTAAAATAAGCAAACTCGGGTTGAGTCAAAATATCCATGGCGGGCCTAATATGTCAAAGAAGTCTAAACTCGTTAAAACCATGTTTTATTATATTTTTCTTTTTATATATTTTTGATGAAACATAAAAGAAGTAATATATACAATGCAAATGTGTTATGCAACATGATTGATGCAAAAATTATGAATGCATATTTTTGTTGGCCAAAGTAGAACAAAAAATTTGAAAAATGTTGAAAATTCAATTTTTCATGTTATCATGCAAGACAATGACAAGTTCTAGGAAAGGTCACTTCGATAGAAGACCCCCCTACACTTAAGCTAAACATTGTCCTCAATGTTTAAGAGCATGGAAGTATAAAAACTTCCCCTACACTTATGACAATGAATAGACTTTGCTTAACCCAAGTTAAGGAAAGGACAACTAATAGTGAAATCATGTTAAAGCACAAGGTGTCAATGAAAAATCACTAAAGTAACGAAGTGAACCGGATACAAGGGCCTCCTCCATAAGCTCCAAAGCATGAAATGAGTGAGCAACCCTACAAACAATCATGAAGACAAAAGAAGGTCTCCCCTACACTTATCTCCAAGTCAATACCTTTATTTCTAACCTATAACACTCTAAACCTAGTTATACGATGCTTGAGTTAATGAGTCTCTAGCTCGACTCGTCCCACACTTAAAAGTGTCTAAAACTTATCATGGAGAAGAAAAATTTTGCCCTTTTTAAGAAAAATCTCCATGATGAGGTAAAACAAGTGTTCATTTACCAAAACTCCATAAATATCCACCAGGATCAAATACATAAGTACCCTCCCACTTATAACACAAATCAACAACTAGCTTCCCAAGCAATGGTGAAAAGAATGAGGTGTAGTTCTCTAAAATGGTTTCCCATATGTTCTTCCCAAGGTGATGGTGCAAAGCTCTCAAATCTTTCACAGGGTTTCCTTTTGTTGCATCAGATGGATACTGAGATGATTTAGCAAGCTCTATGCCAGGATCAAAAATCCGTTCCTTGATGGGAAAACAATAAGTGGTGATTGCCTTAGAAGACTCTTCTTTGTAAATCACATTGTGAGAGAAAGATTGTGAAGGCATGGGTGACAACAAGCTCTTAGAAGGAACTATCATGACTTGTTTTCCTTTATCACTTTGAAAAGATGAAATGGGCAAGGAAAAAGGTGAAGGATCTTCATCCAATAGGGATTCTAAATAGAGTATGTCCCCCTCCTCATCAAGGTAACCAAGAGTATACTCAAAAGATATATCCTCCACTAAAAACGCATCACTCTCATCCATTATAGAATCCTCCTCATCACCATAAACATCATAGATTGGACTATCAAAAATGGGTGATCCCTCAAAACCAAAGGAAGTATGATCATCAACAAATGGAGAGTCACAATTAGAAAGCTCATCATCACTATAATCATCATATGTTGGTGAATCACAAAGAAAAGATTCCTCATCACTTAAGTCTTCATCAAAGTGATTAGTATTGTGGAAAAGTGGGGTGTAATATGGGGTTTCACTAAAGTTTAGCTCTTGAGGTTCATGACAATCCAAGGAGGAAGTAATGGAAGCAATGGTCTCAATATGAGAGAAATCATAATCTCCACTTGAGCAAGCTTCATAAAAGTACTCATCACAAACTTCATCAAGAAGATCATCATGTGTTTCCTCCTCATGCACAACATCAATGTGTTTTACCGCTTCGGGCTCATTAGACTTTTTGGACAACTTCCCCATGTTAAACACAACTCTCTCATCTCCTACCCACATTGTAAGTTCTCCTTCCGCCACATCAATTAAAGTACGACCCGTTCTCAAAAATGGCCTACCAACAATCAAAGGCACTCTAGGATCCATATCATAATCCACCACTACAAAATCCACGGGAAATGTAAATCTATCAACCCCAACAAAAACATCCTCCGCAATTCCGACCGGATAAGCTATAGTACGGTTGGCCAACTCAAGAGTCATCATAGTAGGAGTGAGCTCGGGAAGTGAAAGTCTCTTCCAAACCGATAATGGCATAAGATTTATACTTGCTCCTAAATCCGCTAAAGCCATACAATTTTCCACCCCCGGGAAGTTGCAAGGAATCAAAAACCTCCCCGGATCTCCAAGCTTAGTAGGCAACTTCTTAAGCAAAACCGCGGAGCAATTTTCATTCAATGAAGCATTAGGCAAATCCACCAATATTTCCTTGTTAGAAAGCAAGTCCTTAATCATCTTAGCAAACTTAGGCATATTGGCTAAGGCTTCCTCAAAGGAAATATTGATGTTAAGTTGCTTGAACATCCACAAAAAGTTAGAAACTTGGATATCATCCTTGTTCTTAAGCTTTTCTTTTCTCAATCTTGAGGGATAAGGAAGACTTGGTTTTGGTTGTGGTTGAGTTATGGATGAAGGATTTTCCTTATTGAGTGTTTCATGAATAGGCTTTGAAATTGGAGAAATGGGAGCATTTTGAGGTGGTGAAGTAGAGGTAGAGGGCTTGTCACAAGTAGGAACACAAGTGGGTTGAAGAATAGTAGGTTTAGGAGGTGAAGGATACTTTGTTGTTGTTCCACTCCTTGTTGTAATAGCATTGACATTGGCCCGTGGGTTTGTTTGTGTGTTGGAAGGTAAAGCCCCTTGTGGTCTTTGATTTAATACCACCAAAACCCTATTGAATTGGTCATTCATTTTCTTCTCCATAGCTTGGAACTTCCTTTCATTCTCTTGATTCATTTTTTGCAAGAGATCCATTGTGTTAAACTCTTGTGGCAAATGACCTTGAAAACCTTGAGGTTGGAAAGGTAAAGGTTGGGAGTTAAATCCTTGATTTGGTGGATAAAAGGTATTTGCTTGAGGTTGAAATTGATTGGGTGCCTTGTAGTTATTTCCTTGGTATGGTGGTCTTTGCCCTTGATTCCTTGGTAAAATTTGAGGTGGATTTTGTTGAATTTGGGTGGGTGGTTGGGGTGGGAAGCCGGGTGGAGAAAGGTAGTTTTGGGATTTGTAAGAAAAGTTATTTGGATTGATATTAGGCTTGAAGTGTTCACGATGTTCTTCTTGGTAAGCATAACATTCCCCTTGATACCCTTGCACCTTATCACATTGTTCATAAGAATGGGGACCTCCACAAGTAACACAAGAAATGGTGATGGCATTCACATTATTTGAGGAATTGTTCAATGACAAGTTCTTAAAAGCTTGAAGCATCTCTAGTTGTACTTGCAAATTCTTCTCACTATCTCTATCCATCCTTTGAAAAATCTCTTCTTGAAACTTGAGGAGTTGGTTGTCACAAGGAGTTTGAGAAATGTTTTGGATAACATGAACCTTTTCTTCAAATGGATTGTTTGTTTGAACCATTGCTTTAGTCTCAATGATGTCCAAAGCCTCTTGGTAGGTCTTAAGAAGAATATTCCCTCCCGTGGAAGCATTGAGTGAATCTTGGTGGTGAGATTTAAGGCCATCATAAAAGAGGTTGATTTGGTGAACTTGATCCAATCTATGATTAGGGCATCGCCTCAACAACTCACTATACTCTTCCCAAGCATCACTAAAGGATTGACTAGGTTTTTGTTGAAAGCCCATAATTAAAGTCCTCAAAGCCATAGTCTTATGTGGAGGAAAGAACTTGTTCAAAAACTTAGTGGTGAAACCATCCCATGTGGTGATACTATCGGGTGGTTGGGTGTCTAACCAATGCTTAGCACTCCCCTCTAAGGAAAATGACACTAACATCAACCTAATCACCTCATGTGGAACCCCATTATGCTTAATGGTATTGCAAAGTGAAAGGAATCTCTTAAGGTGAGCATGAGGATCCTCATTTTGTTTACCAAAGAAAGGTGATTGTGCAACCATATTGATCATAGATGTATGTAGCTCAAATGTGTTAGCGGGAAAGTCGGGAATCTTAATGGCACTAGAATATCCATGAATGTTGGATTGCATACGTTCATACAAAGTGCGATTATCAATAGCCATGGCTTCTCGTGGTGGAGTCAAAGCACGATTCTCGTGATCGGCTTGGTGGACGATGGTGGTCTTACTCTTTCTCTTTTTCTTCCTTTTCGGAGGAAGAGGTTGTACACCAATCGGTATTTGTGCACGCCCGCGAGTGAGCATGCAACTCAATACGAGGAATGAGAGAGAAGCTCTCGTGTGACTTTGAAGAGAAATGGATTATCCTCTTCGAGTTTCAATATTAAATATCCACAAGAAAATAACAATATATGTATTTACTACTTGGGTGCAAGACCCTCAATGAAGCCTTCCTTCTTAGAATACTTACAAGTGAACGGGGGGTTAGGTGGCGCGAAGCACTTAAGTACCTATTGACCCTTAGATGGCATTTTATAGCACATCGCCTTTCTATTCACTTAAATGTTCGTATTCTTCGAATTGTTGCTTATTGAGAGTATTTTTCTATTCTTGCTTTATTTTGTTTGATCGATACACGTGTCAAGGACCGGAACGCCCCTCAACACGGTGTATTGCCTCGGCAATACTTATGAAAGATATGTAGATTGATTGTTCTTATACGTATACGTATTTACTTATAATAATATATGGAAAATATTTTTGTATTTATGAGTTTTTTAAGGGAAAATACTATATGTACATAAAAACCGAGAGAATCCAATAATATATATTTTTGGGTGCAATCTCTTAGGAAAAAGATTGCTTTTTGGATTTTTTTTTTTGGTCAATTCTTTAGGAAAAGAATTGTTTTGTTAATTTTTTAGTTTTTATATATTTTTATATTTTTGATTTTTTATTTGTTTTTTATTTATGATACGTAAAAAATAACGTTCACAAAATGAACGGATCCCAAAAGCCAATGAAAACCGTCAATCGATAGTCTCTCGTGTAGTCAAAGAACCGGCAGCGGCGCCATTTGAAATTGTGTATAATGTAGTTCGTTTTTTCTCAGTTCTTGCTAATGGAAAGTCCAACCAATATCGGGTTTTTAATTGTTCTTGGTTGTTAAACTTGCTTGGATACTCTATTTGCTAATTCAATCAAAACCTTGCAAAACGGAAAAATAATACCTACTTATATGTAAAACAAATTGCAAATACCAAGTTTTTATTCAAGTAAATCTCAAAATGTAAAATATAAAACTAAAAGGACTGAAATTGTAAATTCTATGAAAGATAAATGCTTGAAATGTAAATTCTAACAATTCTAGGGACTAAAAGTGTAAAACAGATAACTACAAGGATCAATTATGCAAATCTTCTAACCAACTAACCAAAAATGTAACAAACTAACAATTATCTAACTGAATTTAACAACTTTTAAAACTATAGGGACTAAACTCTTGCAAACCCTAAAAACATGGAAACTTAACCAATTTTACACACTGTTTAAAACACTAGGGACTAAATGGCAATTTCCAAAACTTTTTAAGCAAAAACGGGCAAAACATGGAAATAAGCTCGTTTGAGCTTATTACTCAACCAAATTTGATGAGACAAATTGCAAAACTCTTAAAATCTCAAATAAGCTACGTGTGTCCAAGGAAACTGGCTAAAATTGAGAAATAAGCAAAAGAGTGCTTATCAATAAGCACAAAATAAGCTATAACAAAATCCAATCAGTCACAACTTGATTTTTTGATTGAAACTGATTAAGCAACTGAATTAAGGAATGGGAAATCAAACTAGAACATTTTTCATCAAGAAATAAGCCTAGAATCTGAATTAAGCTAAAAATGGGCTTATGTTGACCAAGCGTTGACCAGCTTATTTTCAAAAAGCTGATTTTCTCAAAAATCATGTAACTCAATGACTTAAGAGGATTTGTGAAGAAAAATTACCAAGTTTATGAAGAGAATAAGGAGATACAAAATTTCAGCTTTCAAGTTACAGAAACTTGCTCTAAGTTGGCTTATCTGATTATTGCTTATTTCTAACTGATTATGGAATACTATAGAAAATGCTCTTGGATTCTGAAACTATATGATGTAAGCTAAAGCTGAGAACAAATTTGGTGTAAATTCATCAAGTATGGAATGAGAACTGATCAAATCAATATGACAAGTTCTAAAACTAAATCTGAATGAAGACTGACCCAAACATTTTTGAAGCCATTTGCCTGTTTGACCTTCTCTTTGACTTGTAAATGACTGAAAACTCTTTACTACCACCTTTTAACTGCAAATAAACTCTAAAACACCAAAACTCAATGATTGAAAACTCTTGTTAAGCTAGTCCCAAACACTCCTTTACTGATGTTACAAACTTTTTACAAAGACTTTTTAAGATCTGAAATAAGCTGAATCAAATGCTTTAGCAGTCTAAACTCAATGACCAAAATTAAAGGTATAAGAGCTAAATGCAATCAATTAACACAACAAGAACTTCAATTAGGGTGCAAGGCCAAATATGACTGAAATGATGCAATAAACTAGAACTTGACCCAAATCAAAGCAAAAGTAAGCAGGATTAAGCTACTAACACTCAAAGATCAATTAATCAACAACTTCAAACAACTTTTATCAGGCAGCCATCAAATTACACTAGGAAAAGAAATCATGCTTTTGACTTATTGAGAGGAATTGAAACAAGAACTTTAAAACCTATTGGAGTTATCCTTTGAGAAGAAGAGGAGCGCTGAGCTCTCTTACCCTAGTGATAACCACCACCTTATCACTAGGAAACTATCAATCAACAAGATCAGCTAACAAATCAACAGGAATCATCAAAAAGCTTGAAAACTTCATTGGAACTATGGAATGAACTGAATTCTGATCAAACAGCTAGCAAACTTCTCCAATGTCAGTTATGATCAATGAATGATCATAACAAACACTTAACAGCAACAATAGTATCCAATAGCAGCAAGGAATGGACAGAAATAGGAAGAACAGATTTGGCGGGAAAACTTGAATTCGAATTTTATTCAATGAAAAACGGTTACAAAGTTGTTGGAAGCTAGTAACTAACTAACTAACTCAAGAGTTTGTCAGACTCTTGAGTAGCTAGGGTAAAAATGGAGGAAAGGGAAAGAAAGTAAAGAACTATGTGTTTTTACAAATTTAAGCTACAAGTGAAAATGAAGTCCTATCCAACTATTTATAGACATGAAGGAAGAGTTTGTTGGGGTTGGTGACGTGTCAGAACCAATCCCAGCTTGCCACGTGTAAAATTCTGCATATTGCATTTGCAGGTATGAACAAGGAATTGGGCTTTTCTTCATTAATTGATTTCATGTTAATTGATTGGCACCATTGCGTTTATCTCTTCAAAACGATCAAGATTGGTGTTGAAATCTTTCCATGAAATTGCTTGTAGCTAAAATGCGATCCTGGTAAAAACTTTCCTTGAAGAAAACGCCACGTGTCAGCGTTTGATTGGCTAAAAGTTGGTCACACGGATTCAACTGTTGAGATTGGGTAATAAATGCAAGGCGGCTGAGTGGGAATTTATTATTCAATCCGTGTGACTTGTTTTCTCTTCTCTCATTGGTTGAAATGTTTGTCACATGGATCAAACTTGAATATCTTTCCATTTTTGGCAGAATTGGTCCTTCAACTTGGCAGATTGTTGTTTTGAGCTAGGATCTTCATTCTTTTGACATATTTGGTCCTTCAACTTTCATTCTTGAACAAAATGGTCCTTTGACTGAGTTGACTTGAGAGTTGACCAAGTTTGACTTGAATCTTGACTTTCACAATATTTGCATTTTTAGTCCTTCAACTTTGACAACTTGTCAAGATAGGTCCTTGTACTTCAAAGTCTTGTCACTTTTGATCCTTCTTTGTCTTTTTCATCCATTTGAGCTTGATTTTTCTTTGTTTGCTTGAAAATGTATCCTTTTACCTACACAAGTGTACACAAACACAAACATACCACATAACACTGTTTTTGTCAAATAAATTGGTATTTTGCTTCATGTTTTAGGGTTATTTGATATTAAAAGGATATGAGTTTAAGCTCATATCATATGGTATACTTGTCCCTCTATGAATGGACCTGTGGTTGCCTTTAAATTGCATTAAGTGATTGCCATTGTTAAAGCCTCAATTATGGACCGTTAATTAACCTATGATGGGTTAACCACTAGTACAATTAATAGATCTATGGGGGAAGATGCCCCGGTTCAGTTTGTGTGGACTTGTCACAAAAGCTTAGGCCCGACCTCCACACTGTTTGAACATATTGTATCGAGAAGTCAGGTACACGGAAATGTACCAATAATCTGGAGGTAACCGACAACTAATAAATCTCTTGTCTTATTAGACCTAACAGAGTGTCTAAGGGCTCGGTTCCATGAGCTTAATGCAATTTATGCTATATACAATTACTATTGTTGATGAAAATTCGATGCTTGTTGCCTTCAAGTATGCCACAAACTTATAATCTTTGCTTGTGTTCAAAATGATTTTTAAAACCTATAGACTTGCTCAACCTTTGTGTTGATGATTTTACACATGTATTTCAGGTAATCAAGATGGATAGCAGCGGAGCATGCGAGAAGGAAGTTGGTGCTTACTTGTCTAACTCTTTGTTTACTTTTCCATCCTTTGAAATGAATAAACTGCTTTTAAGCATTCAATGTATTGTGATTGGTAACGATTTTTGCTACTCTGATTTAATATATTTAGGATGGAAACTTTTTAGACAATGTTGTATATTTTTTTAACGTCTCTTTTGAGATCGTTATCTATGATTGTGTGCATTGTGATATGAGTAGCGCCCCAAAATGATATTTCGTTGCGTGGTAATTTGGGGGGTGTTACAGATTAGTATCATAGCCACAAGTTATAGAGAACTAGGTCGATTTTGAAAAACCTAAAATATAACTTTTGGTGTGTTTTAAAATTTTTTAAGTACGCAACTACTCCGCATGGCTCCGGTAAGGCTATTCTTGTATTACTTTATGTTTGGTTGTAATTATGTGATCCTATGTGTATGTAGGAATGGTAGTATGTATATGTATGATCATAGGTATTTAAAGGCCTTGAACGTGAAGCAATGGTCCTTGAATGAGCGTACAGTTTATAATGTGGTTTTGTATCAGATTTGGCCTCACCGCAAATCACCGATCTTGATAATTATGTATTATCTGAATACGAGCGTGAAACTCGTTTGATACTTTGAGTAGGTATATATGGTTTCGTAAGCTATCGCATATCGAATTGTTTAAGTTCGATTGTTATCATCGTATCGTGATGTGCCATTTTTGGACATCTCCTTTCGAAACGTAATTGATAAAGGCGATGTTCGTGTTTTCGTTACTACTTATGATTTTGAAGAACCATTTTTCCGAGGCGATATCTCCTACGTAATGCGACGTGTGATTAAATTTTATTTGACCATGTTTTATTGGCGAAAAGGAGGATGCCAATGTTGGACTTAAGATATATATCCTAATCAAATATATATAGTTTGGGTACAACAATGATATGCTCGTAGTAGTCATTCGGTTGAGTGACTTAATATTGTGTATCTAAATGGAATGGGACATTTAGATATATAGATTTTAACTCGCCCAACTAAGAGTCGTTTAAGGTTGTCTTATTTAACTAGATTAGGACATTTGAATAAGAAAATTTTAAACCACTGGACCTTAAATTGTCGTGTTTGCCTTTTTCAGATGGAATGGGACGTTCAAATACGGAAATCATGATGTAAGTTTATTGACACCTTGTATTTACTATGGTATTTTGATATGATATCATGTTGAGAGGTAGTAATACTTGAGTAGGATGACTTATAATCGTCTCGTTGAAATGGATTGGGACGCCTTTTCATTTGAACAAGAAAGTTATAAGTTCCTGAACCGTAAATTTATAAAATCTTGTATACATGAAATGGGACGCCATTTGATGTAGACAAGGAGTTATAAATGAGTGGGCCCAAGTATGTATGGCTCGATTTGTAGATGTTTGGTGTGCGTACGTCTTCCTTCGAATCATGTTTCGTTGATATGAATCGTTCAGTGCCGTCGTCATTATGATGATCGATGATTATCATTTATGTATGTGTAACCCGTTGGACTTCTCTCGAGTGATGATTTGTTTTGACGGACCATTTCCAAGGTGTCTCGATGATCGCGAGCTTTATAAGCAGATTGTTAAAAACCGTTAACTGTTCCGAGAATAGGCGACTTGTTTAAGCATCACCAGTAATTATGCGTGTACTTGTGGATTGATTGAGGATCGAGTTATCAATAGCAGCTTATCATGGGTATGAAGCTCTTGTAATTTTAATTGCTACTATTGAAGGGTCACCGAAGTCTTTTCTTGACGACGAACCCGTGGGACTAGTATGACGAGTAAACAAAGAATGTGATGCATCACCTGAAGCACTGAAGCAGAAGTTAGTGGGACGCTTTTGTATATTGAAAACTGGAGCATGAGTTAATGGTACGCCGATATGTGGTGAATCTTCGCCAATGGACCGAATTTCTTAATGATTGGAATTAACAAATTCGTTATCACTCGAGGAGTATGCTGTAGCCGACACCGCAAGTGGAAAGACTCTGGAAACCAAGTTCTATCATCAAGGGTTCGTTCAAGGTTTTCTCGATGATCAACGGTGGAGATCTATATTTGATGTTTATGTTCGACCTTTTCTTTTTATGTACTTATATGGTGTGTGATCTACTCTAATGATCGTAAGTTGTGAGAACTTGAGACGGCATTGTCCAATGATGTCCGATCGTGGAGAACACGTACCATGTAATATCTTTTTGACTTCCAACGACGATGTTTATTGAGACTTTAATGCGCGTGGGCGGAAGTGAGATGGTGTCTTCGTATTATCTTTTGAGTAAGGATCCGCGTGTGAGCACCCTCCGATGACAAAAATATTTTTCTTGTTAGTTCTTTTTCATGTGTGTCCATGGTATCCGGCCAATGGATATCCTTTAATTTGAAACCTTCCTTTTGACTGGACTTACCCGAAAATCCTGTCATCTATTCTTGTCATCGAATGAGCTTCGTGTAATTCATAAAACTTTCATGTGTCGAGCTTGAAGGAGTGATTGGTGGAAAAGGATTTATTCATCCACTTTTCGTGAAATACAACTTGATGACAAGTTGTGTTTTTAAGAAGAACCATTGGAGATCGTGGATCAAGATTTAAGTGGGATCGTGAGAGCTTCTTTATAAGAAAATTCCCTTATCTTTCCTAGTGGTACGCAATACGAATATGAGGCGAGGTGAGCGTCGGGACGTCACTCCTTTAAGGGTGTGGTAATATAATAACCCGAACTTAACGTCATTATTTTACCCTAATTATGGAACGGATTTGTAATTTCTAAGTAATGATGAGTATTATTATATTTGACGGTTTTAGTTGAAACCGGTAATGTGTGACTATATTTAATTATTGTGACAATTGAAGAGTACTAATAGTGATCGCGATGTCAATGGATACCCAAGTATTATATTTTAGTAACGATCATATCGATATTTGATATTTCTGAAATTTTTATTTCATTACTTATTAAGTCGAGTCGAAATCTTTTTATTTTGTTTTGTGTGCGTTTAATTATTAAAACTATCGATTTAACAAACGATATTTATATTTTTATGAATCCGGGACGAAACCCGACTCTCGTAAATATTTACAAAATTGACTGGTAGTCATTTCCCACTTTTTACTAATATTTACACTTTGGTCCACAATAATGCACAATTTGCAACTTTGACCCTTCCTCCACTATATAAAAGGAATTTTTTTTCATAAAACACACACACACACATGTTCTCACCCACCAAACTTTCTCTCTTTCTCTTTTCTTCTTCCCTAGCCGTGACCTACAACAAACAAACACCACTTGATCATCTAAATTTAGGATGATCCAAGAAAAACTGAACAATGTCCCATGTTGGAAATTAAAAGGAGATCATTTTGGTGTAAACATCTTCCACATGCAAGAACATTGATTTTCAAAATCATTTTTGAGATGAACATGAGGTTTGATCCATTTGGATTGTTGTAAGATTCCTTGTTTTTGTTATTATTATTATAAAAAAAATTTATTATTGAGTGCATGCGTTTGTTTTTTATTTTTATTTAATGCATGTGATCATGCAAGTGAATCTAAGGATTAGGATTTTTTTTAAATGATTAATATAGGTTCATTGAAGGTTAGATGATGATAAAAATGGGTCAAAATGAGTTTTGATGTGATTTTTAAATAGTCATTTTACATCAGTGAGTTAAGGCAGATTTTCGTGGGATAAAGCTTAAATAAAGTTTGATATGTTTGGATAATGTTGTAGTAGTCGTCGAGACGCTCGTTTCTATATAAGATAGAGCTTTTAACTCCGAACGAGTCAAAAGTTATGCTAGTTTGATTATTCGTGTAACGGGAGACGAGTATTGACACAATACGAAATTGTTGTCGATATTTGGATCGAATCTCGGGGACTATAAGTTGAGTTTTAAAACTGATCAAAGGTTGTTGTTGGGTTCTAAACTTATAATTTTGAGTCTATTTTCAAAGACAAGTGGCGATTTTGTAAATGAAAATGTTTAACAAGGTCAAAATGGTTTTACGATGCAAGTGTGCAAAACTGTCCGGTTTTTTTAAAGTCTAAAGATGTGTCGAGCAGGCGGTTCTAAAATGTGAATCATTGAATTAAATTTAAACTGAGTCTTATACAGATTATAAGTGTGGTTGTCACCAAGTTTCTTCGAAAACGGAGTTGATCAGGTACGGTAAATCAGCGTATACTTTTGGTAAGTACCGACTGAGTATTTTTGGGAGGTACTTAACCTCGCGTCATAGTTTGAGGCGAGAGGCTAATCTATTAGCTTCTCAAAGTTCTAAAAGGATATAAGTCTTATGTGTGGGTGTATATTCTGAGATTGGAGACCCGTGTTGGGTACTTGAACCGTATTAATTTGGTATCTTGAGATGGATCAATATCGAAGGTGCTAGTCTTGGAAAGCTAGTACTTGTCGTGGAGTTAGAAGGGATTCACTTGCATTGATTGGTCATGTCTATGTACATACTATTTTGAGTCATTGATTTTATTATACTAAGTATGATTTGAAATTCTTAAGTATGTTGCTAAGCGCGTACCTTATTTGTTAGGTGGCGGCTTTTGATGTGTATATATTTGGGAGGCATCTTCACTTCGGCGATCACTACTACTACCAGCTTTGTGTATTATTTAATTTAAGTCTATAGCCTCGCTTTTATACTATCTTGTAAATAGTTTTTAAACCCGCGAGGGGGAATACATGTTTTTATAAACTTAGAACAAAATTCTTTTATGGTATGCTTGTCCCTCTATGAATGGACCCGTGGTTGCCTTTTAATTGCATTAAGTGATTGCCATTGTTAAAGCCTCAATTATAGACCGTTATTTAACCTATGATGGGGTAACCACTAGTACAATTAATAGATCTATGGGGGAAGCCGCCCCGGTTCAGTTTGTGTGGACTTGTCACAGAAGCTTAAGCCCGACCTCAACACTGTTTGAATATATTGTATTGAGAAGTCAGGTACACGGCAATGTACCAATAATCTGGAGGTAACCGACAATTAATATTTCTCTCTCTCCTATAACCTAATCCTAGATAACTCCGCCTGTCTTTCTCTTCTCCCAAAACACACAAATCTTCTTAAAACCACACGACCAGAACTGTTTTTATCTCTATCTCTCCTCAACAAAAAAAACTAATCTTACTTCTCTCACAATTTCTCCAACAAATCCTCTCAAACGAGGCTTCATATGAAAAAGACGAATGAATCCCACGAAAGGGAGTCCATGACTTCAAGATCTCTATGACAAGATCTCGGGTAGGTGTTTCTCTCTTTGTTGCATGTTGGTTTGAGTCTCTCTCTCTACTGTAGTGTCGTTCTGTGAGTCTGTGTTGTTGTTGCGTCTGGAGTCGAGGGTTTGTTTTGGTTTTGAATCGAGTCTCAGAAAAGGGTGTTCGAGAGGTGTAGCGTTAAGGTTGAGTAGAGTTTGTGGGTGTGAGGGTGTCGGGGTGAGAGGGTGTGACGGTTTGAGAGTAGTCGAGGGATGAATGAGAATTGAGGGGTCGAGAGTATGTGTTTGGTTTGTTTGAGAGAGTTTGGTTTGTTTTGAGTCGAGTGAGTCTTGATTGTCGAGTCGGTATGGGTATGAAAGGTTGAGTCTAGGGTTGGTTTGGTCTAGGCGAGAGTCGAGTGTGTTGTTGTTGGACGTTGAGAGATGAGGGAGTCGAGTGTTTTTGGGTTCGAGTGTAGGATTGTGAGTCGAGAGTGTGAGGGAGTTCGAGGGTGAGAATGTGAGTGTGAGTCGAGAGTTTTGGGAACAAAACGAGGGTGAGTCAGAGAGGGTAAGGGTTGGAGTCGAGAGTCCTATTGAATTTTGTCAGTCAGTCTATTCCGAATAGACTTCTATTCGGAAAGTGTCTATTCGGAAAAAGTCTATTCGAAAAAAAAATGTCTATTCGGAAAACCTATGCGGAAAAAAAATGTCTATTCGGAAAAAATGTCTATTCGGAAAAAAATGTCTATTCGGAAAAAATGTCTATTCGGAAAGTCCCTATTCGGAAAACTGTGTCTATGCGGAAAAAATGTGTCTATGCGGAAAAAATGTGTCTATGCGGAAAAAATGTGTCTATTCGGAAAACTGTGTCTATGCGGAAAACTTATTCGGAATAGAACGGAAAACTGATAACGGGATGGATCAAAAAGGACTAAAGGACTGATGACACTTTAGACATCTTTTGGACTGTTTTGGACAATGTTAGGATAAATTGGACCGATGGACTGATATGAAAAAGAAGGAAGACTGATAAAAAAAAAAAAAAAAAATGATTAAAAAAATTATTAAAAAGTGACTGAATAAAAAAGGATTAGGCAAGGTTGTACCAGAAAATAACTGATAAACGAAAAAACTGATAAAAAGAAGAAAATTTTGACTGAATTGGACTGATTAAAAAAACAGATAATAAAAAACTGACACACGAAAAAAAATAAAACTGATAAAAAAAAATAAAAATTGATAAAATTTATAAAAATTGATGAAAAGTTGATCGAATGATGAAAAGATTGATAAAAAATTAGAAAAGAAAGGATTTTTACCACCAAATCAAAAGATAAAAAAAATGCAAATCCTAAGATTTAACCATGGCTCTTGATACCAATTGAAGGTCTACGAATTCTAAAGATTTGGTAAATGATGGATTAGATCTATTGATTAATGGTGGAAATGGGGAAGGAGGAAGATGAAGTATAGAGAGAGAAAGGAGAGGGAAGAAAAGTAGAGAGAAAGTGATTAGATTAATGAAAAGATGTTAATGAATGAACTACCAACCCCTCCTAACATGCTAGGAGGGGTATATATATAGCCCACCCTACATGTGGGCTATATGGACTATACATTACTAAGTGGACCACGAGCCCATTACATAATTATCGTTGGAGCGACCGATCCTTCATAAATACGTAAAACGTATTTCCAACACTAAGGCTCGGTTCCATGAGCTTAATGAAATTTATGCTATATACAATTACTATTGTTGATGCAAATTCGATGCTTGTTGCCTTCAAGTATGCCACAAACTTATAATCTTTGCTTGTGTTCAAAATGATTTGTAAAACCTATAGACTTGCTCAACCTTTGTGTTGATGATTTTACACATGTATTTCAGGTAATCAAGATGGATAGCAGTGGAGCATGCGAGGAGGAAGTTGGTGCTTACTTGTCTAAATCTTTGTTTACTTTTCCATCCTTTGAAATGAATAAACTGCTTTTAAGCATTCAATGTTGTATATCATTTTAACGTCTCTTTTGAGGTCGTTATTTATGATTGTGTGCAATGTGCTATGAGTAGCGCCCCAAAGTGGTATTCCGCTACGTGGTAATTTGAGGGGTGTTACACCAAAAACTAGCAAGTTTTAACTATAGAACACTAAATGATCAACTGATGAATATTAAGCTGATGAAAAACCAAAATTATCAAGAAGGACTGAGAAAGATTAAAGCAAATGTCTAACAGACTACCAAAACATATCAAAGACACCAATAGCACAAAAAATCAATCACATTTCAACAAGTAAACTTAATATCTAGGAATTGAGCATGGCAAAGCAATTTAGTGGAATTTAAACAAGAGAATTGATTCCTTTTAGCTTGAAGCCACCTTTGTTGGAGTAGTTAGGCGCTGAGCCAACTATGATCAACAAAAACAACAACTTTCTACCACCATTAACAATCAACTCATCATCATCATCTACAAATCATCTCCCCTGCTACAGTCTCCTACTTTTGGCTATGGAAATGAACAAGTCTGAACCGGTATCAACTGGTAAGCTTCCAAAACACATCAAACAAGTTCCATTGATCAAGTATGATCAATAGAAACACAATAGTAACAGTAGAAGTAGGATAGTAAGGAAATGAGAAGTGAATTTGAGAAGTAAAGTGAAAATGAAGTTGTTTTAATGGTGGATGTTTGTTACAAGCTGTTACAACTAACTAACTAACTCAAGAGCTTGTCAGACTCTTGAGGTTAGTAACTAACTAGGATTGCTAAGTGAAAATTGAGAGAGAAAGTAAAGTGTGTGTAAATTCACAAACTAGGTACATACTAAAAATGAAGAACGATTTAGACTATTTATAGAGGAATTCTAGTGTTTGTTGGAGGTGGGTGACGTGTTGGAGCCAATCCCAAGCTTCTTCGTGGCCTTAATCTGCCAATTGAATGTAGCCGTTGATGAACTGATTTGGGGATTTCTTCTTGTGTTAATTTCAGGGTAATTAACCACTTGGGAAAGCTTCGTTACTTTATTTTGATCACTTTTCATGTTTATAACAAGTTCTAAAATGCACTCCTTCTCGATATTGATTATGGGTTCGTTGATAATTTGAAGATGACACGTATCATGTGGTTATTGGAAGAGAGAGTGAGTTGCGGATCATTATCCAAACTCTGATTTTCTATTGGTTGAATAATGGTTAGTGGATGGTACTGTAGAGATTTTGTAATAAATGGGTGGTGGCTGCTAGTGGATGAGGTGGCATGATTTGGCAATCCTTGTGATGTAAATAAGCGCTCCTCATTGGCTGGTTTCTCTATTACACAGATTGATAGCAAACTTGGCTTAACTTTGGAAAATTTAACCCCTCTAGTTAGGCAGATTCATGTTTTGAGCTATGATCTTTATTTCTTTGTCATTTTTGGTCCTTCTAGCTTCAATCTTGCACAATAATGATCCTTTGACTATTTGACTTGAAAGTTGACGAAATTTGACTTTGTTCTTGACTTTCTCATAATTGCACTTTTAATCCTTCATCTTTGAAAGTTGTCAAGAAAGGTCCTTTGACTTTGATTGGCTTGTCACTTTTCATCCTCCTTTTGTCTTTTCTTCATCAATAAAGCTAAGAATTCCTTTGTTTGCTCCATAATTGTATCTTTTTAACTACACAAGCACAAACAACAATACATACCCATAATACTGCTTTTATGAATCAAAATTAGGTATTTTGCTTTGTGTTTTAGGGTTATTTGTGATATAATTGATATGAGATTTCACTCATATCATTCCTCCACCTAGAAGTACTACCATTATAGGAACCAAATGGTTATATAGGAATAAGTTAGATGAGAACGGTGTTGTGTCTCGTAACAAGGCTAGACTTGTAGCTCAAGGCTATAATAAAAAAGAATGGATTGATTATGATGAGACATATGCACCGGTAGCAAGGTTAGAGTCCATTAGGATCCCTTTAGCTTACGATTGTGCATTAGAGTTTAAGCTTCAACAAATGGATGTAAAGAGTGCATTTCTTAACAATTTGATCAATGAGAAGGTATATGTGGCTCAACCTCCTGGCTTCATTGATTTTGAGCAACCGGATCATGTTTACAAGCTTAAGAAAGCTCTTTATGGTCTTAAACAAGAACCAAAATCTTGGTATGATAGACTTAAAGCGTTTCTTGTAAAACATGAGTATAGATGGTAGACAACGCACTCTTTACAAAGAAGAAAGGTTCTCACCTCATAATCGTAAAAACATATGCTGATGACATTATATTTGGTTCAACTTGTCAAAGTTTGTGTGATGACTTTGCCAAAATCATGCATGACGAGTTTGAAATGAGCATGATGGGAGAACTTAACTTCTTTTTAGGACTCCAAATTAAACAAACGTATGGTGGTATTTTCTTTAATCAATCTAAGTACGTTAAAGAAATGCTAAAGAAATTTGGATTAGATGACTCTAGACCAATGAAGACCCCTATGGCCTCGGATACTAAACTCACTGTAGATGATGATAATGAGTCGGTAGACAACACCAAATATAGAGGTATGATTGGTAGTTTGTTGTACCTAACGGCATGTCGACCGGATATCATGTTTAGTGTTTTTCTTTGTTCTCGCTTTCAGTAGGCTCCTAAAACCTCTCACCTTGAAGTGGTTAAGCATATCTCCTGATACAGAAAGTCACTATACATTTAGGATTATGGTATCCTAAAGGGACCGGCGTAGAAACCATAATATAACTCAGATCATGCGGGAGACTATATGGACCAAAAACGCACTAGTGGAGTTTGTACCTTCATAGGTTGTTGTTTAACTTCTTGGTTCTCCAAGAAACAAACCGCTCCTGCTATATCCACCACGGAAGCCGAGTATGTGAGTGCCAGTAAAGCTTGTCAACAAGCTTTATGGATGAATCAAGCGCTTGTTGATTACGGGATTTCACTTAATTATGTTCCCATCATGTGTGATAATAAGGGTGCAATAGACCTTAGCAAAAATCCCATGCAACATTCGCGAACCAAGCACATAGAGATTCACCACCATTTCCTTAGGGATAATGTTCAAAAGGGTAAGATTTTGATTGATAAGGTGTCCTCGGTAGAAAACTTAGACGACATCTTCACTAAGCCACTTAAGAGGGAACCTTTTAATTACTTGCTTCTAGGTCTAGGTTTAACGGAACATATTCCTTAATTGCGCTTTACATTTATCGAGTCTTTCTATTCTTTTAATCTTTTCATTTTCTTTAAGTCTTAGAGTCTCTTAAACTCTTTTTGAAAATTTCCTCTTCTCTTTTTCAAATATCTCAAAGCTCTTTCGAAAATGGTCGAAATGTTTTTGCATTGTTAATTCAATCTAAAAACGTTTTTCATAGCTTCTTGTTATTGACATCGAGCATACATAATTCATATGTATGGGTCTTTCAAATATAGAAAGAACGATAATGAAATATGGAGGATCATTGTGTCATGACTATGAGTCTAGATTAACACACCTCCAACATCGATTTTATTTCATATCCATGGTTTTTGGTCTTAATCTTATTTTGTGTGTTCTTATGTGTTTTATATGTCTTTTTTTAGCTTTTTAGCACGTCTCTATGATTAGTTGGACTAGAAATTAGGATTTGCTGAATTGGAAAATTATCCTTATACCCCAAAACACACCCTCTGTACACGGTTCTCCAAATAACCCGCGGGTCCATATATATATGGCACCGCAGGTGGAGCTAAGGTACCACGGCCAGAACCTTTCGAATTCGAGTTTTCTGTAACTCCAAATTTGCTCCAACACTTTTTGGAATCTTTGGTTCAAACCTTTGACCATCCCAAAAGTGTCTTGGTCTTTCTCTATTTAACCCTAAGCATTTTGCATCCTTTCTTATATCAAAATGTCTTACTCACCAAATGAAAGCCTTGATTCTCCTAGATTTTCCCCAATCTCTTTCAATCCAAATTTACCCAAGAACACTCATAATCACACTTCTTCTCCTTCTAAGAATGTTGATTGTTGAACCTCTACCTTTCCACCACATCCTTTTTGTGTTCTTCCTCCTTCACATGATAATGTCATGCATCATGGAGCATATTGTCGATATTGTCAATATCAACATCTTGATATGGCTCATAATGAGGAGTTGATTTATATCAAGAGTCTTCTAGTCAAACCTCCTTTTCACCATGACTATGGGATCACTACCAAGCCACCACCACCTACTTCTGCCACTACCTTGTCTTTTAAATAAGCATATGGATTGCTTTTCTTCAAGACATCTACTTCAAGCAAATCTTTAAGTTCTAGCTTAACTAGGATTAGATTTATGCTTTTCTTTTGGCTTGTTATCTTTTTCATACTACTTTGTATGATTTTTTTTGCCTTGTATCTTGATTTCATGTTTCCTTTTAACATGACTTATCTTGGATCTTAGTTTTCTTCTCTTTTCTTTTCTTATCTTTCTTTTTATGTGACCTATGCTATATCTTGTTTGGTGTTTCTTTTCTTATACTAACCCTTCCATGTAGCTTGTCACCATAGCTCGATTCCTTGGTGCCCCAAGAAAGGGGGAGTAAGCACCAAGAGGGAGCATTTGTAAATTCCGATTCTTTTCTTTCTCAAAGACTTTTGCATCCTTTTACTTCGACAAAGGAGAGCTCTTGCAAAGTTCAGTTCTTTTTTTTCTTCAAATACTTTTGCATCCTTTTTGCTTTGACAAGGGGGAGAAATGAAATAAAGTCTTCTTCGAAAATCTTGTTTTTCATATGATTGAGTTTATGTGTTGTCGAAATAAAAAATGGGGAGATTGTTAATGCAATGATGCCTAAAACCGTTACTTGCATTTTTTGGTCTCGCTTTATTTTGATTACGACAAAATAAAAAAACAAGCATTTACGAAAACAACAAAAAATGAATTCTTGAGTTCAAGTATTTTTTTATTTCAACCATTATCACTTAAGGTATGAACAAACAAGTTTTCATATTAATTAAGTGATCAAGGATTTAAGTTTTCTTAAAACTCACCTTTTATTAAATGTGACAAAGTTTTTTAGTAAACTTTATTTTTAAGAAAATGTTTTATTAAATTAAATATTTGAAAATTTGAAAATGGCATATTCCATTTAGGTTTAGAATATCCTTTGAGGATAATTATACCACCAGATGTGACTACCCCACTAAAAGACAAAAGGGAGCGGAGTCTACGACCGCGGTCCCTTAAAGGTCTATGCGGTTCCTTATCGATAAGGAACCACATGCAAAATTAAGGCACCGCGCTCAGATATGACCGTTGGGTCTTTGTCCTATAAATAGTGGAATATCCTCAGATTTTCTCTTCACCTCTTTTGCACACAAATTTCCAGATTCTAACATACTTCTTAAATCATTCAAATCCTTGATTATTTGGTTGATTACTACTTGTTTAGAAGTGAATCTTTCTCCTACCATGTCTTCCTCTTCAAGTGCAAATAGAAGAATACTTTCATCCTTGAAGCATTGAGTCTACCTCAAGATCTATTGAAAATCAAGTTTTATTCATTCATTATAGTTGTGTAGTGTTGATCCAAGTAGTTGTGTTATTTGGAGTTGTGTTGTGAAGATCCAAGTAGTTGTGCTATTTGGTAGTTGTGTTGTGAAGATCCAAATAGGTTTGTCTATTTGGAAGTTGTGTATGTATTAGGGTTGATACTTTGTCCTCAAAGTATATTGGTGTAGATTGTTCCTAGCTAAGAGTAGGGCTCGACTTTTAGCTTAGAGTCAGAAATTGGATAAGAAACGTTGTGTACGGTTTCTCCACCTTAAGGAGCTTGTTGATTAGTGGAATCTCGAGTAAGGAGTACTCGAGGAGTAGAGTAGCGACGATGAGTGAGTTTCGTTTCCGAACCACTATAAATCCTTGGTGTTTGGTTTGATCTTTATTTTCCTTATCTATTTACATTCATTATTCTTTGTTAGTATGTACTTGTGATTATTAGTTTAGTTGCACTATCCCTTGTTCATATTATGTATAAGAAGATTTCACATAATTACTCAAGCCTAAGTTTTTGAAAAGGATTTTTGAAGACCCTCTTTTAACAAGTAAATTTAAGAAACTATTCAACCCCCCTTCTAGTTTCTACATGAAGTTTGAGCTTGTGAGTTATCTCTTTTACCCAACCAATCTTGGCATGGATATTCTTCATCATCTAGGCTGCTCCAGGCCCTGATTTCTTGGTAGCTAGAGCTAGGAGTTCCAACCACTCAGAGAGTCCCAGACTCTTAAGCTTGAAGTCATTGTCTACTTTGTAGTTGGTTGGTAGGCGCCCCCTGAAGATTGTTATGTTCACCTTCTTATTTTTGTTTATAAAGTAGTTGTACTTGGTGATTGGCTCTGGGTTGGTTCTTTCATTTATTATCTTCAGGTACTCCTCCTTCAGATTGTTTCTCTTTGTTTTGATCTTTGTCACTTTTCTTCTATGTGCTTCTTTTGCAGCCATGGTGAGGTGTTTTAAGGCTTCTCTGCTTTTCTGTTCAGCTTGTTTGAGATCAGCAAGTCATTTATGTTCAACCATTTGAGCATGTACTTCTTCCAATGTCATGGGGTGTTCACAAGAGCTTCTGAACTTGTTAAGCTCTAGAAGTTTGACAAAGGATCCTCATTCCTCTTGGAGAGAACTTATCTTAAAGACTTGCTGAGCTTCATTCACAATGGATTTTCCTTTGTCTTTTGAAAAATCATGAAGAGGGGATGGTGAGAAGGGGATTTCATAAGATTTGTTGAGGTTGGCTGCAAATGCTTCAAACTCTTTGTCAAAGACAGATTGTAGAGGAGTGGGTGTTGGTATAATGGTAGGTTTGAGCTTCTTGGCTGGTTGCTCCTTAGCTTGCTCCCCCTTAGATCCTTCACCCAAGTCAGATGATATATTGACCGTTTCTGGTGCAGTAGTCTCTAGTGTAGTAGTGGTCTTTGGAGTTTAATGTCTGTCTTTGGTATGTCATTGGCCTCAGATTATTCCCTCTCCAGCGTGGCTCCAAAAAGAGCTACAACTGATTCTAGCATACCAACGACCTTTGAGACTAACTCCACCAATTCGTTGAAGTCTTTATACATACTGGTGAGGGTTTCAAATAGATGACTCATTAGTCCGATCGCTAGAAATTTAAGATTTACATTTTGTTCCATCATCTGTAAGTTTTTTAAAATATGCTTGGTGCAGTCTGTATACCTCTCTGTAACCTTGGAGAGTTCTGCTTGACAGAGTGTCTAAAGGTTTGCTTCAGAGAGTTTTCGAGCACGCCAAATCTCTGAGGTTCAGCTTTGTTGAATTTTAAAAATTCTTCGTGCACAAAGATGCATATTTCCTTCAATTCTCCTTGGAGTAGTTTCTTCAAGCGAGACTTGGCAGGTTTTGATGCTTTGGCCAATACAGATGCATTTTCCTTAACAACAGCATCAAGTACAGAGGATAGTTGTTGATCAAGACTGGTGTTCAGCACTGGTGGTAGACTGGTTTTTAGGGCGTCACCCAGAAGTTGAGGTAGCAGTGACTTGAGTGTCGCCTATAGAGACTTGGTTATGGAGCTCCCCAAGTTGTTAGTCAAGTCTAGAGCAGCATTTGATAGAGTCTTGAGTTCAGACAATATGGCATCTAACGTCTGGTTTGGGTGAGCTGATATCACTTCTCTTGACCCAGAGCTCCTTAGCACCTAGCGCTTGAACACTTGGGAAAGATGAAGTGGGATGGGTTTGAGTTTTTGTTGTTCTTCCCAGTGTTTCCTAGCACCCAGTTCCTAGATAGCTGGCATTGTTGGGAATGGAACTGGGCTAGGGATTGGTGCTTCTTATTTATGAGACCAGAGCTTCTTAGCTGCAAGTTCTTGGACATTTGGTAGGGATGTGAGTATAGAGATTATGTCAGCGGAAGTTACTTGGTTGTCATCATCATCCTCCATGTCTTCGAACCCAGAGATTGTAGCATCCTCTTCAATCTCCATAACACATCTTCTGGCCTGGATTCAAGATCAGAGTCAGCATTATCAATGAAGGTGGAGACCTCAGCGATGTCATCCTCTGTAATGGTGTATGACTGATCATCCATCTCTTCATCATTTGGATTTTTTTCCTGAATAAAATGTGTTAGAACACGTATGATGAATTTATAATGAAGGGAAAGATCGTCGTTCGCTGCCCCTAGGAAAGTTGGGTGTGATTACCTAGCCCCCCCCCCCTAAGGAATTCTCCTTGGGACTCTTTTGAAGTGAGTTTATATTAAGGTGAAGGGTCGCCATTCGCTGCCCCTAGGATAGCTGGGTGTGATTATCCAGCTCCCTAATAAGTGTGAAAACACTTATCCTTTTACCACTTATTTCCAATAATAACAAGACCAAAACGTGTGATTTATGTCGTAAAAGTCGGAATTATGCGTGGTTTGTGTTTTTATTGTGTTTTAGGACCAAAATATGAAAAAGGAAGAAAACACGGGCTTTCACGGGCTTTTATTGAAGAAAACGGGAAAAGACGAAGTCAAAAGATCAAGAGTGCAAAAAGAACGGAAGTCCAAGGCCTATTCTGAAGATTTATCGAAGAAAAAGTCAAAAGACGGAAGTTTAACGAAGTCGAAGAACTTAAGTCTAATAGAAGAAGAAAATTAAAAGACAAGTTCAAATCCCGAGACGACAAAGACGAAGAATTAAAGTCGAGTCGAGAAAACGTGAAGAAAGCAAGAAAGAAGATGCAACACATGCACTCCTTCCACCCTCCCTATAAATACCCTCCTAATAGTCATTAGGAGGGTGGTTAGATTTTTAGTTAATTTTTCACTTTTTAGTTTTTAGAGAGAGAGAAAGTCTTAAACTTTCTCTCACTAGTTCATCTTTTTCTTTTAATCTTTCAAGATTAAACATCTTTGTATTGCTTATTTCATTAATCAAAGTTTCATTTTAAGCTTTTATTTCTTAATCTCATTCTACTTTTCTTTGATTTAAGATTGATTTTGGTGCGATTATCATGTGATCCGTGTTGTTCTAATTGATTTCGTGCTAAAAAGTTAATCTTTTGATCATTTTATAAGTTTTCATTTGATTAAGCTTTAAGACTTTTGTGCTTATTGGCTTATTTTTATGATTAGCTTATTTTTCTTATTAAAAAGTTTTATTAAAAAGTTTATGTTTTTATTGTTTGATCTAAAAAGTTACTTGATTTCGAGTTAGATAAGTTGATTAAAGTGCTTATTTGATTCGGTTAAGTATTTGGATTTATAAGTTTTGGATATTAGCTTATTGAACTTAGCTTATTATCTAGCCTTAACAAATCCCTTTATTTTCGGAAAAGGGAGTTTAATCCCCCTTTCCGATCGGGTTTTCCGACCGGTATACCATCATAACAATTTCCCTCAATTTTAGGAAAGGTTGTTACTCCCCTTTCCGATTGGCCCCTTATTCCGACGGCACCCCATCTTCACTTTCCGATTGATCCAATCGGATTAGGTCTTTGATTTTCCGATTGAGCCACATTAACATTCTGATATGTGCCCTTGATGAACATTCCGATTGGGAGTTTACCCAAGTATTCCGATTCGGTCAAGACTTATTCCGATTGTAGCATTTACCCCGTATTCCGATTGGTCCTTAGCAGTTATTCCGATTGACCCCCGTTGTACACATTCCGATTGTTACATTTATCATATTCCGATCAGCCGATCGGAAAACATTCCGATCGGGGGCCTTTTTGGCTTGTTTTGGTTTCTTTCGATATCACTTTCTTATAGTACTTTTTATTTTCTGAAAATTTTCAAAGTGTTAGTTTTATTTAGTGAGTTAGTATTTTTTTCCATTGTCACCTTTACGTTTATATGCGTTTGTTCTTACTCGTTATTCAAATTAATCTTTTAACTTCCCTTTTACTCAACGACACTCTAATTACTTACAAATAGTTTAAAACAAACCAAACCATTCTCTTGATTCACCAAAAGACAATTGAGTCGCACTTAAGACTTGTTTTCAATTCGAAAAGATTCGGACGATAATATTTTATACCTAGCCAAAAGCGAAGTATTAAATGGCGTCGCTGCCAGCTCTTTTCGTTAAGATAAACGGTTTCTAGTGAGAGACGCATTGAATTTTGGGATCCGTTCTTTGAACGTTATTTTCATTGCTATAAAAATTTCCAAAAATCCATAAAAAATATAAAACTTTTCAAAAATACAAAAACATTTAAAAAATCACTAAAAAGCAATTCTTTTCAAAAGGTTTTGCACAAAAAAGATTATATAGATATTCTCTTTGTGTATATTTTTCTTCTGCAGGTGTATGCGTACTAGATCTTCCAACTATTCTGAGCCCGAGACTCTTGAAGATTTAGATATGGCTGGTGTTAATAACAACAATAATCACCCACCTCAAAACAATTTGAATAACAACAATAACAACAACAACAATGTCCTTTTACCTGATTTACGAACCATGGAGGAATTGTGTCAACCCACCATGAACGGACGCGGAGGCCCGATTGCGCCAATGCACGTCACGGCTCAGGAGTTTTCATTGAAGCATCACATGATCCAGCAAGTGCAAACGAACCCATTTCGTAGAATTCCGGATGATGATGCCAACAAACACCTCGACAAATTCATTACCATGACCCAAAGCATGAAGTGCTCCGGTGTTTCTATGGATGACCTTCGCCTTCAACTCTTTCCCCACTCGCTTTCTCACCATGCCGAAAAATGGTTTGACCGTCTTTCTAAGAATTCTATTCATACGTGGAATGACATGACTCAACGCTTTTTATCGCGCTACTTTCCCCCATCCATGGTCACTAGCCTTCGTAACCAAATCAGTGGATTTATGCAAGAGAATGATGAATCGCTTTTCGATGCTTGGGAACGTTACAATGATTTGATCGACCGCTGTCCTAATCACAATATGCTCCCCGTCACTCTCATTGACACCTTTTACAATGGTCTCACTTTTCGTGATCGTGACACGATCAATGCCGCCGCCGGTGGTACTTTTATGAAAAGGAGACCGGAGGAGTGTCGAGAGTTGATTGAAAACATGACTACTCACCACAAGAATTGGGATTCTTCCGCATCCTCAAGATCTAATCAGAGAGTCAATGTTTCGTCTACTTCTTCCACCACCAACTCGTCTATTTTGGAACGTGCTATTCTTGATATTAACAAAAGTCTCCAAATTTTGACTTCTAACCAAACTCAACAAGCTAAAGCCGTTGTTATTTCTTGTGACACATGTGGTGGTCCTCATTCCTACAATGAGTGTCCTTCTACTCACGGCAATTATTCTGAAGACGTTAACGCAGCATATGGTACTTATCCCACGGGAGGCTATCAAGCTCGCCCTCAAGGAGACCGTGGCTTGCTAAGTTATCGTTCCAACAATTATCTTGCTCCTCCCGGTTTCCCTCCTGCAAACCAAAACCAACAACAAAGCTACAATCAATCCCAACCTCGTGCAACCAATCAGTATCAATCCCAAAGAAACTCATACCCAACTCAAGGAAATTATCAACCTTACCAGGCTCCACCTCTCAATCAACCGATGGCAGTGAATCCAGATGTCGAGACATTTATGAAGACCAATCGGGAGTTGGTGACGAATCTTCAGAGTCAAGTCTGCAACTTGAAGGGAGAGATGGCAAAACAAGGGAACGATATTCGAGCCGAGTTAAGGAATGATATGGCCAAACACAGTGATGCAATTAATGCTAACATGCAAAACTCTTTTAACAATCAAGCTCTTCACCTTCGTGATATGATTGGTTCGCTCATCCAAGGTAATCAACCCTCTTCTTCGGGTACTCTTCCGAATAATACCGTTGCGAATCCAAGAGGGGAGATGAAAGCAATCACCACTCGAAGTGGAAAAGGTTATATGGAAACCGAGCTTCCTACACCTCCACCCGTGATTGTGAACAAGGAAAAAGAGCAACTTTCCCCACCTCCTTCACCTTCTATCCCAATTTCCCCACCACCCGTGGTTGTGAGTGATCCTATTCCCTTAAAGCCTTCTTCTTCATCCAATATACCTTATCCCTCAAGGTTGAGGAAAGAGAAGCAAAAGAGCAAGGATGATATTCAAGTTTCAAACTTTCTTAAAATGTTTAAACAACTGAATTTTAACATCTCCTTTGCCGAGGCTCTCGCTCACATGCCCAAATACGCTAAGATGTTTAAAGATCTTTTAAGTGATAAGGAAAAGCTTCTTGACATTGCTCAGACCCACCTTAATGAGAATTGCTCCGCAGTGCTCTTAAGGCAATTGCCCACCAAACTTGGTGATCCGGGTCGCTTCTTGATTCCTTGCAACTTCCCGGGAGTGGAGAATAGCATGGCCCTAGCCGATCAAGGTGCCAGTATAAACTTAATGCCTTTAAGTGTTTGGAAGCAATTATCTCTCCCCGAGCTAGTCCCCACCAAAATGACTTTGGAATTAGCCAACCGTACGGTTGCGTATCCAGTGAGGATAGCCGAAGATGTCTTTGTTGGCGTCGACAAATTCACCTTCCCGGCGGATTTTGTTGTCGTTGATTACGAGATGGATCCCCGTGTTCCATTAATCGTTGGACGTCCATTTCTGAGGACCGGTCGCACTCTTATTGACGTAGCCGCAGGCGAAATCATCATGAGAGTTGGTGACGATAAAATTGTCTTCAACATGGGTAAGATTTCTAAGCAACCTTATTCGTATGAGAGTATTAATGCTATTGATGTTCTCGATGAGGCTTGTGAAGAACATTTTCATGATGCTTGCAAAAGTACTCTTTCTTCTCTACCCAATGTTGAGACCGTTGCCTCAATTGCTCCAGCATTGACTCCTTTTGGAGAAAGTGACTTGGATGATTTTGAAGCTAGCTTGGGTCCCCTCGATATTAAGTATGATAATTTGTCCACCAATTGGGATGAAGATATTCGTACTATTGAGAGACTTCTCAATGAGGACCCGGTCTCTCCTCCTGCTCCTAAAGAGGTGACTAATGATGATCCATCGTTAGTTTCACCATCTATTGAGGATCCTCCTACTCTTGAGCTTAAGGACTTACCGCCTCATCTTGAGTACGTTTTTCTGGAAGACGACGAGAAGCTACCAGTCATCATCGCAAAGGATCTAAAAGAAGACGAAAAAGCCCGACTTGTCGCTGTGTTGAAGAAGCATAAAAGAGCTATCGCTTGGAAAATCTCCGACATTCGTGGAATTGATCCTCATTTCTGCACACATAAAATTCTCATGGAGGACGACTATAAACCCACAATTCAAAGTCAACGAAGGATGAATCCTAAAATCCATGAAGTCATCAAAAAAGAGGTTATCAAACTTCTTGATGCGGGTATGATTTACCCTATTTTGGATTCATCGTGGGTTAGTCTAGTCCATTGTGTGCCTAAGAAAGGCGGAATCACCGTTGTGCCAAATGCTAACAACGAGTTAATTCCTACCCGTCTCGTTACTGGGTGGAGAGTTTGTATAGACTACCGCAAACTCAATGATGCCACGAGAAAGGATCATTTCCCTCTACCTTTTATGGACCAAATGCTTGAACGTTTAGCTGGTAATGAATATTACTGCTTTCTTGATGGGTTCTCGGGTTATTTTCAAATACCCATCGATCCCCAAGACCAAGAGAAGACAACATTCACTTGTCCCTACGGCACATTTGCTTATAAAAGAATGCCTTTTGGCTTATGCATTACCCTCGGGACTTTCCAAAGGTGCATGTTAGCTATCTTCCATGACATGGTTGAGCAAACCATGGAAGTCTTCATGGATGATTTCTCGGTCTTCGGGGATTCCTTCTCTGCTTGCCTTGCCAATTTGGAACGTATGCTTAAGCGGTGCGAAGACACTCGCCTTGTTCTGAATTGGGATAAATGCCATTTTATGGTAAAAGAAGGCATTGTGCTAGGACACAAAATCTCAAAAGCCGGTCTTGAAGTCGACCGTGCTAAAGTTGATGTCATAGCCAAATTACCTCCACCTTTAACCGTGAAGGGTGTGAGAAGTTTTTTGGGTCATGCGGGCTTCTATCGTAGATTCATTCAGGATTTCTCTAAAATCGCTCGCCCGATGACCCACCTCTTGGAAAAAGATACTCCTTTTATCTTTTCTAAAGAGTGTCTCGAAGCCTTCAATCTTCTCAAGGATAAGCTAACTAAGGCACCGGTCTTGGTTACCCCTAATTGGGAGCTGCCTTTTGAATTGATGTGCGATGCTAGCGACTTTGCTATTGTTACGGTTTTGGGCCAAAGAGTGAATAAACACTTCCAACCAATCCACTACGCTAGCAAAACAATGACGGGGGCTCAATTGCATTATACGACAACCGAAAAAGAGCTTTTAGTTGTTGTCTATGCTTTTGAAAAATTCCGCCCCTATCTTGTTTTATCCACCACCATCGTATACACGGACCATTCCGCGTTGAAGTACTTGATGACTAAGAACGATTCTAAGCCAAGACTTCTCCGCTGGGTTTTACTCCTTCAAGAATTCAACATTGAAATTCGTGACAAAAAGGGAGCCGAAAACCTGGCCGCGGATCATTTGAGCAGACTTGAGGATCCATATCAGGGGGATCATCCAAACAAAGAGATCAATGACTCTTTCCCCCTGGAGACTCTAATGTCTATAAATCTCAACCGTGATGGCACCCCGTGGTTTGCGGACATTGCAAACTACTTAGCGGGTGGTATTCTCATCCAAGGGTTAACATCCCAACAAAAGAAGAAGTTCTTGAATGATGTTAAGACTTACTTTTGGGATGACCCTTATCTATTCAAACAGTGTGCTGATCTGATTATTCGTCGATGTGTTGACGGACCGGCAGCTTTCGATATCCTCCAAGCTTGCCACAAAGGACCCACCGGTGGTCACTTTGGTCCCAACTACACCGCTAAGAAAGTGTTTGATTCCGGATTCTACCGGCCCACCATTTATCGTGATGCTCACGAAATGGTTAAACATTGTGATGCTTGCCAACGTCAGGGCAAGATCACACATAAGGATGAGATGCCTCAAAATTTCATACAGGAATGTGAAATCTTTGATGTATGGGGCATCGACTTTATGGGGCCATTTCCATCCTCCAAAGGGAACAAGTACATCCTCGTCGCCGTCGACTACGTCTCTAAATGGGTTGAAGCTAAGGCTCTTCCTACGAATGATGCGAGGGTGGTTGTGAACTTTTTGAAGCAGCTTTTCGCTCGATTTGGCGTTCCTCGTGCTATCATCAGTGACCGCGGGACTCATTTTTGCAACGATCAATTTGCAAGAGTCATGGCAAAGTATGGTGTCACTCACTGTCTTTCCACCGCCTATCATCCCCAAACCAATGGGCAAGCTGAGATTTCCAATCGTGGCTTGAAGAGAATTTTGGAGCGTACTGTGGGAGAGCATCGCGCCGCGTGGGCCGATAAGTTAGATGATGCTCTGTGGGCTTTTCGTACTGCTTACAAGACCCCGATCGGTTGTACACCTTATCGTCTTGTGTACGGGAAAGCCTGCCACCTACCCATCGAGCTGGAACATAAGGCGCACTGGGCCTTGAAGTGGGCTAACTTCGACATCGTCAAAGCCGGTGATCATCGCAAGGTTCAACTCAACAAGCTAAATGAACTGAGGAATGAAGCTTATGAGAACTCGCTGATCTACAAGGAGAAGACCAAGATTATCCACGATGCTAAAATCAAGAACCGAGAGTTCCACGTTGGTGATCAAGTCTTACTCTTTAACTCTCGGTTGAAGATCTTCTCTGGCAAGTTCAAGAGCCGCTGGACTGGTCCATTCACCGTCGCCAAAGTCTTTCCGTATGGGACCATTGAGCTTTCTCAGCCGAATGGACCCAATTTCAAGGTGAATGGCCAGCGTTTGAAGCTGTACTTTGGTGAGGACATCTCACAGGAGATGATTCCATCCCTCACCACGTTCCCCATGAACTAAAATTGGGTCGAGTCAGGCTCATGACTCGGTGAACAAAAACAAGCGCTTCTCGGGAGGCAACCCGTGTTCTATCCTTTACTGCTTTCATAATAAGTGTAGGGGGAGCCCCGCATATGTTTGTTGTCTTGTTTCTTGTGCTATGCAGGGACTTAAGCTTCAGAGAACATCTTGATGACTTTTGACGAACCGTGATACCGTGTTTTCCATCTTCCCGGTTCTATCCTAAACTCTTGTGATTCAATATTTCATATTCTATATGCTCACATTGAATTCACTTTAGTTGTCCTTTCCTTAGCAAAATTTAAACAAAAGTGCACAATGTCCTAAGTGTAGGGGAGTTTACTCCCACATGCTTAAACATTGAGGACAATGTTTATCTCAAGTGTAGGGGGGACTTCTATCGAAGTAAGTGGTCTTTTCCATGAATTTGCCCTCATTTTAACCGGAAAATTTGATTTTTCGACATTTTTCAAAAATTTTAATCTATGTTGGCCTAGTTGTATAGTTGCGTTTGTTATGTTTCCTTTGCTTGAATAAATGTTTAATAAAGTGGTTTTAGATTTTTCTTAGTCGTGAATATTTTGACTCAACCCGAGTTTACTTACCTACGTTTACTCTAGCTAGTATCCTTAACGTGTTTAAGTCAAGTTTTGCTAGGCTTTTATATAGGGAGCTATAAAACGCGAAAGTCTTAACTCTCACGGGTTAAGAATAAGAACTTTTCGCAAGTTCCTATAATTGATCCTAGAGAGTCGTTTATCAAGGGAACTTTAAAATGCGATTTCTAAACTTGAAAAAGTCTAAGAATTTGCAAGATTCTATAGGCGACTCGAAAACCCAAAACTTCGATTTAATAGGCTAAGCATCCACGAGTCTCATTCCTTGAGATTTTAAACTATGGAGAACGAGAAATGATAGAGTCAATTATAAGTTCGGTATTCTTTCGTGAATTTATGTGAGTTAATTATGAGCCTATTCTCCCTCCGCTTGATAATAAATTAATCTGCTAATAAATAAGGTTGTACGATTTAAAAGGTTACTTAGCTTCTAGCCCCAGATCGTTTAAAAGTTGCTCGGTAATGACGAGAGTTCATAGCCAAGGCATAACTTATGAAGCGGGGCGCGAAGATTGGCGAGTCCGAAAAGGCCCTAACAAGGCATGAGGGCTACATTTTGTTGCTAAAGATCCAAAAGTGATGTGAAGAATCATTTATCGAAAATCAATATGAAGGATCAAGACACACGAAGAAAAGCAAGAACTCCCCAAAAGTCATGGAGAAGTCTATCCGAAAAGACCCTAACAAGGTATGAGGATAAATAGATCCAAGTCCTAAAAGGAGGCGGATCGTTGTATATCAAAGTCCAAAATAAAGATTGGAGAAAAATGAAGAAGTCGTGGTCCAAAGATGAAGAATCTCTCAAAAACTTCAAGTGAAGAAATTCCTATTATGAAGAGAAGACCATAATTTCAAGAACGTCTCTCGAAGATTCGAAGTATGAAGTCGCTGCCAAATATCGGCCCGAGAAAGGTCTCAAATCGCGAACCAAGTTATGCCAAGATATGAACTTTCTGATATCCCGAGAAGCAGTTTTAAAATATTTGGTCCTTTAGCTAACTATTGATTAAATCGTTCACCTTATTTTCGGACTAAATAACTATCGAAGTAAGTCAAACAATGCATCCTCGTGATCATTCAAGACAAAAATAAAATATAAGAGATACACCTAGGAATAAGGGAGTCTAAGTGAATAATTGGCCCACATGAGTTCGTGATAGTTTGCTAACTTATAATAAAAATGATCTCGTTTTTAAGCTTGGTATGGGGAACGTGAAACTTGAGGATGATAAACGTTCATGGCCGCCAAAACCCAATGTAAGTTTTTAATTTCTTTACTCATTTCTATCTTTTATGTTTGGTATTTAATAAAGGCCAAAGTGGGTTATTTATAATGGAAAATGTAAACCGTGCTTTAAAATTAATGCATTGCATGAGGGCATTGCAATGGTCAAGTGTAGGGGATTTAATAAGTGTGAAAACACTTATCCTTTTACCACTTATTTCCAATAATAACAAGAGCAAAACGTGTGATTTATGTCGTAAAAGTCGGAATTATGCGTGGTTTGTGTTTTTATTGTGTTTTAGGACCAAAATATGAAAAAGGAAGAAAACACGGGCTTTCACGGGCTTTTATTGAAGAAAACGGGAAAAGACGAAGTCAAAAGATCAAGAGTGCAAAAAGAACGGAAGTCCAAGGCCTATTCTGAAGATTTATCGAAGAAAAAGTCAAAAGACGGAAGTTTAACGAAGTCGAAGAACTTAAGTCTAATAGAAGAAGAAAAATAAAAGACAAGTTCAAATCCCGAGACGACAAAGACGAAGAATTAAAGTCGAGTCGAGAAAACGTGAAGAAAGCAAGAAAGAAGATGCAACACATGCACTCCTTCCACCCTCCCTATAAATACCCTCCTAATAGTCATTAGGAGGGTGGTTAGATTTTTAGTTAATTTTTCACTTTTTAGTTTTTATAGAGAGAGAAAGTCTTAAACTTTCTCTCACTAGTTCATCTTTTTCTTTTAATCTTTCAAGATTAAACATCTTTGTATTGCTTATTTCATTAATCAAAGTTCCATTTTAAGCTTTTATTTCTTAATCTCATTCTACTTTTCTTTGATTTAAGATTGATTTTGGTGCGATTATCATGTGATCCGTGTTGTTCTAATTGATTTCGTGCTAAAAAGTTAATCTTTTGATCATTTTATAAGTTTTCATTTGATTAAGCTTTAAGACTTTTGTGCTTATTGGCTTATTTTTATGATTAGCTTATTTTTCTTATTAAAAAGTTTTATTAAAAAGTTTATGTTTTTATTGTTTGATCTAAAAAGTTACTTGATTTCGAGTTAGATAAGTTGATTAAAGTGCTTATTTGATTCGGTTAAGTATTTGGATTTATAAGTTTTGGATATTAGCTTATTGAACTTAGCTTATTATCTAGCCTTAACAAATCCCTTCATTTTCGGAAAAGGGAGTTTAATCCCCCTTTCTGATCGGGTTTTCCGACCGGTATACCATCATAACAATTTCCCTCAATTTTAGGAAAGGTTGTTACTCCCCTTTCCGATTGGCCCCTTATTCCGACGGCACCCCATCTTCACTTTCCGATTGATCCAATCGGATTAGGTCTTTGATTTTCCGATTGAGCCACATTAACATTCCGATCTGTGCCCTTGATGAACATTCCGATTGGGAGTTTACCCAAGTATTCCGATTCGGTCAAGACTTATTCCGATTGTAGCATTTACCCCGTATTCCGATTGGTCCTTAGCAGTTATTCCGATTGACCCCCGTTGTACACATTCCGATTGTTGCATTTATCATATTCCGATCAGCCGATCGGAAAACATTCCGATCGGGGGCCTTTTTGGCTTGTTTTGGTTTCTTTCGATATCACTTTCTTATAGTACTTTTTATTTTCTGAAAATTTTCAAAGTGTTAGTTTTATTTAGTGAGTTAGTACTTTTTTCCATTGTCACCTTTACGTTTATATGCGTTTGTTCTTACTCGTTATTCAAATTAATCTTTTAACTTCCCTTTTACTCAACAACACTCTAATTACTTACAAATAGTTTAAAACAAACCAAACCATTCTCTTGATTCACCAAAAGACAATTGAGTCGCACTTAAGACCGGTTTTCAATTCGAAAAGATTCGGACGATAATATTTTATACCTAGCCAAAAGCGAAGTATTACTCCCCTTTAAGGATTTCTCCTTGGGACTCTTTTAATGTGAAACATAATATGGTGAATGGTCGCCGTTCGCTGCTCCTAGGATAGCTGGGTGTGATTATCCAGCTCCCCCAAAAGGATTGCTCCTTGGGACTCTTTTGAGTGTGAAACATGATGTGGTGAATGGTTTTCGTTCGCTGTCCCTAGGATAGCTGGGTGTGATTATCCAGCTCCCCCATAAGGATTTCTCCTTGGGACTCTTTTAATTTGTGAATAAGACAACGGGAATGGTCGGCATTCATTTCGCTGCCCCTAGGAAGGCTGAGGGTGATTATTCAGCCTCCCCAAAATAATAAATTCTCTGGGACTCTTTTAATTAAGAGAGGACCCAAATATTGAGTGAAGTTCAGAGACTCTAGGTTGAAACATATATGTACTCTGGTTGTTGTTTCCCAGAGCACTATCTAGAGGGTGCAGGATCATTAGCGTGCGTTATGAGCACAAATGATTCATATCCTGATGTAGAGACATAATGTACATAGGTCTTAAGAGATCTAAGTGCAGACACAAACACTCTATGAGACTGTAGACTATCGCTTGCTGATACCCATTTAATTGGTCATGAGACCCTTGGTTTCCTCCCAGACATTTCACTCTATACAGCATCATCGTTTTCCACGGAGGAGAGAAGAAGTTGACCTTGATCAATGATCTCTTGATGAAGGCGCTGGCGGAGAAGGGTTTGTTTTCATCATCATGGGGTTTGAGAGTCATTAGGGCTTTCTTCACCGTATCGCTGTTTGGTACAACAACTATGTCTTCATTAACCTTGTGTCCAATGATTTTAGCAAAATCAGTTAGGTCAAAAGTAAGGGTTTTGGGATAAGTGGATAGATTGAATGAGATAATCATAGTTGCATGATCAACTTCGACTGAGTACCAGAACTCCTTAAGATATTGTGAGTATCAAAAAAAAGGTGTTCTAGTAAGGGCTTCAAAAAGGAGCAGTTATTCAAGAACTTAAACAAGGGTGTGAAAAGAAGATCTGAGTGTTCTAGTAACGCCACACAGTTGTTTAGGTTTATCTTCCCTTTGTTCACACCGAAATCCACGTTTGAGGCAGCCGAGATGGAGTACTTGGTAGCTTGAGATGCGGACGCCATTGATGATTTTTTTAGATTTTAAAGGTTAGAGAGAGAGAGAGAGTGTGTGCGAGAAATGAGAAAAGGAAAACACACAATGATGATGAGTCAAGGGTAAATAAAAAAATTCAGGTCGTTTAATTTGACCGCATTTAATGAAAAGTAAAACTTTTGAAGAAAAGTGGGACCCTTCTTTTCGAAAAACATTAGACCCCTTGGAATGTAGAAAAGCTGTTCGCATTTAATTGAAATCATTTGAATTAAATATGGAGAATATATGTTTTCCAATTGTGATGTAACTACCTAGTTACATTTAATTCCATTAAATGTCCAAAGTCAGAGATAAATCATCAGACTTTTTCTTTCTCAACATTGAGCATACCCAGCTCAGCAACCAGCTTAGTAAAGCTTGGCTCAGCCAGAGGCTTGGTGAAAATGTCAGCGAGCTGGCATTTTGTGGGTATATAATGTATCTCAATATCACTTTTTATAATATGGTCTCTTATGAAGTGATACCTGATGCCAATATGTTTAGTTTTGAAATGAAGTACCAGATTATTAGGAATGGCTATGGCACTTGTGTTGTAAAAAAATATGGGAACCTTCTCATAGGAGATCCCATGATCAGCCATTTGACTTTTCATCTAGAGGACTTGAGCGGATAAGCCAACAGTAACGACATACTTAGCTTCATCTGAAGACATGGCCATAGAGTTTTTCTTTTTGGCGCTCCAACATACTAACTTTCCTCCAAGGATCTGACAACTCCTAGATGTACTTTTTCTGTCGAGGAAACATCCAGCATAGTCTGAGTCTGAGTAGACTTTTAAATCAAATTCAGATCCATTTGGATACCAGAGACCTAGTGAGGGTGATCCTTTGAGATACATGAAAATTCTTTTGACAACTACAAGGTAGGATTCCTTGGGGTTAGCTTGGTACCTAGCACATAGATATGTGGATAATTGGATATCTGGTCTGCTTGCTGTGAGGTAAATCATTAACCCAATCATGCCTCTGTATAACGTCTCATTTATAGAGACCCCTGAATCATTAGATCCCAAAGCAGTGGGAGGAAGCATGGTTCATTAATGCACAGTCTGACATATCATATTTCATGAGAAAGTCTCTAACATATTTTTCTTGACAAACTGAAATTCCCAGAGAACTTTTCTTAATTTGAAATCCTAAGAAAAAAGTTTGTTCCCCTATCATGTTCATTTCATATTTCTTGGTCATAAGTTTGGCAAATTGCTTGCTCAATGTTATGTTGGTCGACCCAAAAATAATATCATCCATATATATCTGTACTATAATGACCTCACCCCTGGACTTGTATGTGAACAGGGTTTGGTCAATGGCATCTCTGACAAATTTATTTTCAAGCAATAATTTTGATAAGGTTTCATACCAGGCTCTAGGTGCTTGTTTCAACCCATAGAGTGCTTTGTAGAGTCAGCATACATAGTCTAGATGTTCACTATTTTAAAACCCTGGAGGTTGTTTAACGTAAACTTCCTCAGCCAGTTTGCCATTTAGAAAAGCACTATTGACATCCATCTGGTATACCATGAATCCCATGTAAGCAGCATAGGCCAGAAAGATTCTGATGGCCTCTAGTCTAGCAAATGAAGCGAAGGTTTCATTATAGTTAATCCCCTCTGATTGACTGTATCGTAATACAACCAGTCTTGCTTTGTTCTTGACTATTCTCCTATCTTCATCTCTCTTGTTCCTGTAAACCCACTTGGTTCCAACTACTTGTTTTCTACTGGGAGCTCTAACCAAGGTCCATACCTTGTTTCTTTTGATCTAATTGAGTTCCTTATGCATTGCACTCATCCAACCTTCATCTAGAAGAGCAGCTGCAATGCTTTTAGGTTCATCCTCTTATAGAAAATCAACAAACAAGCATTCATTTGATGAGGCAGCTTCCAGATTTTTGAGTTTTCCTCTGGTGGTAACTCCCTCAGAGGGTTCACCAAGAATATTCACTAGAAGAATATCTTGATTTCTACCCCATTTGGATTGAGGTGTAGGGGTCTCGGTCGGTTCAGCTGAGGGTTCATAGGATGACAAAGGAATTGAAGTAGAATGTGCATCATCCAAGAGTGGTTCATCACACTTGATTTCTTCATCCATGATTTCATCATCCATTTGAGAGTCAATAATTTCAGTTTCAGATCTTTCAGATACCAAAGGTGAAGAGTATCTGATGCATCATTCTCTGGGATTATGTCAACGATGGAGTGAGGATAAAAGGTATGAACATAGGGATGATCTTGGTGATTTGTGAGAGTTGATTTCTTGGGGATGCATAAACCATCTTTAGGATATGATTTTACTTCATTAAAATCAAAAGCATCAGCCTCGGAGCTATGGTGTGAGATGACAACATCAGCCTCATTGAAGGTGACATGAATGGATTCTTCTAGTTCTTGTCTACGAGTATTGAACACTCTGAAGGCTCTAGAAGTAGGTGAGTATCCAAGAAAGAACCCATCGTCTGACTTTTCATCAAACTTGTCCAGATGATCTTTGTAGTTGTGAATGAAGACAAGACAACCAAAGACATGAAAGTAGCTGACATCAGGGGCTCTTTTCTTGTAAACTTCATATGAGGTTTTTACATGTCTCTTAACAATGATTGATCTATTTTGTGTGTAAAAGGCTGTGTATACAGCTTCCCCTATAACTGTTTTGGAAGCCTAGATTCACTTAGCATTGTTCTAGCAGCTTCAATAAGATTTCTATTTCTTCTTTCGATAACACTGTTTTGTTATGGGGTTCCATGGGTGGAGAAGTTTTGTGAGATCCCTTTTTCATCGCAAAATGCTTCCATGGCATGGTTTTTGAATTCAGTGCCGTTGTCACTTCTGATTTCCTTGACCTTGCAGTCATTTAGGTTTTCAATTTCTCTTATAAAAGACATGATGCAATCAGAAGCTTCACTCTTCTTTTTAAGAAAGAACACCCAAGTGAATCTGGAGTACTCATCAACAATGACGAGGGTGTATTTGTTGTGATTCAAAGATTGGGGTCTAACTGGTCCAAACAAGTCCATGTGTAGAAGATGAAGGCACTTGTTGATGGAGAATGACTGTTTGGTATTGAATGAAGCTCTGTGGTGATTTCCTTTTTCACAGGCTGAGCAAGGCATGTCTTTAGAGAAGGCTAGAGAGGGAAGTCCAGCGACCAGATCATTCTTGGCCAGTTTGTTAAAGTTATTGAAGTTAAGATGGGACAGTCTTTTGTGCCAGAGCCAGTTTTAACTGTTAGAGGCTTTGGAAAAGAGACAGATATCGCTTCCCTCTGGACATGATGTCATGTCAATTACATACACATCCCTTCTTCTTGGTGATATGAGAACAACATCATCGTTTTGATTGAACATTTCTCCTTGGATCTTGGTGAACAAAACTTTGAAACCAACATCACAAAGTTGACTAATGCTAATTAAGTTGGGATTTAGCCCATTGACATATGCGAACCTTGTGAGGGTTATTCCATTGCAATCCATAAAGCCATATCCTTTAGTAGCCCCTGAGGAGTCATATCCAAAGACTACCTTAAGACCAGACTCCCTTTTATATCTGTGCAGATACTGCTTAACCCTTGTCATGTGTTTGGAGCAACGACTATCCAGATACCATACATATTTCTTCAAATGTTCCTGCACAGATATAGTGACACAGACTAGTTTCAATGATGAACCCACTTTCCAGTGGGTCCATTCTGTCGCTGATTAGCGACTCTAGGTCTTGTTTGATTTCTGTCTCCCCTCTTTTGTTGCAATCTCTGGTTTCATGAATCATACTACCACAGATATCACATCCTGGGTTATGTTCGTACTCATCAGAGTGATTATCATAGAACCCATAGTATTTGCATTGAGGAGATGGTCTGAGTCCTGGGGGAGAGGCTCTAGGTTTGTGTTCAGGTCGTCTTGTGGACTTATGTGAGTTAGAGATCTCATTTTAAGTCTGGCTTTTTGGACAACTATAATCTCCTCATGTTCACTAGAGGTATGGTCAGTGGACTCACATGTAATACATATGGGTTTCTTTAAGAAGTTATCAGAAAGATGATTTCTTAACCCACAGTATTTACAAGGCCTAGACACGGTTCTTCCCTTGGACTAACTACTACTGGTCCCTTCACCATGAGAGACAAAAGAGAAGTTGTTTGAGAGAGGAGTTATTTGCTCTTTCAACCCTTTAACCTCTTCCATTAAAGTTAGGAGAAGTTTCTTGGTAGGTGACAGATCTCCTGAGGGAAGAATAGGTTTGGTCTCTTTGGGTTCCTTTGGGTTCCTTGGCCATAAAAACCTTTTTATAAGGTTTATCAGCAACTCTGGCTAATAGTTTGAATTTAGTGGACTCTCTAGAGGTTTTGATGGCACGAATAGGGCCAAGAATATATTTTGAAGGAATAGCCCGTGTGAGTTTGGGTAAGGCAGGCAAGGGACATAGTTCCTCAGATTCATCTTCGGATTTATACTCAACCACATGGGTGATTTTAGGAGATGATTCATCTGAAGGAACAAAATTGACTTTAGACACAGGTTTGTGATGTCTAAATCTACCCTTTCCCCCAATGGCTTGGACAACATTTCCAAGAATGCTTTCAGAGACTAGGTCCTCAACAATGAATTGACCTTTTGCCCATTTTCAAGAACCCTTTTTAATTCACTGTTTTTATCAGTCAGAGACTTATTGTCAGATGACAGTCGACTTACTTCATTTTAAAGTTAGGTGGTGTGTCCAACAAATGGTTTAAGATTAGTGATTTCAGAATGAAATAAGTTTAGTTCCTGTTTTAATGCATGAAATTTGTTTAATAGGTTCTTTCTCTATTCTTATACAAAATGAAAGTCAATCAAGGTATAGTCAAGGACATGGTCTCTTAACTGATCTTCAGTCATGGTGAGTAATCTTTGTACCTTATTAATGGTGATATCAACCCATTGACTAGATCTAGCTTCACTTTTTCTAACAGCTGGTTCTTCATCAACAATGGCCATGAAAGCTAGAATAGTGGTGGTTGTTTCATCCTCAAATGTGAGAGGTTCATCATCTCAGTCGAATGAAGCAGCTATCAGCCCTTTCTCTGTCTTTTTACCTTCCCTTTTCTTGGTTGTTTCATCAACCTTTTAATTTAGCTTCATCAGCTCAACTTTTAGTGCTTTGTACTTGACTTTGTAGTCCTTATTTCCATCTGAGTCTGATTGAGAGGCTTGTTTGAAAGGAGAAGTAATAACTTCTTCTTTTCGTTGAACTTTCTGGTTGAGGGATAGTTTGGAGATGACGTTTTGTTAGAGTAACAATCCTTCTGAAAGTGGCCAGGATTTCCACAAGTAAAACATATAACTTTGGATTTGTCTGCCTTGGTGGCTCCAACTCTACCAGATCTTTTGTAGTATCTCTTTTGATCAGTTAGAAGAGCTCCGTCATGAAACTCAACATTCAGTTCTTCAAGGAACTCTTGACTGCTCCTAGTCTCTTCTTCCATATCAGAGTTGTTGTCCTGAAAATAATGATTAGCAACAAGAACTTTTGATCCAGTGATTTGAGTGGTAAACCTATCAGTTTCAGATTTGTAAATAGAATCAGTTAAACCTTCCTCATAGTAATATCTTCCAAAAAGTTGGGGAAATGTCATTCTTAATAGCATAGTTAGCTCTTAGGTTTTGGTTTAGGCTTAACCATTTCCTAGGAAGACTATTGACAAAAGTGGCATTAACTTCAGCTTTTGGTAAGACTACATCATTATTTCCAAGATCATTGATTAGAATCTTAAGTCTGGTGTACGTTTGGCTAAGTGTTTCATTTTCCAGAGCTTTGAAAGCATTAAACTTAAGTCTAAGGGCTTGGATTTTAGTCTCCTTAGTTTCCTCTAGTCCCTCATACCCAGGAACTAATTCAGTCCACATCTATTTAGCAAAGACGTACTTATTGATGGACTTCATTATATTTTTGGGTAGATAAGAGACTATGATACTTTTTAGTCTCTTGTCTTGGTTAGCAAGACGTCTATCCGCTGAAGTTCATTGTTTAATAGGTTTCTTAAGAGGTCTCTTGGGGGTAGAGGTGGAAGCCATAGGAACATATGGGCCATCTTCTAAAATTTATGTAAGGAATGGTTCAAGGCCATCTAGGTATATTAGAAATTCACTTTTCCAGCTGGAAAAATCCTCTTCATCAAATGCTGAAACATTCGACACGTGAGACCCACCTCTAAAATCAAGAAGTTGAGGGAGGTCGCCATCATTATATCCCACAGATCAACTGGTGAAGGTGTGAGATTATTTGATGTCATGGGAGGATTGTTCGCGACATTAGTTTGGCTAGATTGGCCAAAAGGTGGTGGAATAGGAGGCACAATATCAGACCTATTAGGATCTTGATTTTAAAACCAAGAACGGTTTATAGAAAAGTTTTATTTATCAATCCGCTCTGATACCAATTGAAAGTCCCAAAATATGCCTATTGTATTACTATAATTCGAATTCAAGATCAAACTTAGTGAATTACTTTTCAAACGTGTAATGCTTTATTGCTTATAAATAAAGTATTACAAAGTGTTATGGAAATTTTTTATAAATCAAAGTGTTATTTATAAATCAAAGTTTTATAAATAAAGTATTACAAAGTGTTATGAATGGTTTATAGAAAAGTTTTACAAAATAAACCGCTCTGATACCAACTGAAAGTCCCAAACTATGCCTATTGTAATACCATAACTCGAATTCAGGATAACACTTAGTGAATTACTTTTAAAACGCGTAATGTTTTATTGCTTATAAATAAAGTATTACAAGTTTGTAGGTCCATAGTTTCTTAGGATGTAGGCAATGTTTGATTTATCTATTGAATGAGATGGAGAAGAAAGATGAACTAGAGAGAGAAAGGAGAGAAGGAGGAGAGGTAGAGAGAGAAAGTGTGTTTATTGAATGAGAAAGTGTGAAATACAAATGAGCAACCCCTCCTAACATGCTAGGAGGGGGTATATATATCCCACCCTACATGTGGGCTATATGGGCTATATGGATTACATATAGGATCACGAGCCCATTACTTGAATATATCTTTGGAGTGATCGATCCTTTCTAAATACGTAAAAACGTATTTCTAACAATCTCCCCCAAAGGGAGGTCACTTCAAGTTACAATGTCCTAAATAGTCTATAGCTCGTGATCTATGCTAACAATGATGTGACCGAGACTTTCCTTGGAAAAACGTATTTCCAACAATCTCCCCCAAAGGGAGGTCACACCATTTTACAAAATCTTAAACCTAGCATACTATGCTTGAGTCTTCGATCTTGTTCTTGTGAATATGATTGATGTGATCTTTGACTTTAGTCTTGAGCATGTTTCCTTGCCTTCACCTTGTGCATTCATCACTTGTGATATTTGCCTCCTCGTGACTTCATGTTCCACATACTTATACTTTTATAAATTCTTGAAAGCTTTAGAGTTTGATACAGCGGAAGACTTGACTTTTAGACTTTCTTGAATTTGTTGAAGTATTAAGTGCATACAATATAAGCATGTGGTGACAACTTCTTCTGGATTGTACACCGCAATCCCACCTTCTTGTTATGCTGCATAAGACAGTTAGCAACAAAACATATACACTGATGAAATGGCCTTGAACATTTCATTCTAATTCGGTAGCATTTTACCTCCGGTCGGTGGAGACTATTGGACGATATAAAAATATCGTACTTGTGACAGGTAGTTTCAATTAAGAACCTCCTTGACAAGATTTCACGGGTAAACCCGTTTTATTTATTCAACCGTCCAAAGCTGAGTACGAACATAAAGAGTGAATCAGTTGGATAAAAATATCCGCATGATTTGAAGCCATCAATTCATGTTCCTGGAACAAGTGAAATTCAATTAAGAACCGCACCATCGTTGCTTTCCAGTTGTCACGAGCTTGATTCGTATAGAATCTTGCAAGTTACCTACCAAGTGCTGTATGAGGTTAACACTAGAAGGATTTCCACTCATCACTGTGAACACCAAGGTATCACTTTGAGTGTTCTGGGAAGATCACTAAGATATTGCGTAGAGGCCTGGAACGTGTTTAAATTCATTTAAGAATTAAACCACTGTTGCTTTCCAGTTATCACAAGTTTGATTCATAAAGAATCACGCAAGTCACCTACCATGAGCTTTTTGATATTCGCTCAAGAAGAATTTCCATCTTCATTGTAAATACTTTCGTATTACTCGGATGTTCAGGCAAGATCATAAAGATTTTGCGTAGTACTCTTACGATCTTTCTTACTTTTCACAGTGTGTGAGGTAGCAAGGAAATATGAAAGTGTGTCCTAATGAGATATTTGATGATCTGAAATGGCTCTAGAATCAGTCGTGCATTTTGGATTTAGTGATCGGAGGCTGGAGAGGAGTGCCACCATTTTAATACCAATTTATTCGGAGTGAATAAATCAATAGATAATGCGTTGTCTCCGTGTGATTAAAACAGATATCTTTTGATAGATATCTGAGTTAGCTGGGATGGGTTGTGCATTGCATCACTGGGTCCATGATGTCTGTCTTCAATATCAAGCATCATTAAAAATGATCTCAATAGCATATGTATTGACCCGGTTTCTGCCTAAGGTTGTAAGGAGGGCTTCTTTCTTTAGACCCTTTATCTTTACAATTCTTTTTCATTCTTCAACCCCTTCAATGCTTACCAATACGTCATAACTAGCACCTTGTTGTGATTGTTCCACTGCTAACTTAAGTACTTGGTCGGCATTCAGCTACGTTCACAATCTTTCTCCATCTTTCCCAAGGACTACTATTTCTAGCTATGGAATGTCCTTAGGAAGATTCCCCCGGTTCTAGAGGAATCATTGGAATTTAACCTATCCTACCATTCTTATGTCACCACAATCTTCACTGTCGTGAATAGAGACGTTTTAGGTAAGTGTATGTCACCATGAAATCCATTTTGAAGTGCAAATCCATTTTGCTCCCCCTTAACATATGCCATGATATCCGAAAACATTTCACACATATCGGGATGAGCTATCACGTTAAGTCAAACCATTTGTGATTAATCATTTCCCATATTAAATCACATTTTCTCCCCCATATTAAAAATATTAACCCAATCGATGTTTTTAATATCAATTGATTTAATAGCATTTTAAGAAAAATTTGGGAAGAAAAATGCAAATCCAATTATCTTCATGAATTACACAAGCTCCCCCTCAAATTAATGGGGGTGTACTTGAAACGTAAATTAAATACCTTTTAAACACAAGAGTAAGGTATTTAACACGTGCAAAGATCATGTATGATAATGTATTCACAAGATTAGCGATTTATGAGGTTGGACCTGAATGATGGAGAACATCTTATGAAAGAAGCACATGGTTCTTGTTCACGAATGTTGGTCGCCTCATCATGTCTGAAGTTATCTCTTTACTCCATGTGTACGATTGATATCGTTGTCTTGACACCAACATGTGAACTTGGCACTTTCGGCGTCAAAGATTCTGAATGATGGACAATTGCTCCCCCTCAATTGTTGACCCGTGTTCTATTGAAAGAGCTGTAGTCGTCGTTTGAGTAGTCGCATCGTCGAGTATGTAGATATCAATTGTAAATTGCTACGGTTGCTGGAGATGATAACTTCATAAAAATAAGATTTCTCTTGTTTTAACAAATAAATGCATTGACACGTACATATATTCGTGTTAGATTGTGTTATTACGTAAACACAATCCCTTACAAGGTTATAAAGTAAAGCATGCCCGAGAAAATTAATTCCCGTTGTTGAGTCAAAGCTTTCCGGTGAAATGCTTGACTTGAATATGAAAAGCGGGTTACTATCTGAAATAATAGCAAGCCATTTTAAGCATGTTTTAAAATATTTGAACTTCTACTCGAACTTTATTTACAACTCCATGTCATTATTGAATGACATTCTAGGTTCGTAAATATTATCGATTCCAGAAGACATGCTCTTTTTATCAAAACATTTTTGAACACACAATTTTGAAAGATTTAGAAAAAAACCTTTTGAGAAATTCTCGAAAAATTGTGTTCAATGTTTTGAAAACTAATTACTTGAGCTTAAGATGTTGAATATCTTACAAAATGAGCTCAAGACCGAGAAGTTGTAAACTTCCCGTTATGAGGATAAGTTCATCATCGGCGATAAACTTTCCTTTTAACTGAAGAACGAGTCCTAAGTTGACATTTACTTAGAAGTCGTTTTCATGAGCTTGAAAAACATTGAATGTTTTAACGTAAAGCTCATGACCGAGAAAGGTGAATTTCTCGTCAGAAGGAAAAGTTCTCTTATTTAAAAGATACACTTTCCTTGATGATCTTAAAACCTGGAATGTTTTACTTCAAGCTCATGACCGAGAAAAATTAATTTCCCGTTACGAGGATAAGTTATCATTAAAGATAAGCTTTCCTAAAATTAAAGTCCGAGTTACAGTCTGATATTTAACTGTAAGTCATTGTGCATGAGATTAAAAACTTCAAATGTTTTTAATTTTATCTCATGCCCGAGAAAAATTAATTTCTCGTTGTAAGGATAAGTTTCTCATCGGTGATAAACTTTCCTTTCCTTGAAGTCCGGGGCATAATCTGAAATATAATTATACGCCATTTACACGAGCTTAAAACTTTTGAATAGTTTTAATGTAAGCTCGCGTCCGAGAAAATTTAATTTCTTGTTAATGAGGATAAGTTTATAATCGGTGATAAACTTTCCTTTATTTGATGATCAGGTCATCATCTGATATTTAATGATGTGCCTTATACACGAGCTTAAAACCTTTTAATGGTTTTAGGATAAGCTCGTGTCCAAGAAAACTTAATTTCTCGTTAAAAGGGTAAGTTATCGTTGCGTAGATAAACTTCCTTGTCTCTGAAGTCCGGGTCATCGTCTCTCATTTAACGAGGAGCCATAATACACGAGCTTAAAACTTTTGAATAGTTTTAAATTTAGCTCGTGTCCGAGAAAAATTAATTTCTCGTTTTGAGGGTAAGTTATCGTTGACGAGATAAACTTCCATTTCTCTAAAGAACGGGTCACAGACTGTGATTTGTCTATAAGCCTTTATGCATGAGCTTAAAAACTTGGAATGTTTTTGATATAAGCTCATGCCCGAGAAAAATTAATTTCTCGTTGTAAGGATAAGTTTATCATCAGCGATAAACTTTCCTTTCTTTGATGAACGAGTTATATTATGTGATGTGACTATAAGTCCTTTTGGTAAGCTTAACCATGAATCCCCTGAGACACTTGTTTCTCCGATATCTGTTTCTTCAGCAACCAAATTCTAAGAGTGTCCTTAGTTGAACGGTATACAACGATTGGACCGCTTCGTTCTTTTGGAACATCAACTTTGGTACCTTCATTCTCATTAGGAATTTGCATGCTTTGACATGGGTTAGCGATATCAATTGTAGAAGCACATGGGGGTTCACAGTTGGCTTTACTTGTGTCAGAGGCGACCTGAGTAGATGATTCACTTATCTTAGCTGACAAACGTTTCCTTTTATAGAAAACCTTAAGTTTAGGCTTAAGTGATGTATCATCTTTAACAATTTCCTCCCTAGTAGTCTTATTAGAATCGGAGACTATCCTAGTTAAAGGGCACTCGTTTCCTTCAAGAGTGAAAGTTCTACCAGTGGGGCGCCAATCTTTACCAATGGGTTTGATTTTAGCTATCCACTGGGACTTAAGTCTAGCACGGGAGTTCACCTCATTAAGTAATTTCTTGACACAAGAGTCATGATTTACCGTAAAGACACATTTTCTACATGTTTTACAAGTAGCATATTTAATGTCTGAGTAATTCCTAGATGATTGATCGATGCTCCTAGGAGATGACATGCTACGGTTAGCAGTGTTGGGTAATCTATAAGGCATCTGAATAGGTTTGACATTGCTATCTTTTACATGTGTCTTTTGCTTAGCTCTCCTTAGACCAGATTTATGGCACACGTCATTTGAACTAGTTTGAGACGTGTTCTTTGGCCTATTTCTAGGGAGACTAGAGGCAATCAAGTGAGTAGGTCTTGCAGAAGATGTTTTAGTCATATGGGGCCTAGATGGTGGAGTGACTATTCTTGAAAGATGAATCATATCAACTTGGGAGGCAAACCACGGTCTCGAGGATTATGGTCGCTCGGATCTAAATGCAGTCAGTTGTCTAACAGACTCATTTGTAGGCGGTTTCCCCAAGAATGATGGTTTTTCAAGCTTAGTGTCCACACTAGTTCCTTTTGTTTTCCTTAATTCGTTTTTCAACGCAGCTATAGCAAAAACCTTTTCCTGAACTTGAGCTTTTAAAGTTTCATTCTCTTTGAGCAATCTATCTTGGGATGCCAATAATAAGTGTGAAAACACTTATCCTTTTACCACTTATTTCCAATAATAACAAGACCAAAACATGTATTTTATGTCGTAAAAGTCGAAATTATGCGTGGTTTGTGTTTTTATTGTGTTTCAGGATAAAAATATGCAAAATGAAGAAAACATGGGTTATCACGGGCTTTTATCGAAGAAAAAGACAAAAGACGAAGTCAAAAGATCAAGAATGCAAAAAGAACGGAAGTCCAAGGCCTATTCTGAAGATTTATCGAAGAAAAAGTCTAAAGACGGAAGTTTAACGAAGTCAAAGAACTCAAGTCTAATTATAGAAAAAGATTAAAAGACAAGTTCAATTTATGTCGACAAATCCCGAGACGACGTCAAGAAAGACAAAGAAATTAAATCGATTCGAGACGAGAAGAAAGGAAGAAGAAAGCTTAAGCACTTAACCTCCCCACCTCCTATAAATACCCTCCTAATATGTCATTAGGAGGGTGTTAGTTAATTAGTTTGTAGTTAATTTTTAGTTTTTATTAAGTGAGTTTTTATTTTCTCTCTAGTTTTTCTTTCAAGCTTATTAAATCTTTACTTTAATCTTGTAATCTTTAATATTAATCTTTAATCAAATCAAGTTTAGTTCTTAATTCTCATTCTTCCTTTCTTAATAATCTATGATTTTGCTTTGATAATCATGTAGTGGATGTGATTTTGTTGATTTTGGTGTGTTTGGCTTATTGATAATAAGTTTATTTTGTTAAGTTTAATAATTTTATAAAAAGTGCTTTTTGATTTCTAGCTTATTTAGTATTTTAAAAGTTTTTAAATTCTAGCTTATTCACCTTTTTCTAAAATCATTTTGGTTTAGCTTTTGGTAAAGTGCTTATTGATTTTTGGCTTATTTTTACTTATTGCTAAGTTTTCTTGTTTCGGAATCTTCTCAAATCCCTCATTCCGGATAAGAGGATCATATCCCTCTTTTTCCGGATAACAGCTAAACCAATATTGCGGATAAGTTACGTTTTTCCGGATAAGCCCAAGTTGTATAACATTCCGGATAAGTCCCCTTTTATGTATTCCGGATAAGCATCACAAGTTCATTTTCCGGATAAGAGTTAGAAGAAACATTCCGAATAAAGCTCCCAAACCCTCAGTTCCGGATAAGCTGCAGTTCTAGTATTCCGGATAACATTCCGGATAAGCCTTCAATTTTTCATTCCGGATAGTATTCCGGATAAGCCTCTTTACAATTTATTCCGGATAAACAGTACGTTGGTTATTCCGGATAGTAGCTAGAACAGGTATTCCGGATAAGTATCCGGAACATATTCTGGATAAGCACACGAAGTCATTTTTCCGTTTACGTGGAAGAAGACGGATTCCGGACAAGCATCACAAAAAGATTCCGGATAAGCCTCCCAAGTGATTCCGGATAAGCACCAGTATTTCACATTCCGGATAACATTCCGGATAAGCTACATAATTCTGATTATGGATAAGGTTTTGTAATTCCCAGTTTTTGATTCAAACTTTATTTTTCCCGCCTTTTTACTTAGCATTATTCTAACTTGTCTTGTTTTAGTTTAATATTTTAAGTTTTACAATTTTTATAAGTTTTAATTATTTAATTTTTAATTTTTAAAAGTCTTTATTTTTAGTCTAAATATTTCCAAGCTTTCATTTTTAATTATTTACTCAACGACATTTTCATTTTTAGCTTAAAACAGATAATCAAACCCTTTTCTTTTCCACCAAGAACGACTGAGTCACACTTTCTACTAGTAATCAATTCGAAAAGATCGGAACAACGAATTTTCATATGAGGCAAAACCTTGTATTAAAATGGCGTCGTTGCCGGCTCTTTTCGTTAAGATTAACGGTTTTAAGTGAGAGACGCGTTGGATTTTGGGATCCGTTCACTTTTGAACGTTATTTTTCTTGCTTAAAAATTTTCAAAAGTCCATAAAAACTAAAAAAATTAAAAAAAATCCAAAAAAATAGAAAAACATAAAAACCAAAAATATTTCTTGTCTATTTTTCTCTTCCTTTTGTAGGTGTGCATGCGTACTCGTGCTCGTAAGAAGAAAGCAATTCAAGACGAAGTCATAACTCCACCTATTGTCACCATGGACAATCAACCAATGATCGAGCTTTTGCAATCGCACGTAGAGGGCAACACCGATGCTATTGTCATACCTGAGATTGGATCCAACAACTTTGAGCTCAAATCCGAATCATTCAAATGGTCTCTGCTCAACCTTTCTTGGGGCGTTTGCTTGATTATCCTCATGACCATATAAAAAGGTTCCTTCAACTTACTAATACGGTTAAGTATAATGGGGTTTCACAAGAAGTGATTCGCTTGGAACTTTTTCCTTTCTCCTTAGAGGGACAAGGCCGGAATTGGCTTGATAAGGAACTGCCACAAAGTATTCTTACGTGGACGGATTTAGAGACTAAATTCATCAACTACTTTTTCCCACCCTCACGTACTACCGCTTTGCGGAATGAAATCATTACCTTTGAACAAAAGTATAGTGAGACATTTAGTGAATCATGGGACCGTTTTAAGGAACTTTTAAGAAAGTGTCCACAACATGGTTTCACAAAAGGACATCAAATTAATACTTTTTACAATAGTTTAAGCATGAATGGCCAAGATTCACTAAATAGTGCCTCGAGGGAGGGTAATATTTTTGTTAAGTCTTCTAATGCCGCATGGGACATTATTGAGAATAAGTCTAGAGTGCAAACCCAGAGTGTTCAGACTAATGTGGCTAGTGCTAGCACTAATGAGAGCGACAAGAGAATTGATAAGCTTACTTCGCTTGTTGAAACACTTGCTCTCCAAACCGCTAAAAATACCAAAGATATCAATGCACAAGTTAATGATATGAGTCAGTCATGTGAAATATGCGGGGGATCTCATTCATACACCAATTGTCCTTTGACTCATGACAATCCGGAAAATATGTATGCCGCCAACGGTAACTTTTCCACGGGAGGCTATCAAGCACGTCCTCAAGGTGACCATAATTTGCTCAGCTATCGCTCAAACAACTTTCTTTCACCACCAGGTTTTCCACCTCAAAACCCAAATAACCTCAATCGCAATAATCAAAACCCACCACGACCTCTAAATCAATATCAAACCCAAAGAAACCCATATCCACCTCAAGGAAACAACCAAATTCACCAACAACCCGCTTATCAACCACCTGCCTGCCATTCTCTTCCTCCCAACCAACCTACCGCATTTAATCACGAGTGTTGGGAATAAAATATAGCCAGTCTACTTGAGCGCTGACAAGCGTAAAACAAGTGTTGATAGGAAGAAAACAAACGCTGACAGATCAAGCGCTGACAAGAAGAAGTCAAGCGTTGATACATTGAAGACAAGCACTGATGGAAAGATTTATTCTACACATATATTGTTTCTAGTTTGTTTCTAGTAAGGATAAGTTCAACAATGTATTTTCTATAATTATCTTTACCTAGAATAGTTGATACGTAGACTCTTGTACATGGCTTCTTATATCTATAAAACAAGACGTTTAGGTTATTGTTCAATATAAGTTTTCATACGTTAAACACTTTCATTGTAAGCAAGTTTGTTATCATTAATTAAAGTGAAAGTTTGTTTACATCTTTGTGTTCTTGTTTAAGTGTTAATTCCGCATAACACTTAGATTGTCATATACATATACAAAGGTTTCTCTACGTGTATTACCTGATCTAATCTCGTATAAATAAAGCTAAATCGATCTAAGTTTGGGATCAACAAGTGGTATCATAGCTTGTTGAGAAACTTTTGATCTTAAAGAACACAAGAACCCTAAAATCACCAAAACCCTAATTTTCACAAAACCCTAAAAACATCATGTCAAATCCAGAAGTAACCTCCTCCTCCTCACCTTTACCAAACATCAAGATTCCCATGCTTGATGCAACCAACTTTGAATTGTGGAAATTCAACTTTGAGCAATATTTTGGGATCTATGACTACACTCTCTGGGAGATAATTGAGTATGAAAACACATACAATAGAGCTGAAAAGGTTGCTGCTGCCATTGCTACAAGAACTGCTGTTGCTGGATGTCCAGAAGTAGATAAGAAAGAAAAAACCGGTGATGGTAGAGCTGTGTCTGCTGAAGACATAGCAAAGAGAAGGGTTGATATGAAAACCCTAAATATTCTGAAACTCTCTTTGGGACAAGAGAACCAGCATAAATACAGAGGTTATGATTCTGCTAAAGACCTTTGGGCAGCTCTTGAAGTTGCATATGTTGGTAATGATGATACTAGGGAAGAGAAGAAGAAGCAACTCATGCATGAGTATGCTGTTTTCAAAGCTCAACCTAATGAGAAGCTTAGCAGTGTGAGAAGCGGACTGCTTGACATTACCAGCAAGCTGTCCTTCATGGGGACACAACTTGGTGATGTTGACATTAATGCCACTTTTCTGAAAAGCCTCGGTGATGCGTGGAAGATTGAGGCAAGATCTATTCTTGCCAACACAAAAGTTCCACTTTTGATGATATCTACAACAAACTAAGGCGGTTGGAGAATGAAACTCTTTTGGAGCATGGAAGTAAGTCTACCAATAGTAACATGGCCTTCTTCTCACATAGTGAAGGCCAATTTGATCAGAAAGACTCTTACATACATCCAGTTACTAGATCAACATGTGTCAACGCTGGAACAAGTCTTGTCAACGCCTCATATTCAGACGCTGACACATATAAAAGTGACTCACCAAGAGTAAACCTGCTGGTTTGGATCTGGATACTGTATGTGCTTACATTTCTTCTTTGCCCAATGGTTCAGTGATTACATATGAGGACCTTGAGCAAATAAGTGATGAACACTTGGAGGAGATGGATATTAAGTGGAACATGGCTCTTGCTAGTATAAGAGCAAACAAGTGGAATAGAAGGTTTAAGAAGAAGATGACATTTAATGCAAAGGACACTGCTGGATTTGATAAATCTAAGGTTGAATGCTACAATTGTCATCGTATGGGGCACTTCGTGAGGGAATGCAGATCTCCTAAAAGATTTGATGTTGGCAAACCCTCAAGACAAATTGTTAAGGCTCAGGATCCTAAGGCCATGGTTGTAGTGCAAGAAATTGATGGTATGGGATGGGATTGGAGCTATTTGGCTAAAGATGGGGAAGAGGATAAAGCTTTGGTTGCTGAGATAGAAAAAGAAGAGCATGTTCAATATGCTCTCATGGCACACTCCTCCTCTTCATCAGATAATGAGGTATACGATGATGCTTTTTGTAGTAAAGGTTGTAGGTTAAATACTGAGAAACTTAACAAAGAGGTGGTAAGGTTGTTAGATGATGTGAGTACTGAGAGATGCAAACTGTCTAACTATCAATTAGCTCTCACTCAAACTGAGAAAACAGTTTTTGAGTACAAGAAAATGGAATTTGACTTAAAAGATAAAATAAATATCTTAAAACATGAGTTAGATGCTAGTAATGATGTTAGGAACAACATGGAAAGGGTTAATAGTGAGTTACAAGCTAAGTTAGATGAAGCCATTAAGAATAAGGATAATGGCACAGGAGACTAGGGCACATAAACTTTAAGAATATAAACAGGTTTGTGAGACTTGGCTTGGTTGATGGCTTGCCTGAAAAGGCTTTCCACAATGACCACTCTTGTGTTGCATGTCTTAAAGGCAAGCAGCACAAGGTCTCATTCAAGTCTAAACAAGTGCACTCTAGTACTAGACCACTTTACTTACTGCATATGGACCTATTTGGTCCAACTAATATAGAGAGTTTGAATGGTAAATCATATTGCTTTGTCATCACAGATGACTTTTCTTGGTTTACTTGGACTTTCTTTTTAGCTGTGAAGAGTGACACTGCTGACACTTTAATTGACTTTATCACTCAGATTGAGAAGAAGACTAGTAATGAAGTTAAAATGCTTAGGAGTGATAATGGTGGTGAGTTTAGGAATAAAGTTTTAGATGATTTTTGTGCCAAGAAAGGGATTACTAGGCAGTTTAGTGTTGCCAGAACCCCACAGCAAAATGGGGTTGCAGAAAGAAAGAATAGAACCCTAATTGAAGCAGCCAGAACTATGTTGGCTGATGCTCATTCCCCCATAGCTTTTTGGGCTGAGGCTGTGAACACAGCATGCTATGTTCAAAATAGAGCATTGGTCAACAAGATACAGAACAAAACACCTTATGAATTACTTTGGGGAAGAAAACATAATATTGGTTTTCTTAGACCTTTTGATTGTCATGTAGTTGTACTTGATACTAGTGATGCCTTAGGTAAATTTAGTGCAAAAGGTGATGAAGGCTATTTCATGGGGTATTCAGTGTAGAGCAAGGGATATAGGTTTTACCTTAAGAAGGAAAAACGTATTCTTGAAAGAGTACATATTAGGTTTTTAGAGAGTAAATCTAGTGATCCTGAAAGTGGTCCAAATTGGTTGTTTGACTTGGAACCTCTATCTAGAACTTTAAATTATATGCCTGTTACTAATACAGACATTGTGAAGGTAACTTCAAATGTTGTGGAAGAACAAGTTGTTGATGTTTCAGGTACACAGATTAATGAAGAGGTTGGATCACAAGCAGAAAAGTCTTCTCCTATACAAGATTATGTCACAATTCCTATATGGACAGATGCTTTTGCTGCTGCTGCTGCTGCTGGAAAGGATAGTGGTGGTCCCCAAGTACCACCAGTTAACAACATGCATGGTCCTTCAGGCGCTGACAAAGGAAAATCTAGCACTGACAGGACAAATTCAGACGTTGATGGCTCAAACGTTGACAACAACATTTCAAGCGTTGTTAGCCCAAACGCTGACAACCAAGGTTCAGGCGTTGACAACACTTTGAGCATCTTTTCTCTTCTAATTTTGAACAAGGTGAACCTTCCAATTTATATGAAGAGGTTTATCCTGATATTGATGAAAGAGAGTCTGAAGAAGAAGATATTGGCAATATGGATAATGAGATTGAAGACACAAGACTTTTTGAAGGAGGAGTTCTCACTTCTACTATGAAGAATCACCCTACTTCTCAAATAATTGGTGATATTATGACTCCTGTTCCGACTAGAAGATCTCATCAAAGTCTTGGTGGATTTATTGCCAATATTCACAAGAAGGTTGATACCCCTCTTGTACAAGCATGTTTGTTTGCCTGTTTTCTGTCACAACAGGAACCCAAGAAGATATTTGATGCTCTCAAAGAACCAAGTTGGGTGGAAGCAATGCAGGATGAGCTTCACCAATTTGAAATTCAGGATGTTTGGGAGCTGGTTGATTGTCCCAGATATGTCAGACCTATTGGGACAAGATGGGTTATAAGAAACAAGAGAGATGAAAGAGGCATTATGGTCAGAAACAAGGCACGTTTAGTGGCTCAGGGATATATACAAGATGAAGGGATAGACTATGAGGAGGTCTTTGCACCAGTTGTAAGGATTGAAGCCATAAGAATATTTCTAGCATATGCTTCCTGCATGGGCTTTACTGTCTATCAAATGGATGTGAAGAGTGCCTTCCTCTATGGAACAATTTTTGAGGAGGTGTATGTAATGCAGCCTCCTGGTTTTGAAGATCCAGATAATCCAGACAACGTGTATAGAGTCAAGAAGGCTATGTATGTCCTTCATCAAGCCCCAAGAGCATGGTATGGTACATTGTCCACTTATTTGATGGACAATGGATTCAAGAGGGGCACCATGGACCAGACATTATTTACCAAGAAGGCTGGTAAGGATGTTTTGCTTGTTCAGGTCTATGTTGATGATATCATCTTTGGATCCACAAATCCAAAGATGAGTGAAGACTTCTCCAAGCTTATGACAGACAAATTCAAGATGAGTGCAATGGGGGAGATGAACTTCTTTCTAGGGTTACAAGTTCAGCAGAAAGAAGATGGTATCTTCATCTCTCAGGATAAATATGTGGCAGAGATCTTGAAGAAGTTTGGCTTTTCTCCACATGAAAAGAGGGCTACTACTCCTATGGATAGAGAACACCCTTGGGGAAAGATTGGAGATGGAAAGGATGTGGATGTCAGGCACTATAGATCAATGATTGGTTCATTGATGTATCTCACAGACTCCAGACCTGACATCATGTTTGCTGTGTGTGCTTGTGCACGCCATCAAGTGACTCCCAAAGAATCTACCCTTTATGCTGTCAAGAGAATATTTAGGTACCTAAGATGTTATCCTAGTCTTGGCTTGTGGTACCCAAAAGATTCACCTTTGGAGCTTATTGCATATTCAGACAGTGACTATGGAGGTGATAAGTTTGATAGAAAATCCACAACTGGTGGATGTCAGTTTCTTGGGAGCAGGTTGATATCTTGGCAATGCAAGAAACAAACTTTCCTTTTAACTGAAGAACGAGTCCTAAGTTGACATTTACTTAGAAGTCGTTTTCAAGAGCTTGAAAAACTTTGAATGTTTTAACGTAAAGCTCATGACCGAGAAAGGTGAATTTCTCGTCAGAAGGAAAAGTTCTCTTATTTAAAAGATACACTTTCCTTGATGATCTTAAAACCTGGAATGTTTTACTACAAGCTCATGACCGAGAAAAATTAATTTCCCATTACGAGGATAAGTTATCATTAAAGATAAGCTTTCCTAAAATTAAAGTCCGAGTTACAGTATGATATTTAACTGTAAGTCATTGTGCATGAGCTTAAAAACTTCGAATGTTTTTAATTTTAGCTCATGCCCGAGAAAAATTAATTTCTCGTTGTAAGGATAAGTTTATCATCGGTGATAAACTTTCCTTTCCTTGAAGTCCGGGGCATAATCTGAAATATAATTATACGCCATTTACACGAGCTTAAAACTTTTGAATAGTTTTAATGTAAGCTCGCGTCCGAGAAAATTTAATTTCTCGTTAATGAGGATAAGTTTATAATCGGTGATAAACTTTCCTTTATTTGAAGATCGGGTCATCATCTGATATTTAATGATGTGCCTTATACACGAGCTTAAAACCTTTTAATGGTTTTAGGATAAGCTCGTGTCTAAGAAAACTTAATTTCTCGTTAAAAGGGTAAGTTATCGTTGCGTAGATAAACTTCCCTGTCTCTGAAGTCCGGGCCATCGTCTCTCATTTAACGAGGAGCCATAATACACGAGCTTAAAACTTTTGAATAGTTTTAAATTTAGCTCGTGTCCGAGAAAAATTAATTTCTCGTTTTGAGGGTAAGTTATCGTTGACGAGATAAACTTCCCTTTCTCTGAAGAACGGGTCACAGACTGTGATTTCTCTATAAGCCTTTATGCATGAGCTTAAAAACTTGGAATGTTTTTGATATAAGCTCATGCCCGAGAAAAATTAATTTCTCGTTGTAAGGATAAGTTTATCATCAGCGATAACCTTTCCTTTCTTTGATGAACGAGTTATATTCTGTGATGTGACTATAAGTCCTTTTGGTAAGCTTAACCATGAATCCCCTGAGACACTTGTTTCTCCGATATCTGTTTCTTCAGCAACCAAATTCTAAGAGTGTCCTTAGTTGAACGGTATACAACGATTGGACCGCTTCGTTCTTTTGGAACATCAACTTTGGTACCTTCATTCTCATTAGGAATTTGCATGCTTTGACATGAGTTAGAGATATCAATTGTAGAAGCACGTGGGGGTTCACAGTTGGCTTTACTTGTGTCAGAGGAGACCTGAGTAGATGATTCACTTATCTTAGCTGGCAAACGTTTCCTTTTATAGAAAACCTTAAGTTTAGGCTTAAGTGATGTATCATCTTTAACAATTTCCTCCCTAGTAGTCTTAATAGAATCGGAGACTATCCTAGTTAAAGGGCACTCATTTCCTTCAAGAGTGAAAGTTCTACCAGTGGGGCGCCAATCTTTACCAATGGGTTTGATTTTAGCTATCCACTGGGACTTAAGTCTAGCACGGGAGTTTACCTCATTAAGTAATTTCTTGACACAAGAGTCATGATTTACCGTAAAGACACATTTTCTAGATCTTTTACAAGTAGCATATTTAATGTCTGAGTAATTCCTAGATGATTGATCGATGCTCCTAGGAGATGAGATGCTACGGTTAGCAGTGTTGGGTAATCTATAAGGCATCTGAATAGGTTTGACATTGCTATCTTTTACATGTGTCTTTTGCTTAGCTCTCCTTAGACCAGATTTATGGCACACATCATTTGAACTAGTTTGAGACGTGTTCTTTGGCCTATTTCTAGGGAGACTAGAGGCAATCATGTGAGTAGGTCTTGCAGAAGATGTTTTAGTCATATGGGGCCTAGATGGTGGAGTGACTGTTCTTGAAAGATGAATCATATCAACTTGGGAGGCAAACCGCGGTCTCGAGGATTGTGGTCGCTCGGATCTAAATGCAGACAGTTGTCTAACAGACTGATTTGTAGGCGGTTTCCCCAAGAATGATGGTTTTTCAAGCTTAGTGTCCACACTAGTTCCTTTGGTTTTCCTTAATTCGTTTTTCAACGAAGCTATAGCAAAAACCTTTTCCTGAACTTGAGCTTTTAAAGTCTCATTCTCTTTGAGCAATCTATCTTGGGATGCCAATAATAAGTGTGAAAACACTTATCCTTTTACCACTTATTTCCAATAATAACAAGACCAAAACGTGTATTTTATGTCGTAAAAGTCGAAATTATGCGTAGTTTGTGTTTTTATTGTGTTTCAGGATAAAAATATGCAAAAGGAAGAAAACATGGGTTATCACGGGCTTTTATCGAAGAAAAAGACAAAAGACGAAGTCAAAAGATCGAGAATGCAAAAAGAACGGAAGTCCAAGGCCTATTCTGAAGATTTATCGAAGAAAAAGTCTAAAGACGGAAGTTTAACGAAGTCAATGAACTCAAGTCTAATTATAGAAAAAGATTAAAAGACAAGTTCAATGTATGTCGACAAATCCCGAGACGACGTCAAGAAAGACAAAGAAATTAAATCGATTTGAGACGAGAAGAAAGGAAGAAGAAAGCTTAAGCACTTAACCTCCCCACCTCCTATAAATACCCTCCTAATATGTCATTAGGAGGGTGTTAGTTAATTAGTTTGTAGTTAATTTTTAGTTTTTATTAAGTGAGTTTTTATTTTCTCTCTAGTTTTTCTTTCAAGCTTATTAAATCTTTACTTTAATCTTGTAATCTTTGATATTAATCTTTAATCAAATCAAGTTTAGTTCTTAATTCTCATTCTTCCTTTCTTAATAATCTATGATTTGTCTTTGATAATCATGTAGTGGATGTGATTTTGTTGATTTTGGTGTGTTTGGCTTATTGATAATAAGTTGATTTTGTTAAGTTTAATAATTTTATAAAAAGTGCTTTTTGATTTCTAGCTTATTTAGTATTTTAAAAGTTTTTAAATTCTAGCTTATTCACCTTTTTCTAAAATCATTTTGGTTTAGCTTTTGGTAAAGTGCTTATTGATTTTTGGCTTATTTTTACTTATTGCTAAGTTTTCTTGTTTCGGAATCTTCTCAAATCCCTCATTCCGGATAAGAGGATCATATCCCTCTTTTTCCGGATAACAGCCAAACCAGTAGTGCGGATAAGTTACGTTTTTCCGGATAAGCCCAAGTTGTATAACATTCCGGATAAGTCCCCTTTTATGTAATTCGGATAAGCATCACAAGTTCATTTTCCGGATAAGAGTTAGAAGAAACATTCCGAATAAAGCTCCCAAACCCTCAGTTCCGGATAAGTTGCAGTTCTAGTATTCCGGATAACATTCCGGATAAGCCTTCAATTTTTCATTCCGGATAGTATTCCGGATAAGCCTCTTTACAATTTATTCCGGATAAACAGTACTTTGGTTATTCCGGATAGTAGCTAGAAAAGGTATTCCGGATAAGTATCCGGAACATATTCTGGATAAGCACACGAAGTCATTTTTCCGTTTAAGTGGAAGAAGACGGATTCCGGACAAGCATCACAAAAAGATTCCGGATAAGCCTCCCAAGTGATTCCGGATAAGCACCAGTATTTCACATTCCGGATAAGCTACATAATTCTGATTATGGATAAGGTTTTGTAATTCCTAGTTTTTAATTCAAACTTTATTTTTCCCGCCTTTTTACTTAGCATTATTCTAACTTGTCTTGTTTTAGTTTAATATTTTAAGTTTTACAATTTTTATAAGTTTTAATTATTTAATTTTTAATTTTTAAAAGTCTTTAATTTTAGTCTAAATATTTCCAAGCATTCATTTTTAATTATTTACTCAACGACATTTTCATTTTTAGCTTAAAACAGATAATCAAACCCTTTTCTTTTCCACCAAGAACGACTGAGTCACACTTTCTACTAGTAATCAATTCGAAAAGATCGGAACAACGAATTTTCATATGAGGAAAAACCTTGTATTAAAATGGCGTTGCTGCCGGCTCTTTTCGTTAAGATTAACGGTTTTAAGTGAGAGACGCGTTGGATTTTGGGATCCGTTCACTTTTGAACGTTATTTTTCTTGCTTAAAAATTTTCAAAAGTCCATAAAAACTAGAAAATTTTAAAAAAAATCCAAAAAAATAGAAAAACATAAAAACCAAAAATATTTCTTGTCTATTTTTCTCTTCCTTTTGTAGGTGTGCATGCGTACTCGTGCTCGTAAGAAGAAAGCAATTCAAGACGAAGTCATAACTCCACCTATTGTCACCATGGACAATCAACCAATGATCGAGCTTTTGCAATCGCACGTAGAGGGCAACACCGATGCTATTGTCATACCCGAGATTGGATCCAACAACTTCGAGCTCAAATCCGGCTTCATTCAAATGGTCTCTGCTCAACCTTTCTTGGGGCGTTTGCTTGATTATCCTGATGACCATATAAAAAGGTTCCTTCAACTTACTAATACGGTTAAGTATAATGGGGTTTCACAAGAAGTGATTCGCTTGCAACTTTTTCCTTTCTCCTTAGAGGGACAAGGCCGAAATTGGCTTGATAAGGAACTGCCACAAAGTATTCTTACGTGGACGGATTTAGAGACTAAATTCATCAACTACTTTTTCCCACCCTCGCGTACTACCTCTTTGCGGAATGAAATCATTACCTTTGAACAAAAGTACAGTGAGACATTTAGTGAATCTTGGGACCGTTTTAAGGAACTTTTAAGAAAGTGTCCACAACATGGTTTCACAAAAGTACATCAAATTAATACTTTTTACAATGGTTTAAGCATGAATGGCCAAGATTCACTAAATAGTGCCTCGGGGGAGGGTAATATTTTTGTTAAGTCTTCTAATGCCGCATGGGACATTATTGAGAATAAGTATAGAGTGCAAACCAAGAGTGTTCAGACTAATGTGGCTAGTGCTAGCACTAATGAGAGCGACAAGAGAATTGATAAGCTTACTTCGCTTGTTGAAACACTTGCTCTCCAAACCGCTAACAATACCAAAGATATCAATGCACAAGTTAATGCTATGAGTCAGTCATGTGAAATATGCGGGGGATCTCATTCATACACCGATTGTCCTTTGACTCATGACAATCCGGAAAATGTGTATGCCGCCAACGGTAACTTTTCCACCGGAGGCTATCAAGCACGTCCTCAAGGTGACCGTAATTTGCTCAGCTATCGCTCAAACAACTTTCTTTCACCACCAGGTTTTCCACCTCAAAACCCAAATAACCTCAATCGCAACAATCAAAACCCACCACGAGCTCTAAATCAATATCAAACCCAAAGAAACCCATATCCACCTCAAGGAAACAACCAAATTCACCAACAACCCGCTTATCAACCACCTGCCTGCCATGCTCTTCCTCCCAACCAACCTACCGCATTTAATCACGAGTGTTGGGAATAAAATATAGCCAGTCTACTTGAGTGCTGACAAGCGTAAAACAAGTGTTGATAGGAAGAAAACAAACGCTGACAAATCAAGCGTTGACAAGAAGAAGTCAAGCGTTGATACATTGAAGACAAGCACTGATGGAAAGATTTAGTCTACACGTATATTGTTTCTAGTTTGTTTCTAGTAAGGATAAGTTCAACAATGTATTTTCTATAATTATCTTTACCTAGAATAGTTGATACGTAGACTCTTGTACAAGGATTCTTATATCTATAAAAGAAGACGTTTAGGTTATTGTTCAATATAAGTTTTCATACGTTAAACACTTACATTGTAAGCAAGTTTGTTATCATTAATCAAAGTGAAAGTTTGTTTACATCTTTGTGTTCTTGTTTAAGTGTTAATTCCGCATAACACTTAGATTGTCATATACATATACAAAGGTTTCTCTACGTGTATTACCTGATCTAATCTCGTATACATAAAGCTAAATCGATCTAAGTTTGGGATCAACAAGTGGTATCAGAGCTTGTTGAGAAACTTTTGATCTTAAAGAACATAAGAACCCTAAAATCACCAAAACCCTAATTTTCACAAAACCCTAAAAACATCATGTCAAATCCAGAAGTAACCTCCTCCTCCTCACCTTTACCAAACATTAAGATTCCCATGCTTGATGCAACCAACTTTGAATTGTGGAAATTCAACTTTGAGCAATATTTGGGGATCTATGACTACACTCTCTGGGAGATAATTGAGTATGGAAACACATACAATAGAGCTGAAAAGGTTGCTGCTGCCATTACTACAAGAACTGCTGTTGTTGGATGTACAGAAGTAGATAAGAAAGAAAAAACCGGTGATGGTAGAGCTGTGTCTGCTGAAGACATAGCAAAGAGAAGGGTTGATATGAAAACCCTAAATATTCTGAAACTCTCTTTGGGACAAGAGAACCAGCATAAATACAGAGGTTATGATTATGCTAAAGACCTTTGGGCAGCTCTTGAAGTTGCATATGGTGGTAATGATGATACTAGGGAAGAGAAGAAGAAGCAACTCATGCATGAGTATGCTGTTTTCAAAGCTCAACCTAATGAGAAGCTTAGCAGTGTGAGAAGTAGACTGCTTGACATTACCAGCAAGCTGTCCTTCATAGGGACACAACTTGGTGATGTTGACATTAATGCCACTTTTCTGAAAAGCCTCGGTGATGCGTGGAAGATTGAGGCAAGATCTATTCTTGCCAATAACACTCACAAAAGTTCCACTTTTGATGATATCTACAACAAACTAAGGCTGTTGGAGAATGAAACTCTTTTGGAGCATGGAAGTAAGTCTACCAATAGTAACATAGTCTTCTTCTCACATAGTGAAGGCCAATTTGATCAGAAGGACTCTTACATGCATCCAGTTACTAGATCAACATGTGTCAACGCTGGAACAAGTCTTGTCAACGCTTCATATTCAGACGCTGCCACATATAAAAGTGACTCACCAAGAGTAAACCTGCTGGTTTGGATCTGGATACTGTATGTGCTTACATTTCTTCTTTGCCCAATGGTTCAGTGATTACATATGAGGACCTTGAGCAAATAAGTGATGAACACTTGGAGGAGATGGATATTAAGTGGAACATGGCTCTTGCTAGTATAAGAGCAAACAAGTGGAATAGACGGTTTCAGAAGAAGATGACCTTTAATGCAAAGGACACTGCTGGATTTGACAAATCCAAGGTTGAATGCTACAATTGTCATCGTATGGGGCACTTCATGAGGGAATGCAGATCTCCTAAAAGATTTGATGCTGACAAACCCTCAAGCCAAATTGTTAAGGCTCAGGATCCTAAGGCCATGGTTGTAGTGCAAGAAATTGATGGTATGGGATGGGATTGGAGCTATTTGGCTAAAGATGGGGAAGAGGATAAAGCTTTGGTTGCTGAGATAGAAAAAGAAGAGCATGTTCAATATGCTCTCATGGCACACTCCTCCACTTCATCATATAATGAGGTATACGATGATGCTTTTTGTAGTAAAGGTTGTAGGTTAAATACTGAGAAACTTAACAAAGAGGTGGTAACGTTGTTAGATGATGTGAGTACTGAGAGATGCAAACTGTCTAACTATCAATTAGCTCTCACTCAAACTGAGAAAACAGTTTCTGAGTAAAAGAAAATGGAATTTGACTTAAAAGATAAAATAAATATCTTAAAACATGAGTTAGATGCTAGTAATGATGTTAGGAACAACATGGAAAGGGTTAACAGTGAGTTACATGCTAAGTTAGATTAAGCCATTAAGAATAAGGATAATGGCACAGGAGACTAGGGCACATAAACTTTAAGAATATAAACAGGTTTATGAGACTTGGCTTGGTTGATGGCTTGCCTGAAAAGGCTTTCCACAATGACCACTCTTGTGTTGCATGTCTTAAAGGCAAGCAGCACAAGGTCTCATTCAAGTCTAAACAGGTGCACTCTAGTACTAGACCACTTTACTTACTGCATATGGACCTATTTGGTCCAACTAATATAGAGAGTTTGAATGGTAAATCATATTGCTTTGTCATCACAGATGACTTTTCTAGGTTTACTTGGACTTTCTTTTTAGCTGTGAAGAGTGACACTGCTGACACTTTAATTGACTTTATCACTCAGATTGAGAAGAAGACTGGTAATGAAGTTAAAATGCTTAGGAGTGATAATGGTGGTGAGTTTAGGAATAAAGTTTTAGATGATTGTTGTGCCAAGAAAGGGATTACTAGACAGTTTAGTGTTGCCAGAACCCCACAGCAAAATGGGGTTGCAGAAAGAAAGAATAGAACCCTAATTGAAGCAGCCAGAACTATGTTGGCTGGTGCTCATTCCCCCATAGCTTTTTGGGCTGAGGCTGTGAACACAGCATGCTATGTTCAAAATAGAGCATTGGTCAACAAGATACAGAACAAAACACCTTATGAATTACTTTGGGGAAGAAAACATAATATTGGTTTTCTTAGACCTTTTGGTTGTCATGTAGTTGTACTTGATACTAGTGATGCCTTAGGTAAATTTAGTGCAAAAGGTGATGAAGGCTATTTCATGGGGTATTTAGTGCAGAGCAAGGGATATAGGGTTTACCTTAAGAAGGAAAAACGTATTCTTGAAAGAGTACATGTTAGGTTTTTAGAGAGTAAATCTAGTGATCCTGAAAGTGGTCCAAATTGGTTGTTTGACTTGGAACCTCTATCTAGAACTTTAAATTATATGCCTGTTACTAATCCAGACATTGTGAAGGTAACTTCAAATGTTGTGGAAGAACAAGTTGTTGATGTTTCAGGTACACAGATTAATGAAGAGGTTGGATCACAAGCAGAAAAGTCTTCTCCTATACAAGATTATGTCATAATTCCCATATGGACAGATGCTTTTGCTGCTGCTGGAAAGGATAGTGGTGGTCCCCAAGTACCACCAGTTAACAACATGCATGGTCCTTCAGGCGCTGACAAAGGAAAATCTAGCGCTGACAGGACAAATTCAGACGTTGATGGCTCAAACGTTGACAACAACATTTCAAGCGTTGTTAGCCCAAACGCTGACAACCAAGGTTCAGGCGTTGACAACACTTTTGAGCATCTTTTTTCTTCTAATTTTGAACAAGGTGAACCTTCAAATTTATATGAAGAGGTTTATCCTGATATTGATGAAAGAGAGTCTGAAGAAGAAGATATTGGCAATATGGATAATGAGATTGAAGACACCAGACTTTTTGAAGGAGGAGTTCTCACTTCTACTATGAAGAATCACCCTACTTCTCAAATAATTGGTGATATTATGACTCCTGTTCAGACTAGAAGATCTCATCAAAGTCTTGGTGGATTTATTGCCAATATTCACAAGAAGGTTGATACCCCTCTTGTACAAGCATGTTTGTTTGCCTGTTTTCTGTCACAACAGGAACCCAAGAAGATATTTGATGCTCTCAAAGAACCAAGTTGGGTGGAAGCAATGCAGGATGAGCTTCACCAATTTGCAATTCTGGATGTTTGGGAGCTGGTTGATTGTCCTAGATATGTGAGACCTATTCGGACAAGATGGGTTATAAGAAACAAGAGAGATGAAAGAGGCATTATGGTCAGAAACAAGGCACGTTTAGTGGATCAGGGATATACACAAGAGGAAGGGATAGACTATGAGGAGGTCTTTGCACCAGTTGCAAGGATTGAAGCCATAAGAATATTTCTAGCATATGCTTCCTGCATGGGCTTTACTGTCTATCAAATGGATGTGAAGAGTGCCTTCCTCTATGGAACAATTGTTGAGGAGGTGTATGTAATGCAGCCTCCTGGTTTTGAAGATCCAGATAATCCAGACAAGGTGTATAGAGTCAAGAAGGCTATGTATGGCCTTCATCAAGCCCCAAGAGCATGGTATGGTACATTGTCCACTTATTTGATGGACAATGGATTCAAGAGGGGCACCATGTACCAGACATTATTTACCAAGAAGGCTTGTAAGGATGTTTTGCTTGTTCAGGTCTATGTTGATGATATCATCTTTGGATCCACAAATCCAAAGATGAGTGAAGACTTCTCCAAGCTTATGATAGACAAATTTAAGATGAGTGCAATGGGGGAGATGAACTTCTTTCTAGGGTTACAAGTTCAGCAGAAAGAAGATGGTATCTTCATCTCTCAGGATAAATATGTGGCAGATATCTTGAAGAAGTTTGGCTTTTCTCCACATGAAAAGAGGGCTACTACTCCTATGGATAGAGAACACCCTTGGGGAAAGATTGGAGATGGAAAGGATGTGGATGTCAGGCACTATAGATCAATGATTGGTTCATTGATGTATCTCACAGCCTCCAGACCTGACATCATGTTTGCTGTGTGTGCTTGTGCACGCCATCAAGTGACTCCCAAAGAATGTCACCTTTATGCTGTCAAGAGAATATTTAGGTACCTAAGATGTTATCCTAGTCTTGGCTTGTGGTACCCAAAAGATTCACCTTTGGAGCTTATTGCATATTCAGACAGTGACTATGGAGGTGATAAGTTTGATAGAAAATCCACAACTGGTGGATATCAGTTTCTTGGGAGCAGGTTGATATCTTGGAAATGCAAGAAACAAACAGTGGTGGCTAATTCTACAACTAAAGCAGAGTACGTTGCTGCAGCTGCTTGTTGTGGACAAGTTTTATGGATTCAGAACCAGCTGTTGGACTATGGGTATAATTTCATGCATACCAAGATATTTGTTGACAATAACAACACTTTATGCATTATTAAGAATCCTGTACATCATTCTAAAACCAAACACATAGAAATTAGACACCATAAGAGATTGTTTTGAAAAGGGTTTAATACAACCAGATAGGGTTGACACAGAAGAAAATGTGTCTGATTTACTAACTAAACCTTTTGATGCTGGAAGATTTCAATACTTGGTAACAAGTATTGGAATGATCAATCTCACATAATATGTGTTTTGGGGTCTTTTTGTAAAAGTATGTACAGGATAATGCATTTTTATTGAGGATTTAGATTTTCCACTATATTTTTCTAACACTGACAAAGGTTGCTTTAACGCTGATAAGTATTATTGTGACGTTGTCAGTAATATATTTGTCTAACGCTGACAAAGCTTTTCTTAACGCTGACAAGTGTTATCGGGGCGTTGTCAGCAACAATGTTAGATTTGTGGTTTTTAATCTAAATGTGCAGGTGGTGTTAGCATTATACCAATGGATATAGATTTGCTTATGGATCATTGGAGAAGCATTTGAGCATGTTTTTATTTATGGATGATGGTTGGAATTTTCTATTCCTATCTTGACATAAAAAATTTTTATGTTCTTTCATATTTTTGGCAACATTTGTATCACAGTTTAAGGGGAGGTTTTAGGAACCTTTAGGACTTTTGGGTATCCTTATGATACTCTTATCACAATTCTAGATTGTGTCCACAGGTGAGTATGAGTTAGTTTTACTAAATCATGAGGCACTGTAGCATGCAAGGTTGATATACTATGCATGCTGCCAAGACATTTTTGGCCTAGAATTGGTTGTGGTCTGTTGGGAGACTTGGGAATGATTTTATCATGGGTTTTAACTGGGAGTAACAAGGAATTTTATGAGGTAACTTAGTTGTTAAGAGTTTTGGTTAGCAAGGGACACTAGAGGACTGTTATGTCTATCTTGCATAAGCAAGTGTGCATAACTGGACAGTGCTTGCCGCCCTATAATAATTATCAGCTTATAGGTTATCTTATCTAGGATAAATTACTTTGTTAAGGTCATTTTTCATTTTTATAAATTTTTATTTTTGGACGCTGACAAGTATTTTTCCAAACGTTGTTGTGACCAATTTAGACGCTGACATGGCTTTGGCAAACTTTAACAAGAATATAGCCGTTGGGCGTTGATGGGTTATTTTTGACCGTTGACACTCAATGGGACCTACCTAGTTGTTACTTTTTGACATATTTTTGGGCCGTAATTTTGGGAGCAGATAACTTTCATTTAATGCATGAGATAAACTTATTTCTTTTCAATATTTTCATGATTGTATTTTGAAAATAGTTGCCTAATTTTTGACCAATCACATGCATATTTCTCTCCTATATATTTGGCTCCTATTTTAAACAGAGTACCTATCATTCTTGTCTAACAATATTTTCTCCTATCCTTCATCTTTATCAAGCATTCAAACAGCTTTCAACAATGGCACCAAAATTTAAACCAAGTGATTTGGAATTAGGATTCAGGAGTCAACACAACATGATTGCATATCTGGAAGCTGATGACACTCTGTTCCCCAATACACATAAATGGTGGCGTATTTGAATGCATCCCTAATTAGGTATGCTCTTTCTCATGCTCCACTCATTCCTGTCACACATATTAAACAGTTTTGGAACAATGTTAGTTCCTCAACAGTTAATAGAGTGACTACATTATCATCTATTGTTCATGGGCGCACATGGGTGGTTATTGAAGCTTTGGTTCGCCAAGCTTTGCATCTTGATGATGCAGATGGTATAACCACCCTCCCTATTAATGAAATAGAACAAGGACTAAGGGCTTTGGGTTATCCTTTCCCTGATGAGGGAACTTTAAATAAATATCATAAACAGGAGTTTCCCCCAGCCTAGAAGTACCTAATACATGTCCTCTTGCAATGTTTGAGTCCCAAGTGTACTGCACACAATGAGATCAATAGATCTATTGCTAGTGCTATTGTGTGCATTGATACTGGGCAAAAGTTTAATTATTCCAAAATGATTTTTGAGGGCATGTGTAAAAATTAAGGGAACAAAATGACTTTAGCTTATCCCAGATTTTTACAAATGGTTTTTGATGTCCAAAGTTACTGCACAAGGGATCATGATGATTTTTATGAGATCCCTGTGCAAAAGAAAGCAATTTTTACAAAGATGAACTCACCCCCATATCGTGACTTACCCCTAACCCCAGCTATGATTGCTGTCATTGAAGCAGAACAACCCCAACCAGACCTACAACCCTTACTTGACCCAATACCTGAACCTTTACCTTCACCACAACACATGCAACTTGACCAAGAACCCTTCGACGCTGACACATTAAATGTTGGCGTTGACATGCCTAATCCAAACGTTGACACCAATCCTTCACAGACCCAAACACCCCTTAACCAACCCACATCCACCCAATCCACATCATCTTCTCCCCCAACACAATATAGGTTGCAAAAACGCCAAAGGACTATTGGAGTGTTCTCCTTTAGTGGTCTGAAATTAGGTTTTTACTAGTTGAAAAAGTTCGTTATTTCCGATCTCTTCGAATTGATTTCCGGTTAAAAGTGTGCGACTCAGTCGTTTTTGGTAAAGAATAATATTTTTGGTTGTGGTAAAATAAATGTGCAAGACTTTAAAATAAATGATGAGTAACTAAAACTAAAACTAGTTGAAACGTAAACGGTGCAATATTTAAAGAATTAAAAGTAAAGGACGAGAAATTAAATGACGTAAAATTAAAACTTAACGAAAAGTAAATTAACAATCAAATAAAAATGCAAAACGAAATTAAAATAGACTAGAAACAAAACGAGAAAAATTGTCACTTTTACTAAAGCAAAATATTAAAATAAAACAAAACAAGCTTGATTGGAATCCCTGATCGGAATATCCAATCGGAATATTAAAATACTAATCGGAATAGGGAGGCAGCCAATCGGAAAGCTCAATCGGAAAACATAAACCCTAATCCGATCAACAGATCGGAATATGGTAAAATTGCCCAATCGGAATGATGGGAAAACAAGGGTGATTGGAATGAGGCCAAACAAATGGATCCAGATCGGAATGTTATGCAAGAAACATCCAATCGGAATGTATCAAAACCAAGCAATCGGAATATATGAACTTGAGTCAAATCGGAATGTTTAGCAAACCTCCAAATCGGAAACTCAACAAACCCCACCGTCGGAATGTCTAAACCCTAATCCGATCAATACGATCGGAATAATGGCTGCAAATCGGAAAGCACAAACCCTAATCCGATCTTGATGATCGGAATAAGGGGGTGATGATCGGAAAGCCAAATCGGAAAGGGGTTTACCCTTTTCGATTACCTTTTGATTTGAAATAAGCAAGTTATAAGCTATAGGAATAAGCTCAAACTAAAACTTGAACGAATCCAATATGAAAAAGACTAAATAAGCAAAAATAACAACTTATCCAAACTTAAAATAAGCAATCTTTTAAATCAAACTATAAAAAGATGAACTTTTTAAGAAAACTTTTAAAAAGTAAATAAGCTAAACATATAAACAAGCCAATAAGCACAAAGATCTTAAAGCTTATTCGTATGAAAACTTAAGTAGGCACAAAAAGATTAACTTTTAGGCACGAAAACATTAAGAACAACACGGATCAAATAGATTTCGCACCAAAAGTAATCTAAAATCAAAGAAAGGTAGAAAGAGATGAATAATAGAAAGCTTGATCAAAGGTAAAGAAGATTAAAACAACAAAATTAAGAGCACTTACTTGAATTAAAGGTAAGAAATTAAAGGTGCAATAAATTGCAAGAAATTAAATAACAAGGTATGAAAATGGTGGAAGTGTGGGTTGTCAAGCCACCCAACAACTATGAAATGAAAACATAGAAAACTATATATAGGGAGATTAGGGAGGAGCTTAGGAAGCTTCCTCCCTCTTTCATCTTTTCCTTAATTGCGTCATTAGGTCCTTGCTTTCTTTTATCTTCTTAAATCTTGGACTTTAATAACTTTGGCTCGGGATTTCTTTGAACTCGTCTTGTAATTCTTCAATAAATTAGACTTGAGTTCTTCGTCTTTTGGTAAACTTCCGTCTTTGGACTTTTCCTTCGATAAATCTTCAGAATTGGTCTTGGACTTCCGTTCTTTTCGCACTTTTGATCTTTCGAGTTCGTCTTTCGTCTTTTCCTTCGATAAAAGCCCGTGAATGCCCGTGTTTTCTCCACTTTTCACATTTTCGTCCTAAATCACAACAAAAACACAAACCACTCATAATTCCGACATAAATGACATAAAATACACGTTTTGGCTCGGTTATTACTGTAATTAAGTGGTAAAAAGGATGGGTGTTTACACACCTATCAAATCCCCTACACTTAGCCATTGCAATGTCCTCATGCAATGCATTAGTTACAAAGCATGTTTACATTTTTCATCATAATAAATCCATGTTGGCCTTTATTAAAGAGATTTGAAACTATAAACATTCAAAGTAAAGAAATCAAAAACATACCTTGGGTTTTGGAAATGTCATGAATGATCATCATCCTCAAGTTTTCACTTTCTTCAAACCAAGCGTAAAAACGAGATCATTGTTATTATAAGTTAGCAAACTAACACGAACTCATGTGGGCCAATTATTCACTTAGACTCCCTTATTCCTAGGTGTATCTCTTATATTTTATTGTTGTCTTGAATGATCACGAGGATGCATATTTTACTTATTTCGATAGTTATTAAGGCTGAAAATAAAGTGAACGATTTAATCAATAGTTAGCTAAAGGACAAAATCTTTTAAAACTGCTTCTCGGGACCTCATAAAGTTCATATCTTGGCATAACTCGCTTCACGATTTGAGACCTTTCTCGGACCGATATTTGGCAGCGACTTCATACTTCGAATCTTTGAGAGACGTTCTTGAAATTATGGTCTTCTCTTCATAATAGGAATTTCTTCACTTGAAGTTTTGAGAGATTCTTCATATTTGGACCACGACTTATTCATTCTTCTCCAATCTTTATTTTGGACTTTGATATACAACGATCCGCCTCCTTTTATGACTTGGATCTATTTATCCTCATACCTTGCTAGGGTCTTTTCGGATACACTTCTCCATGACTTTTGGGGAGTTTTTGCTTTTCGTCGTGTGTCTCGATCCTTCATATTGATCTTTGATAAATGATTCTTCACATCACTTTTGATCTTTAGCAACAAAATGTAGCCCTCATGTCTTGTTAGGACCTTTTTGAACTCGCCAATCTTCGCATCCCGCTTCAATAAGTTATGCCTTGGCTATGAACTCTAATCCATACCGAGCAACTTTTAAACGATCTTGGGCTAGAAGCTAAGTAACTTTTCAAATCGTACAACCTTATTTATTGCAGATAAATTTATTAACAAGCGATGGGAGAATAGGCTTATAATTAACTCACATAAATTCACGAAAGAATACCGAACTTATAATTGCCTCTATCATTTCTCGTTCTCCACAATTTAAAATCTCAAGGAATGAGACTCGTGGATGCTTAGCCTATTAAATCACAGTTTTTGGTTTTCGAGTCGCCTATAGGATCTTGCAAATTCTTAGACTCTTTCAAGTTTGGAAATCGCGTTTTAAAGTTCCCTTGATAAACGACTCTCTAGGATCAATAATAGGAACTTGCGAAAAGTTCTTGTTCTTAACCCGTGAGAGTTAAGACTTTCGCATTTTAAAGATCCCTATATAAAAGCCTAGCAAAACTTGACTTAAACACGTTAAGGACTAGCTAGAGTAAACTTAGATAAGTAAACTCGGGTTGAGTCAAAATATTCATAGCGTTTGAAAATTAAAACCACATTATTAAGGATTTATTCTAATAAGGAAAGAAAATAACTATACAAAGGGAAAAACTAATAGGCCAAAATAGATCAAAAATTTTGAAAAATGTCGAAAAATTGATTTCCCGGTTAAAATGAGGACAAATACAAGGAAAAGGCCACTTAACTTCGATAGAAGTCCCCCCTACACTTAATATAAACATTGTCCTCAATGTTTAAGCATGTGGGAGTAAACTCCCCTATACTTAGGACATTGTGCACTTTGTTTAAATCTCGCTAAGGAAGAGACAACTAAAGAGATTCCTATTTTGATATTGAGAAATATAAAATAGTGAATCGAACAGAGTTAGGATAGAACCGAGAAGACGGGAATATGGAATTACGGTTTGTCAAAAGTCATCAAGAGTGTGTCTTTGAAGCTCGAATCCCTGCACATGATTAGAAAGAAAAAAAGAAACTCCATGGGGCTCCCCCTACACTTATGGTAAAGATAGATAGATAATTGGGTTGCCTCCCAAAAAGCGCTTGTTTTTGTTAACCGAGTCACGAGCCTGACTCGTCCCCGAATTAAATGGTCCATAGGGAAGCCTCGAATGTGATACCGGGATCAAAGACCTTGTCCTCGTTCCCGGTGGACATCAACAAAGGAGAGGCGGGAGGATAAGTCTTGAATGGTGGGAAAGTCTGCTCAATATAAGAAAAGCAAGTGAAATCCATATTGACAGGAGGTGGGGTGGGTAAGGGAATCACATTGTCATCCTCCAAAGACAATGGATGCAGACCAATTGGCAAATCCGTAAAATTATCAATCATAGAATGGTCCATGTCACCTCCCGGGTCAAAGCATTGATCCTCATGAATGTAGATCTTGTCGATATCATCGTAGATAAGGAGTGTAGAAACTCGTTTGAAAAGATCACGATCAAGTACGAAACCATCGTTCATTTGTGGGGATTGTTGATAAGGTAAATCCTCACGAATGTGGTAAACGTAATTCTAATAAGAGGAGTGTTGATTAGGTAACTCCTCGAGAATAGGATTTTTGGGCATCTGAGTTGGTTCGTCATTATTATGAAAAATAAGACGTTCCAACTCATCAAGTTCGGCATCGATGTTGGAAAAGTTGACCTCGCTTGTAGGAGGAGGCAGAGGTAAAAGAGCTAGCTCTCGATCGATAATTTCCTCAATCTCGGGCTCGAAGACGAAATGATCATACTCACCACATGTTGAACTCTTGTTGGGAGGATCAAATATCGCATGTGGAGTTGTGAATATGTGATCATTGACTAGCGAAGCAAACTTTTCCGTAAGCTCCGCAAAAGTCGGCACATCACACAGATTTTCCGGAATACCCACGGGCTCACCTGGGATGACGACAAGTTCCTTGACACTAGATTTTAGGAATTTGTCCGAATCCGTTGCCGAGATAACGTCAAGATGCTCATCCTCCATTATGAGAGAGCCAACGGGCTCCTCGGTTGTGATTGCAATAGACGAAGGAGGAATGGGAGAAGTCTTACGTTGCTTTAGAAATTCCTCCTCGTCGAAAATAACCTCAATATCATCATCGCTCTCCTCAATACCTAAAGGGCTAATAATAAGCTCAGGGATATGAATACTCGTCTGATCTTGCTGCTGTAAAAATGACTCCATACAAGTTTGCAGCGTGTGTAAAAGCTCTTTCGTTTGTTCTTGAAAAGTTGTAGCAAGATCGTTTCTTTGTTCTTGAAAGGCTGTAGCAAGATCGTCAATTGGTTCATGGTAACTCATCCCGTGACGAGGCTGATGATCAATTGGGTATTGCAGGGGTTGGTCAAAATTGGAAGGGGTATAATTATAGTAATTTTGATCCCCTGTTGGACAGTGAAAACTTTCGTGCGGACCCCCACACTTATAGCACCACGGGGATGGAGAAAAATCCGGTGCATTTTGAGGATAAGGATCGTCATGGACGGGAGAGGGTGAGAAAGTATTGTAAGAGGAGAAGTACGAATTTGTTGAATTGTAAAATGGACAAAATCCAAATTGTGTATCGTTGATATCAGAACCACACCGCTCATAAGTACACCATTGACCTGTTTGAAAACCATGCCATGGTCTCCCACACCGTACACAAGACGAATCCATGAAGAAAAATAGACAAGCAAGAAGAATATTTTTGGTGCAAAACTTTGAAAAAGAAATGCTTTTTATGATTTTTCAAATGTTTTTGGATTTTAGAAAATTTTTGGACTCGAAAAATAACGTTCACAAGTGAACGGATCCCAAAAGCCAACGCGTATCTCACAAAAAACCGTTAATCTTCACGAAAAGAGCCGGCAGCGGCGCCATTTGAAATTAGGTTTTTACTAGTTGAAAAAGTTCGTTATTTACGATCTCTTCGAATTTATTTCCGGTTAGAAGTGTGCGACTCAGTCGTTTTTGGTAAAGAATAATATTTTTGGTTGTGGTAAAATAAATGTGCAAGACTTTAAAATAAATGACGAGTAATTAAAACTAAAACTAGTTGAAACGTAAACGGTGCAATATTTAAAACTTTAAAAGTAAAGGACGAGAAATTAAATGACGTAAAATTAAAACTTAACGAAAAGTAAATTAACAATCAAATAAAAATGCAAAACGAAATTAAAATAGACTAAAAACAAAACGAGAAAAATTGTCAATTTTACTAAAGCAAAATATTAAATTAAAACAAAACAAGCTTGATTGGAATCCCTGATCGGAATATCCAATCGAAATATTAAAATACTAATCGGAATAGGGAGGCAGCCAATCGGAAAGCTCAATCAGAAAACATAAACCCTAATCCGATCAACAGATCGGAATATGGTAAAATTGCCCAATCGGAATGATGGGAAAACAAGGGTGATCGGAATGAGGCCAAACTAATGGATCCAGATTGGAATGTTATGCAAGAAACATCCAATCGGAATGTATCAAAACCAAGCAATCGGAATATATAAACTTGAGTCAGATCGGAATGTTTAGCAAACCTCCAAATCGGAATCTCAACAAACCCCACCGTCGGAATATCTAAACCCTAATCCGATCAATACGATCGGAATAATGGCTGTAAATCAGAAATCACAAACCCTAATCCGATCTTGATGATCGGAATAAGGGGGTGATGATCGGAAAGCCAAATCGGAAAGGGGTTTACCCTTTCCGATTACCTTTTGATTTGAAATAAGCAAGTTATAAGCTATAGGAATAAGCTCAAACTAAAACTTGAACGAATCCAATATAAAAAAGACTAAATAAGCACAAATAACAACTTATCCAAACTTAAAATAAGCAATCTTTTAAATCAAACTATAAAAAGATGAACTTTTTAAGAAAACTTTTAAAAAGTAATTAAGCTAAACATATAAACAAGCCAATAAACACAAAGATATTAAAGCTTATTCGTATGAAAACTTAAGTAGGCACAAAAAGATTAACTTTTAGGCACGAAAACATTAAGAACAACACGGATCAAATGGATTTCGCACCAAAAGTAAACTAAAATCAAAGAAAGGTAGAAAGAGATGAATAATAGAAAGCTTGATCAAAGGTAAAGAAGATTAAAACAACAAAATTAAGAACACTTACTTGAATTAAAGGTAAGAAGTTAAAGGTGCAATACAAGAAATTAAATTGCAAGAAATTAAATAACAAGGTATGAAAATGGTGGAAGTGTGGGTTGTCAAGCCACCCAACAACTATGAAATGAAAACATAGAAAACTATATATAGGGAGATTAGGGAGGAGCTTAGGAAGCTTCCTCCCTCTTTCATCTTTTCCTTAATTGCGTCATTAGGTCCTTGCTTTCTTTTATCTTCTTAAAACTTGGACTTTAATGACTTTGGCTCGGGATTTCTTTGAACTCGTCTTGTAATTCTTCAATAAATTAGACTTGAGTTCTTCGGCTTTTGGTAAACTTCCGTCTTTGGACTTTTTCTTCGATAAATCTTCAGAATTGGTCTTGGACTTCCGTTCTTTTCGCACTTTTGATCTTTCGACTTCGTCTTTCGTCTTTTCCTTCGATAAAAGCCCGTGAATGCCCGTGTTTTCTCCACTTTTCACCTTTTCGTCCTAAATCACAACAAAAACACAAACCACGCATAATTCCGACATAAATGACATAAAATACACGTTTTGGCTCGGTTATTACTGTAATTAAGTGGTAAAAAGGATGGGTATTTACACACCTATCATGGTCCTAGCCATGTATCAGAGAGAACCACCACCACAAGTGTGGTTGGTGCTATGGATGAGGCTGGGACTATTGGTTCTGGCTTAGAAGCTGGTCAAGACAGTCATACCATCATTAAGACCTCATCCATGCCCAATGAATCTAACTTGGGAGGTCAAATACCCAGTTTAGAGGAGGGCAGATTGGAACCAATGACTTTAATGGAATTGACGGCAGTCTGCATTAGCTTGCAAAAGCAAAATGCAGACTTGGTACAAGTTGTCAGTATACAAGGCCTTGAACTCAAGCAATTGAGGGAGAGGATTGTTATTTTGGAGACTGCTAGCACCAGGCGTGGGATGGAGGAATCTTCCAAAGGGGAGGATGAACAGATAAATGTGAGTGATAAGGGCTCACATGATGGTGAATCTTTGGGTGTTGCTGAGGCCCTAACAAGTTTGAAGAAACAACCAGGTTTTAATACGTCTCTAGTCACTCCTACAAACTTAAATGTGTCTTTTACAGCTATGTTGGAGGAAATTACAAGAGGCGCTGAGACAGGTAATTTGGGCGTTGACAAGCAAGATTTGAACGCTGACATGAGTACCTTGGGCGCTGACAGAGCAAATTTGAGCGTTGACAGACCTGCAGATGAGGTTGATGTATTCCAGTCATCATCCATCATCAAAGAAGTTTCTTCACAGGTATTACCATCTACCTTACCCACAGTTGATCCATTAGATAAGGGTAAGGGTATTATGGTAGAAGTAGATGTTCCAAAGAATGCAGCACAGATTGAGTTTGATAGAAGGTTGGCTGCACAAATTATGGAACAAGAAAGAAAAAAGGTGGGTGAATCACCTTTTGTTGTCACTTCAGAAGAACAAGAAGGAAGTGATGAAGCCAGTTCAGACTCAAGTGTAATGATTATAGAACAACCAGAAAGACTTGAGTATGGTGATGAGTTGGCTAGAGAGAAGTTGAATGAGTTGAAATTGCAAGTTGATTTTGATATGCCAGAAGTTGTTCAGATGTACCATGCTTGGGAAGATAGGTGTATGGAGAATCCACATTTGACTATTTCAGACCAGATATGGGGTTTATAGATTCTTCTAAGAGTACAAAAGGACTGCAAGGTAATTCTGAGACACAGAGCTAGCAATATTCTCTCATTATTGAGATGGGATAGAAGGGAGTTGTACTACATGCTACTCAGATGTCATGGAACAGGATGGACTTATAAGAAATTGATTGGATTGAAATTTGAAGAGTTGGAGTTCAAAGCTTATCCCATTTGGGTAAGAGTGCAGAAAGAAAACACTCTAAGACTTCTTTCTGATGAAAGAAAAGAAGAACTTGTAGAAGAAATGGAGCTTAAGAAGGCAATGATTGTTCCCAGACCTATGAAGAAGGGAGTCTCTCTTGAGTTTCCCAAAGATATGGATAGGTTGAATCCAAGTGAAGCTGTTATAAGAAGGAGCCTCAAGCTCTCACAATTGGAAGCTTCAGATATGGTACAAGTGTTACCATTTGATTCCAGAAACCCTATTATAAGCTATGAAGAAGATGAATGTGGATTTTGGAAGATTGGCAGGTATGGAAAAGAGGTTCACACTTTTACCACTCATATATATTTATTTGCAAGTTTTGATAAAGAATACTTGGTAGACCTTTGGAGGTTGTTAGAAGCCAAGTATGAGACTGAAGATCCCACTTTAGTCAATGCAATAAAACTATGGTCAACATTCAAGAGAATGTGTGGACCAAGAGATGAAGATCCTGCTATTTGGAAGGATCTTGAAGATGACCTCAGTGGTCTTCAATGGCGTTTGTATTCAGCTGTTGGTGTATATTACTTGAGTTCTACAAAGTTCGATGAGTATCTTCTTGTAGATGCTCAGTATTCCATGTCCAAGGAAGTCTTGGAAAGGATGAAGACTACACAGCTGGAAATTGATTATTCAAGTGACGTGGCCAAAGATTTGATCAGACATATTTATTACCAATATGATAAAGTTTGTAAGATTCCTCCTAGATCTTAATGTTTATTCAGAAACTTGATTACTAGAGTAGGTATCAAGTTTAGGGGAGGATTGTTGGGAATAAAATATAGGTAGTCTACTTAAGCGTTGACAAGAGTAAAACAAGTGTTGATAGGAAGAAAACAAACGCAGACAGATCAAGCGTTGACAAGAAAAAGTAAAGCGTTGATACATTGAAGACAAGCACTGATGGAAAGATTTAGTCTACACGTATATTGTTTCTAGTTTGTTTCTAGTAAGGATAAGTTCAACAATATATTTTCTATAATTATCTTTACCTAGAATAGTTGATACGTAGACTCTTGTACAAGGCTTCTTATATCTATAAAAGAAGACCTTTAGGTTATTGTTCAATATAAGTTTTCAGACGTTAAACACTTTCATTGTAAGCAAGTTTGTTATCATTAATCAAAGTGAAAGTTTGTTTACATCTTTGTGTTCTTGTATAAGTGTTAATTCCGCATAACACTTAGATTGTCATATACATATACAAAGGTTTCTCTACGTGTATTACTTGATCTAATCTCGTATACATAAAGCTAAATCGATCTAAGTTTGGGATCAACAACGAGGTTGAAACTTACATGAGGACTAATGATGCAATAGTGCAGAATCTTCAGCGGCAAATGGCTATCTTGAAAGGAGATATTGTAACACCCCCAAATTTATACAACTCAGTACAGCGGAAGACTCATTGGTGTTACGGGATAGCACATTACTCACATCATAGACAACGCATAAATATCGCGTCGTTTAATAATAAATCATTTCCGTTCATAAATATCAAAGTTACATCGGTCCCAAGTCATGACATTTCATACAAAGTTTTACAAAATATTTGACTGGAAAATATTGTTTAAGTGCGGGCCATGAATTCTTGTCGTCTTCCCGAGAATTACCTTCAAGTACCTGAGACAAAACATGTTAAAAGAAAAGGTCAGCGATAACGCCGAGTGAATTCATAGAGTTTAGTAAATTCCATCAATATAACTTTGGTATAAAATTAGTACCAAAATCAATTCGTACAAATCATTGTAATAGGCCGTAAAATAGCCAAAATCATTTTATACAAATCTTTGTAATAGGCCATAAAATAGCCAAAGTCATTTTATATAAATCCTTACCGAAAATCATAATATAGGCATTTGCCTTAAAAATTATTATACGAGCCAATGTCGTAAAAACATTATACAATACGTCTTATGACGTTGTATGAAACCAAAAACCGTTATATGAATATGGTTATGAAAACCAAAACACAAACATAATATCAATAGTATGACCCTGTATTGCTAGTTAGGCAATACATCGTAACTTGGAGCGTCTATTAGTATTTCGTTAATTTTGGATTATTATAAGCCGCATGACATTGTTACCTTACTAAACCAACAACGGGTAGCTAACCCGATACCAATTTTGCCCATCTAAAGTAGCGTGTTGTCACAAAGGTCACGCTATGGAAATCTTCTCATACATAAATTCGCTTACCAATCAATGTGGCACGACGGGGATCAACCGTCAAGGCGCGAACTGGGGTGATCGTCCCCAAATAGTACTATTAAATGCATAAGCGTCTACCAAATCCCGGTAGTTCACAATTCATGCTAATGGGACTTTTAGTGACATAACCTAACTTTAATAATCCATTTAATTTCATCTACCGGGTCCTTTAATCATTTATCAGGTCATACAATCGGGTCATTCATTCATTCGGGTCCAAAATCAATAAACAAACAATCGGGACAAATGGTGTCCTATTTTATAAAAACTAACATGTTATCTCCCTCGCGGGTTTATAAAACATTTCATAAAAACATTTAAAAGAGTGTGAGGCTATGAACTCACGTTGATGTGGGAAGGCGGGTTATCGGCAATTCGGACATACGGTACGTGCTTCAATCACGGAAACCTATATAAATAATAATCGGTCTTAGACGTTTGTCCAATGACTTTATAAAAATATCAATTATGTATACATATGATGATTATATATATATGATGATCAAGTGGGTTTACATATTCTCGTTTACTCATTTTAGAGTTATGTGTCGATAACTTTTTATACTAGTTTTATCGTTTTACCTATTTACGTGTTTTAGGTCCAATAAGCCTATTATAAGTTCTTAACTTGTATTAATCATTGTTATACTTACATTGTCAGTATCTAAACTTTACAAGTTGGGCCTAAATGGGTTAAGCCCAAATGATAAGTTTATAAGTGTTTTAGTCCATTTTTGTTGTATTATTAGTCCAATAACGTTAATTTAGTTCGTTAACGTCCGTATGTCCTATAGTTCGGGTTTTATCGGTTTTTACTTGTTATACATGTCTATATATCAGTATATGAGTTTATAAAAGTTTACATTAGACGTGTCCAACCATCTAAGTTTTATTTAACAAAAACGTTAATTTTACGGCAATAGCCGAAAAAGTCGTAAAAATCATGTTTATAGTTTTATATCTTATAAAACATAACAAGTTACCATTTTTATAAAATGTCCACTTATTTATCATTGTACATATTTTTATAAATAAAATTCATGAGTTAGTGGGTTTTAATTATAATTTATACTATTAAATTTTGAGTGCTTATATAATAGTATTATTCTTTAATTTCCAAAAATCTGATTTTTATCTTCACTTTCACCAAAACTGTCATATCTTGAGTTGTACATGGAGATAGAAGCTCAAATTTTTATCACATAAATTACATGATATGTTCTACATTTAACTCTTCTATAGCTACTGTTTAATCATCCTTTAAATATTTTCTAAAAATCGTCCAAAATAGTAACCTCAGTTTTATACCCTAAACTTGTTTTGATCATATCTCACTCATTACAATGATTCCATTGCATGGCCAACTCTCACATGTGTACAAGACCCATAGCTTACTGTAAATACATTCCACTTCATCATTTTATCAGTCAATGACCTGTTTCTTTACTGTTTTATACAGCCATGTAAATTAATCAAGATTTTAGCCTTGTTTCTTAAGTTTTTCACCTTTTTAATCATATTTATCAACACCAAATCCCCACATAACATTTTTATCATCATATAATCATCATATACATATACAATAGGAAATAAAATACATGTTTACATAATCAAAATAACAAGAAGATGAGGAGGACAATCTTTATACCACCATGATGATGAAATGATGAGCTTTTGGATGAACAAGACATGGTTTTGGGTAACCGATCTTATGAGATATCAACACCACTTCTAGAATCACCAAGTATTTGTAGATTCCTCCAAAAATCAGCCCTTGTTCTTCATGAAAACTCCTTGAGAAATCAGCCCCAAACTCCCTTGAAAACTCCTTTTTACATGTTAGGATCACCTCCAATCTTCATAACTTCAATGGGTTTTCATCATATGTGTGAATAACATATGATTTCATGGTTAAATCAAGATTAAATGGGTTATTTAGGGTGAGAGTAGGACGAAATTTTGAGAGAGAAATGGGAGGATGAGAGTGGTTTGCATGAGTGAAAATGGTGGTTATGAGTAGCTAGTTGTTTTTGTGGGATGAGTGGAAGAAACTAGCTTAAGTGTTAAGCTAGTGCTTACACTTGTAAGCTACAAGTTAACATGATGCCACATCTTTGATGTGGTGTCATGTTGTGCCATCCCATGTGTATTAGTGGGGTGGGATAATGTATTTTGTCCCACCTCACTAATTTACGGGTATTCCTCGATTCTAGTTTCCTCGATTTGCGTGCCCTCGGGTCGTTTCACGAAAAACGTTTTTATAAATTACGAATCAACGGCACAAAACGAATCTAATAAAAATTGTTTCATCAAAAGCGGAGTTCGAAAACGTAAATACGTAATCCTAAGGTTTCCGGTTTAGTCGTAAAGGACGTTAAAATAAAATCGTAAGTCCTAATCTCTTCTCGTAAATTTGTGAGTTTATGAACCAACTCAAATTTAAAACTCCAAAATAATATTCACGGATAAATTTATTTTCTGAAATGTCGGACTGTCACCAAAGACGGTGTATGTAAACGTAAGCACGTAACGTAGAATCCTCCGGTTTAAACGTAGTCGATGCTACTTCAAGACGTAAATCCAAATTTCTTCCCAAAAATAAGTGAGTTCATATTGTAACATTAAAATAATATTTTCAAATAATATTTGAGAATAAAATATCAATCGTAAATTGACGGATTGTCACAGCATTTACCCCTAAACAGAATCTTTGTCCTCAAAGATCATCTTACTACTCGCTTCTTATAGAGTTAAAGCCATGTGGGTATTTCCTCCACATTCGGTCTTTTCTCACAAGTGCAATCCATTATAGTAAGCGAGTTTCATCAAACATAACTACGGGAATAAGATCAGGCTAAATGTTGGCTTACTTTCTCTATCCATGATGTTCACGGGTTTTTGATGAATGCAACTTTTCGCCGATCTAAGCTCTACTAAGAATTCAGATTTTAACTTGATAGATATTCCATCAAGTTCGATATACGAAACATAATTCACGCAGTCTTTGAAGTCCTAGGGTAGATCCAGCTTATATGCCTTTCAAACCAATCTTTTATACCATCTCAATGGTCCCATACAACGGGGACTTATATCCCATGATTTGTCAGATCATGAATTCATTTTTTTTCCAAATTTAAAAATTGTGGCATAACTTTGCTACCCATTTGGAACTTCAAGATATACATTTCATATTCATATGACCTCCTGCCCACTATCGGCAGTTAAATATCAAATCCTAATTTCAACAATCATTTCAGATCTCGCGGGTCAGGTATTTTGTAAGGTTAGTTTCGCCATTATAGGAAACCTTAACCCTAAGAGACATGTCCAAGTCACAATGGGTGTATGTCGGGCGTCTTTATCTCAACTCCTGCTTACAGATGCTCTAATATTTAGATCCTAACAAGATTCGATCTCAATCCTAATACGATGATTATCAATGAAACTCTTTCCCAAGGAAAACGATTATACGGTACATTACCAAAGGTCAATCATTCAAACATAAAACAGTACTTATATTACTTTGTATCGTTACTTTACCTCTTCCCTTCGATTTAGGGTGGTATATAGTACTCTCATCAAGGTTCGTTCTTAATGATTTCTGAGCAAATCTCTAGAAATTCGATGCGAAGAGAGGATCTTGATAAAGATGTTCGATACAGGCACACTATGTTTACAAAATTCTTTTGCATTTACCATTAACGGGAATGATATTAGCAGATTTGGTCAGTCTGTCGACGATGACCCAAATCGAATCAGATTCATATGACGACCTTTGAAATAGCTAGATGTTTACTAATGTATGAGGCGATGTCTGCCTTCATAATTGCCATAAGTACATCTTCTTCAGACAAAGATACTTTTAGTCATAAATGACATAATTAGAATACTTATACTTACAAATTCCAATATAGCTATATCTTACAATCCTCTATATTTAGACAATCACATGTGGTCTTTAAAACATTTAACGCTATTGGATTCTCAATTTTTAATGGTTCACATTAGCCGCGAACCCCTTTTTATTATCTATATTATCCTTTTTACACGTATTGTTTATTTTTATATCGTTCGGCAATTTATTTTGCACCTTCATTAATAAGGAACATGTCCTAACTGGTTCTTTATCTTCTCTACATAATGCATCGGTATCTATATTCACTTCTCATGATGATATAGTTATCATGTCCACAATTCACTCGGATATTCTTTCTATATTATGCGTCAGTAATTACGTTCACTTTCTCCTGATGAAATAAATATCATAACTGTATTTATTCAGAATTCCTTCTTCATATCTTTTATGTTTCAGTTTCGTCTCAACTATCATTTTTATCAGTCTTTCTCAATCCGGTGTCTAAAGCGTCGATAATTATTATATGTAAATTAAATAATTATTAGTTAATTTTTATGAAGCGTAAACGTAAAAGTTTTAAATTTCTTAGTTAGACTAATTATATAAAATGTTCAAAATAAATTTGAGTTTAATTAACAAAATTTTCCTTGATTTATCGAAAATAATTAATAGGATTCCTAAATGTTCGAAAAACCTTTGTTTATACTTTGGTCAAAGTTTTCTTAGTTGAAAAGCAAAAATTGTCGTTTTAAGTTTTCAGGTTATGGTATAAATGGTTTTACTCAATCCTTCTTAAGTTATCTTGAGGTATACACAAACATTTACCCCTAAACAGAAGTTTAGTTAAATGGTTTATGTATAAGGGAATAATCCCTTAAAATCCTTTGTTAAAACATTCGTCAAAACATATTTCCATTTCTTTTTGGTAAAATCCAAAGTCTTAAAAGGGCTCTTAATTTTTGAAGAGTCTATATGCATACATCTTACCATTATTAATCCAATGGTCATTTTATGTAAAGGATTAAGTTTTTAATCCCTTAGCGTTAATGGTTCTAATCTTTGAAAAATCAATATAGCTTCCATTATCCATTAATCACACAGTTAAATCATGCAAAGAATTAAGTCTTAAGTCTTATGTTAAATATTTAAGTTACATGTTTTCATCGTTTGGTCAATTCAGGGCAATAAATAATTATTGACTCATTCTTATTCTTATATACAAACAAATAGTCCTTAATGATCACAAGCATGAATTTATCAAATTACAGCCTACACACGTGATTCACCAAATTTATGAATGCTACATGTGTATTGGTTAATCCAAACGACATCACGTGAAACTCATAATGTTCATTATAAGTTCTGGATGTAGTGATCGGAATAGATAATCTCTTTCGCATATGCGAAGTTGATAATAACCATGCCGCGGATCAAATCCTTAGAACATACGCAAGAACCTTGTAAATGATCAAACAAATCTTCCATTTCGAGTTATGGATATCGTTTTCGATTATCAATTTACTCAATTCACAGTAATCTATAAATATAAGGAATGATAACACCATAGCTCTTCAGGATGACAGGCTTGGTATAATAAAATCTTTCTCCGACAACTCTCTCAGTTGTACGGTAATTCCTTTAATTTAGATGGTGCTGACGTACAGTGCACACGTCACAAGTGCAGCACCGGGAATATAATCAATACTAATTTCAACTTGACTAAATGACAAAGGTCTAGGTAATTCATCAACAAATACTTCCTAAGGTTTCAGATAACAGAAACATCTTTTAATAAATTCATATTAAGTTCTTTCTAGGTTATAATATCTATGATTCATTCACAACCGTTCACGTTATAATTTCAAGTCTAAATGCAGGATAAAATCATCCATCAAGAATTATTTAGATCACCTTTGATAATCAACATCTTATCATTTAGGGGAATTCTACTCGAGTTCCCATTAATTAAGACAATGTCGTCATATCATAATCAATCAATCCATTCTACTGGCATTAATAACTTTCCAGTCGGGTATCAACACTCGGTAATCAGATACTTTTCCTAAGAATCTCACTACGGGAGAATTGGACAAGAAAGAATTGTCAATTGTTAAATAAGACAATTTCCACAGATGATTAAATTCAACTCAGAAGAATAGATGCTATAGGCACATATGTAGGTGTCCCTAACAATATGTCCCTATTTTTCACTTCTTGCAGATCTCATATAATTTAATCTTTCACAATCTTCAAAGAAAATGTAGTGTCTATTCATTAGTTTTATGGTGACTACTAATCAGCCTTGCATGGTCCATTCCAAATTGTATGTAGGCGCGCAACTATATACAATTTCAAGATTAACGATGCAATACTCAGTTCGTCAAAAATTTTATCATCATGTTTATAATAAAAACATTTTCATTCTTAATTCTTAAATAAGAATCAAAAATAAATTTACAAAGATTTTCTATGTTATGAAAACAATTAAGCTTTCTAAGTTGTTTTATAAACAACTTCATTTCGATAGTGATTATTTACAAATCTCATTTTGAATAATCCTTTTGGCGATGATAATTCAACTTTTCTCAAGGAATACTGTTTTAACTTATAAAAACAATGAGTGATCTGCAAAAGAGTGATGAAAGCTTGTTCACCAAGAACTAACTACAATATGATAGGAAATGAGCTTAGCCAAATAATCATGAGGTTCATGATCTCGATGGCACTCAAAAGAATAATCCACAACGTAACTTAATTCAAGATGAGTACTTGCTCAATGGTTGCATCACTAATGTGAGCATTAGGATGAAGCAATAAAAGATAGATATCATCGATACATTTAGAATTTAACAATCAAAGGTAGTCTTTTTCGTTAATCACAAACAAGTCAAAATTGTACCGTAACACATTACGTGTCACTATGTCATACGATTCTCAGAACTCATCCTACCAACTGATATCTCAGTTAAGTTAGGGATTCTTAAAAGATACCACAATGAATACTAATCTACAAGAGTCATTTGGTGTTCCACATGTCCTAGAAGATCCATCGGTCTCAATTCAGAAGAAGATTTCTTCAATTTATTTCTTGGACACTAGGCATCCTCGTTAGTGGACAATGGTCTAGGAACAACCCTTAACACGAACTATCAATCAATCAAAACCTTATAATTCAATCACAGGACTTAACGACTTCTATTAACAATCTCATATTCCATACGGGTTAAATTTTACTTTATTCAAGTTTCAACCAACTTATACTCAATGCGATATCCTACTTCATTCTTCCAATACTTTCAATCTTATTCTTAGGCCTTAATAGGCAATAAAAGCTCGATATGAACAACACTTAATTCCAATCCTATAGCTCTTACAATAACAATTATCAAATGAGTCACTAGCATGAGATGACTCACACATTCAATCAGACTTCTCGGAAAGGTACTAGTGGCATGAGGCTTTTGGGTAATGGTTCCAATAACAGCCTCAAGTGCAACATTCACCCTTTCGATTTCAATTTAAGAATTGGATGACAACCAATCAGATGACATCTTTCTAGGTGGTAATGTTTTGTCAAACTTCACTCTATAAGGAAAGATCGTCATGACATCGATATCGGATTTAATCTCGCCAATTCTTTTTCAATATCACAATCAACTAATATCTACATTTCTACGAATATCAACCATTTGTCGGGATCATAAATATCCAAAACTTGGCTTAGATCTAGGATAGGTAGAATTCCTACGAGAATGGCTTCGATTAGTTTACTAGGGGATTTAGGGTTACTTGTGACAATCTACGTCGTATAAATACCTCGTATAAAAATCAAAATAATCATCAAACAATCATGTAATAAAATTACATCATATATATATATATATATATATATAATCCAAGTTATATATATATATTAAAATAACACTTCTCAGTCTTGGCCTTGTCGGTAACTCGGGAATTCTTCGGCACCGTTATAGTCAAAAGATTTTTAGACATTTTTAGAAAAATGTTTATAGTTAAAAGATTTTGAAATGTTTTATTCAAAACCTTGGTTTTAAAAATCTTTCGTTCTCTATAACGAGAGCTCTGATGCCAAACTGTAACACCCCCAAATTTATACAACTCAGTACAGCGGAAGACTCATTGGTGTTACGGGATAGCACATTACTCACATCATAGACAACGCATAAAAATCGCGTCGTTTAATAATAAATCATTTCCATTCATAAATATCAAAGTTACATCGGTCCCAAGTCATGACATTTCATACAAAGTTTTACAAAATATTTGAATGGAAAATATTGTTTAAGTGCGGGCCATGAATTCTTGTCGTCTTCCCGAGAATTACCTTCAAGTACCTGAGGCAAAACATGTTAAAAGAAAAGGTCAGCGATAACGCCGAGTGAATCCATAGAGTTTAGTAAATTCCATCAATATAACTTTGGTATAAAATTAGTACCAAAATCAATTCGTACAAATCATTGTAATAGGCCGTAAAATAGCCAAAATCATTTTATACAAATCTTTGTAATAGGCCATAAAATAGCCAAAGTCATTTTATATAAATCCTTACCGAAAATCATAATATAGGCATTTGCCTTAAAAATTATTATACGAGCCAATGTCGTAAAAACATTATACAATACGTCTTATGACGTTGTATGAAACCAAAAACCGTTATATGAATATGGTTATGAAAACCAAAACACAAACATAATATCAATAGTATGACCCTGTATTGCTAGTCAGGCAATACATCGTAACTTGGAGCGTCTATTAGTATTTCGTTAATTTTGGATTATTATAAGCCGCATGACATTGTTACCTTACTAAACCAACAACGGGTAGCTAACCCGATACCAATTTTGCCCATCTAAAGTAGCGTGTTGTCACAAAGGTCACGCTATGGAAATCTTCTCATACATAAATTTGCTTACCAATCAATGTGGCACGACGGGGATCAACCGTCAAGGCGCGAACTGGGGTGATCGTCCCAAAATAGTACTATTAAATGCATAAGCGTCTACCAAATCCCGGTAGTTCACAATTCATGCTAATGGGACTTTTAGTGACATAACCTAACTTTAATAATCCATTTAATTTCATCTATCGGGTCCTTTAATCATTTATCGGGTCATACAATCGGGTCATTCATTCATTCGGGTCCAAAATCAATAAACAAACAATCGGGACAAATGGTGTCCTATTTTATAAAAACTAACATGTTATCTCCCTCGCGGGTTTATAAAACATTTCATAAAAACATTTAAAAGAGTGCGAGGCTATGAACTCACGTTGATGTGGGAAGGCGGGTTATCGGCAATTCAGACGTACGGTACGTGCTTCAATCACGGAAACCTATATAAATAATAATCGGTCTTAGACGTTTGTCCAATGACTTTATAAAAATATCAATTATGTATACATATGATGATTATATATATGTGATGATCAAGTGGGTTTACATATTCTCGTTTACTCATTTTAGAGTTATGTGTCGATAACTTTTTATACTAGTTTTATCGTTTTACCTATTTACGTGTTTTAGGTCCAATAAGCCTATTATAAGTTCTTAACTTGTATTAATCATTGTTATACTTACATTATCAGTATCTACACTTTACAAGTTGGGCCTAAATGGGTTAAGCCCAAATGATAAGTTTATAAGTGTTTTAGTCCATTTTTGTTGTATTATTAGTCCAATAACGTTAATTTAGTCCGTTAACGTTCGTATGTCCTATAGTTCGGGTTTTATCCGTTTTTACTTGTTATACATGTCTATATATCAGTATATGAGTTTATAAAAGTTTACATTAGACGTGTCCAATAATACTTGGTTTTACCCTAGCATAAAATAATTTCGTTGTTCCGATCTTTTCGAATTGAAAACCGGTCTAAAGTGCGACTCAGTCGTCTTTTGGTGAATCAAGAGAATGGTTTGGTTGAATTGTTTTAAACTATTAGCAAGTAATTAAAGTGTCGTTGAGTTAAATGGAAGTTAAAAGATTAATTCAGAATGACGAGTAAAAATAAATGCATATAAACTTAAAGGTAAAATGTAAAAGTACTAACACACTAGATAAAACTAACACTTGGAAAATTTTCTGAAAATAAAAAGTACTATAAGAAAGTAAGATCGAAAGAAACCAAAACAAGCCAAAAGAGGCCCGATCGGAATGTATTCCGATCGGTTGATCGGAATATGGGTAAAATACCCAATAGGAATAACAGGGACAAGGGGCAGTCGAAATAAGTGGAAAAGAGCCCGATCGGAACGTCAAGAAAATCACACCTATCGGAATACTACAAATGCTACCAATCGGAATATGGGGAAGGGTCAAATCGGAATGCAGCTAACAATCCCAATCGGAATAAACCAAAGACTCACCGTCGGAATATGGGACGCAAGGCTAACAATCGGAATGCACAAACGAGATCCTGATCGGAATATCAAGCAAGACTATCAATCGGAATACGCAACAATGGGCAAATCGGAAAGACAAAACCCTTTTCCGATTGGATCAATCGGAAAAGGGATGGTGCGTTTGGTCGGAAAGGGCAGCAATCGGAAAAGGGTTATAGTACCTTTCCGAAAATGGGGGAAATCGGGTATAAGCAAGTGAATAAGCTATATAATGAGCTTATTACAAAACCAACCCGAATCAAAGACAAAACCGAATCAAATAAGCACTTATCTCAACTTATTCAACTCGAAAATAAGCAACTTTTTAGATTAAACAATAAAAACATAAACTTTTTAAGGAAGATTTTTATAAACTACATAAGCTAATCATAAAAATAAGCCAATAAGCACAAAAGTCTTAAAGCTTAATCAAATGAAAACTTATGAAATGATCAAAAGATTAACTTTTTAAGCACGAAATCAATTAGAACAACACGGATCATATGATAATCGTACCAAAATCAATCTTAAATCAAAGAAAAGTAGAATGAGATTAAGAGATAAAAGCTTAAATATAGAACTTGATTAATAAAAATAAGCAATACAAAGTGTTTAATCTTGAAAGATTAAGAAAAAGATGTAGTGAGAGAAAGTTTAAGACTTTCTCTCTCTAAAACTAGAGAAAACTAAGAAAAAGTGAAAATTAACTAAAAACTCTAACCACCCTCCTAATGACTATTAGGAGGGTATTTATAGGGAAGGTGGAAGGAGTGCATGTGTTGCATCTTCTTTCTTGCTTTCTTCACGTTTTCTCGACTCGACTTTAATTCTTCGTCTTTGTCGTCTCGAGATTTGAACTTGTCTTTTAATTTTCTTCTTCTATTAGACTTAAGTTCTTCGACTTCGTTAAACTTCTGTCTTTTGACTTTTTCTTCGATAAATCTTCAGAATAGTCCTTGGACTTCCGTTCTTTTTGCACTCTTGATCTTTTGACTTCGTCTTTTCCCGTTTTCTTCGATAAAAGCCCGTGAAAGCCCGTGTTTTCTTCCTTTTTCATATTTTGGTCCTAAAACACAATAAAAACACAAACCACGCATAATTCCGACTTTTACGACATAAATCACACGTTTTGGTCTTGTTATTATTGGAAATAAGTGGTAAAAGGATAAGTGTTTTCACACTTATTAAATCCCCTACACTTGACCATTGCAATGCCCTCATGCAATGCATTAATTTTAAAGCACGGTTTACATTTTCCATCATAAATAACCCACCTTGGCCTTTATTAAATACTAAACATAAAAGATAGAAATAAGTAAAGAAATTAAAAACTTACATTGGGTTTTGGTGGCCATGAACGTTTATCATCCTCAAGTTTCACGTTCCCCATACCAAGCTTAAAAACGAGATCATTGTTATTATAAGTTAGCAAACTATCACGAACTCATGTGGGCCAATTATTCACTTAGACTCCCTTATTCCTAGGTGTATCTCTTATATTTTATTTTTGTCTTGAGTGATCACGAGGATGCATTGTTTGACTTATTTCAATAGTTATTTAGTCCGAAAATAAAGTGAACGATTTAATCAATAGTTAGCTAAAGGACCAAATCTTTTAAAACTGCTTCTCGGGACCTCATAAAGTTCATATCTTGGCATAACTTGCTTCGCGATTTGAGACCTTTCTCGGACCGATATTTGGCAGGGACTTCATACTTCGAATCTTGAGAGACGTTCTTGAAATAATGGTCTTCTCTTCATAATGGGAATTTCTTCACTTGAAGTTTTGAGAGATTCTTCATCTTTGGACCACGACTTCTTCATTTTTCTCCAATCTTTATTTTGGACTTTGATATACAACGATCCGCCTCCTTTTTAGGACTTGGATCTATTTATCCTCATACCTTGTTAGGGTCTTTTCGGATAGATTTGTCCATGACTTTTGGGGAGTTCTTGCTTTTCGTCGTGTGTCTCGATCCTTCATATTGATTTTTGATAAATGATTCTTCACATCACTTTTAGATCTTTAGCAACAAAATGTAGCCCTCATGCCTTGTTAGGGCCTTTTCGGACTCGCCAATCTTCGCATCCCGCTTCAATAAGTTATGCCTTGGCTATGAACTCTAATCCGTACCGAGCAACTTTTAAACGATCTGGGGCTAGAAGCTAAGTAACCTTTTAAATCGTACAACCTTATTTATTGCAGATAAATTTATTAACAAGCGGAGGGAGAATAGGCTTATAATTAACTCACTTAAATTCACGAAAGAATACCGAACTTATAATTGACTCTATCATCTCTCGTTCTCCACAGTTAAAAATCTCAAGGAATGAGACTCGTGGATGCTTAGCCTATTAAATCAAAGTTTTGGGTTTTCGAGTCGCCTATAGGATCTTGCAAATTCTTGGACTTTTTCAAGTTTAGAAATTGCATTTTAAAGTTCCCTTGATAAACAACTCTCTAGGATCAATTATAGGAACTTGCGAAAAGTTCTTGTTCTTAACCCGTGAGAGTTAAGACTTTCGCGTTTTATAGCTCCCTATATAAAAGCCTAGCAAAACTTGACTTAAACACGTTAAGGATACTAGCTAGAGTAAACTTAGGTAAGTAGACTCGGGTTGAGTCAAAATGTTCACGACTAAGAAAAATCTATAACCACTTTATTGAAAATTTATTCTAGAAATGGCAAGAAACTAATCATGATAAAGGAAAATACAACTATACAACTTGGCCAAAATAGATTAAAAATTTTGAAAAATGTCGAAAAATCAAATTTTCCGGTTAAAATGAGGGCAAATTCATGGAAAAGACCACTTACTTCGATAGAAGTCCCCCCTACACTTGAGATAAACATTGTCCTCAATGTTTAAGCATGTGGGAGTAAACTCCCCTACACTTAGGACATTGTGCACTTTGTTTAAATCTTGCTAAGGAAAGGACAACTAAAGTGAATTCAATGTGAACATATAGAATATGAAATATTGAATCACAAGAGTTTAGGATAGAACCGGGAAGATGGAAACACGGTATCACGGTTCGTCAAAAGTCATCAAGGTGGATCTTTGAATCTTTAATCCCTGCATAGCACAAGAAACAAGACAACAAACATATGCGGGGGTCCCCCCTACACTTATTATGAAAGCAGTAAAGGATAGAACACGGGTTGCCTCCCGAGAAGCGCTTGTTTTTGTTTACTGAGTCATGAGCCTGACTCGACCCAATTTTTAGTTCATAGGGAACGTAGTGAGGGATGGAATCATCTCCTGAGAGATGTCCTCACCAAAGTACAGCTTCAGACGCTGGCCATTCACCTTGAAATTGGGCCCATTCGGCTGAGAAAGCTCAATGGTCCCATAAGGAAAGACTTTGGTGACGGTGAATGGACTAGACCAGCGGCTCTTCAACTTGCCAGAGAAGATCTTCAACCGAGAGTTAAAGAGTAAGACTTGATCACCAACGTGGAACTCTCGGTTCTTGATTTTAGCATCGTGGATACTCTTTGTCTTCTCCTTGTAGATCAGCGAGTTCTCATAAGCTTCATTCCGCAGTTCATTGAGCTCGTTGAGTTGAACCTTGCGATGATCACCGGCTTTGTTGATGTCGAAGTTAGCCCACTTCAAGGCCCAGTGCGCCTTTTGTTCCAGCTCGATGGGTAGGTGGCAGGCTTTCCCGTACACAAGACGATAAGGTGTACAACCGATCGGGGTCTTGTAAGCAGTACGGAAAGCCCACATAGCATCATCTAACTTATCAGCCCACGCGGCGCGATGCTCTCCCACAGTACGCTCCAAAATTCTCTTCAAGCCACGGTTGGATATCTCGTTTTGCCCATTAGTTTGGGGATGATAGGCGGTGGAAAGACGGTGATTGACACCATACTTTGCCATGACTCGTGCAAATTGATCGTTGCAAAAATGAGTCCCGCGGTCACTGATGATAGCACGAGGAACGCCAAATCGAGCGAAAAGCTGCTTCAAAAAGTTCACAACCACCCTCACGTCATTCGTAGGAAGAGCCTTAGCTTCAACCCATTTAGAGACGTAGTCGACGGCGAAGAGGATGTACTTGTTCCCTTTGGAGGATGGAAATGGCCCCATAAAGTCGATGCCCCATACATCAAAGATTTCACATTCCTGTATGAAATTTTGAGGCATCTCATCCTTATGTGTGATCTTGCCCTGACGTTGGCAAGCATCACAATGCTTAACCATTTCGTGAGCGTCATGATAAATGGTGGGCCAGTAGAATCCAGGATCAAACACTTTCTTAGCGGTGTAGTTGGGACCAAAGTGACCACCGGTGGGTCCTTTGTGGCAAGCTTGGAGGATGTCAAAAGCTGCCGGTCCTTCAACACATCAACGAATAATCAGATCAGCACACTGTTTGAATAGATAAGGGTCATCCCAAAAGTAAGTCTTAACATCATTCAAGAACTTCTTCTTTTGTTGGGATGTTAACCCTTGGATGAGAATACCACCCGCTAAGTAGTTTGCAATGTCCGCAAACCACGGGGTGCCATCAAGATTGAGATTTATAGACATTAAGGTCTCAAGGGGAAAAGAGTCATTGATCTCTTTGTTCGGATGATCCCCTTGATATGGATCCTCAAGTCGACTCAGATGATCCGCGGCCAGGTTTTCAGCTCCCTTCTTGTCACGAATTTCAATGTTGAATTCTTGAAGGAGTAAAACCCAGCGAAGAAGTCTTGGCTTAGCATCATGCTTTGTCATCAAGTACTTCAACGCGGAATGGTCCGTGTATACGATGGTGGGGGATAAAACAAGATAGGGGCGAAATTTCTCAAAAGCATAGACAACAGCTAAAAGCTCTTTTTCGGTTGTCGTATAATGCAATTGAGCCCCCGTCATTGTTTTGCTAGCATAGTGGATTGGTTGGAAGTGTTTATTCACACGTTGGCCCAAAACCGCACCAATTGCAAAGTCGCTAGCATCGCACATCAATTCAAAAGGCAACTCCCAATTAGGGGTAACCAAGACCGGTGCCTTAGTTAGCTTATCCTTAAGAATATTGAAGGCTTCGAGACACTCTTTAGAAAAGATAAAAGTAGTATCTTTTTCCAAGAGGTGGGTCATCGGGCGAGCGATTTTAGAGAAATCTTGAATGAATCGACGATAGAAGCCCGCATGACCCAGAAAGCTTCTCACACCCTTCACGGTTGAAGGTGGAGGTAATTTGGCTATGACATCTACTTTAGCACGGTCGACTTCAAGACCGGCTTTAGAGATTTTGTGTCCTAGCACAATGCCTTCTTTGACCATAAAATGGCATTTTTCCCAATTCAGAACAAGGCGAGTGTCTTCGCACCGCTTAAGCATACGTTCCAAATTGGCAAGGCAGGAAGAGAAGGAATCCCCGAAGACCGAGAAATCATCCATGAAGACTTCCATGGTTTGTTCAACCATATCATGGAAGATAGCCAACATGCACCTTTGGAAAGGTGCATTTCCAAAGGTGCATTTGGTCCATAAAAGGTAGAGGGAAATGATCCTTTCTCGTGGCATCATTGAGTTTGTGGTATAATAACAAGATTTTTACTCGTTGAAAGTTCGTTCTCGGTATCTCTTCGAATTGATTTCCGGTTCAAAGTGCGACTCAGTTGTTTTTGGTTAAGAAGAAAGGAAGTTAATTATCTAAAACTAATTAAAAAGTAAATGCGAAAAGTATTTAAAAACAAATTAAAGACAAGTACAAATAATAAAAGTAAAACAAGGTGAATATTAAAAACTAAAAGTTAAAACGATATTAAAACGACTATTAAAACAAATAATAAAACGTAATTTAAAGCGAAACAATTAATAAAAATAAAACTAAACGAAGAAATTAACTATCGACTCGAAAATAAAGTTTACTAAATGAAAAAGGAGAGAATAAAACTAAAATGGTACTTTAAAGCTAAACGAGGCAAAACCTAAAGCGGGTACTAAATAAAAGATAAAACTTGAACTTTACGAAAAAATATTAATTTTAAAATTAGACGAAAAATTCAACTAAAAATACGTAACTTTCAGAAATAAAATCGGAACAACTTTCAGATAAAACTAGACAATTACGGAACAAAACTAATAAACAAGCAAGCAGGCAGGCTAGCTGCTGGAAGCAGCCAGCCTAGCTGCTTGTTTTGGCGGGAAACAAAGGACAAGCTAGCAAGCTAGCAGGTGGACATTTGTTTGATTCGGAAAGTTCCGATTCGGAACTTGGGAATTGGTTCGGAAGTTTTGTTGCTTGGTTCGGAAGTTTTTAAGAAAGTTCCGATTCGGAACTTTTTTAGCCATTGGTTCGGAACTTTTTTCTAAAGTTCCGATTCGGAACTTTTTTCTAAAGTTCCGATTCGGAACTTTTTGCCACAAATTGATTCGGAAGTGTTAGAAAATTTACCAAATCTTCCGATTCGGAACTTTTTGAATAAATCGGTTCGGAACTTTTTTAATAAATCGGTTCGGAACTTTTTTTGACAAGAAATTTGGTTCGGAACTTTAAGAAAATCGGTTCGGAACATTAAGTGGGCAATATTAACAGTAGCAGGAACGAAGAACAGGGAAAAGTACTAGAACACGAATTTAAGCAAAATCAATCAAGATCAACCAAAAGATTAACCCAAAATAACCACTAAACATCAACTAAAAATAATGAATCAAAACAAATCAACAAAACTAACAAATAAAGCCAAATCAATCAAAACCCACTTGATCAAAATTAAGAAAACTCAAGAACATGAATAATCAAAACAAAGAACAAATCAAACAAGAAAGGAAGAAGGAGATTGGCAATAAAATAAAGATTAACAATAATTAAAGGTAAACTTACTTGGAATTAAAAGAAGATTAAAGGTGCGTTACAAGAGAATTAAAGATCATAAATTTAAAGAACAAGAGAAATGAAAAATGGGGAAGAGAGGCTTGTCAAGCCTCCAACAACCTAAACAAAAATGAAGGAGATCTATATATAGGGGAATTAGGGAGGAGCTTAGGAAGCTTCCTCCCTCTTTCTTCTTTCTCTTAATTGCACTCTTAAGTCCTTGATCTTCTTAATCTTTTGTTAATCTCTTAATACTTGGACTTTTTCTTGGGATTTCTTCAAACTCGTCTTGTATTCTTCAATAAATTAGACTTGAGTTCTTTGGCTTTTGGTAAACTTCCGTCTTTTGACTTTTTCTTCGATAAATCTTCAGAATTGGTCTTGGACTTCCGTTCTTTTTCCACTCTTGATCTTTCGACTTCATCTTTTGTCTTTTTCTTCAATAAACGCCCGTGAAAGCCGTGTTTTCTCCACTTTTCACCATCTCGACCCTGAAACACAATAAAAACACAAACCACGCATAATTCCGCCATTTACGACATAAAATATACGTTTAGGTCCCGTTTTAATATAATTAAGTGGTAGAAAAGATGGGTGTTTTCACACCTATCAAATCCCCTACACTTAACCATTGCAATGCCCTCATGCAATGCTCAGTGATAAAGCAAGGTTTACACTTTCCATCATAATCAACCTACCTTCGCCTTTATTAAACAACTAAGGAAAATCAAAAAGATAGAAAATAACAAGATGCAATCAAGGAAGAAACATGTAAAGAAATCTAAGACTTACATTAGGGCTTGTGTGTCATGAATGTTTATCACCCTCAAGTTTCACGTTCCCCATGCCAAGCATAAAAACAAGATCATTGTTAGTACAAGTTAGCATAGCAAACATTTACTCATGCGGTTCAATTAATCACTTAAACTCCCTTATTCCTATGGGTATCTCTTATGTTTTATTGATGTCTTGAATGATCACGAGGATGCATTGTTGACTTATTTCGATAATTTATTTAAGCTGAAAGTAAAGTAGGACGATTTGATCAATAGTTAGCTAAAGGACAAAATCTCTTAAAACTGCTTCTCGGGATATCAAAAAGTTCATATCTTGGCATAACTTGGTTCACGATTTGAGACCTTTCTCGGGCCGATATTTGGCATGTACTTCATACTTCATATCTTGAGAGACGTGCTTGAGATAATGGTCTTCTCATCGTTCATAGAGTTTCTTCACTTGGAGACTTTTAAGAGGTACTCCAACTTTGTTGACCACGACTTCATGATTATTTCTTCAATCTCTATTTGGGATTTCGAGATACAACGATCCGCCTCCTTTTCAGACTTGGATCTATTTATCCTCATACCTTGTTAGGGTCTTTTCGGATAGACTTCTCCATGATCTTAATGGGAGTTGATTGCTTTTCGTCGTGAGTCTTGATCCTTCATATTGACTTTGGGAATAATGCTTTTCACATCACCTTGGATATTCAGCAATAAAATGGAATCCTCATGCCTTGTTAGGGCCTTTTCGGACTCGCCAATCTTCGCGCCCCGCTTCATAAGTTATGCCTTAGCTATGAACTCTTATCATTACCGAGCAACTTTTAAACGATCTTGGGCTAGAAGCTAAGTAACCTTTCAAATCGTACGGCCTTACTTATTGCAGATAATTTATTAGCAAGTGATGGGAGAAAAAGATCATAATTAACTCACATAAGTTAATGAGAGAATACCAAACTTGTAACCAACTCTATCATTTCTCGTTCTCCACAATTTAAAATCTCAAGGAATGAGACTCGTGGATGCTTAGCCTAATAAACCAATTAAGGTCTACATGGTTAAGGATACTAGCTAGAGTGAACTTGGATAAGTAAACTCGGGTTGAGTCAAAATATTCACAACGGGCCTAATATATCTAAGATATCTAAACTTGCTAAAACCATTTTATTAAAATAAGAGAAAAATAGCAAAAATAATGGGAACTACAACTAGGCCAAAATAGATTAAAAATTTTGAAAAATGTCGAAAAATTGATTTTCCGGTTAAAATGAGGGCAAATACAAGGAAAAGGCCACTTAACTTCGATAGAAGTCCCCCTACACTTAATATAAACATTGTCCTCAATGTTTAAGCATGTGGGAGTAAACTCCCCTACACTTAGGACATTGTGCACTTTGTTTAAATCTCGTTAAGGGAAGGACAACTAAAGAGATTCCTATTTTAATATTGAGAAATATAAAATAGTGAATCGAAAAGAGTTTAGGATAGAACCGGGAAGAAGGGAACACGGAATCACGGTTCGTCAAAAGTCATCAAGAGTGTGTCTTTGAAGCTCTAATCCCTGCACATGATAAGAAAGAAAGCAAGAAACACCACGGGGCTCCCCCCTACACTTATGGTGAAAATAGATAGATAATTGGGTTGCCTCCCAAAAAGCGCTTGTTTTTGTTGACCGAGTCACGAGCCTGACTCGTCCCCGAATTAAATGGTCCATGGGGAAGCCTCGAATGTGATACCGGGATCAAAGACCTTGTCCTCGTTCCCGGTTGACATCAACAAAGGAGAGGCGGGGGAATAAGTCTTGAAAGGAAGAAAGGTCCTTTCAACATACGTAAAGTATGTGAATTCAAGATCCACGGGAGGTGGGTTGGGTATAGTAAGCACATTGTCATCCCCCAAAGACAATGGAGGCTGAGCATTCGGCAAAGCCGTGATGTTATCAATGATAGCATAATCAATGTCACCTCCCGGGTCAGAGAACTCATCCTCCGTGATAGTGGCTAAAAGGGAGGATGGAAGGTGCTCGGGAGGGGGACTTGGGTCAATATTTTCCTGCAGCAAGTTATCAAAAATAATGTCCCCCTCCGTGTCAGAGTCATCAATACCTGAAGGGATGGAGTGGATATCGATTTCTTCCAGCAATGGGTCATTATCTTCAACGGGAGGAATAGATGGAGGTAAAGACTTGGAAGGAGAAGTCAACGCTTCGATTTGAGCAATAAGAAGGTGCACTTTCCGTAATCCATCGCGAATAAGCACGTCTTCCACCTCATCCACAAGATCATGTTCATCGGTGAACTGCTCGTAAACCGGAGAGAATAAATCGTCATCGTCTGCATCTCCCGGTGGAGATTGAGACTTTCAAAAGTGAAATTCTCATAGTAGAGAGAAGAATCGTCATCACTAGGATCGACCTCTTCTGTAAGAGCAACGTCGTCCGCAGGCTCCATAGCAGGTAAGTCACAAACCTCATCATCCAATACTTTGTCGAGACCAACATCACTAAGCTCATGCAACGAATCTAGATCCTTAGACGCAGTAGGAACATCGAGAGTAGGAGCAGCAACTTCAGAAGATGAGTTGAAAGTGCATACATCATTATTGTCATCATCATCATAATAGTATTGACGCACAAGCGGAGGGGTATAATCACTAAGATTAGATACTTGCTCTTGTTGAAGTCGCTTTTCCTCGTCCCGAAGTTCTTTAACCAAAACAACGACCTCTTGAAGTTGCAAAACAATGGAGTGTGTTTCTTCATTCAAGGTAGTGAGTTGTGGGTCAAGATGAATTTGCTGAGAGGATTGATGATTGAGGGTGTGATGTGGGGGTTCATAATGTTGAAAACCTGAATTATAGCAAGGTTGTGGCTCATAGTTGTTCATCGGTTGGGAATAATTAGAAACCGGGTTTGGTTCATAATAATCCATAGGTGAAGAAAACTGAGGACACGGATTTGGCTCATAACAATTCAGTGGTTGACAATAATAGGTATCGTGAGGACCCCCACAGTTGTTGCAAACCGGGTATGGAGAAAAATCAAGTGCGTCTTGTGGATAGCTATTATCATTGTCATAATTGTACCCCGGTTCTTGCCCGTGACCATACGGGTATCGAATCGGGCACGAAACATGCCAATGAGAATCGCTTCCACAATAGATGCACGGGGGAACAGGAGGTGGGTTCAAAAAGAGTGAATTAGTCGAGTTGCACAAGGGACAAAATCCGAATTGTGTGTAGTCGATATCGTTTCCGCACCGCTCACATGTACACCATTGACAAGAGTTGTTCCCAGATAATTGTTTCCCACACCGGACGCAATGGACATAAAAATCCATAAAGAAAGATAGATAAGTAAGAAGAATATTTTTGGTACAAAACTTTGAAAAAGAAATGCTTTTTAGGATTTTTCAAATGTTTTTGGATTTTTGAAAATTTTTTACAAGAAAAATAACGTTCACAAGTGAACGGATCCCAAAATCCAACGCGTCACTCACAAAAAACCTTCGATCTTCACGAAAAGAGCCGGCAGCGGCGCCATTTTGATAACAAGATTTTTACTCGTTGAAAGTTCGTTCTCGGTATCTCTTTGAATTGATTTCCGGTTCAAAGTGCGACTCAGTTGTTTTTGGTTAAGAAGAAAGGAAGTTAATTATCTAAAACTAATTAAAAAGTAAATGCGAAAAGTATTTAAAAACAAACTAAAGACAAGTACAAATAATAAAAGTAAAACAAGGTGAATATTAAAAACTAAAAGTTAAAACGATATTAAAACGACTATTAAAACAAATAATAAAACGTAATTTAAAGCGAAACAATTAATAAAAATAAAACTAAACGAAGAAATTTACTATCGACTCGAAAATAAAGTTTACTAAATGAAAAAGGAGAGAATAAAACTAAAATGGTACTTTAAAGCTAAACGAGGCAAAACCTAAAGCGGGTACTAAATAAAAGATAAAACTTGAACTTTACGAAAAAATATTAATTTTAAAATTAGACGAAAAATTCAACTAAAAATACGTAACTTTCAGAAATAAAATCGGAACAACTTTCAGATAAAACTAGACAATTACGGAACAAAACTAATAAACAAGCAAGCAGGCAGGCTAGCTGCTGGAAGCAGCCAGCCTAGCTGCTTGTCTTGGCGGGAAACAAAGGACAAGCTAGCAAGCTAGCAGGTGGACATTTGTTTGATTCTGAAAGTTCCGATTCGGAACTTGGGAATTGGTTCGGAAGTTTTGTTGCTTGGTTCGGAAGTTTTTAAGAAAGTTCCGATTCGGAACTTTTTTAGCCATTGGTTCGGAACTTTTTTCTAAAGTTCCGATTCGGAACTTTTTGCCACAAATTGATTCGGAAGTTTTAGAAAATTTACCAAATCTTCCGATTCGGAACTTTTTGAATAAATCGGTTCGGAACTTTTTTAATAAATCGGTTCAGAACTTTTTTTGACAAGAAATTTGGTTCGGAACTTTAAGAAAATCGGTTCGGAACATTAACTGGGCAATATTAACAGTAGCAGGAACGATGAACAGGGAAAAGTACTAGAACACGAATTTAAGCAAAATCAATCAAGATCAACCAAAAGATTAACCCAAAATAACCACTAAACATCAACTAAAAATAATCAATCAAAACAAATCAACAAAACTAACAAATAAAGCCAAATCAATCAAAACCCACTTGATCAAAATTAAGAAAACTCAAGAACATGAATAATCAAAACAAAGAACAAATCAAACAAGAAAGGAAGAAGGAGATTGGCAATAAAATAAAGATTAACAATAATTAAAGGTAAACTTACTTGGAATTAAAAGAAGATTAAAGGTGCGTTACAAGAGAATTAAAGATCATAAATTTAAAGAACAAGAGAAATGAAAAATGGGGAAGAGAGGCTTGTCAAGCCTCCAACAACCTAAACAAAAATGAAGGAGATCTATATATAGGGGAATTAGGGAGGAGCTTAGGAAGCTTCCTCCCTCTTTCTTCTTTCTCTTAATTGCACTCTTAAGTCCTTGATCTTCTTAATCTTTTGTTAATCTCTTAATACTTGGACTTTTTCTTGGGATTTCTTCAAACTCGTCTTGTATTCTTCAATAAATTAGACTTGAGTTCTTTGGCTTTTGGTAAACTTCCGTCTTTTGACTTTTTCTTCGATAAATCTTCAGAATTGGTCTTGGACTTCCGTTCTTTTTCCACTCTTGATCTTTCGACTTCATATTTTGTCTTTTTCTTCAATAAACGCCCGTGAAAGCCGTGTTTTCTCCACTTTTCACCATCTCGACCCTGAAACACAATAAAAACACAAACCACGCATAATTCCGCCATTTACGACATAAAATATACGTTTAGGTCCCGTTTTAATATAATTAAGTGGTAGAAAAGATGGGTGTTTTCACACCTATCATGGTAGTCTATACAAACTCTCCACCCCGTAACGAGACGGGTAGGAATCAACTCGTTGTTTGCATTGGGCACAACGGTGATTCCGCCTTTCTTAGGCACACAATGGACTGGACTAACCCATGGTGAATCCGAAATAGGGTAAATCATACCCGCATCAAGAAGTTTGATAACCTCCTTTTTGATGACTTCATGGATTTTAGGATTCACCCTTCGTTGACTTTGAATTGTGGGCTTAAAGTCGTCCTCCATGAGAATTTTATGTGTGCAGAAATGAGGATCAATTCCACGGATGTCGGAGATTTTCCAAGCGATAGCTCGTTTATGCTTCTTCAACACAGCGACAAGTCGGGCTTTTTCGTCTTCTTTCAGATCCTTAGCGATGATGACCGGTAGCTTCTCGTCGTCTTCTAGGAAAACGTACTCAAGATGAGGGGGTAGGTCCTTAAGCTCAAAAGTAGGAGGATTCTCAATAGATGGTGAAACTAACGATGGATCATCATTAATCACCTCTTTAGGAGAAGGAGGAGACAAAGGGTCCTCATTGAGAAGTCTCTCAATAGTACGAATATCTTCATCCCAATTGGTGGACAAATTATCATACTTAATATCGAGAGGACCCAAGCTAGCTTCGAAATCATCCAAGTCACTTTCTCCAAAAGGAGTCAATGCTGGAGCAATTGAGGCAACGGTCTCAACATTGGGTAGAGAAGAGAGAGTACTTTTGCAAGTATCATGAAAATGTTCTTCACAAGCTTCATCGAGAACATCAATAGCATGAACACTCTCATACGAATAAGGTTGCTTAGAAATCTTACCCATGTTGAAGACAATTTTATCGTCACTAACTCTCATGATTATTTCGCCTGCGGCTACATCAATAAGAGTGCGACCGGTCCTCAGAAATGGACGTCCAACGATTAATGGAACACGCGGATCCATCTCGAAATCAACGACAACAAAATCCGCCGGGAAGGTGAATTTGTCAATGCCAACAAAGACATCTTCGGCTATCCCCACTGGATAAGCAACCGTACGGTTGGCTAATTCCAAAGTCATTTTGGTGGGGACAAGCTCGGGAAGAGATCATTGCTTCCAAACACTTAAAGGCATTAAGTTTATACTGGCACCTAGATCGGGTAGGGCCATGCAATTCTCTACTCCCGGGAAGTTGCAAGGAATCAAGAAGCGACCCGGATCACCAAGTTTGGTGGGCAATTTCCTTAAGAGCACTGCGGAGCAGTTCTCATTAAGTTGGGTCTGAGCGATATCAAGAAGCTTTTCCTTATCACTTAAAAGATCTTTAAACATCTTAGCGTATTTAGGCATGTGAGCGAGAGCCTCGGCAAAGGAGATGTTAAAATTTAATTGTTTAAACATTTTTAGAAAGTTTGAAACCTGAATATCATCCTTGCTCTTTTGCTTCTCTTTCCTCAACCTTGAAGGATAAGGTATATTGGATGAAGAAGAAGGCTTTAAGGGAATAGGATCACTCACAACCACGGGTGGTGGGGAAATGGGGATAGAAGGTGAAGGAGGTGAAGAAAGTTGCTCGTTTTCCTTGTTCACAATCACGGGTGGAGGTGTAGGAAGCTCGGGTTCCATATAACCTTTTCCACTACGAGTGGTGATTGCTTTCATCTCCCCTCTTGGATTCGCAACGGTATTGCTCGGAAGAGTACCCGAAGAAGAGGGTTGATTACCTTGGATGAGCGAACCAATCATATCACGAAGGTGAACAGCTTGATTATTGAAAGAGTTTTGCATGTTGGCATTAATATCATTGCTGTGTTTGGCCATGTCATTCCGTAGCTCGGCTCGAATATCGCTCCCTTGTTTCACCATGTCATTCTTCAAGTTGACAAATTGACTCTGAAGATTCGTCACTAGCTCCCGATTAGTCTTCATGAACGTTTCGACGTCTGGAGTTACTGCCATCGGTTGATTGAGAGGTGGAGCTTGGTAGGCTTGAGAATTTCCTTGAGTTGGGTATGGGTTTCTTTGGGATTGATATTGATTTTGAGCACGAGGTTGGGATTGGTTGTTTCGGTTGTAGCTTTGTTGTTGGTTTTGGTTTGCAGGAGGGAAACCAGGAGGAGCAAGATAATTGTTGGAACGATAACTTAGAAAGCCACGGTCTCCTTGAGGGCGAGCTTGATAGCCTCCCGTGGGATAAGTGCCGTAAGCTGCGTTAACGTTTTCAGAATAATTGCCTTGGGTAGAAGGACAATCATTATAAGAGTGAGGGCCACCACATGTGTCACAAGAAATAGCAACGGCTTTAGCTTGTTGAAAGTGGTTTGTGGCCATGGCCATGAAATTCTTGTTCATTTCAGCGAGTTGTCGAGAAATTTCAGACATTTCAGGATTGGAGGTAGTAGAAGAAACATTGACTCTCGAGTTAGATCTTGAGGATGCGGATGAATCCCAATTCTTGTGGTGAGTAGTCATGTTTTCGATCAACTCTCGGCACTCCTCCGGTCTCCTTTTCATAAAAGTACCACCGGCGGCGGCATTGATCGTGTCACGATCACGAAAAGTGAGACCATTGTAGAACGTGTCAATGAGAGTGACAGGGAGCATATTGTGATTAGGACAGCGGTCGATCAAATCATTGTAGCGTTCCCAAGCATCGAAAAGCGATTCATCATTCTCTTGCATAAATCCACTAATTTGGTTACGAAGGCTAGTGACCATGGATGGGGGAAAGTAGCGCGATAAAAAACGTTGAGTCATGTCATTCCACGTATGAATAGAATTCTTAGGAAGACGGTCAAACCATTTTTCGGCATGGTGAGAAAGCGAGTGTGGAAAAAGTTGGAGGCGAAGGTCATCCATAGAAACACCGGAGCACTTCATGCTGTGGGTCATGGTAATAAATTTGTCGAGGTGTTTGTTGGCATCATCATCCGGAATTCCACGAAATGGGTTCGTTTGCACTTGCTGGATCATGTGATGCTTCAACGAAAACTCCTGAGCCGTGACGTGCATTGGCGCAATCGGGCCTCCGCGTCCGTTCATGGTGGGTTGGCACAATTCCTCCATGGTTCGTAAATCAGGTAGAAGGACATTGTTGTTGTAGTTGTTGTTGTTATTCAAATTGTGTTGAGGTGGGTGATTATTGTTGTTATTAACACCAGCCATATCTAAATCTTCAAGAGTCTCGGGCTCAGAATAGTTCGTAGATCTAGTATGCATGCACCTGCAGAAGAAAAATATACACAAAGAGAATACCTATATAATATTTTTGGTTTTTATAGGTTTTTTTATGTTTTTGTATTTTTGAAGAGTTTTATATTTTTTAGGATTTTTGAAAATTTTTGAAGCGAGGAAAATAACGTTCAAAGAACGGATCCCAAAATTCAATGCGTCTCTCACTAGAAATCGTTTATCGTAACGAAAAGAGCCGGCAGCGGCGCCATTTAATTCTTGGTTTTACCCTAGCATAAAATAATTTCGTTGTTCCGATCTTTTCGAATTGAAAACTGGTCTAAAGTGCGACTCAATCGTCTTTTGGTGAATCAAGAGAATGGTTTGGTTGAATTGTTTTAAACTATTAGCAAGTAATTAAAGTGTCGTTGAGTTAAATGGAAGTTAAAAGATTAATTTTGAATGACGAGTAAAAATAAATGCATATAAACTTAAAGGTAAAATGGAAAAGTACTAACACACTAGATAAAACTAACACTTGGAAAATTTTCTGAAAATAAAAAGTACTATAAGAAAGTAAGATCGAAAGAAACCAAAACAAGCCAAAAGAGGCCCGATCGGAATGTATTCCGATCGGTTGATCGGAATATGGGTAAAATACCCAATCGGAATAACAGGGACAAGGGGCAGTCGGAATAAGTGGAAAAGAGCCCGATCGGAACGTCAAGAAAATCACACCTATCGGAATACTACAAATGCTACCAATCGGAATATGGGGAAGGGTCAAATCGGAATGCAGCTAACAATCCCAATCGGAATAAACCAAAGACTCAACGTCGGAATATGGGACGCAAGGCTAACAATCGGAATGCACAAACGAGATCCTGATCGGAATATCAAGCAAGACTATCAATCGGAATACGCAACAATGGGCAAATCGGAAAGACAAAACCCTTTTCCGATTGGATCAATCGGAAAAGGGATGGTGCGTTTTGTCGGAAAGGGCAGCAATCGGAAAAGGGTATAAGCAAGTGAATAAGCTATATAATGAGCTTATTACAAAACCAACCCGAATCAAAGACAAAACCGAATCAAATAAGCACTTATCTCAACTTATTCAACTCGAAAATAAGCAACTTTTTACATTAAACAATAAAAACATAAACTTTTTAAGGAAGATTTTTATAAACTACATAAGCTAATCATAAAAATAAGCCAATAAGCACAAAAGTCTTAAAGCTTAATCAAATGAAAACTTATGAAATGATCAAAAGATTAACTTTTTAAGCACGAAATCAATTAGAACAACACGGATCATATGATAATCGTACCAAAATCAATCTTAAATCAAAGAAAAGTAGAATGAGATTAAGAGATAAAAGCTTAAATATAGAACTTGATTAATAAAAATAAGCAATACAAAGTGTTTAATCTTGAAAGATTAATAAAAAGATGAAATTTAGTGAGAGAAAGTTTAATACTTTCTCTCTCTAAAACTAGAGAAAACTAAGAAAAAGTTAAAATTAACTAAAAACTCTAACCACCCTCCTAATGACTATTAGGAGGGTATTTATAGGGAAGGTGGAAGGAGTGCATGTGTTGCATCTTCTTTCTTGCTTTCTTCACGTTTTCTCGACTCGACTTTAATTCTTCGTCTTTGTCGTCTCGAGATTTGAACTTGTCTTTTAATTTTCTTCTTCTATTAGACTTAAGTTCTTCGACTTCGTTAAACTTCCGTCTTTTGACTTTTTCTTCGATAAATCTTCAGAATAGGCCTTGGACTTCCGTTCTTTTTGCACTCTTGATCTTTTGACTTCGTCTTTTCCCGTTTTCTTCGATAAAAGCCCGTGAAAGCCCGTGTTTTCTTCCTTTTTCATATTTTGGTCCTAAAACACAATAAAAACACAAACCACGCATAATTCCGACTTTTACGACATAAATCACACGTTTTGGTCTTGTTATTATTAGAAATAAGTGGTAAAAGGATAAGTGTTTTCACACTTATTATCCAACCATCTAAGTTTTATATAACAAAAACGTTAATTTTACGGCAATAGCAGAAAAAGTCGTAAAAATCATGTTTATAGTTTTATATCTTATAAAACATAACAAGTTACCATTTTTATAAAATGTCCACTTATTTATCATTGTACATATTTTTATAAATAAAATTCATGAGTTAGTGGGTTTTAATTATAATTTATACTATTAAAATTTGAGTGCTTATATAATAGTATTATTCTTTAATTTCCAAAAATCTGATTTTTATCTTCACTTTCACCAAAACTGTCATATCTTGAGTTGTACATGCAGATAGAAGCTCAAATTTTTATCACATAAACTACATGATATGTGCTACATTTAACTCTTCTATAGCTACTGTTGAATCATCCTTTAAGTATTTTCTAAAAATCGTCCAAAACAGTAACCTCAGTTTTATACCCTAAACTTGTTTTGATCATATCTCACTCATTACAATGATTCCATTGCATGGCCAACTCTCACATGTGTAAAAGACCCATAGCTTACTGTAAATACATTCCACTTCATCATTTTATCAGTCCATGACCTGTTTCTTTACTATTTTATACAGCCATGTAAATTAATCAAGATTTTAGCCTTGTTTCTTAAGTTTTTCACCTTTTTAATCATATTTATCAACACCAAATCCCCACATAACATTTTTATCATCATATAATCATCATATACATATACAATAGGAAATAAAATACATGTTTACATAATCAAAATAACAAGAAGATGAGGAGGACAATCTTTATACCACCATGATGATGAAATGATGAGCTTTTGGATGAACAAGACATGGTTTTGGGTAACCAATCTTATGAGATATCAACACCACTTCTAGGATCACCAAGTATTTGTAGATTCCTACAAAAATCAGCCCTTGTTCTTCATGAAAACTCCTTGAGAAATCAGCCCCAAACTCCCTTGAAAACTCCTTTTTACATGTTAGGATCACCTCCAATCTTCATAACTTCAATGGGTTTTCATCATATGTGTGAATAACATATGATTTCATGGTTAAATCAAGATCAAATGGGTTATTTAGGGTGAGAGTAGGACGAAATTTTGAGAGAGAAATGGGAGGATGAGAGTGGTTTGCATGAGTGAAAATGGTGGTTATGAGTAGCTAGTTGTTTTTGTGGGATGAGTGGAAGAAACTAGCTTAAGTGTTAAGCTAGTGCTTACACTTGTAAGCTACAAGTTAACATGATGCCACATCTTTGATGTGGTGTCATGTTGTGCCATCCCATGTGTATTAGTGGGGTGGGATAATGTATTTTGTCCCACCTCACTAATTTACGGGTATTCCTCGATTCTAGTTTCCTCTATTTGCGTGCCCTCGGGTCGTTTCACGAAAAACGTTTTTATAAATTACGAATCAACGGCACAAAACGAATCTAATAAAAATTGTTTCATCAAAAACGGAGTTCGAAAACTTAAATACGTAATCCTAAGGTTTCCGGTTTAGTCGTAAAGGACGTTAAAATAAAATCGTAAGTCCTAATCTCTTCTCGTAAATTTGTGAGTTTATGAACCAACTCAAATTTAAAACTCCAAAATAATATTCACGGATAAATTTATTTTCTGAAATGTCGGACTGTCACCAAAGACGGTGTATGTAAACGTAAGCACGTAACGTAGAATCCTCCGGTTTAAACGTAGTCGATGCTACTTCAAGACGTAAATCCAAATTTCTTTCCAAAAATAAGTGAGTTCATATTGTAACATTAAAATAATATTTGAGAATAAAATATCAATCGTAAATTGACGGATTGTCACAGATATGGTGAAACAATGGAATGATCTTCGAGCCGATATGCAAAACTCTTTGGCCAGTCAAACGAATGACTTAAGGGATATGATGGCTAGTTTCTTCCAAAGTAATCAAGCCTCTGGTTCGGGTTCTCTTCCGAGTAACACCGTTGCTAATCCAAGAGGGGAGATGAAAGCAATCACCACTCGAAGTGGAAAAGGTTTAAAGGAACCCGAGCTTCCTACACCTAGACCGGTGATTGTGACAAAGGAAAACGAGTCCCCTTCTCCTATTCCTCCAACTTCTACTTCTCCAATTCCTCCAACTTATACTTCTCCAATTCCTCCACCCCCTACTTCCACCCCTCCACCACCCAAGGATGTGAGTGAGAATTCCATTCCAAAGCCTTCATCTCAACCCAATATACCTTATCCTTCGAGGTTGAGGAAAGAGAAATTGAAGAACAAGGATGATATTCAGGTTTCTAACTTTCTTAAAATGTTTAAACAACTGAATTTCAATATCTCCTTTTGCTGAGGCTCTCGCTCACATGCCCAAATATGCTAAAATGTTTAAAGATCTTCTCAGTGATAAGGAGAAACTTCTTGACATCGCTCAGACCCAACTTAACGAGAATTGCTCCGCAGTGCTCTTAAGGAAATTACCTACCAAACTTGGTGATCCAGGTCGTTTTCTCATTCCTTGCAACTTCCCCGGGGTACAGAATTGTATGGCCCTAGCCGATCTAGGTGCTAGTATCAACTTAATGCCTCTAAGCGTTTGGAAACAATTGTCTCTACCCGAGCTAGTCCCCACACGAATGACTTTGGAATTAGCTAACCGTACTGTTGCTTATCTTGTGGGGATAGCTGAAGATGTCTTCTTCGGCGTCGACAAATTCACCTTTCCGGCGGATTTTGTTGTAGTTGACTACGAGATGGATCCCCGTGTTCCATTAATCGTTGGACGTCCATTCTTGAGGACCGGTCGCACTCTCATTGATGTAGCCGCGGGCGAATTAATCATGAGAGTTGGTGACGATAAAATCGTCTTCAACATGGGAAAACTTTCTAAGCAACCTTCTGAAAACGAGAGTGTTAATTTCATTGACGTTCTTGATGAGGCTTGTGAAGAACATTTCAAAGACGCTTGTAAAAGTGGTTCTTCTTCTCTTCCGATTGTTGAGACCGTTGCCTCTATTGCTCCATCACTAACTCTATTTGGAGAAAGTGATTTCATTTTCAAAGAATTTGAAGCAACTTTGGGGGATGTGGACTTAAAATATGACGATTCTCCCACCAATTGGGATGAAGACATTCGTACCATTGAGAAACTTCTCAATGAGGACCATATTTCTCCACCGTCTCATAAGGAAATCTCTATCGATGATCCGAATTTGACTATGCCGTCCATCGAAAATCCTCCGGATTTAGAGCTTAAGGATATGCCGTCTCATCTCGAGTACGTGTTCCTTGACGACAATAAGAAGTCACCCGTAATCATCGCAAAGGATTTGAAAGAAGACGAAAAATCTCGACTTATCATTGTGCTGAAGAATCATAAGAAAGCGATTGCTTGGAAAATCTCCGATATTCGTGGAATTGATCCTTACTTTTGCACACATAAAATTCTCATGGAGGACGAATTTAGACCCACTATTCAAAGCCAAAGAAGGGTAAATCCCAAGATCCATGACGTTATCAAAAAAGAGGTTATCAAACATCTTGATGCGGGAATGATCTACCCTATCTCGGATTCACCATGGGTTAGTCCCGTCCATTGTGTGCCTAAGAAAGGCGGAATCACCGTTGTGCCCAATGAAAACAACGAGTTGATTCCTACTCGTCTTGTTACAGGGTGGAGAGTTTGTATAGACTATGGCAAACTCAATGATGCTACGAGAAAGCATCATTATCCCCTTCCTTTCATGGACCAAATGCTTGAACGTCTAGCGGGTAATGAATATTATTGCTTCTTAGACGGTTTCTCCGGGTATTTTCAAATTCCCATCGATCCCAAAGACCAAGAGAAAACCACATTCACTTGTCCTTATGAAACATTTGCTTACAAAAGAATGCATTTCGGCTTATGCAATGCTCCTGGGACATTCCAAAGGTGTATGATGGCTATCTTCCATTACATTGTTGAAGAAACTATGTAAGTCTTCATGGATGATTTCTCGGTCTATGGTGATTCTTTCTCTCATTGCCTTGCCGATTTGGAACGCATGCTTAAGAGGTGTGAAGACACTCGCCTTGTTCTAAATTGGGAAAAATACCATTTCATGGTAAAAGAAGGCATTGTGCTTGGACATAAAATCTCCAAAGCCGGTCTTGAAGTGGACCGTGCTAAAGTGGATGTCATAGCCAAATTACCTCCACCTTCAACCGTGAAGGGTGTGAGAAGTTTCATTGGTCATGCGGGCTTCTATCGTCGATTCATTCAAGATTTTTCTAAAATCGCTCGCCCGATGACCCACCTCTTGGAAAAATATACTCCTTTCATCTTTTCTAAAGAGTGTCTTGAATCCTTCAATCTTCTTAAGGACAATCTAACTAAGGCACCGGTCTTGGTTACCCCCAATTGGGAGCTACCTTTTGAATTGATGTGTGATGCTAGCGACTTTGCTATTGGAGCGGTTTTGGGCCAAAGGGTGAACAAACACTTCCAACCAATCCACTATGCTAGCAAGACAATGACGGGGGCTCAATTGCATTATACCACTACCGAAAAAGAGCTTTTAGCTGTAGTGTATGCTTTTGAGAAGTTCTGCCCCTATCTTGTCCTTTCCACCACAATTGTTTATACAGATCATTCCGCGTTGAAGTACTTGTTGACTAAACAAGATTCCAAGCCAAGACTTCTTCGTTGGGTTTTGCTCCTTCAAGAATTTAAAATTTAAATTTGTGACAAGAAGGGAGCCAAAAACCTAGTCGCGGATCATCTAAGTAGACTTGAGGATCCTTATCAAGGGGATCATCCGAATCAAGAGATCAATACTCTTTTCCCCTTGAGGCCTTAATGTCTATCAATTCCAATCTTGATGACACCCCGTGGTTTGCGGACATTCCAAACTACTTAGCGGGTGGTAATCTCATCGAAGGTTTAACATCCCAACAAAAGAAGAAGTTCTTTAAAGATGTTAAGACTTACTTTTAGGATGACCCTTATCTCTTCAAACAATATGTTGATCTGATTATTCGTCGGTGTGTTGATGGACCCGCAGCTTTAGACATTCTCGAAGCTTGCCATAAAGGACCCACCGGTGGTCACTTTGGTCCCAATTACACCGCGAAGAAAGTGTTTGATTCGGGATTCTATTGGCCCACCATTTATCGTGACACTCATGAGATGGTTAAAAATTGTGATGCTTGCCAACGCCAAGGCAAGAGCACACATAAAGATGAGATGCCTCAAACTTTCATACAAGAATGTGAAATCTTTGATGTATGGGGCATCGACTTTATGGGGTCGTTTCCATCACCTAAAGGGAACAAGTACATCCTCGCAGCCGTTGACTACGTTTCCAAATGGGTTGAAGCTAAGGCTCTCCCTACGAACGATGCGAGGGTGGTTGTGAACTTTTTGAAGCAGCTTTTGGCTCGATTCGGTGTTCCTCATGCTATAATCAGTGACCGCGGGACTCATTTTTGCAATGATAAATTTGCTAGAGTCATGTCTAAGTACGGTGTCAATCACCGTCTTTCCACCGCTTATCATCCTCAAACAAATGGTCAAGCCGAGATATCTAACCGTGGATTGAAGCGAATTCTTGAGCGTACTGTGGGAGAGCATCGTGCCTCGTGGGCCGATAAGTTAGATGATGCTTTGTGGGCTTTCCGTACCGCTAATAAGACACTGATTGGTTGTACACCTTATCGTCTTGTGTACGGGAAAGCATGCAACCTCCCTATCGAGCTGGAACATAAGGCGTACTGGGCCTTGAAGTGGGCTAACTTCGACATCAACAAAGCCGGCGATCTTCGGAAGATTCAACTCAACGAGCTCAACGAACTAAGGAATGAAGCTTATGAGAACTCATTGATCTACAAGGAGAAGACCAAGATCATCCATGATTCAAGGATTAAGAACCAAGAGTTCCACGTTGGTGATCCAGTTTTACTCTTTAACTCTCGGTTGAAGATCTTCTCGGGAAAGCTGAAGAGCCGCTGGTCTGGTCCATTCACCGTCGCCAAAGTCTTCCCCTATGGCACCATTAAGCTTTCTCAGCCAAATGGGCCAAATTTTAAGGTGAATGGCCAGCGCGTGAAGTTGTACTTTGGTGAGTACATCTCTCATGAGATTATTCCATCCCTCACCACGTTTCCCTTGAATTAGTTCTGGGTCGAGTCAGGCTCGTGACTCGGTTAACAAAAACAAGCGCTTCTCGGGAGGCAACCCGTTGATCTATCCTTTACCGTTTTCATAATAAGTGTAGGGGGAGCCCCGTATGTGTTTGTTGTCTTGTATCTTCTTATGTGCAGGGATTAAAGCTTCAAAGATCCATTCTCGATGACTTCTGACGAACCGTGATCTCGTGTACCCGTCTTACCGGTTCTATCCTAAACTGTCGTGATTCATTATTTCATATCTTATATGTTCACATTGAAATCACTATATTTGTCCTTTCCTTAGCAAGATTTAAACAAAGTGCACAATGTCCTAAGTGTAGGGGAGTTTACTCCCACATGCTTAAACATTGAGGACACTATTTATATCAAGTGTAGGGGGGACTTCTATCAAAGTAAGTGGGCTTTTCCATGAATTTGTCCTCATTTTAATCGGAAAATTTGATTTTTCGACATTTTTCAAAATTTTTAATCTATTTTGGCCTTGTAATTTCCCTTTGCTATCGTTATTTACTTTCTTTGCTAGAATAAATTTTCAATAAAGTGGTTTTAAATTTTTAAAAGTCGTGAATATTTTGACTCAACCCGAGTTTACTTATCTAAGTTTACTCTAGCTAGTATCCTTAACGTGTTTAAGTCAAGTTTTGCTAGGCTTTTATATAGGGAACTTTAAAACGCGAAAGTCTTAACTCTCACGGGTTAAGAACAAGAAATTTTCGCAAGTTCCTATAATTGATCCTAGAGAGTCGTTTATCAAGGGAACTTTAAAAAGCGAATTCTAAACTTGAAAAAGTCTAACAGTTTGAAAGATCCTATAGATGACTCGAAAACCCAAAACTTTGATTTAATTGGCTAAGCATACACGAGTCTCATTCCTTGAGATTTTAAATTATGGAGAACGAGAGATGATAGAGTCAATTATAAGTTTGGTATTCTTTCGTGAATTTATGTGAGTAGATTATAATCTTTTTCTCCCATCGCTTGTTAATAAATTTAATTGCAATAAATAAGGTTGTACGATTTGAAAAGTTACTTAGCTTCTAGCACAAGATCGTTAAAAAGTTGCTCGGTATTAATTAGAGTTCATAGCCAAGGCATAACTTATTGAAGCGGGATGCGAAGATTGGCGAGTCCAAAAACGTCCTAACAAGACATGAGGGCCACATTTTGTTGCTAAAGATCCAAAAGTGATGTGAAGAATCATTTATCAAAAATCAATATGAAGGATCGAGACACACAACGAAAAGCAAAAACTCCCTAAAGATCATGGAGAAGTCTATCCAAAAAGGCCCTAACAAGGTATGAGGATAAATAGATCCAAGTCCTAAAAGGAAGCGGATCGTTGTATATCAAAGTCCAAAATAAAGATTGGAGAAAAATGAAGAAGTCGTGGTCTAAATATGAAGAATCTCTCAAAAATTTCAAGTGAAGAAATTCCTATTATGAAGAGAAGACCATTATTTCATGAACGTCTCTCAAGATTTGAAGTATGAAGTCGCTGCCAAATATCGGTCCGAGAAAGCTCTCAAATCGTGAAGCAAGTTATGCCAAGATATGAACTTTATGAGGTCCCGAGAAGCAGTTTGAAAAGATTTTGTCCGTTAGCTAACTATTGATTAAATCATCCCACTTTATTTTTAGCTTAAATAACTATCGAAATAAGTCAAACAATGCATCATCGTGATCATTCAAGACAACAATAAAATATAAGAGATACACCTAGGAATAAGGGAGTCTAAGTAAATAATTGGGCCACATGAGTTCGTGTTAGTTTGCTAACTTATAATAACAATGATCTCGTTTTTAAGCTTGGTATTGGGAACGTGAAACTTGAGGATGATAAACATTCATGACAAAACCCCAATGCAAGTCTTTGATTTCTTACTTGTTTTGTTCTTTTAGTTTCCTTAGTGTTTAATATTTAATAAAGGCCAAGGTGGGTTATTTATTATGAGAAATGTTATCTGTGATTTGAAATTAATGCATTGCATGAGGGCATTGCAATGGTCAAGTGTAGGGGATTTAATAAGTGTGAAAACACTTATCCTTTTACCACTTATTTCCCATAATAACAAGACCAAAACGTGTATTTTATGTCGTAAAAGTCGGAATTATGCGTGGTTTGCATTTTTATTGTGTTTTAGGATAAAAATATGCAAAGAAAAAGACAAAAGACGAAGTCAAAAGATCGAGAATGCAAAAAGAACGGAAGTCCAAGGCCTATTCTGAAGATTTATCGAAGAAAAAGTCTAAAGACGGAAGTTTAACGAAGTCGAAGAACTCAAGTCTAATTATAGAAAAAGATTAAAAGACAAGTTCAATTTATTTCGACAAATCCCGAGACGACGTCGAGAAATACAAAGAAATTAAATCGAGTCGAGACGAGAAGAAAGGAAGAAGAAAGCTTAAGCACTTAACCTCCCCACCTCTTATAAATACCCTCCTAATATGTCATTAGGAGGGTGTTAGTTAATTAGTTTGTAGTTAATTTTTAGTTTTTATTAAGTGTGTTTTTATTTTCTCTCTAGTTTTTCTTTCAAGCTTATTAAATCTTTACTTTAATCTTGTAATCTTTGATATTAATCTTTAATCAAACCAAGTTTAGTTCTTAATTCTCATTCTTCCTTTCTTAATAATCTATGGTTTTGCTTTGATAATCATGTAGTGGATGTGATTTTGTTGATTTTGGTGTGTTTGGCTTATTGATAATAAGTTGATTTTGTTAAGTTTAATAATATTATAAAAAGTGCTTTTTGATTTCTAGCTTATTTAGTATTTTAAAAGTTTTTAAATTCTAGCTTATTCACCTTTTTCTAAAATCATTTTGGTTTAGCTTTTGGTAAAGTGCTTATTGATTTTTGGCTTATTTTTACTTATTGTTAAGTTTTCTTGTTTCGGAATCTTCTCAAATCCCTCATTCCGGATAAGAGGATCATATCCCTCTTTTTCGGGATAACAGCCAAACCAGTATTGCGGATAAGTTACATTTTTCCGGATAAGCCCAAGTTGTATAACATTCCGGATAAGTCCCCTTTTATGTATTCCGGATAAGCATCACAAGTTCATTTTCAAGATAAGAGTTAGAAGAAACATTCCGGATAAAGCTCCCAAACCCTCAATTCCGGATAAGCTGCAGTTCTAGTATTCCGGATAACATTTCGGATAAGCCTTCAATTTTTCATTCCGGATTGTATTCCGGATAAGCCTCTTTACAATTTATTCCGGATAAACAGTACTTTGGTTATTCTGGATAGTAGCTAGAAAAGGTATTCTGGATAAGTATCCGGAACATATTCCGGATAAGCACACGAAGTTATTTTTCCGGATAAGTGGAAGAAGACGGATTCCGGACAAGCATCACAAAAAGATTCCGGATAAGCCTCCCAAGTGATTCCGGATAAGCACCAGTATTTCACATTCCGGATAACATTCCGGATAAGCTACATAATTATGATTCCGGATAAGGTTTTGTAATTCCCAGTTTTTAATTCAAACTTTATTTTTCCCGCCTTTTTACTTAGCATTATTCTAACTTGTCTTGTTTTAGTTTAATATTTTAAGTTTACAATTTTTATAAGTTTTAATTATTTAATTATTTAATTTTTAAAAGTCTTTATTTTTAGTCTAAATATTTCCAAGCTTTTATTTTTAATTATTTACTCAATGACATTTTCATTTTTAGCTTAAAATAGATAATCAAACCCTTTTCTTTTCCACCAAGAACGACTGAGTCGCACTTTCTACTAGTAATCAATTCGAAAAGATCGGAACAACGAATTTTCATACGAGGCAAAACCTTGTATTAGCCAACTTAGATTCTAGCAGTTGAATTTGTTTCAAAATATTATCCTTTTCAGCTTTAGAATCTAAAACTTTTTGATCCAATTTTCTTTCAAGAACAACGTTTGACTTTTCAAGCTTTTCGAAATATGTTTCAAATTTTTCCGTTTTCTTGGAAAATTCTAATTTGGCATCCTCAAAATCTTTTGATTGTTGAGCTACAATCGTTTCGAGCTCTCTAATCTTGGAATCGGAATCAGTTAACAAAGCATTCACTAAGCATTTATCATGATGTACTATAGCATTCTAAACAATCTCTCCCCCATTATGACTCACATCGGATGAATCAGAAGTGGTATTTCTATCACTCTTCTCCATCCCATGTTTGTCATATATAGGTTCAAAATGCTCAATATGCGACATTTCATCAGCATTTTCATCAGCATACATATCATATACAACATTACAATGTACCATGTTTGTAGGCTCTTCGTCATAAACGGGGATGGTGTCATCATAAGAGATGTCTATATCATTCCCTGACGTGTTGCTGATATCATGCTTAACTGTTGATTTCATGCCTTTAGACTCTTTAGCAGCCCCCAATTCATCAATCGTATGACCATTATCTTCTTGCATTGTAAATTCTTGCACTCCATTATCAAACGCGAGTTGAAGTTGTGATCTTGCATAAATCGAAGATGAAACCGATTACAGGAGTTTCAATATTGTACCACGGAAATCTCGAAGCTCGGTATTTGTATCTCGAAGAAATGATTGGCAAATCACTGAACTTTCAAGCTTGACGATATTGAATTGGAGGAAAGGCGTGAGTTTTGTCACAAGAGACTTATATGCAAGTACCAATGTCGAGTGATTAAAGTCTTTATTGTGGAGTTTGTCTGCTAGTTGGTTCAAGATGATGAACATCGATTCCATGAATATATGACGATCTTGACCAAAGAGTGTTACAAATTCGCTCCCTCCTTGAATCCATGAAAGAGTGACAAGATGAGACTGAAGTAGTTGAAATGACGTGAGGTCACTTCTTCAAGCGTTGTCTTGCATGGGTTTCAGGTCTCCCTCTTGAACTGTCGATTTCAATGATTTCATTGAATGTCGAAGAAAAATTCTTGGACCCTTGTTTGGTGAAATAAAACAGGGCTAGAAATCGTCAAAGTTTGTCTGAATCCCAAATAACTCAAATCTTGAATTCCGTGTATAAATAATGTCTCTTGAAGCCGACTCTTTGATATTTTCCGAGAAATTGCGTTGTCGTTTAAGCACTTTTGTTTGAAAAATAAATTTTACCCGAGTTTTTCCAATTTTAAGACCCTATTTACTTAAAAGAAAGTAATAATTAGAATAGTAACACCCGAATAATTAAGACCCAATTTTAGACCCTATTTATTTTGAAAAATAATGTCTCTTAAAGTTTTTCTTAAAAATGACAACTACTCCCTTAAAAGTTGGGAAAAAAACGTGGTGTTGAATAGTTCCCTTGAAAGTAGGGAAATACACGTCTTTGTTAAAACCGCCCCCTATATTTGTCTTTGACTTCACAAAAAAAAATCTAACACACACCTAAACTTTGAACCTCCTACGAAATCTATCTCTCTCTCTCCTCACCTAAATCATATCGCCTATATCTCTCTCTCAGAGAAAAACTCTCACCGTCTCTTATCTCTCAAAACTCATATAAAACTTCCGTCTCTTTCTATCTCTTCTCCCAAAACACTTCAAACAAATCCATCTAATTCTCTCTATCTTAAACAAACGCAGCCAAAAATGTAAACACACCATCTAATTTGATCATTAACCTCAACATCTATTATAAACTTCGCCTCTCATGTTATCACTCCAAAACCAACCACCGTTTCATCTCTGTGATAAACCAACCCACGAAATAACCAAAAACCAACCAAGAAGATAATAATCAAGAACAATTTGTCTTCAAGATGAATAAAATGGTCTCGGGTAGGTCTATTATTTTGTTTATGTGTTAGATCGATGAAAGTTTTCTTTAAGACTGAGATCTTTAGAGTTGTGTGGTTTTGAGTTCGAGGGTGTTGTGTTGATGTCGCGTCTAAGTGATTCGAGTCAAAATGGTGAGACGAGGGTGAGGTTGATTAATTGTTGTTGAAACATGAGTGGAGTTGAGGGTCTGGGTCGAGAGTATGTGTTTGTGTGTTCGAGGGTTGGTTTGTAACGAGGGTGTGAGGTTTTTGATTTGTGAGACTTCGACTGATGAAGTTGAGTTCAATTATGTTGTGTGGAGTCTTGAGCCAGTTTGGTTAAGATGGAGTCGAGAGTGGACAGTTTCTTGAACGTGAGTGTTTGGTGTGGAGTCTCGAGTCTTTTCGTGTTGTCGAGTGGGTGTAGTGTTGCCGTTGTGTTTGAATCGAGTTAGGGGTCCTTATCCGGAATAAAGAAATTCGTGATACTATCGGGAATAAAACTTATGGGTTATCCGGAATACTTATCCGGAATAAAATTATAACTTATCCGGGATACGGTTCAATCTCTTATCCGGAATGATAAGTTCTGCTTATCCGGAATATGTCTCAGCCTTCTTATCCGGAATGATAATTTCACTTATCCGGAATATGCTCAGTCCTCTTATCCGGAATCACAATTTTGCTTATCCGGAATATGCTCAGTCCTCTTATCCGGAATCACAACTTTTGCTTATCCTGAATACGGCTCAGTCTCTTATCCGGAATTTCTTCTCGTTATCCGGAATAACTTGCAGTTCGCGAAGGTTATCCCGAATGTAGACTAGAATGCTTATCCGGAAAACAACTTCGACCTCTTATCTGGAAAACACCTTATACTGATTTGAGAGATTTGACAGATATGACATATTTGAGAGAGAGAAAAAAAACGAGTATCAATTTGACAGATTAGATTAAAAATTGATAAAAAAACACCTAACACCAAAAATTGATAAAAAACAGATTTTGAGAACAGATTTCGAGGTAAAATTGATTGACAAAAGAAAACTTAACAAAAGAAGTTTAGTCAAAAATTGATTGACAAAATTTTTATAAAACGGATGAGAAATATCACGCAACTCCAAATGATATATCAGATTCGGAACTAAAGCATAAGAAAAGAAAAATAAATTTGACCAATAAATCAATAGACAAAACACGTCAATCCTAAGAATCAACCATAGCTCTTGATACCAATTGTAGGTCCATAGTTTCTTAGGATTTAGGTAATGTTTGATTTATCTATTGAATGAGATGGAGAAGAAAGATGAACTAGAGAGAGAAAGGAGAGAAAGAGGAGAGGTAGAGAGAGTGTGTTTATTGAATGAGAAAGTATGAAATACAAATGAGCAACCCCTCCTAACATGCTAGGAGGAGGTATATATAGCCCACCCTACATGTGGGCTATATGGGCTATATGGATTACATATAGGATCACGAGCCCATTACTTGAATATATCTTTGGAGTGACCGATCCGTTCTAAATACATAAAAACGTATTTCCAACAATCTCCCCCAAAGGGAGGTCACTCCAAGTTACAATGTCCTAAATAGTCTATAGCTCGTGATCTATGCTAACAATGATGTGACCAAGACTTTCCTTGGAAAAACGTATTTCCAACAAAGTGTTATGGATGAGACTTGTTGAATGAGAATAAAAGAAAAAACCCTTTGAACAAGTAAACTTGATTCGAGACTCAAGTTTACGAGTGAACCTAAGAGTCGTTTGAACACAATAAAGGACCCTAGAGGTTTAACAGGGAGAAAAAGCAAAGATATTATCAATAAATACAACTGCTGCTTTTCTCCCATTTTCTATCCCTGTTTATAGTGAACGAGGTTGCTTCCTTACTGGAGGTAGTTGGCACGTGTCTGCTTTTGAGTAGAACCGTACACTTCATTAAATGCATGTCTATTCTTAGACATGCCTTTCACCAACTTTCTGTGAACAGTTCTGCTAATTTTTCACTTTTCCAACTAGGTCGTAATAGGCGTCTTTAACTTGAATCTTTACTTTGTGCCGCCCAAAGTGCTTTATCAGATTCTCGCGCCTAAACTATAAAGGGGTAAGGCAAGTCTCTGCTTGCTAAGTCTTTAAAGGGTCTGGAGTGACCTCTGAGCATTGCCATCTCAGAGGTCCTCGAACACTGTCACATTCATTAAATGCATGTCTATTCTTAGACATGTCTTTCACCAACTTTCTCTGAACAGTTCTGCCAATTGTTTACTTTTCCAACTAGGTCGTAATAGGCGTCTTTAACTTGAATCTTTACTTTGTGCCGCCCAAAGTGCTTTATCAGATTCTCGCGCCTAAACTATAAAGGGGTAAGGCAAGTCTCTTCTTGCTAAGTCTTCAAAAGGTCTGGAGTGACCTTTGAGCATTGCCATCTCAGAGGTCCTCGAACACCGTCACATTCCTTCTACATTCCAGCTAATCCATAATAGCTAGTGGGTATGACTTAAGATAATCTTCGACTTCTCTGACGCTGTCTTTGACGCGAATGTTTCTGCTATGCCATCTGTGGCTTTGCCTTCAGCTGGTCTAGTCTATGTCGATGGGCTCTACAGAGACTCATAACACTTGATCTAATTTAAAACAAATCTAGACTGACCCGTAGTTAAAACTTTCATTGGCTTAACAAAAGTGATTTTTTTATCTTGTGTTATGTTTTAAAGAAGGAGAAAGAGAGAAAAGATTGGTTAAAGTCAGTTTCATTTTATTTCTTCTCAATTTAGGAAGAAGATTAGAAGGGTACATTGATGTAATTTATTTATTCTCCTCTCATGGACATATTTTTTTTAATTAGCCAACTTAACCTTTTCATTATCACTCCAAAAAATAAACTCGAGATTATAGTGCAAGTGTTTTGGTCAAAACTGGTTTTCTAGGTTCGATTAAAACCATCGGTCGCGTATATGGTACACATACCCATCTACTTTAAAGGAAATGAGAGAAATAATTAAATAGATGGTTTAAAATGTTAAATCTTAATAGATTCACGCTGAAACTGATTTTAAACCCTTTTACATCGATTCGGTCAAGTCATCAGATCATCGGATCACCGGTCAAACCGCCAAATCGACCCGGTTTTCCATAAAGATATTATATATATTTGTAATACTACAAAAAATATACATATAAATCATGAATACTTTATATATTTGGCTTAAAAATCACTTACTAACAAATATAACAAGTAAAGACAATGTTACGTTTGCAAATACATATAATTATATCGTGAAAAAAACACACAAAAAAATCAAAATCCGATCGGGTCTCACGAACCGGGTCGCTTCAAACATGGCGAGTCACACCGAGTTTCTAAAATATAAGACCCAGGTAAATTTGATCCGTTTTTTCGACGGAAACCGGTTTAACCGGTTGAACCGGCCGGGTCGACTGGGTTTCAAAACATTGATTAATCGGATAGTTTGAATATATCAAACTTTTCACATATGACAAACTTCCCATATATAGATTCAAAAAACTGTTACCAAAGGCTTAAACTCAAAGCAAAAAAACTATGCTTAAACTCAAAGCGCTTAAACTGAAAGCTACTGTCTCACTATATACACACTTCACACTACATTCTTGCAATTCAGTCACTTTCACATTCAGAATCAACTCTAATATACCATGGTACGTATGTGTATCTTGTCTTCTTTTGTTGTAGCATATTTACTATTGCTATAATCATCTTTATATACTTATACTTACAAGGTTTTGATCTTTAGTTCATGTTCCGTTATTTATTTGTTTGCCATTTTGTTGCATTGTCTCGTGACTGTTTGCAGGCATTACCAAATCAACAAGCTGCTGATTCCCTATGCGTTAAGGTAGTGCTTGTTGGTGATGGAGGAACTGGTCTGGTGTTTATGCTTACTTCAAGTTCATGTTAGTTAGGTTTACATGCATAGCGTATATGATTGCATAGTGATTATGAAACGTACTTGATGTGTTCCTATGTTTTTGTCGCTAATTAAGGATTTACATGAACTAATTGGTAAGGGTGATCGGCTACTAATTCGTTTCCTCGCCTTTTATTACGTTATCCCGTTGCTTTTGAAATAGTTCTGTCTAATGTATTGCATGTTCTAATGGGAAATCAGATATAAAAAATGTTCTTTGTCAATATTTGAGTGCCGAGTTATATTCTATCTATTAAGCTAATAGGGTATATAAATTCATCTTATGGAGTTTGCCCGATTTGCATTTCTTGTTAATGTCCCTGATAAATGCTAACATTTTTTTTAAACGCAGCTACAATTGGTGTGGAAGTTTGTCCTTTGGATTTCTATACAAACTGTGGAAAGATCTGTTTCTCTTGCTGGGATACTGCAGGGCAAGAGAAGTTTGGTGGCCTTCGAGACAGAGGCGGATCATCCCCGGGAACCCGATGGAATTTTGTCCCATAGTGTATATATTTGCTAAAATATCTATTTTTTCAAAAGGAACCCGGTCTTAAAATTATGTACAATATAGTTACTCATATTAGAAATCTTGTGCACCCGATAACTTTATACTCAGGCTCCGCCCCTGCTTCGAGATGGTTACTAGTAAGTAAAGTCTCTTATATACAATAAATGCTATAATGAGCTTCTGTATATTACTATGTGTTTCTTATTATCTCGCACAACAAAGCATATTAAGAAAGTGTGCCTTAATACCAACTAAGGAAAACATGATTTAACTATGTAACTTTCAAATGTAGAATAGTTGAGATATTGTGAATTTGTTTTGGAAAGGCAACATTACATACCCTGCCACATACTATATACGCTTCTCACAGAAATCACAAATTTGTCTCTAATGGGACTTGAACCCACAATCGTTTGGGACATGGCTATCACACGGAAGGGGCTAGGCCAAAGGCCTTTAGAAACTAGAACAGGTCGATTGGTCCTTTGTTTTCCCATAGCTGTAAAAAAGTCATTTACTTCCACACTTATGTACTTGCATACTTGAACAGGTCACTTATCCACACTATTAGTCTATTAAAACCAAGTGAATTGCATCCCATTAGCTGAACTTTAAACAACAATCAAAATCCAGTAATCTTAACTTCCGTATTAGACCTGTTATTGCTGCTACAGAACATTCACATTTAAAGCACATGTTTAGGAGACCTCTCTCTCCATGCGGAGATTATTCTTGTAAAGAAAAGGAATCATTGTTCATTCATTAGTACTAGAATGTGAGTCATGTGTTTATCGATATGTTGGCCACATTTGAACGAATATATGTCTTCTGCAATGCAGCGTTCATGGTCATTGTGCTATTATAATGTTTGACGTCACAGCCAGGCTGACTTATAAGAATGTCCCTTCATGGCATCGTGATATCTGCAGGTTAGCTTAATTACACATCCTTCAGTAGTTCAGTTTAGATTAAAAATTATTAAATTCCTTTTTTTTTCATAGAATAAATCTAAACATTTTATGTTGTAAACAGGGTGTGTGAAAATATTCCTGTTGTCCTGTGTGGAAACAAGGTCGACGTAAAGAAGAGGCAGGTTAAACCAAGTATGATTACATATCACAGGAAGAAGAACCTGCAGTATTACGAGATCTCTGCATGAAGCAATTGCAACTTTGAGAAGCCATTCTTGTATCTTGCAAAGAAGCTTTTTGGGAAAAATCGATACATTTATCTTTCGTGTTTTACAGGCATCTAGTCTTTCATTTCTGGGGAAATTATGCAAATGTTGCATGTGCAGGGATCCAAATCTTCAGTTTGTGAAAGCACCAGCCGTTCTTCCTCCAGAGGTTGTAATTGACAAGCTGTTGCAACAAAGGTAAGAGGCTTAACCCAGCAATAGAAACAAATATTGGGATGTTTGGGTTCCTTATTTTTTATACTTAGGTGTTTGCTTTAGAGAAAGTAATTATAAATAAAATAGCATCAATAATACGAAAATGATGCCAGAATATTGCAGTTTTAGCAGGACACATGATTATCAATTTTGACTTTGAGCTGCAAGGCTCAAATATATTGTCAACGTATAGATGATTGTGTTCGCTCAAAAACTTGCTTGTATCTATTTTTCGATATATGATGTGACTTGTGAAGTTTGTGGATAGTTTTCTTAGCTTTTCATGTTTCATACGAGTCTAATTTAGTAAACTTGTTATTAGCTTTCGTATTTCATACCGTCAGATTATGGTAGGCAGAAATATGTCAACTGAACGTGCCTTCAAAATTTTGAAGTCTAATTAGTGTTTACAATATTCCTTTGTTATTCCTTATTCTTTCTTCAGTTTTTCTGTCATACTCCTTTTATACACATATATATATAGCCACAAAATGAAGACCTACATGTTGATACTTAAATGAAACTTGATTTTAAAGGGACGCAATGAACTTTTGTTAATTTTAAGAACGGCATCTGATTTGAATATTGTTTTTCACGTTTCCGCAGGTATGAAGCAGAGTTTATCAAAGCCTTGCAGGAGCCATTGCCTGATGAAGACAATGATGCATTTGAAGTTTGAATAGATGGAGTCTCGGGATTTAGTTGAGTAGAGTTTATGAACCGTACTCCACAAACATTTTGATCACATGAATTTTACTTGTGAAGCTTACTATATAAGGTTATAATTGGTCATTTTGATTTTTGGGCTGGGAACACTTTTGTCGCTTTAGTTTTATTGTTTAAGCAATTAAGCATATAATTAATCTGTCGATACGCCAGTGTGTAACATTTAAACAAAATACTACTGTACTAAATACGTAGTACTATATCATTTGACCCATTTCAAATAGATTTTTTTTCTGAAATTACATGCAGGGGCAAAGCTAGAAAATTCAGCTCGGAATCGCACTTTAATATTTTGTGTAAACTACATTACAAAATAGTTTTTAAGATGGTCAAATTATAAAAAGAAATCCATATATTTTTAAAAATTTACACTACAATCTTTTCGCTAGAGGGTCACATGACTCTTGTGACCCCCTCCTGTCTCCGCCACTGGTTAGATGCATATATGATCCGGTATCACTGCCATACAATCTTAATCCACGAGACGATCAGTCCATTGGTCCAGAAAGGCGCGACTAGTTAATTATATCAAATGTACTAGCTTATCAACCGTTTTTGTGGAAATTTATACAAAGATCAAGATATAACACAACCAACCACCCCTTTTTCTTATTAACAACCTTAGACTATTACTTCAAATGTAATATCTGGGTTTGTGATCAAAACATACAACTGAAAGAAACAAACTAGATCTCACAGATTGAGATCAAATACCAAGAACGATACAAACGAGAGAATCAAGTCAACTATGTGAAAACAGAAAGAGTGAAAAAGACGAATGAATCAATAATACGCCTAAACCTATCTATATATACATCTTGAAACTTGGTCCTTAGCATCTTAACACAATGTCACCTTTAGTCCCTCACAATTGCACAATCCAGTCCCTGCAAAGCAACAAACATTGCAAATATAGAAAATGTATAAAACACTTACCCGACTTATCTTGAAGTATGGATATTGGCAATAATAGTCCCTGTGTACAAGAGTTAGTATAAAAATGTATACAAAGTAAACTTTTAATATTCCCCCTTAGACTAACTCTTGTACATGTCATATAAACCAAGCTGTTCACAGAACTTATTATGATCCAGAACACTCAGCCCTTTTGTGAAGATATCTGCTACATTATCTTCTGATTTCACTTTCAATGTCTTAACAATACCATCAGCAACTTTTTCTCTTAAGAAAAACAACTCAATCTCAAAATGTTTAGTTTTCTCATGGAAAACAGGATTAGCAGCAATTTGAATTGCTGAGCTGTTATCACAATGTATAGGAACGGGAAGAGAGATGTCAACATTCAATTCTATAAGTATTTTAAGAATCCATATAACTTCACAAGTTACAGTATTCATGGCTCTATATTCTGCCTCAGCAGAAGACTTAGCAAGCATAGATTGTTTCTTGCTTTTCCAAGATACAAGAGAACTACCCAAGAACACAGAATATCCAGTAACAGACCTTCTAGTAGCCTTGCATTTTGCCCAGTCAGAATCAACAAATACACTCAGCTCAAGATTACTTTTAGAAAAAGAAATACCTTTACCAGGTGAATTCTTGAAGTATCTAAGAACTCTAAAAGCAAGCTTCAAATGTGATTCTAAAGGTGCATGCATAAACTGACTAAGAACATGAACAACATAACTGATATCTGGTCTTGTGTGAGTTAAGTAAATCAATTTTCCCACCAACTTTTGATAATTGTTAATGCCAATCAAAGGTCTGTCTATAACAGGTTTAATCTTAATAGATGTGACTTTTGTTTCTATAGGAGTACCACAAGGTTTGCATGCTAGCATACCAAACTCTGAGAGCACTTCTAAACAATACTTCCTTTGAGTTAGAAACAAACTCTTATTAGAATCTATCACTTTAATTCCAAAGAAATACTTAAGCTTACCAAGATCCTTAATAAGGAACTTAGAACTAAGAAATTTCTTAACATTATCAATTTCAGCAACATTATTTCCAGTAACAACAATATCATCCACATATACAAGTAAAGCAAGAAATACTCCATTACTGTTTTTAATGAATAAAGAGAAATCATTCTTACTTTGCACAAAACCATTTTCAGTCAAAACAGAAGTAAGTTTCTCATTCCATTTTCTGGGTGCCTGCTTTAATCCATATAAGGATTTAACAAGTTTGCAAACTCTTTTATCATCCTTATCAAAATATCCTTCTGGAAGTGTCATGTAAACATCTTCCTCTAATTCACCATAAAGAAACGCATTATTTATGTCTAATTGATACAATGGCCAATTAAGATTAACAGCCAAAGTCAATAGACACCTAACAGTGACAATTTTGACAACTGGAGAGAATGTCTCCTCATAATCTATGCCTTCTTTTTGGTTAAAACCTTTTGCTACTACTCTAGCTTTGAACCTTTCCAATTTCCCATCAGAAAAATATTTGATTTTATAAACCCATTTATGTCCTACAACTTTCCTCCATTTTGGAAGATCTGTAATTATCCAAGTACCATTCCTATTCAAAGCTTCCATTTCTAAGTTCATAGCTTCTATCCATCTATTATCTTTAACTGCTTCAGCATATGTTTTCGGCTCCTTAATCTTATCTAGACTAACAGTAAAATTAAAGTGTTCAACACTCAACTTAGAGTAATTAACATGATCATCTATATTATATTTAACCTTTGTGTTAATTTGAAAATCTTTAAGTTTGACTGGCATACTTGTTTTTCTAACAGACTTTCTAACAACACCCTCAACAAGACTGACAAACTGCTCATTAAAGTTTTAATAATTTGTATCATCACCCTCAGAATCTACATGTTCATAAAGTGTTGCACTATCCAAAGTTTCACTGGTGGCTTCTTCTATAAGGCTATCATTAGGATGCTTACCTTCATCTTTATTAGCACTATTAGTATTCTCAGTGCCTCCTAGTGATAACTGGTCTGTTCCCTCACTTCTCTCAGTTATTTTATCTCTCTTATCATCATAGGGATCATTTGACAAACTTTCCTCTAGATCACTATTAAAAAATTTTATTCCATTAACATTTTCAAACTCAAATTGAAAATCCTTATTTTCAGATTTAATCTTGAAAGGATAAACTGTTTCATAAAACTTCACATCCCTGGAAAAAAAGAATTTTTTACTCTCAAGACTAAACAACTTATAACCCTTTTTGTAAAAAGCATAACCCATGAAAACAGACTTTTCAGACCTAGAGGAAAACTTATCAGAATTACTCAAAACAGTTGAAAAAGAAAGGCAACCAAAACATTTCAGATGAGAGAGATTAGGTTCAGTCTTATATATCATTTCATATGGTGTTTTTCTAGAAAAAACAGAGCTAGGTGTCATGTGATAGTTGTAAAATTACCCCTTTAGGAAAAGGATGGCAATTAGGGCAAGTAAGCACGACGATTTAGGAAAACCGTGTGTAAATGACCCTAAAATGAGTTCGTTCTCAAGGAGGCTAGTGTGTTATGTGTGTAATGAATTGGATAAGATTTGTGATTATATTGAGAATAAGAAAATAGAAGGGGGATTAGAAAAGAATGACGGTTACGAAGACGAATTAAACTAAGTCGAAAAAGGTGTACACGTAAAACTGTAAAAAGTGCTAAAATTAAAATTTTACCTTAAAAATTCCTAAAAATTACCAAAAATCCACAATAATATTCTAAGAGTTTACAAAAAATCAAAACTTGCAAAAACCTTTTAATTAATTAGATAATGACTTTTTAATGCTAATTAAAGCCCTAAAAATCAAAATTAATTATTAAAAAGCTCTAAACAAGATTTTAAAGTTTGTAAACCTCAAAAATACACTAATTAAGCTAAAAACTATTTTTCAAAATTTTAAAATCGATAAAAACTATTTTTAAACAATTAAAAACTACTAAAATAAATTAAAACTTAAATTAATTCTAGAAAATAATTGAAATACTCTAAAAATATTTGTAAAGTTGAAAAATCCTAATTACGTGTTTAGAACCTAGGAAAATGTAAAAACTTAGAAAATCAGACTTTTAATTTTTAATATAAAAATAATAATAAAATAATATTAAAAATCCAAAAATCATAAAAAATTCTAAAAACTTGCAAACTAGCTTAATTTAACCTAAATAACTCAGAAATGAAAGTCAAATTACCTAAATACCCCTATTAGGCCTAAAAAATGGGCTAAACCCAAAACAGTACACTATTGGGCCAAAACTGGGCCCAATAACAAAAATTGTTCAAAATAAGCCCAAAAAGCACTGGTTGACTCAAAATTTGATTTTAAACAACTTTTTCCAAAGGCCCAAAAGCTGAAAATGTGAAATAAGCTAACTTATAATAAGCAGCTTATTCTTAATGGGCTTTTTGGCCCATTAAGCAATAAGCTGATGCCATAAGCTAAAATTTGACACACAAGCTTCTTTTGACCTAACAAAGACTTCTGCGAAAAGAAATTTGAAATAAGCCCAAGGAATAAGCCTGAAAATGCAATAAGCAATCTACACAAAACGACAAAATAGTCGTTTTTGAGTTCTAGGCCACCCCAAGTGCTGATTCAAGTTCCAAAAGCTTTTGAATGACTTAATTAAGCAAAATCAACAAAGAGTTTTCAAATAAGCTGACTCAATAAGCTGGAAAATCAAATAAGCACTTATGTAAAAAGTCAAAGTAGTTGGTTTTCTAGTAAAAAGTCAAAGTCAAAGTCCAATAAGCTCCAGTCTACTTAAATGGGTCAAATAATGAAGACCTATTACAAAAAATAAGTTGTTGCAAGTCTGGATAAGCTAGAATGGCTTATTGATAAGCTGATGACAAAATTACACTAGCAGGGGCTAGTTTTGGATGTTGAGCAGTGGAAACTTTTTCCACTGCTTGACTTGTTTGACTTTTTGTCTTTAGTGACTTTTTTGGAGATTCAGATTATACAAAGGCACCCAAATGATCTTTGGATCAAAAGGAGTCAATAACAATCAAAATAACACAATCACCAACACCCAATTGATACAGTTTAATCAATTAATCACCAGACATTGCACATACATGAACAATAAGCAGTTGAGCACAAATAAGCAGTTTTAGCAATAATCAGCCAGCCAAATTCAACCAAATGCATACACAAGCTATTATAAACTCCAATAAGCAAGTCTAAACAGGTTTCATGCAATGGTTCAAAGAATTTAGCAAGATTCAAGCACATGAAAGTTACCGATGAACACTAACACATGCAGTTTTTTACTTGTTGATGTATTTGACACTTAAGCCAAATTCAACACCTCAAATCTTTCAAACAGGTTATATTAACTTTGTTTAAACCACTTTTAGCCCTAAGCATGCATACACACTAAGTGTTCCTAAAATCCTAGGTCAAAACAGGCAATATCAAAGTCTATATAGTAGATTGTTTGATTCAAGTGTTCAAACCCAATAACTTGCAGTAAAATACTCTCAACAAGGTATTTATCAGATACAAAGCATAAACACCAACTTCCCTTAACACAATAACAAGTTAAAAGCACAAACAGTTAGTCCCAAACACCCCTTTATCTTTTCCAAATCAAACTTTTCAAAGTAAAAGTGAGATTCAAGACTACCCAAGCATCAATTAACATTAAAACAGGTAAGATTAACAGATTCAAGCAAGAACAAGCCACAAAATTCAAAAGATAACAAGTTTCATGCAAATATCACCAAAAATCATGAGTTTAAGCAGATTTTGAGATTGAGTATGCAAACCTCATGGATGTACATCCACACCCACGAATTTTGAGCTTATGTGCTAGCAAGAACAAGCACAAGCTTCCACAATAAGCCTGCTAAGATTGAACAAGGGTAAAGCACAAGTGTATAAAAATCAGAAACTTCAAAAATATTGATTGATGCAACCTTGTTACCCCACACTTGATTATCCCCAAGTTATAAGCCTCACAACACTTTAACTAACTCAGTTAGGATGCTATGATCAGCCCTATAACCCAAGAATTCCAAGATTAGAACAAGAACTTAGCAAAATATCAAGAATGAGGAAAATTGCAAACTTTTGCAACCTCCAAGTGAAAACAGGTTTTAACTTCTAAAACTAACAAGCATATAACAATAGAAAGCAGTAACAAAGATTGGCCAATGACTTCTCTTCAATGTTTCAAACTCAATTTCATTAAACTTGAAATGGGATTTACAGAAACTTGAACAAGGAAAAATCAAAAGCAAACTGAAATGCTATGGCCTAAATGGCTTTATATAGAGCCTTACAAGTTCTACAAAGCTAAATAAACGTGTAAACCCTAACTACTGAAGTCCCAATTTTGCCCTTGAGAACTTTTGGCATCTTCTTGAATCATGTGACTTGTTTTGGCTGTTTGTTGAAGCTGGCATGTGTGAGTGTATCCAAGGGCTCCCATTAAGCTTAAAAAGTAAGCTTCAATCTCAAACGTTGGATTGCTGGTGGTTTTTGGTAGTATCTCCTTTTTGTGTAGCAGGGGAATCTCATGTGGGGCTTCTCAAAGGTGTAGCATGTGTTTTGGGTGTTGAGTTATGATTAAGGGATGCTTAATCATGGTTTTGGATAATCTTAGGGCCTAATTACAACACAATTAAGAATACCTAATTGTGTTCTTGAGGTGAATAGTGCCTGTTTTAATCCGTTTTTGGTTTGGATTATATTTAAATACTTGTTAATGGCGCCAAGATTAATTAAATATAAACCGGGTTAAGTTGGGTGTGACATGGAGGAATGGTGCAATGTGATTGGTGGAGAGTGTGAGTGGGACATGTGTCACCCACTCACTGGTCTATGTAACTATCTTGTCTTGCCTGAATTAACCCCCATCTTCTATTCTCTTTTCATTTGCAATTAAAACACATGAAACCGGATTTCCTTTGTTAGCTAAGTTTTCTTTTTCACACTTTTGCCCCAAATACTTTTCCAAAGTATTTTCAGGGGTATTTCTTGCCATTTTTGAATTCTTCATGGGCTGAATTGGCATTTTGATGATGGATAATGGTCTTGACTTTTATAATGATCATTTTGGAGGACTGAAATTGCCAAGTCATGTTTGATGAGGGACCATTTTTGCCAAATGTTGAAAGTTGAGGGTCCTTTTTGTAATTTTGGGATTTTCAAAGTACCAAACTTGTAATTTATTGTACTTTGAAGGACTTCATGATATATTTGACTTTGTGGATTATATTGGTTGACAATTTAGCTTTGTTGAGGGGCTAAACTTGCCAATTCTTCAAAGTAGAGGGTCCTTTTTGTAGTTTTGACAAACTTTAGGGACCAAACTTGTAATTATGAAGATACAAGGGTGTAAAGTGTCAATTCTTCTATCTTGGAGGACCCTTCTTCATAATTCTTCAAATCTTCAAGGGTTGATCTTGGGAAAGTCTTCATTAGGGCTTGGTTCATTGTGCGACTTCGTTTCCCGTGTTCGTTTTTGCATGATCCTTGTGATCTTTTTGTCATTTCCTCAATATCCGTACCTAAAACACACAAGCAACAAACACAAGCATATATATGGGTATTTTGATGATATTTAATACATTTTAAGCCCGTTTTGGAAGATGAGACTATGTATAAAAGCAGTCTCATCACTCCCTCATACTAAACCATTGCCGTGCCCTCACGCAATGCTAGAATAAAGTATCGTAGCATCTCCAAAATTCATTTTTATTAACTTTATTGAACGATAAATTAGCTACACTACTACTATTGCTACTACTACTTGTGTTTTAGACATAATGTATGATTTTCATCGCAAAATGGGACGTTTAGGTTCATAGAATTAGAACACGTGAATGCTTCGTTAGAAATAGTTTCATCGTCCTCGATTTTCACCTCAATTCCATGCCTAGCGTGCAACGAGATCATTGTCATTATAAGTTAGTAATGCTAACACTACTCATATGCCCTAATCACGTACTTATCCTCCCATTATTCCTAAGTTGTATCTCTTATATTTTATATTGTCTTGAATGTTTCACGAGGATACATTGTTTGACTTAGGCGATAATAGAGATTTAGGTCTAAAAATAGAGTCCTAACGGTGTAACTAAGACCATCAAATCAATAACCCCTCCCAATAGACAACGATGTCAAAAAATTAAGTCAACAAGAAGGATCGATAAACACGGTTTTATAACGGTTTTGAACATGAGACTTATTACCAAGACTTTTATACGCCCCCTAACGGAAGGGCTTTATTATCTTTGGTTTACCTCCATCTTTTATTCAACTTCGCCATGAAGCTTTTATTATGACTTTGGTCTTGCCTTACCTTTTATTATCCACCTCATCGGTAGTTTTATTAGCCAAAGACGTATATCCTCACGCTAAGGAGAATTTTGGATCTTTAAAGCTTCGAAGATTAAGGCTTGATTCACTTTCAATTTTGCATAGATTTTTCGGCCTTGTGGGGCTTCAAATTGTTTGCTTGATTTAGGTGAGCACTTGAAATCTAATTATTGGGTGAAGCTTTTGATTATTCGGGTGCCAATACTTCAAAACCGTGACGCTGACGATACCTTAATGTCTTCCCAATTTAATTACACGGAAGCTACTAGGAAAGACTAGAAACCCAACAATCCCAACTAAACCGCTAAGGCAATATTTATTAAGCAAAAAATATTTACAAGCGAAGGGAGAATAAGCAAACAACGAGAACACATGAGTTTTTGAAAGAATACGAGTACTCTACGTTTAGCATAGTAACTTATAATTAACCCTATCATTTCTCGTCCTCATTTAAGAGACTTAGCCTAATGTGTAGTTAAGGAATCAAAGCTAAGTGCTCAACACGCACGGTCGAGTAAAAAATTACTCTTATTCTCGCCATCGGAAAACCTACATTCGTGTCTTCAAACACTTATAAAACATGAGAAAAATTTTAAAATTTGGCCATTTTTAGCCTTATTTTGCAACAAAACGATAAACAAAAAGATAAACTTTGGAAAGCGTGAAGGTTTAGCAAGGCAAGTATCTATTCACCCCCCATACTAAAGTTAAACATTGTCCTCAATGTTTCGAGTCTAGGGGTGTAAACACCCCCATACTAGAGACGTAGTCGAATGCCTAATCTAGCATGGAAAGGGTGTAACCAATAAGTAATAGCCGTTTATGAAGTGTGCTATAAAACTAAGGTTAGAACATCATAAGGATATATCATGGATATTGAGAAATTATTCAAAGCAAACGATCGAGTGCTCCATAAAACGAACACGAGAGGCTCATATCGTGAAGACCATGATCATCTAAAGTCCACAATTCACAAACAACCACGAAACAAAGGTTGGAAGGGCACAAATCCCCACACGTTAACTACATTAGAAAGCGATAATATGTACATAGGATAAGCATGGGACTCCCCCACGAGGCTCCTTGTTTTTGATTACCGAGTCATGAGCTCGACTCGATCCCCTCAATAATAATTATCATTGGGGAAGGTGACTTGGTCGAGGTAGTTCAAGGATGGAACTTCCCCGCCAAAGTAGTGCTTCAACCTATGTCCATTCACCTTGAAGTTAGGACCATCATCTTGAGATAGCTCGATGGTCCCATACGGAAACACTTGAGTCACGGTGAATGGACCGGACCAACGGGATTTCAACTTACCGGAAAAGATTTTTAATCTTGAATTAAAAAGCAAAACTTGATCCCCAATGTTAAAAACCCGGTTTTTAATTTTTGAATCATGCAACTTTTTAGTTTTTTCTTTGTAAATCAATGAATTTTCATAAGCAATGTCCCTCAATTCATTTAATTCATTCAATTGCATTTTCCGGTGTTTTCCCGCGGTCTCCATATCAACATTACAATGCTTTAGGGCCCAATAAGCCTTGTGTTCTAACTCGATAGGAAAATGACAATTCTTTCCATACACAAGCTTATAGGGAGTGCACCCAATGGGTGTCTTATGAGCGGTCCTAAAGGCCCATAAAGCATCGTCTAACTTATCCGACCACAATTGTCGGTTTTCCCCAACGGATCTCTCCAAGATCCTCTTCAACGCTCGGTTTGAAACCTCGACTTGCCCACTCGTTTGTGGGTGATAAGCCGTAGAAAGCCGATGTGTAACCTCATATTTCCTTAGGACCCTTTCGAATTGGTCGTTACAAAAATGGGTTTCACGATCGCTTATGATAACACGAGGGGTTCCAAACCGAGAAAACAAGCTTTTCAAAAACTTGACTACCACACGAGCATCATTGGTGGGCAAGGCTTTGGCCTCCACCCACTTAGATAGGTAGTCAACCGCAACGAGAATGTACTTATTACCACGAGATGATGGGAACGGTCCCATAAAGTCTATACCCCAAACGTCAAAGATCTCACACACTTGGATGATATTTTGTGGCATTTCATCTTTTTGTGAGGCTTTTCCTTGTCGTTGGCATGCATCACACGACTTCACAAGATCTTGTGCATCTCGGTAAATAGTAGGCCAAAAGAAGCCGGCATCAAACACCTTCTTAGCCGTGAGATTAGCACCGTGGTGACCAACCGTGGGTCCCTCATGGCAAGCTCTATGGATGTTAGAAGCTTCGGTGCCAAATACACAACGTCGGATGATTTGATCCGCACAAGTTCGAAACAAGTAAGGGTCGTTCCAAAAGTAGAACTTGAAGTCACGAAAGAATTTTCGTTTTTCTTGAGTCGTCATACCCTTAACGATGAAGTTACCCGCATGGTAATTTGCAAAGTCCGCAAACCATGGGGTGGAAGGATCAAGCTTAGAATTCACTACACCAAGTGTTTCAAGCGGAAATGTTTCGATGATTTCCTTGGGCTCGTAAACACTTTGGTGAGGATCTTCCAAACAAGAAAGATGATCGGCCGCTAAATTCTCGGCTCCTTTTTTGTCAACGATGGTGTGATCAAATTCTTGAAGGAGGAGAATCCAACGAAGTAATCTAGGCTTAGCATCTTGCTTTGCCATGAGATACTTGATAGCCGAATGGTCCGTATACACTATGCATTTAGCTAAGACGAGGTAAGGTCGGAACTTCTCAAATGCATACACCACGGAAAGGAACTCCTTTTCTGTTGTAGTGTATTTTAGTTGAGCCTCGGTCATTGTCTTGCTAGCATAGTGAATAGGCAAGAAGTGCTTTTCATGACGTTGCCCCAAAACGGCCCCAATAGCGTAATCACTAGCATCACACATGAGCTCAAAGGGGAGGTTCCAATTGGGAGCAACAAGAATGGGAGCTTCGGTAAGTTTCCTCTTAAGGATTTCAAAGACTCGTACACAATCTTCATCAAAGACAAAACGTGCCTCTTTTTCAAGAAGAGGTGTAATGGGTCGAGAGATCTTTGAAAAATCCTTGATGAATCGACGATAAAAGCCCGCGTGGCCTAGGAAACTCCTAACTCCCTTGACGGTTTTGGGATGAGGTAATTTGGCGATGACGTCTACCTTAGCTTGATCTACCTCAATCCCCGCTTTCGAGACCTTGTGCCCTAAGACGATTCCACTTTTAACCATAAAATGACACTTTTCCCAATTGAGCACAAGGTTGGTTTCCTCACAACGTTTTAACATTCTATCAAGGTTCGACAAACACGAAGTGAAAGAATCACCAAACACGGAAAAGTCATCCATGAAGACTTCCATCGTCTCCTCGATCATGTCATGAAAAATAGCCATCATGCACCTTTGAAAGGTTCCCGGTGCATTGCAAAGTCCGAATGGCATTCTACGATAGGCAAACGTTCCATATGGACACGTAAACGTAGTTTTTTCTTGATCACGAGGATCGATGGGAATTTGGAAGTAACCGGAAAAACCATCTAAAAATCAATAGAAATCGTTTCCCGCAAGACGCTCCAACATTTGGTCCATGAAGGGCAAGGGAAAATGGTCTTTTCGAGTGGCTTCATTCAACTTACGATAGTCAATGCACACTATCCATCCGGTCACGAGTCTAGTGGGAATCAACTCGTTGGCATCGTTTGGCACAACGGTCATCCCTCCCTTTTTAGGGACACAATGAATAGGACTCACCCAAGGGCTATCGGAAATAGGGTAAATCATTCCCGCGTCAAGGAGTTTAAGGACCTACTTTTTGATGACGTCGTGAATTTTGGGGTTCACCCTCCTTTGACTTTGGATTGCGGGCTTGTAATCCTCCTCCATTAAGATTTTGTGGGTACAAAACTTGGGATCGATTCCCTTAATGTCAGATAACTTCCACGCAATTTCCCTCTTGTGGTCCTTCAGAACATCGACAAGTGCGGTTTTTTCATCATTCGAAAGTTCCTTCGCAATAATAACCGGCAACTTGTCGTCCTCCTCCAAATAGACATATTCGAGGTGAGGAGGTAAATCTTTCAACTCGAGGATAGGTGGTTCCTCAAGTGAAGATTTGGGCTCGATACTCATAACCTCCTCGGGTGGAGGCAATGGGAAATCGTTAAGAAAATCCTTGATAATCGAGAAGTCCTCATCGTTGTCGAGGTCTTCGTCACAAGTACGTGGAACATCGAATTCTTCCAACGTAAAACCACCACCTTCAAATGGCGTGAAGGTTGGTGTCGAATTATCAAGAATTGGATCCAACATAGTGGGATTGCCACTAGTTTCTTCATCACCGACTTTTTGAGGTATGCGATTAAGGTAAACCTACGAATGATAGGTGTGTAAACACCCATCCTTTCTACCACTTAATTACAATAATAACCGAGCCAAAACGTGTATTTTATGTCTTTTATGTCGGAATTATGCGTGGTTTGTGTTTTTGTTGTGATTTAGGACGAAAAGGTGAAAAGTGGAGAAAACACGGGCATTCACGGGCTTTTATTGAAGAAAAAAGATGAAAGACGGAGTCGAGAAGTCAAGAGTGCAAAAAGAACGGAAGTCCAAGACCAATTCTGAAGATTTATCGAAGAAAAAGTCAAAAGACGGAAGTTTACTAAAAGCCGAGGAACTCAAGTCTATTTTATTGAAGAATTAAAAGACGAGTTCAAAAGAAATCCCGAGTCACAAGTCATTAGAGTCCAAGTTTAAAGAAGATTAGAAGAATAAAGGACTAATGGTGCAATTAATGAAGAATGAAAGGCTTAAGGACCTAATGACGCAATTAAGAAGAAAGGAAGGAGGGGAGGAAGCTTCCTAATCCTCCCCTATATATAGTTTAGTTTTAATCACTTTTCATTTTGTTGGCTAAGTGTGACAATTAGTCTTCCACCATTTATTTACCTTGCACCTTAAATTTCATGTCATTTAAATACTTGTCAAATTTAAATACCTTGTCTTGCACCTTAAATTCCTTTAATTTCAAGTAAGTTTCCATTTAATTCTTGTCAATCTTTATTTTATCCTGTTAATCTCCTATCTACCTTTCTTGATCTTTAATATTTATGTTTATGTTTGTGTTCATGTTCATGTTCTTATTTTGATCAAGTGGTTTTTTGATTATTGTGGTTGAATTTGTTAGTTTTGTTGATTTAGATTGTTTGTTTATGATTGTTGAATGTTTTGTTAATAGTTTAGTTTAATCTTTTGTTTGATTTTGATTAATTTGTGGTTAGATTAGTTGCTACTGTGATCCCTTGTTCTTCGGGGTCGTTTGTTTCTGTTACTGTATTCCCAGGAAAGTTCCGAGCCAAGAGGAGGAGAAAGGCTTTCATTCGGAACTTTAAAAGTTCCGAGTCAAGCTTCATCCGGAAAAGTTCCGGATCAATACTTCCGAAGGAAAAAGTTCCGGATCAACACCAAAACTTCCGAGTCAAGCAACTTATTCGGAACTTCAAAAAGTTCCGAACCAAGTAGTTCATTCGGAAGTCTTCCGAATCAAGAAACTTCCGAACGAACCCAAACTTCCGAATCAAGGAGGCTTCACTCGGAACTCAAGATATTCCGAACCAAAGTTCCGGGTCAAGAAGTTCCGGATCAAGATAGGTTCATTCGGAAGAGTTCCGGGTCAAGGAGTTCCGACTCAAAATTGTTTCATCCGGAACTCAAAAAGTTCCGAGTCAAGCCAGTTCATTCAGAACTCAAGAACTTCCGAATCAAGGTTTCTTTCAGGTTTTTGTTAGTATCAGTTTTTAAATTTCTGTCTTTCATTTTCAAGATTTATTTTTCCCGCCTTTTTATTTAATTGCACTTTAAGATTACTTGTCTTAGCTTTATTTTAGCCTTGCCTTAGTTTAAGTTTTAGTTGCGTTTTAAGATTGCCTTAGATTGATTTAAGTTTGCGTTATTTACGTTTAGAGCCCTTTAATTTTAGTCACGTTTTAAATACTTGCACCATTATTTTAATTAGACTTAGATTTACTTTAATTGCACTTTTACTTTAATTGTTTTGCACCTTTATTTAAAAACAACCAAAAATATTTGTTTCACCAAGATCAACTGAGTCGTACTTTAAGCCGGAAATCAATTCGTTAAGATACCGAGAATGAGAACAACAATTGAACCTGAGTAAAATCGAGTCATTAAAATGGCGCCGCTGCCGGGGAATGAATTAAAGAATCTGTTGGCTAGTTTCTTGCCCGCCGCTCAACCTTCTTCTTCGAGTTCTCTACCTTCAAACACTGTCACCAATCCGCGAGCAAATGTGAGTGCTATTACTACCCGTAGTGGAGTCACCATCGTAGGACCACCAATCCCACCCCATCATCTACACCTCCTCCACCACCATTTATCCCTACTCCTCCTACACCTAGTATTAGTACACCATTACCGTCTCCGCCTCGTCATGACGATGTATCTCCGAAGGACCCTTCAACATCTCAACCTTTACCGACTACACCTTCACCTTCCACCGATAAACCCAACATCCCATATCCTTCTCGCTTGGACAAGCCTAACTTGCTAACCAAGAATGACTGCCAAGTGTCGAAATATGTGAAGATGCTTTCTCAAATGAATATCAACATTAGCCTTGTTGAAGCACTTGTCCACATGCCAAAATTTGTCAAAGCATTCATGGAATTACTTAGCAAGAAGGAAAAGTTGATTGAGCTCGCAAACACTCGCTTAAATGAAAACTGCTCTGCAGTTATTCTTAAAGAACTTCCAGAAAAGCTTGGAGATCCCGGTCGTTTTGTGTTGCCTTGTGTTTTCAACAAAACTGAAGAATTTACTGCCCTTGCTGATCTCGGGGCCAGTATTAATTTGATGCCTTTGAGTGTTTGGAAAACACTATCATTGCCCGACCTCACTCCCACAAAGATGACTCTTGAACTTGCAAATCGCACTCTCGCTTACCCCGTTGGTATTGCCGAAGACGTGTTCATAAAAGTTGGCACATTTAATTTCCCAGTCGACTTTGTCGTTGTTGATTATGAAATGGACCCTCGTATTCTTTTAATACTTGGTCGGCCATTCTTAAGAACCGGACGAGCTTTAGTGGATGTGGCCGAAGGTGAGTTAATCTTACGAGTCGGGTATGATTCAAAAGTTTTTAAAATGGGGAAGCTTACAGGCAAATCTTTTGGACGAGAATCAGTGAAAATGATTAATGTGCTTGATGATTTTAACATCTACAACAATCCTCTATTCGAGTTTTGCAATGATAATCCACTTTTTCAAGATGATGTGGATGATTCTCTCCCTACTTTGGAAGCTTCTCCAATTTATGATTCTCCACCGGTCTTTCATGCTTATGATGATGATGATTCTAGCTCAGATTCGGATGATTTTGATGATTGTACTTCCGAGTATCCCGAGCTGCCCACATATGATGATTTTGATGAGGCCGATACTCTTTCGAACGATTCTTCACATGATGAAGATCCTCCGCCATCACTCGATCCTACTTTGGACAATTACTCATTTGAGGAAGACTTCTCTGAATTTCTCAACACTTACTTCCCTCATGAGAGTGATGCTCCTCCTTATGACTTTGAAGATTATCGTCTTGATCCTACTTTGGATTTGAAGCACATTCTTTCTAAGGAGAAGAAACCGGTCGACACCGAAATCCGCAGCACGTATGAGTTAACACCTCTTTGTCCCCCTTCTGAGGACGAGGTTGTGCTTCTTCGCGGATCTTCTTCACACTCTGTTGAGCCTGAGTGCTATTTTCCCCTAAAGGAAAAGGTGTTCGACCCCAGTATTGATATTCTGCAGCCATCTCAGTATCCACCTGATGAAATAAAAGGAAAAATCCTTGGAAATTTTGAAGACATGCTTGCACCACTTCACCCTTGCTTCCACCGTGCTCCATCTTTGCTTAAGGGAACCTTGCCGCTTCTTCTTTGGCTTGCCTTGTTCGCCTTAAGCTTGTGCTATTTGATGGAAGAAAACAATGTCTTTGATCCTGGTGGATATGTTTCATGCTTCTTCCGTTGATGATCAAGGTCGAGTCAGCCTAATGACTCGGTTAACAAAAATCAAGCGCTTCTTGGGAGGCAACCCATGCATCTATCTTTTCGCTTTCTTTATCATAAGTGTAGGGGAGACCCGTTGGTTTGCTATTTTCTCCCCTCCCTTCTTAATCAGGGATTCGAGCTTCAATGATCCACTCTTGATGATTCTTGACGACCCGTGATTCCGTGTTCCATTTTTCCCGGTTCTATCCTAAACTCTTTTCGATTCACTATTTTATATTTTTCAATATTAAAATAGGAATCTCTTTAGTTGTCTTTTCCTTAGCAAGATTTAAACAAAGTGCACAATGTCTTAAGTGTAGGGGAGCGTACTCCCACATGCTTAAACATTGAGGACGATGTTTATCTTAAGTGTAGGGGGGACTTCTATCGAAGTTAAGTGGTCTTTTCCTTGTATTTGTCCTCATTTTAACCGGAAAATCCATTTTTTGACATTTTTCAAAATTTTTGATCTATTTTGGCCTATTAGTTTTTCCCTTTGTATAGTTATTTTCTTTCCTTATTAGAATAAATGTTTAATAAAGTGGTTTTAATTTTCAAACGTTGTGAATCTTTTGACTCAACCCGAGTTTACTTGTCTAAGTTACTCTAGCTAGTATCCTTAACGTGTTTAAGTTAAGTTTTGCTAGGCTTTTATATAGGGAGCTATAAAACGCGAAAGTCTTAACTCTCACGGGTTAAGAACAAGAACTTTTTGCAAGTTCCTATAATTGATCCTAGAGAGTCGTTTATCAAGGGAACTTTAAAATGCGATTTCTAAACTTAAGAGAGTCTAAGAATTTGCAAGATCCTATAGGCGACTCGAAAACCCAAAACTTTGATTTAATAGGCTAAGCATCCACGAGTCTCATTCCTTGAGATTTTAAACTGTGGAGAACGAGAGATGATAGAGCCAATTGTAAGTTCGGTATTCTTTCGTGAATTTATGTGAGTTAATTATAAGCCTATTCTCCCATCGCTTGCTAAATAATTTATCTGCTAATAAATAAGGTTGTACGATTTGAAAAGTTACTTAGCTTCTAGCCCAAGATCGTTTAAAAGTTGCTCGGTATGGATTAGAGTTCATAGCCAAGGCATAACTTATTGAAGCGGGATGCGAAGATTGGCGAGTCCGAAAAGGCCCTAACAAGGCATGAGGGCTATATTTTGTTGCTAAAGATCCAAAGTGATGTGAAGAATCATTTATCGAAAATCAATATGAAGGATCGAGCCACACGACGAAAAGAAAAAACTCCCAAAAGTCATGGAGAAGTGTATCCGAAAAGACCCTAACAAGGTATGAGGATAAATAGATCCAAGTCATAAAAGGAGGCGGATCGTTGTATATCAAAGTCCAAAATAAAGATTGGAGAAAAATGAAGAAGTCGTGGTCCAAGTATGAATCTCTCAAAACTTCAAGTGAAGAAATTCCTATTATGAAGAGAAGGCCATTATTTCATGAACGTCTCTCAAGGTTTGAAGTATGAAGTCGCTGCCAAATATCGGTCCGAGAAAGGTCTCAAATCGCGAAGCGAGTTATGCCAAGATATGAACTTTATGAGGTCCCGAGAATAGCTGGAATCACAATAGCCTCTCCATAACCCTCGGTGGGTGCTTGAAGTAACTCCATCATAGTTCGATTCGCCATGGTTGATGCTTCTCTTACAATGTGTTCGTCAATAGGAGACTCCTCACTAGAATTGTTTGGAGTGGGAGTTTTGTTCTTTCGTTTACGTGCACGTCTTGCTTGATTACGAGTTAGCATAAAGGCCACGTACAACGAGGGGACGAGCAAAGAAGATTATTTTTGGTGTTTTGTGTTTTTCAATTTTTTTGTGGTTTTTGATTATATTAACCTTTTTTGGAACTTGTGGAATGTATTAAGTAGACACAAATCTACAAATCTCCTCCTTAATCAAATCTCTCGATTAAAGAAGCCTCAAGGAATGAAAACGATCACGTGAAGTGAACGCCTTCGATGACTTTAGAACGTTGGTGGAACACCAAAACGTTCAAGAGGGTTTAATCAATGGAAACCAAGAAAATATATATGATACTTAGTAATACTTTCGGCGGCAAAACCCTCGATTAGCTCTCCAAATCAAGTACTCACAAGGAAGCGGGGAAACGAGGCGGCGCGAAGCACTTAAGAGCCTTTTTCCTTAGGATATATTTTATAATATCCGCCTTATACCCACCTTATAGTTTGTATTATCAAGATTAAGCTTCACGAAAGTATTTATCTATTTTTGCCTTTTTCTTTGGTTTGAGATTCGAATACAATGATTGGGTAATGACCTCCCAAGTCAAGGTTGTGATTTCTCACGTATTTGGAGTACTTGTGAATTTATTGTTCTACGTATACAATATAGTAATAGTATTCACACAAAAACCGAAAACCGAAAATACGTATTAGTAGAGTGCTACTAATACAAATACTAATTATGGTTAGTATATAAAAACAACAATTCCAATCAAAACACAACACGCCTCCCCGGCAGCGGCGTTAAAATGATAGTTGTAAAATTACCCCTTTAGGAAAAGGATGGCAATTAGGGCAAGTAAGCACGACGATTTAGGAAAACCGTGTGTAAATGACCCTAAAATGAGTTCGTTCTCAAGGAGGATAGTGTGTTATGTGTGTAATGAATTGGATAATATTTGTGATTATATTGAGAATAAGAAAATAGAAGGGGGATTAGAAAAGAATGACGGTTACGAAGACGAATTAAACTAAGTCGAAAAAGGTGTACACGTAAAACCGTAAAAAGTGCTAAAATTAAAATTTTACCTTAAAAATTCCTAAAAATTACCAAAAATCCACAATAATATTCTAAGAGTTTACAAAAAATCAAAACTTGCAAAAACCTTTTAATTAATTAGATAATGACTTTTTAATGCTAATTAAAGCCCTAAAAATCAAAATTAATTATTAAAAAGCTCTAAACAAGATTTTAAAGTTTGTAAACCTCAAAAATACTCTAATTAAGCTAAAAAGTATTTTTCAAAATTTTAAAATCAATAAAAACTATTTTTAAACAATTAAAAACTACTAAAATCAATTAAAACTTAAATTAATTCTAGAAAATAATTGAAATACTCTAAAAATATTTGGAAAGTTGCAAAAATCCTAATTAAGTGTTTAGAACCTAGGAAAAATGTAAAAACTTAGAAAATCAGACTTTTAATTTTTAATATAAAAATAATAATAAAATAATATTAAAAATCCAAAAATCATAAAAAATTCTAAAAACTTGCAAACTAGCTTAATTTAACCTAAATAACTCAGAAATGAAAGTGAAATTACCTAAATACCCCTATTGGGCCTAGAAAATAGGCTAAACCCAAAACAGTACACTATTGGGCCAAAATTGGGCCCAATAACAAAAATTGTTCAAAATAAGCCCAAAAAGCACAGGTTGACTCAAAATTTGATTTTAAACAACTTTTTCCAAAGGCCCAAAAGCTGAAAATGTGAAATAAGCTAACTTATAATAAGCAGCTTATTCTTAATGGGCTTTTTGGCCCATTAAGCTATAAGCTGATGCCATAAGCTAAAATTTGACACACAAGCTTCTTTTGAACTAAAAAAGACTTCTGCAAAAAAAAAATTGAAATAAGCCCAAGGAATAAGCCTGAAAATGCAATAAGCAATCTACACAAAACGACAAAATAGTCGTTTTTGAGTTCTAGGCCACCCCAAGTGCTGATTCAAGTTCCAAAAGCTTTTAAATGACTTAATTAAGAAAAATCAACAAAGAGTTTTCAAATAAGCTGACTCAATAAGCTGGAAAATCAAATAAGCACTTATGTAAAAAGTCAAAGTAGTTGGTTTTCTAGTAAAAAGTCAAAGTCAAAGTCCAATAAGCTCCAGTCTTCTTAAATGGGTCAAATAATGAAGACCTATTACAAAAAATAAGTTGTTGCAAGTCTGGATAAGCTAGAATGGCTTATTGATAAGCTGATGAAAAAATTACACTAGCAGGGGCTAGTTTTGGATGTTGAGCAGTGGAAACTTTTTCCACTGCTTGACTTGTTTGACTTTTTGTCTTTAGTGACTTTTTTTGGAGATTCAGATTATACAAAGGAACCCAAATGATTTTTGGATCAAAAGGAGTCAATAACAATCAAAATAACACAATCACCAACACCCAATTGATACAGTTTAATCAATTAATCACCAGACATTGCAAAAACATGAACAATAAGCAGTTGAGCACAAATAAGCAGTTTTAGCAATTATCAGCCAGCCAAATTCAACCAAATGCATACACAAGCTATTATAAACTCCAATAAGCAAGTCTAAACAGGTTTCATGCAATGGTTCAAATAATTAAGCAAGATTCAAGCACATGAAAGTTACTGATGAACACTAACACATGCAGTTTTTTACTTTACTGATGTATTTGACACTTAAGCCAGATTCAACACCTCAAATGTTTCAAACAGGTTATATTAACTTTGTTTAAACCACTTTTAGCCCTAAGCATGCATACACACTAAGTGTTCCCAAAATCCTAGGTCAAAACAGGCAATATCAAAGTCTATATAGCAGATTGTTTGATTCAAGTGTTCAAACCCAAAAACTTGCAGTAAAATACTCTCAACAAGGTATTTATCAGATACAAAGCATAAACACCAACTTCCCTTAACACAATAACAAGTTACAAGCACAAACAGTTAGTCCCAAACACCCCTTTATCTTTTCCAAATCAAATCTTTCAAAGTAAAAGTGAGATTCAAGACTACCCAACCATCAATTAACACTAAAACAGGTAAGATTAACAGATTCAAGCAAGAACAAGACACAAAATTCACAAGATAACAAGTTTCATACAAATATCACCAATAATCATGAGTTTAAGCAGATTTTGAGACTGAGTATGCAAACCTCATGGATGTACATCTACACCCACGAATTTTGAGCTTATGTGCTAGCTAGAACAAGCACAAGCTTCCACAATAAGCCTGCTAAGATTGAACAAGGGTAAAGCACAAGTGTATAAAAATCAGAAACTTTAAATATCTTGATTGATGCAACCTTGTTACCCCACACTTGATTATCCCCAAGTTATAAGCCTCACAACACCTTAACTAACTCAGTTAGGATGCTATGATCAGCCCTATAACCCAAGAATTCCAAGATTGGAACAAGAATTTAGCAAAATATCAAGAATGAGGAAAATTGCAAACTTTTGCAACCTCCAAGTGAAAATAGGTTTTAACTTCTAAAACTAACACGCATATAACAATAGAAATCAGTAACAAAGATTGGCCAATGACTTCTCTTCAATGTTTCAAACTCAATTTCATTAAACTTGAAATGGGATTTACAGAAACTTGAACAAGGAAAAATCAAAAGCAAACTGAAATGCTATGGCCTAAATGGCTTTATATAGAGCCTTACAAGTTCCACAAAGCTAAAAAATGTGTAAACCCTAACTACTGAAGTCCCAATTTTGCCCTTGAGAACTTTTGGCATCTTCTTGAATCATGTGACTTGTTTTGGCTGTTTGTTGAAGCTGGCATGTGTGAGTGTATCCAAGGGCTCCCATTAAGCTTAAAAAGTAAGCTTCAATCTCAAACGTTGGATTGCTGGTGGTTTTTGGCAGTATCTCCCTTTTGTGTAGCAGGGGAATCTCATGTGGGGCTTCTCAAAGGTGTAGCATGTGTTTTGGGTGTTGGGTTATGATTAAGGGATGCTTAATCATGGTTCTGGATAATCTTAGGGCCTAATTACAACACAATTAAGAATACCTAATTGTGTTCTTAAGGTGAATAGTGCCTGGTTTAATCCGTTTTTGGTTTGGATTATATTTAAATACTTGTTAATGGCGCCAAGATTAATTAAATATAAACCGGGTTAAGTGGGGTGTGACATGGAGGAATGGTGCAATGTGATTGGTGGAGAGTGTGAGTGGGACAGGTGTCACCCACTCACTGGTCTATGTAACTATCTTGTCTCGCCAGAATTAACCCCCCATCTTCTATTCTCTTTTCATTTGCAATTAAAACACATGAAACCGGATTTCCTTTGTTAGCTAAGTTTTCTTTTTCACACTTTTGCCCTAAATACTTTTCCAAAGTATTTTCAGGGGTATTTCTTGCCATTTTTGAATTCTTCAAGGGCTGAATTGGCATTTTGATGAAGGATAATTGTCTTTACTTGTATAATGATCTTTTTGGAGGACTGAAATTGCCAAGTCATGTTTGATGAGGGACCATTTTTGCCAAATGTTGAAAGTTGAGGGTCCTTTTTGTAATTTTGGGATTTTCCAAGGACCAAACTTGTAATTTCTTGTACTTTGAAGGACTTCATGATATATTTGACTTTGTGGATGATATTGGTTGACAATTTAGCTTTGTTGAGGGGCTAAACCTGCCAATTCTTCAAAGTGGAGGGTCCTTTTTGTAATTTTGACAAACTTTAGGGACCAAACTTGTAATTATGAAGATACAAGGGTATAAAGTGTCATCTTAGAGGACCCTACTTCATAATTCTTCAAATCTTCAAGGGTTGATCTTGGGAAAGTCTTCATTAGGGCTTGGTTCATTGTGCGGCTTCGTTTCCCGTGTTCGTTTTTGCATGATCCTTGTGATCTTTTGTCATTTCCTCAATACCTGTACCTAAAATACACAAGCAACAAACACAAGCATATATATGGGTATTTTGATGATATTTAATACATTTTAAGCCCGTTTTGGAAGATGAGACTATGTATAAAAGCAGTCTCATCATCATGTTAATAAGATAAACAGCAGTTAGAACACATTCAGTCCACATGTTCAGAGGAATCCCCCCTGGAACATGAGAGACCTAGCAACATTTAATAAATGCCTATGTTTTCTCTCAGCCACACCATTCTGTTGAGGAGTATAAGCACAAGTAGTTTGTTGAATAATTCCATTGTTTTTACAATAAATAGTCATATTATTATTCACAAACTCTGTTCCATTATCACTTCTAAAAATCTTAACAGATTTATCAAATTGATTCTTAATCAAATTACAAAAACCAACAATTTGTTCAAAAACATCATTTTCCCCCTCAATAGAAACACCCAAACATCCCTTGTAAAATCATCAACCAAAGTCAAGAAGTATTTAAAACCTTCTCTACTAGAAACCTTGTATGGTCCCCATACATCCAAATGAACAATCTGACCAAGATCTTTGGTCTTGTGTTCACTAAGTGGAAAAGGCTCTCTGGTTTGTTTTGCCTTATGGCACACCTCACAAACATTATTATTATTGCTCATATCTATATTTAATCTTTGTTTAAGAACTTGCAAGACTTGGTCTGAAGGATGACCAAGTATATTATGCCATATGCATTTAGATAAACAACAAAACTGAACATTATTATTCTCAATTCTTTTACCTGTATTAAGAAAATACAGACCATTTTTTTCTCTACCAGTCCCCACTTGGGTCCTTAGCACAAAATCCTAAACCATACAAGAAGTTTCATCAAATATGACTCTGCACTTATTATCTTTGCTTAATCTTTGAAAAGATAACAAACTAACTTGATATCCTGGAACAACCAGAACATCATTAAGAATAATGGTATCAGTAAGTCTAATGCTACCAATATGTGTGACCAAAGCTTTACTACCATTGGGGTGACGAACAGTCATGTTAAGCTTTGACACATCAAGAACATTAACCATACCAATAATAGTGAAAGTCATATGCTGACTTGCACCAGAATCCATTATCCAACCAATGTAAACATGATAATTACTTATATTAGTATTATGATTAAAAAATCTAGATGAACAGAAACTAATAGCACAATTAATACCTACAACATTTGCAGATATGCTTTGAGACCCAATCTTATTATTAATCAAGTCCATCAATTTCTTATACTGTTCATCTGTAAAAGTCTTAGATGAAACATTCACATGATCACTGTTTCCAGTAACAACATTGTTACTAGAAGTACGTCTGTTAACACCATTATTTCTTCTAAAATTTTGTGGATGCCCAACAAGTTCAAAACATCTATCAACCGTGTGACCACTCATATGACAATGAGTACAAACCAAAGAAGACCTATTATTGTTATTATATCTAGCATTACTAGACCTATTATTAGGTCTAGCATTATTAGAGCCATTAGTATTCCCAGTATTATTAGGTATAGCATTATTAGGTCTAGCATTACTAGGTCTAGCAACAAAAGTAGTACTAGTCCCACTTCCTCTAGATTCACCTTGGGAATAAGATCCCCTATGTGATTCATCTCTAGACAAAGTAGCAAAAGCACCCTTAACATCTGGAATAGGATCACTAGTAAGAATTATACTCCTAATAGGAGCATAAACCTCATCTAAGCCCATGAGAAACTGCATCAACTTGATAAGCTGGTTATGAGCTTCAAGTTCATCAGAATTATCAAGTCTATTATGCCATATGCATTTAGATAAACAACGAAACTGCATCGACTTGGTCTGAAGGATGACCAAGTCTATTATGCCATATGCATTTAGATAAACAACAAAACTGAACATTATTATTCCAATTAGAGCCATTAGTATTCCCAGTATTATTAGGTCTAGCATTATTAGGTCTAGCATTACTAGGTCTAGCAACAAAAGTAGTACTAGTCCCACTTCCTCTAGATTCACCTTGGGAATAAGATCCCCTATGTGATTCATCTCTAGACAAAGTAGCAAAAGCACCCTTAACATCTGGAATAGGATCACTAGTAAGAATTATACTCCTAATAGGAGCATAAACCTCATCTAAGCCCATGAGAAACTGCATCAACTTGATAAGCTGGTTATGAGCTTCAAGTTCATCAGAATTATCACAAGTACATTCTGGCAAATTGACTAGAGAGTCATATTGCCTCCACAAAGCATTAAACTTGTGGTAGTACTCAGACAAAACCATTCCAGATTGAGACAATGAATGTATCTTATAGTGTAAATTGAATATGACAGACGCATCTTTTACTATAAGTGTCTTCTAATTCATCCCAAACAGCTTTAGCATTATTAGAAAAAACTTGTCCCATGTAAACATCTTGTGAAACACAACCCAAGATCCAATTTAACACAACAGCATTACACCTGTCCTACTGGTTTTGTAAGAAACCAGCAGCTTCAGGTCTTTCAATATTACCGTCTATAAATCCCAATTTATTTTTAGTATGGATAGCTCTGGTCATAGCAGCTTTCCAAATCTTATAGTTTTCTGTTCCTTCTAGTTTAAACCCAACTAGAGGAACCCCACTATTATCATTACTGTTTAAATAAAGTGGATCAAACACATCAATTTCATTATTACCAGATTCCCCCACTTGTTCTTTATTCTTAATTTCAGGAGCCATATTAACAACACAAAAAACAATCTAAACAACCAACCAAACAAGAAATAATAACAATCACCACCTTATACCTCCACAAAACCAAGATCAAACAGTATTACTCCCTTCAACACCTAAACCCACTAAACATATATAAAAGAGAGATAAGCGTGAGATGATACTATCACGCGCAACAACCAGCAAAAATAAATCAAGATCAAGATGATCTTAAACCAAGAACGCAGCGGAAACCAACCACAAAATCAAGCTAAACCTGCAAGATTAAACACACAAACAATAAATCAAATACAAAACCATACCAGATGAGAACACCCCAATTTCTGATATTTGGGGTTTTCAACCAAGATTACCAAGAAAACCTAATTAATCAACTACAATGTTGATTAATTAAACAAGATAACAAGAATACCGAAAACCCCCAAAATTCGTTCAAACCCTAATTTTTGAGAAACAACAAATTGATCAAGAAAACGATCAATTAACACCAAGAATCAACAGATTCTATCAACAATTACTTTAAAACAACCTTAATTGAAAACCCCCCCAATTTTGAAAACCCTAATTAATTTTTTTTTAAAAACCGATCAAGATGCTTGTATCAAAGCTGACCTGGCTCTGATACCATGTGGAAATTTATACATAGATCAAGATATAACACAACCAACCTCCCCTTTTTCTTATTAACAGCCTCAGACTATTACTTCAAATGTAATATATGGGTTTGTGATCAAAACATACAACTGAAAGAAACAAACTAGATCTCACAGATTGAGATCAAATACCAAGAACGATACAAATGAGAGAATCAAGTCAACTATGTGAAAACATAAAGAGTGAAAAAGACTGAATGAATCAATAATACGCCTAAACCTATCTATATATACATCTTGAAACTTGGTCCTTAGCATCTTAACACAATGTCATCTTTAGTCCCTCATAATTGCACAATCCAGTCCCTGCAAAGCAACAAACATTGCAAATATAGAAAATGTATAAAACACTTACCTGACTTACCTTGAAGTATGGATATTGGCAATAATAGTCACTGTGTACAAGAGTTGGTATACAAATGTATACAGAAGTATACTTTTAATAGTTTTTGTTCACGGGAGCTAAAGTTCTATTGGAACCTTTTACGACGAATTTATTAAAGCTAGCTAGAAGAAATTGCAAACAAGTAGAGCTAGGTTTTTTTTATCCAAAAGTTCCAGTCAAATAAATTAGAGTTACATCTATTAAAACACCACATAAATGACAAACGAATAATCTCATCATAAAGAAGGTCCAAACGAGGCTGATTCTTCCCAAACAAAACTTGATTGAGAAACTTCCATATGACCCGCCACTTGACATAGAAAACACCATCGAAAACATCCTTAAGCGTTTTAGAAAAACGAAGGTTTCTACCAGATAAGCCAATAAGTGTACGAGTGAAAATCATGAAACTCTATATCCCACCAGCGAGCAACCTTACGCATTAACCGAGGAGCCAAATGACAAGAAAAGAGCAGGTGTGTGGTGGATTCCATGGCGGTGCTATAAAGAGGACATAGGTGTGCGGTAGATTCCATGGTGGTGCTACAAAGAGGACACAGAATAGAAGGGATATCAAGACCACGAAGAAAAAGATTCGACCTCGTAGGAAGCTTATCCAACCAAAATCTCAAGAAAAAAATATTAACCTTGATGGGAATAGATTTAGCCCATCTGGTGGAAACTTACTGTTTGGACAGAAAAGAGCCACCAATAAAGAGACGGACCGATTTTACCAAATAGTCACTTGAAGAATCTAACTCCCAAACCCATCTATCACTAGACTGAGACAGAATAACAATAGAGACATTGTCAATCAGGAGCCGCAACTACTCCTCCTCATTACCACAACGAGGGACTCTCCTAAAGGAAGAAGTAAGCCAAGAATCCCCCACCTTAACAGACACACTACATTGCTTATCCAACTCCAAAAAGTATAATCTCGAGTACAAATATTTTAAAGAAAAATCAGCAAGCCAAACATCATCCCAAAAGGACGTCGAATCACCATTACCCATTTTATTTCACAAGCAAGAAAAAATCAATACGTGTTAGATATGGTTCTCAACTCTCGAATGATATCAAGCCAAGAAGAACATCTATAGGATAAAGTGTTATCAATTGCCCCTCGCACATCATAAATATCCTTAATTGAACGAGACCATAAGGAAGAATCCTTGGAAATGAGATGCCAAATCTAAATGAAGATAAGCGCACGATTAAGAGAAAAAAAATAGACACCTAACCCTCCATTTTTCTTAGAAGCCAAAATTTTCTTCCATGCAATCAAAGACATATTCCTACCTGAATTTTCCACGCCATTGAAAAATTTCTACTAATTGATTCCATTTTGTAAAGAATACCTTTAGGAACATTAAGTATGGATATCTGATGAAGAGGTAAAGAACTCAGTACCAATTTGATCAAGGTAAGGCGACCACCAGTGAAGAGTGTTTTGATCTTCCACTTGGAAAGTCGAGAAGTTAATTTAGCAATGACATCATCCCATGAGCTAAGCCTTGACATAATACGTCCCACTTTGACTCCAAGATAGTTAAAAGACGTGGTAAGAGTTGCACAACCAATAACACTAGCTGTTGAAACCACATCATCAGGAGGGATCGGATACGGATGCCCATAAGCTTACTTTTGTGAAGATTAATATTAAGACCTGAAGCCAAAAAGAACCAGTTAAGCACTTTAACAATAGTAGATAAATTTGACATATCTCATTTACCAACAAACAAAACATCATCAACATATAACAAGTGAGACAAGCTTAAAGAATCATCAATATTAATACCCTTATAAAGACGTGTATTCAACATGTTTTTGAAGGAGAAATACAAGCTTTCCATAATCAAGATAAAGAGAAAATAAGAGAAGGGATCTCCTTGCGTCAAGTCTTTTGAAGAATCTAAATTTGGAGGTCTGACTACCATTGACGAGAAAAGATCCTTTGGAAGATTTAAGACAACCTTGGATCCAACTACGCCATTTATCTCTAAACCTGAATTTATTTAACACTTCATTTACAAAATCCCATCTGGCTTTCTCAAAGCCAACCTTAATGATCACTGCTTTTATATTTTATGCATACACCACGAAAGGAGCTTGTTGAGGATAAAAAGACCATAAAGGATTTGACGATAAGAAGAAAAAGCCGATCGGACACCACTAAAGAGATCCAACATAACAAGGCTTAACCGATTAGTCAAGATTTTAGCTATAATTATATATATACTACATATCAAGCTTATGAATTAAAGCAATAAACGAAGCATTACACCCCAAGGGAAAAAAATCCTATGAAAAAGAATAGAAAAACTGCAATCACCACATCTTGTTTAACGAAGCTCCAATACATCCCAAAGAATTCGAAGGTAAATCCGTCAGGACCATGGGATCTGTTTATTCTACAATCCCACACATCTCTTTTAATATCATCAATGGAAGGCTTACTTTCGAGGACTTCAATCAGATCCAAGGACAAAAATGATTGGGGAAATCTTTTCATGTTAATGATTCTGTCTCGCAAATATTTAACCATTGTTTAATTGAAGTTTAAGAGCTTGATTTTTTTTCATCAACTTAATAATAGCATTCAACTCTATACAAGTTGAATTATTATACTCGTTCTCCACCAATCTATCAAACCCTTTCTTCTGAAACCACGAAATAGAGGACCATAATCGATATTCAATTTGTAACACCCAAAAGGACAAATGCAGCAGAATAGTACGTGAGGTGTTACTTTGAAATTTTACGGATCAATAGTATACAATATATAAAGCAATGATCATCCAATGTCAATTAAACATATCATATGAATTTAATTGTGAAAATTAAGTAACTTGTCTTGAAAACACATTTATTAATATTTGTAGAAATATCCCAGCCCGATGGTAAACATGAATGCTCCTATGATGCTGGAATCCAATGCCGCACCTGCTTACTTTCCTAAGAAAACATAAAAGTAAAATGTGGGGGTCAACACGAGATTTGTGAATTCACAGGTTTAATTATAAAGTAAAAATATTGATATGCAAAACACTACGAAGATAGTAGTGCATAAACCCACATACTATAGTAGTTCCTATTGTCCTGTAATAGATGCTAGACATGATTCTCAGGTGCCTATCTGGATCATCCTGATGAGAGACCCTCAGTCCGACAATGAAATAAACATGTTGCTTGGCCTAAGCGTTTCGTGATAGCAAGCCATGCAGGTCGGGTGTTGTCAATACCCAAATAGATCTATTTATAACATTTCGCGCTACACTATTAACTATTACAGTCCACGGGAATAAATGGGGCAAACAATAGGCAGTAATATGTTGTTGTCTGTAAGTGTTTGCATATAAAATAGTTAAGTATGTTTTCTCCCCCAGTATAAAACAGTAAAAGATGAGGTCATGAACTCACCTCAGTAGTGATGATGTAGGGATAATGTCACTGAATGAACTGGAACAGTATGATCACGAAGTAGTGAAATTATCTAAGTAATTTATATGACTCAGTATATGCACAATAAAAATGCACAGATAAATGTAACTGATGAAAATGCATGATCACGAATTAATAAGTTGTTACTATTGTTTAAACGTTAAGCTATAGTACATTATCGACAATAATATATCTTTAGTTTCCAAAAATATATTTAGATTGTTCGTACAACAAAAGTGTAATAAATTAAATAAATAGATTTTTATTTAATCTATTGATTGTAAGAAAATAATATGTGTCACTAAATTTTCTTAGGGTTTTGAATACACTAACATAGTTCGTTCGTTTATAAAATATCGTAAATAACTATAATAGTTTATTTAGTTTTAAATAATTAAAATAACTTAATTTAATTTATTTTAAACAATTTTATTAATATTTTTAATTAAATTAAATTACACATTAGTCCTTGTAAAGATAGTAATTCCCAAAATAACCCCTAGGGTTTCGTTCGTTAAATGTATTACATCGTTAGTCCTTGTTCGTTATCTTAAGTTACAAAACAGCCCCTAGGGCTTACAAATGTTTCGGAGTATGTCAAAAATAGCCCCTAGGGTTTCCAACTTTCGGGTTATTACAAACCGAGTCCCTAGGGCTCGGTTAAGTTTTATAAAATGGCAAAACAAGTCCTCCTAGTCTCGAATTAATTATAAAACATGCATAGGGCTTGTTTTAAGTTTGGAAATTGACGCAAATGGTCCTTGTGGTTTGATTGAGTCTCGGTATAAAACATACGCAACCCTATACTTCCAAAATTTGCAATTTTAGTCCATGAACATTTCAAAAGTCTCGAATTAAGTATATATGTTTCATAAAGTTATATTTTTGACCTATACTTTAACATTTTGGCATAAAAGGCACGAAAAGTCTCCCAAATGAATATTTGGAGCTAAATGGGCTCGGTTGGCCCATTAATGGGTCCGGTTGAATTTTTGGGTTTAGTGGGCTCACACTTTGGGCTAGTTAAGTACTAGTACATGTTTAGTAAGCATTCTAAATAATCCAATCATACTACTTGGGCTTATGGGCTTATCAAACATTCGGCTTATATTAATACAAGTGAAGTGGCTTATGGGCTTATTTGGTTCGTGGCTTATTAGGCTTAGGCGCTTATTCATGTGAGCTTATCTAAGCTTATTTATGAGCTCTATCTAATCCTAATATCGACTTAAGCTAAGGCTTATCAAGCAATGTTTTTATACCCGGTTCGTAAATAAGCCGAGACATTTGGTTTATACATTAGTGTATATGTTTAACTAGTTAGGTTAGTTCATATAGGGTTTTTAGACTAAGGTTTTCCTAGTGCTTCCATAGATCTAGGATTTTAGACATGTTTAACCATGAAAAGAAAATAAGCCGTGGGCTTATAATGTCCTAGTGGATCGAGTTTTAGCATGTTTTACATATGCATGTCACTATATCACGTCTATATTAAGTCTCCAACGTGGTACATCATTTGCATGGTTAAGAAGTATATAAAAATGAAAATGGAAGGAATGTGAATAAAAGTGTGAGGTACTTACTTGTTTAATGAGGTTGTTAATGAACAATGAGATTACTAGAACTTACATGGGTTTACACGTGTAGCTCCTTGAACCGTGACCTAGGATGATCTTTGCTTTCTTTGACCACCAAGATTCAAGTGAAGAGTTGCACAAAATGCCTTAGAGACCAAGATTCATGTAGTAAATGGGGATGTAAGTGTGTTTCATCTAGGTGGTATGTGAGATCCTAATATGGAAGTTTTGTAAGTGAGAATTGAGTGTTTGATGTTAACCCCAAATATCTAAGTTTGTAAGGTATGTGTGGGTCGGTTTGTATACACGCCTAAGAGAGAGATAGAGTAGATTTTGTGTTATCTAATTAGTACTTATGTATCTTACATAGGATTTTGATAATACTAGGTTTAAATGCAAAGATGTACACTTGCCTCCCTTTTGTCTACCTAGCCGTCACATACAAGGGTCAAAGGGACAAAGGTGATGTTTGTATAGTGTTGGTTTTAATGAGTGATGTAAAAGTCTTGTGTAAAGTCAAAAATAAGTTTGTAAGGTTTTAAGTAAGTGTAAGTATGGTGTATGTGTTATTCGGCTAGAATAACATTTCTAGGATAGGTTTTGGTTCAAATCTAGTGTTCTTGTGTAGTTACTAGGAGTTTAGGTAGTGTAGTGTGAGTGTAGGTTCGAGTCCAAGTCGATTTGGTTAGGTTTTAGGGTTTTTGGTGAAAGTATAGTCTTAAATTAACAAAAGTATAGTTTATTTAGTTAATGTATGATACATTTAAATAATTGTTATAAACTTTGTTAGAAACAAAATTATATTGTGCCAATAGCTTTTGTCTATCGTTGTAACACTTAAAGTATAGGGAAAATATATAGTATATATATTTTTTGTAGTAATATGATACTAGATAAACATTATTAATTGTGATCATGGTTTCAGGTTTTTATAATCCTAAAATGATGCATGAATATGATCATGTGTTTACAGGTGACTTAATAGTCCCAAAATGATGTCTTGTGTTCTGTATGCTCATAAAATGTAGCCATACATAATGTTTGATGAAATATAGTATGTCCGTATGCTCATAAAGATGTAGTCATACATGTTGTTCCTGTGATCACATGATTGAATATTCACAATCATAATGTGTAGTTCAAAGTCCTTGTTGCTCAAATGTTTCAACTGTTCCCAGATATGATAAATGCTCAAAGATCCAGTGATCAAAATGATGTATGCTCATAAATGATGCATATGATTGTGCAAACTTTTATGAAAAGGTGAAAATATATAAATATATACCATGAGGTCACGTGTACAATGATGTCATAGTCAAAACCTGAAAACTGTAGGTTTTACAGCACTATCCCGTTATTTTAGCTTTGTCCTCAAAGCTTAAGATGACGTTAATGCTTAGTTGAACAGGTGTGGGTACTTAGCGCTAAACGAGTCTTCGCGTTCCCAAGTGAACTCAGGACATCTCCTGGAGTTCCAACGTATCTGTAGAAACTAGAAGGAGGGGTTGAATAGTTTCTAGTTGCTTTTCAAAACATTTCGGCTTAATCGACTGTGCGTGGTTCTTTATTGTACCCGCGGTTCTTTATCAATAAAGAACCGCCGGTCCATTTAGGGAACCGCCGATAGTGGACGAACCAATTTATTGAATGTTAAACTTTAACAATCTTTTGTATCAAATTCTCGATCAAGCTTGACTAGATATAAGATGTATTTGATTGAAAGATAATTACTACAAGTAAGTAAACACACAAACACATCAAATCAAGAGTACATTAGGCAATAGTCTAAACAATAAGCACACACGTACTAAGCATAAACTTTTCTGCAACTAGGATGTTTAGACTAAGTGATGTACACTTGCCCATAATCTAAACAAGAAGCACACACGTACTAAGCCTTAGCTTTTTTGCCACTTAGATGTTTAGATTATGAGATGCACACAACACACAACAACAAGAATACAACTATAAATACATCTAAAAAGGTAAAGACATAAATGTAAGTGAAAGTACCGACACGATGATTTATAGTGGTTCGGTCACGAAGCTCCTCTTCGCCCTACTCCACTCCTCGAGTACACCTTACTCGAGAGTTACTTTACTAGTCAACAAACTCCTTGTATGTACAAAGTTTCTTAGGATTTAGCAATGTTTGAATTTATCTATTAAATGGAATGAGATGGAAGAACTAGAGAGAGAAAGGTAGAGAGAGAAAGCAGAGAAATGGAGAAAGATGGAAAAGAGAAATATGATTAAGTGTTCAACCCCTCCTAACATGCTAGGAGGGGGTATATAGCCACCCTACATGTGGGCTTTGGTGGGCTATATGTTTACATATTGGATCACGAGCCCAATACTTGAATATATCGTTGGAGTGACCGATCCTTTCTAAATATGTAAAAACGTATTTCCAACAATCTCCCCCTAAGGGAGGTCACTCCAAGTTACAATGTCCTAAATAGTCTATAGCTCGTGATCTATGCTAATAATGATGTGACCGAGACTTTCTTTGGAAAAACGTATTTCCAACAATCTCCCCCTAAGGGAGGTCACACCATTTTACAAAATCTTAAACCTAGCATACTATGCTTGAGTCTTCGATCTTGTTCTTGTGAATATGCTTGATGTGATCTTTGACTTTAGTCTTGAGCATGTTTCCTTGCCTTGACCTTGTGCATTCATCACTTGTGATGTTTGCCTCTTCGTAACTTCATGTTCCACATACTTACACCTTTGTTGAATTCTTGAATGTTTCAGAGTTGATACAGCGGAAGACTTTTAGGTCATACTTTCTTGAATTTGCAGAAATATTTGATGTAGAAGGAATAAGTATGTGAGGACGACTTCTACTGGTACACCACAACGCCACCGTCTTCAAATGCAGCAACATAATAAGACACGAATAAAATGGCTTTGACATTCTATTCTAATTCGGTAGCATTTTACCTCCGGTCGGTGAAGACCATTGGACGATAATAAATATCGTACTTGTGACAGGTAGCTCTAATTAAAGATCTCCTTGACAAGATTTCGCGGGTAAACCCGTTCTCTTTATTCGACCGTCCAAAGCTGACTGCGAACATAAAGAGTGAATCATTTGGATTATAAAATCCGTATGATTGAATCCGTCAATTCATGAATCCTGGAACAAGTGAAATTCAATTAAGAACCGCACCATCGTTTCTTTCCAGTTGTCACGAGCTTGACTCGTATAGAATCTTGCAAGTTACCTACCAAGTTTTGTTTGAGGTTAACACTAGAAGGATTTCCACTCATCACTGTGAACACTAAGGTATCACTCTGAGTGTTCTGGCAAGATCACTAAGATATTGCGTAGAGGCCTGGAACGTGTTTAAATTCAATTAAGAATTAAACAATTGTTGCTTTCCAGTTATCACAAGTTTGATTCATAAAGAATCGCACAAGTCACCTACCATGAGCTTTTTGATATTCGCTCAAGAAGGATTTCCATCTTCATTGTAAATACTAGTGTATTACTCGGATGTTCAGGCAAGATCATGAAGATTTTGCGTAGGACTCTTAAGATCTTTCTTATTTTTCACAATGTGAAGAAGCAAGGAATTATGAAAGTTTGTCCTAATGAGATATTTGATGATCTCAAATGGTTCTAGACTCGATCGTGCATTTTGGATTTTAGTGATCGGAGGCTGGAGAGGAGTGCCACCATTTCAATACCAACTTATTCAGAGTGAATAAATCGATAGAAGACATGTTGATCTCCGTGTGATTAAAACAAATACCTTTTTAGAGATATCTGAGTTAGTTGGGTTGGGTTGTGCATTGCATCACTGGGTCCATGATTTCTATCTTCAATATCGAGGATCATTAAAAATGATCTCAATAGCATATGTGTTGACCCGGTTTCCGCCTAAGTTGTAAGGAGGGCTTCTTTCTTTTAACCCTTTATCTTTACAATTATTTTTCATTCTTCAACCCCTTCAATGCTTACCAATACGTCATAACTAGCACCTTGTTGTGATTGTTCCTGTGCTAACTTAAGTACTTGGTCAACATTCACCTACGTTCACAATCTTTCTCCATCTTTCCTAAGGACTACTATTTCTAGCTATGGAATGTCCTTGGGAAGATTCCTCCGGTTTTAGAAGAATCATTGGACATAACCTATCCTACCATCCTTATGTCACCACAATCGTCACCGTCGTGAATAGAGATGTTGTGGGTAAGTATATGTCACCATGAAATCCATTTTGATATCCATTTTGATATCCAAATCCACGATATTCGAAAACATTTCGCACATGTCGGGATGAGCCAACACATTAAGTCAAACCATTAAATTGATTGATCGCATTATTAAATCACATTTACTCCCCCATATTAAAACTATTAACCCAATCGATGTTTTTAATATCAATTGATTTAATAAAGTTTTAAGAAAATTTGGGAAGAAAAATGTAAATCCAATTATCTTCATGCTTTACACAAGCTCCCCCTCAAATTAATGAGGGTGTACTTGAAACGTAAATGATGTACCTTTTAAACACAAGTGTTAGGTACTTATCACATGCAAAGATCATATATGATAATGTATTCACAAGATTAATGATTTATGAGGTTGGACCTGAATAATGGAGAACATCATATTAAAGAAGCACATGGTTCTTGTTCACGAATGTTGGTCGCCTCATCACGTCTGAAGTTATCTCTTGAATCCATGTGTATGATTGATATCGTTGTCTTGACACCAACATGTGAACTTGGCACTTTCGGCGTCAAAGATTCTGAATGCTGTACAGTTTCTCCCCCTCAATTGTTGACCCGTGTTCTATTGAAAGAGCTGTAGTCGCCGTTTGAGTAGTCGCATCGTCGAGTATGTAGATATCAATTGTAAATTGCTACGGTTGGTGGAGATGATAAATTCATAAAAAACAAGATTTCTCTTGTTTTAACAAATAAATGCACTGACACGTACATATATTCGTGTTAGATTGTGTTATTACGTAAACACAATCCCTTACATGGTTATAAAGTAAACCATGCCCGAGAAAAATAATTCCCATTGTTGAGTCAAAGCTTTCCGGTGAAATGCTTGACTCGAATATGAAAAACGGGTTACTTTCTGAAATAATAGCAAGCCATTTTGAGCATGTTTTAAAACATTTGAACTTCTACTCGAACTTTATTTACAACCCCGTGTCATTATTGAACGAAATTTCTAGTATCGTAAATATTATCATTCCAGAAGACATGCTCTTTTTATCAAAACATTTTTGAACACACAATTTTGAAAGATTTAGAAAAAACCTTTTGAGAAATTCTCGAAAAACTGTGTTCATTGTTTTGAAAACCAATTACTTGACCTTAAGATGTTGAATATCTTACAAAACGAGCTCAAGTCCGAGAAGTTGTAAACTTCCCGTTGTGAGGATAAGTTTATCATCGGCGATAAACCTTCCTTTTAACTGAAGAACGAGTCCTAAATTGACATTTACTTAGAAGTCGTTTTCATGAGCTTGAAAAACTTTGAATGTTTTAACATAAAGCTCATGACCGAGAAAAATTAATTTTTCGTTACGAGGAAAAGTTATCATGAAAGATAAGCTTTCCTAAAAATTAAGGTGCGAGTTACAGTCTGATATTTAATTGTAAGTCTGTGTGCATGAGTTTAAAAACTTCGAATGTTTTTAATATTAGCTCATTCCCGAGAAAAATTAATTTCTCGTCGTAAGGATAAGTTTATAATCGGTGATAAACTTTCCTTTCTTTGAAGTCCGGGGCATAATCTGAAATATAATTATACGCCATTGTGCATGAGCTTAAAAACGTCGAATGCTTTTAATATAAACTCATGCCCGAGAAAAATTAGTTTTTCGTTGTGAGGATAAGTTTATCATCGGCGATAAACTTTCCTTTATTTGAAGAACGGGTCATTTCCTGACATTTAACAACGAACCATTTTACACGAGCTTAAAACCGTTGAATAGTCTTAATGTAAGCTCGTGTCCGAGAAAATTTAATTTCTCGTTTTGAGGGTAAGTTATCGATGACGAGATAAACTTCCCTTTCTTTGAAGTTCGGGTCACATACTGTGATTTGAATGTGAGCCATGTACACGAGCTTAAAACCTTTTGAATAGTTTTAAATGTAAGCCCGAGAAAAAATAATTTCTCATTTTTGAGGATAAGTTTATCATCGGCGATAAACTTTCCTTTCTTTGATGAACGAGTTACAGTCTGTGATGTGACTATAAGTTCTTGTACACGAGCTTAAAACCTTGGAATAGTTTTAATGTCTGCTCGTGTCTGAGAAAATTTAATTTCTCGTTTTGAGGATAAGTCATCATCGGGATGAACTTTCATGTCTTATGAGATCGAGTTACAGACTGTAATGTGACTGTAAGTCCTTGTATACACGATGTTTAACTGCGAATCCCCTTAGACACTTGTTTCTCTGATATCAGCTTCTTCAGTAACCAAACTCTGAGAGTGCCCTTAGTTGAACGATAAGTAAAGATCAGACCGCCGTGTTCTTGTTAAACGTGGACTTTGGTACCTTCATTTTCAGTAGGAGTTTGTATGCTTTGATGTGGGTTAGCAATATCTATCTTAGAAGCAAGTGGGGATTCACAGTTTTATTTTCTAGTGCCAGAGGTGACATGAGGAGATGATTCACTTGTCTTAGCTGGCAAACGTTTCCTTTTATAGAAAACCTTAAGTTCAGGCTTAAGTGATGTATCATCCTTTTCAATTTCCTCCCTAGTAGTCTTAGTAGAATCAGAGACTATCCTAGTTAAAGGGCACTCGTTTCCTACAAGAGTGAATGTTCTACCAGTGGGGCGCCACATTTTACTAATAGGTTTGATTTTAGCAACCCACTGGGATTTAAGTCTAGCATGGGAGTTCACCTCATTAAGTAATTTCTTGATACAAGAATCATGATTGGCTTTAAAGAAACATTTCCTACATGTTTTACAAGTAGCATATTTAATGTCCGAGTAAGATCTAGACTTCCTAGATGATTGATTGATGCTCCTACGATATGACATGCTACGGTTAGCAGTGTTGGGTAATCTAGAAGGCATCTGACTAGGTTTGAAATTCCTATCTCTTACTTGTGTCTTTTGCTTAGTTTCCCTTAGACCAAATGTATGGCGAACTTCATTTGAACTAGTTCGAGACGTGTTCTTTGGATTATGTCTAGGGAGACTAGATGCAATCATGTGATTAGGTCTTGCAAAAGTTGTTTTAGTCACATTTGCCCTAGTTGGTGGAGTGACTGTTCTAGAAATATGAGCCATATCAACTTGGGAGGCAAATCGCGGTCTTGAGGATTGTGGTCGCTTGGATCTAAATGCATTCGGTTGTCTAACAGACTGAATTGAGGCGGTTTCCCCAAGATTGATGTTTTTTCAAGCCTAGTGTCCACACTAGTTCCTCTAGTTTTCCTTAATTCATTTCTCAAAGCAGCTATAACAAAAACCTTTTCTTGAACCTGAGCCTTTAAAGTCTCATTCTCTTTGAGCAATTCATCTTGGGATGCCAACTTAGATTCAAGCAACTTAACTTGTTTCAAAAGATTATTCTTTTCAACTTTAGAATCTAGAAATATTTGATCCAATTTTCGTTTAAGAACAACGTTTGACTTTTCGAGTTTTTCAAAATAATTTTCAAATTTGTCCGTTTTCTTTGAAAATTCAATTTTGGCATCCTCAAGCTCTTTAGATTGCTGAGCTAAAATCGTTTCGAGCTCTTTAATCCTAGAATCAGAATTATTTAAATTTGCAGTCATAAGGCACTTATCATGATGTTTAGCATTTTGAACACTTTCTCCCCCATTATGACTCACATCGGATGAATTAGTAGTGGTATCGCTATCACTCTTTTCCATCCCATGTTTGGTATAATTAGGTTCAGAATGCTCAACGTGCTTTCCTCCTGATTCCGTGCCATCGCTTCCCGTGACGACCAAATTGGCACCTATTTCTTGCACCGGGTAGATCTGATCATCTTTTGACGATAGCTTGAAACGTGTCTCTCTCTCATGTTCAAGAGGTATTGTTGCATGCAATGGTTTAGACGACTCCTTGATTCTTTGAATATGACCCTTTTTCAACCGTATCTCGTTGTAATTAACTAACCTTACCTCAATACACTTCTCAAGTATATTGATGTGATTGAGTAACCACTTTTAAAGGTTTCAGTCTGGAAACCCGTATGCATGTTGAAAATCTGGTGAAGGATTGGAGTCGAATAATCAAAAGGAGGTTCCATTGTTGAGGCAAAGAATTCCTTAAACTGTGTGCGAAGGATTTCTAGACACATCTTCGCTTAAACCTCATGAAGATTCTCCCTTTCTAATTGCAACCGTAACTCATCCAAATTATTGAAAATCTTGTCTTTGAAATTATCCACTTTGCCAAAGAACATTTGAACTAAGGTTGGAAGTTCGGTCATGTTGTGCGGATAGAGAAGTGCAAGGTGTGTCTTGAGCTCGTGAAAGATTTCCAATGTTTTTTACGTAATTTGATCTCTTTGAGTTGCATGTGTTGCAGTTCTCCCTCTTGCAATGTCGAATTTAACGAATCCATTAAATTTCGATGAACAATAACGTTAAGGTTTTCTGATCGATAAAATCGGTCTTCAATTTCAAATAATAATACCTGATTAAATTCGTAGCCACGAAAATTCAAATTGAGCCATTTTTCACGATCTCGTCAAAATTATATATAAAATAGCTTAATATAACAAAAATTTGTTTAAATTAAATTAGATAATTTAACACAATGTTTTTAATAAAGTTTATAATAATTAAACAACCCGTGGCCCATTTCAAATATGTTAACCAAAAATAAAACCCAACTATCACCTTTTGAAAAATCCTAAATCAGATTAAAAGCTAATATGTGGACCCAATTTGGTAAGAAAAATGAAAAAAAGGACGTGGCTATTACAAACCCACATGGTTTGGTTGCATACCCCTAAACAAAACTCTTGTTTTCTCCGTTTTGGCTGCCCTATTCTTTCTTGTAAACTTCGCCGCTCTCTCACCCTATTCTTTCTCTCACAAAACCTAATCTCGTCTCCCCCAAATACTCACCTCCGTTTCTTTTTTCTCTCAACACAGTCAACAACTTTCACCAAATCCTCACATCACATCTAATCTCATCACAAATCTTAATACATATCAAATCGTTCTCAAAGTTGAATAACCTCTTAAATAATCAAATTAAGATCGATTCATGATACTCCCACTCAAGCGCAACAACTAAGCAAAATATAGGGCTTCAAGATCCCTATGGGGTCTTGGGTAAGGTGTAATTAGGTTATTGCATGTGTTTGGTTTTGGTCGCATCAATTGAAATAAGGTGTTCAAATAAATGAAATATGATTTGATTGAAACAACCTTGTTATCAATCTTTCATATATCTCTAATATTAAAGGAGAAAAAAACTTTCTTCACAGATTTATGATGAACGAATCAAAGAAAGATCGTAACAGATTTGTTATGGAGCTTTCTTAATATTCAAAAATCAAAAGAGGGTATTTGATACAAAGCTTTTGCCCGTATAAAAATTAAAGTTCGTTGTGTTGGTCTAATCGAATTGATTACTGGTTTAAGTGCGACTCAGCTGTCTTTTGGTGGAAAACTAAGATTTGTCGTTGTAGTAAAGTTAAAAGTGCGAAACTTTAAAGTAAATGACGATTTAGTAAAGCTAAGACTAATTAAAACTTAAATGGTGCAATATTAAAACTTTTAAAGAAAATAAATCAAATGACAGAAAATTAAAGCGTGACGGAAAATTAAATTGACAATGGAATAAAAATAACACTTAGGAAAAATAGCGGGAAAATTAAATGCTGTAAAATAAAAAGGAAGTAAACAAAACCTTAGTCGGACCCCGTAATACTGTCACTATTCGGAATACCCAACAAAGTATGCTTATCCGGAATAATTACTGGCAATTTATCCGGAATCAAGAGAATAAACTTATCCGGAATCCTCTCCTCGTAGTTATCCGGAATATTGTCACCTTATCCGGAATAACCTAGTTCGAAGCTTAATCCGGAATAACTTCCAAATCCTTTATCCGGAATCCTTGTCAAATAGCTTATTCGGAATAATGTACCCTTCAGCTTATTCGGAATAACCTAGATGCCTTTATCCGGAATATTTTCAAGCAGCTTATCCGGAATCCATGATGAGTGCTTATCCGGAATATGGAGTTTAAACTCCTTATCCGGAATAAATCCCCAGTCGCTTATTCGGAATAACCTTCTGAAATCTATCCGGAATAACACACCCAAAATCTTTATCCGGAATAATTGCTGAGTGTATTATCCGGAATATGTCAACCCCTGTTTATCCGGAATATCCTGACCTTGGCCCTTATCCAGAATAACTCGAAAACCACCTTATCCGGAATAACTTCCCAAGTATCTTATCCGAATTATTTTCCGGATACTTATCCGGAATAACCTGTTAAGTTGCTTATCCGGAATAATGTGATGTTGGCTATTCAGAATAAGAAGATCAAACCACTTATCCGAAATAAAGGGGTTTACCAAACCCGGATAACAACAAAATTCTAAATAAGCCAAAATCTAAAATTAAGCTAAACACAAATAAGCACTTAACTAAAAACTTAACCAAAACACTTTTAAGAAAAAGCAAATAAGCTAAAATTTAAAAACTTTTAAAAACACTAAACAATAAAATATTAAAAATCAACTTTTTTATAAAAATTAACTAATAAGCTCTTGATTAAATTTAAGAAAAACTCCATAAGCTATAAAATCAATAAGCTAAAAAGATCAAAAACATAAAAGCATAACAAATAATCAAATAAGCATGACAATAAGATAATAAGCACAAATATTAACAAAATTAAGAAAGGTAGAATGAGAGATTAAAATAAAACTTGATTAAGATAAAGATTCAACAATTAAAGTAAAGACAAGAATTAAAAGCTTACAAATTTAAGGTGCAAGACAAGTAATTAAAAGTGCAATTATGTAAATGTGCAAGTAATTAAAGATGGAAGAACTAATGTGTCAAATTAGCCAACAAAATGAAATGAAATGAACTAAGGCCTATTTATAGGAGGATTAGGGAGGTGCTTAGAGGAAGCTTCCTCCCATCTTTCTTCTTTCTTTAATTGTCATTAAGTCCTTAATCTTCTTAATTTTTGACTTTAACGACTTTGTCTCGGGATTTCTTCTCTCGTCTTGTAATTTCTTCAATAAATTAGACTTGAGTTCTTCGGCTTTTAGTAAACTTCCGTCTTTTGACTTTTTCTTCGATAAATCTTCAGAATTGGTCTTGGACTTCCGTTCTTTTTGCACTCTTGATTTCTTGACTTCGTCTTTTGTCTTTTTCTTCGATAAAAGCCCATGAATGCCCGTGTTTTCTCCCCTTTTCACATTTTCGTCCTAAATCACAACAAAAACACAAACCACGCATAATTCCAACATTTACGACATAAAATACACGTTTTGGCTTAGTTATTATTGTAGTTAAGTGGTAAAAAGGATGGGTGTTTACACACCTATCAAATCCCCTACACTTGACCACTGCAATACCCTCATGCAATGCATTAGTTACAAAGCACGATTACACTTTTCATCATAATCAATCCACATTGGCCTTTATTAAAAAGCTAGAAAATAACAAAACAAGTAAAGAAATAAAAAACATACCTTAGGGTTTTGGAAATGTCATGAATGATCATCATCCTCAAGTTTTCACATTCTCCAAACCAAGCTTAAAAACGAGATCATTGTTATTATAAGTTAGCAAACTAACACGAACTCATGTGGGCCAATTATTTACTTAGACTCCCTTATTCCTAGGTGTATCTCTTATATTTTATTGTTGTCTTGAATGATCACGAGGATGCATTGTTGACTTATTTCGATAGTTATTAAGGCTGAAAATAAAGTGGGATGATTAAATCAATAGTTAGCTAAAGGACAAAATCTTTTAAAACTGCTTCTCGGGACCTCAAAAAGTTCATATCTTGGCATAACTCGCTTCGCGATTTGAGACCTTTCTCGGACCGATATTTGGCAGCGACTTCATACTTCAAATCTTGAGAGACGTTCATGAAATAATGGTCTTCTCTTCATAATAGGAATTTCTTCACTTGAAGTATTGAGAGATTCTCCATATTTGGACCACGACTTCTTCATTTTTATCCAATCTTTATTTTGGATTTTGATATACAACGATCCGCCTCCTTTTTGGACTTGGATCTATTTATCCTCATACCTTGTTAGGGCCTTTTTGAATAGACTTCTCCATGATCTTTACGCGAGTTTTTGCTTTTCGTCGTGTGTCTCGATCCTTCATATTGATCTTTGATAAATGATTCTTCACATCACTTTGGATCTTTAGCAACAAAATATAGCCCTCATGCCTTGTTAGGGCCTTTTCGGACTCGCCAATCTTCGCATCCCGCTTCAATAAGTTATGCCTTGGCTATGAACTCTAATCCATACCGAGCAACTTTTAAACGATCTTGGGCTAGAAGCTAAGTAACTTTTCAAATCGTACAACCTTATTTATTGCAGATAAATTTATTAGCAAGCGATGGGAGAATAGGCTTATAATTAACTCACATAAATTCACGAAAGAATACCAAACTTATAATTGACTCTATCATCTCTCGTTCTCCACAGTTTAAAATCTCAAGGAATGAGACTCGTGGATGCTTAGCCTATTAAATCAAAGTTTTGGGTTTTCGAGTCATATATAGGATCTTGCAAATTCTTAGACTTTTTCAAGTTTTAGAAATCGCATTTTAAAGTTCCCTTGATAAACAACTCTCTAGGATCAATTATAGGAACTTACGAAAAGTTCTTGTTCTTATCCCGTGAGAGTTAAGACTTTCGCGTTTTAAAGCTCCCTATATAAAATCCTAGCAAAACTTGACTTAAACACGTTAAGGATATTAGCTAGAGTAAACTTAGATAAGTAAACTCGGGTTGAGTCAAAAGATTCACAATGTTGAAAATTAAAACCACTTTATTAAAAATTTATTCTAGCAAAGAAATAAAATAACTATACAAAGGGAAAAACTAATAGGCCAAAATAGATCAAAAATTTTGAAAAATGTCGAAAAATTGAATTTCCGGTTAGAATGAGGACAAATACAAGGAAAAGACCACTTAACTTCGATAGAAGTCCCCCTACACTTGATATAAACATTGTCCTCAATGTTTAAGCATGTGGGAGTAAACTCCCCTACACTTAGGACATTGTGCACTTTGCTTAAATCTCGCTAAGGAAAAGACAACTAACGAGATTCCTATTTTAATATTTGAGAAATATAAAATAGTGAATCGAAAAGAGTTTAGGATAGAACCGGGAAGACGGAAACTCAGAATCACGGGTCGTCAAAAATCATCAAGAGTGGATCATTGAGCGCTCGAATCCCTGAATATGAGAAGAGAGGAAATAGCAAACACCAACGAGTCTCCCCTACACTTAGGATATAGATAGCTAAAAGATAGATACATGGGTTGCCTCCCAAGAAGCGCTTGATTTTTGTTCACCGAGTCATGAGCCTGACTCGACCTTGATTAGCATAGGAAGAAGCATGAAAAACATCCACCGGGATCAAATACATAGTTTTCGTCCATCAAATAGCACAAGCTTAAGGCGAACAAGGCAAGCCAAAGAAGAGTAGGCAAGGTTCCCTTAAGCAAAGATGGATCACGGTGGTAGCAAGGGTGAAGAGGTGCAAGCATATCTCTAGTAGGTCCAAAAATATTTCCTTTTATTTCATCAGATGGATACTGAGATGGCTTAAGAATATCGATACCGGGGTCGAACACCTTTTCCTTTAGGGGAAAGTAGCACTCAGGCTCGGCAGAATTTGAAGATGATCCGCGAAGAAAATGCACAACCTCGTCCTCAGAAGGTGGACCAAGCGGTGTCAAAACATAGGTGCTGCGTATGTTGGTGTCGTCCGGTTTCTTCTCCTTTGAAAGAATTTTCTTCAAATCCGAAGTCGGATCAAGACCATAATCATCAAAGGCTAAAGGAGGGGCATCACTCTCATGAGGGAAGTAAGTATTGAGAAAAGTAGAAAAGTCTTCCTCAAATGAGTAGTCATCCAAAGTAGGATCAAGTGATGTAGGCGGAGGATCTTCATCATGAGAAGAATCACTCGAAAGAGTATCGGTCTCATCAAAATCATCATAAGTGGGCATGTCGGGATACTTGGAAGTAAAAGCATCATAATCATCCCCATCGGAACTAGAATCATCATCATAAGCATCATAGATCGGTGGAGAATCATATGTGGGAGGGGATTCCAAATTGGAGAGAGAATCATCCACATCATCTTGAAACAGTGGATTATCATTGCAAGAATCGAATAGAGGATTGTTGTAGACGACAAAATCATCAAGCACGTTAATCATATTCACTGATTCTCTTCCATAGGATTTGCTTGTAAGCTTCCCCATTTCAAAAACTTGTGCATCATCCCCGACTCTTAAGATGAGTTCACATTTATCCACATCTATTAAAGCTTGACCGGTTCTCAAAAATGGGCGTCCAAGTATTGACGGAATACGAGGATCCATTTCATAATCAACAACGACAAAGTCGACCAGAAAAGTGAATGTGCCAACTTTAATGAACACATCTTCGGCAATACCAACGAGATAAGCGAGAGTGCGATTGGCTAGCTCAAGAGTCGTTTTGGTGGGTGTAAGGTCGGGCAATGATAACTTTTTCCAAATGCTGAAAGGCATCAAATTAATACTTGCCCCGAGATCGGCTAAGGCAGTAAATTTGTCGGTTTGGTTAAAAGTACAAGGAAGCACAAAACGACCAGGATCTCCAAGTTTTTCTAGAAGTTCTTTAAGAAGGACGGCATAACAATTTTCATTCAATCGAGTATTAACAAACTCGGCCATTTTCTCCTTCTTGCTAAGCAATTCCTTAAACATCTTGACAAATTGTGGCATTTGAGCAAGAGCTTCAACAAGGGTAAAGGTGATTTTCATGCCGGCTATCTTTTTCAAAAAGTTAGCGACTTGAAGGTCATTCTTAGTCAAAATTCGAGCCTTGTTGAGTCGAGAGGGGTAAGGAATGCTGGGGTTGGGTGGTGGAGGTGTAGAAGGTGAAGGTTGAGATGTTGAAGGGTTCTTCTTGGGTACTTCGTCATGACGAGGTGGAGACGGTAATGGTGTACTAATACTAGGTGTAGGAGTAGTAGGGATAAATGGTGGTGGAGGAGGTGTAGATTAAGGGGGCGGGATAGGTGGTCCTACTAAAGTAACTCCACTACGGGTAGTAATAGCACTCACATTCGCTCTCGGATTGGTGACGGTGTTTGAAGGTAGAGAACTCGAAGTAGAAGGTTGAGTGGTGGGTAAGAAACTAGCCAGCATATTCTTCAAATCATTCGTTTGATTGCTGAAGGAGGATTGTATATTATCTCGAAGCTCGGATCTAATGTTATTCCCTTGCTTGGTGATATCCCCTTTCAAATTGATAATTTGGCTCTGTAGATTCTTGATTTGCTCTCCTTGGGTTCTCATTAAGGCTTCAACATCTTGATTAATGGGTGGGGCTTGTTGAGCGGGTGGGTGATAAGGATTAGAAGCTCTAGGTGGGATTTGGTTGCTTCTATTGTAATTGTTGTTGGGATTTTGGTTTTGAGGAGAAAAACCGGGCGAAAGGTAGTTGTTTGACCGGTAACTCAGCAAATTTCGATCCCCTTGAGGTCGGGCTTGGTAATTTTCCGGTGAATAATTACCATAAGCCGCATACACGTTTTCTGGATTTCCTTGAGTAGAAGGACAATCAGTGTATGAGTGAGGACCGCCGCATGTCTCACAAGGATTGGCTACCGCTTTAACTTGTTGTTGTTGGTTTGAAGCTATGAGCAAGATATTTTTGTTCATTTCGGCCATCATGCGGGTGAATTCGGTCATATCGAGGTTTGCTGAAGTAGAAGAAACATTGAATCTCGGGTTGTTCCTTGAAGAAGCGGAGGAATCCCAGTTTTTGTGATGAGTAGTCATGTTCTCAATAAGCTCTCTACACTCCTCGGGTCTCCTTTTCATAAATGTGCCACCGGCGGCTGCATTAATCGTATCACGATCACGAAAAGTCAAACCGTTGTAGAAAGTATCAATTAAGGTCACGGGAAGCATGTTGTGGATTGGACAACGATCGATCAAAACATTATATCTTTCCTAAGCATCAAAGAGAGATTCATCGGGTTCTTGCATGAAACCGCTGATTTGATTGCGAAGGCTCGTGACCATGGATGGTGGAAAGTAGCGCGACAAAAAGCGTTGAGTCATGTCATCCCAAGTATGAATGGAATTATTCGGGAGACGATCAAACCATTTCCCGGCGTGGTGTGATAAAGTATGTGGAAAGAGTTGAAGGCGAAGAACATCCATTGTGGCACCGGGAAACTTCATGCTTTGAGTGATTGTAATGAATTTGTCGAGGTGTTTGTTGGCATCATCATCAGGCAATCCACGGAATGGGTTAGTTTGTACTTGTTGAATCATGTGATGCTTCAACGAAAACTCCGGAGCCGTGATTTGCATCGGCGCAATCGGTCCTCCTCGTCCAAACATTGGTGGGTTGACAAAGCTCCTCCATTGTCCGAAGATCGGGCTGTGGAAGAACATTGTTGTTGTTATTATTGAGGTGCGGTGGATTATTGTTATTGTTCACACCTGCCATAACTAAATCTTCACGAGTCTCGGGCTCTTGATAATTTGAAGATCTAGTACGCATACACCTACGAAAGCAAAAGAAAACAATACCAAAGACAAAGAGAATATATATACACTATAAAAATATAATCTTTTTGGGTTTTTGAAAATTTTTATTTTTTTGGATTTTTTTTAACAATTTTTACTTTTTATGTTTTTTTTTGAAGATTTTTAAGCAAGAAAATAACGCTCACGAATGAACGGATCCCAAAAAGCAACACGTCTCTCACAGAAAACCCTTAATCTTTACGAAAAGAGCCGGCAGCGGCGCCATTTGATACAAAGCTTTTGCCCGTATAAAAATTAAAGTTCGTTGTGTTGGTCTAATCGAATTGATTACTGGTTTAAGTGCGACTCAGCTGTCTTTTGGTGGAAAACTAAGATTGTCGTTGTAGTAAAATTAAAAGTGCGAAACTTTAAAGTAAATGACGATTTAGTAAAGCTAAGACTAATTAAAACTTAAATGGTGCAATAGTAAAACTTTTAAAGAAAATAAATCAAATGACAGAAAATTAAAGCGTGACGGAAAATTAAATTGACAATGCAATAAAAATAACACTTAAGAAAAATAGCGGGAAAATTAAATGCTTGAAAATAAAAAGGAAGTAAACAAAACCTGAGTCGGACCCCGTAATACTGTCACTATTCGGAATACCCAACAAAGTATGCTTATCCGGAATAATTACAGGCAATTTATCCGGAATCAAGAGAATAAACTTATCCGGAATCCTCTCCTCGTAGGAATATTGTCACCTTATCCGGAATAACCTAGTTCGAAGCTTAATCCGGAATAACTTCCAAATCCTTTATCCGGAATCCTTGTCAAACAGCTTATTCGGAATAATGTACCCTTCAGCTTATTCGGAATAACCTAGATGCCTTTATCCGGAATATTTTCCAGCAGCTTATCCGGAATCCATGATGAGTGCTTATCCGGAATATGGAGTTTAAAATCCTTATCCGGAATAAATCCCCAGTCGCTTATTCAGAATAACCTTCTGAATTCTATCCGGAATAACACACCCAAAATCTTTATCCGGAATAACTGTTGAGTGTATTATCCGGAATATGTCAATCCCTGTTTATCCGGAATATCCTGACCTTGGTTCTTATCCGGAATAACTCGAAAACCACCTTATCCGGAATAACTTCCCAAGTAGCTTATCCGGATTATTTTCCGGATACTTATCCGGAATAACCTGTTAAGTTGCTTATCCGGAATAATGTGATGTTGGCTATTCGGAATAAGAAGATCAAACCACTTATCCGGAATATTAGGTTTTGCAATGTTCGGAATAAAGGGGTTTACCAAACCCGGATAACAACAAATATCTAAATAAGCCAAAATCTAAAATTAAGCTAAACACAAATAAGCACTTAACTAAAAACTTAACCAAAACACTTTTAAGAAAAAGCAAATAAGCTAAAATTTAAAAACTTTTAAAAACACTAAACAATAAAAATATTAAAAATCAACTTTTTATAAAAATTAACTAATAAGCTCTTGATTAAATTTAAGAAAAACTCAATAAGCTATAAAATCAATAAGTTAAAAAGATCAAAACATAAAAGCATAACAAGTAATCAAATAAGCATGACAATAAGATAATAAGCACAAAGATTAACAAAATTAAGAAAGGTAGAATGAGAGATTAAAATAAAACTTGATTAAGATAAAGATTCAACAATTAAAATAAAGACAAGAATTAAAAGATTACAAATTTAAGGTGAAAGACAAGTAATTAAAGGTGCAATTAAGTAAATGTGCAAGTAATTAAAGATGGAAGAACTAATGTGTCAAATTAGCCAACAAAATGAAATGAAATGAACTGAGGCCTATTTATAGGAGGATTAGGGAGGTGCTTAGAGGAAGCTTCCTCCCCTCTTTCTTCTTTCTTTAATTGTCATTAAGTCCTTAATCTTCTTAATTTTTGACTTTAACGACTTTGTCTCGGGATTTCTTCTCTCGTCTTGTAATTTCTTCAATAAATTAGACTTGAGTTCTTCGGCTTTTAGTAAACTTCCGTCTTTTGACTTTTTCTTCGATAAATCTTCAGAATTGGTCTTGGACTTCCGTTCTTTTTGCACTCTTAATTTCTTGACTTCGTCTTTTGTCTTTTCCTTCGATAAAAGCCCGTAAATGCCCGTGTTTTCTCCCCTTTTCACATTTTCGTCCTAAATCACAACAAAAACACAAACCACGCATAATTCCGACATTTACGACATAAAATACACGTTTTGGCTTGGTTATTATTGTAGTTAAGTGGTAAAAAGGATTGGTGTTTACACACCTATCAGTATTTAACCTTCGAAATAGATCTATGATGAGATTTTATTTTTGTGAATAGATCTTTAAAAGATCTTTACATGCAGTAGCATCATAGACGAAAAGAAAATAACTGAGATCTTGGGTTGTGATTTTTGAAAAGTCGAGAACAATCTGTGTTCGAGTCGAGAGTTATGAGTCGTGAGTTGTTTTGGTTGAGCTGTTTCGGTAATGTTTGGAGTCGAGTCTCGTGAGTGAATCGAGAGTCAGTTTTGGTTTGGTCAAAATGAGTTGAGTCGAGTCAAAACTTTTGTCTAATAACTTTGGTTGTGTTTGGTAAAAAACAAGTCTAGTTTTGTTATATTTCCATCATATTTTTCATGTTCATCGCAATATCCAAAAAGATAAAGTCATCGCAGTGAGTGATCATACTTAGATTGTAGTGGGTGATCGTACTCAGATCGCAGTCACAGATCGCAGTGGGTGATCGTACTCAGATCGCACTCATGATCTCACTCGTGATCGCACTCGTGATCGCACTCGTGATCGCACTCATGATCGAACTCGTGATCGCACTCGTGATCACACTCGTGATCGCACTAGTGATCGCACTCGTGATCGTACTCGTGATCGCAGTCGTGATCGCAGTCGTGATCGCAGTCGTGATCGCAGTCGTGACCGTAGTCATGATCACAGTCGTGATCGCAATCGTGACCGTATTCGTGATCGCAGTCGTGATCGCAGACTATGATCGTGACTTTGGATCTTGACAAACGATCTTAGGATGTGATCGTGATCTTGGTTCGCAAGTAGAAACCCTCAGGGTTTATGCGATCACAAAAATCAGATCTAGTGACCTTATGAACTGAATAGTGAACTTTGATGACAAAGTTGATGACAAATTGATATGGCAAGAAAAAGTTGATGACAAATCCCAAAAAAACAATCCACAGTTGATGACAAAAAAAAAGTATTATACTAATATGAAAAAAAATTGATATGACAAAAGTTGTAATAAAACTGGTATGAGACAAAACAAAAAAAATGATAAAGTGTTATGACTGTATCACTTTTACCAACAAGAACAAAAGAGTTATGACTGAAACTTGTGATAAAACTGATAAAGGTGAAAATATTGATAAAAAAAAGTTGTGAATGAAAATCCGAATCAATAGAACTGAAAGTAAGAGATAGACGAGAAAAAATTGTGAAAGGAGAAAAGTTTTACCACTAAATCAATAGATAAAAACACGTAAATCCAAAGAATCAACCAAATCTCTTGATACCAATTGTAGGTCCAAAGTTTCTTAGGATTTAGCAATGTTTGAATTTATCTATTGAATGGAATGAGATGGAAGAACTAGAGAGAGAAAGGTAGAGAGAGAAAGGAGAGAAACGGAGAAAGATGGAAAAGATAAATATGATTAAGTGTTCAACCCCTCCTAACATGCTAGGAGGCGATTTATATAGCCACCCTACATGTGGGCTTTGGTGGGCTTTACGTTTACATATCGGATCACGAGCCCAATACTTGAATATATCATTGGAGTGACCGATCCTTTCTAAATACGTAAAAACGTATTTCTAACACTCCTTAAGGTGGAGAAACCACACACAACGTCGCTTATCCAATTTCCGACTCTAAGCTAAAAGTCGAGTCCTAATCTTAGGTAGGACCAATCTACACACGTCGCCTACTTCACCATTTTCCGACACAAGGCTAGATGTCGAGTCCTAATCTTAGGCAGGACCAATCTACACACAACTTTCAAATTGACACACCAATTTGGATCTACACAACTACACAACTCTTCACAACTACACAACTACCCAACTCTTCACAACTACATAACTACACCACTCTTCCCAACTACACAACTACACAACTCTTCACCCTAGTTATGTTTTAAGGCCCAACATAACAAACCTTGTGTTTTATGACATAAACACATAAACCATATAGATCTAAGTACTCACCACTTAGATCTATGACTCTAACACTATATCCAAGTATTAACAAACTTGGATCTACAAAACTAACACCTAATCCAAGGATACCTATCACTTGGACATTCTACCCTTACAAACACATCCAAGTGAACCCAACACTTGGATCTTCTACATATACATAGTAGGAAAACAATGACTTGATCTAGAAGGAGAGATCTTCATCATGTTGTGAACTCAACACTTCATGGTAATGAAAGTGTTCTTCACTTTGCACTTGGGAGGATGAGAGGATTGAAGGAGAGAATCACATCTTAAACAAGATTAATCGAAACTAACTAATTAAGGAGTTTAAAGATGTTTTTAAAGAAACCGTGCAAAAATGGTTAAAAGAAAAGCTGGAAATGATCCACTATTTATATGACAACAATGCAACGGCTATAAAGACCCGCGGTTCCTTAAATGCCCCAGCGGCTCCTTATCAATAAGGAACAGCGGGTTTCTTTAAGGAACCTCCGGCTCGGAGACCGTGCATTTTTGTCCTTTAGTGGGGAAATACAATTTATACCCTCAAAGGATATTGTGACAACCCTAGATTTTGGATTTGTCACTTTTGACTGTTTGACTTTGATTATGTGCTTAGTGTGCGTTTACGTGCATTCTGTTTATATTTAAGCCTTGGATTAGATGTTAGTCATCGTTCGTGTATTGCGTGGTACATTATATGATGTTATGATGGGGTTAGTTCATGCTCATTTGTTCACTTGGATGTAGCTAGGACACTATATGGCGTTATTTTTAATATTTTATGTGTACGTATATGTATTATAGTAAATCGTATTTTTGCGATTTAGGGTTTTGCATTTGGAGGTCTCGGATAAGGTAATTAGTCACGGGAATATTTTTTGGGATGGTTTTAAGTAATTTAGGACTTAGTTATTTAGTTTATTTCATATTTCAAGAGTTTTTATAAAACTGTATATTTGTACGTCTTTTACGGTATACGCGTAAAATTTGACTAGTTAAAAGGTTTAGGTGTAAATAAATAAATTAAGGGATTAATAAAAAAATAAAAAATAAATATAAATAAGGAATAATATAATATAAAACGAAATAAATAAATAAAGAAAAAAATATTATTTTTGGTAAAAAAATTAAAATGGACGGTGGAAAAAGAAAAAGGAAAAAAAGGAAACAAGGTTTTTGTATTGGACTAGGATTGTGTAACTAAACTATATAAAGCCTTTTAGTAAAAATAAAAATCATAAAAATCTCTGGAGATTTATAATCAATCGGTTCATCAAGTTTTTTTTAGGGTTTCATCAATTTTTTCTTGATTCAAGGTAAGTGATCAATTTAACTTTAATTTAATTCATGTTTTATTAAATACTCATGTTTACAATGTTAATTAACCATCATTGAGATGATTAGGATTTCATTAATTTTCTAGAAAAAAATATTAATTAGGATCTATTAATGATTTTAGGGTTCTTGTTTAATAATTTAGGGGTAATTAATGATGTTTAGAAGGTTAGTGCATAAACGCGTAAAACAGTCTGATTTTTAGGGATGTCTTGTGTCGACTGTTCCGGGCAGTAGGTAGCACCTTTGGTCGAGTTTCTTTTTTTTCAAATTAAGTTCAGAGAGTCTACTTTTCAAAAATGTAAGGTTGGTCGAAAATGGAGTTCAGGAAGGTCGTCAAACAATTTTTACAAAAACAGTGCGCTGTTGAGGAATAAATTTGGATTTCGGGAATTTGAGTTAAAACCAAACCAAACGGATGATATAGCCAAAGATTTTTGATTTGGGAACTCTTTATAATGTATATAAAAGGATTGGAGGTTTTCAATAAAAGTTATGGTGTTTAGGTCGGGCTTTTGGTGTCGAACATGTAGCATGTACAGAAAATCAGTTTTGATGAAAACGACTTTTGGTGTAGAGACTAAACGGAAGGGTTAAATGTGTAAGTAGGAAGTAAAATTGGTTTTTTGAGTTCTTAGATCATATAAAAACATAAATCCAGTAGGGTAGGAACCAAGTGTGGTGTTAAGTTCACTTCATGTGATCGTTTAGTGACTAGTAAACCGTACCGGGAAAAAACTGGATTTTTACGTATAGAATAGCTTTTAATGGGAGAACTAGATAGTGAGAATTGGGGGATTAGATCATCTCCGTGGTTGTTAATTAACTTGGGTGTTAGGACCTGAGCTAAGTGTGTTGTGTATGATTTTATAGGTTTGCACGAGTGCTAGCTTGCTGTGCTATCAGGTGAGTTCATAGTCCCATTTTCACTGAGTTTTTAAATGTTTTCTTCTAGTATGGGATGGAGATGACACTTGTGGTGTTCTTAAAATGTTTTGGTACTATATTATGATAAATGTTTGGACATAGATGTGTTATTGTGTGAATTACGTGCGTATGTGTTCTCATATGTGCTTTGATATGTGTTCTGATATGTGAATCTTGATTGTGTTATGATTGTGATTGGTACATAGATGTATGGGCGTCTATGGGACCAGTTGTGATGTGTGTGGAGCGTGGGGCACGATCCGTCCTGAGTTCTTGGTCCTGAGTTCTTGGTTCGTGGGGCACGATCCGTCCTGAGTACTTGTGCATCGTCTCTTCGGAGGCAAGATATCTCGACGGGGATATAGTTCATCTTCCACAGTGGTGTGGGAAAGATCCGGATAGTGTGGTGTGTGTTCTTGTGTGTGTGACGGGATACTTCTTGATTGTTATAGTGTGCTTTGTGAATTGTAGATGTGATTGGTACTTGGATTGAGTTTTGTTGTGGATGCATGTAGCATGATTATCGCATTATGGTCCGTTTCTATAAATTGTTTTTCTTGAACTTATTTACAGCGAATGTCAAGGTTTCTTATGATGTTCTAGATGACTTAAACCTATGTTCTCACCAACTTTATGTTGACAGATTTTAGTGTCATTTTCAGGTGAGATAGTTTAGAAGGATGATGTTAGAAGTGGCTAGAGTCTGGAGGCTTCTAGGATTGCATTAGGAGGAATCCCTTTCCTCTTAGTATTTATTTAATGTTTGAATAAGTGGTACATTTTAGACACCTATATGTTTGATGTTTGTTTATTTGTTTGTTTTTGGTAAGAGGTAGGACTTTTACCTACTTACCTAGATTCCTACATTTTGTTGAGATATTGTCACGACATTTGTGTCGCCATTTATGACATTTCTTTTGCATTTAGTTTTCTCTATAGAGACACTGTTTGTTGTGATGATATCCATACGTTGTGCCCCATATTCCGCCATGGTGGGGTGTGACAGAATGGTATCAGAGAAAATGGTTATAGAGAAGTAGGTTGCCTAGTCGCGTAGCCTAGTCTATAGCTTAAGGGTCCCTGCATATAGGCGTCATAAGAGTATGTGTGCATTTTATTATAATTGATGTGTTTGGATGTTATTTTTGCGATATTTGTTATGTTATGAACTACCATGGTTCATACTTAACTACATGTTATTTTCTTTACGAGTTTTGACTAGTGCGGGTTGAACCATGGTCGTATACGCTAGTCATTGTTGGATTTCATTTAATTATGTTTTCATGTTCTTTATACATTTGAATTTTGTCTACGGTGGTTCAGCTGGATTACGAGTTTATATGTTTCATGCATTGGCTACGTTATTCTAATACATGGATTTTGGATCTTATTTTATGTTGTGGTTATGTGCTTATATGAGTTATAGGACCTATGTGCTTATTTGCGTTGGTAGACTGATGTGTTATGTGTAGTATTAATTCTTATAAGTGTCATCATAGGAGGGAGTACATTGGGGGAGGGTAATTGTATAAGTATGGTGGCCAACATAGTTATATAAGTACAACAACTTCAATGGATTCCTAAGTATGATTACATGAAAGAGGGTTGATACATGCCTGTATAGTTTATGTTGGTAGCACATATGGTTATGATAGGCACGTGTATGGTATTAAGTATACTACATTGGAGCATTTTAGCGTTTATTAACGAATGTCATATCTTATTATAGCATGGCGAATAGGCGAAATAGTGCCGGAGGAAGTGGAGGTCGAGAAAATCCCGACTTGGCTACTTTGATTGCTGCTCAAATGGCCAACATAATACCAACCATTGTTCAACAGGTGACTAATAACCTGAACAACAACAATAACAATAAAAATGGTCAAGGAGGAGGTGGAAATAATGGTTGTAGCTATAAGGCATTCACGTCTTGTGGTGCAAAAGAGTATGATGGGAAAGGTGGCGCAGTAGTACTTACCCAATGGATTGAGAAGATGGAGAATGTGATTCAGATGAGTGGTTGTTTACCCAATCAGAGGGTCATGTATGTAGCCGGATCATTAGTTGGGAAGGCTTTAACTTGGTGGAATACTCAAGTTCAAGCAAGAGGTAGAGTTGCTGCAAATGCTATGGCCTGGGACGACTTTAAGGCTCTTATGACTAAGGAGTTTTGTCCAAGAAATGAAATGGAGAAGCTGGAAAATGAGTTTTGGGGACATACCATGGTTGGAGCTGCTCATGCAGAGTACACGGATCGTTTCCACGAGTTAGCGAAATTGGTACCTCACTCGGTTACCCCGGAGGCGAACAAGATTAAACGATACATCGTCGGGTTGCCCTTGCAGATCAGGGGAATGATCAAGGCTACTCAGCCTAACACAATACAACAGGCCATACTGACGGCAAGCATACTTACTAAGGAGGCGGTGGCAAGTGGAACCTTGGGAAAAGCTGGAGAAAAGCGAAAGGAGCTAGAAGAAGCAGAGCATGATGAGAACAACTGGGAAGCCAATAAGAAAATGAGGGAGGGGAAGAACATCGTGGCGACAGCTGATGTTGGGTATGCGGGAAATAATCCATAGTGTCCTACATGTTTTAAGCATCATAGAAGTGGTATGCCGTGCGTGGTGTGTTTTAATTGCTAAAGGCTGGGACATTTCGCCAGGGACTGCCGATCACCTACTCTAAATGCAGCACCCGCACATGCGGTTAGAGCAGACTATGCAAGAGGTACTTGTTTTGAGTGTGGAGATCCAGGACACTACAGGAATAGTTGCCCGCTGTTGGAAAGAGCATCAGGACAAGCTGAAAAACCGTCGGCATTGGAAGGGAATCACGGTAATAGCAACACGGGACATCAGAACAACGTAGGTCGTAACACGCGAAACAGAAACAACGAGGATCGTAAAGGAGGAAGAGTTTACTATGCGGATGCAATAGAGGTCGTGCATAACCCGAAAGTGGAGACAGGTATGTTTTCTTTAGGAGATCATTGTGTTATTTTACTATTAGGTTCGGAAACCGACTTTAGCTTGTGCCTACCCAAACTGGTACGTGTGTTGAAGGTGAGACCTAGGATAGAGACCCTTGGGTACTCAATATATGTTACAGGTGACGAGAAAGAGGAAGTAGAGGAAGACTTCTGTGATTGCGGGACGTAGTTGTTGTGCTTAGGGAGTAAATCTCGGGACGAGATTTCTATTAGGAGGGAGTGATGTGACAACCCTAGATTTTGGATTTGTCACTTTTGACTGTTTGACTTTTATTATGTGCTTAGTGTGCGTTTACGTGCATTCTGTTTATATTTGAGTGTTGGATTGGATCTTAATCATCGTTCGTGTATTGCGTGGTACATTATATGATGTTATGATGGTGTTAGTTCATGCTCATTTGTTCACTTGGATGTCGCTAGGATACTATATGGCCTTATTTTTAATATTTTATGTGTACGTATATGTATTATAGTAAATCGTATTTTTGCGATTTAGGGTTTAGCATTTGGAGGTCTCGGATAAGGTAATTAGTCACGAGAATATTTTTCGGGATGGTTTTAAGTAATTTAGGACTTAGTTATTTAGTTTATTTCATATTTCAAGAGTTTTTATAAAACTGTATATTTGTACGTCTTTTACGGTATACGCGTAAAATTTGACTAGTTAAAAGGTTTAGGTGTAAATAAATTAATTAAGGGATTAATAAAATAAATAAAAAATAAATATAAATAAGTAATAGTATAATAAAAAACGAAATAAATAAAGAAAAAAATATTAGTTTTGGTAAAAAAATTAAAAAGGACGATGGAAAAAGAAAAAGGAAAAAAAGGAAACAAGGTTTTTATATTGGGCTAGGATTGTGTAACTAAATTATATAAAGCCGTTTAGTAAAAATAAAAATCATAAAAATCTATGGAGATTTATAATCAATCGGTTCATCAAGTTTTTTTTAGGGTTTCATCAAATTTTTCTTGATTCAAGGTAAGTGATCAATTTAACTTTAATTTAATTCATGTTTTATTAATTAATCATGTTTACAATGTTAATTAACCATAATTGAGATGATTAGGGTTTCATTAATTTTCTGGAAAAGAATAGTAATTAAGATCTATTAATGATTTTAGGGTTCTTGTTTAATAATTTAGGGTTAATTAATGATGTTTAGAAGGTTAGTGCATAAAGGCGTAAAACAGTCTTATTTTTAGGGCTGTATTGTGTCGACTGTTCCGGGCAGTAGGTAGCACCTTTGGTCGAGTTTCTTTTTTTTTAAATTAAGTTCAGAGAGTCTACTTTTCAAAAATGTAAGGTTGGTCGAAAATGGTGTTCGGGAAGGTCGTCAAACAATTTTTACAAAAATAGTGCGCTGTTGAGGAATAAATTTAGGTTTTAGGGAATTTGAGTCAAAACCTAACTAAACGGATAAGATAGCAAAAGATTTTTGATTTGGGAACTCTTTATAATATATATAAAAGGACTGGAGGTTTTCAATAAAAGTTATGGTGTTTAGGTCGGGCTTTTGGTTTCGAACATTTAGCATGTACAAAAATTCAGTTTTGGTGAAAACGACTTTTGGCGTAGAGACTAAACGGAAGGGTTAAATGTGTAAGTAGGAAGTAAAATAGGTTTTTGGAGTTCTTAGATCATATAAAAACATAAATCCAGTAGGGTAGGAACCAAGTGTGGTGTTAAGTTCACTTCATGTGATCGTTTAGTGACTAGTAAACCGTACCGGGAAAAAACTGGATTTTTACGTATAGAATAGCTTGTAGTGGGAGAACTAGATAGTGATAATTGGGGGATTAGATTCATCTCCGTGGTTGTTAATTTACATGGGTTTTAGGACCTGAGCTAAGTGTGTTGTGTATGATTTTATAGGTTTGCAGGAGTGCTAGCTTGTTGTGCTATTAGGTGAGTTCATAGTCCCATTTTCACTGAGTTTTTAAATGTTTTCTTCTAGTATGGGATGGAGATGACACTTGTGGTGTTCTTAAAATGTTTTGGTACTATATTTTTATAAATGTTTGGACATAGATGTGTTATTGTGTGACTTGCGTTCTTATGTGTTCTCATATGTGCTTTGATATGTGTTCTGATATGTGAATCTTGATTGTGTTATGATTGGGATTGGTACATAGATGTATTGGCGTCTATGGGACCAGTTGTGATGTGTGTGGAGCGTGGGGAATGATCCGTCCTGAGTTCTTGGTTCTGAGTTCTTGGTTCGTGGGGCACGATCCGTCCTGAGTACTTGTGCATCGTCTCTTCGGAGGCAAGATATCTTGACCGGGATATAGTTCATCTTCCACAGTGGTGTGGGAAAGATCCGGATAGTGTGGTGTGTGTTCTTGTGTGTGTGACGGGATACTTCTTGATTTTTATAGTGTGCTTTGTGAATTGTAGATGTGATTGGTACTTGGATTGAGTTTTGTTGTGGATGCGTGTAGCATGATTATCGCATTATGGTCCATTTCTATAAATTGTTTTTCTTGAACTTATTTACAGCGAATGTCAAGGTTTCTTATGATGTTCTAGATGACTTAAACCTATGTTCTCACCAACTTTATGTTGACAGATTTTAGTGTCATTTTCAGGTGAGATAGTTGAGAAGGATGATGTTAGAAGTGGCTAGAGTCTAGAGGCTTCTAGGATTGCATTAGGAGGAATCCCTTTCCTCTTAGTATTTATTTAATGTTTGAATAAGTGGTACATTTTAGAAACCTATATGTTTGATGTTTGTTTATTTGTTTGTCTTTGGTAAGAGGTAGGACTTTTACCTACTTACCTAGATTCCTACATTTTGTTGAGATATTGTCACGACATTCGTGTCGCCATTTATGACATTTCTTTTGCATTTAGTTTTCTCTATAGAGACACCGTTTGTTGTGATGATATCCATATGTCGCGCCTCATATTCCGCCATGGTGGGGTGTGACAGATATTCCTTTGGCATTTGGAATATGCTAAATTCAAATTAAAGAATATTCTTTGGAATATACCTTAGAGAATATTCTCTGGAATATTCCAAATTCAAATTTCCATTTTCTTTTTAATAAAACATTTTCTTAAAAATAAAGTTTATTAAAATCTTTTGTCACATTTGATTAAATATGAGTTTTAAGAAAATATTAATCCTTGATCACTTAGTTAGGTTAATGACATGTTTATTCATACCTTGAGTGATTCATGCCAAATGTGATCTTGGAGGTGTCGAGAGAAGTATACAAATGTATTCTTGAATGATTACGAGAACCTTAACATTTTACATAATGTATTGTGATTTATACGTTTGTCATCAACAAAACACAAAGAGATTATATCGACAAAACATCGTAATGTTTGCACTAAAAATCTCCCCTTTTTTGATGACAAACAAGTAAACCATAACACATATTAAAATGTATAAGTTACTCGTTTACACTTACTTCTCTCCCTTTTGTCTAATCAAAAAGGTAGTCAACGTCTTTGAAGAAGAGAAGAACCAACGTCGAGAGAACACACATCCAAAGTGGTAGTCATCGATAACACGTCATTTGAAGAAGAGAAGAATTGACGTCACGAGAGCTTGCATCCGAAAGGTAGTCTTCATTTATAGAAAAGGAGGATCGACTTTGAAAGAGCTTGCATCCAATAAGCTAGTCGTCCCTTGTAGTCGTTGGTTGAGAGGCGAGAATCCAAACCATAAACCCATCATCTAAAGATATTGAGCTTGCGTCATCCTAGTGAAGTCTTAAATCAACATAGGTTTACCAACTCCATGCATAATAAAGTGCTTATCTTCGAGATTCCAAAATTTATTACTTGCAAGAAGTTCGATGAATGCAATTTAAGTGAGTCAACGATCGCAAATGTAATGACTAGAAATCTTGCAAATGATCCCCCTTGATATGAGCTCCCCCTTGCTTGAGGCACCAATGAAGCAAGTATAGTGACAAGCTACAAAGAAGGGTTAGAAAAGTCCTACAAAACAAAGTTAGCAGAAAAGAGCATATATACCAATGTCACCCAAGAGGAATTAGCTTATAACAACTCGAGTACAAAGAGAGACTCAAGAGAAAGCTAATATAATCTTAACTTTTATAAGTGTAAAAAATATGACAAGTTAAGAAAAATAAGAGGGATATTAGATAGAAAAGAGAACCCAACTTATTTTGGTGACACCAAAAAAAATATAAAAAGGACTAAAGAGAGAAAAGAAATGACCAATTTATAAAAATAGAAAATATTGTCGAGAGGACATTCTTCGCTTTAAATGAGAGGAAGAATGACTATGATGAAAAGGAAAATGAGGATGATAAACAAGTCGTTTGCACAGACAATGACAAGCATTGAAGAAACAAGTGTGCACGCGATGCTATCAATCCAAAAACAAGTCAAAGGAGAGGATCTTGACAAGATCAATTTACAATTGTTGGAATAGAGAAGGAACATCCATACTAATTGTAATGACAATATGTCAAAGGGCTAAAAGCTTAGAATTTTTGGAATCACCCAAGATAATTCAAGATTTAACCAAAATCCTCTCAAAAGGTTAAAAACTTAGAATTGTTGGAATCACCCAATCCAATTGTAAATTTTAACCGCAATCGATTCTAAAAAACGAGAAGAACGAAAAAAACAAAAAAAAAAAACATTATCGGCAAGGATGCTTATGAATTTCGACACCAAAAAGATGACTCAATGATATAGAGAAAGAGATCAAATAAGCCAAAGAATAGAAAGACCAAGATGGATGGTGTTTAGCATACGATAAACTACATGCTCAAAGTTTCGAAGCTCTTCTCAATCATTGTGAATGCTCAAAGAGCAATTACATGACGAGGAAAGGGTCAGGCTCGACTCGACTTAGTTTAGAAAGGATAGAAGAGAAAGACTCAACTTAGAGAGGCATGATTAAAATAAATCGAAATATACTCAACAAAGAAGTTAAGAATAACTTCACAAAATAATTCAAGAATACTATATCTTATTAGGTGATATTGAAGTCTAAAAAGAAAACGAGAGAATATACTCAAAAGAGAAGAAAAGAAGGAATCTTCAAGAAAACTCGTCAAAGAGAGAGATAGACCAAAACGAACAAAAGGGACTCACTGGCCCCGGTTCGTTAAATAGGTTCGCGGTTCATTATAAAAAATGAGTCGCTAGGTTATTTGAGGAACCGTGAACACTGGGTGTCCAAAAACGATTATCGACTTAAAAGAAAATCACTAGCTCAAACAATTTAACATAAGTTGCTAAATGGATTGAAAGTCAATGCTTCGGATATGACTTTTAACAATTGCAATTGCAAGTTAAAATTACTTGAATATTTCGAAAGAAATATTTAAGTTGTCAATCTTACTAGGAGAGGAATTAGATTTAAATCTAACATTCCTTGACAACCGAGTGAGAAAATAAAGAAGAAAAGCAAAAACACAAGGACGACGAGATCCAAGACCCAAAGACAAATCATGTTGAAAAACATGAAAAGGAATACAAGAGAATAAAGATCATACAAAGATGTATGAAACACAAGCCTAAAACTTAAGCATAATTTTAATCTTAGTTACACTAGAATTCTAAGGTTTGCTTAAATTGGATGTCATAGAGATAAGAAATCCACATGCTTAAATGAAAGACAAGGTGGTGGCGGAATTTGGTGGAGAAGGATTGGTGATAATCTTGTAATTCAACTCATCATAGATATAAGACATGACAAGATGTTGATATTGACAATAATGACAATATGTTCCATGATGCATGACATAATCATGTGATGGAGTAAGAACATAAAAGGGAAGTTGTGGAAAAAGAGAGTTTCTAAAATCAATATCCTTAGAAGGAGAAAAGATTTAATTTGGTGTATTCTTTGGTGAATGTGGATTGAAAGAGATTTTAGAAACTAGTGGATAATCAAGGCTTTCATTTGTGAAAAATACATTTTGCTTTGGTGTGAAAGAGATTTCAAAATGCTTTGGGTTAAGAAGAGAAAGCACAAGATATTTTGGGAGTGACCAAAGGTTTGAAACAAGGATTCCAAAGGGTGATGGGACAATTGGGAAATATTGGAAAATCCATTTTTAAAGGTGTCTGCCCGCGGTTCCTTTTCTCCACGGGCGGTTCCATATCGATATGGAGTCGTGGTCTCTATAAAGAACCGCCCACAGAGGGTGTGTTTTGAAGGATAAGGGAATTTTTACAATACGGAAAATCCTAATGTTCTAGTCTAACTTATCATAAAGTTATGCTGAAGAGCAATAAAAACTAGAACAAACACAAAGAAAAAACACATAGGTTCAATTAGCACGTAGGAAGAAGGCTAAGAAAAACCTAATGGCTATAAAATAAAAAGACTCCTAATGACATACAAAGTTCATCAAAGTAAACTATCATTAGTCATATTTAGGAAAAGCCATTTAGCCAATTTAGAGAATGAGTATGAGACTATCACTGAGGTGCTCAATTAAGGCTAAGCACGACTGTTTTTACGAGTTATAAATTAACCCATCTTCCCACATGGAAGTAATTCAACCGTTAGGTCAAATTAAGATTCCAGTGCATAAATTCTCTAGTAGTCATTCTCAAGTTAGACAAAATGTAATTCCTACATTTGTCTAATAAAGTGTAGCAAGGATGAAAGGTGTATGACGACACAATACACAACCTAATGAGGATAAAGAATGCACCATTGTATATCTTGTCAAACAAGTCTAGTCAAGGTTATTTACCTTAGTCGAACTTGAGGCCAATCACTTTGAAGTGTATAAACAATGTTTACACTAAACAAAGGAACACTCTTGATTGGTCTTTCGGAAATGACACATTTACAAATTGCATTGCAATGTAAATTACTTGTGTATTTCGGATGAAACATCCAAGTTGTCAAACCGACTCCATTGTCCATTATAAGAAATTATTAAACAAAATATGTCTAATAATTTGAACAAGTAGATTCAATATACCTTCATCAACACAAGTGTGAGTTATGATCCGATGTATGTTATTAATAAACCACATTTATGTCTACACTAAAAAACATGTCAATTAGATTCGATAATGATACCAATCATAGTTTGAATAATGAACTGATATTTAATCGAAATCTTTCTTGATTCCCACAAACACTCCTTTAAGAGAAAATAGCTAAGATTTTCAAAGGGTGTTTCCTGTTTTATAGTGAGACATTAATCTACTTGAACTAATAACAAAATGATCGAGTAAGACGACCCACATCAATAGATTTGACAAGCTCCCAAAGCTTTCAAACCTATAAGGTGCTAAAGAACACGCCAAGGTGCAAAAAATGTTTATGTAACATTTGTAAACCAAGAGATGTTAATCCTATATGCAATGCACACATAAATAGACAACTAAGTAACACTAATACCAATAGTAATGATCACTTAAGAATGTCTAAAGACAAAAGAAAAAGCACAAAAGCATTCGTCTTCGTTTTGAGTGTTAGATACACCAAAGTATGCATAGCTTGATTTTATTTGAAAATAGTTTTTGACCCATTTCAAAATTTAATTAAGTTCAGCACTTTATAAATATATCAATTTTGAAAGATACATCAACAAGAGATGTCCAACTTAATAGAAAAGAGTAAAACACAAGTTTTACGACAAACCGACGCTCAATACTTTGGACAAAGTATGGAACTTAGACAGCATCCAAATTTTAGAGTTTGAATAAAGGTTTGAAAGAATTTTTAATAGAAAGGAAATTCAATTACGCTCGAAATGACGAGTGGCACGACTTCTACGGACTTACGGTTGATTTTATATGATTTTTCAAAGTTTGCAAAAATATGTGTCGGACTGACTGCGGTTCCTTATTGATAAGGAACCTCGGGGAACAGATAAAGAACCGCGGTCAGTAGGGAAAAATTGAGTTTTTGACCAAAATCATTCGATAACATTTTGGAAGGACTTAGGACTCTAAAAATCATTTTAGACACATAGGACTCGTATTTTAGAGTTAATTATGACACAAAATATTTTTATACTTCCAAACATGAAAAGATTTGTTATCAAGCTATTATACGAAGTTTATTTAACACCAAAACATGAACGAATGAAACAACAAAACACATTTAATAAGTAATCACTCTTCATGAACAAATTGATACAAAGATCGCCTCTATTTTTAAAAACCATTTTCATTTTTTAAAAACCATTTGTTTTGAAAAAGAGAGCAAAGATCGATCCAAGCTTTAAAGTACAATATACTTCAAAGATCTTGAATAATCACGCTCTGATACCAATTGTAGAAACTAGAAGAGGGGGTTGAATAGTTTCTAGTTACTTTTCAAAACATTTCGGCTTAATCCACTGTGCGCGGTTTTTTATTGTACCCGCGGTTCTTTATCAATAAAGACCCGCCGGTCCATTTAGGGAACCGCCGACAGTGGACGAAACCATTTATTGAATGTTAAACATTAACAAAATCTTTTGTATCAAATTCTCGATCAAGCTTGACTAGATATAAGATGTGTTTGATTGAAAGATAAATACTACAAGTAAGTAAACACACAAACACATCAAATCAAGAGTACATCAAGCAATAGTATAAACACTAAGCACACACGTACTAAGCATAAGCTTTTCCGCAACTAGGATGTTTAGACTAAGTGATGTACACTAGACCATAATCTAAACAAGAAGCACACACGTACTAAGCCTTAGCTTCTCCGCCACTTAGATGTTTAGATTATGAGATGCACACAACACACAACAACAAGTATGCAACTATAAATACATCTAAAAAGGTAAAGACATAAATGTAAGTGAAAGTACCGACAAAATGATTTATAGTGGTTCGGTCACGAAGCCCCTCTTCGCCCTACTCCACTCCTCGAGTACACCTTACTCTAGAGTTACTTCACTAGTCAACAAACTCCTTAAGTTGGAGAAACCATACACAACGTCGCTTATCCAATTTCCGACTCTAAGCTAAAAGTCGAGACCTAATCTTAGGTAGGACCAATCTACACATATTACCTACTTCACCATTTTCCGACAAAGGCTAGATGTGGAGTCCTAATCTTAGGTAGGACCAATCTACACACAACTTCCCAAATGACACACCAATTTGGATCTACACAACTACACAACTCTTCACAACTACACAACTACCCAACTCTTCACAACTACATAACTACATCACTCTTCCCAACTATACAACTACACAACTCATCACCCTAGTTATGTTTTATGGCCCAACATAACAAACCTTGTGTTTTATGGCATAAACACATAAACCATATAGATCTAAGTACTCACCACTTAGATCTATGACTCTAACACTATATCCAAGTATTAACAAACTTGGATCTACAAAACTAACACCTAATCCAAGGATACCCATCACTTAGATATTCTACCCTTACAAACACATCCAAGTAAACCTAACACTTGGATCTTCTACATATACATCGTAGGAAAACAATGACTTGATCTAGAAGGGGAGATCTTCATCATGTTCCGAACCCAACACTTCATGGTAATGAAAGTGTTCTTCTCTTTGCACTTGGGAGGATGAGAGGATTGAAGGAGAGAATCACATCTTAAACAATATTAATCTAAACTAACTAATCAAGGAGTTTAAAGATGTTTTTGTAGAAACTGTGCAAAAAGGGTTGAAAGAAAAGCTTGAAATGATCCAGTATTTATAAGACAACAATGCAACGGCTATAAAGACCCGCGGTTCCTTAAATGCCCTCGTGGTTCATTATCAATAAGGAACCACGGGTTCCTTTAAGGAACCTCCGGCTTGGAGACCGTGCATTTGTGTCCTTTAGTGGGGAAATACCATTTATACCCTCAAAGGATATTCCTTTGGCATTTGTAATATGCCAAATTTAAATTAAATAATATTCTTTGGAATATACTGTAAAATCCATGATTTTTCCATGATTTCATGTAATAAGATTCACCCATAAATCCTAGAATAATAACTCATGTGTTTTACATCTATAAGTTGTGTGTGAACTTGATCACTATGTACTTATACTTCTCCAACTACTTTGCTATGGTAATATGATGCATAACTAAACTTGGTACATAAGACTAGGATTTCAAGTATTGAAAGTTACAACAACTATATATGCCCAACACTTGAACAAATTATGGGAAAATGTTGTATGAGGTAGTACTACATATATATAAATGTATGTGTACATTATAAACCTATATACACACTTTAGACTAGCCCAAAGACCTCTACCTTTGTGTGCTAGCCTAAGACAATCCCACAACTTGAGCCCATTTGTAACACCCCATTTTGGAAATAGAAATATCACAGTATTTATGGCGTGTCATCAAAGCATACAAGGTAAAATGTCTAAACATTACTTGACCATAAAAAGGAAAATACCGGAATCAAACATCGGTAGTCCAAAAAGTAAAGCTCATCACACACAAACATAGTATAACAATGGAAAAGGACTAAACAATGTCCAAAGCATAAGTATCATAAGGAAAGGAAATGCATAATGTAAAGAAGGCTAGACAGTTTCCAGTCCATATGCACATACTCTTAGTGTCTACGAGTGTCCCTGAGTACCTGCCGTTTTGGGAATATAGAAAAGGAAAACGGCTGAGCAAATACGCTCAGTGCACGGATGTACAATAAAGCATGAATAGGATAAGCATATAACATAATAACAGCGGAAAAAAAGTAAGTCCCGAGTAACCTGATTAAGTCTTAATAAAAATGGTTTTATAGTTTGAAAGTCTTATGTTTATCTTATAAAAACTGTTTGTCATATTTTACCATTAGCCAATATAGGTCATGAAAATCCACCGTGCATGAATAATTGGAGGGGTGACCTCATCATGCAAATTAGAGGGGCTGCCTCTAATTTAATATACTGGTTTATGAGTAGGAGGGATCAGCTCCTTGTGAAGGATGCAAGGCACACACCACATTCACCATGTAATCCTGAACAAAAACATGTAACTAGGATGCACACATACGCCCCACATGATAAATATAAATAAATGGCCAAAAGCTGAAGGGACGCCACGAGCAATCACTTCGCCGTGGTGAAGTCATAACATCAGTGCCTCTAATGTTATGGTTATGGTACCTCCATAACTAGGTGAAACTGGTCATGCATGTATATGGCTATAGGTAATCTTAATTAAACATAAGCAATCAAACTCATAACTTATACTACGGGAAAACAGTTGACTGCATACGGGGAATCCTAATAAGGAACGAATGTCCATACTGAAAGGACGGGAATCCGTACCTTATGTCCAGTGAACAAGAAAGACGAACTACGAGAATCCTACTTCCGAATCACTAGTGCTACATAAATACGTACATGTTATGTGTTCTTACTATGTTTTATTGTTTTAAAGCCTTAAACTGTGTTAAATCTTATATTCTGTTTATTCTGATTAAGTATTTCTGGTATTTCATGTGTTATTATACTTACTGCGTAATAATAAGTAACTTTCCAAAAATAGCAGGTTTCCTAAAATAGAAAGTTTCCAAAAATAGAAAGTTTCCAAAAATAGAAAGTTTCCAAAAATAGAAAGTTTCAAAAAATAGAAAGTTTCCAAAAATAGAAAGTTTCCAAAAATAGAAAGTTTCCAAAAATAGAAAGTTTCCAAAAATAGATTTACTACTTAAAATAGGTAAGTTTCTAAAAATAGAAAGTTTCCATAAATAGATTTGCTTCCTTAATTAAATAAGTTTCCATAAATAGATTAGCTGCCTTAAATAAATAAGTTTCTAAAAATAACTGGTTTCCATAAATAGATTAGCTGCCTTATTTAATTAAGTTTCTAAAAATAGAAAGTTTCCATAATTATAAATAAGCTGGTTAAATAAGCTAAGTATATAAGCCTAATTGTCTTTCATGATTATTTTCTAAGTCATATGGTATATTGTATAGTTTAATAATTATTTCATGTAATTTAATTAAACTATAGGTTATAATATTTAATTAAAGTGTAACATGTTTTTAATTAAATAAGTTAAATACTTAGGTTAAAATATGTATTATTATATACTAATAATATAACCTAAGTCATGTTAATTAATTAATTATATCCATGGTTTTTAAAATAATTAATTAATTATAAGTCTTAAAAATATCAATAATTAGGTTAAAATAATTTCATGATCATTAATAATTAAATAACCTAAGTCATATTATTAAATTAATCACATCATTTTATTAATTTAATTTTAACATAAGTTCATAACATAAAAAAAGCTAACATACACCATGAACCGGATCTAGGCTAAAACATGAACCGGACATGAATCGACACCGTACCCCGAACCTACTCGGGGTACCCCGTGTTTCCCCTTGCTGCCGTGGGACCCACACGCACCAACCAAGACCATATGGTCTTGGTGGTGGTCGGCTTGGCAAACCGAAACCCCTTCGGGTTCGGTTGCAGCCTGCGGCCAAAACAAACACCCCTTAAAAACAACCCTTTGATTTAATTTAACACCAAAACATGTTAGATCTATGATTAATCATTATGTTTTTATAAAAACATCACATGTTCATAATTAATAAAAAGATTAAATTAAAAGAAAAGGTTTAAAAAGGTTTTACTGAATTCGTGGATCAAGAGAACGAAGAACCAACACGATAAATCACTAGAATTCTGAGATACAAGATCAAGAACCACCTTGTATGGTGTTCTTAGGGTGGCGGCACAAAGAGAAGGAGGAAGGAGGGTTTTTAGGTTTTTCTTAAAAATCTTCTGTAAGTTTATTTTGTGTAGTGTAAAAAGTAAATAACCCCTTTAGTAAATTTGACAAATGGGCTTGGCCCATTTGTCCTTGTTTGGCTGCGCGTAGGGACCCCACATGGGGTTCCCGTACCTTTTTCCGTGTCTTGTTATTTAGTTACTCGTTTGTGATTATTTATGTTCATGTTTTAAATGTTCTCGTTACGTAAATATCGTGATCTAATATATTTAATTATGCTCGTAATAAATATATATACGGAATTAATAATAGTTCGTGTTTTAATTACGTTCATGATTTCATGATCGCATGTTCGTGATTAATTATTGTTAAATAATTATTACGTGATCGTGCATAGTAAATACTTATCGTGTTCTAACACGTATGTAATACGTAAACTCCTAACACGTAATCGTAATCATGCTATATTAGAAAAGTTTTAACTAGTACGTACGATCCTAAGGGTACTATGCATGGTAAAAGCATGCGGGTTTTACAACTCTTCCCCCCTAAAAAGAATAATTCGTCCCCGAATTATAGATAAAGTAAACTGGAAAATAAGAACATACCCGAATTCAAAATATGAAATGAAGGTAAGAAGCCCGGATAGACTCCTCCGTTTCCCAAGTGGCTTCCCGCTCGGTATGATCCCTCCATAGAATTTTGACGAATGTAATTGTCTTCTTTCTCATGACTCGTTCTTGTCTGCCAAGAACTCGTTCGGGTTCTTCTATAAAAGTGAGATCTTCACGTATCTGTTCCAGTGGATACTGAACCATGTGAAGGGGATGATACTGGTACCCTCTGAGTAAGGATACATGAAACACATTGTGCACATACGATAGCTGCGGAGGTAACGCCAATCGGTAAGATACTTCACCGACTCGTTCAATGATATCAAACGGTCCGATGAAACGAGGACTGAGCTTCCCTTTAATTCTGAAGCGTCTAACACCACGTGCCGGCGAAACCTTAAGGAAGACGTGATCTCCTACGTTAAAGTGTAAATCCCTACGATGCTTATCGGCGTAACTCTTCAAACGTGACCGTGCCACCTGAATCTTCTACTTAGCTACTGCGATCTTCTCATTTGTCATCTCTATGATTTCCGGTCCTTCGAGTGTTTGCTCGCCAACCTGATCCTAGCAGATTGGGGCGCGACACTTTCGGCCATACAACATCTCAAAAGGAGCACACTTGATGCTTGCGTGCCAGCTGTTGTTGTATACAAACTCCACCAAACAGATGTATTCGTCCCAATCACCCGTCCATTCCAACGCACATGACCTTAACATATCTTCCAGTGTCTGAATGGTTCGCTCCGACTGTCCGTCTGTTTGAGGATGAAAAGCCGTGCTAAGCTTAAGTTGTGTACCCCAAGCTTTCTGCAGACTTTTCCAAAAGCGCGAAGTGAATCGAGGATCTCTGTCTGAGACGATGCTGGATGGTGCACCGTGGAGTCTCATGATCTCTCGTCTATACGTATCTGCGAGTTTACTTACCGGATCTTCCTTGCGGATCGGTAAGAAATGAGCTGATTTGGTAAGTCGATCAACGATAACCCAAATTGCATCGTGCTTCCTTTTGGTAGGCGGAAGACCGGTAACAAAATCCATGGTGATTTTGTCCCACTTCCACTCTGGAATATCTAACGGTTGAAGGAGACCGCCAGATCGTTGATGCTCGATTTTAACCTGCTGGCAGGTAAGACATTTGGAGACGTAAGTGGCCACATCCTGTTTCATACCACTCCACCAAAAGTACTGCTTGATGTCATGGTACATCTTAGTTGAACCAGGATGTATCGAGAATGGGGAGCTATGAGCTTCAGCTAACAAAGCTTCCCGGAGTTCTTGGTCATCAGGAACACAAAGTCTAGTGCCCTACCATACGATACCATATGCATCTACTCTGAATTCTGTCTGCTTCTCCAAATTCTGTACTATCGCCCAGATTTCTCCATCATCCTTCTGAGCTTCCTTGATCTTAGATAGTAACTCGGGTTCTACTCTAAGATTAGCCCTGTAACCGTGCTGTCCACGTACCATGATCTCGATGTCTAGTCGCTCCAAGTCTCTGATGATCTCCTCTTCGATTTTAATGACGTTGATCATTCCAGACTTCCTGCTAAGAGCATCTGCTACTATATTTGCCTTTCCGGGATGATACTGTAGATTAATGTCATAATCCTTCAACAGCTATAACCATCTCCTTTGCCTCAGGTTCAATTCACGCTGAGTGAAGATATACTTCAATCTCTTGTGGTCCGTGAAAATGTCACATGATTCTCCATATAAGTAGTGCCTCCATATCTTCAATGCAAACACGACTGCAGCAAGTTCCAGATCGTGCGTGGGGTAATTTTCTTCATAAGGCTTAAGCTGCCGTGAAGCGTACGCGATCACTTTCCCATGTTGCATGAGAACACAGCCAAGTCCCTTCCCCGATGCATCGCTATAGATTTGAAATCCACCCGTACCAGATGGTAGAGTAAGAATAGGTGCAGATACTAGCTTCTTCTTCAGGTCTTCAAAGCTCTTCTCTCGATCTTCAGTCCAAACGAATTTCTCCCCTTTCCACATCAGTTTGGTCAATGGTAGTGCTAGGCGAGAAAAGTTCTCTACGAACCTACGGTAATAGCCAGCTAAGCCTAAGAAACTGCGGACTTCCGTCGCTGATGTCGGCCTTGGCCACTTTGTAATGGCCTCAACCTTCGCTGGATCCATAGTGATTCCTTCTGCCGATACAATGTGACCTAAGAATGCCACCTTGTCTAACCAGAACTAACACTTGGAGAATTTAGCATACAACTTCTTCTGGCGAAGAATCTGTAGTACTGTACGAAGATGGTCTTCGTGTTCCTCCTTGGACTTTGAGAAAATCAGGATGTCATCGATGAAAACAATGACGAATTTGTCCAGAAATTCATGGAAGATTCTGTTCATCAGATCCATGAATACTGTTGGAGGATTTGTTAGGCCAAATGGCATAACTACAAACTCGTAGTGGCCATAACGAGTACGAAAGGCAGTCTTAGCTATATCCTGCTCCTTGACCCGTAGCTGATGATAGCCTGACCTAAGATCAATCTTGGAGAAGTGTTTGGCCCCTTGGAGTTGGTCAAACAGATCGTCAATGCGTGGCAGTGGATGCCTATTCCGAATGGTAATCTTGTTGAGCTCGCGATAGTCTATGCAAAGACGCATACTGCCGTCCTTCTTCTTAACAAACAAAACCGGTGCGCCCCATGGATATGCGCTCGGTCGAATGAAACCTCGTTCAAGAAGTTCTTGTAGTTGATCCTTCAGCTCCTTCAGCTCTATGGGAGCCATGCGATAAGGAGCCTTGGAGATTGATTCAGCTCCTGGAATCAGCTCGATACTGAATTCCACTTCTCGTGCAGGTGGTATGCCCGGAAGTTCTGCTGGAAACACATCTTGGAATTCCGACACTATTTGTTGATCCTGAATCGATGGAGACTCAGCATCCAGGTCGTGAACCGTAGCTAGGTAACCCTCGCAGCCATGTGACAGTAGTGCACGCGCTTGTAGGGTGGATATGACTTGTACAGACCGTCCGGGTATGAACCCATTATGAATGTACTCTGGTGCATTGACATCACCGAAGATAACTCGATATGAATGGCAGTCTATGGTAGCATGATACTTGGATAGCCAATCCATGCCTAAAATCATGTCGAAGTCATTCATGTCCAGCGGAAGTGCGTCGACAGGTCGAACCTTATCATCAAATTCTAGAGGAAGACCCTTGTATACATGGGTGATTAATACAGAGTCCCTCAAAGGCGTGGAAATAGTAAGCCTATTTTCTAGTGGCAAGGGAGGCATCCTAATGTTCTTAGCATAAGCATTAGAAATAACCGAGTGAGTAGCACCCGTATCGAAAAGAACACATGCAGCACGGCCATACATATACAAGATTCCAGTGATGGTACCTGTAGACTTGTTGGCCTGCTCTCGAGATGTCGTGTAGACAGGCCCGGCAGTAGGATGCGGCTTGGTATCAGCATGTCCTGATGTACCCTCCATCTCACCCTTACGGCAATCCTTCATAATATGGCCAGGAAGACCAGACTTGAAGCACGCATCAGTATTATGGCGACATGGTCCTGGGTGCCTACGGTGGCAAGTAGGGCAAAGAGGATGAGTGTATCCTCCAGCAGGTGCTCTAGCTGGCTGGGAACCTGATAAAACATTTTACATAAGACATGGTAATTGGGTATAAAGGACAAGGCGGATAATCGTAAGATTGAATACCAGTGATAGCTGGACGGCTAGGCTGCGAACCTCTCTGGTTCTGGTCCCTACCGTTTCCATGGTTCCTGGTAGAAGTTTGATAACGTGTCAGAATATGAGTTATAACATAAAACCTAAGGAATTTCGTAAGTATTTGGACCTGCTGTTATTGGAGTGCCCGGCGTTGTTACGGTAATTGTCATTACCGCCACGCCTATCCGTAGCCGAACGGTCGTTAGTCTGACCGTTTCCCTTGGGCTGATGAGGCTGCTGCTGAGTAGCCGGCTGAAACCGGTCCCCAGTTTTCTGCCTGGAAGATACAGTTAAAGAGATGAATAATTGACATATGGAAAGTATACGGATTGGTCACCGTTTGAATACGAATGTTTACCTCTTGTCAGGTCTTTCAGCTTCCCCGAACTCATCCCTCTCCTGCAGCATCTCCAGTTTTCGTGCTGCATCGGCCACTTGTGCTACAATGTTGAACGTAGCACACACCAGATTGTTTGCGACCGATGTGCGAAGAGCCCATCTGAAGTGATGTGCCTGCTCTTCAGGAGTACTTGCTGCCGCACCAAGGAAACCAGCCAAGCGAAGAAAGCGCTGCATAAACTCGTTGCTATTCTCCCCAGCTCTCTGTCGGATCCCATGGTACTCTCTCTTGAGCTTGTCTTGCTCAGCCTTGGGAAAGAACTGCTCCATCACCCTGTCCTTGAACTGAGCCCAAGTCAAACCAGCAACCCACTCATCGCCACCTTCAGATTTCATCAATGCTAACCACCAGTTGAGCACATCGCCTTCGAACCGATAGCATGCCAACCTCGCCTTGTATGCGGGGTCACAGCCCATAGCGTTGAAAATCTTCTCGATGTGAGCCAACCAGCTTTCAGCATCGCTGGGGCTATCTGTCTTCTCAAAAGCTCGAGGGCGGAGCTTGTTGAATCTCTTCAGCCATACTGCTAATGTCACTGGAGGAGGAGGAGGAGGTGGCTGATTGTGCTGCTGATTGTTGGCAGCTTGAACTTCATCCCGGATGTCATATCTCAGTTGAGGAAGCAAGGCTTGCATGGCAGCCTGAATTACAGCATTGAGCTGCTCCTGTTCGCGTGTGAGAACCATATGACAGTATAACATAAAACATATGATTAAATAGATCAAAACATAAAATATAAATATATACATGAAAAAAATTTTATACTAAAATTTCACGAGAAAAATTTTATGCAAGAAACTTTTGTGTATGAATGCATGATGCAGTTTTTTGAAAACTTTTGTATGCTCGAGAGTGAACGCCTCTGGTCAGTTCACCCAAAACAAAAGACATAGCGAGGGGACGCTTATGGGTCGGTCCCAAATCTAAAAGTTTCGATAAAACACATGCGACTAAATAGGGCCAGTCCTGTACCAACCATTACTTAATCAAAAACCCTGCAACAATGACATGTATATGTATGCTTAAAAATGATGAATGCATGAAAACAACTGTCAGTTCTAGGAAGACCGTAGTGACTACCCACTAATCACAGGTCATTTTTTAGAGCCTATAGGTCGAAGCCTTGGCTCTGATACCATAATTGTAACACCTCATTTTAGAAATGGAAATATCACAGTAATTATGGCGTGTCATCAAAGCATACAAGGTAAAATGTCTAAACATTACTTGACCATAAAAAGGAAAATACCGGAATCAAACATCGGTAGTCCCAAAAGTAAAGCTCATCACACACAAACATAGTATAATAAAGGGAAAGGACTAAACAATGTCCAAAGCATAAGTATCATAAGGAAAGGAAATGCATAATGTAAAGAAGGCTAGACAGCTTCCAGTCCATATGCACGTACTCTTAGTGTCTACGAGCGTCCCTGAGTACCTGCCGTTTTAGGAACATAGAAAAGGAAAACGACTGAGCAAATACGCTCAGTGTACGGATGTACAATAAAACATGAATAGGATAAGCATATAACATAATAACAGCGGAAGAAAAGTAAGTCCCGAGTAACCTGATTAAGTCTTAATAAAACTGGTTTTATAGTTTGAAAGTCTTATGTTTATCTTATAAAAACTGTTTGTCATATTTTACCATTAGCCAATATAGGTCATGAAAATCCACCGTGCATGAATAATTGGAGGGGTGACCTCATCATGCAAATTAGAGGGGCTGCCTCTAATTTAATATACTGGTTTATGAGTAGGAGGGATCAGCTCCTTGTGAAGGATGCAAGGCACACACAACATTCACCATGTAATCCTGAATAAAAACATGTAACTAGGATGCACCCATACGCCCCACATGATAAATATAAATAAATGGCCAAAAGCTGAAGGGACGCCACGAGCAATCACTCCGCCGTGGTGAAGTCATAACATCAGTGCCTCTAATGTTATGGTTATGATACCTCCATAACTAGGTGAAACTGGTCATGCATGTAAATGGCTATAGGTAATCTTAATTAAACATAAGCAATCAAACTCATAACTTTACTACGGGAAAACAGTTGGCTGCATACAGGGAATCCTAATAAGGAAAGAATGTCCATACTGAAAGGACGGGAATCCGTACCTTATGTCCAGTGAACGAGAAAGACGAACTGCGAGAATCCTACTTCCGAATCACTAGTGCTACATAAATACGTACATGAATAAGTATCTGCTTGCTAAATACATAGCTAGTTTTATGTCATGTCTTAGCTTATTTTATGTGTTCTTACTATGTTTTACTGTTTTAAAGCCTTAAACTGTGTTAAATCTTATATTCTGTTTATTCTGATTAAGTATTTCTGGTATGTCATGTGTTATTATACTTACTGTGTAATAATAAGTAACTTTCCAAAAATAGCAGGTTTCCTAAAATAGAAAGTTTCCAAAAATAGAAAGTTTCCAAAAATAGAAAGTTTCCAAAAATAGAAAGTTTCCAAAAATAGAAAGTTACCAAAAATAGAAAGTTTCCAAAAATAGAAAGTTTCCAAAAATAGAAAGTTTCCAAAAATAGATTTACTGCTTAAAATAGATAAGTTTATAAAAATAGAAAGTTTCCATAAATAGATTTGCTGCCTTAACTAATTAAGTTTCCATAAATAGATTAGCTGCCTTAAATAAATAAGTTTCTAAAAATAGCTGGTTTCCATAAATAGATTAGCTGCCTTATTTAATTAAGTTTCTAAAAATAGAAAGTTTCCATAATTAGAAATAAGCTGGTTAAATAAGCTAAGTATATAAGCCTAAGTGTCTTTCATGATTAATTTCTAAGTCATATGGTATATTGTATAGTTTAATAATTATTTCATGTAATTTAATTAAACCTTAGGTTCTAATATTTAATTAAAGTGTAACATGTTTTTAATTAGATAAGTTAAATACTTAGGTTAAAATATGTATTATTATATACTAATAATATAACCTAAGTCATGTTAATTAATTAATTATATCCATGGTTTTTAAAATAATTAATTAATTATAAGTCTTAAAAATATCAATACTTAGGTTAAAATAATTTCATGATCATTAATAATTAAATAACCTAAGTCATGTTATTAAATTAATCACATCATTTTATTAATTTAATTTTAACATAAGTTCATAACATAAAAAAACTAACATACACCATGAACCGGATCTAGGCTAAAACATGAACCGGAGATGAATCGACACCGTACCCCAAACCAACTCGGGTTACCCCGTGTTTCCCCTTGCTATCGTGGGACCCACACGCACCAACCAAGACCATATGGTCTTGGTGGTGGTCGGCTTGGCAAACCGACACCCCTTCGGGTTCGGTTGCAGCCTGCGGCCAAAACAAACACCCCTTAAAAACAACCCTTTGATTTAATTTAACACCAAAACATGTTAGATCTATGATTAATCATTATGTTTTTATAAAAACATCACATGTTCATAATTAATAAAAAGATTAAATTAAAAGAAAAGGTTTAAAAAGGTTTTACCGAATTCGTGGATCAAGAGAACGAAGAACCAACACGATAAATCACTAGAATTCTGAGATCCAAGATCAAGAACCACCTTGTATGGTGTTCTTAGGGTGGCGGCACAAAGAGAAGGAGGAAGGGGGGATTTTAGGTTTTTCTTAAAAATATTCCGTAAGTTTATTTTGTGTAGTGTAAAAAGTAAATAACCCCTTTAGTAAATTTGACAAATGGGCTTGGCCCATTTGTCCTTGTTTGGCCGCGGGTAGGGACCCCACATGGGGTTCCCGTACCTTTTTCCGTGTCTCGTTATTTAGTTACTCGTTTATGATTATTTATGTTCGTGTTTTAAATGTTCTCGTTACGTAAATACCGTGATCTAATATATTTAATTACGCTCGTAATAAATATATATACGTAATTAATAATAGTTCGTGTTTTAATTACGTTCATGATTTCATGATCGCATGTTCGTGATTAATTATTGTTAAATAATTATTACGTGATCGTGCATAGTAAATACTTATCGTGTTCTAACACGTACGTAATACGTAAACTCCTAACACGTAATCGTAATCATGCTATATTAGGAAAGTTTTAACTAGTACGTACGATCCTAAGGGTACTATGCATGGTAAAAGCATGCGGGTTTTACACCATTTCCCCTTAGGTGGAAGGTGAAGAGATGCCTTGGGAACACAAGTGTCATGCCTTGGGAACACAAGTGTCAACACTTGGCACTATTGTTCTTACCAAGGTGTTCACACCCTTACTTTCATTATCTCTCCCCTTTTAGCCGAAAATACACACACATACTCTTCACATTCCCTCTCAACTAGATCTCACTCTCCCTTCCCTTTTTTCTCTCAAACAATTCGGCTATAAGCCACCAAAAACCAAAGTTTGTTCACTAGATCTACTAGATCTTTGCCTCATAGTAATCACAAATCAATTGGTAACATAATCATCATCTTTGGAAGTATTATACCAAGCCCTAGCCGAACCTAAAAGGTCACGGCTTGGTTGATATTTGGAGTCTCCTTCATTATCTTGAATAGATCTCTAACCTCTTTGTTCACATAGATCTCCCTTAGTAACATTTAGGCAAGAAAGGTATACTCCTTATGTTTCTTCATTTTCACTTGCATGCATCATCATCCATCTATAAACACATGTATATAACTTGTTAAAAATCAAGATTTGGTAATATCCATGACCTTAAAGATCACGGCATATTTTTGTGTACCATTAAACATAGTTAAAAATCTTTTAATAAGAAATCTATGATTAGTACTATATGTTTAAACTTGATTTAAAAATCATATGAAAACATTCGATAAACTTAATGTAGCAAGGGTTACAAATCTTACTTTATGGGACCTTGGTTAATAAATAATCATAGATCTCATGAAATAAACATGTGTAACTCAAGAACCATGAAAACCATGACCTAGAAGGTCACGACATATATAATTAATGAATAGGTGATTTATGTGTTAAGTTTAAATGATGGAATACGTATCATTACATGTTAAATGGACTATTGAAAATCACAAAAATGCAATATGTGTACTTAGATGATCTTTTAGTATACATGCATGTATATGTGGAACCTAGATTTGTGGTTAAATGGTAAATATGAAATTAGCTAAACACCATATCTTGGAAATACCAAGATTAGATGACTAACCGTAAGTTATATGTGATGTACATGGACCTTGACTTGTTTTCTTATTTTATGAATAGCTAGATCTTAATATTGAAACACTTGCAAGTACATGCAATCTTAAAACAAGACTTGACACTGCTTAATAAACTATGGTAATCATAGCCGTGGGTCTTAAGCTCATGGTTAGAACTTATGACTTGTATAAAACCTTGTAACATACCTAGATCTAATTTAGTACATCACATAAAACAAACTATAAGTTTTATTCTTCTATTTTAGATTCAAAACTAAATATGAATAAATTAAAGACAAGCTTATCAGAATATCCTAAGTTAAAACTTACATAAAATGTAAAGTAGTGTTAATGGACTATTTAAGCCCATGAAATGTTAATTCAAAACTTAATGGACCCAATAAGCCATTTAATAAATCCTAGTAACTTAATGGACTTAAGATTACACTTAGGCACATTTAACTAATTAAAAGGGACTTAAAAATGTATTAAGCCCAATAAATGATTTACAGGCCCATTTAAAATAAATTAGTGGACTTGAAATATATTTAAGCCCACTAAAATAACCCATTAGATGTTTAGCCCGTTTAATGAGCCCATACAAAGTTTGAATGTTAAAATAAAAGTTTTTTAATAACATATAACTTATAAAAACTTTTTGGATGAAAATGACAATATATAAAACTTAAGGACTAAAAACTTATGAAACTTGTTTTGATGAACTAGTAAACACAAGGACTGAAAATGTAAATATCCAAAAGTCTAGGGTTTAATAAATACTATCCGTGGCAATTAAACCCTAGGGACCATTTTGGGAAGTTTCTAAAAGTTATTTTGCCACTTTAACACCCTAAGAACTATTTTTTTCATTTACCGAAACTTAAAGAAGCCCTAGGGATTGTTTATGTAAATTTAGTAAAATTACAAAACCTATATATAACTAGGGGGCCAAATCTTCCATAGGCCGAAACATTAACAAGCCCTAACCCTAAAATCTAGTTTTAATTATAATAAAACATAATTAAAAACCTAGACTATAAAGAATTAATGTATAAGCTCTTAAGTTAAATTATTTTATGAATGTTAAAATGATTTATGGAAACTTTAAAGTTAAAATATTATATTTTATTTTCGAAATAAAATATTTATAAATACTTTAAGAAATAATTTTATAACAAATATGGGTATATACTACTCATACATAAACTCATATACTCTTAGAAAATAAAAACTATATGAACGATGAACAAATTAGAAAACTAATATTTTAAGTAGAACATTTTATGTCTACTTAACCAAGAAGCTTAATTGTAAGATTGCATGATTATTATAAATACTTGTATGCTAACTGATTTAATAGTTAGACAATTTATGTTTACTTAAAAATGAATATTGATGCTACTTGAACTACGGTTATTTAGATAAACACCGTAGCATAAATGAACTGACTAAAATCGGTATAAGCATACATATATGTTCTTTGTACTATCTATTAAGACTGTACTATCTTATTAGGCATAACTTTGGTGTGAGCTTTAATTGGATACCCGTGTTGAACAAGTAATTGCCTACTCCCAGGTGAGTTTACAGCCCCATATAAACTTTGATAAAACTTTCCCTTTTTGGGAAAGAAATATGCAAACATATATTGGACATAACTGAATTGTATTAACTTGATTATGATTGATTATTATTGAAACGGTTAAATTGTTGTAAATCGCCCGAATGTTATAAATAGATCTATTAGGGATTGACCATCCCCGTCTGGGTGAGTCATGCTCACTGTGCCTTGGCCGGGACAACAGACGTATACCATGTTGGAACTGGAATGGGTGTCTTTTTGTAAGACACTACGTCCTCATCTGTTGAGGACTATGGGGTTAAGCTTCAGTTTCTAATAATAAAAAAATGTTATTTACATTTTAGTAAGAATGCTTTGTGCATTATTACTTCTATGATTATTATATGTCCAAACTAATTAATTGTTAAAATCTGTAAATTCACCAACTTAATGTTGACCCCGTTAGTATGTTTTTGCACAGGAATATGAAGTTAGTACGTGGTGTGTGCATGGTCACCAGCATCATAGAAATCTACATCATAGGACTCGTCAGGGGTTCTATTTGGGAAACGAAAACAATCACCTACGGTCTTGTTTAATACAATTTTTAATTTATTTGTTATCAAACATGTAATCTGATTTAAATAATGTTTATATTATGCTCTATGGACTATATGCTATCGATCCACCCTTGTGACGTCTCCGGGGATATTTTCCGCATATTTTGACCCTACCCGAGGTGTCACAGAGAATTGTATTAGAGCATTAGTTATAGAGAACCAGATAAATTTTTAAATAAAATAAAAATAAAAATGATTTTTCTTTTATTTAAAACTGGACTATAACTTATAAGAATCTTTTTGGGATTTTATTTTGGGACCGTATTACTTAAGCATATAGATCTTAGGGCATTTTATGCTATGTAAACTAATTGTATATATATATATATATATATATATATATATATATATATATATATATATATATATATATATATATATATATATATATATATATATATATATATATATATATATATGTTTACTAAATTTGATTATTAAGACTGCTTAGTGAGGTATTGCTATATGTTAGACGTGCTAAACTTGCAAATTTTACACTACATAGTAAAATACTGAAATGAGAATATGAGTAATATTAAACTAAACTTCACATTTACTAATTGATAAATGAACTACTTACATGATAATACATATATATGTATAAGTATAAATATTTGTAACCTTAAAACATTCTAATAATTGTTTAAAACGGATATATTTCATAAAGCATGTAATCTAAATAATGTTGTTCTTTTTTTGTAAGATTATACTCACTTCAAACTTAAAATAATACTATTTCAGAGCATCATGACTCCGCCTACTGCATCCATGACTCTTCTACCCGTAGTAGCTCCTACCCTAGTTGTTTGTCCATCTCCACGATCGGCGCAGTATGGATGGTTGTCAGCCTCGGATTTAGAGGATGACCCAACTATCGAGGCTGTACTCTCAGTGGACCCATTTCCTACCTCCGCATCAGCTATACTGGCCCCGACCTCTATGAAGGAGGACCAGGTTTTTCCTAGCCTAGCACCTTCCGTGCCTCCAATCTTATCATCGGGCTATTTCTCTGGGTCCGTACCCGTCTCCACCTATGAGACCGGGGAAAGCTCTAGAGTGAGACGTGTCGATCCCGTTCAGGCTCAGATTGCCGCACTGGTTGCACGCCAGGAGAAAGAGATATCAGACCTCCGCAATCTAGTGATAGCCGGCCGACAAGGCCACGCAGTCATCCGTGATCGTATTGACACTTTCTCCCGCACCATGGGAAGAGAAGCCCAGGCCACTAAGGGTGTCCAGGCCAAGACTGAAAAAGCATTGAAGTGGCTCATAAAGGAGAACCGTCGTCTCTACTAACGTATTCAAAGCATGGAGGGTCCTTAGCATCAGACCCATACGACCCTATCTGCTCAGGAGCAATCACTGTCTATCTTTTGTGATCTTGCCACCATCCGACATGACGGGATTACTGAAGAGATGACTCATCTCCGAGTAGCCACCAATAGACTCCGGACTCATTTGCTGACAGCATTCCATGTGCTCAAGGAGACTCGAGCGACGATTCGGGCATTACAGGGTTCCCGAAGAGCATTTGTAGCTCCACCAGCTTCATCGGCACCATCAGCACCAGCCATACCTAGTGGATCATCTAGGCAGGACTAGTATAGATGTACCGGATTTTTTATACATCATGACAAGCTTACGGGTTGTATCCCGGCTACCATGATATGAGACCTTCGTACTTTTATTTCTTTTGAAGCTTTTGTTGATGCATTCTTGTGCTGTACCTCTCTTTTCTAGCATATATTTTGGGATTTGATGTACTTAAGACTATGTGTACCACTACCTAGGACAAGGCTAGCTAAGTCTCTTTCCCGGATTTGATATGCTCGATGAATGTTTAATTCCTTATGGAAATTTGCATGCAATCATTCTCTTATGTTATATATTTTGTGCAAAGTATTATATTATGAAATCCTGACAGGTTATCCCAATTTATTATGAATTTTACGCATGAAATCATCTCTTGCAAATAATATAAAAACTGCACAAACGTTTGAACTAATTGTCTCATTTTTTGTATGATTATAGACAAATGGTGATTACGCGATCAAACCCCAATAAAGAAATCACTCCTAACACCGCGAAAACCGAGGCTCCTGAAGCTACACATAATGTTACCGCTGCTCAACTCAGAGAGATGATTGGTGAAGGCATTATGGTAGCTATGGCATCCAGAGAATTTAATATGAGCAATGAACCGAACCACAACATGCACAGAAACAACTTCAACAGGGGTTGTTCTTACCCCGACTTCTTGAAATGCAAACCCTCATACTACCGAGGAAAAAAAAGGAGTTGTTGAATTGACGCAATGGTTTGAAAGACTAGAGACAGTTTTCCGCATCAGCGGTTGTGCTGACGAGAACAGAGTTAAGTTTGTGACAGGCACTCTGCTTGAGAGCGCCCTTACTTGGTGGAACTTTGTGGTTCCCACCCTTGGACAAGACACTGCCTATACTCTCACTTGGTCCAACCTCAAGGAAAGAGTGACTAAAAAGTATTGTCCTAGAGGAGAAAAGAAGAAGTTGGAAGTGGAGCTGTGGGATCTCAAGTGTGAGAACAATGATATCCTTTGGTACAACCAAAGATTTCAAGAGTTAAGCTTAATGTGCACCAGAATGTTTCCTCTAAGGAGTGACAAGATTGAGAAGTATGTCAGCGGACTCCCTGACAACATTCATGACAGTGTGCTAGCTTCACAACCCACTACCGTGGAAGGTGCAATGGAATTCGTGACAGAGCTGATCAACAAGCGAGCTCACAACATGTCCGAAAGACAAACGGACAACAAGCGGAGGTCGAGTATAACTACTCGTAGCCAGCACCAGCAATCTTCCAAAAGACAAAACATTGAGCAAACTGATGACACTACTCCCACAACCCGCAACAAGAAATACTTAGGATCCAAACCTAAGTGTTTAAAATGCGACTACCCTCATGATGCTAGAAAACAATGTAAGGGGAACCAAAACCCCGCAAGTGAAAGTCATCATGGGTCAAAGAAAGTTGTAGTATGTTACGAATGTGGGACCTCTGGACATGTAAGACTTGATTGTCCCAAGTTGGCCAACTGGAAGGAGGACAACAAAGGAACCCCATCACGAGTATACATGACTGGCGATGCCCAAGCCAATCTCAATACCAACATCGTCACCGGTATATTTCTACTAAACCAACGATATGCATCTGTCCTTATTGACACCGGGGCAGATCGAAGCTTTATCTCAACATAATTTAGTAGAGTATTGGAAATTACTCCATCAGTCTTAGACTCCTACTATACAGTAGAACTAGCTGACGGAAAAATTGTGACGGTTGACACCATTATTCGAGGTTGTACTTTAAACCTCTCCAACCACCCGTTCAACATCGATTTGATCCCAGTAAGTCTTGGTAGCTTTGATGTCATCATTGGCATGGATTGGTTGTCGAAGTACCATACAGTCATCTTATGTGATCAAAAACTGGTCCATATACCTTGGGGAGATGAAACCTTGATTATACGAGGGGATGGTAACCCTGATATAATCAACACTAGACTTAGTGTCATTTCTTGCACCAAAGCACAAAGGTACTTGACTAGAGGATGCCCTATCTTCCTAGCACACATCTCCAAAATTGAGGAAGAAGACAAACCTGAGGAGACCAGAATCGAGGACGTGCCAATTGTCCGAGATTTTCTCGAGGTATTTCCAGAGGAATTGCCGGGTATGCCCCACAGTGCGATAGATAGAATTCCAAATCGATTTGATTCTTTGGGCTGCACTTGTAGCTAAGGCTCCCTACCGGCTAGCACTATCAGAATTGAAGGAACTAGCCAAACAACTCCAGGAACTATCAGAAAAAGGATTCTATAGACCTAGATCTTCTCCATGGGGAGCCCCTGTTCTGTTTGTCAAGAAGAAAGACGGCTCTTTTCGTATGTGCATCGATTACCGAGAATTGAACAAACTAACGATAAAGAATCGCTATCCATTACCTCGTATCGACGACTTATTTGATCAACTCCAGGGATCAAGTATGTATTCTAAGATTGATCCGAGGTCTAGATACCATCAACTGAGAGTCCGGGAGGAAGATATCCCTAAGACAACTTTCAGAACTCGTTATGGTCATTTCGAATTTAGAGTTATGCCTTTTGGGTTGACAAACGCACCGACAATATTCATGGATCTCATGAACCGAGTATGTAAACCCTATTTGGATAAATTCTAGATAGTCTTCATCGACGACATACTTGTTTACTCCAAGAACAAACAAGACCATGTTGAGCATCTGGCCCAAGTACTTAAAGTACTCAAAGAAGAGCAGCTATATGCGAAATTTTTCAAATGTGAGTTCTGGATACCCAGAGTTCATTTCCTAGGACATGTTATTGACAGCGATGGTATTCACGTAGATCCTGCAAAGGTTGAATCCGTCAAGAGTTGGGCATCTCCCAATTCACCAACGGAGATTCGCCAATTCCTAGGCCTCGCCGGATACTATCGCCGATTCATCGAATACTTCTCCAAGATAGCCAAACCAATGACAAACCTCACTCAGAAAGGAGTAAAATTTAATTGGGGAGAAAAGGAGGAATCAGCCTTCTAACTGATAAAACAGAAGTTGTGTAGTGTGCCTCTCTTATCCTTGCCCGAGGGCAATGATGACTTTGAGGTATATTGTGACGCATCATATAAGGGATTGGGAGCAGTATTGATGCAAAGAAAGAAAGTGATTGCCTACGCTTCTAGGAAACTAAAGAAGCATGAGAAAAACCACACTACCCACGACTTAGAACTTGGAGCGGTTGTCTTTGCCTTAAAAATTTGGAGGCATTATCTTTACTGAACAAAATGTACAGTGTACACCGACCACAAGAGTCTGCAACATATATTAGATCAAAAAGAGCTTAATATGAGGCAGCGCCATTGGATCGAACTGTTAAGCGATTACGATTGTGAAATCAAATACTATCCAGGTAAAGCAAACGTAGTTGCTGATGCACTAAGCCGTAAAGATAAAGACCCACCCATGAGGGTTCGAGCCTTAACCATGACCATCAATTTGGACTTGCCTAAGCAAATCCTTGAAGCACAAACCCATGCACAGAAACCCGAAAACCTCTGGGAAGAAGACATAGGGGGAATGCTTCGAACCGATCTCTCTAAAGAGAAACTGGAACCAAGAGCAGACGGAACATTATGCTTACACGGGGGGAGTTGGTTACCCCGTTATGGGAATTTGAGGGACATAATCATGCACGAGTCACACAAATCCAAATATTCAATACATTCGGGATTGGAAAAGATGTATCAAGATATGAGGAAATTGTATTGGTTGCCAGACATGAAGGCTGACATCGCCACTTATGTCCAGAAATGTTTGACATGCGCACGTGTCGAAACAGAACATCAGAGGCCATCCAGTCTACTTGTACAGCTAGAGATACCTGAATGGAAGTGGGAAAATATCACCATCGATTTCGTGACCAAACTCCCAAAGTCATCTCGTGGATATGATGCCATTTGGGTGATAGTCGACCGACTCACCAATTCGGCTCATTTCATACCAATTTAAGGAATCTGACTCCCTATCCAAGTTAGCAAGGACCTACCTTAAGGAAATTATAACCAAACATGGGGTACCAGTCTCAATAATCTGCGACCAGGACAAAAGATTCACCTCCAACTTCTGGAGGGCTCTGCAACGAGCCCTGGGTACCCAACTGGATATGAGCACCGCCTATTATCCACAAACGGATGTTCAGAGTGAGAGAACCATCCAAACTATAGAAGACATGCTAAGAGCATGTGTGATTGATTTTGGAAATTATTGGGTCGAGCATATACCTTTGGTTGAGTTCTCCTACAACAATAGCTACCACGCCAATATCAAGGCCGACCCTTTCGAAGCCCTTTACGGAAGGAAGTGTCGCTCTCGTGTATGTTGGGCAGAGGTAGGTGAGTTCCAACTCACTGGGCCTTAGTTGATTCAGGAGACTACATATCTAATCATCCTTATAAAGCAGAGACTGCAAGCTGCACGTGATCGACAAAAGAGCTACGCGGATCAGAAACGCAGACCGGTGCAGTTCAAAGTAGGAGATCACGTCATGCTAAAAGTATCACCAAGGAAGGGAGTTATACAATTTGGAAAGCGGGGAAAGTTGAATCCACGATATGTGGGCCCTTTCAAAGTGATAGCCAAGGTCGGGGAAGTGGCTTACCGTTTAGAACTGCCACTACAGTTAAGTCGAATACACCCCACCTTCCATGTGTCAAATCTGAAAAAGTGCTACGCAGAGGAACCTTTGCTCATGCCTTTAGAGGGGGTCCATATCGATGACCAACTCCAATACACAGAGACACCAGTGGAAATCATGGAGAGAATAACCAAGAAGTTGAAACGTAGCCGCATCCCGTTAATCAAAGTACGATGGGACTCAAAGAGAGGCCCCGAGTACACCTGGGAACGAGAAGACACCTTCAAAGCCAAATACCCTCATCTTTTCACTTAAAAGATAACAATGTTTTTAGTAGCTTTGAGGACAAAGCTAAAATAATGGGGTGGTGCTGTAAAATCCATGATTTTTCCATGATTTCATGTAATAAGATTCACCCATAAATCCTAGAATAATCACTCATGTGTTGTACATCTATAAGTTGTGTATGAACTTGATCACTATGTACTTATACTTCTACAACTACTTTGCTATGGTAATATGATGCATAACTAAACTTTGTACATCAGACTAGGATTTCAAGTATTGAAAGTTACAACAACTATATATGCCCAACACTTGAACAATTTATGGGAAAATGTTGTATGAGATAGTACTACATATATAATGTGTACATTATAAACCTATATACACACATTAGACTAGCCCAAAGTCCTCTACCTTTGTGTGCTAGCCCAACACAAGCCCACAACTGGAGCCCATTTCCCCTTTTTGGCTAAGAATGACAAGCACCCCTTAGGTGGAAGGTGAAGAGATGCCTTGGGAACACAAGTGTCATGCCTTGGGAACACAAGTGTCAACACATGGCACTATTGTTCTTACCAAGGTGTTCACATCCTTACTTGCATTCTCTCTCCCCTTTTAGCCGAAAACACACACACATACTCTTCACATTCCTTCTCAACCAGATCTCACTCTCCCTTCCTTTTTTTCTCTCAAACAATTCGGCTATAAGCCACCAAAAACCCAAGTTTGTTCACTAGATCTACTAGACCTTTGCCTCATTGTAATCACAAATCAATTGGTAGCATAATCATCATCTTTGGAATTATTATACCAAGCCCTAGCTGAACCTAAAAGGTCATGGCTTGGTTGATATTTAGAGTCTCCTTCATCATCTTGAATAGATCTCTAACCTCTTTGTTCACATAGATCTCCCTTAGTATCATTTAGGCAAGAAAGGTATACTCCTTATGTTTCTTCATTTCACTTGCATGCATCATCATCCATCTATAAACACATGTATATAACTTGTTAAAAATCAAGATTTGGTAGTATTCATGACCTTAAAGGTCACGGCCTATTTTTATGTACCATTAAACATAGTTAAAAATATTTTAATAAGAAATCTATGATTAGTACTATATGTTTAAACTTGATTTAAAAATCATATGAAAACATTCGATAAACTTAATGTAGCAAGGGTTACAAATATTACTTTATGGGACCTTGGTTAATAAATAATCATAGATTTCATGAAATAAACATGTGTAACTCAAGAACCATGAAAACCATGACCTAGAAGGTCACGCCATATATAATTAATGAATAGGTGATTTATGTGCTAAGTTTAAATGATGGAATACATATCATTACATGTTAAATGGACTATTGAAAATCACAAAAATGCAATATGTGTACTTAGATGATCTTTTAGTATACATACATGTATATGTGGAACGTAGTTTTGTGGTTAAATGGTAAATATGAAATTAGCTAAACACCATATCTTGGAAATACCAAGATTAGATGACTAACCGTAAGTTATATGTGATGTACATGGACCTTGACTTGTTTTCTTATTATATGAATAGCTAGATCTTAATATTGAAACACTTGCAAGTACATGCAATCTTAAAACAAGACTTGACAATCCTTAATAAACAATGGTAATCATAGCCGTGGGTCTTAAGCTCATGGTTAGAACTTATGACTTGTATAAAACCTTGTAACATACCTTAGTACATCACATAAAACAAACTATAAGTTTTATTCTTCTATTTTAGATTCAAAACTAAATATGAATAAACTAAAGACAAGCTTATGAGAATATCCTAAGTTAAAACTTACATAAAATGTAAAGTAGTGTTAATGGACTATTTAAGCCCATGAAATGTTAATTCAAAACATAATGGACCCAATAAGCCATTTAATAAATCCTAGTAACTTAATGGACTTAAGATTACACTTAGGCCCATTTAACTAACTAAAAGGGAGTTAAAAATGTATTAAGCCCAATAAATGATTTAAAGGCCCATTTAAAATAAATTATTGGACTTGAAATATATTTAAGCCTACTAAAATAGCCCATTAGATGTTTAGCCCATTTAATGAGCCCATACAAAGTTTGAATGTTAAGATAAAAGTTTTTATAATAAAATATAACTTATAAAAACTTTTTGGATGAAAATGACAATTTATAAAACTTAAGGACTAAAAACTTATGAATACTTATGAAACTTGTTTTGATGAACTAGTAAACACAAGGACTGAATATGTAAATATCCAAAAGTATAGGGTTTAATAAATACTATCCGTGGCAATTAAACCCTGGGGACCATTTTGGGAAGTTTCTAAAAGTTATTTTGCCACTTTAACACCCTAAGGACTATTTTTGTCATTTGCTGAAACTTAAAGAAGCCCTATGGGCTGTTTTTGTAAATTTAGTAAAATTACAAAACCTAGATATAACTAGGGGGACCAAATCTGCCATAGGCCGAAACATTAACAAGCCCTAACCCTAAAATCTAGTTTTAGTTATAATAAACATAATTAAAAACCTAGACTATAAAGAATTAATGTATAAGCTCTTAAGTTAAATTATTTTATGAATGTTTAAATGATTTATGGAAACTTTAAAGTTAAAATATTTTATTTTATTTTCGAAATAAAATATTTATAAATACTTTAGGAAATAATTGTATAACAAATATGGGTATATACTACTCATACATAAACTCATATACTCTTAGAAAATAAAAACTATATGAACGATGAACAAATTGGAAAACTAATATTTTAAGTAGAACATTTTATGTTTACTTAACCAAGAAGCTTAATTGTAAGATTGCATGATTATTATAAATACTTGTATGCTAACTGATATTAATAGTTAAACATTTTATGTTTACCTAGAAATGAATATTGATGCTACTTGAACTACGGTTATTTAGATAAACACCGTTGCATAAATGAACTGACTAAAATCGGTATAAGCATACATATATGTTCTTTGTACTATCTATTAAGACTGTACTATCTGATTAGGCATAACTTTGGTGTGAGCTTTAATTGGATACCCGTGTTAAACAAGCAATTGCCTACTCCCAAGTGAGTTTACAGCCCCATATAAACTTTGATAAAACTTTCCCTTTTTGGGAAAGAAAATATGCAAACATATATTGGACATAACTGAATTGTATAAACTTGATTATGATTGATTATTATTGAAACTATTAAATTGTTGTAAATCGTCCGAATGTTATAAATAGATCTATTAGGGATTGACCATCCCCGTCTGGGTGAGTCATGCTAACTGTGCCTTGGCCGGTACGACAGACGTATACCATGTTGGAACTGGAATGGGTATCTTTTTGTAAGACACTACGTCCTCATCTGTTAAGGACTATGGATTTAATAAGTGTGAAAACACTTATCCTTTTACCACTTATTTCCAATAATAACAAGACCAAAACGTGTATTTTATGTCGTAAAAGTCGGAATTATGCGTGGTTTGTGTTTTTATTGTGTTTTAGGACCAAAAGATGAAAAAGGAAGAAAACACTGGCTTTCACGGGCTTTTATCGAAGAAAACAAGAAAAGACAAAGTCAAAAGATCAAGAGTGCTTAAAAGACGGATGTCCAAGACCTATTCTGAAGATTTATCGAAGAACAAGTCTAAAGACGGAAGTTTAATGAAGTCGAAGAACTCGAGTCTAAATAAATGAAGAAATGTTAAGACGAGTTTAATTAATCCCGAGACGACATCGAGAAAGACAAATGAATTAAATCGAGTCGAGAAGAAAAAGAAAGAAGGAAGCACCACACATGCACTTCCCACTTCCCTATAAATACCCTCCTAATCACATTAGGAGAGGGGTTAGCTAGTTTTACTTTTAATTTTTCTTTCTAGTTTTAGAGAGAGAAAGTTCCCAACTTTCTCTCACTAAGTTTTTCTTTGTTTTCATCTTTTAAATTTAATCTTTCTTCAATCTTTGTATTTGGATTCCATTAATCAAATTCAAATTAAGTTTTAAGTTTTTAATCTTCTTCTACATTTCTTGGTTACTTTATCTTTGATCCGAATTGCATATATCATTCGTATGACTTGATGTTTTCGTGATTAAAGGGTTAATCTTCTTTGTTTACACATAAGCTCTTACACGTATAAGCTATAAGCTCTCTATGCTTATTGGCTTATCTCAAGTTTAGCTTATTGATTTTCGGATTTCTCTAAGGTTTTAGTCATTTTAAAGTTCATTTCATTAAGTTGATAATCTTTTATGTTTTACAAGTTGTCAAATTTAAGGTTTTTGAGTTGTTTAAGTTTTGGATAAAATAACTTATTGGTTGTGCTTATTGAGTTTTAAGATTTCCACCAATTTCGGATTAACATTGCTTCCATCACAACCTTGGGGTTTCTACACATTCCGCCAGATTTCATTGTTTTGATCGTAATAACCCATTAGGGTTCTACTTTGCGATCGGTTGGTCATTTCCCCCTTATTCCGATCTGGGATTGCGATCGCTCATTGCGATCGCATATTCCGACGGGACCAAGGTTCTTGTTAAGACGAAGCTCTGCCAAAATTTACTTTACAACATTCCGATCTGAACCACTTTGCGACAAAGGTATTTGGGGTATTCCGATCTGAAACATTGCGATCTGAAACATTCCGACAAACATCTTTGCGATAGAATTGTTATTGTTGCATTCCGATGGGCATTCAGTTTAGTATTCTGATGGACTCTCACATTAATTATTCCGATGGCTTATTTTAGTTATATTCCGATGGTTATGACTTGGTGTATTCCGATAGAAATGAGTTGCAATATTCCGATAAAACATGTTTTTAAGTTTTAAAGTTTTTCTTAAAGTTTTTCTTAATAGCTCTTAGTTTAATATCTTAAACACTTTAATTTCGCTCAACGACATTTTAATACTTGCTTTTAGTTAAAAATAGATAATCAACCAAACCATTCTCTTGTTCACCAAAAGACAATTGAGTCGCACTCTTACCCGGTAATCAATTCGAAAAGACTTGGGAACGATAATTTTCTTACTAGGCAAAAACCTAGTTATTAAATGGCGCCGCTGCCGGGGATCATCTGAGTAGACTTGAGGATCCATATCAAGGGGATCATCCGAACAAAGAGATCAATGACTCTTTCCCCCTTGAGACCTTAATGTCTATAAATCTCAATCTTGATGACACCCCGTGGTTTGCCGACCTTGCAAACTACTTAGCGGGTGGTGTTCTCATCAAAGGGTTAACATCCCAACAAAAGAAGAAGTTCTTGAATTATGTTAAGACTTACTTTTGGGATGACCCTTTTCTATTCAAACAATGTGCTGATCTGATCATTCGACGATGTGTTGATGGACCGGCAGCTTTACAAATCCGTGCTGCTTGCCATAAAGGACCCACTAGTGGTCACTTTGGTCCCAACTACACCGCTAAGAAAGTGTTTGACTCTGGATTCTATTGGCCCACCATTTATCGTGACGCTCACGAAATGGTTAAGCATTGTGATGCTTGCCAACGCCAAGGCAAGATCACACACAAAGATGAGATGCCTCAAAATTTCATACAAGAATGTGAAATCTTTGACGTATGGGGCATCGACTTTATGGGGCCCTTTCCATCCTCCAAAGGGAACAAGTACATCCTCGTAGCCGTTGACTACGTTTCTAAATGGGTTGAAGCTAAGGCTCTCCCTACGAACGATGTGAGGGTGGTTGTGAACTTTTTAAAGCAGTTGTTTGCTCGATTCGGCGTTCCTCGTGCTATTATCAGTGACCGCGGGACTCATTTTTGCAATGATCAATTTGCAAGAGTCATGGCTAAGTATGGTGTTAATCACCGTCTTTCCACCTCCTATCATCCCCAAACCAATGGGCAAGCCGAGATTTCCAACCGTGGATTGAAGCGAATTTTGGAGCGAACTGTGGGAGAGCATCGTGCCGCGTGGGCCGATAAGTTAGATGATGCTTTGTGGGCTTTCCGTACTGCTTATAAGACCACGATCGGATGTACGCCTTATCGTCTAGTGTACGAGAAAGCATGCCACCTCCCCATCGAGCTGGAACATAAGGCGTACTGGGCCTTGAAGTGGGCTAACTTCGACATCAACAAAGCCGGTGATCATCGCAAGATTCAACTCAACGAGCTCAACGAACTGAGGAATGAAGCTTACGAGAACTCACTGATCTACAAGGAGAAGACCAAGATCATTCATGACGCAAGGATTAAGAACCAAGAGTTCCACGTTGGTGATCAATTCTTACTTTTTAACTCTCGGTTGAAGATCTTCTCTGGCAAGTTGAAGAGCCGCTGGTCTGGTCCATTCACCGTCGCCAAAGTCTTTCCATATTGGACCATTGAGCTTTCTCAGCCAAATGGGCCCAATTTCAAGGTGAATGGCCAGTGTTTGAAGCTGTACTTTGGTGAGGACATCTCTCAAGAAATGATTCCATCCCTCACCACGTTCCCCATGAACTAAATTGGGTCGAGTCAGGCTCGTGACTCGGTGAACAAAAACAAGCGCTTCTCGGGAGGCAACCCGTGATCTATCCTTTATTGCTTTTATAATAAGTGTAGGGGGAGCCCCGTATGTGTTTGTTCTCTTGTTTCTTATCTTGTGCAGGGATTCAAGCTTCAAAGAGCATCTTGATGACTTTTGACGAACCGTGATACCGTGTTCCCATCTTCCCGGTTCCATCCCAAACTCTTGTGATTCAATATTTCATATTTTATATGTTCACATTGAATTCACTTTAGTTGTCCTTTCCTTAGCAAGATTTAAACAAAGTGCACAATGTTCTAAGTGTAGGGGAGTTTAATCCCACATGCTTAAACATTGAGGACAATGTTTATCTCAAGTGTAGGGGGACTTCTATCGAAGTAAGTGGTCTTTTCCATGAATTTGCCCTCATTTTAACCGGAAAATTTGATTTTTCGACATTTTTCAAAATTTTTAATCTATTTTGGCCTAGTTGTATAGTGGTATTTTTCTTTATTATGGTTATTTTCTTTCCTTGCTTAAATAAAGTGGTTTTAAATTTTTCTTAGTCATGAACATTTTGACTCAACCCGAGTTTACTTATCTAAGTTTGCTCTAGCTAGTATCCTTAACGTGTTTAAGTCAAGTTTTGCTAGGCTTTTATATAGGGAGCTATAAAACACGAAAGTCTTAACTCTCACGGGTTAAGAACAAGAACTTTTCGCAAGTTCATATAATTGATCCTAGAGAGTCGTTTATCAAGGGAACTTTAAAATGCGATTTCTAAACTTGAAAAAGTCTAAGAATTTGCAAGATCCTATAGATGACTCGAAAACCCAAAACTTTGATTTAATAAGCTAAGCATCCACGAGTCTCATTCCTTGAGATTTTAAACTGTGGAGAACGAGAGATGATAGAGTCAATTATAAGTTTGGTATTCTTTCGTGAATTTATGTGAGTTAATTATAAGCCTATTCTCCCTTCGCTTGTTAATAAATTTATCTGCAATAAATAAGGTTGTACGATTTAAAAGGTTATTTAGCTTCTAGCCCAAGATCGTTTAAAAGTTGCTCGGTACGGATTAGATTTCATAGCCAAGGCATAACTTATTGAAGCGGGATGCGAAGATTGGCGAGTCCGAAAAGGCCCTAACAAGGCATGAGGGCCACATTTTGTTGCTAAAAAACCAAAAGTGATGTGAAGAATCATTTATCGAAAATCAATATGAAGGATCGAGACACACGACGAAAAGCAAATACTCCCCAAAAGATTATGGAGAATTCTATCCAAAAAGGCCCTAACAAGGTATGAGGATAAATAGATCCAAGTCCTAAAAGGAGGCGGATCGTTGTATATCAAAGTCCAAAATAAAGATTGGAGAAAAATGAAGAAGTCGTGGTCCAAATATGAAGAATCTCTCAAAACTTCAAGTGAAGAAATTCCTATTATGAAGAGAAGACCATTATTTCATGAACGTCTCTCAAGGTTCGAAGTATGAAGTCGCTGCCAAATATTGGTCCGAGAAAGGTCTCAAATCGTGAAGCGAGTTATGCCAAGATATGAACTTTATGAGGTACCGAGAAACAGTTTTAAAAGATTTTGTCCTTTAGCTAACTATTGATTAAACGTTTACTTTATTTTCGGCCTAAATAACTATCGAAATAAGTCAAACAATGCATCTTCGTGATCATTCAAGACAAAAATAAAATATAAGAGATACACCTAGGAATAAGGGAGTCTAAGTGAATAATTGGCCCACATGGATTCGTGTTAGTTTGCTAACTTATAATAACAATGATCTCGTTTTTAAGCTTGGTATGGGGAACGTGAAACTTGAGGATGATAAACGTTCATGCCAGCCAAAACCCAAAGTAAGTCTTTAATTTCTTTACTTGTTTTTATCTTTTTATGATTAGTATTTAATAAAGGCCAAGGTAGGTTATTTATGATGGAAAATGTAAACCGTGCTTTAAAATTAATGCATTGCATGAGGGCATTGCAATGTTCAAGTGTAGGGGATTTAATAAGTGTGAAAACACTTATCCTTTTACCACTTATTTCCAATAATAACAAGACCAAAACGTGTATTTTATGTCGTAAAAGTCAGAATTATGCGTGGTTTGTGTTTTTATTGTGTTTTAGGACCAAAAGATGAAAAAGGAAGAAAACACGGGCTTTCACAGGCTTTTATCGAAGAAAACGAGAAAAGACAAAGTAAAAAGATCAAGAGTGCTTAAAATACGGATGTCCAAGACCTATTCTTAAGATTTATCGAAGAACAAGTCTAAAGACGGAAGTTTAATGAAGTCGAAGAACTCGAGTCTAAATAAATGAAGAAATGTTAAGACGAGTTTAATTAATCCCGAGACGACATCGAGAAAGACAAATGAATTAAATCGAGTCGAGAAGAAAAAGAAAGAAGGAAGCACCACACATGCACTTCCCACTTCCCTATAAATACCCTCCTAATCACATTAGGAGAGGGGTTAGCTAGTTTTACTTTTAATTTTTCTTTCTAGTTTTAGAGAGAGAAAGTTCCCAACTTTCTCTCACTAAGTTTTTCTTTGTTTTCATCTTTTAAATTTAAGCTTTTTTCTATCTTTGTATTTGGATTCCTTTAATCAAATTCAAATTAAGTTTCAAGTTTTTAATATTCTTCTACATTTCTTGGTTACTTTATCTTTGATCCGAATTGCATATCTCATTCATATGACTTGATATTTTCGTGATTAAAGGGTTTATCTTCTTTGTTTACACATAAGCTCTTACACGTATAAGCTATAAGCTCTCTATGCTTATTGGCTTATCTCAAGTTTAGCTTATTGATTTTCGGATTTCTCTAAGGTTTTAGTCATTTTAAAGTTCATTTCATTAAGTTGATAATCTTTTATGTTTTACAAGTTGTCAAATTTAAGCTTTTTGAGTTGTTTAAGTTTTGGATAAAATACCTTATTGATTGTGCTTATTGAGTTTTAAGATTTTCACCAATTTCGGATTAACATTGCTTCCATCGCAACCTTGGGGTTTCTACACATTCCGACAGATTTCATTGTTTTGATCGCAATAACCTATTAGGGTTCTACTTTGCGATCGGTTGGTCATTTCCCCCTTATTCCGATCTGGGATTGCGATCGCTCATTGCGTTCGCTCATTGCGATCGCATATTCCGACGGGACCAAGGTTCTTGTTAAGACGAAGCTCTGCCAAAATTTACTTTACAACATTCCTATCTGAACCACTTTGCGACAAAGGTATTTGGGGTATTCCGATCTGAAACATTGCGATCTGAAACATTCCGACAAACATCATTGCGATAGAATTGTTATTGTTGCATTCCGATGGGCATTCAGTTTAGTATTTCGATGGACTCTCACATTAATTATTCCGATGGCTTATTTTAGTTATATTCCGATGGTTATGACTTGGTGCATTCCGATAGAAATGAGTTGCAATATTCCGATAGAACATGTTTTTAAGTTTTAAAGTTTTTCTTAAAGTTTTTCTAAATAGCTCTTAGTTTAATATCTTAAACACGTTAATTTCGCTCAACGACATTTTAATACATGCTTTTAGTTAAAAATAGATAATCAACCAAACCATTCTCTTGTTCACCAAAAGACAATTGAGTCGCACTCTTACACGGTAATCAATTCGAAAAGACTTGGGAACGATAATTTTCTTACTAGGCAAAAACCTAGTTATTAATGGGGTTAAGCTTCAGTTTCTAATAATAAACAAATGTTATTTACATTTTAGTAAGAATGCTTTGTGCATTATTACTTCAATGATTATTGTATGTCCAAACTAATTAATTGTTAAAATCTATAAATTCACCAACTTAATGTTGACCCTGATAGTATGTTTTAGACAGGAATATGAAGTTAGTACGTGGTGTGTGCATGGTCTCCAGCATCTTAGAAATCTGCATCATAGGACTCGTCAGGGGTTCTATTTGGGAAACGAAAACAATCACCTACGGTCTTGTTTAAAACAATTTTTAATTTATTTGTTATCAAACATGTAATATGATTTAAATAATCTTTATCTTATTCTCTATGGACTATATACTATCGATCCACCCTTGTGACGTCTCCTTGGATATTTTCCGCATATTTTGACCCTACCCGGGGTGTCACATATACCTTAGAGAATATTCTTTGGAATATTCCAAATTCAAATTTCCATTTTTTTAATAAAACATTTTCTTAAATATAAAGTTTATTAAAATCTTTTGTCAAATTTTGATTAAATGTGAGTTTTAAGAAAATATCAATCCTTGATCACTTAGTTAGGCTAATGACATGTTTATTCATACCTTGAGTGATTCATGCCGAATGTGATCTTGGAAGTGTCGAGAGAAGTATAAAAATGTATTCTTGAGTGATTACGAGAACCTTAACATTTTACATAATGTATTGCGAATTATACGTTTGTCATCAACAAAACACAAAGAGATTATATCGACAAAACATCGTAATGTTTACACTAACAATATCTTAACCAACGAAATTTGGCTGCGCTTCAGTTTCGTGACTGCTCTCTCCATGACTTCCACATGTTCTTCTGTAAATTGGAGTTTGTCATCAAAATGAACTCTCTCCAATGGCATGGCTAACGGCTCATTCGCGTAGCACTTCTTTAGGTTCGAAACATGAAAGGAAGAGTGTACCCAGCTTAATTGCTGGGGTAACTCTAAACGATAAGCGACTTCACCAATTCTGGCAATCACTTTAAAGGGTCCTACATATCGTGGGTTTAGCTCTCCACGTTTTCCAAAGCGTATAACACCCTTCCAAGGTGATACCTTAAGCATAACACGGTGACCTACTTCAAATTCCATAGGTTTCCGTTTGCGATCTGCATAGCTCTTCTGTCGGTCTTGTGCAGCTTGAATTCTCTGCTTGATGAGAATGATCTTCTCAGTAGTTTCTTGGATTAGTTCGGGTCCGGTGAGTTGAAATTCTCCTAGCTCTGCCCAACACACGGGTGATCTACATTTGCGGCCATAGAGGGCCTCAAATGGTGCGGCTTTGATGCTGGCATGGTAGCTATTGTTGTAGGAGAATTCAACTAACGGTATATGTCCGACCCATCCTTTTCCAAAGTCAATCACACATGCCCTCAGCATGTCTTCCAAGGTTTGGATTATTCTTTCACTCTGATCATCGGTCTGTGGGTGATAAGCGGTACTCATATCTAAATTTGTTCCTAAAGCTCTTTGAAAAGCTTTCCAAAAGTTTGATATAAACCTACCGTCTCGATCACAAATAATTGAGACTGGCATACCGTGTCTAGTCACAACTTCCTTTAGGTATAGTTTTGCTAGCTTGTTCAAAGAGTCATTTTCTCTTATGGGTAGAAAATGAGAGGATTTTGTGAGTCGGTCGATGATTACCCAAATTGTATAGTAACCGTGAGATGAAGTAGGAAGTTTGGTGATAAATTCCATGGTGATGTTGTCCCATTTCCACTTGGGTATCTCAGGTTGGACTAGTAATCCTGACGGCCTCTGATGTTCAGTCTTCACTCTGGCACAATTCAGACATTTCTTCACGTATGTGGCAATGTCTGCCTTTATGTTTGGCCACCAATACAACTTCTTCACGTCCTGATACATCTTTTCAGATCCTGGATGTATGGAATACTTAGACTTATGAGATTCGTGCATTATCACGCTTCTCAAGTCTTTGTAACATGGTAACCAACTTCTTCCATGTAAACATAATGTTCCGTCTGCTCTGGCTTCTAACTTCTCCTTGCTTAGATCCGTCCTAAGCATTCCTCCTATGTCTTCCTTTCCAATGTTATCAGGCTTCTGTGCTTAGAGTTGAGCCTCTAATATCTGCTTGGGTAGATCCAAGCTAATGGTCATAACTAAGGATCAAACTCTCATGGGAGGATCAGTTCCCTTTCGGCTTAGTGCATCTGCAACCACGTTGGCTTTACCTGGGTATTATTTTATGTCACAGTCGTAGTCACTAAGCAGCTCTATCCAACGACGTTGTCTCATGTTCATCTTCTTTTCGTCTAGAATATGTTACAAACTCTTGTGGTCGGTGTGCACAGTACACTTTGTTCCATATAGATAGTGCCTCCAGATTTTTAAGGTAAAAACCACGGATCCAAGTTCTAGATCACGAGTAGAGTAATTCTGTTCGTGCTTCTTTAGTTGTCTTGAAGCATAGGCAATTACTTTCTTTCTTTGCATCAGTACAACACCTAAGCCTTTATATGAGGCATCACAGTAGACAACGAAGTCTTTGTTAAAATAGGTGCGCTATACAACTTTTGTTTGATGGTTTGGAATGCTGATTCCTCTTTTTCTCCCCAATCAAACTTCACGCCTTTTTGAGTAAGCTTTGTCATAGACTTAGCTATCTTAGAGAATCCTTCTATAAATCTCCACTAGTAACCGGCAAGACCTAAGAATTGGCGAATCTATTTTGGTGACGTAGGTGATGCACAATCCTTTACGGATTCGAATTTTGCGGGGTCTACTTGTATTCCCTTGCTATCGATAACATGACCAAGGATGCACTTTAGGAATCCAAAAATCACATTTGGAGAACTTGGCATACAGCTTCTCTTCCTTAAGAAATTTCAGTACCTGAGCAAGATGTTCTCCGTGCTCTTGCTTATTCTTGGAATAGATGAGTATGTCATCGATGAACACGATAACGAATTAATCACGATACGGTCTGCACAATCGATTCATGAGGTCCATGAATATGGTTGGTGCGTTGGTCAATCCAAAGGGCATGACCTGAAATTCGTAGTGACCGTAACGGGTTCTGAAAGCTGTCTTTGGTATGTCTTCCTCTCTGACTCTCAACTGATGGTATCCAGATCGTAAGTCGATCTTGGAGTACACACTTGATCCTTATAGTTGATCAAATAGGTCATCGATTCGAGGAAGTGGGTAACGATTTTTCACAGTTAACTTATTCAGTTCTCTGTAATCAATACACATTCGGAAAGAACCGTCTTTCTTCTTGACAAATAGTACTAGAGCTCCCAAGGTGAGGAACTGGGTCTAATAAAACCTTTGTCTAACAGTCCTTATAGTTGTTCTGCGAGTTCTTTCATCTCGGTCGGTCCTAACCGGTATGGTGCTTTAGCTACAAGTGCAGCTCCTGGTATCAAGTCGATCTGAAATTCTACATGACGAGTGGGTGGTAAACCAGTTAAGTCATATGGGAAAACTTCAGGATAATCACGTACAATTGGTACGCCCTTGATTTGTTTCTTCTCTGGTTCATCTTCCTTATCTGTCTGAGAAATATTTGCTAAAAAGATAGGACATCCTTTTAGTATGTATCTCTGGACTTTGGTGCATGAGATGACACTCAGTCTAGTGTCAGTTCTGTCCAAATTCCCTTCTCCTCGTACAATCAAGTTTTCTTTCCTCCACGGTATACGGACTAGCTTTTCGTCATGGTTGCGTGATATTTTGCTAACCTGTCCATACCGATGATCACGTCAAAACTACCAAGATTTACTGGGATTAAGTTGATATCAAAGGGATGGTTCAAAAGGTTTAGGGTACAACCCCTTAAAATAGCATTGGTTTCGATGATTTTTCCGTCGGCTAATTCGACTCTGTAATAGTTGTCTAACTGGGTAGGGGTGATGTCTAGTAAGTTACTAAACTCGATAGATATGAAACTCCTATCAGCTCTGGTATCAAACAAAATGGATGCATATCGATTGTTCAAAAGAAACGTACCGGTAACCACATTGGAGTCAGTCCTGGTGTATCCTATCACGTAAACTCTGGCTGGTGCTCCTCCACCATTTCCTTTATTTCTTGCTTTCTTCGGGCAATCGGGTCGGATGTGTTCGGTATCTCCAAAACCATAGCAACGAACCTCCTTCCGTTTCCCATCATTTCCATCTGTGGGAGGACGATTTCCCTACTCTCTGTTGCCACGGAAGTGCTAGCCATTCCCATTGTTGGGCCTGAAGGTGGTGCTAGTGTTGTTTCTATCAGCATAAAATATAGGTATTGCTTTGTCCGGGCCTTCGGCAAGAAGCGTCACTATAGTGGTGAAAATCGCACTTAGGACACTTAGGCTTGTTTCCCATATATGGAGGTGATCCTGAGAAAGTAGCACTGTAAATCTTCCCTGAGTTCTGCCTCTTTGGTTGGGTCTGGTGATGATTACGGGAGTTCTCATAAGCTTTCCTCTTGTGCTCGGTCTGCCTGATTGCATAATCACGGCCTCGTTTTTCCATCAGTTCAGTGGCAAACTCGATGGCACTCTCGACTGTAGTGGGTCGAGATGCTAGCACACTATCATGAACAGACTCTGGAAGTCCACTAACGTACTTCTCGATCTTGTCCTTCCCCTCAGGAAACATCCTGGTACACATCAAGGTCAATTCTTGAAACGTTTGGTTGTAGGCTGTGATGTCATAGTTGGTGTACTTGAGATTCCATAGTTCAATCTCCAGCTTCTTGATTTCACCACGAGGACAATATTTCACGGTCAGTCTTTCTTTTAGTGTAGTTCAAGTCATCCCATACGCATCATCATGCCCAAGGGTAGCAACCAGTGAATTCCACCAAGTAAGTGCATGTTCCAGTAGTGTACAGGTAGCAAATTTTACCTTGTTCTCCTCCGTACAATCACTAATACAGAACACAGTCTCGGTTCTCTCGAACTATTTCATGAGCTCAACTAATCCTTCTTTGCCCTTGAAGTAACTGGGCTTGCATTTTAGGAAGTCAGGGTAAGTACACCCTCTAGCAACTCGGTTCCTAGCATTGGAGTTTTGGCTGTCGCCTTGGTTTCCGCTGGGATGTGTTTCCCTGGCGGCTATGGCGTCAGCGATGCCTTGACCGATAATCACTCTAAGTTGTGCTTCCAACATAGTTGCTGTGGGAGCAGCTCCGGGATTCTGTCGAGTAACTCTTTGTGCCATTTTTCTATAATACACAAGGATGAGATTTATTAGTTGATCAATATGATGGTTATATTAAACTGCATGGAAAATGTATGCATAGAATTCACAACAAATTGGATAACCTATCAAGAGTTCATAATAATATAAGTACAAGAGATAATAGAGCAATGTTGGTACAAGTCATTTCTGGCAAAATAACAATATCATACACGTACAACCGATCTAAGGCAGGGATAAAACATGCCTGTCTAAAATAGTGGTACAGGTGTTTTTAGTACAACAAAAGATAACCTACCTACTATGGTTAGGTGCTAATGACAGGGATACAACTGAGATGAAAGTCAATGCTTGGCATGATATACAAAGATATCTAACCTACACTAGTGTGACTGTCTGCTGGTGCGGCTGGTACAGCTGGTGGTATAGGTGCCTGAGCATCCTGCATCATGATCAAGGCGTCTCTGGTCTCTCTAGTAAGTCGGAGAGCCTCCAAAAGCTGAATCTGACGAGCAGTGTCGGTACTCCTTAGATAGTATGTCTCTGCGGTCGTCCCCTGATGACTTACCTCGACCAAGTCAAAGAAGATCCTGAAGGTCTCCTCCTGCGTCAAAAAGGCAGTTTGGGTCTCGTACTGATAACCCTCAAGAAGTGATAAGCGACATCGAAGAATAGAGTTCTCCTCAAGTAGCCTCTACAAGTTGTTTTGGACAGTCGTCCAAGAACCCTACACAGCCTGTGACTCAGCAGCCACATACCAGTAGAGAGTGTTAAGTCTCTCCTAAAGTACCACGCGTCCCTGATGGTACGCGCGTAGCAAAGAATGGATAAGAGTAGTATCCTGTGCTTGTCTAGCAATAAGCGCATCAAGCTGCGCCTGGATAGTGTCGGGTGCTGCCTGTCTGGCTCCCGATCCCTCTCCTATCTCAAATGTAGAGACATGAGTAGAGGTGTGCCTCGTCTTGCGAGGTGGCAAGGCTCTAGTGGGGTAGGTATGGAGAGTAGAGATTGGTGGTAGAGGTGGTAGAGTAGGTACAACCTGATCTGGTTCCCTAGGTGGGGAAACAGGTACAACTGGTGGTGATGGATTAGGAGAATCAGTCAACACAATAACTCCCTCTGTCGGGTGGTCTCGGGACTCTATGTTGGAGTCAAGTCCGTGTATTACGGATGTCGGTGATAAGGGTGCAGCAGCAGGAGTCATGAGAGCGTCAAAGGTAGTCACGATAGTCGGTGACGTCATGATAATATGAAAATAATAGCATTTCAAAGTTGAGTAAGTATTAGCTTACACAATTCAAAAAGTTTTCAAAAGATGCATATGCGATGCTTATGTATGCATGCAGTAGTGTAATCAAAATTACGTAGGTACTTAGATGATCAAATAGCAAAAGCCATATATCAATGCACAGTTTGCTCACACAATATGTATGCTCTATATGTGTATGCCTATCTATAAAGGTTCCCCACAAATCAATTTTTTTGTAAATATTGATTTTTAAATTCAGTTATAGTCCAGTTATAAATTTTTAGTATTTAAAATTTTTTGTTTTAGATCTGGTTCTCTATAACTATGCACTCTAATACCATTGCTGTAACACCCCCAAATGGTCAAATGCAGCGGAATAGTACGTGGGGTGTTACTTTGAAATTTTGCGGTTCAATAGCATACAATATATAGAGCATTGATAATCAAATGTCATTAAAACATATCATATGAATTTAATTTTGCAAATTAAGTAACTTGTCTTGAAAACACATTTATTAATATTTGCAGAAATATCCCAGCCCGATGGTAAACATGAATGCTCCCTATGATGCTGGAATCCAATGCAATGCACCTGCTTACTTTCCTAAGAAAACATAAAAGTAAAATATGGGGGTCAACACGAGGTTGGTGAATTCACAGATTTAATTATAAAGTAAAATATTGATATGCAAAACACCACGAAGATAGTAGTGCATAAAGCCACATACTATAGTAGTTCCTATTGCCCTGTAATAGATGTTAGACATGATTCTCATGTGCCTTTTCTGGATCATCCTGATGAGAGACCCTCAGTCCGACAATGAAATAAACCTGTTGCTTGGCCTAAGTGTTTCGTGATAGCAAGTCACGCAGGCCGGGTGTTGTCAATACCCAAATAGATCTTTATAACATTTCGCGCTACACTATTAAGTATTACAATCTACGAGAATAAATGGGGCAAACAATAGGCAGTAATATGTTGTTGTCTGTAAGTGTTTGCATATACAATAATTAAGTATGTTTTCTCCCCCAGTTATAAAACAGTAAAAGATGGGGCCATGAACTCACCTCAGTTGTGATGATGTAGGGATAATGTCACTGAATGAACTGGAACAGTATGATCACGAAGTAGTGAAATTACCTAAGTAATTTATATGACTAGTATATGCACAATAATAATGCACAGATAAACGTAACTGATGAAAATGCATGATCACGAATTAATAAGTTGTTACTATTGTTCAAGGTTGCAAAAAACGCGAATCGCTAGCCGGCTGGTCGACCACCTTGTAGCTTGTAATCGTTCTAGGCAGGATTAATCGGTGATTAATCGGATTGACATTTTAGCATATTTTTGGTATTTTAGGCAAATTTTGGGTATTTTTTAAGAGTTTTAGGTGTTTTCGGTAATATTATTCGTAAAATACAACGAATCATACATAAAAATAATTGCTATAAGTGATAGACCCAAGTTTATAGTGAAGTTTTGGTATTTTCGGAAAAGTTTGCAGATTTTTGGCAAGTTTGACATCTCTTGACTGTTGTTGACCATAGTTGACCTTCATTAATCGCCTTTTTCATTAATCGACAAAGTAGAGGGCCTTGAAGCGATTAAACGGCGATTAATCGGCCTTTTAGACCTTGTTTTGCAACATTGCTATTGTTTAAATGTTAAGCTATAGTACGTTACCGATAATATTATATTTTTAGTTTCTAAAAATATATTTAGATTGTTCGTAGAACAAAAGTGTAATAAGTTAAATAAATAGATTTTCATTTAATCAATTGATTGTAAGAAAATAATATGTTTCACTAAATTTTCTTAGGGTTTTGAATACACTAACATAGTTCGTTCGTTTATAAAATGTCGTAAATAACTCTAATAGTTTATTTAGTTTTAAATAATTAAAATAATTTAATTTAATTTATTTATAAAACAATTTTATTAATGTTTTTAATTAAATTAAATTACACGTTAGTCCTTGTAAAGATAGTAATTCCCAAAATAACCCCTAGGGTTTCGTTCGTTAAATTTATTACATCGTTAGTCCTTGTTCGTTATCTTAAGTTACAACAGCCCCTAGGACTTACAAATGTTTAAGAGTATGTTAAAAATAGCCCCTAGGATTTCCAACTTTCGGGTTATTACAAACTGAGTCCCTAGGGCTCAGTTAAGTTTTGTAAAATGGCAAAACAAGTCCTCCGAGTCTCGAATTAATTATAAAACATACTTAGGCTTGTTTTAAGTTTGTAAATTGACACAAATGGTCCTTGTGGTTTGATTTGAGTCTCGGTATAAAACATACGCAACCCTATACTTTCAAAATTAGCAATTTTGGTCCTTGAACATTTCAAAAGTCTCGAATTAAGTATATATGTTTTTTAAAGTTATATTTTGATCTATACTTTCACATTTTGGTATAAAAGGCACAAAAAGTCTCCCACATGAATATTTGGAGCTAAATGGGCTCGATTAGCCCATTAATGGGTCCGTTTGAGTTTTCGGGTTTAGTGGGCTAACACTTTGGGCTAGTTAAGTACTAGTACATGTTTATTAAGCATTCTAAATAATCCAATCATACTACTTAGGCTTATGGGCTTATCCAAGATTCGGCTTATATTAATACAAGTGAAATGGCTTATGGGCTTATTTGGTTTGTGGCTTATTAGGCTTAGGAGCTTATTCATGTGAGCTTATCTAAGCTTATTTCTGAGCTCTATCTAATGCTAATATCGACTTAAGCTAAAGCTTATCAAGCAATGTTTTTGTACCCGGTTCCTAAATAAGCTGAGACATTTGGTTTATACATTAGTGTATTAACTTGTTAGGTTAGTTCATCTAGGGTTTTTAGAGTAAGGTTTTCCTAGTGCTTCCATAGATCTAGGATTTTAGACATGTTTAACCATGAAAACAAAATAAGCCGTGGGCTTTTAATGTCATAGTGGCTCAAGTTTTAGCATGTTTTATGTACGCATGCCACTATATCACGTCTATATTAAGTCTCCAACGTGGTACATGGATTTGCATGGTTTAGAAGTAAATAAAAATGAAAATGGAAGGAATGTGAATAAAAGTGTGAGGTACTTACTTGTTTAATGAGGTTGTTGATGAACAATGAGATTACTAGAACTTATATGGGTTTACACGTCTAGCTCCTTAAACCGTGACCTAAGATGATCTTTGCTTGCTTTGACCACCAAGATTTAAGTGAAGAATTGCACTAAATGCTTTAGAGACCAAGATTCATGTAGTAAATGAGGATGTAAGTATGTTTCGTCTAGGTGGTATGTGATATCTGAATATGGAAGTTTTGTAAGTGAGAATTGAGTGTTTGAAGTTAACTAAATATCTAAGTTTGTAAGGTATGTGTAGCTCGGTTTGTATACACGTCCAAGAGAGAGATAACGTAGATTTTGTGTAATCTAGTTAGTACTTAAGTATCTTACATAGGCTTTTGATAGTACTAGATTTTAAAGTAAAGATGTACACTTGCCTCCCTTTTTTCTACCTAGCCGTCACATACAACTGTCAAAAGGGACAAAGGTGATGTTTGTATAGCGTTGGTTTTAATGAGAGTGGTGTACAAGTATTGTGTAAAGTCAAAAATAAGTTTGTAAGGTTCTAAGTAAGTGTAAGTATGGTGTATGTGTTATTCGGCCAGGATAACATGTCTGGGATAGGTTTTGGTTCAAATCTAGTGTTCTTATGTAGTTACTAGGAGTTTAGGTAGTGTAGTGTGAGTGTAGGTTCGAGTCCAAGTCGATTTTGTTAGGTTTTAGGGTTTTTGGTGAAAGTATAGTCTTAAATTAATACAAGTATAGTTTATTTATTTAATGTATGAGACATTTAGATAATTGTTATAAACTTTGTTAGACAGAAAATTATATTGTGACAATAACTTTTGTTGATTGTTGTGACACTTAAAGTGTAGAGAAAATATATAGTATATATATATTTTGTAGTAATATGATACTAGATAAACATTATTAATTGTGATCATGGTTTTAGGTTTTTATAATCCTAAAATGATACATGAATATGCTCATGTGTTTACAGGTAACTTAATAGTCCCAAAATGATGTCTTGTGTTCTGTATGCTCATAAAATGTAGCCATACATAATGTTTGATGAAATGTAGTATGTCCGTATACTCATAAAGATGTAGTCATACATGTTGTTCCTGTGATCCCATGATTGAATATTCACAATCATAATGTGTAGTTCAAAGTCTTTGTTGCTCAAATGTTTCAACTGTTCCCATATATGATAAATGCTCAAAGCTCCAGTGATCAAAATGATGTATGCTCATGAATGATGCAATATGATTGTGCAAATTTTTATGAAAAGGTGAAAATATATATACATATATATACCATGAGGTGACGTGTACAATGATGTCATAGTCAAACCCTGAAAACTGCTGGTTTTACACAATTCATCCATAAGAATAGGACTGTGATTGGATAAATTTCTGTCAAGACATAAAGCCGATATGGAAGGAAATAGCATCAAAAGCCCTTCGGTAATAAAAAAATTAATTCAATTTACTGATCTTCGAAGCAGATCTATGAGACCAAGTATATGAGTAGCTCTCTAATGGAAGATCAACCAGTCCTGCCATTGTAATAAAATTAATTAAATGCATTTGCGCCATGTATGTTAAACTCAGTACCAAATCTTTCTTGTTGTGAATATTTAATATGTTATTATTATATGATTGGTCCAACTTCAATCTAAGATACCCTTCTTTTTATCTCTCAGTTAAAGTATCAATTTTTTTTTTCTTATTACAATGGTGGACAATTAGTACATTTACATGTTAAAAATCTATGTTAAAATACCAAACACACCTTTATATCTTTTTACACCAAATTCCATGTCACAATATATCGTTCGCATGAATTAAAACATGAAATGCAAACATAAACTTAATCTTAACAAGAACTATTTTAAAAAAATAAAAACAAAATCTTTAAACAAACGAAAATATAGTAACTAATTTAATGACTAAAACAACTTTTATATGAAAATAAATTACGAAATACATTTCAACGATTCTATAAACTTTTAACCAACTAAAAACGCTATCGAAGAGCTACAAAAAAAAGAATTTTTTTAACGTTTTTACAAATTTTTTATAAAATTAAAACAAAACATTTTATAAAGGAAAAAAGGATATAATTATTGGTTTTGAATTTTTTTATATAATAAAATATGATTGAAAATCTTACAAAAATTATGACAACACGAAAATGATTTTTAGAATTTTATGTTAAAAAGATGAATATACAAGAAGAATTTTGATATATTTAGACTAAATAAAAACACAAACTTTTTTTTAAATAATAAAATGTGTATAAATTTTTAAAAAATTATGACAAAAAGAAAGTACTTTTTATTATATTTAAAAAGGACAAATTTTATGTAGGTTTTTGATATATTTAAGCTAAATATAAGAAAAAATTTTGTGCCTCAGAGTTGGATAAAAACTGAGCCACAAAGTGAAAATCAGCAAGATACTTATTGGACAGAAGGTCGTTTTAAGTTTGGCTTCGATGCCAAAGTAGTCTGCATGGATCAGGAGCTCGGTGACATGGGTTCGTCTGATCCGGAACCACTGAACCCAGATACTAGACCCAAGTGGGATGATAATTGGGATGTCGGTGATCTTTTGATACCTGGATGACCTGAAGATGGTAACTTCACATTACAAGAGCTGGGGTTCGATTTTAGAGCTGATTTTGGCGTGTGAGGTGACGATAATGAGCTTGTTACTTTTATTTGCAGAAGCTGAGAGCCTGAGATTGCTGGTCCTTGTTCAATACAGGATTGTAAAACGCCAATTTTTAAATCTTGTTGGCGATCTAGTGGTAGTTTACATCTGAAGTTGGAAAGACTGAACTAGCAGATTGTTGATTTGTTTAAAAATGTGGGTATTTAATCAACCAATTGATTCAAGAATAGTATCTTTTTTCTTTCTGTTTAATATCAAGAGGGTTTTGGTATAGGATGTTTAACTTGTTCAAATGGTTTTGATGCATATATTCTTGGATCAAGAATTGCCATCTTTGTTAATTTATATTTTGGATCTTGTTTAATTTTTGGATCATTAATTTCTGGGTTTATTTTGATGAAGAGTTTATTTGTGGGATGAAAAGGGTGTATGTTTGATCCTGTGGGATGAAAATGGTGGGTGTTTCTATTAAATGAAGTCAAAATAACTAAAAGACCGAAATGCCCCTCCTCTCTCAAGACTTAACGGAAAAAACTAATACCCATCCAAGATAGGGACCATTTTTGATCCAAAGTGTAAACGATAGGGACGATCTGCGGACTTAGTTTTAGATAGGGACCATACATGATGTTTGGTGTAAACGATAGGGACCAAACATGAATTTTTTTCTAAATATAAATACAAACGTTTTATAAAAAAAGAGTGAAATTGTACATAACTAGCTGGTAAAAAGATTTTTAGATTGCACGATATGATAAATTAAATACCTTAAATAGAAAAGAAAAAATTGATACCTTTAATTGAAATTAGATTTTAAATAGAAACATCTTTATGTGATTTGCCTATGTGATTCATTAACATGAACAAATGAGTGTTCCAGTCGCGTTTATATCAAAGGGTAAATAACCTAAAAAGGTACCCATCTTAAGTCAAAACTCAATTAAAGGTACTCAACTTCTTTTTTTCAATTTAAGGTATCGATCTTTTTTCTTGTTGCAATGCTGGATAATTAACAAATTTGAAGTTATATATTAACGATCGTTTACTTTATTATTACATCATTAGTCTTTTATATTAATGACATTTTATAATAAACTCAATTTTTTTTTTTACAGTTTTAGACCGTTTTCTACCTTTTTCGTCTGATTCTTACCCTTTTCGTTTGGTTTTTAATTGTTTTGGTCCATTTTACAACAATCGTCGTTCTTTTACCGTTTTCGACCGTTCCGTTGCTTGTTTTTTAGGTTTTCGAGCCCTTCTGACCGTTTGTGTCCATTTTAAGGCTTTTAAATGTTTTCGTCTGTTTTTTTCGTTTTCGGCTTTGTTTACAATTTCTGACCGTTTTATACGTTTTTTCGTCTGTAAGATAAATAGGCGATAATGGAAAGAAACAGAAGAAAACAGTAAAAAAACAGTCGAAAATGATATCAAACAAAAGAAGGTCGAAAACGGTAAAACAGATAAAACGACAAAAAACGGATTAAAACGATTAAAAACCAAATAAAAACCATAAAAATCAGACGAAAAAAAAGAAAACGCTCTAAAACTGTAAAAGAAGAATTTTGAGTTTATAAAGTGCCTTGAATATAACGAATTTTGGTTCAAAAAAAGTGTCGTGGATATAACGGACTAACGATGCAATATAAAGTAAACGATCGTTAATATATAACCTTTAAATTTGTTAATTGTCCCAACATTGCAACAAGAAAAAAGATTGATACCTTAAATTGAGAAAAAAAAGTTGAGTAATTTTAATTGAATTTCAATATAAGATAAGTATCTTTTTATGCTATTTTCCGTTTATCAAATATCTAATCAACCTTATATATTGTCGAAAGAAACATAGAGTGCGACACATGAAACAAAAAAGCATCGAATGAGGCCAGTTATTATGGAATATAAAACATGAAACATGATATTAAGGAGGTGATGTGGAAGCATGTTCTGAGTGTTGATGAGAAAATGTTTTAAATATTTTGTCATGAGTTACCGACCCGAACCCCACAGGATTCAGACATTTTTGCCGTCTTTTAAGCACAACATGGGTCCTGTCATTTAGCACCAAAGGACAAGCAGTAATATGTGTTCTATGACTACCCGTGACACACTTTAAATCAATGGGATCACACTCCCTCTAAACATTTTTTGTTACGACATGTATGATTTATTACCCAAACAAAAATAAATGTTCCAAAATGTGCATACGTGTTTCAACAACTTATCCACGTCACATCATACCCCCTACACTTTTAAAGCTTAGGACTGATTCAATTTTAAAGCTTAGAAGTCACGTCATACCCCCTACACTTTATTGTTAGGCTGGAGGAGAGGTAAAGAAAAAAATTTACCGTCATTTTAGCGCCACCTCATTTTTTTTTACTTTTCTCATTAACTCTTCAAAACTCACCTTTCACGAGTACTAAGGAAAAAAACACACCTTCATCTTACATCCACCTCACCTTTCCACTATCACATTATTTAATTTATTCATAAAATAACTTTTATTTCCTAAAATAAAATACGATACACGAGTAAATAAAAACTTAAAATGATGAAATTAAAAATGGTAGAAGGTTAAAAAAAATAAAAATCCAAATTATAACGCTCCTTAAATTCTGCCTGGAGTGACAAACGGTATGCCAGTACTGCCCCGTCCAAGTGATCATAGGGAGCCATATAGAATTTCATTTCATCATGTCCGGCTCAGACTTTTTCCATTCTTTGGCGCTCTGCAGCAAGTTCCAATTTTTTTTCTTGATTTTCCAACTCGAGACGACGATACTCCAACTCTTTATCCTTCATCTCCAAAAACTTACGGCGATCGTCTTTGCCCGCATTGACCATCTTGGTCACCATCAACCTAGAAAACTCGTCTTCTTGGGACGCAGTTGACCAACGCGACGACTAACCCTTTTTCTTCCTTGCAGTAGCAGCTTTGGCTTTATCCCTTCCTATTGGTCGTTGAACACCACTACTTTGACTATCTTCAAAACTTTGAAAAGAAGCAACATCCACAGACTCCGATGTCTTAGACCTCTTTATGCTTGTCTTTCTTCCTCCTCATTTACTGCCTACCTGTTCATCTCACCCCTCATAAATTTCTAACTACTTTTCAAAACTTCCCAACAATGACGATGCCTAAACTTCGACATGTGCTCAGCTTGATAGTCATCACATGCTTTGTTAACGTATGCCTCATCGTCAGCTCCACTCACAACTCCCATTCGCATCATGTTGTTGTACACTCCAACAAACTTACACAATTGAGGCCGTATCAGCTTCCATTTCCCGTTCACGCTATCATATGTTCTTTAACCGACCTCCCCTGTTTTGCTCTCCATGTACCGCAAAACCTCGGTAAAAAAACATTGGGTATTCATATCACTACAGTTCGTGCTATTTTTAGAAACGGATACCCATCCTTTACACAACTCCACTTCTTCAAAGTGTGTCCCTGAACACTAACGAGCTGCGTTCTGAGCCTGTGGAGCTTTCTGTCCCCTACACGCCCTCAACGTTGGTGGGGCTGGGGCTGAAACTTGAACTGTGTAGTCCATATCATCTTGAGTCCCTTAAAATGACCGCGAAAAAGTCGGCCTGTATAAATATTCAGTTGGGAAAGAGGGTGACAAGCATCAAAAAGCCACCTTGGTTCGGGGGGTCGGTGATGATCAAAGAACATGGTATCCATTCTTGTTCTAGTGAGAGAAACTTAGAGAGAGGTGAAAGAAAAGATGTGTGTATTATTTCAAGAGAAACAATACAAAGGAAAACTGACTTAACTTCCACACCCCCATGGAGAGTCATGGGGGGTATTTATAGGCCTAACTTAACTATACTATCCCTTGACTACAACTTTAGTCCCTGTGTATAGCAAAAGGAATATTTCTAGTCTAACTCATGTGAAAGGCGCCAGCTTACCAAAAATTAAGTCTAACAATCTCCCTCCAAGATGGTGACTCACGTGAGTTGGTTAAGCAAAAATAAAGAAAAATAATAAACGTGAATTCCAGCATTGCTTGAGACAGTCTTCAACGACCTTCATCTTCTTGAATACTCTAGCTCTATTTCTCCAGCTTGTAGAATCTAGTTGAGTTTAGTCCCTCCCAACTAGAAGGTCTTTCATTAAACAAGCAGTAAAGACTGCTCCCTCTCGAACATATCTAACAAAGGAAGTGTATGGGAGGTGATAACGTCATAAACATTTTCTCACAATTTGAAGCAATACTAGTCTGGATTCTATGATAAATTACCAGAAGTACACACTCTATCCCGAACATGAAGTAAAACTGTAGCACCATAGTCAATTAAGTCCCGGAAATACACATTTCTCCTGACAGGACAGTGATGATATAAAGTTGCCACATCAAAGTCAATTAAGTCCCGAATGTAGACAACTTGCCCCTTTATGTAGAAACGGTAACACCATAGTCAAGTAACCCCGCATGTACACATTTATCCCTCCAGGATGATACCTATTAAGGGAATCATCCTTCATGTGTGTACGTGGTATGCCAACTAGAGCCGCTTACTTAGTAACCATTACTATGTGAGAAGATGTCAACAATATCTCTCTAAACAAAAATTCTCTCTTGATCACCCCGAACTGAATCCCCTTATCAATTCTGTTGGCTATTGATAGTGACCACCGATGAAGATAACCCGATAGTACAAACTTGAAACTAAGGGTAGAATTCCCCAAACTTGAACTTAAGCTTGCACTAGTGTATAATGAAGAGCGATACAGAGAAGTCTTAAACGTACCCTATACCAAAAGGCGATATAAAAAAGGTACAACTTCTCTAAAGTACCCTATACCAAAACAGGCGGTATAAGAAAAGGTACTACACCTCTTGAAGAAATCCACAACAGCAAGTGTGTGTGACACTGAGAACCGCAAAGAAGCTCCCAAAAAATGATAGTTATCCATGTCGTCGTCCATCCTCCCCTTGACACTGGAAACTAGATACTTCAAGTCTTATTCATTACCGTATATGCTCGAACAAGTTATCTTATAAAGTCGTAAGTACTCCTTTAAAGATAAAATAAGAACGCCTTCGAGAAATCTCACTTCAACCTCAAATAAGTAGCATCGAATCATCTTCGTAATCACATAAATCGTAATATCCGTTAGGAATTTAGGTGAATTTTTTATGAGGATCGTTTTAGTGTAATGCATCTGTTTGTTGTGTTTGTTGTGTCTGTAGATCGAGAAGAAAGGTTATGATCGAAAACTGATACCCGGCCTTAAATGTCACAGATTAAACGGCCCGCCAAAGTAATAAAATCCGGTCATATAAGCTTTTTACCCTCAAATATTTTACTACTTGGTTCTTTCGAAATACCCTCCCCAATCCAATAATAACTCCCGTAATCCACATAATACCTCATACATAATTTTTGCACCATTCGGATATAAAGTCGGTCATTCCAAATTTGATTGCAAAAATTAATCGGCCCACTAAGTAACTTCGATTGAGTAGTGATCGGCCCATCAACTAATAACCAAATGTAACAGGCCAAAATCTGAAAAATGTGCAGCCCATTACATTGGTAGGTACATTTGGTCCACTAAATTGTCAAATCTAAGCCCCATGAAACACATAAGTTCGGCCCATATTGACAATGTATACCCGGTTTCAATGGCCCTTAAACACTTGACATAAAAAATGATATCACACATCTCTATAATTGACTCACGGGAATCAAGTTGCAATAGATATATTCAAGTAAACAACCCACGTGTAGTCCACTACCAAGTTTCAAGAGATGGGATATAAATCTCTCCACTAACCCTAATTATCACACATCAAACTAAATAACACCAAACCCACTTGCGTGTCTCGTAACTTCCGCCCCCATTATCAATACTTAGACACAACAATTGATAAACACATCCTTGTTTACTCCGCCTCCTTTTTCAATCCACATACACCATCTATCTCAAACACATCCTCCTGACACAAATCACCAAACCCAAATCTTTAATCTAAATACATCAATATCAATCTCATGAGATCCCCATCTGAAACTGTTTGTCACACCCCACCATGACGGAATATGCGGCGCGACGAATGGATATCATCACAACAATAGCGTGTCTATAGAGATAACTAAATGAATTGGAAATATCATAAATAATGACACAATGTCATGAAGATATCACAAACAATGCAGGCGTCTAGGTAAGTAGGTAACAGGTCTACCACTTACCAAAGACATACAATTAACAAATAACAAAAATATAGGTGTCTACAAAGTATCACTTATTCAAACTTAAGTAAAGACTAAGAGGAAAGGGGGTTCCTCCAATGCAATCCTAAGCCTCCCAGCTAGCCACTCCTATTCTCACGCTTAACCACATTATCACCTGAAAGAGACACTAAAACACGTCAACATAAAGTTAGTGAGAGTCATAGGTTTAGAATCCAACCCTAAAATAGTTAGAAGCTGTGAATAACAACCATCAATAAAATAACATATGGACAATGTGTTACAATTATGCATTAACAACTACCATTCAATATTAACCATACAATCATAATTCCAAGGCACCAAGCCTTACCAATAACCACAATTTCGAAGGCTCCCAGCCTTACCAATAACCATGGTCCCATAGGTTCCCATACTCCTATGAACCAATCCCAAGGCCCCGCCTTGTCAACATCCCTTTGGTACGAAGTCAAACCACAATAACAATCAAGAATCGCATAGCAGTTAGTCATATAAGTGTACACACAAGTCCATCACGAACAATAAAAACATTCACAACATTATTTACAAAACCAGACAGTGTCTCTTCCATCCCATCTGGAAGTCAAATCATTTATAGCTCATAAAAACATGGGACTATAAAACTCACCTGAACAAGCTTCTCCAAGTACCCGCACTCTAGCAAAATCTAAACACACAAACATATACAATCAAGACATGAACCACATACCAAAATGGCTCATCAATCTATGATGGATATCTAACCTTTTCCTACCCACTTAACCTCATTTATATGACATATGAATCTCATGACACCCCTCTATAAAGCGCTTAACTTAGTTTAGTTCATAACTCGCCCCGTTAACATTTAACCCAAAACAGTCCCGTTTTTCATACCTTAAACTATGGGTCGAACACCCCTTAACCAAATCAACTTCCTCTGTAAAAGAAACCCTATTCCCTTACATGTGTTATATATATATATATATATATATATATATATATATATATATATATATATATATATATATATATATATATATATATATATATATATATATATATATATATATATATATATATATATATATATATATATATATATATATATATATACTTTTACCTATCTAGAATTTACTGATTTTAAACATATGAAAAGTTTGTTATGATCAGAGGATCTTACCCTAACCCATTTCTTTAGACATCCTCCAGATCTTTTATTTAATGTATTATCTAAGTCTCATGTTCGTTTGAAGGTTCCAATATAACCCTAAGTACCCTAAACAATTCAAAACATAAAAAGAAAACAGGCTGATCCAAAAACTGTTTTGACATCCGACTGATGTAACCTATTTTTGACCCACTTCCAGACCTTCAATTTAGTTCTAGTTTCTTGAATTTGAAAGCCAACTCAATTACCTTTCCAGGGACATAAGATTCGAAAATTAAAAGTTTGTAAAACTTTATATATGATCAAAACAATGACCCCAAAATTCTGCCCAATTTTTAAAAACGAATTTAACATAATTAACCAAATTAATTACCCTCATCAGGTTTAATCATTAAACCTAATTATTCTAATCATTTCTATATCATTGTGATAACATTAAATTATAGATTTTCTAATAAACACTAACCTAGATCCATCATATAATGATTAAGAATGAATTAAAAACAATTTAATTAAAAAGAGATTGAAGATTTTTACCTTTAAATTAATGGAAGACAAGAAAAATATGAAAACCCTAAATAGACTCCATGGATTTCGACTTAAGCTTGATCTCCAGGGATTTTATGAATGTTTTTGGTTAATAAAAAGTTTTTATATAATTTCCTAACAAGTCCTTGGCCCATTACAAAAGCCCGGTTCCCCTTTTTCCTTTTTCCCTTTTCTTTTTCTTTCTTGCATCCTAAAACCGACTATTATATGTATTTTTATATAAATTTCTCTTTTTTATTACTTATTAATATATTATTAATAATGCCTTAATTTACCTTAATTTATTTTAGCTCCTAAAGCCTCGGAAACCTCAAAACCGTAAAACTAGTCAGTTTTTACGCGTATACCTTAAAAACGTAAAAATATACATTTTTATAAAAACTCTTAGAATATGAAATAAACTATATAACTAAGTCCTAATTGACTTAAAACCATCCCGTAAATTATTCTTGTGACTAAATACCTCATCCGAGACACCTAAATGCAAACCCTGAATCGTAAAAATACGATTTTCTAATAATACATATACGTATACGTAAAGCCACGAAATAACACCATCTCATTTCATAGTCACTACCTTGTGAGCTCATGAACATGAAATAAACATTCCTCGATTTACTTATGAGTACCATATACCCATAAACGATATCCAAACCTCACTCCAAACACACAAAATAAACACATAAGCACATAAAAGCACCTATTTGCACAAAACACCTTAAAATATAGTATAAGTGACGAACCCCAAAAACCATGGTTGTCACATCACTCCCTCCTAATAGAAATCTCGTCCCGAGACTTACTCCTTAGGATCAAACACACAAACAACAAATCACATGAGGATACTTGTTCTAAATGAACTCCTCTCATTTCCATGTGTACTTTAGTTCAAGTCTCAAAATACCACATATAAAAACCAACAATATTTAAATTCATTCCTAAACTCTTGACCTCAAAGCCAATAAATCTCACAAATGAATATTTTTAACACAAATCCCTAATAACCGCACATGCAAATATGCATTCTCAAACCACATTTCCCAAATCTCAATACATGAAATATATCATGTACACCACTCAATTCCCTAGGTAATTATATACCCCTAAACTATTGGTCCAATCTTTCAAAAGATCATAAATAGACCTACAAAACTCGACATCAACTTTTCCCTTTTTCCTAAACATGGCACCCGTTACTATGGGTGAAACTTCATACATAACTTTATCACTAAAATGTAGTGGTTTCCTCCTTTTCAACATAGCATATCTTGTTGCTCTCATCCTTTCCCACAAACACCATTTCCACATTAGTAGTCTCTTTCACGGATTTTAGTCCACCATAAGGAAAACTCACCCTATCCTTCCATATAGTGCCTCAAATGGCATTCATCGACTTCTAGTATGATAACTATCATTATATGAAAACTCAGACATCGCTAACGAGTTTCCCACATCCCTCTAAATCAGTCACCCAAGCTCTCAACATGACTCTTATACTTGTAGCAATTTCTTACTTCGTCCATCCTTTTCCAAGTAGCTGGATATACTCATATCCAATCATGTTCATCAATTCCCTTTAGTCCAAACCACCAAACTATTTAAAAATTCCAATTTCCTTACAAAAGTGACCTATGACGGTGTTTCACATATTCATTAGTTCATCATAACAAGGCTCTTCCAATCCAAATCAGCTTATGATCTATACATATCACCAAAAGGACAGTTATCTCAGTTAGTTTATCAACTACCATCCAAATCCATGCTACAACTACTTCCATTAAATTTTGATAGCTCATTAGTAGCACCTAAACACTTCCTTCTCACTTTTCTCCATGAAAGAATTTTTTTTATACTCAACACTTTCTTTATACTTACACAATGTCTTACCTCTAAGGTCATAGTGCTCCTTATCTTGTCTCGGTTAGTCCAAGCCCTTCGTCCCTCATGACACATCACATCTATAACTCCTCATCCATTCGATTATCGATACTAAGCCTTCCAATCAAACAGTATCGGTCTGTGCCATTTCCTTTCCACACTACAACAATATTAGTAGGCTTAGTGCCTTAGTCTACTCATTAGGCTATACCAAAATTTTACCTTTGGTTCCTATCTCGACCTATTTCATTTATGATCTGCATCTATCCAGACTTCCTTCTTTTTCCTCAGCTCATGGCATACATCACGATGCTATGTTTCCCATCTTTCAAGTCATCTATACGTCAAAATTATCCAAGTAGCTTCACTTGTTTTCCTCGCGACCAGTTCTCCTACTCCATCCTAATAGGGACAGACTAGAGTTTTATGTGATTCCATGCGGATCACACTCTCATCTTATACCCATATTAGTTTCCATATGTCTAAACTAAGCCATATTCTAAATTTTTACTCAAGTCTCATACTTCTATTACGACCTTGGACCAAACATGAGGTACTTTTAATCATCATCTTCTAGGAATACTTGGGTCTCTCCTTCCATTGTTCTCCCTAATTCCTTCACTATCATGTCCAACCAAAATTTCTCACTCAATTTATTACATTGGATAATGCATAACTCTCTCTTCCAAAGATCCTTCATAAACACCTTCACTAAACTGACCCTATAATCACTTCTTCACGAACTTATTCCGCTCAGCTTCACTACTCATCCCTCGATATTGATTGCCACGAAATTCTATCTTTGTGTAGTCACTCGACTCCCCTTGTTACTTCCACGAGTTCTTAATCTCCCATGTTATGTAGTCACTCGATCACGATCCATTGGTTCACCTCTTTGTAGCTCCACTCTGGTACTCGATCTGTCCTTCTTCGTTACGAACCATACAGAGATTCCCATCATAGTGCTTGTCACTTTTCCAGTCCTTGCAACTTCTGTGACTCCTTCGAAATCTCTTGCATCCTTCTAGCAGCCGACACGTAGTCCTTTCGGCTCCATGCTTCACAATGTAGCTCTTCACGCACTCCTTCTCGTCTCGATGATGTTACCTAGGAACTTCACACTACGCAGTAGCTTCTAGCTTCAACTCATCAACCAAAATATTTCTAAAGGTACTTCAACCCCTCAATGGCTCACTCTTCCTTACTTGTTGTACTTCACCATTAATCAGCCTCCTACCAATCATTCTTTCACATCCATGTTTTCCTTCACGTGTCTACTACTACCTTGCCTCCATAACTATACCAATTCCCTTGCGTGTTATTTGCCCCATCTTTCCATTAGTAGAAACTTTCTACTCTACCCTCACATCCGCTAGTACTTTCATCAATCTCCTAATGGTACTTAAACCAACTTCTCATAGCATGATATCTCGTTCCCACGACCAGTCAACTAACTTTACTTACTCCCTTATTCCAGTAACCAATCTAAGTTTCAAAACTCCACAAATCTTAATCATTCCTTCAACACAACCTTTAAACCAAAATACATATGTCCATTCTAATATTTAACCATAAGTAACACTACCCAACTCTATCCTCTCATCCTAACGTTCCCACAACCTCATAACTAAATCAACCATGACGTGTACCAAAAGAATTCCAAACAATCGTGTCCCAAAATAAAATATAGGGTAAAACGAACCCTATCCAAAACAACTGAAAACAAAACAATGTAATCCGAAAGATCAATGGAGTGTGCCCATAACTAAGATAGACTCATGACGATTTGTATTACCAAATTTCAAAATCTTATAAAATTTTAAATTTTTATCTCAATTAGTTACTTCACATTAGGACCATATTTTAACACCAATAAATGAAATCATAGTCATATTTTACCATCTCCGTTACTATCAAAGGGCGCAACTCAGTTAGTGTACTAAAACTCACTTTATCTATCATCTCATTTAACAATAAACTCATCTTTTATCTTCATTATTTTATCAAAGGTATTCACTAGTTAGTATAGTATAATGTTATCTAACCATTATCTTGTTTACTCACATTAAACTCATTTCACTTGTTATTATGAAACCAATACGTGTTTATAAAATATGGTGTTTTTATTCATTTTATTCTATATTATAATTATTTTATATAATCCATTTAGGCTTGTTATAACTAACTATTACACGTTTACAAGGTGTTGTGTTATTATTATCATTATTAAAATAAAATCTCTCTTTTTACTCTTTCCGTCCATTTAAATACTTCTAAAATTTTAACTCCACTTAAGAAAATTATTGTAAAATTTCTTTACCCTTTAAAATGTATTATCACATGTTACCTAGAAAACTAATCCAATTATTTTCAAGAGAATTTTTTGTATAACTTACTACCACAAACTTAATAAAAAGATATGTAAGTCACGATATCTCACTACAACAAAATGAAGCTATTGCAACATTTTTCAAGCAACACTTTTAAAATATGTTGCTTTTTACACAACAATGAACATTAAGTAACAATTTTCAAATAAGTGTTGCATTTATGAATCTAATGCAACATTTTTTATATAAGTGTTGCAAAGTTAAATCTAAAAAAAAGTGTGAGCGGCGGCATCCCACCCCTCCAAAATAAAAATTTAGGTTAAAGTATACCCGCTCCTTTTTTTTATATTTCCCCGCTCCTCTTTTTCCCCAAATCAGTTTCCCCAAAGTAAAAAAAAAATCAATTTCTCATTCTATTGTTCACATATCCTCCTTCGTCCAACCTATCTCTATTGCTTCCACAATCTCTGTCACACAAGTTCTCACATATGTCTCAGTTCTATCATAAGACTTTATACAACTTTCGTATTTAAGAAGATATGTTTATTCAATTCCGAGGGTTTCAATTCGACGACACACCAAGATGAAAAAAATCCCATAGTCGTCTTTGCCGCGACACCTCTCGGAGCTAAAAGTCTTAGGCCATGGGCTAGTAGATCTGCACGATTTCACTCTTAATATAGGTGGATTTAGGTATACGTTTTTTCTTTTACTCTTTTGATTTTGAATCTCTAATTATATGTTTATTTTATTTATCTTTCTAACAAGGTTGGAACCAGAATAAAACATTAACAAGGGTTACACTAAGACGAGACAATTCAATATTGAGTAATTTTTACTGAAAAGAAATGGACTAGATTTTATATATTACAGTACATGTTAAATCAAGCTTTATATGTCCCTAACTAAAGATCCAATGTTAGTTATCAAATTCATTGTCACAAAATGCGTGTCTTTGCGAATGGAGATTCACATTCAACAAATGTATTTTAAGGCAATGTGCAATGGCACTTAGGTTGTTTAGAGGCTATATAGCCGTTAATGTTATAAAAGGTATCGAAATCCACAATTACGGATGCTTTGAAATCAACATGGATTATGAATAGATCCATTATGAAAACGTGAGGGCAACTTGACGTTGTTTATAGGTTTATTCAGATTTCTTCCCTGTCTTTGTAGATGTACGCGTTAAGCCATGTTCTTTCGTTATATAATACTAGTATTTTGGTTGGAGTAATAAATGGAACTTTATCCTAGAGCTATAAAATTGATTGTATAATCAGTTATCTATATGACTATATAAGGATACTTTTGTATATTGATTTCATAACTAACTACTTAACTGGCTAGCGTTTACAAGTCATTAGGATATTTATCTTTAGATCAAGATAATCCAACTAGCCCAAACATCATAAACATATTATCATACTTAACATTTTGACTTTTGGTACTGAAGGTGTAAAACTTGGGCTAAACCGGTGAAACCAGCAAACAAAATAGGTATGGAATGTGACAGGTTGTGTACATTTGGATTTATGCTTAATGAATTCAAAAAAAGAATCAGTTTAGGTCCATTAATGAATGAAAACAGGGCCAGGCCAGAATATTGTTTTGTGTTTAAAATAATAAAATCATCGTATTGATAGTGGGAAAAGGAGTCGTGAAGAATCACCTAATGCTTATCTATTAATGATATTTTATTACAACAGCTGAAGTTGCGAAGACTGAACCACTGAGTGGCCAAAATTTTCCTGCTGACTGTACAAGTCGTGTAAGAAATTGACTGGTCTTAGTGTAATCCTTGTTAATTTTCTTTCTGGTTCTGACCTGAAGAAGTCTCCCACTGCAACTTCTGTGATGACCTCAGCTAGTCTTGCAATGGTGTCGAGTGTCGACTACCGAGTGAAGCCCTGTTGCAGGTTCAGTATGCTAATCTTATTATTATGAAGCCCTGTTGCAGGTTTGTTATGTCAATCTCATTTTTGTGTTAAATAATGTATCAGAACTTTAATAGAATTAGCGTGGGTATTTGTTATCTTAATCTATGTTTTACATTTTCGCATTGGAACTGTGATAGAATGGGCGAGAACTTAAAAGGGAGGTGAGAAAGAAATATAATCAAGAATATGTCAGGAGGTCTCGATTAAGAAAACACGTACATGGATTTTTTGGAATATTACACTAAAAAAATATTATAAAGGATGGTGATATATGTAAATTCGAAATTTTAATTATCCAGGATGAAGCCGAAGAACTATTGCTGAAAGTTGAAGACCTCCTTAGTGAAACTTTGACCCTGAAGACTATATTATCCTTTTGATCGTTAACTCGCAAAATTGATGTTCCAAAATGTCAAACTAATGGTGAGACCATTTTCTTTCTGTATCTTCTTCCAGCTCCGTTATTACTTTTCACCTTCTTATAGTTTCTTTTGACCTCAGGTGATGATTGGTAATGACATACTTCAAGTGACATTATCGAAACAAGGCAACCTTGTCACGGGGTGTGATACAATGGCCTTGACAATTTTCTCGACTGTCGATGTGCTGAATCATATAAATAATATAAGGAAGTTACATTTTTAAGCCATGTATAATATGGAAAAAGTCTGATCAACTATACAAGTACTAGGATGTGGTGCGAAGTACTCTAAATAACTCAGGAAAAAAGGAGTATATGAAGTATAAAGGAAATAAGTGAATTATCCTACGTAGAAACTAGATAATGAGACGAGGTTGCAAAATAGGCAGGTTGGGTAACGGGTCAATAGAAACTCTGTTGCATGTCTCATAAGACGCAAAATGTTTTTGTTTAAAGATGTGAAAGTTGGCAAAGTACCTCAATGATCATACATGTCCATAGTCTTTTTTGTTACAGCTTTGTAACACGAAATTTTGTTCTCTGCCATGAACTAAAAGCCTTTACAATATTAGTACGTATTACATTAAACGGATACCCTGCACTTTTTACCATCTTTTTATCCTTCACATAATAAGCGATGATTATCTCTAGAACTAAAATAAATCCTTTATTCGACAAATCTTAAGATGGGTCTACATCTATCATTTTTTCTTGTGTGCAGGTTCACATATCAGTCGAAGGAATTCTTTAAGTTGCAGATGCTACAGTTGAATCAGAAAATGTGACACTTTTACTATTTGACCTGATTCTTGGATGCGGTCCTGTTTTTCCAACTTTAAAAGCTTCAACTAGCTACGGATTGGCTTCATTTCTCAATCAGATCAGGTTTTTGTTCCCTTGAATGAATTTAATTACATCTTTATCTATGTAAATTCTTCTAGAAAAAAGTCGTGATTTATGACAATGATTTTATCATACGAGTTGATGTGATTTATTTTTCTCAAGCATCTTTAGTACTTCCAACATATTTAGTCTTTTGAACAGCTCGGTTTCTACGCATATTAATGTATCCCAGCAAGAATCTCCCCACCAAAGCAAACCATAAGGCTACAAGACGGAAAACTTTTTGAAAAGGCAGTTCTTTTTTTCTCGTTGATAGCTACTATAATATGTAGTTGATCGCTTAGCATAATGTTTCAAAACCAACACCATTCTTTTGATTTGACAAGGTTAGAAAAATGGATGGGTCATGAGGGGTGGGCTGAAATCGATTAGGTTAATAGTACAGATCTTAGCGAGCCTGCTTGTATGCTAATGTGGGCCAGGCTGTGCAGATTGAAATGGGTTGGTTGGTTGATTAGACCTGATCCACTATCATATAAACTTTTTCAATTGATTATCTGTACTTTTCATCTTTTTGCCATTACATCTAGAGCGTTGGATCATAGACCCATAGGATGGGAAAAATATCATGTGATGTGGGACTGCGTTATATCTAAGAAGATGGTGGTATTGCCCATGTGTGGACTTTGATGCGGGCACGCTCTAGTGTTGACCGACCTAGTATGGAATTTCTTATGGTGTTAATCCTGATGTCTGTAAGCTAAGTGAATAACATGGACCCATATTGCTAATACATCCTGGTATATACTTGCCTCGAGCTCTCCTATATTTTTATTTCACTTATTCTTAGTCTATGTATGTGACATTTGCTTAAGGTAGTCTTGTCCGCCCCATCTTAAGCCGGAAAAAATGATTATAAATGAACAAGGGTATGCCTAATTGATCACTAGTGTTCAATGCTTGCATTCTGGAACTTAAAACAACTTTTATTGACATTTGGGTCTATTGAATTGCAGAGTGGGACCCTTGGGATGTACCTGATGACTATGAATGTGAAGTGGCCGAGGAAGACGCACTCGTCCCCCAGCACATACCACTACACGGACCTGGTCCTCTTAGGAGTTCTACAAGACGTTGGAGGCGCTACGTTGCTTTGATATACTTTACCAAAAAAACAAACGTACGTGGAGTCAAAGAAGATATACCAAAATTTGTGAAACTTAGATTAGATAAAAAAAAATTTACTAGAATATGTATGTATGTCAGCTATTTTACATTGAATATTTCGGTCAAGGTACAATATATATATTCTAATGTATTTATTTGTTTTTATTATGGAATGTAAATGTCAATTTACATATTCGACATGCTAAAAAAATTATTATTGTTTTTTATATCAAAAATAGTGTATTATAATGTGTGTCGCGTGAAATTAAAGTGCTACAATCATTGGAATAAGTGTTGCTCTAATATGATAAAACTCTAGAAAGTGTCGCACTTGATATATTAAAGTGTTGTATTTTTGTTGTTTCAAATGAAGAAGTGTTGCATAATAGTGTGAAAAGTGTTGTTATTGAATCTAAAAGTGTTGCACTTGTGTGTATAAGTGTTGCATTTGATTGTAAAAATTGTTGCATTTTATCTTAAAAGTGTTGCATATTGAAGTAACACATTTGTTAATTAGGGCAACACTTTAAAAAGATGTTGCATTATCTAAGTATAAGTGTTGCATATACCTAAGGCGACGTTGCATAATGTAGCACTTCAAAAAGTGTCACATTATGCTTAAGGCAACATTTTAAAGGCATAATGCAACACTTTATGGGTGTTACCTTAACTTCATTTTGTTGTAGTGTCTTACCATACACTTACAAATTATTTTCAAAATCATTTTCCTATAATTAGCCAGACTTATTTGCAAGAAAATTTAGTAGTTCTCATTAATTAAAATACATACCCGATTGTAGACACACATCAAAAAGACTCAAAACGTCGTTGGAACTCCATCAAACTCCAACACTAATAAACTGTTTAAACACGAGAGAACACTAGGTACGTTCAAGTTATAATAACTATTGAACGACCGTATATCATAACATAACATCTACTAGTATATATACATCCGCATATATATACCTATTAAATCTCTCAAAACATACTCGTTATCATACATGTCAAGTCAATCGATCGCGTCATACACTCGTTTTTCCATACGAGTAATCACCATCTCACCATGCCACAACAAGGCATAAAACCCATCACCAACACCAAAACCATATCGTGTGACCCCATATCCACACAACACGACTATAACCCAAAACATATAACACAAAAAAACCATAGCCATAACATAGGCAACCATTACATAAACCCCTATTGTACAAATACCCAAAATACAGATATCATCATATACAAGCATGTACTAACCCCTTTTTCATGCAACCATACTTGGAAGTCCATTGGTGTTGTGGCACATATATAATTACGTAGGCCTCCATAATTAGGGATGTCCCCTTTCACCCATGTACTCCCTCCTATGACGACACTTAAAAGAAATTAGTACTACACGAAACACATAAGTCTACCACATATATACCATATAAAATACACTCTATATATATACCGTATAGGTAAAATAAGAACATCTCATACGTCAAACCTAACTTCATTCATAACTCGAGGCTCAAACGCTAAAACAAATCAGTAACAACAAAATATCCAACATTAAAAAAAAATGATCATAACCATTTAAGCGGAACTTTGAATCTACTACTAGTAGCAGACTCAACTCGGTACTATCCTATTATTACCTAGCGCACCTCTTCTTCTATGCGACATGGGTAACACTAAATAGATTCCTACACTTTCGGTTCATACGTCGCATCAATAGAAAATAAATGAATGTACTTACATATATTATATCTCAATAAGTAAGTATGAAAGTAAATAAATATCCAAAACGAAATTAACACTTAAGCACTTCATATACTATAATGCACACATACCCCTATGACACCTACATGCATGGACCCTTAAGCTATAGGCTGGGCTACTAGACTAGGCAACCTAATTCTCTATAAGCATTGTCTCTGATACCATTTTGTCACACCCCACCATGACAGAATATGGGGCGCGACGTATGGATATCATCACAACAATAGTGTGTCTATAGAGATAACTAAATGTATTGGAAATATCATAAATGATGACACAATGTCATGAAGATATCACAAACAATGCAGGCGTCTAGGTAAGTAGGGAACAGGTCTACCTCTTACCAAAGTCATACAATTAACAAATAACAAACATATAGGTGTCTACAAAGTATCACTTATTCAAACATAAGTAAAGACTAAGAGAAAAGGAGGTTCCTCCAATGCAATCCTAAGCCTCCCAGCTAGCCATTCCTATTCTCACACTTAACCACATTACCACCTGAAAGAGACACTAAAACACGTCAACATAAAGTTGGTAAGAGTCATAGGTTTAGACTCCAACCACAAAATAGTTATAAGCTGTGAATAACAACCATCACTAAAATAACATATGGACAATGTGTTACAATTATGCATTAACAACTACCATTCAAGATTAACCATACAATCATAATTCCAAGGCAGCAAGACTTACCAATAACCACAATTTCCAAGGCTTCCAGCCATACCAATAATCATGGTCCCATAGGCGCCCATACACCTATGAACCAATCCCAAGGCCCCGCCTTGTCAACATCCTCTTGGTACCAAGTCAAACCACAATAACAATCAAGAATCGCATAGCAGTTAGTTACATAAGTGTACACACAAGTCCATCACAAACCATTAAAACATTCACAACATTATTTACAAAACCAGACAGTGTCTCTTCCATCCCATCTGGAAGTCAAATCATTTATAGCTCATAAAAACATGGGACTATGAAACTCACCTAAACAAGCTTCTCCAAGTACCCGCACTCTAGCAAAATCTAAACACACAAACGTATACAATCAAGACATGAACCACATACCAAAATGGCTCATCAATCTATGATGGATATCTAACCTTGTCCTACCCACTTAACCTCATTTATATGACATATGCATTTCATGACACCCCTCTATAAAGCCCTTAACTTAGTTTAGTTCATAACTCGCCCCGTTAACATTTAACCCAAAACAATCCCGTTTTACATACCTTAAACTATGGGTCGAACACCCCCTTAACCAAATCAACTTCCTCTGTAAAAGAAAACCTATGCCCTTACATGTGTTAGCTAACTTTACCCTTTCGCCGCAACATTGAAGACACAGTTAAGGCCTCCATATATATATATATATACTTTTACCTATCCAGAATTTACTGAATTTAAACATATGAAAAGTTTGTTATTATCAGAGGGTCTTACCCTAACCCATTTCTTTAAACCTCCTCCAGATCTTTTATTTAATATATAATATAAGTCTCATGTTCATTTGAAGGTTCCAATATAACCCTAAGTACCCCAAACAATTCAAAACATAAAAAGAAAACAAGCTAATCCAAAAACATTTTTTACACCCGATTGATGTAACCTGTTTTTGACCCACTTCTAGACCTTAAATTTAGTTCTTGTTTCTTTCATTTGAAAGCCAACTCAATTACCTTTCTAGGGACATAAGACTCGAAAATTAAAAGTTTGTAAAACTCTAGATATGATCAAAACAATGACCCAAAAATTTTGCCCAGTTTTTAAAAACGAATTTAACATAATTAACCAAATTAATTACCCTCATCATGTTTATTTCATTAACCCTAATTATTCTAATCATGTTTATATCATTGTGATAACATTAAACTACAAATTTTCTAATAAACACTAACCTAGATCCATCATATAATGATTAAGAATGAATTAAAAACAATTTAATTAAAAAGAAATTGAAGATTTTTTCCTTAGAATTAATGGAAGACAAGAAAAATATGAAAACCCTAAATAGACTACATGAATTTCGACTTAAGCTTGATCTCCAAGGTTCTCCTTTTTCATTTATGAATGTTTTTGGTTAATAAAAAGTTTTTATATAATTTCCTAACAAGTCCTTGGCCCATTACAAAAGCCCGGTTCTCCTTTTTCATTTTTTTCCCTTTTCTTTTTCTTTCTTGCATCCCAAAACCGACTATTATTTTTATTTTTATATTTTTTTTATTTTTTATTACTTATTAACATATTATTAATAATACCTTAATTTACCTTAATTTATTTTAGCTCCTAAAGCCTCGTAAACCTCAAAACCATAAAACTAGTCAGTTTTTACGCGTATACCGTAAAAAACGTAAAAATATACATTTTTATAGAAACTCTTAGAATATAAAATAAACTATATAACTAAGTCCTAAATGACTTAAAACCATCCCGTAAATTATTTTCGTGACTAAATACCTCATCCGAGACACCTAAATGCAAACCATGAATCGTAAAAATACGATTTTCTAATAATACATATACGTATACGTAAAGCCACGAAATAACACCATCTCATTTCATAGTCACTACCTTGTGAGCTCATGAACATGAAATAAACGTTCCTTGATTTACTTATGAGTACCATATACCCATAAACGATATCCAAACCTCACTCCAAACACACAAAATAAACACATAAGCACATAAAAGCACATATTTGCACAAAACACCTTAAACCATGGTTGTCACACTGTTAATCAGATCATAAACACCCATCTGACCTCATATGCTTAAAACGGAAAAATAATCATGAAGAACAAAGAGATGAGTCTTCAAGATCATTGATATGATCTCAGGTAGGTTTGGTCAATGATGATAATTTGTTAAACAAAAAAATATTTTTATAGATAAAAAGAAACATTTTAACAAACTGAGATCATAATTGTGAATGAATACGAGTCTAGTTGTGATTGGTTTAGGGGACGATGAAATTCGGAATAAATTGAGAAGTTGATTGTTGGAGTGAAAAGGCTGAGATTTGATATATAAAAATCAGTGAGAATGAGTCGGTTTTGTATGTTCCTGGTTTGGATTAATTGTAATAAGACTAGATGTTGTGATAGGTATTAACTGATGGTTTTTTGATAAAAATTAGTCCAAATCTGATTTGTTTTTTTAACTGATATAAACTCACTGTGTTGACCTTCTTAGAGATAACCCATCGTAATGTTTTTCACAAAAACCAAACACCATCGCAATATACAAACATGCCATCGTAGATATATTTCCATCGCAATGACTCCAAACCAACCATCGCAATGATATGGCCGATCGTAATATACATCATCGTAACAAGCCATCACAAGAACTATTTATGTGTCTTTAATCACAATGAGTCAAAACAAACCATCGCAATATGTCCCAAGAACCCATCACAATATGTCACAAGAACCCATCGCAATAAACACACCCCATCGAAATGGAAGCCATCAGAATGTTGCCATTGCAAGATACGATCGCAACATTGCAATCGAAATATTCTATCGCAATATGTGAGCCATCGTAATCAATGCGATCGTAAGTAGCCATCAGAGCAGGGTTTTGACCAACTTTTTGTAGATACCAAAAAATGGATCTGGACCATTTGATTTTTGTCCTTTTCCCTAATAAAAAGTTTAGATCTTTTCGATGTATGATGGGACAAAAAAACGGGTAAAGGAAGATGACAAAAAATTGATAAAAAACTGAATAAAATGTAAAATATGAAAGATGGGAAACTGATAATGGTGGGATGTTGGTAAATATTAAAAAAAAGAAAAAGAATCCATATAAAATTGGGAAAACTGTGACACGATGGGACATTGGAAAGAAACATGATAAGAAAAACAGTTGGATAAAAGAAAAACATTTGAACCATATATCAAATCAAGATCTGAAACAACAATACGACACAAACACCAACGCACACGGATACAAAACACCCCCGGTTAGCTCTGATACCAATTGACAAGCGTCAAAAAGCCACCTTGGTTCGGGGGGTCGAGAATGATCAAAGAACATGGTAGCCATTGTTGTTCTAGTGAGAGAAAGTTAGAGAGAGGTGAAAGAAAAGACGTGTGTATTATTTCAAGTGAAACAATACAAAGGAAAAAATGACTAAACTTCCACACCCCCATGGAGAGTCATGGGGGGTATTTATAGGCCTAATTTAACTATACTATCCCTTGACTACTACTTTAGTCCCTACGTATAGCAAAAGTAATATTTCTAGTCCAACTCACGTGAAAGGCGTCAGCTTACCAAAAAGTAAGTCTAACAGAGGGTATGGGAGATATGGGTATGTTGGCATGGTGTTTTTATGACGAACCATCAACATAGTTATCAAAAGGCTACGGGTTTTTATGAATAAAAGTCTTGAAATCCAGGTGTTTACGAGTATTGGGTAAAATTATAAGGGTTTGGATAAGGGTGGTTTGGGTATGATTCCAGAATTGGTGCTTGCTTCGGTGCCGACATCGGGTTACGGTAATGTTGGTTTGGATATGGTTGGTTATGATATGGGTTAGGTTGTCGATATGGTTGGTTTGGTGACGGGTGGTTAAGATCAAAGGTTCTCGTAGGTGTCGGTGGAGAGGCGGTGGTATTTCTTCGTTGGCGGCGTTTGTCGGATTGTGGGGTTTGGTGGCCGGACATTGTTGATATGTGATGGAAGAAGATGATTTTTGGGGCTTGAGGAAGAAGATGTGAAAAAATGGGAAGTAAAATGGGGATTTTATAGGGAAAAAGGGGATAAAAATTAGATTTTCATATGTATAAAAGAGGTGGGGCCCGTGTTTTTGTGAGGATCGAGTGCTGACTTTCTCATTGGTTGTGGGATTTTTTCCCTAGAAACCATAACCCACGCGTAGGTTTTTGGTGGGATTTTGGTAAGGTTTATGGTAACCCACGTGTGGGTTTTTGCCACCTCACCCCCACTCGTGGGTTTCTGTTACCACTCCTACCATCCTTATAACCAAAACAAGTTATGCTGGAAGAGAAGTTATTATGGATAGAAAGGAAAACAAATGGCATCATTGGAGCATAAGTTCTAATAAACCCTTTTTTTCAAAAATGGGAAACTGTAGGAATATGTACACGTAATAATATATGTTCGAAAGTCGTTTCGAGCCTAAGGAGACGCACACGTTAAAAATTAAGTAATAATAATTAATATTGGGTTAATATTAATTATGGGTTAAACTAATAAACGAGAAAGGAAAGTTGAAGAAAAGGAAACAAAAGATCCTTCCTTTGTTGTTTAGTCGGCCGACTCAACTCATGGGCTTGGGTTTGTGTGACAATCCGTCCATTTATGGTTGATATTTTATTCTCGTATATTATTTAAAAACATTATTTTAATGTTACATTATGAACTCACTTATTTTTGGGAAGTAATTTGGATTTACGTCTTGAAGTAGCAACGACTACGTCTAAACCGGAGGATTCTACGTTACGTGCTTACGTTTGCATACACCGTCTTTGGTGACAGTCCGACATTTCAGAAAATAAATTTATCCGTGAATATTATTTTGGAGTTTTGAATTTGTGTTGGTTCATAAACTCACAAATTTACGAGAAGAGATTAGGACTTACGATTTTATTTTAACGTCCTTTACGACTAAACCGGAAACCTTAGGATTACGTATTTACGTTTTCGAACTCCGTTTTTTATGAGACAATTTTTATTGGATTCGTTTTGTGACGTTGATTCCTAATTTATAAAAACGATTTTCGTAAAACGATCTGAGGGCACGCAAATCGAGAAAACTAAAATCGAGGAATACCCGTAAATTAGTGGCATGGGACAAACTAATTTATCCCACCCCACTACACATGGGACGGCCACATTGTGTCACCACAATAACCATGTGTCAAGTTTTACACAACTTGCTTACACATGTTAAGTAAGCTTAACATGTAAGCTTCTACAACTCAAAACAACTAGCTAACACACATACCATCCATTTCCAACATGCAAACTACTCCAAACTCTCCTTCTCTCTTGCTTGTGCCGTCCCATATCCAACCAAGAACACCCTATCCATACAAATTTTAACCACAAACATATGTTATAATTAACATATGTTAATCTACATTCAAAGATATGAAGATTGGTGCAAGTTTTAACATCCAAGGAGGAGTTTCCATGGAGTATTAGGGCTGATTTTCCACAATGTGTTCATGAAGAATGGTGGTCTTGAAGATGGTCATGGTTATCCACAAGTTTCTCCATCAAAATCCATGTCCAAATCATAACCTACATCAACTTGGTGGTATAAAGATTATCCTCCTCATCCTCTTGTTATTTTTGATTATGTAATCTAGTATTTCTTTCACTTATGTATATGTATATGATGATGAATGATGATTAAAAATATTGTGTGGGGATTTGGTGTTGATAAACATGCTTAAAAAGATAAAAAAAACTATAAGAAACAAGGTTAAAATCTTGCTTAATTTAGATGGCTGTATAAAACAGTAAAGAATCATATGGTAAACTGGTAAAATGACTTGAATAAATTGATATACAGTAAGCCATGGGTCTTGTACACATGTGAGAGTTGGCCATGCAATGGAATCATTGTCATGAGTGAGATATGATCAGAACAAGTTTAAGATACAAATCTGAGTTCACTGTTTTGGACGATTTTTAGAAAATACTTAGAGGATGATTCAACAGAACTCTAGATATGGCAGTTTTGGTGAATATGAAAATAAAAATCAGATTTTGAGAATTAATGTTTATTATTATTATATAAGCACTCAAGATTATATTGTATAAAATGTAAAATAAAAACCCACTAACTTATGGATTTTATTTATATAAATATATAAAAGGATAAATAAGTGTATATTATAAAAATGGTAGTGGAATAATACTTATAAGTAATAAAAGCTATAAACTTGATTTTTACGACTTTTTCGGCTATTACCGTAAAATTAACGTTTTTCGGCAATTAAAACTTAGACGATCAAACCCTTCTAATGTAAAGTTTTTAAAAGTCATATACTGATATATAAGAAACTAATACAAGTAAAAACCGATAAAACCCGAACTATAGGACATACGGACATTAACGAGCTAACTAAGCATATTAGACTAATAATTGGACTAAATAAGATAAACACTTATAAAAAGAACTTATTGGGCTTAACCCATTTGGACCCAACATGTAAAGTATAAATACTGATAATACAAGTACGAAATGGATTAATACAAGTTAATAAACTTATAATAGGCTTAATGGACCTAAAACACGAAAATAGGTAAAACGAGAAAACTAGTATAAAAGTTATCGACACATAACACAAAAATGAGAATATGTAAACCCACTTGATCATCATATATATAAAATCATCATATGTATACATAATTTTTATTTTATAAAGTCATTGGACATGAGTCTAAGACGAGTATTATTTGTTAAGGTTTCCGTGATTGAAGCGCATACCGTACGTCTGAATTGCCGATAACCCGCCTTCCCACATCAACGTGAGTTCATAGCCTCGCACTCTTTTAAATGTTTTTATGAAATGTTTTATAAACCCGTGAGGGAGATAACATGTTAGTTTTTATAAAATTAGGACACCATTTGTCCCGATTGTTTGTTTATTGATTTGGACCCGAATGATTGTATGCCCCGATTGTATGACCCGATAAATGATTAAAGGACCCGATAGATGAAATAAAATGGATTATTAAAGTTAGGTTATGTCACTAAAAGTCCCATTAGCATGAATTGTGAACTACCGGGATTTGGTAGACGCTTATGCATATAATAGTACTATTTGGGGACGATCACCCCAGTTCGCGCCTTGACGGTTGATCCCCGTCGTACCACATTGATTGGTAAGCGAATTTATGTATGAGAAAATTTCCATAGCGTGACCTTTGTGACGACACGCTACTTTAGATGGGCAAATTGAGTATCGGGTTAGTTACCCGTTGTTTGTTTTAGTAAGGTAACAATGTCATGCGGCTTATAATAATCCAACTAACGAAATACTACTAGACGCACCGAATTACGATGTATTGCCTGACTAGCAATATGGGGTCATACTATTGATATTATGTTCGTGTTTTGGTTTTATATAACCATATTCATATAACGGTTTTTATTTAATCTATACAACGTTGCAAAACGTATTGTATGGTGTTTTTAACGACAATGATTCGTATAATGGTTTTTTTTAGGCAAATTCCTATATTATGATTTTGATGAAGATTTGTATAAAATGACTTTGGCTAGTTTATGGCCTATTAAAATGATTTGTACAAAATGATTTTCAGTAATAATTTTATACTGATATTATATTGATGGAATTTATTAAACTCTATGAATTCACTCGGCGTTATCGCTGACCTTTTCTTTTAACATGTTTTATCTCAGGTACTTGAAGGTAATTCTCGGGAAGACAACAAGAATTCATGGCCCGCACCTAAATACTTATTTCCATTCAAATGCTTTGTAAAACCTGTATTAAATACAATGACTTGGGACCGATGTAACTTTGATATTTATGAATGGAAATGATTTATTATTAAACGACGCAATTTTTATGCGTTGTCTATGATGTGAGTAATATGCTATCCCGTAACACCAACGAGTCTTCCGCTGTATTGAGTTGTATAAATTTGGGGGTGTTATAGTTTGGTACCAGAGCTCTCGTTATAGAGAACGAAAGATTTTTAAAAAAAACCAAGGTTTTGAATAAAACATTTCAAAATCTTTTAACTATAAACATTTTTCTAAAAATGTCTAAAAATCTTTTGACTATAACGGTGCCGAAGAATTCCCGAGTTACCGACAAGGCCAGACTGAGAAGTGTTATTTTAATATATATATAACTTGGATTATATATATATATATATATATATATATATATATATATATATATATATGATGTAATTTGATTACATGATCGTTTGATGATTATTTTGATATTTATACGAGGTATTTATACGACGTAGATTGTCACAAGAAACCCTAACTTCCCTAGTAATTAATCGAAGCTATTCTCGTAGGAATTCTAGCTATCCTAGATCTAAACCAAGTTGTGGATATTTATGATCCCAACAAATGGTTGATACTCGTAGAAATGTAGATATTAGTTGATTATGATATTGAAAAAGAATTGGCGAGATTAAATCTGATATCGATGTCATGACGATCTTTCCTTATAGAGTGGAGTTTGACAAAACGTTACCACCTAGAAAGATGTCATCTGACTCGTTGTCATCCAATTCTTAAATTGAAATCGAAAGGGCGAATGTTCCACTTGAGGCTGTCATTGGAACCAGTACCCGAAAGCCTCATGCCACTAATACCTTTCCGAGAAGTCTAATTGAATGTATGAGTCATCTCATACTAGTGACTCATTTGATAATTGTTGTTGAAAGAGCTATAGGATTAGAAATTAAGTGTTGATTCATATCGAGCTTTTATTTCCCTATTAAGGTTTATAAATAAGGTTGAAACTTGAATAAAGTAAAATTTAACTTGTATGGAATATGAGATTGTTAAGAGGAAGTTGTTAAGTTCTGTGATTGAATTATAAGGTTTTAAATGATTGTTAGTTTGTGTTAAGGGTTGTTCCTATTCAATTGTCCACTAATGAAGATGCCCAGTGTCCAAGAAATAAATTGAAGAAATCTTCTTCTAAATTGGGACCGATGGATCTTCCGAGACAGGTGGGACACCTAATGACTCTTGTAGATTAGTATTCATTGTGGTATCTTTTAAAAATCCCTAATTTAACTGAGACAACAGTTGGTAGGATGAGTTCTGAGAATTGTATGACATAGTGACACGTAATGTGTTACGGTACAATTTTGACTTGTTTGTGATTAATGAAAAGATTACCCTTGATTGCTAAATTCTACATGTATCGATGTTATCTATCCTTTATTGCTTCATCCTAATGTTCGCATTAGTGATGCAACCATTGAACAAGTACTCATCTTGATTTGAGTTACGTTGTGAATCATTCTTCGTGAGTGCCATCGAGGTCATGAACCTCATGATTACTTGGCTAAAGCTCATTTCCTATCATATTGTAGTTAGTTCTTGGTGAACAACTTTTCATCACTCTTTTGAAGATCACTCATTGTTTTTATAAGTTAAAACAGTATCCCTTGAGAAAAATTGGGTTTTCATCACCATATGGATTATTTAAAGTGAGACTTATAAATAATCGTTATCGAAATGAAGTTGTTTATAAAACACTTTGGAAAACTTAATTGTTTTCATAACAAATAAAATCTTTGTAAATTTATTTTGATTCTTATTAAGCATGAAAATGTCTTTATTATAAACATGATGACAAAGTTTTGACGAACTGAGTATTGCATCGTTAATCTTGAAATTGTATATAGTTGCGCGCCTACATACAATTTGGAATGGAAAATGCAAGGCTGATTAGTAGTCACCATAAAACTGAATAATAAATACTACATTTTCTTTGAAGATTGTGAAAGATTAAATTTTATGAGATCTGCAAGAAGTGAAAAATAGGGAAATAATGTTAGGGACACCTATATATGTGCCTGTAGCATCTATTCTTCTGAGTCGAATTTACTCATCTGTGGAATTAGTCTTATTTGACAATTTATATTCCCTTCTTGTCCAATTCTCCCGTAGTGAGATTCTTAGGAAAAGTATCTGATTACCGAGTGTTGATACTCGACTGGATGTATCGACGTTCCTATCATTTCTTTTGATTTGATTTCATTTGAATGACTTGGGTAACGATCCGAGGAGCTTTCGAATGCGTACTCAAATTATGAAAACATGGGATATATTCATATTCGTTAAATGTTTTCGCCTGTATCTGGTTTGAAATTCTCCCGCATAGATTATGCGTTGACTTTACTCTTTTAATAGCGATTGTGTATCCTAATATCCCTAAATTTGTGAAGGATTACGAGTTATTATTAGTCTTTTGAGAAGATCACATCTTATCGACGCCAATAAACCTGGAAAGTTGATAGTGCCAGTAGAATGGATTGATTGATTATGACATGACGACATTGTCTTAATTGATGGGAACTCGAGTAGAATTCCCCTAAATGATAAGATGTTGATAATCAAAAGTGATCTAAATAATTCTTGATGGATGACCATATCCTGTATTTAGACTTAAAATTATACCGTGAATGATTGTGAATTAGTCATAGATATTATAAACTAGAAAGAACTTAAAAATGAATGTATTAAAAGATGTTTCCGTTATCTGAAACTTTAGGAGATATTTGTTGGTAAATTACCTAGACTTTCGCCATTAAGGCAAGTAGAATTTGGTATTTGATTATATTCTCGGTGCTGCACATGTGGCGTGTGCACTGTATGACAGCACCATCTGAATTAAAAGAATTGCCGTACAACTGAGAGAGTTGTCGGAGAAAGATTTTATTCTACCAAGCTCGTCATTATGAAGAGCTATGGTGTTATCATTCCTTATATTTATAGATTACTGTGACTGAGTAAATTGACAATCGAAAGCGATATCCATAACTCGAAATGGAAGATTTGTTCGATCATTTACAAGGTTCTAGCGTATGTTTTTTTTAAAGATTTGATCCATGGCATGGTTATCATCAACTTCGCATCTGCGAAAAAGATTATGTATTTCAATCACTACATCTGGTACTTGTAATGAACATTATGAGTTTCATGTGATGTCGTTTGGATTAACTAAAACACATGTAGCATTTATAGGTTTGGTGAATCCCGTGTGTAGGCTGTAATTTGATAAATTCATGCTCGTGATCATTAAGGACTATATGTTTGTTTATAAGAATAAGAATGCGTTAATAATTGTTTATAGGTTGCCCTGAATTGGCCGAACAATGAAAACCTGTACCTTGAATAAGTAACATGAGATGAAAGACTTAATCCTTTACATTATTTGACCGTATGATTAATAGAAAATGGAAATATGTTTTGACAAATGTTTTAACAAAGGATTTTTAAAGGATTATTCCCTTATACACAAACCATTTAACTAAACTTCTGTTTAGGGGTAAATGTTTGTGTATACCTCAAGATAACCTAAGAAGGATTGAGGAAACCCATTTAAACCATAACTTGAAATTTGAAACGACAAATTTTTACTTTTCAACTAAGAAAACTTTGACCAAAGTATAAACAAAGGTTTTTCGAACATTTACAAATCTTATTAAATATTTTTGATAAATCAGCAAAAATCTTAATAATTAAAGTCAAATTTATTTTGAACATTTTATTATAATTGGTCGAACTAAGAAATTTAAAATTTTTACGTTTACGTTTCATAAAAATTAACTAATTATTATTTAATTACTTGTAATAATTATCGACGCTTTAAAACGTCGGATTGAGTAAAACGGATAAAAATGATAGCTGAAACTAAACTAAAACTCAGAAAATGTAAAGAAATAATTTTTGAATGAATATGGACATGATAATTATATCATCAGGAGAGGTGAATTTAGATATCGACGCATTATGTAAAAAGTATAAAGAACCAGTTAGGATGTGTTCCTTAATAATGAATGTGCAAAGTAAATTGCCGAACAATTTAAAAATAGCCGATGATTGTAAAAAGGATAATATAGATAATAAAAGGGGTTTGCGGCCAATGTGAACCATTAGAACTGAGAAGCCGATAGTGTTAAATGTTTTAAAGACCACTTGTGATTGTCTAAATATGAAGGATTGTGAAATGTAGTTATATTGGAATATTGTATGTATAAGTATTCTATTCCTGTTATTTCTGATTTAATGTATCATTATCAGAAGAAGTTGTACTTATGGCAAATTATGAAGGCATACACCGCCTCATACATTAGTAAACGTCTAGCTATAGCAAAGGTCATCATCTGAATTTGATTCGATTTGGGCCATCGTCGACAGACTGACCAAATCTGCTAATATCATTCTCGTTAATGATAGAATCTTGATGAAGAAATTGACTCTTTTATATTTAAAGGAGTTATGTAAACATAGTGTGCCTGTATCGAACATCTTTATCAAGATCCTCGCTTCGCATCGAATTTCTACAGATTTGCTCAGAAGACATTGAGAACGAACCTTGATGAGAGTACTATGTACCACCCCAAATCGAAGGGACGAGGTAAAGTAACGATACAAAATACTATAAGCGATGTTCTATGTTTGAATGATTGACCTTTGGTAATAGACTGTATAATCGCTTTCCTTAGGAAAGATTATCATTGATAACTATCGTGATAGGATCGAGATCGAATCTTGTTAGGATCTATATTAGAGCATCTATAAGCAGGAGTTGAGATGAAGACACCCGACATACACCCATTGTGAGTTGGACATGTCTTTTAGGTTTAAGGTTTCCTATGATGGCGAACCTAACCTTGCAAAATACCCGACCCGCGAGACCTGAAATGATTGTTGAAATTAGGATCTGATTATTGACCGCCGGTAGTGGGCAGGAGGTTATGTGAATGATCTTGAAGTGCCAGATGGGTAGCGAAGTTATGCCAAAATTTTTAACCTTGGAAAAATGAATTAATGATCTGACAAATCATGGGATATAAGTCCCTGTTGTATGGGACCATTAAGATGATGTAAAAGATTGGTTTGAAAGGCATATAAGCTGGATCTACCCTAGGACTTCAAGAACTGCGTGAATTATGTTTCGTAAATCAAACTTGATAAAATATCTATCAAGTGAAAATTTGAATTCTTCTTAGTAAAGTTTAGATCGGCGAAAAGTTGCATTCATCAAAAACCCATGAACATCATGGATAGAGAAAGTAAGTCAACATTTAGCCTGATCTTATTCTCGTAGTTATGTTTGATGAAACTCGCGTATTGTAATGGATTGCACTTGTGAGAAAAGACCGAACGTGGAGGAAATACCCACATGGCTTTAACTCTATAAGAAGCGAGTAGTAAGGTAAGATGATCTTTGAGGACAAAGATCCTGTTTAGGGGTAAATGTTATGACAATCCGTCAATTTATGGTTGATATTTTATTCTCGGATATTATTTAAAAACATTATCTTAATGTTACATTATGAACTCACTTATTTTTGGGAAGTAATTTGGATTTACGTCTTGAAGTAGCAACGACTACGTCTAAACCGGAGGATTCTACGTTACGTGCTTACGTTTGCATACACCATCTTTGGTGACAGTCCGACATTTCAGAAAATAAATTTATCCGTGAATATTATTTTGGAGTTTTAAATTTGTGTTGGTTCATAAACTCACAAATTTACGAGAAGAGATTAGGACTTACGATTTTATTTTAACGTCCTTTACAACTAAACCGGAAACCTTAGGATTACATATTTATGTTTTCGAACTCCGTTTTTGATGAGACAATTTTTATTGGATTCGTTTTGTGACGCTGATTCATAATTTATAAAAACGTTTTTCGTAAAACGACCCGAGGGCACGCAAAATCGAAAAAAATAAAATCGAGGAATACCCGTAAATTAGTGGGATGGGACAAACTAATTTATCCCACCCCACTACACATGGGACGGACACATTGTGTCACCACAATAACCATGTGTCAAGTTTTACACAACTTGCTTACACATGTTAAGTAAGCTTAACTTGTAAGCTTCTACACCTCAAAACAACTAGCTAACACACATACCATCCATTTCCAACATGCAAACTACTCCAAACTCTCCTTCTCTCTTGCTTGTGCCGTCCCATATCCAACCAAGAACACCCCATCCATACAAATTTTAACCACAAACATATGTTATAATTAACATACGTTAATCTACATTCAAAGAGATGAAGATTGGTGCAAGTTTTAACATCCAAGGAGGAGTTTCCATGGAGTATTAGGGCTGATTTTCCACAAGGTGTTCATGAAGAATGGTGGTCTTGAAGATGGTCATGGTTATCCACAAGTTTCTCCATCAAAATCCATGTCCAAATCATAACCTACATCAACTTGGTGGTATAAAGATTCTCCTCCTCATCCTCTTGTTATTTTTGATTATGTAATCTTGTATTTCTTTCACTTATGTATATGTATATGATGATGAATGATGATTAAAAATATTGTGTGGGGATTTGGTATTGATAAACATGCTTAAAAAGATGAAAAACTATAAGAAACAAGGTTAAAATCTTGCTTAATTTAGATGGCTGTATAAAAAAGTAAAGAATCATATGGTAAACTGTTAAAATGACTTGAATAAATTGATATACAGTAAGCTATGGGTCTTTTACACATGTGAGAGTTGGCCATGGAATGGAATCATTGTAATGAGTGAGATATGATCAAAACAAGTTTAAGATACAAATCTGAGTTCACTGTTTTGGACGATTTTTAGAAAATATTTAGAGGATGATTCAACAGTAGCTATAGGAGAGTTAAATAGACCACATATCATGTAGTTTATGTGATACAAATTTGAGCTTCTATCTCCATATAGAACTCTAGATATGGTAGTTTTGGTGAATATGAAAATAAAAATCAGATTTTGAGAATTAATGTTAATTATTATTATATAAGCACTCAAAATTATATTGTATAAAATTTAAAATAAAAACCCACTAACTTATGGATTTTATTTATATAAATATATAAAAGGATAAATAAGTGTATAAATTATAAAAATGGTAGTGGAATAATACTTATAAGTAATAAAATCTATAAACTTGATTTTTACGACTTTTTCGGCTATTACCGTAAAATTAACGTTTTTCGCCAATTAAAACTTAGACGATCAAACCCGTCTAATGTAAAGTTTTTAAAAGTCATATACTGATATATAAGAAACTAATACAAGTAAAAACCGATAAAACCCGAACTATAGGACATACGGACATTAACGAGCTAACTAAGCATATTAGACTAATAATTGGACTAAATAAGATAAACACTTATAAAAAGAACTTATTGGGCTTAAACCATTTGGGCCCAACATGTAAAGTATAAATACTGATAATACAAGTATGAAATGGATTAATACAAGTTAATAAACTTATAATAGGCTTATTGGACCTAAAACATGAAAATAGGTAAAACGAGAAAAATAGTATAAAAGTTATCGACACATAACACAAATATGTAAACCCACTTGATCATCATATATATAAAATCATCATGTGTATACATAATTGTTATTTTATAAAGTCATTGGACATGAGTCTAAGACGAGTATTATTTGTCTAGGTTTCCGTGATTGAAGCGCGTACCGTACGTCCGAATTGCCGATAACCCGCCTTCCCACATCAACGTGAGTTCATAGCCTCGCACTCTTTTAAATGTTTTTATGAAATGTTTTATAAACCCGCGAGGGAGATAACATGTTAGTTTTTATAAAATTAGGACACCATTTGTCCCGATTGTTTGTTTATTGATTTGGACCTGAATGATTGTATGACCCGATTGTATGACCCGATAAATGATTAAAGGACCCGATAGATGAAATAAAATGGATTATTAAAGTTAGGTTATGTCACTAAAAGTCCCATTAGCATGAATTGTGAACTACCGGGATTTGGTAGACGCTTATGCATATAATAGTACTATTAGGGGACGATCACCCCAGTTCGCTCCTTGACGGTTGATCCCCGTCGTGCCACATTGATTGGTAAGCGAATTTATGTATGAGAAGATTTCCATAGCGTGACCTTTGTGACGACACGCTACTTTAGATGGGCAAATTGAGTATCGGGTTAGCTACCCGTTGTTTTAGTAAGGTAACAATGTCATGCGGCTTATAATAATCCAACTAACGAAATACTACTAGACGCACCGAATTACGATGTATTGCCTGACTAGCAATACGTGGTCATACTATTGATATTATGTTCGTGTTTTGGTTTTATGTAACCATATTCATATAACGGTTTTTATTTAATCTATACAACGTTGCAAAACGTATTGTATGGTGTTTTTAACGACAATGATTCGTATAATGGTTTTTTAGGGAAATGCCTATATTATGATTTTGATGAAGATTTGTATAAAATGACTTTGGCTATTTTATGGCCTATTAAAATGATTTGTACAAAATGATTTTCAGTAATAATTTTATATTGATATTATATTGATGGAATTTATTAAACTCTATGAATTCACTCGGCGTTATTGCTGACCTTTTCTTTTAACATGTTTTATCTCGGGTACTTGAAGGTAATTCTCGGGAAGACAACAAGAATTCATGGCCCGCACCTAAATACTTATTTCCATTCAAATGCTTTGTAAAACCTGTATTAAATACAATGACTTGGGACCGATGTAACTTTGATATTTATGAATGGAAATGATTTATTATTAAACGACGCGATTTTTATGCGTTGTCTATGATGTAAGTAATGTGCTATCCCGTAACACCAACGAGTGTTCCGCTGTATTGAGTTGTATAAATTTGGGGGTGTTACAGTTTGGTTGTGACTAGTATATAAGGAGGTATATGGTACCTCATTATTCACAAGTTATCAAAAATCTTTCCTCCTTTTCTCCTCTTTGTCCAATCGATCGACACAAACCCACATGGAGTGTTCGATCGTTGGTTTCCGGCTAAGCATAAAGAAACCCCGAGGTTTCTTAGTTGATTTGTGACAATCCGTCAATTTATGGTTGATATTTTATTCTCAATATTATTTAAAAACAATTTACAATATGAACTCACATATTTTTGGGAAGAAATTTGGATTTACATCTTGGAGTAGCATCGACTACGTCTAAACCGGAGGATTCAACGTTACGTGCTTACGTTTACGTACACCGTCTTTGGTGACAGTCCGACATTTTAGAAAATAAATTTATCCGTAAATATTATTTTGGAGTTTTAAATTTGTGTTAGTTCACAAACTCACAAATTTACGAGAAGAGATTAGGACTTACGATTTTATTTTAACGTCCTTTACGACTAAACCGGAAACCTTAGGATTACGTATTTACGTTTTCGAACTCCGTTTTTGATGAGACAATTTTTATTGGATTCGTTTTGTGACGGTGATTCATAATTTATAAAAACGTTTTTCGTAAAATGACCCGAGGGCACGCAAATCGAGGAAACTAGAATCGAGGAGTACCCGTAATTAAATGGGGATGAGACAAGTGAGACACTTGTCCCACCCCACTCCAAAACCGGCCTTATGTTAGCTACATACATATGAGGTGTCAAAACCTCATCAAACAAGTATTACACTTGTTATGTTTAGCTTAACTAGTAAGCTTATCAAGCACAAAACCATCAAACCCTTTTCATTCCACCATTTCACCATGCAAACAACTACACAAACTTTCTCTCTCTAGCTTGATTATGCCGTCCCATATTCAACCATAAACACACTTTGATCTTGATTCAACCATGAAACCATATGTTATACTTGCATATGTTGAAGCCCTTTCAAAACCCTATTGATTGGTGGTACTTATAACATCCATGGGGAGTTTTCATGGTGTCATGAGGCTGATTTTCCACAAGGAGTTCATGGAGCATGGTGGTCTTGAAGATGGTCATGATTATTCACAAGTATCTCCAACAAAAACCATGTCTAAATCATAACCTACATCAAATTGGTGGTATAAAGATTTTCCTCCTCATCTTCTTGTTATTTTGATTATGTAAACATGTATCTTATTTCCTATTGTATATATTTATGATGATTATATGATGATAAAAATGTTATGTGGGGATTTGTTGTTGATAATCATGGATAAAAAGGTGAAAAACCATATGAAACAAGGTTAAAATCTTGATTAATTTACATGGCTGTATAAAACAGTAAAGAAACATGTTATGAACTGATGAAATAATGAAGTAGGATCCATTTACAGTAAGCTAAATGTCTTGTACACATGTGAGAGTTGGCCATGCAATGGAATCAAAATAATGAGTGAGATATGATCAAAACAAGTTTAGGGTATAAATCTGAAGTTACTGTTTTGGACGATTTTTAGCAAATATTTAGAAGATGATTCAACAGTAGCTATAAAAGAGTTAATTGTAGCACATATCATGTAGTTTATGTGATAAAAATTTGAGCTTCTATCTCCATGTAGAACTCAAGATATGGCAGTTTTGGTGAAGATGAAGTTAAAAATCAGATTTTTGGAAATTAAAGAATAATACTATTATATAAGCACTCACATTTTAATATATAAAATGTAAAATAAAAACCCACTAAATTATAAAAATTATTTATATAAATATATATAAAAGGTTAATCAAATGGATAAATTATATAAATGGTGGTGAAATAATGTTTATAAGTAATAAAAACTATAAACATGATTTTTACGACTTTTTCGGCTATTGCCGTAAAATTAACATTTTTGTTAAATAAAACTTAGATGGTTGGACCCGTCTAATGAAAACTTTATAAAACTTATATACTGATATATAGACATATATAACAAGTAAAAACCGACAAAACCCGAACTATAGGGCATACGGACATTAACAAGTTAAATAAACATATTGGACTAATAAATGGACTAAATAGGATAAAAACTTGTAAAAAGAAACTATTGGGCTTAACCCATTTAGGCCCAACTTGGAAAGTATACATACTGATAAAATAAGTATAACAAGGATTAAAACAAGTTAAGGAACTTATAATAAGTTAATTGGACTTAAAACACGTAAATGGGTAAAACTAGTAAACTAGTGTAAAAGTTATCGACGTATAACTCTAAAATGAGTAAACGAGAATATGTAAACCCACTTGATCATCATATATATATAATCATCATATGTATACATAATTGATATTTTTATAAAGTCATTGGACAAACGTCTAAGACCGATTATTATTTGTCTAGGTTTTCGTGATTGAAGCACGTACCGTACGTCCGAATTGCCGACAACCCGCCTTCCCACATCAACGTGAGTTCATAGCCTCACACTCTTTTAAATGTTTTTATAAATGTTTTATAAACCCGCGAGGGAGATAACATGTTAGTTTTTATAAAATAGGACACCATTTGTCCCGATTGTTGTTTATTGATTTTGGACCCGAATGATTGAATGACCCGATTGTATGACCCGATAAATGATTAATGGACCCGATAGATGAAATAAAATGGATTATTAAAGTTAGGTTATGTCACTAAAAGTCCCATTAGCATGAATTGTGAGCTACCGGGAGTTGGTAGACGCTTATGCATTTAATAGTACTATTTGGGGACGATCACCCCAGTTCGCGCCTTGACGGTTGATCCCCGTCGTGCCACATTGATTGGTAAGCGAATTAATGTATGAGAAGATTTCCATAGCGTGACCTTTGTGACGACACGCTACTTTAGATGGGAAAAATTGGTATCGGGTTAGCTACCCGTTGTTGGTTTAGTAAGGTAACAATGTCATGCGGCTTATAATAATCCGAATTAACGAAATACTAATAGACGCTCCGAATTACGATGTATTGCCTGACTAGCAATACAGGGTCATACTATTGATATTATCTTTGTATTTTGGTTTTCATAACCATACTCATATAACGGTTTTATTTTCATACAACGTCGTAAGACGTATTGTATGACGTTTTTACGACATTGGCTCGTATAATGATTTTTAAGGCTTTTTATAACCATATTCATATAATGGTTTTATTTAATCTATACAACGTTGCAAAAACGTATTGTATGGTGTTTTTAACGATAATGATTCGTATAACGGTTTTTAAGGCAAATGCCTATATTATGATTCTCGATAAAGATTTGTATAAAATGACTTTGGCTATTTTATGGCCTATTAAAATGATTTGTACAAAATGATTTTTAGTAATAATTTTATACTGATATTATATTGATGGAATTTACTAAACTCTATGAATTCACTCGGCGTTATCGCTGACCTTTTCTTTTAACATGTTTTATCTCAGGTACTTGAAGGTAATTCTCGGGAAGACGACAATAATTCATGGCCCGCACTTAAACAATATTTTTCCATTCAAACACTTTGTAAAACTTTTGTATGCAATGTAATGACTTGGGACCTATGTAACTTTGATGTTTATGAATGGAAATGATTTATTATTAAACGACGCGATTTTTATGCGTTGTCTATGATGTGAGTAATGTGCTATCCCGTAACACCAACTAGTCTTCCGCTGAACTGAGTTGTATAAATTTAGGGGTGTTACAGTTTGGTACCAGAGCTCTCGTTATAGAGAATGAAAGATTTTTAAAACCAAAGGTTTTGAATAAAACATTTCAAAATCTTTTTACTAAAAACATTTTTCTAAAATGTCTAAAAATCTTTTGACTATAACGATGCCGAAGAATTCCCGAGTTACCGACAAGGCCAGACTGAGAAGTGTTATTTTAATATATATATATAACTTGGATTATATATATATATGATGTAATTTTATTACATGATTGTTTGATGATTATTTTGATTTTTATACGAGGTATTTATACGACGCAGATTGTCACAAGAAACCCCAAATCCCCTAGTAAATTAATCGAAGATATTCTCGTAGGAATTCTAGCTATCTTAGATCTAAACCAAGTTGTGGATATTTATGATCCCAACAAATGGTTGATGTTCGTAGAAATGTAGATATTAGTTGATTGTGATATTGAAAAAGAATTGGCAAGATTAAAACTGATATCGAGGTCATGACGATCTTTTCTTATAGAGTGGAGTTTGACAAAACATTACCACCTAGAAAGATGTCATATGATTCGTTGTCATCCAATTCTTAAATTGAAATCGAAAGGGTGAATGTTGCACTTGGGGCTGTAATTGGAACCATTACCCAAAAGCCTCATGCCACTAATACCTTTCCGAGAATTCTAATTGAATGTATGAGTCATCTCATGCTAGTGACTCATTTGATAATTGTTGTTGTAAGAGCTAATAGGATTGGAAATTAAGTGTTGATTCATATTGAGATTGTATTGCCTTTACAAGGCCTAAGAATAAGATTGAAAGTATTGGAAAATGAGGTAGGATATCGAATTGAGTATAAATTTGGTTGAAACCTGAATAAAGTAAAATTTAACTTGTATTGGAATATGAGATTATTAATAGAAGTCGTTAAGTTTTGTGATTGAATTATAAGGTTTTAATTGATTGTAGGTTCGTGTTAAGGGTTTTTCCTAGGCCATTGTCCACTAACGAGGATGCCCAGTGTCCAAGAAATAAATTGAAGAAATCTTCTTCTTAATTGGGACCAATGGATCTTCCGGGACATATGGAACACCTAATGAATCTTGTAGATTAGTATTCATTGTGGTATCTTTTGAAAATAATCCCTAACTTAACTGAGATATCAGTTGGTAGGATGAGTTCTGAGAATTGTATGAAATAGTGACACATAATGTGTTACGGTACAATTTTGACTTGTTTGTGATTAATGAAAAGACTACCTTTGATTGCTAAATTCTACATGTATCGATGTTATCTATCTTTTCTTGCTTCTTCCTAATGCTCGCATTAGTGATGTAACCATTGAACAAGTACTCATCTCGATTTGAGTTACGTTGTGGATTATTCTTTTGAGTGCAATCGAGATCATGAACCTCGTGATTAATTGGCTAAGCTCATTTCCTATCATATCGTAGTTAATTCTTGGTGAACAAGCTTTCATCACTCTTTTGCAGATCACACATTGTTTTTATAAAGTTAAAACGGTATCCTTTGAGAAAATTTAATTTTCATCACTATGAGGATTATTCAAAGTGAGATATATAAGTGATTGTTATCGAAATGAAGTTGTTTATAAAATACTTTTGAAAACTTAATTGTTTTCATAACAAAGGAAATCTTTGTAAATATATTCTTGATTCTTATTTGAGAATTAAGCATGAAAATGATTTTTATTATAAACATGGTGATAAAATTTTGACGAACTGAGTATTGCATCATTAATCTTGAAATTGTATATAGTTGCGCGCCTACATACAATTTGGAATGGACTATGCAAGACTGATTAGTAGTCACCATAAAACTAATGAATAAACACTACATTTTCTGTGAGGATTGTGAAAGATTAAATTTTAATGAGATCTACAAGAAGTGAAAAATAAGGACATAATGTTAGGGACACCTACCTATGTGCTTGTAGCATCTATTCTTCTGAGTCGAATTTACTCATCTGTGGAAATTGTCTTATTTGACAATTGACAATTCTTTCTTGTCCAATTCTCTCGTAGTAAGTTTCTTAGGAAATATATCTGATTACCGAGTGTTGATACCCGACCGGATGTATCGACGATCTTATCATTTCTTTTGATTTGATTTCATTTGAATGATCTGGGTAACGATCCGAGGAGCTTTCGAATGCGTACTCAAATTATGAAAACATGGGATATATTCCTATTCGTTAAATGTTTTCGTCTGTATCTGATTTGAAATTCTATCGCGTAGATTATACATTGACCTTACTCTTTTGAGGTAGTTATGTCTCCTGATATCCCTGAAATTGTGAAGGATTATGAATTATTATTAGTCTTTTGAGAAGTTCACATCTTATCAACAGCAATAAAACTGGAAAGTTGACAGTGCCAGTGGAATGGATTGATTAATTATGACATGACAAAATTGTCTTAATTGATGGGAACTCAAGTATAATTCCCCCTAAATGATAAGATGTTGATTATCAAAAGTGATCTAAATAATTCTCGATGGATGATCATATCCTGCATTTAGACCTGAAATTATACCGTGAATGGTTGTGAACTAGTTATAGATATTATAATCTAGAAAGAAGTTAATATGAATTTATTGAAAGATGTTTATCTTATCTGAAACTTTAGTAAGTATTTGTTAATTACCTAGACTTTCGGCATTAAGGCAAGTAGAATTTGGTATTTGATAATATTTCCGGTGCTGCACCTGTGGCATGTGCACTGTACGTCAGCACCATCTGAATTTAAGGAATTACCGTACAACTGAGAAAGTTGTCGGAGAAAGATTTTATTCTACATAGCCTGTCATCCTGAAGAGCTATGGTGTTATCATTCCTTATATTTATAGATTACTGTTACTGAGTAAATTGACAATCGAAAACGATATCCATAACTCGAAATGGAAGATTTGTTCGATCATTTACAAGGTTCTAAGTGTATGTTTTAAAGATTTGATTCACGGCATGGTTATCATCAACTTCGCGTCCGCGAAGAAGATTATGTATTCCAATCACTAAATCCAGTATTTGTAATGAACATTATGAGTTTCACGTGATGTCGTTTGAATTGACCGATGCACATGTAGTATTCATAAATTTGGTGAACCACGTGTGAAGGCTGTAATTTAATAAATTCATGCTCGTGATCATTAAGAACTACATGTTTGTTTATCAGAATAAGAATGAGTTAATAATTATTTATAGACTGCCCTGAATTGGCCGAACAGTGTAAACCTGAATCTTGGATGATTAACACGTGATTAAAAACTTAATCCTTTACATAAAAATGACCGTTGGATTAATAATGGTAAGATGTATGCATATAGACTCTTCAAAAATTAAGAGCCCTTTAAGACTTTGGATTTTACCAAAAAGAAATGGAAATATATTTTGACAAATGTTTTAACAAAGGATTTTAAGGGATTATTCCCTTATACACAAACCATTTAACTAAACTTCTGTTTAGGGGTAAATGTTTGTGTATACTTCTAGACAACTTAAGAAGAATTGAGGAAAACATTTAAACCATGACTTGAAATTTGAAACGATACATTTTTGCTTTTCAACTAAGAAAATTCTGACCAAAATATAACCAAAGATTTTTCAAACATTTATGAATCTTATTCATTATTTTCGATAAATTAGCAAAAATCTTGATAATTAAAATCAAATTTATTTTGAACATTTTAATATAATGGTCGAACTAAGAAATTTAAAACTTTTACGTTTCATAAAAATTAACTAATAATTATTTAATTAATTATAATAATTATCGACGCTTTAGACGACGGATTGAGAGAAACTGATAAAAATGATAGTAAAAGACAAAACTGAAACATAGAAGAAAGAATTTTGCATAAATACGATTGTGATATTTATTTCATCAGGAAGGTGAACGTAATTAACTGACGCATAATATAGAAAGAATATCTGAGTGAATTGTAGACATGATAATTATATCATCATGAGAAGTGAATATAGATACCGACGCATTATGTATAGAAGATAAAGAACCAGTTAGGACATGTTCCTTAATAATGAAGGTGCAAAATAAATTGCTGGACAATTTAAAATAAACGATGTTTGTAAGAAAGATAATACATATACTAAAAGGGGTTCACGACTAATAGGAACCATTAAAAATTTAGAAGCCGATAGCGTTAAATGTTTTAAAGACCACTTATGGTTGCCTAAATATGAAGGATTGTGAGATATAGTTCTATTGGAATTTGTAAGTATAAGTATTCTATTTATGTCATTTTTGACTAAAAGTATCTTTGTCTGAAGAAGTTGTACTAATGGTAATTATGAAGGCAGACATCGCCTCATACATTAGTAAACGTCTAGCTATTGCAAAGGTCATCATCTGAATTTGATTCGATTTGGGTCATCGTCGACAGACTGACCAAATCTGCTAATATCATTCTCGTTAATGATAAATGCAAAAGAGTTATATAAACATAGCATGCCTGTATCGATCATCTATGTCAAGATCCTCGCTTCGCATCGAATTTCTAGAGAATTGCTCAGAAATCATTGAGAACGAACCTTGATGAGAGTACTATGTACCACCCCAAATCGAAGGGACGAGGTAAAGTAACGATACAAGGTAATCTAAGTGCTGTTTTGTGTTTGAATGATTGACCTTTGGTAATAAACCGTATAATCGTTTTCCTTTGGAAGGATTATCATTGATAACTATCGTATTAGGATCGAGATCGAATCTTGTTAAGCTCTAGAAATTAAGGCATCTGTAAGCAGGAGTTGAGATAAAGACACCCGACATACACCCATTGTGAGTTGGACATGTCTTTTAGGTTTAAGGTTCCTATGATGGCGAACCTATCCTTACAAAATACCCGACCCGCGAGACTTGAAATGATTGGTGAAATTAGGATTTGATTATTGACTGCCGGTAGTGGGCAAGAGGTTATGAGAATGTGAAATGTAGATCTTGAAGTGCCAAATGGGTAGCGAAGTTATGCCACAATTTTAACCTTGGAAAAATGAATTCATGATCTGACAAATCATGGGATATAAGTCCCCGTTGTATGGGACCATTCAGATGATGTAAAAGTTGGGATTGAAAGGCATACAAGCTGGATCTACCCTAGGACTTCAAGAACTGCGTGAATTTTGTTTCGTAAATCGAATTTGATGGAATATCTATCAAGTGAAAATCTGATTATTCTTAGTAGAGCTTAGATCGGCGAAAAGTTGCATTCATCAGAAACCCGTGAACATCATGGATAGAGAAGTAAGTCAACATTTAGCCTGATCTTATTCCCGTAATTATGTTTGATGAAACTCGCGTATTATAATGGATTACACTTGTGAGAAAAGACCGAATGTGGAGGAAATACCCACATGGCTTTAACTCTATAAGAAGCGAGTAGTAAGGTAAGATGATCTTTGAGGACAAAGATCCTGTTTAGGGGTAAATGCTGTGACAATCCGTCAATTTATGGTTGATATTTTATTCTCAATATTATTTAAAAACAATTTACAATATGAACTCACATATTTTTGGGAAGAAATTTGGATTTACATCTTGGAGTGGCATCGACTACGTCTAAACCGGAGGATTCAACGTTACGTGCTTACGTTTACGTACAACGTCTTTGGTGACAGTCCGACATTTTAGAAAATAAATTTATCCGTAAATATTATTTTGGAGTTTTAAATTTGTGTTAGTTCACAAACTCACAAATTTACGAGAAGAGATTAGGACTTACGATTTTATTTTAACGTCCTTTACGACTAAACCGGAAACCTTAGGATTACGTATTTACGTTTTCGAACTCCGTTTTTGATGAGACAATTTTTATTGGATTCGTTTTGTGACGGTGATTCATAATTTATAAAAACGTTTTTCGTAAAACGACCCGAGGGCACGCAAATCGAGGAAACTAGAATCGAGGAGTACCCGTAATTAAATGGGGATGAGACAAGTGAGACACTTGTCCCACCCCACTCCAAAACCGGCCTTATGTTAGCTACATACATATGAGGTGTCAAAACCTCATCAAACAAGTATTACACTTGTTATGTTTAGCTTAACTAGTAAGCTTATCAAGCACAAAACCATCAAACCCTTTTCATTCCACCATTTCACCATGCAAACAACTACACAAACTTTCTCTCTCTAGCTTGATTATGCCGTCGCATATTCAACCATAAACACACTTTGATCTTGATTCAACCATGAAACCATATGTTATACTTGCATATGTTGAAGCCCTTTCAAAACCCTATTGATTGGTGGTACTTATAACATCCATGGAGGAGTTTTCATGGTGTCATGAGGCTGATTTTCCACAAGGAGTTCATGGAGCATGGTGGTCTTGAAGATGGTCATGATTATTCACAAGTATCTCCAACAAAAACCATGTCTAAATCATAACCTACATCAACTTGGTGGTATAAAGATTTTCCTCCTCATCTTCTTGTTATTTTGATTATGTAAACATGTATCTTATTTCCTATTGTATATATTTATGATGATTATATGATGATAAAAATGTTATGTGGGGATTTGTTGTTGATAATCATGGATAAAAAGGTGAAAAACCATATGAAACAAGGTTAAAATCTTGATTAATTTACATGGCTGTATAAAACAGTAAAGAAACATGTTATGAACTGATGAAATAATGAAGTAGGATCCATTTACAGTAAGCTAAATGTCTTGTACACATATGAGAGTTGGCCATGCAATGGAATCAAAATAATGAGTGAGATATGATCAAAACAAGTTTAGGGTATAAATCTGAAGTTACTGTTTTGGACGATTTTTAGAAAATATTTAGAAGATGATTCAACAGTAGCTATAAAAGAGTTAATTGTAGAACATATCATGTAGTTTATGTGATAAAAATTTGAGCTTCTATCTCCATGTAGAACTCAAGATATGGCAGTTTTGGTGAAGATGAAGTTAAAAATCAGATTTTTGGAAATTAAAGAATAATACTATTATATAAGCACTCACATTTTAATATATAAAATGTAAAATAAAAACCCACTAACTTATAAAAATTATTTATATAAATATATATAAAAGGTTAATCAAATGGATAAATTATATAAATGGTGGTGAAATAATGTTTATAAGTAATAAAAACTATAAACATGATTTTTACGACTTTTTCGGCTATTGCCGTAAAATTAACGTTTTTGTTAAATAAAATTTAGATGGTTGGACCCGTCTAATGAAAACTTTATAAAACTTATATACTGATATATAGACATATATAACAAGTAAAAACCGACAAAACCCGAACTATAGGGCATACGGACATTAACAAGTTAAATAAACATATTGGACTAATAAATGGACTAAATAGGATAAAAACTTGTAAAAAGAATCTATTGGGCTTAACCCATTTAGGCCCAACTTGGAAAGTATACATACTGATAAAATAAGTATAACAAGGATTAAAACAAGTTAAGGAACTTATAATAAGTTAATTGGACTTAAAACACGTAAATGGGTAAAACTAGTAGTGTAAAAGTTATCGACGTATAACTCTAAAATGAGTAAACGAGAATATGTAAACCCACTTGATCATCATATATATATAATCATCATATGTATACATAATTGATATTTTTATAAAGTCATTGGACAAACGTCTAAGACCGATTATTATTTGTCTAGGTTTCCGTGATTGAAGCACGTACCGTACGTCCGAATTGCCGACAACCAGCCTTCCCACATCAACGTGAGTTCATAGCCTCGCACTCTTTTAAATGTTTTTATAAATGTTTTATAAACCCGCGAGGGAGATAACATGTTAGTTTTTATAAAATAGGACACCATTTGTCCCGATTGTTGTTTATTGATTTTGGACCCGAATGATTGAATGACCCGATTGTATGACCCGATAAATGATTAATGGACCCGATAGATTAAATAAAATGGATTATTAAAGTTAGGTTATGTCACTACAAGTCCCATTAGCATGAATTGTGAACTACCGGGAGTTGGTAGACGCTTATGTATTTAATAGTACTATTTGGGGACGATCACCCCAGTTCGCGCCTTGACGGTTGATCCCCGTCGTGCCACATTGATTGGTAAGCGAATTAATGTATGAGAAGATTTCCATAGCGTGACCTTTGTGACGACACGCTACTTTAGATGGGCAAAATTGGTATCGGGTTAGCTACCCGTTGTTGGTTTAGTAAGGTAACAATGTCATGCGGCTTATAATAATCCGAATTAACGAAATACTAATAGACGCTCCGAATTACGATGTATTGCCTGACTAGCAATACAGGGTCATACTATTGATATTATGTTTGTATTTTGGTTTTCATAACCATACTCATATAACGGTTTTATTTTCATACAACGTCGTAAGACGTATTGTATGACGTTTTTACGACATTGGCTCGTATAATGATTTTTAAGGCTTTTTATAACCATATTCATATAATGGTTTTATTTAATCTATACAACGTTGCAAAAACGTATTGTATGGTGTTTTTAACGATAATGATTCGTATAACGGTTTTTAAGGCAAATGCCTATATTATGATTCTCGATAAAGATTTGTATAAAATGACTTTGGCTATTTTATGGCCTATTAAAATGATTTGTACAAAATGATTTTCAGTAATAATTTTATACTGATATTATATTGATGGAATTTACTAAACTCTATGAATTCACTCGGCGTTATCGCTGACCTTTTCTTTTAACATGTTTTATCTCAGGTACTTGAAGGTAATTCTCGGGAAGACGACAATAATTCATGGCCCGCACTTAAACAATATTTTTCCATTCAAACACTTTGTAAAACTTTTGTATGCAATGTAATGACTTGGGACCTATGTAACTTTGATGTTTATGAATGGAAATGATTTATTATTAAACGACGCGATTTTTATGCGTTGTCTATGATGTGAGTAATGTGCTATCCCGTAACACCAACTAGTCTTCCGCTGAACTGAGTTGTATAAATTTGGGGGTGTTACATGATTGATTCAAGAAGCGTGGTTTAGTCTTTGGTTTAACACTTACGTACTAGCATACTTATTCCTTGTTAAAGTATTGTATGCGTATACTTAGAGAGATCATCATTTGATCTTATATTGGGTTTTCATTTATATTGGTGGTTCCATAAAGGTGATTTAATCTATTGCTAAATGGTACGAAATTCTTTATCCCTTTATTTAATTACTTGTCTGTACGTGATCCTCTATTCCGCTGCGTACTCGTGTTATTAATATGGTTAATATGGTTAAGTGTTACTTAAATTACAATAGTGACATCACGAGCCGTTCGTATATCTTTTAATTACATTAAAAACAAAAGATCTAAAATTGTGTAAACTTACTATGATGTTGTTTGAATTATTTTATTTAATGATTAGGTTTTCATAAACCCTAATTAGGGTTAATAAAATTAATTAGACAAACCCTAAGTTGTATGCAATTTTTGTTGATAAATATGTTGTTAATTGTTAATTAGTCGTTATTTAACAAATTGTTAATCGTTAAAATATAGTTCGACCCATGTGAGTCATGCAAGTTTACTATGAATCATGTGTTCTTAATTAAAAGATATTTGATCATGTGTGTTTAATTGAAGCCATGATTGTTGTGGTACGTATGAAGTATGTGATTAATTGTTAATTGGGTATATGTTTAGGTTAATGTTTATTTGTTTTTCTTTTGATTATAACTATTTTATATAATGGTTCAAACAAAGGGTTTTTTCGGAAAATTAAAAAATAAACCAGAACAAAGCTATATGAAATTTGATTTATTATAAGCTTATTCTTGCACGATCATATGTGGCAACAAATGAATCTCCCTTACATGGTTTTAAATCTAACTCACGCCGTGATTAGCAAGAATCAAGTTCATAATGTCTTTTCTACTTGTAGATACCATTTTCCTATAATACCAGACTTAATGAAATTTTTTGCAAAAGTACTATCTAGTTGAAATCCTGGGTTTCGGGAAGACTTATCGGTCTTGTAGATACCATTTCCCTATAATACCAAACTACTTGTAGTTTTCTAAGCTTGCATACTATTTAGGGAGTCGCGAATGGTCTAGGGTTTGAATAATTTTAATCATTCTTTTATCTTTTTCCGTGACAAAATTAAACTTCTTTATATAGAAAACATGTTGAATCATCAATTTTTATGATATCACTATTAGTATAATTGAATTGTGAGTTAAATATGTGATATCTATATTTACGAATTTGAGTAAGTTTTCTAAAATATCATGATACAAAGATGTTGTATGCTTCTTTGTACATGTTTTTGAAATTCGTTACAAATTTATACCCTTTGAAATAAGTTTATTTTCCATCCAACGTGTAAAAGCACTTGTACTTACTCTTTCACCATATGTGGGCCTATGGTGATTTTGTAACCCAAGGTGATATAATACACTTGGTTGTGAGACGTCGGTGCTATAATCACGGTTTTTGGTTGGACGATTTAAGCAAGTTAAAATAGGTGAGACCTTAACACGTGGCAATAAATGGGATAAACATGCTCACTTTTTCACTTTTTGAATTGTCACAAGTGATGTATATAAAGTTTAATAACATTATGCTAGAAATTGTATTGGATGCAATTATTGAACGTCAATTAGCCCTTGAATATCATCATCACTAGCAGATCAACTGATGCGGTGGTGGTATGTCTTGGTGGATTTTAGCTTTTAGAAAATCAATTGTTTATTTATAAATATGGGTATTTAATTTTATATAAAGGAAGTATTATCGAAAATACTAATTATTGAACTTTGTTTATTTGTAGATGGCAACAAACAACACCCAAACCAAAAAAATAGTTCGGCTTTCAGGTCGTTGCTTGAGAAGCAACAACTTACTGGTCCTAACTTCAACGAGTGGTTACGCGCGCTCAAACTAGTTATGCGTGTGGAGAAACTACAGGATGTGTATGACAATCCTGTGCCAACTCATCCTGGCGCTACTGCTACTAATCAAGAATTATCATATTGGAATGCTTTTTATGATCGTCATAATGAAGTTGCTTGTTTAATGCTTGGAACTATGACTTCAAATCTTTATCAGCAATTTGAAAACTAAACTCCAAAGGAAATTATAACTGAGCTCCAAAAGATGTATGGAAAGCCTCCTGGTGTCGAACAACAAGAGTTAGTACACACTTTCCATTAATGCAAGTAGGAAGAGGGTTAATCCGTTAGCAATTATGTTCTTCCAAAAGCTGTATCTGTCAGCGTAATTCTCAATTCACTTTCAAGTGATTTTGAGGGCTTCGTGTAAAATTACAATGTGCAAAGATGTGGAAGACAATTAGTGAAGTTTATTCTTTGCCTAAATTTTGAGAAAGGAGCTTAAGAAGAACAAGAAGTAAAATGTTGCTTCTTCTTCTACACTACAAGTAATGGCGATTTAAGGTGGTAGGATCCAGAAGTACAAACCACAAGGTGCTAAGGCTAAAGGTAAATGTAAGGATAAGGGTCCTAAAAATTCTTATCCTCCTAAACCTAAAAAGCCTCAACCTTATAAGAAAGAGAATCCGACAAAATATTCCACATAGCACCACTTTAAAGAGGTTGGACATTGGAATAGGAATTATCCTATTTATCTAGTCGAGTTGATGAAAAAGAAGAAGCAAGATGGATCATGCACTTCTTCGGGTATTTATATTATTGAATTATTTGCTTATTCTAAAAATTCTTGGGTGTTTGACACTGGTGGTGGTACTAAAATTTGTAACACCAAATAGTGGCTTAGATGAGCAAAGAAGCTGAAGCAAGGTGCTGTCTACTTGTATGTTTGAAACGGCATACGTGCTAAAGTAGAAGGTATTGGAAGTTTTGACTTAGTTTTACCTAATGGTTTAATTCTTGATTTAGATGATTTTCATTATGCACCTACTATAACTAGAGGTGTTGTTTCAGTTCTTGTTTGCATAATAAAGGATTTATTTATAAATTCATAGATTCTAGTTTGACTGTTTCATTTAATGATATGATTTATTTTAATTATACTTATGTTAATGGTATTTATGAAATTTATATGCATGATCCTACTTTGAAAATTGTGAACTCAATGTATTTTATTAGCAATAAGAAATCTAAAGCAAGTTTAGATTCTACTTACCTTTGGCATTGTCGACTCGCTCATATAAGCAAGAAGCGTTTTGAAAAGTTGCAACATGATAGACTTTTAAACTCAACGGATAATGAACCATTTGATCAATGCGTCTCTTGTATATCTAGCAAGATGACAAGGAAATCCTTTCCGTATAAAATAGAAAAAGTGAAAGATCTACTTGAGTTAATCCATACCGATGTATGTGGTCCACTTAGACATGTGTCAAAGAAAGTTGCTACATACTTTATTACCTTTACTAATGATTATAGTCGTTATGGTTATGTTTATTTACTTAAGCATAAACATGAAGTAATTGAAACATTCAAGGTATTTCAAGAATGAAGTATAAAATCAACCCGGGAAGAATATTAAAGCCATTTGATCAGATCGTGGTGGTGAATATATAAGTCAAGATTCTAAAGATTATCTGAAGGCTAGTGGAATTTTCCAACAACTGACTCCTCCTTATACGCCACAACATAATGTTGTTTGCAAGGAGAAATCAAACTTTGCTAAACACGATTCGATCAATGATGAGTCTTTCTACTTTGCCACTATCCTTTTGGGATTATCATCTAGAGACTGCTGTACGCATTCTAAATATGGTTCCAACCAAGAAGGTTGACAAGACTCCATATGAACTATGGCATGGAAAAGTTCCCAAGTTGTCTTACTTAAAGGTCTGGGTTGTGAGGCACATGTGAAACATCACACGCCTGAAAAACTTCAATCAAGATCGGTTAAGTGTGTCTTCATAGGTTACCCTAAGGAAACTATGGTTACTATTTCTACTACCCACCTGAAAACAAAATAGTTGTTAAGAGGTATGCAGATTTCTTTGAAAAGAATCTTATAGTTAATAAAGATAGTGGGAGGATTGTAGAACTAGAAGATGGAGATATTTTACCTATAAAACTACCAACGAACATCCAATTGAGAAAAAAAGTCTTGCATCTGATGTAACTCAAGAAGAGGATGTTGTCCCTATTCGCAAATAAAAAAGAACAATCAAAGCACTTGAACGACTATGTCTAAATGTAGAAGTGTAGGAACATAGTTGAGGGATCTTAATTAACCCACTAACTATAGAGATGCAATATTCGATTCTGAGTCCGATAAGTGGATTGTTGCTATGAATGCGGAAATGCAATCTATGGAAGATAATCAAGTCCAGAGACTTGTAGATATACAAGAAGAAGACTGATATGGATGGCATGTGTTGGAAATACGTTTTTCCAAAGAAAGTATCGGTCACATCATTATTAGCATAGCTAGCTAAAGATCACGAGCTATAGACTATTTAGAACTTTTTAACTTGGAGTGACATCCATTTGGGGGAGATTGTTGGAAATACGTTTTTACGTATTTAGAAAGGATCGGTCACTCCAACGATATATACGTAGTATGGGCTCGTGATCTAGTTATGTAACATATAACCCATCAAGCCCACATGTAGGGTGGGATATATATACCCCCTCCTAGGATGTTAGGAGGGGTTGGTTCTCATTTTCATTAATCAAACATTCCTTTCTCTCATCCTCTCCTTCATCTCTCTAACTTTCTCTCTCTAGTTCTTCATCCCTCTCCCTCTCTTTAGATCATTATAACACATAAACAATACAAGGATTACGTGGACCTACAATTGGTATCAAGAGCCATATGGTGATTTATGGTATTGATTCGTGTTGTATTAGTTTTTGATTGCATTAGTGGATTTTAGGATAATCAATCTCAAATCTTGAATTTTTTTGTGATTTTATGGTTTAAGATTGTAAACAAATCATTGGGTTTACTTGTTTTGGAAGAAATCACAAAATGTTTTTGGTATGTTGGGGTAATTTTTGAGTTACGATGCTAAAGAAATCGATTCGTAGACCTTCTGTTCTTTTTGTCAAGGATAGTTTTTGGCAGTATTCACTTTCGGATTGGGGTTTTGAATCCTCGAAAGTGAGTTTGGGGATATTGCGAAACTGATTTATCTCCATTTATCCAAAACTCAAAGTTGCTACTTATCCGCGACTCATATTTTTCTCCATTTATCCGAAACTTAGATTTTCACTTTATCAAAACTCATATTTCCTCCATTTTCTTCATCTCCCCGAAACTCAAACTTCAATTTATCTGAAACTGATTTTCATAATTTTATCCGAAACTCAAATCTTTATTCTGAAACTGATAAATTATTGCGAAAGTGGTTTTACTTATTACCAATAATTGCGAAAGTGAGAACATTCTGTTTTTACGAAAGATAAAATGCATAATCACTTTCTAAATAAGTTGCTTCGAGTAATCATATGGTTACGTACGATGGTAGTCAACATAAAAAGCAATCAAGGCATTTAAGAATGAAAGACCAAAGTGATGAAACTATGAATAGACAAGTTATCTACGGGATAAAATTATATTAAAAACTCATTTGGGGTTTAGCATGAGAATAATATACAGTCCATTCACCATACCGAACACCAGACTCGACTCTTCAACAACTCTCAACAACAAACAAACTCGATAAACACAAAGTGACTGGAATCTCAACTCGAACACAAATCTGACTCAAACAAAACCAACAGACTCCACTCAGCCAACTGACTTCCTCAACTTAGTCTAGACTCGAACCATAAAAACAAAAAGATCTCCGTCAAAACCATCATCGATCAAACACATGCAACAAGAAAATCCACCTACCTGAGACCTCACATAGGAGACCTTGACGTCGTATCTTTTTGGTTCTTCGAACAAAGACTAAGTTCATTCGTGGTTTGAGAAATAGATCAAATTCATATCTATTTGATTCTGGTGTATGATGATGCGGTATGTGGGGATTTAAGATTGAGATGATTTCATTAGATTTGGATGGTTTTGAGATGGATTAAAGAAAGGCGGAGGAAACAAGATATCATTTTGTGAAAGTTTTAATAGTGTTCTGTCTCAGTTGTTGAGAGCCAACAGGTACAGAACTCCAGTAGTCGCTTACTGGAGGTCGTGGTGGTAGAGCGACATCGTTTGGACCTATTTTCGGGTAAGGAGCGTAGTTGGAGTCCTTGTTTGATGCTACTGGTGGTGGTTGTTCATTTGGATTCAATTTGTTTGAATTGCAGCAGAAATTACGAGAAGTTTGTTTGTTGTTTGAATTTGTTTGGATTGGGGGTTGGTTTGGTATTGAAGAGGGAGGGTTATTGAACGGTAGGCTTATCTAGTGTATATAGATTGGTCAATGTATCAGTCGGTTAAGTTATTTGGGTGTTAAATGTTCTAGATATTTTTCTTCTTGGGAATATTGTCCAAATAATGGACATGTGGCATAGAATCATTTTCACGTCTAGTTAAATACGTGCGTGGCAACGACGTGTTTGTGTTCAAAAACAAGGTATCCGAAAGTTTTGAAAAGTCACATATCTTTCCATTTCTTGAAACAAGAACCTACATCCACATTGAAGCCACATTTTTAATGTACTTCAGAAACAGTTAGACTTGACGTGTCTAGTAAACATCCCAAAGACAAGGCCACGTCTCACTTAAATTGACCAAGTAGTGTTTGACTGCTCACATTACTGTTTTATATAATCTTTTGGTGGGCCGTATAAAATAAACGTCTTATATTGGACCTATTAGTCTCGGGTTTGTTTTATCAACGTTTGAGCCGACCAAGAAATTATTTTGCCGAAACAATTATATCACCAAACAAGGATTTTTACGAAGTTTTACGGTTTATTCGTTGGTGTGTAAAATCTCGCAAATTGACTTCATGGTTTCTCCGCGAATTGTAAAATCTCGAAAACAACCACAACTATAATTATCTTTCATCAAAATTTAATGGAATCGTAGAATTCGACATTTCAAGAGGGAGAACTGCAACACATGCAACTCAAAGAGATCAAATTGTGTAAAAAAACATTGGAAATCTTTCAACATCTTGGAATTCTCTATACGAACAACATGACCGAACTTCCAACCTCAGTTCAAATGTTTGATTTGAATGCTTTTATACATAGTCTCATCATCCAAATCTGGCTTAAAACGCTTAAAATATCATTAAAATACCATAAAATATTCTTGTGTTTGTTCATTGTGTATTTTAGGTACAAATATCGTGAAATCAACAAAAGATCACAAGATTTAAGCAAAAACGAACACGGGAAACGAAGCCGCATAAAGAACCGGACCCGAATCATGAAATTCCTTTGAAGTCCTTGAAGTTTGAAGATTTGGCAAGAATGGCCCCTCAACTATTGAATACTTGTCATTTTATACCCCTATAAAATCTCAAAATTTCTTGTGGGTCCCTAAAATAGAAAGAATATACAAGATTGGTCCTTGGAGTTTGGTCATATTTCATTTATAACCCTAGAAACAAGTTTATAAAACTTGTTGTGGCCAAAGTCTAAAAAAGAAAAGTTTGATTACAAAGGGTTTTGAGTTTGAGCTGTTTATTAACAAAGAGACAAGAGAATGGAAGTATAAGGGCCATTCGTGGCCAGACAGCCAAACCCACACAACCAACCACCGTCTGCCAAGTCTACCACCCCACCAATCACACCACCCCACATCAGCTCCTCCTTCCACGTCAAATCCCACCACCAAACCCTTTTTATTTTATTAAATCAGTTTTTTTAAACAGTTTTAATATAATACAACTGGTGGGAAACAGTCACTATTCACCATCACTCCCCATAATCACCCCTAATTACCCACTATAAACCTCAATCCACCATACACACAAATCAAAGGGGTTTTCTTTGATTGTTTCCAGATACCTAATTAAGGGTCCCCTAAACCAAACCCACTCACAAACCAACCCACCCCGTGCCATAGAGGGTCCCACGAACCTCCCCTGCTCCTCTATTTTCGGCAAAAAGAGCATCTCCAAGAAATCCAACATCATAAGACCAAAACTTGGTCCCAAAGGCTTTATTGAACATGTGAGATTGATTCTTAACAACTAGAATATCAACATCAAGCAAGAAGATCACATGGGTCATTTGACCACTTTTTCAAGTTTGAAAAATCAAAGGGCATTCCTGGAATATTGTAGATAGGGTTTATTATTTTCTTGTAATTCTAGAACTTTCAGAATTGTAGTATAAATATGGACGTGATGTGTCCATATTCTCTTGTTCCACCTTGTACTTTTTTTTAGGAAATTAATGAAAATGAAATTTTATAAAATTTGCAAGTTGTGTTCCATTTTATTTTCTGCAAATCTAGTTTAATCATTTTATTTTTATTGCAAAGTAGTTTGTAGAGTTATCAAAAGGTTTTACTTGTTCAAAGATTTTTTGGCAAATAATTTTTTTTGAGAACCAAAACCACATAAGCTGTTGGTAAGCTTATAACCGGACAAGTTCTAAGCTCACTAAGCTTATAGGGTTTTGTTACTTCCACTTGTTGGTTCCTTGTTGTTTCACTTGCAAGAGTTCTCCCAAAAATAGGGTATTGGTTTTCAAGTTGTTCAAGTTACTATTTTTTTGTTAACATTTACTGTTCTTTAAGCCACCCATAAGCTCATCTGACAAATGAGCTAATAGGTTAGCTTATAGGGCTGGGTTGTTTTCTTTGTTGGTTGTTGTGTGTAGAAACATAAAAGAAACAAGACTCCATCATTTCCTTTTCATCATTTTTTATAGAAGATATTGCATCCATTGGGTCTATTTTTTTAGATTCCACACAACAGGGACTCTCTACATAATCAATAGCAACCTCATACCCACCTTTTGAAGGCATCAGCTAACCATCGGTTTGGCTTGAACCCAAAGGATAAGTACTTGAAATTGTATGTGATTTTTGCATGATTTATGTGGATTTAGGTACAATATTCTTTTATGCTTGTTAAGAGTGTTCTTCATGCTTCATAGTTGATAATAGGTAGGATTTTATTGGGTAGACTTCAGTTAAGTTGATTTGTATGCTAGTTACTTTGTTAATTTTTGATTTTAGAAAATTAAGGGGTATTTGGGTTTAGGGATTTAACTGGTTTAAAGGTGACATTAATCTAGTAAAGCAAGTTAAACACACTCAAATAGTCCCTAGTAGGTGTAATCAATGGTATTTGTTAAGGGTAGTAGCATAAAAGTAAGTTTGCAAGTTAATATTTTATAAAATCTACCATGTTCATCAGTTAGCTTTAATATAGCTGGTTCTAGTCATTTGAGACCACCAAATCTTGGCTATTGTTAGATAAATAGTTACTCTAGGGTTTAATTCTGTTTATTAGTGAATTGGTAAGGATTTGACTAAGTTTTGGCTTGTTGAAATTCGACCTAGTTGTCATTTGCATCAGTCACACTTACCTAGAACCTTGCACCATATCAGTAACTGTACTTGGGATTTTTGTGTGTATTTTTTGTGAGTAACCTGAGTTTTTTCTTGTTTATTTTACTCCCCACAACCCAACTAGTTGTGGGGGTGCCTTTGGTTCCAAGCAAAACTCATTAACAAGCAAGATACAAGCCTAAAAGCACCAGATCCGTTTTTCTGTTAAGTCAGTGGGAACAAGCTTCCCACTGCTAGTGTTCTTGTTCCCATTGTTGGGATAAAAGACAAAAGCCCAACAAGTGTCCCTTTCAGTTTTTAGAAATTTTGTCTTTAGTGACCTTTTTTAGGTGTTTTCAGTTTATTTCCATTTTCCCTGTTTTCTTAATTTATTTTATGATTTTTCATTAAGTTTAATTTTATTTTACTGTTCATCTTCTATTTTTTAGAATTAATTCCATTTTAATTAGTTTTATTTAAACTGCTTTTTGTCTTTTAGTGCAAAAAATCCATATTTTTCAGTTTTTCAAATTTTCTTAGATTCAGAAAAATATTTTAAGATTTTTAGTTTAAAAAGTTTTACTGTTCACTCTTTTTATTATTTTTTAGATTTAATTTAAGTTTAGTTAGGATTTAAATCAAACTGTTTTGTCTTTTAGTGAGAAAAATTACATTTTTCAAACTTTTTACTTTTTCCACTGTTCAGTAATATAATTTAGTATTTTTGAAAAAGTCAAATTAATTTTAGCATTATTTTATTATTTTAATCATTATTTTAGTTTTAAAATTGTTTTTAGTGTTTTAAAAATAGAAAAATAGTCTTTAAATTTTAGGAAAAATACTTTTTAGTCTTTAAATAATATAAGTGAGTTATTAGTTCAATAAAATAATATTTTGGGCATTTTCTTAATTATATTTAATTTTAGGGCTTTAATTAGCATTTAAAATTGAATACTTAATTCATAAAAGGTTTTAAAATTTATTTATTGAATTTTTATTCTTATTTATATTATTTTAGACTTAGTTTTAGTTTTCAATTGATTCTTAGCTTTAATTTATAATTTTTTCACGTTTTACGTAATTACGTCATCGTTTTACGTCAATACGTCATAGTGTAATCGTAGTCGTAGTTCGTCTTTAATTTTCTCTCTTCTAAACTAAAAACGACACTAATCCAAATTTGATTTTATATAATTGGCACTTATTTGAAACACCTCCTTCGAGAACGAACTTGGAATTTTCGTCTTCACGGTTTTCCTAAAGCGTGTCGATTAATACTTTCCGCTTGTTATTTGCTTTTTCCTAAAAGTAAATATACAAAAACACTACATCATTTTTGGCGCCGCTGCCTGGGAGGTGTTTATAGTGCCATTATTACTATCTTTTTTGTGTGAGTAGTGCGTTTTTGCTTTTCATTTTTGGAAAGTGTATATAACGTACATACTCATTTTTGTTATTTTTCTCTATTATACTATAATATCCAAATAAATCGTGTTTAATTTTCCTAAATTAAACACAAATCAATCATTTTTCTATACTATAGATATCCCATTATCGCTTTCGTTTTCCTTGTGAATATTATTAATATACTATATACGTAGAACAATAAATATACAAGTACTCCAAAAGCGTGAAAACGCAACCTTAATTGGGATTTCATCACTCAATTATTGTATTCGAATCTAAAGCAAAAGTTTAAAGTCAAAATAGATAAATACTTTCGTGAGGCTTAATTTTGATTAACACAAACTATAAGGTGGGTATAAGGCGGTTGTATTTCACGACCTAAAGGAAAAGGCTCTTAAGTGCTTAGCGTCGCCTCGTTTCCTCCGCTTGCTTGTGCGTGTTTTGAGAAAGAAGGCTAATCGAGGGTTTGCCGCCCAAGTATTATCTACGTATCCTATATTTTCTTGTTTTCAAGATTAAACCCTCTTGAACGTTTTGGTGTTCCACCAACGTTCTAAAGTAATCAAAGGCGTTCACCCCACGTGATCGTTGTCATTCCTTGAGGCTTCTTTAATCGAGAAATCGATTCGAGGATAGATTTGTAGATTTGAGTATACGTAATAAAACAAAAAAAAAATTAAAAACAATAAAAAACCAAAAAAAATTAAAAAATCGAAAAGCCGCAAAAAGAATCTTCTTTGCTACCCCCCATTCTACGCTTAGTGCATGCGCACTCGATCGAAGGATTATTCTAATTCTAGCGACGCTTCGAATCGACACAATCGTAATCGAAGGAATCGATGACGTAGACGAGATTTAGAAACCGAAGTTCCTAATATCGTTATTGAAGAAACCTTCGACGAGATGGCCGACAATCGTCCGATGATGGAATTGCTCCACGTGCCCACCGAGGGTTATGGAGACGCGATCGTAATTCCCGCTATCGAAGCGGAGAATTTTGATATTAAGAGCGGAATGCTTTCGTTGATTCAAGCTACGAAGTTTCGAGGTCGTGAAGCCGAGAATCCTCACGACCACGTTCGAAATTTTGATCGTCTTTTGGCCACGAGCAAGTTTAAGACTGTCGACACCGATGTCGCCAAGCTTATGCTTTTTTCGTACTCGCTCGATGGTGCCGCCAAAGATTGGTACGAGAAAGAGCCACCTAATTCGATAATTACGTGGAAGGATCTCGTTTCCAAGTTCGTTAATCATTTTTTCCCACCGTCTAAGACGATGTTTTTCAAAAACGAGATTACGAGATTTGAGCAAAAACCGAATGAATCTTTTAGAGACACGTGGGGTCGTTTTAAGGAATTGCTTAGGCAATGACCTCACCATGGATTTTCCGAGTTGAACCAAATCGATATGTTTTACAACGGTCTTAGTTTTCAAGAACAAGATTCGTTGAATTCCGCCGCCGGTGGCAACTTTTTGTGTAAGACTCCGAAAGATGCATTGATGATTATCGAAAATCGATCCAAGGTTTACCAACTCTAAAACGCACTGAGTGTTGCCAATGTCGCCAATGTTTGTTATTCTAATCGTGACATTGAGAGAGTTTATGCGAAAGTCGACAAGTCAACGAATGTGTTTATCTCTTTTCTCATCGAAATGCAAAAGAAAGACGCTCCCGCTTCGGTGAAAGCGGTTGAGACTTCGTGTACGTTTTGTGGTGGACCTCAAAATAATTACGAGTGTGCGACAACGGATGGCCAAATGTCGAATGTGAGTGCGTTAAACAACAATATTTCTAATCAAAATAACGCCGGTCCATCGAAACAAATGAACAACAACAACAATCAAGGCAATAAGTTTCAAAACCGCAACAATTTTCAAGGAAATAATCATGGTAATCAAGGTTATAATCAAGGTCAAAATTTGAATTGGCAAAATGAGGTTTTAACAACAATAATCAAAACCAGAATTTCAATGGGTAAAATTCAAAATTTTCAAACAACGAAGGAAACAATTTTCAAGGGAATCAAAACCAAGCTTTCAATCAAAACTATAATGGCTTAAATGATTTTCAAAATTACGTTAAATCAAATGACGCTAATATGAATAGATTAGAAACGCAAATGGGTGATATGAAAAACGAATTTTCAAACACGTTGAGAGGACAAAACAACAAAATTGAACAAGGACAAATTGACATAAAAAAGATGTTTTTGGCTATTATGAACAAAGCCTCGGGTGCTTCATCGAGTTTGTTACCTAGTGACACTGTTGCAAATCCTAAGGAACAATGTAAATCCGCCTCGTCTCGTGATAAAATTCGTGTGATTACCCCTTACCTTGATGTATTTCGTGTTGTTCCTTCTTGTCAACCCTCGACTTCTAAGACGTCTTCTTATCCTAAAGTCGACGGGGGTGAACGTGGCGACCAAGGAAAAGAGTGCACACCCTCGTGTACCTCAAATTCCATCCACGGTTCAAAAAGAGAGCTTTACCGACCTTACCCATGTAATCCTTGAAGAAACTTATGCATCGATCCTTCTTAAAAAACCTAAAAGGCATATGCCGAGAAAGGAAGAGGATCCGGGCCAATTTCTATTACCTAGTGATTTTTCCGAGATTGAGGGATGTTTAGCCCTTGCCGATTTAGGTGCTAGCATCAATCTCATGCCTTATTGTCTATGTAAATTGATGAGATTGCCTTCACTTACCCCCACGAAGATGACAATCGAGCTTGCAAATTGTACACCACTTATACCAATTGGAATAGCCGAGGATGTCTATGTCAAAGTTGGAAAGTTTTTTTTCCCGCGGATTTCGTTATATCCGATGATGAGTGTGACCCTAAATGTCCCATTATTTTAGGTCGACCATTTTTATCGACGGCTCGAACCGTAATCGATGTTCACGAGGGAAGACTTACTATGAGATACGGGGAGAATAAAATGGACTTTTTCACGAGGAAATCCCAAGTGTCTAATGATCATTAAAAAACCGAGGTTTCAAAACCTAATGTTTCAAATTCTAATGATTTCAAAATGTTAACTTTAGTAGAAAATATGAGGCTTAATGCATGTTTTTAAAGAATTAAGAAGAATGGTTTTAAAGATGATGATTTTAATGATAAAGAATACGTGTACTTAATTCAAAAGGGTATGCGTAAATTTGTGGATGAAAAATCACTTTTGGATATATTTGGCGAAACAAGTGAACAACCAATTCCGAAGGGAGACATTAGTGCCATCACGACAATGACCAAAATGAACTCGTCTTCACCACCTTCGAAGGACCACGTCTTTGAGGCTTCAACTTCTAACTCCATCAAAGTGCATCCTTTTCCTAGCCAAACACACATTGAGGCTAACGGTTTCATCGATATCGATCCTCTCGTCATAGGAAAGTTACCTAAGCATAGTCATTCGACTTGTAAGACCATGGTTGTGAGTGCTCACATCGAATCTTTCTTTGATGATGACGATGGCGATTTTGCCGAGATTGATCACGTACTTTGAAATCCACATGCTATTTTTGAGGATTCTCCTAAAAAGACCTCTTCTCATGTGAAGTACGATGATTATGAGTTTGATCCCGAGATTGAGTAAATCAATGAACGAGAGCTAGCTCTTTTGCCTTCACTTCCACCTACAAGTGAGGTCGATCTTTCCAAAATCAAGGATGAACTAAATGAGTTGGAACGTCTTATTTTCGATGACGAACCGACTCATGTGACCACCAAAAATCTAATTCTCGAGGAGTTACCTAATCAACACTCCTCAAATGAGAATTACGTTTACCACATTCGTGAGGATTTAACTTATCAACAATCCCCACAAATGAATGATGGTTTTGTGCTTGATCGTGATCCTTTCGAGAGAGTTTCTAAGATACTTAAGGAGGGGAATGACAAACCTTGGTTTGACAAGCCTATCTTTGATGAAGAAATCGATGAGATCGACGTTCATGAGGATGACGAGTATGTAGACCCCGAGGGGGCGGTGTTCTTTGTTGACAAACGTTTTGAGAACTTATACAATCCACCACTCCCTCACCGCGACTTAAATGTGAGGATTTTTAGCGTGACTAATTTTGAATTTGAAACGCCAAATATTTTCGACATTATCAAATCAGGTTTTCATAAAGAGTTTTTAAACGATGAAAAAGGAAAAGATTTTTAAAATGTTTTAAAAGATTTTTCTACATGTTTAACTCAGTCACCACCCGCGTTTTATGAGTGCTACCACCTCGTCTACTCCTTTTGACGACGGTTGGTGTGGAACTAGTGTGGGGGAAGCCCCTTATGTTCCCTCACATTTCTCTACCGAGGACGAGATTTACGATCCCAGAATTGCTTGTAAAGGGAAATCTCGGTCTTCCACCGATGCAATAAATGGAAAATCTTTTCGTTTGCTTGGTGTGAGTCTACCTCAAGTAGCTCATTATGTTTCCCCACCCATTGCTCCACCTTTCTATTTCTCACCTCTTTTCTTCTACCCCTTTCGGGTTTGAGCACATGTTGAAGTGGTTTTGGTTCCTTTATCCCATGAAAACGAGGACGCCATCTTCGATCCCAGTATTTTGCATCATCAAAGGACTTGGTCCTTTATACCGGTTGCTTTTGGGCATTGTTTATCATGTAAGCCCCACTAAAAATGACCATACCAAGATTATCCCTAAATGATCACATTTATGAGGATTTGAGTCGAGCTTTTGACTCGGTTATCAAAAACAAGGTGCCTCGTGGGGGATTCTCATGCTTATGGTTGTAAATATTACTGCTTTATAATTAGTTAACGAGGGGACTTGTGCTCTTCCAACCTTTGTTCCGTGGTTTTTTGTGATTATGATTCATTAGGTTCATCGTCATCATTGAAGCCTCTCGTGTTCGTTTTACGGATCACTCGAGCTTCAATCGTTGCCTATGGAGATTCTGATATTCGATGATATCCTTTTATGTTCTAACGTTTATTTTATTATCATAATTCATAAACGGCTTGTAGGTTATTTGTTTTACCCTTTCCATGCTCGAGATTAAGCATTCGACTTCGTCTCTAGGATAGGGGTGTTTTCACCCCTAGACTCGAAACATTGAGGACAATGTTTAGTATGGGGGTGAGTAGATACTTCACCTTGCTTACGTCACCACGCAATCCAATTTTCATCTTTTTGTTATCGTTTTATGCAAAATAAGGTTAGAAATGGCCAAATTTTAATTTTTTTCGTATTTTTCATAAGTGTTTAAGACACGAATGTAGGTTTTCCGATGCTGAGAGTAAGAGTAATTTTTGACTCGACAGTGAGTGTTGAGCACTTAGCTTCGATTCCTTAACTTCTTAAGCCAATTCTTTTAAATGAGGACGAGAAATGATAGAGTTATTTACAAGTCTCGTAATCATTCACGATCTCATGTGTAGTAATTATTAACTTATTCTCCCCACGCTTTTATAATAAATTGTTAATAAATATTGATTTAGCGATTTAGTTTCTATTGTTGGTTTCTAATTTGTTTTAGTAGCTTCCATGTAATTAAATTAGGAAAACATTAAGGTATCGCCAACGTCACCGTTTTGAAGTATTGGCAACCCGAATAATCGAAAGCTTCACCCAATAAAAAGATTTCAAGTGCTCACCTAAATTAAGCAAAAATTTGAAGCTCACAAGGCCGAAAAATCTATGCCCAAATTGAAAGTGAATCAAGCCTTAATCTTTGAAGCTTAAAAGATCCAAAATTCGCTTTAGCGTGAGGATATACGTCAAGTCATAATAAAACCACCGATGATGGCGGATAATAAAAGGCAAGGGCAAGACCACAGTCATAATAAAAGCTTCATGGCGAAGTTGAATAAAAGATGGAGGTAAACCATGATAATAAAACCACCGATGATGGCGGATAATAAAAGTCATGGTAATAAGTCTCATGTTCAAAACCATTCTAAAATCGTGTTTATCGATCCTTCTTGTTAACTTAATTTTTTGACATCGTTGTCTTTTAGGGTGAATTATTAATTCGATGATTTTGGTTACACCGTTAAGACTCTATTTTTAGACCTAATCTCTATTCACACATAAGTCAATGATGTATCCTCATGATCATTAATAAAAAATAAAATATAAGAGATACAAATTAGAATAAGGGAGTTTAGGTGTGTAATTAACACTCATGAGATATGATTGTGTTGCTAACTTATAATAACAATGATCTCGTTACACGCTTAGCATGGAATTGGGTGAAAATCGAGGATGACGAACTTATCTCTATGAAGCATTCATGTGTTCTTATTATTTGACCCTAAAAGTCAATTAAACGTGATGAAAATGATACATTATGACTAAAACACGTGTAGTAGTTTATTTAAATTTATGTCTTCAATAAATGTCATCATAAAAATGAATTTTGGAAGTGCTACGATACTTAATTCTAGCATTGTGTGAGGGCACGACAATGGTTTTGTATGGGGAGTGATGAGAATGCTTTTATACATAGTCCCATTGTCCAAATCGGGCTTAAAACGCTTAAAATATCATTAAAATGCCATAAAATATGCTTGTGTTTGTTCATTGTGTATTTTAGATACGGATACCGTGAAATCAATAAAAGATCACAAGATTCAAGCAAAAACTAACACGGGAAACGAATCCGCACAAAAAACCGGACCTGAATCATGAAAATCCTTTGAAGTCCTTGAAGTTTGAAGATTTGGCAAGAATGGCCCCTTAACTATTGAATACTTGTCATTTTATACCCCTGTAAAATCTCAAAATTTCTTGTGGGTCCCTAAAATAGCAATAATATACAAGATTGGTCCTTGGAGTTTGGTCATATTTCATTTATAACCCTAGAAACAAGTTTATAAAACTTGTTGTGGCCAAAGTCTAAAAAAGAAAAGTTTGATTACAAAGGGTTTTGACTTTGAGCTGTTTATTAACAAAGAGACAATAGAATGGAATTATAAGGGCCATTTTAGGCCAGACAACCAAACCCACACAACCAACCACCATCTGCCACGTCTACCACCCCACCAATCACACCACCCCACATCAGCTCCTCCTTCCACGTCGAATCCCACCACTAAACCCTTTTTATTTTATTAAATTAGTTTTTTTAAACAGTTTTAATATAATAAAACTGGTGGGAAACATGCACTATTCACCATTACCCCCCCCCCCTAATCACCCCTAATTACCCACTATAAACCCTAATCCACCATACACACAAATCAAAGGGGTTTTCTTTATTGTTTCCAGATACCTAATTAAGGGTCCCCTAAACCAAACCCACTCACAAACCAACCCACCCCATGTCCATAGAGGGTCCCACGAACCTTCCTGCTCCTCCATTTTGGGCAAAAGAGCATCTCCCAGAAATCCAACGTCCTAAGACCAAAACTTGGTCCTAATGGCTTCAATGAACGTATGAGATTGATTCTTAACAGCTAGAATATCAACATCAAGCCAGAAGATCACATGGGTCATTTGAACACTTTTTCAAGTTTGAAAAATCAAAGGGCATTCCTGGAATATTGTAGCTAGAGTTTATTATTTTCTTGTAATTCTAGAACTTTCAGAATTGTAGTATAAATATGGACGTGATGTGTCCATATTCTCTTGTTCCAACTTGTACTTTTTTTAAGAATCTAATGAAAAAGAAATTTTATTAAATTTGCAAGTTGTGTTCCATTTTATTTTCTGCAAATCTAGTTTAATCATTATATTTTTATTGCAAAGTAGTTTGTAGAGTTATCAAAAGTTTTTACTTGTTCAAAGATTTTTTGGCAAATAAATTTTATTGAGAACCAAAACCACATAAGCTGTTGGTAAGCTTATAACCTAACAAGTTCTAAGCTCACTAAGCTTATAGGGTTTTGTTACTTCCACTTGTTGGTTCCTTGTTGTTTCACTTGCAAGAGTTCTCCCAAAAATAGGGTATTGGTTTTCAAGTTGTTCAAGTTATTGTTTTTTTGTTAACATTTAATGTTCTTTAAGCCACCCATAACCTCATCTGACAAATGAGCTTCTAGGTTAGCTTATAGGGCTGTGTTGTTTTCTATGTTGGTTGTTGTGTGCAGGAAACATAGAAGAAACAAGACTCTATCATTTCCTTTTCATCATTTTTATAGAAGATATTGCATCCCTTGGGTCTATTTTTTAGATTCCACTCAACAGGCTCTCTACATAATCAATAGCAACCTCGTACCCACCTTTTGAAGGCATCAGCTGACCATAAGTTTGGCTTGAACCCAATAGGACAGGTACTTAAATTTCTATGTGATTTTTGCATGATTTAAGTGGATTTAGATACAATCTGCTTTTATGCTTGTTAAGAGTGTCATTCATGCTTCATAGTTGATAATAGGTAGAATTTTGTTGGGTAGACTTTTGTTAAGTTGATTTTTATGCTAGTTACTTTATTAATTTTTGATTTCAGAAATTTAAGGGGTGTTTGGGTTTAGGGCTTTAACTGGTTTAAATGTGACATTAATCTAGTAAAAGCAAGTTAAACACACTAAAATAGTCCCTGGTAGGGTAATCAATGGTATTTGTTAAGGGTAGTAGCATAAAAGTAAGTTTGCAAGTTAATATTTTGTAAAATCTGCCATGTTCATCAGTTAGCCTTAATATAGCTTGTTTTAGTCATTTGAGACCACCAAATCTTGGCTATTGTTAGATAAATAGTTACTCTAGGGTTTAATTCTGTTTATTAGTGAACTGGTAAGGATTTGACTAAGTTTTGGCTTGTTGAAATTCGACCTAGTGGTCATTTGCATCAGTCACACTTGCCTAGACGCTTGCACCATATCAGTAACTGTACTTGGGCTTTTTGTGTGTAATTTTTGTGAGTAACCTGAGTTTTTTCTTGTTTATTTGACTCCCCACAACTCAAATGGTTGTGGGGGAGCCTTTTGTTCCAAGCAAAACTCATTAACAAGCAAGATACAAGCCTAAAAGCACCAGATCCGTTTTTCTGTTAAGTAAGTGGGAACAAGGTTACCACTGCTAGTGTTCTTGTTCCCACTGCTGGGCTAAAAGACAAAAGCCCAACAAGTGTCCCTTTCAGTGTTAGAATTTTTGTCTTTACTGACCTTTTTTAGGTGTTTTCAGTTTATTTCAATTTTCCCTGTTTACATATTTTATTTTATGATTTTTCATTAAGTTTAATTTTATTTTACTGTTCATCTTCTATTTTTTAGAATTAATTCGGTTTTAATTAGTTTTATTTAAATTGCTTTTTGCCTTTTAGTGCAAAAATTCCATATTTTTCAGTTTTTCAAATGAAAAATATTTTAAGATTTTTAGTTTAAAAAGTTTTACTGTTCACTCTTTTTATTATTTTTTAGGTTTAATTTAAGTTTAGTTGGGATTTAAATCAAATTGTTTTATCTTTAATGTGAAAAATTACTTTATTCAAACTTTTTACTTTTTCTACTGTTCAGTAATATAATTTAGGATTTTTGAAAAAGTCAAATTAATTTTAGCATTATTCTATTATTTTTAATCATTATTTTAGTTTTAAAATTGTTTTTAGTGTTTAAAAAATAGAAAAATAGTATTTAAATTTTAGGAAAAATAATTTTTAGTCTTTAAATATTATAAGTGAGTTATTAGTTCAATAAAATAGTATTTTGGCCTTTTTCTTAATTATATTTAATTTTAGGGCTTTAATTAGCATTTAAAATTGAATATTTAATTAATAAAAGGTTTTAAAATTTATTTATTGAATTTTTATTCTTATGTATATTATTTTAGACTTATTTTTAATTTTTAATTAATTTTTAGCTTTAATTTTTAATTTTGTCACTTTTTACGTAATTACGTCATCGTTTTACGTCAATACGTCGTAGTGTAATCGTAGTCGTAGCTCGTCTTTAATTTTCTCTCTTCTAAACAGAAACGACACTAATCCAAATTTGATTTTATATAATTGGCACCTAATTCACACACCTCCTTCAAGAACGAACTTGGAATTTTCGTCTTCACGGTTTTCCTAAATCGTGTCGATTAATACTTTCCGCTTGTTATTTGCTTTTTCCTAAAAGTAAATATACAAAAACACTACATCAATGTTCTTTGGCAAAGTGGATAATTTCAAAGAGAAGATTTTCAATAATTTGGATGAGTTACGGTTGTAATTTGAAAGGGAGAATCCTCATGAGGTTAAAGCGAATATATGTCTAGAAATCCTTCGCACACAGTTTAAGGAATTCTTTGCCTCAAAAATGGTACCTCCTTGTGATTATTTGGATCCAATCCTTCACCAGCTTTTCAACTTGCATACGGGTTGCCAGACTGAAACCTTTAGAAGTAGTTTCCTCAATCACATCTATATACTTGAGAAGTGTATTGAGGTCAGGTTAGTTAATTACAACGAGATACGGTTGAAAAAGGGTCAGATTCAAACAATCAAGGAGTCGTCCAAACCGTTACATGCAACAATACCTCATGAACATGAGAGAGAAACACGCTTCAAGCTGTCGTCAAGAGATGATCAGATCTGCCCGGTGCAAGAAATGGGTGCCAATTTGGTCGTCACGGTAAACAAGAGCATGGAATCGGGAGGAAAGCATGATACAAGCAACATGTCAGGGAATGATATAGACATCTCTTATAATGACACCATACCCGTATATGATGAAGAGCCTACAAATACGGTACAACGGAATGTGGTATATGATGTCTATGCCGATGAACTACCGCATGTTGAGCATTCCGAACCTAATTATGACAATCATGGAATGGAAAAGGGTGATAGTTTTACCACTTCATATTCATTCGATGTGAGTCATAATGGGGAGAGATTGTTCAGAATGTTATAGTACATCATGATAAAAGCTTTACGACGGCTTCGTTAACTGATTCCGATCCAAGATTATAGAGCTTGAAACGATCATAGCTCAGCAATCAAAAGATCTTGAGGTTGCCAGACTAGAAGTGTCTAAGAGAACTGACAAGTTTGAAAAATATCTTGAAAAACTTGAAAAGTCAAACGTTGTTCTTGAACGAAAATTGGATCAAAAAGTTCTAGATTTATAAATCTGAAAAGGATAATCTTTTGAAACAAATTAAGTTGCTAAAATCTAAATTGGCATCCCAAGATAACATGCTCAAAGAGAATGAGACTTTAAAGGCTCAAGTTCAGGAACAGGTTTTTGCAATAGCGGCTCTGAAAAAACGAGTTGATGAAAACTAATGGAGCTAGTATGAACACTAAGCTTGAGAAACCATCAATCTTGGGGAAACCGCCTCAAAATTAGTCTGTTAGACAATCGACTGCATTTAGATCCGAGCGACCAAAATCCTCGAGACTGTGGTTTGCCAACCAAGTTGATATGGTTCATCATTATAGAACGGTCACTCCACCACCTAGATCTAATGTGACTAAATCAGCTTTTGCAAGACCTAATCACATGATTGCATCTAAGCTCCCTAGACATAGTCCAGATAATATGTCTAGAACTAGTTCAAATTATGTGCGCCATAATTTTGGTCTAAGGGAAGCTATTCAAAGGACACAAGTAAGAGATAGGAATTTCAAACCTAGTAAGATGCCTTCTAGATTACCCAACACTGCTAACCATAGCATGTCATATACTAGGAGCATCAGTTAATCATCTAGGAATTCTAGATCTTACTCGGACATCAACCCGGGAAGAATATTAAAGCCATTTGATCAGATCGTGGTGGTGAATATATAAGTCAAGATTCTAAAGATTATCTGAAGGCTAGTGGAATTTTCCAACAACTGACTCCTCCTTATACGCCACAACATAATGTTGTTTGCAAGGAGAAATCAAACTTTGCTAAACACGATTCGATCAATGATGAGTCTTTCTACTTTGCCACTATCCTTTTGGGATTATCATCTAGAGACTGCTGTACGCATTCTAAATATGGTTCCAACCAAGAAGGTTCACAAGACTCCATATGAACTATGGCATGGAAAAGTTCCCAAGTTGTCTTACTTAAAGGTCTGGGTTGTGAGGCACATGTGAAACATCACACGCCTGAAAAACTTCAATCAAGATCGGTTAAGTGTGTCTTCATAGGTTACCCTAAGGAAACTATGGTTACTATTTCTACTACCCACCTGAAAAAAAAATAGTTGTTAAGAGGTATGCAGATTTCTTTGAAAATAATCTTATAGTTCATAAAGATAGTGGGAGGATTGTAGAACTAGAAGATGGAGATATTTTACCTATAAAACTACCAACGAACATCCAATTGAGAAAAAAAGTCTTGCATCTGATGTAACTCAAGAAGAGGATGTTGTCCCTATTCGCAAATAAAAAAGAACAATCAAAGCACTTGAACGACTATGTCTAAATGTAGAAGTGTAGGAACATAGTTGAGGGATCTTAATTAACCCACTAACTATAGAGATGCAATATTCGATTCTGAATCCGATAAGTGGATTGTTGCTATGAATGCGGAAATGCAATCTATGGAAGATAATCAAGTCCAGAGACTTGTAGATATACAAGAAGAAGACTGATATGGATGGCATGTGTTGGAAATACGTTTTTCCAAAGAAAGTATCGGTCACATCATTATTAGCATAGCTAGCTAAAGATCACGAGCTATAGACTATTTAGAACTTTGTAACTTGGAGTGACATCCATTTGGGGGAGATTGTTGGAAATACGTTTTTACGTATTTAGAAAGGATCGGTCACTCCAACGATATATACGTAGTATGGGCTCGTGATCTAGTTATGTAAAATATAACCCATCAAGCCCACATGTAGGGTGGGATATATACACCCCCTCCTAGGATGTTAGGAGGGGTTGGTTCTCATTTTCATTAATCAAACATTCCTTTCTCTCATCCTCTCCTTTATCTCTCTAACTTTCTCTCTCTAGTTCTTCATCCCTCTCCCTCTCTTTAGATCATTATAACACATAAACAATACAAGGATTACGTGGACCTACAATTGGTATCAAGAGCCATATGGTGATTTATGGTATTGATTCGTGTTGTATTAGTTTTTGATTGCGTTAGTGGATTTTAGGATAATCAATCTCAAATCTTGAATTTTTTTGTGATTTTATGGTTTAAGATTGTAAACAAATCATTGGGTTTACTTGTTTTGGAAGAAATCACAAAATGTTTTTGGTATGTTGGGGTAATTTTTGAGTTACGATGCTAAAGAAATCGATTCGTAGACCTTCTGTTCTTTTTGTCAAGGATAGTTTTTGGCAGTATTCACTTTCGGATTGGGGTTTTGAATCCTCGAAAGTGAGTTTGGGGATATTGCGAAACTGATTTATCTCCATTTATCCAAAACTCAAAGTTGCTACTTATCCGCGACTCATATTTTTCTCCATTTATCCGAAACTTAGATTTTCACTTTATCAAAACTCATATTTCCTCCATTTCCTTCATCTCCCCGAAACTCAAACTTCAATTTATCTGAAACTGATTTTCATAATTTTATCCGAAACTCAAATCTTTATTCTGAAACTGATAAATTATTGCGAAAGTGATTTTACTTATTACCAATAATTGCGAAAGTGAGAACATTCTGTTTTTACGAAAGTGAAAATGCATAATCACTTTCTAAATAAGTTGCTTCGAGTAATCATATGGTTACGTACGATGGTAGTCAACATAAAAAGCAATCAAGGCTTTTAAGAATGAAAGACCAAAGTGATGAAACTATGAATAGACAAGTTATCTACGGGATAAAATTATATTAAAAACTAATTTGGGGTTTAGCATGAGAATAATATACAGTCCATTCACCATACCGAACACCAGACTCGGCTCTTCAACAACTCTCAACAACAAACAAACTCGATAAACACAAAGTGACTGGAATCTCAACTCGAACACAAATCTGACTCAAACAAAACCAACAAACTCCACTCAGCCAACTGACTTCCTCAACTTAGTCTAGACTCGAACCATAAAAACAAAAAGATCTCCGTCAAAACCATCATCGATCAAACACATGCAACAAGAAAATCCACCTACCTGAGACCTCACATAGGAGACCTTGACGTCGTATCTTTTTGGTTCTTCGAACAAAGACTAAGTTCATTCGTGGTTTGAGAAATAGATCAAATTCATATCTATTTGATTCTGGTGTATGATGATGCGGTATGTGGGGATTTAAGATTGAGATGATTTCATTAGATTTGGATGGTTTTGAGATGGATTAAAGAAAGGCGGAGGAAACAAGATATCATTTTGTGAAAGTTTTAATAGTGTTTTGTCTCAGTTGTTGAGAGCCAACAGGTACAGAACTCCAGTAGTCGCTTACTGGAGGTCGTGGTGGTGGAGCGACATCGTTTGGACCTATTTTCGGGTAAGGAGCGTAGTTGGAGTCCTTGTTTGATGCTACTGGTGGTGGTTGTTCATTTGGATTCAATTTGTTTGAATTGCAGCAGAAATTACGAGAAGTTTGTTTGTTGTTTGAATTTGTTTGGATTGGGGGTTGGTTTGGTATTGAAGAGGGAGGGTTATTGAACGGTAGGCTTATCTAGTGTATATAGATTGGTCAATGTATCAGTCGGTTAAGTTATTTGGGTGTTAAATGTTCTAGATATTTTTCTTCTAGGGAATATTGTCCAAATAATGGACATGTGGCATAGAATCATTTTCACGTCTAGTTAAATACGTGCGTGGCAACGACGTGTTTGTGTTCAAAAACAAGGTATCCGAAAGATTTGAAAAGTCACATATCTTTCCATTTCTTGAAACAAGAACCTACATCCACATTGAAGCCACATTTTTAATGTACTTCATAAACAGTTGGACTTGACGTGTCTAGTAAACATCCCAAAGACAAGGCCACGTCTCACTTAAATTGACCAAGTAGTGTTTGACTGCTCACATTACCGTTTTATATAATCTTTTGGTGGGCCGTATAAAATAAACGTCTTATATTGGACCTATTAGTCTCGGGTTTGTTTTATCAACGTTTGAGCCGACCAAGAAATTATTTTGCCGAAACAATTATATCACCAAACAAGGATTTTTACGAAGTTTTACGGTTTATTCGTTGGTGTGTAAAATCTCGCAAATTGACTTCATGGTTTCTTCGTGAATTGTAAAATCTCGAAAACAACCACAACTATAATTATCTTTCATCAAAATTTAATGGAATCGTAGAATTCGACATTTCAAGAGGGAGAACTGCAACACATGCAACTCAAAGAGATCAAATTGTGTAAAAAAACATTGGAAACCTTTCAACATCTTGGAATTCTCTATACGAACAACATGACCGAACTTCCAACCTCAGTTCAAATGTTTGATTTGAATGCTTTTATACATAGTCTCATCATCCAAATCGGGCTTAAAACGCTTAAAATATCATTAAAATACCATAAAATATTCTTGTGTTTGTTCATTGTGTATTTTAGGTACAGATATCGTGAAATCAACAAAAGATCACAAGATTTAAGCAAAAACGAACACGGGAAACGAAGCCGCATAAAGAACCGGACCCGAATCATGAAATTCCTTTGAAGTCCTTGAAGTTTGAAGATTTGGCAAGAATGGCCCCTCAACTATTGAAGACTTGTCATTTTATACCCCTATAAAATCTCAAAAATTCTTGTGGGTCCCTAAAATAGAAAGAATATACAAGATTGGTCCTTGGAGTTTGGTCATATTTCATTTATAACCCTAGAAACAAGTTTATAAAACTTGTTGTGGCCAAAGTCTAAAAAAGAAAAGTTTGATTACAAAGGGTTTTGAGTTTGAGCTGTTTATTAACAAAGAGACAAGAGAATGGAAGTATAAGGGCCATTCGTGGCCAGACAGCCAAACCCACACAACCAACCACCGTCTGCCAAGTCTACCACCCCACCAATCACACCACCCCACATCAGCTCCTCCTTCCACGTCAGATCCCACCACCAAACCCTTTTTATTTTATTAAATCAGTTTTTTTAAACAGTTTTAATATAATAAAACTGGTGGGAAACAGTCACTATTCACCATCACTCCCCATAATCACCCCTAATTACCCACTATAAACCTCAATCCACCATACACACAAATCAAAGGGGTTTTCTTTGATTGTTTCCAGATACCTAATTAAGGGTCCCCTAAACCAAACCCACTCACAAACCAACCCACCCCGTGCCATAGAGGGTCCCACAAACCTCCCCTGCTCCTCTATTTTCGGCAAAAAGAGCATCTCCAAGAAATCCAACATCATAAGACCAAAACTTGGTCCCAAAGGCTTCATTGAACATGTGAGATTGATTCTTAACAACTAGAATATCAACATCAAGCAAGAAGATCACATGGGTCATTTGACCACTTTTTCAAGTTTGAAAAATCAAACGGCATTCCTAGAATATTGTAGATAGGGTTTATTATTTTCTTGTAATTCTAGAACTTTCAGAATTGTAGTATAAATATGGACGTGATGTGTCCATATTCTCTTGTTCCACCTTGTACTTTTTTTAGGAAATTAATGAAAATGAAATTTTATAAAATTTGCAAGTTGTGTTCCATTTTATTTTCTGCAAATCTCGTTTAATCATTTTATTTTTATTGCTAAGTAGTTTGTAGAGTTATCAAAAGGTTTTACTTGTTCAAAGATTTTTTGGCAAATAATTTTTTTTGAGAACCAAAACCACATAAGCTGTTGGTAAGCTTATAACCGGACAAGTTCTAAGCTCACTAAGCTTATAGGGTTTTGTTACTTCCACTTGTTGGTTCCTTGTTGTTTCACTTGCAAGAGTTCTCCCAAAAATAGGGTATTGGTTTTCAAGTTGTTCAAGTTACTATTTTTTGTTAACATTTACTGTTCTTTAAGCCACCCATAAGCTCATCTGACAAATGAGCTAATAGGTTAGCTTATAGGGCTGGGTTGTTTTCTTTGTTGGTTGTTGTGTGTAGGAAACATAAAAGAAACAAGACTCCATCATTTCCTTTTCATCATTTTTTATAGAAGATATTGCATCCATTGGGTCTATTTTTTTAGATTCCACACAACAGGGACTCTCTACATAATCAATAGCAACCTCATACCCACCTTTTGAAGGCATCAGCTAACCATCGGTTTGGCTTAAACCCAAAGGATAAGTACTTGAAATTGTATGTGATTTTTGCATGATTTATGTGGATTTAGGTACAATATTCTTTTATGCTTGTTAAGAGTGTTCTTCATGCTTCATAGTTGATAATAGGTAGGATTTTATTGGGTAGACTTCAGTTAAGTTGATTTGTATGCTAGTTACTTTGTTAATTTTTGATTTTAGAAAATTAAGGGGTATTTGGGTTTAGGGATTTAACTGGTTTAAAGGTGACATTAATCTAGTAAAGCAAGTTAAACACACTCAAATAGTCCCTAGTAGGTGTAATCAATGGTATTTGTTAAGGGTAGTAGCATAAAAGTAAGTTTGCAAGTTAATATTTTATAAAATCTACCATGTTCATCAGTTAGCTTTAATATAGCTGGTTTTAGTCATTTGAGACCACCAAATCTTGGCTATTGTTAGATAAATAGTTACTCTAGGGTTTAATTCTGTTTATTAGTGAATTGGTAAGGATTTGACTAAGTTTTGGCTTGTTGAAATTCGACCTAGTTGTCATTGCATCAGTCACACTTACCTAGAACCTTGCACCATATCAGTAACTGTACTTGGGATTTTTGTGTGTATTTTTTGTGAGTAACCTGAGTTTTTTCTTGTTTATTTTACTCCCCACAACCCAACTGGTTGTGGGGGTGCCTTTGGTTCCAAGCAAAACTCATTAACAAGCAAGATACAAGCCTAAAAGCACCAGATCCGTTTTTCTGTTAAGTCAGTGGGAACAAGCTTCCCACTGCTAGTGTTCTTGTTCCCATTGTTGCGATAAAAGACAAAAGCCCAGCAAGTGTCCCTTTCAGTTTTTAGAAATTTTGTCTTTAGTGACCTTTTTTAGGTGTTTTCAGTTTATTTCCATTTTCCCTGTTTTCTTAATTTATTTTATGATTTTTCATTAAGTTTAATTTTATTTTACTGTTCATCTTCTATTTTTTAGAATTAATTCCATTTTAATTAGTTTTATTTAAACTGCTTTTTGTCTTTTAGTGCAAAAAATCCATATTTTTCAGTTTTTCAAATTTTCTTAGATTCAGAAAAATATTTTAAGATTTTTAGTTTAAAAAGTTTTACTGTTCACTCTTTTTATTATTTTTTAGATTTAATTTAAGTTTAGTTAGGATTTAAATCAAACTGTTTTGTCTTTTAGTGAGAAAAATTACATTTTTCAAACTTTTTACTTTTTCCACTGTTCAGTAATATAAATTAGGATTTTTGAAAAAGTCAAATTAATTTTAGCATTATTTTATTATTTTAATCATTATTTTAGTTTTAAAATTGTTTTTAGTGTTTTAAAAATAGAAAAATAGTCTTTAAATTTTAGGAAAAATACTTTTTAGTCTTTAAATAATATAAGTGAGTTATTAGTTCAATAAAACAATATTTTGGGCATTTTCTTAATTATATTTAATTTTAGGGCTTTAATTAGCATTTAAAATTGAATATTTAATTCATAAAAGGTTTTAAAATTTATTTATTGAATTTTTATTCTTATTTATATTATTTTAGACTTAGTTTTAATTTTCAATTGATTCTTAGCTTTAATTTATAATTTTTTCACGTTTTACGTAATTACGTCATCGTTTTACGTCAATACGTCATAGTGTAATCGTAGTGGTAGTTCGTCTTTAATTTTCTCTCTTCTAAACTAAAAACGACACTAATCCAAATTTGATTTTATATAATTGGCACTTATTTGACACACCTCCTTCGAGAACGAACTTGGAATTTTCGTCTTCACGGTTTTCCTAAAGCGTGTCGATTAATACTTTCCGCTTGTTATTTGCTTTTTCCTAAAAGTAAATATACAAAAACACTACATCATTTTTGGCGCCGCTGCCGGGGAGGTGTTTATAGTGCCATTATTACTATCTTTTTTGTGTGAGTAGTGCGTTTTTGCTTTTCATTTTTGGAAAGTGTATATAACGTACAGACTCATTTTTGTTATTTTTCTCTATTATACTATAATATCCAAATAAATCGTGTTTAATTTTCCTAAATTAAACACAAATCAATCATTTTTCTATATTATAGATATCCCATTATCGCTTTCGTTTTCCTTGTGAATATTATTGATATACTATATCTACGTAGAACAATAAATATACAAGTACTCCAAAAGCGTGAAAACGCAACCTTAATTGGGATTTCATCACTCAATTATTGTATTCGAATCTAAAGCAAAAGTTTAAAGTCAAAATAGATAAATACTTTCGTGAGGCTTAATTTTGATTAACACAAACTATAAGGTGGGTATAAGGCGGTTGTATTTCACGACCTAAAGGAAAAGGCTCTTAAGTGCTTAGCGTCGCCTCGTTTCCTCCGCTTGCTTGTGCGTGTTTTGAGAAAGAAGGCTAATCGAGGGTTGCCGCCCAAGTATTATCTACGTATCCTATATTTTCTTGCTTTCAAGATTAAACCCTCTTGAACGTTTTGGTGTTCCACCAACGTTCTAAAGTAATCAAAGGCGTTCACCCCACGTGATCGTTGTCATTCCTTGAGGCTTCTTTAATCGAGAAATCGATTCGAGGATAGATTTGTAGATTTGAGTATACGTAATAAAACAAAAAAAAATAAAAAACAATCAAAAACCAAAAAAAATTGAAAAATCGAAAAGCCGCAAAAAGAATCTTCTTTGCTACCCCCCATTCTACGCTTAGTGCATGCGCACTCGATCGAAGGATTATTCTAATTCTAGCGACGCTTCGAATCGACACAATCGTAATCGAAGGAATCGATGACGTAGACGAGATTTAGAAACCGAAGTTCCTAATATCGTTATTGAAGAAACCTTCGACGAGATGGCCGACAATCGTCCGATGATGGAATTGCTCCACGTGCCCACCGAGGGTTATGGAGACGCGATCGTAATTCCCGCTATCGAAGCGGAGAATTTTGAGATTAAGAGCGGAATGCTTTCGTTGATTCAAGCTACGAAGTTTCGAGGTCGTGAAGCCGAGAATCCTCACGACCACGTTCGAAATTTTGATCGTCTTTTGGCCACGAGCAAGTTTAAGACTGTCGACACCGATGTCGCCAAGCTTATGCTTTTTTCGTACTCGCTCGATGGTGCCGCCAAAGATTGGTACGAGAAAGAGCCACCTAATTCGATAATTACGTGGAAGGATCTCGTTTCCAAGTTCGTTAATCATTTTTTCCCACCGTCTAAGACGATGTTTTTCAAAAACGAGATTACGAGATTTGAGCAAAAACCGAATGAATCTTTTAGAGACACGTGGGGTCGTTTTAAGGAATTGCTTAGGCAATGTCCTCACCATGGATTTTCCGAGTTGAACCAAATCGATATGTTTAACAACGGTCTTAGTTTTCAAGAACAAGATTCGTTGAATTCCGCCGCCGGTGGCAACTTTTTGTGTAAGACTCCGAAAGATGCATTGATGATTATCGAAAATCGATCCAAGGTTTACCAACTCTAAAACGCACCGAGTGTTGCCAATGTCGCTAATGTTTGTTATTCTAATCGCGACATTGAGAGAGTTTATGCGAAAGTCGACAAGTCAACGAATGTGTTTATGTCTTTTCTCATCGAAATGCAAAAGAAAGACGCTCCCGCTTCGGTGAAAGCGGTTGAGACTTCGTGTACGTTTTGTGGTGGACCTCAAAATCATTACGAGTGTGCGACAACGGATGGCCAAATGTCGAATGTGAGTGCGTTAAACAACAATATTTCTAATCAAAATAACGCCGGTCCATCGAAACAAATGAACAACAACAACAATCAAGGCAATAAGTTTCAAAACCGCAACAATTTTCAAGGAAATAATCATGGTAATCAAGGTTATAATCAAGGTCAAAATTTGAATTGGCAAAATGAGGTTTTAACAACAATAATCAAAACCAGAATTTCAATGGGTAAAATTCAAAATTTTCAAACAACGAAGGAAACAATTTTCAAGGGAATCAAAACCAAGCTTTCAATCAAAACTATAATGGCTTAAATGATTTTCAAAATTACGTTAAATCAAATGACGCTAATATGAATAGATTAGAAACGCAAATGGGTGATATGAAAAACGAATTTTCAAACACGTTGAGAGGATAAAACAACAAAATTGAACAAGGACAAATTGACATAAAAAAGATGTTTTTGGCTATTATGAACAAAGCCTCGGGTGCTTCATCGAGTTCGTTACCTAGTGACACTGTTGCAAATCCTAAGGAACAATGTAAATCCGCCTCGTCTCGTGATAAAATTCGTGTGATTACCCCTTACCTTGATGTATTTCGTGTTGTTCCTTCTTGTCAACCCTCGACTTCTAAGACGTCTTCTTATCCTAAAGTCGACGGGGGTGAATGTGGCGACCAAGGAAAAGAGTGCACACCCTCGTGTACCTCAAATTCCATCCACGGTTCAAAAAGAGAGCTTTACCGACCTTACCCATGTAATCCTTGAAGAAACTTATGCATCGATCCTTCTTAAAAAACCTAAAAGGCATATGCCGAGAAAGGAAGAGGATCCGGGCCAATTTCTATTACCTCGTGATTTTTCCGAGATTGAGGGATGTTTAGCCCTTGCCGATTTAGGTGCTAGCATCAATCTCATGCCTTATTCTCTATGGAAATTGATGAGATTGCCTTCACTTACCCCCACAAAGATGACAATCGAGCTTGCAAATTGTACACCACTTATACCAATTGGAATAGCCGATGATGTCTATGTCAAAGTTGGAAAGTTTTTTTTTTTCCCGCGGATTTCGTTATATCCGATTATGAGTGTGACCCTAAATGTCCCATTATTTTAGGTCGACCATTTTTATCGACGGCTCGAACCGTAATCGATGTTCACGAGGGAAGACTTACTATGGGATACGGGGAGAATAAAATGGACTTTTTCACGAGGAAATCCCAAGTGTCTAATGATCATTAAAAAACTGAGGTTTCAAAACCTAATGTTTCCAATTCTAATGATTTCAAAATGTTAACTTTAGTAGAAAATATGAGGCTTAATGCATGTTTTTAAAGAATTAAGAAGAATGGTTTTAAAGATGATGATTTTAATGATAAAGAATACGTGTACTTAATTCAAAAGGGTATGCGTAAATTTGTGGATGAAAAATCACTTTTGGATATATTTGGCGAAACAAGTGAACAACCAATTCCGAAGGGAGACATTAGTGCCATCACGACAATGACCAAAATGAACTCGTCTTCACCACCTTCGAAGGACCACGTCTTTGAGGCTTCAACTTCTAACTCCATCAAAGTGCATCCTTTTCCTAGCCAAACACACATTGAGGCTAACGGTTTCATCGACATCGATCCTCTCGTCATAGGAAAGTTACCTAAGCATAGTCATTCGACTTGTAAGACCATAGTTGTGAGTGCTCACATCGAATCTTTCTTTGATGATGACGATGGCGATTTTGCCGAGATTGATCACGTACTTTGAAATCCACATGCTATTTTTGAGGATTCTCCTAAAAAGACCTCTTCTCATGTGAAGTACGATGATTATGAGTTTGATCCCGAGATTGAGTAAATCATTGAACGAGAGCTAGCTCTTTTGCCTTCACTTCCACCTACAAGTGAGGTCGATCTTTCCAAAATCAAGGATGAACTAAATGAGTTGGAACGTCTTATTTTCGATGACGAACCGACTCATGTGACCACCAAAAATCTAATTCTCGAGGAGTTACCTAATCAACACTCCTCAAATGAGAATTACGTTTACCACATTCGTGAGGATTTAACTTATCAACAATCCCCACAAATGAATGATGGTTTTGTGCTTGATCGTGATCCTTTCGAGAGAGTTTCTAAGATACTTAAGGAGGGGAATGACAAACCTTGGTTTGACAAGCCTATCTTTGATGAAGAAATCGATGAGATCGACGTTCATGAGGATGACGAGTATGTAGACCCCGAGGGGGCGGTGTTCTTTGTTGACAAACGTTTTGAGAACTTATACAATCCACCACTCCCTCACCGCGACTTAAATGTGAGGATTTTTAGCGCGACTAATTTTGAATTTGAAACGCCAAATATTTTCGACATTATCAAATCAGGTTTTCATAAAGAGTTTTTAAACGATGAAAAAGGAAAAGATTTTAAAAATGTTTTAAAAGATTTTTCTACATGTTTAACTCAGTCACCACCGCGTTTTATGAGTGCTACACCTCGTCTACTCCTTTTGACGACGGTTGGTGTGGAACTAGTGTGGGGGAAGCCCCTTATGTTCCCTCACATTTCTCCACCGAGGACGAGATTTACGATCCCAGAATTGCTTGTAAAGGGAAATCTCGGTCTTCCACCGATGCAATAAATGGAAAATCTTTTCGTTTGCTTGGTGTGAGTCTACCTCAAGTATCTCATTATGTTTCCCCACCCATTGCCCCACCTTTCTATTTCTCACCTCTTTTCTTCTACCCCTTTCGGGTTTGAGCACATGTTGAAGTGGTTTTGGTTCGTTTATCCCATGAAAACGAGGACGCCATCTTCGATCCCAGTATTTTGCATCATCAAAGGACTTGGTCCTTTATACCGGTTGCTTTTGGGCATTGTTTATCATGTAAGCCCCACTAAAAATGACCATACCAAGATTATCCCTAAATGATCACATTTATGAGGATTCGAGTCGAGCTTTTGACTCGGTTATCAAAAACAAGGTGCCTCGTGGGGGATTCTCATGCTTATGGTTGTAAATATTACTGCTTTCTAATTAGTTAACGAGGGGACTTGTGCTCTTCCAACCTTTGTTCCGTGGTTTTTTGTGATTATGATTCATTAGGTTCATCGTCATCATTGAAGCCTCTCGTGTTCGTTTTACGGATCACTCGAGCTTCAATCGTTGCCTATGGAGATTCTGATATTCGATGATATCCTTTTATGTTCTAACGTTTATTTTATTATCATAATTCATAAACGGCTTGTAGGTTATTTGTTTTACCCTTTCCATGCTCGAGATTAAGCATTCGACTTCGTCTCTAGGATAGGGGTGTTTTCACCCCTAGACTCGAAACATTAAGGACAATGTTTAGTATGGGGGTGAGTAGATACTTCACCTTGCTTACGTCACCACGCAATCCAATTTTCATCTTTTTGTTATCGTTTTATGCAAAATAAGGTTAAAAATGGCCAAATTTTAATTTTTTTCGTATTTTACATAAGTGTTTAAGACACGAATGTAGGTTTTCCGATGCTGAGAGTAAGAGTAATTTTTGACTCGACCGTGAGTGTTGAGCACTTAGCTTCGATTCCTTAACTTCTTAAGCCAATTCTTTTAAATGAGGACGAGAAATGATAGAGTTATTTACAAGTCTCGTAATCTTTCACGATCTCATGTGTAGTAATTATTAACTTATTCTCCCCACGCTTTTATAATAAATTGTTAATAAATATTGATTTAGCGGTTTAGTTTCTATTGTTGGTTTCTAATTTGTTTTAGTAGCTTCCATGTAATTAAATTAGGAAAACATTAAGGTATCGCCAACGTCACCGTTTTGAAGTATTGGCAACCCGAATAATCGAAAGCTTCACCCAATAAAAAGATTTCAAGTGCTCACCTAAATTAAGCAAAAATTTGAAGCTCACAAGGCCGAAAAATCTATGCCCAAATTGAAAGTGAATCAAGCCTTAATCTTTGAAGCTTAAAAGATCCAAAATTCGCTTTAGCGTGAGGATATACGTCAAGTCATAATAAAACCACCGATGATGGCGGATAATAAAAGGCAAGGGCAAGACCACAGTCATAATAAAAGCTTCATGGCGAAGTTGAATAAAAGATGGAGGTAAACCATGATAATAAAACCACCGATGATGGCGGATAATAAAAGTCATGGTAATAAGTCTCATGTTCAAAACCATTCTAAAATCGTGTTTATCGATCCTTCTTGTTAACTTAATTTTTTAACATTGTTGTCTTTTAGGGTGAATTATTAATTCGATGATTTTGGTTACACCGTTAAGACTCTACTTTTAGACCTAATCTCTATTCACGCATAAGTCAATGATGTATCCTCATGATCATTAATAAAAAATAAAATATAAGAGATACAAATTAGAATAAGGGAGTTTAGGTGTGTAATTAACACTCATGAGATATGATTGTGTTGCTAACTTATAATAACAATGATCTCGTTACACGCTTAGCATGGAATTGGGTGAAAATCGAGGATGACGAACTTATCTCTATGAAGCATTCACGTGTTCTTATTATTTGACCCTAAAAGTCAATTAAACGTGATGAAAACAATACATTATGACTAAAACACGTGTAGTAGTTTATTTAAATTTATGTCTTCAATAAATGTCATCATAAAAATGAATTTTGGAAGTGCTACGATACTTAATTCTAGCATTGCGTGAGGGCAGGACAATGGTTTTGTATGGGGAGTGATGAGAATGCTTTTATACATAGTCCCATCATCCAAATCGGGCTTAAAACGCTTAAAATATCATTAAAATGCCATAAAATATGCTTGTGTTTGTTCATTGTGTATTTTAGATACGGATACCGTCAAATCAATAAAAGATCACAAGATTCAAGCAAAAACTAACACGGGAAACGAATCCGCACAAAAAACCGGACCTGAATCATGAAATTCCTTTGAAGTCCTTGAAGTTTGAAGATTTGGCAAGAATGGCCCCTTAACTATTGAATACTTGTCATTTTATACCCCTGTAAAATCTCAAAATTTCTTGTGGGTCCCTAAAATAGCAATAATATACAAGATTGGTCCTTGGAGTTTGGTCATATTTCATTTATAACCCTAGAAACAAGTTTATAAAACTTGTTGTGGCCAAAGTCTAAAAAAGAAAAGTTTGATTACAAATGGTTTTGACTTTGAGCTGTTTATTAACAAAGAGACAATAGAATGGAATTATAAGGGCCATTTTAGGCCAGACAACCAAACCCACACAACCAACCACCATCTGCCACGTCTACCACCCCACCAATCACACCACCCCACATCAGCTCCTCCTTCCACGTCGAATCCCACCACTAAACCCTTTTTATTTTATTAAATCAGTTTTTTTAAACAGTTTTAATATAATAAAACTGGTGGGAAACATGCACTATTCACCATTACCCCCCCCCCCCTAATCACCCCTAATTACCCACTATAAACCCTAATCCACCATACACACAAATCAAAGGGGTTTTCTTTATTGTTTCCAGATACCTAATTAAGGGTCCCCTAAACCAAACCCACTCACAAACCAACCCACCCCATGTCCATAGAGGGTCCCACGAACCTCCCTGCTCCTCCATTTTGGGCAAAAGAGCATCTCCCAGAAATCCAACGTCCTAAGACCAAAACTTGGTCCCAATGGCTTCAATGAACGTATGAGATTGATTCTTAACAGCTAGAATATCAACATCAAGCCAGAAGATCACATGGGTCATTTGAACACTTTTTCAAGTTTGAAAAATCAAAGGGCATTCCTGGAATATTGTAGCTAGAGTTTATTATTTTCTTGTAATTCTAGAACTTTCAGAATTGTAGTATAAATATGGACGTGATGTGTCCATATTCTCTTGTTCCAACTTGTACTTTTTTTAAGAATCTAATGAAAAAGAAATTTTATAAAATTTGCAAGTTGTGTTCCATTTTATTTTCTGCAAATCTAGTTTAATCATTTTTATTTTATTGCAAAGTAGTTTGTAGAGTTATCAAAAGTTTTTACTTGTTCAAAGATTTTTTGGCAAATAAATTTTATTGAGAACCAAAACCACATAAGCTGTTGGTAAGCTTATAACCTAACAAGTTCTAACCTCACTAAGCTTATAGGGTTTTGTTACTTCCACTTGTTGGTTCCTTGTTGTTTCACTTGCAAGAGTTCTCCCAAAAATAGGGTATTGGTTTTCAAGTTGTTCAAGTTATTGTTTTTTTGTTAACATTTAATGTTCTTTAAGCCACCCATAACCTCATCTGACAAATGAGCTTCTAGGTTAGCTTATAGGGCTGTGTTGTTTTCTATGTTGGTTGTTGTGTGCAGGAAACATAGAAGAAACAAGACTCTATCATTTCCTTTTCATCATTTTTATAGAAGATATTGCATCCCTTGGGTCTATTTTTTAGATTCCACTCAACAGGCTCTCTACATAATCAATAGCAACCTCGTACCCACCTTTTGAAGGCATCAACTGACCATAAGTTTGGCTTGAACCCAATAGGACAGGTACTTAAATTTCTATGTGATTTTTGCATGATTTAAGTGGATTTAGATACAATTTGCTTTTATGCTTGTTAAGAGTGTCCTTCATGCTTCATAGTTGATAATAGGTAGAATTTTGTTGGGTAGACTTTTGTTAAGTTGATTTTTATGCTAGTTACTTTATTAATTTTTGATTTCAGAAATTTAAGGGGTGTTTGGGTTTAGGGCTTTAACTGGTTTAAGTGTGACATTAATCTAGTAAAAGCAAGTTAAACACACTAAAATAGTCCCTGGTAGGGTAATCAATGGTATTTGTTAAGGGTGGTATCATAAAAGTAAGTTTGCAAGTTAATATTTTGTAAAATCTGCCATGTTCATCAGTTAGCCTTAATATAGCTTGTTTTAGTCATTTGAGACCACCAAATCTTGGCTATTGTTAGATAAATAGTTACTCTAGGGTTTAATTCTGTTTATTAGTGAACTGGTAAGGATTTGACTAAGTTTTGGCTTGTTGAAATTCGACCTAGTGGTCATTTGCATCAGTCACACTTGCCTAGACGCTTGCACCATATCAGTAACTGTACTTGGGCTTTTTGTGTGTAATTTTTGTGAGTAACCTGAGTTTTTTCTTGTTTATTTGACTCCCCACAACTCAAATGGTTGTGGGGGAGCCTTTTGTTCCAAGCAAAACTCATTAACAAGCAAGATACAAGCCTAAAAGCACCAGATCCGTTTTTCTGTTAAGTAAGTGGGAACAAGGTTACCACTGCTAGTGTTCTTGTTCCCACTGCTGGGCTAAAAGACAAAAGCCCAACAAGTGTCCCTTTCAGTGTTAGAATTTTTGTCTTTACTGACCTTTTTTAGGTGTTTTCAGTTTATTTCAATTTTCCCTGTTTACATATTTTATTTTATGATTTTTCGTTAAGTTTAATTTTATTTTACTGTTCATCTTCTATTTTTTAGAATTAATTCGGTTTTAATTAGTTTTATTTAAATTGCTTTTTGCCTTTTAGTGCAAAAATTCCATATTTTTCAGTTTTTCAAATGAAAAATATTTTAAGATTTTTAGTTTAAAAAGTTTTACTGTTCACTCTTTTTATTATTTTTTAGGTTTAATTTAAGTTTAGTTGGGATTTAAATCAAATTGTTTTATCTTTAATGTGAAAAATTACTTTATTCAAACTTTTTACTTTTTCTACTGTTCAGTAATATAATTTAGGATTTTTGAAAAAGTCAAATTAATTTTAGCATTATTCTATTATTTTTAATCATTATTTTAGTTTTAAAATTGTTTTTAGTGTTTAAAAAATAGAAAAATAGTATTTAAATTTTAGGAAAAATAATTTTTAGTCTTTAAATATTATAAGTGAGTTATTAGTTCAATAAAATAATATTTTGGCCTTTTTCTTAATTATATTTAATTTTAGGGCTTTAATTAGCATTTAAAATTGAATATTTAATTAATAAAAGGTTTTAAAATTTATTTATTGAATTTTTATTCTTATTTATATTATTTTAGACTTAGTTTTAATTTTTAATTAATTTTTAGCTTTAATTTTTAATTTTGTCACTTTTTACGTAATTACGTCATCGTTTTACGTCAATACGTCGTAGTGTAATCGTAGTCGTAGCTCGTCTTTAATTTTCTCTCTTCTAAACAGAAACGACACTAATCCAAATTTGATTTTATATAATTGGCACCTAATTCACACACCTCCTTCAAGAACGAACTTGGAATTTTCGTCTTCACGGTTTTCCTAAATCGTGTCGATTAATACTTTCCGCTTGTTATTTGCTTTTTCCTAAAAGTAAATATACAAAAACACTACATCCATGTTCTTTGGCAAAGTGGATAATTTCAAAGAGAAGATTTTCAATAATTTGGATGAGTTACGGTTGTAATTTGAAAGGGAGAATCCTCATGAGGTTAAAGCGAATATATGTCTAGAAATCCTTCGCACACAGTTTAAGGAATTCTTTGCCTCAAAAATGGTACCTCCTTGTGATTATTTGGATCCAATCCTTCACCAGCTTTTCAACTTGCATACGGGTTGCCAGACTGAAACCTTTAGAAGTAGTTTCCTCAATCACATCTATATACTTGAGAAGTGTATTGAGGTCAGGTTAGTTAATTACAACGAGATACGGTTGAAAAAGGGTCAGATTCAAACAATCAAGGAGTCGTCCAAACCGTTACATGCAACAATACCTCATGAACATGAGAGAGAAACACGCTTCAAGCTGTCGTCAAGAGATGATCAGATCTGCCCGGTGCAAGAAATGGGTGCCAATTTGGTCGTCACGGTAAACAAGAGCATGGAATCGGGAGGAAAGCATGATACAAGCAACATGTCAGGGAATGATATAGACATCTCTTATAATGACACCATACCCGTATATGATGAAGAGCCTACAAATACGGTACAACGGAATGTGGTATATGATGTCTATGCCGATGAACTACCGCATGTTGAGCATTCCGAACCTAATTATGACAATCATGGAATGGAAAAGGGTGATAGTTTTACCACTTCATATTCATTCGATGTGAGTCATAATGGGGAGAGATTGTTCAGAATGTTATAGTACATCATGATAAAAGCTTTACGACGGCTTCGTTAACTGATTCCGATCCAAGATTATAGAGCTTGAAACGATCATAGCTCAGCAATCAAAAGATCTTGAGGATGCCAGACTAGAAGTGTCTAAGAGAACTGACAAGTTTGAAAAATATCCTGAAAAACTTGAAAAGTCAAACGTTGTTCTTGAACGAAAATTGGATCAAAAAGTTCTAGATTTATAAATCTGAAAAGGATAATCTTTTGAAACAAATTAAGTTGCTAAAATCTAAATTGGCATCCCAAGATAACATGCTCAAAGAGAATGAGACTTTAAAGGCTCAAGTTCAGGAACAGGTTTTTGCAATAGCGGCTCTGAAAAAACGAGTTGATGAAAACTAATGGAGCTAGTATGAACACTAAGCTTGAGAAACCATCAATCTTGGGGAAACCGCCTCAAATTTAGTCTGTTAGACAATCGACTGCATTTAGATCCGAGCGACCAAAATCCTCGAGACCGTGGTTTGCCAACCAAGTTGATATGGTTCATCTTTATAGAACGGTCACTCTACCACCTAGATCTAATGTGACTAAATCAGCTTTTGCAAGACCTAATCACATGATTGCATCTAAGCTCACTAGACATAGTCCAGATAATATGTCTAGAACTAGTTCAAATTATGTGCGCCATAATTTTGGTCTAAGGGAAGCTATTCAAAGGACACAAGTAAGAGATAGGAATTTCAAACCTAGTAAGATGCCTTCTAGATTAACCAACACTGCTAACCATAGCATGTCATATACTAGGAGCATCAGTTAATCATCTAGGAATTCTAGATCTTACTCGGACATTAAATATACTACTTGTAAAACATGTAGGAAATGTATCTTTATGGCAAATCATGACTCTTGTGTCAAGAAATTGCTTCATGATGTGAACTCCCATGCTAGAATTAAATCCCAGTGGTTAGCTAATATCAAACCCATTGGTAAAGTTTGGCGCCCCACTGGTAGAAGTTTCAGGCTTGTAGGAAACGAGTGCCCTGTAACTAGGATCGTCTCCGATCGAACTAAGACTACTAGGGAGGAAATTGAAAAGGATGTTACATCACATAAGCCTGAACTTAAGGTATTTTATAAAAGGAAACGTTTGCAGGATAAGACAAGTGAATCATCTCCTCAGGTCACCTCAGGCACAAGAAAATAAAATTGTGAATCGTTGCATGGTTTTAAGATATATATCGCTAACCCATATAAAATCATACAAACTCCGACTGAGAATGCAGGTACCAAAGTCAAGGATCAACAAAAACAAACCGGTTCGATCTTTGTATACTGTTCAACTAAGGACACTCTCAGTGTTTGGTTACTTAAGAAGTAGATACCAGAGAAACAAGTGTCTCAGGGGATTTGTAGTTAAGCTTACAATGTAAGTGGCTCATCATTAAATATCAGACGATGACCCGATCTTCAAATAAAGGAAAGTTTATCGCCGATGATAAACTTATCCTCACAAATGAGAAATTAAATTTTCTCGGACACGAGCTATTATTAAAACTATTCAAAAGTTTTTAAGCTCGTGTAAATGGTTCATTTTTAAATGACAGACGATGTCCCGGACTTCAAATAAAGGGAAGTTTATCTACGCAATGATAACATACCCCCAAAACGAGAAATGAAATTTTCTCGGACACGAGCTTACATTAAAACTATTCGAAGGTTTTAAGCTCGTGTATATGGCTTATAGTTGGATCACAGATTGTAACCTGAGCATCAAAGAAAGGAAAGTTTATCGCCGATGATAAACTTATCCTCACAACGAGAAATTATATTTTCTCGGGCATGAGCTTATATTAAAAACATTCCAAGTTTTTAAGTTCATGCACAATGGTTTGCAATCACATGACAGATTGTAACCCGAGCTTCAAAGAAAGTAATGTTTATCGCCGATGATAAACTTATCTTTATTTAAGAGAAATTAAATTTTTCTCAGACACGAGCTTACATTAAAACTATTCCAAGGTTTTTAAGCTCGTGTAAATGGCGTATAATCATATTTCAGATTATGCCACAGACTTCAACAAAAGGATAGTTTATCGCCGATGATAACTTATCCTTACAACGAGAAAGTAATTTTTCTCGGGCATGAGCTAATATTAAAAACATTTGAAGTTTTTAAGCTCATGCACAATGACTTATAGTTAAATATCAGACTGTAACTCGGACTTCAATTTTAGGAAAGCTTATCTTTAATGATAACTTATCATTAAAACATTCCAAGTTTTAAGCTCAGAAAGGAAAGTGTATGATAGGTGTGTAAACACCCATCTTTTCTACCACTTAATTACAATAATAACCGAGCCAAAACCTGTATTTTATGTCTTTTATGTCGGAATTATGCGTGGTTTGTGTTTTTGTTGTGATTTAGGACGAAATTGTGAAAAGTGGGGAAAACACGGCATTCACGGGCTTTTATTGAAGAAAAAGATGAAATATGAAGTCGAGAAGTCAAGAGTGCAAAAAGAACGGATGTCCAAGACCAATTCTGAAGATTTATCGAAGAAAAAGTTAAAAGACAGAAGTTTACTAAAAGCCGAGGAACTCAAGTCTATTTTATTGAAGAATTAAAAGACGAGTTCAAAATAAATCCCAAGCCACAAGTCATTAGAGTCCAAGTTTAAAGAAGATTAGAAAGAAAAAGGACTAATGGTGCAATTAATGAAGATTAAAGGCTTAAGGACCTAATGACGCAATTAAGAAGAAATGAAGAAGGGGAGGAAGCTTCCTAATCCTCCCCTATATATAGATTAGATCTTAATTACTTTCATTTTGTTGGCTAATCGTGACAATTAGTTCTTCCACTTTTAATTACCTTGTCATTTAAATACTTGTCAAATTTAAATTCTTGTCTTGCACCTTAATTACCATTTAATTTCAAGTAAGTTTTTATTTTAATTCTTGTTAATCTTTATCTTTATCTTGTTAATCACATTCTACCTTTCTTAATCTTTATGTTGATTTGTTTATGTTCATGTTCTTGATTTTTGTGGATTTATTTAAGTGGTTTTGATTATTTTGATTAGTTTTGTGAGTTTGATTGTTTTGGATTAATTGTTTATGCTTAATAGTTGTTTATTAATTTGTTTGGTTTAATCTTGTGGTTAATTTAGCTTAATTTTTATTAGATTCGTATAGTTTTTGTTCCCTTGTTCTTCGGGGTATTTGTTTCTGTAATTCCCAGGAGCTGATCTCTAGTATTCCGAGTAAGGGCTTTTAAGAGTTCTCTATTCGGAATCTCCTTTATTCAGTATAAAGGTTTTGAAAGGTAGTCCATGCGGAATATTTGATATTCCGCATAAGGGATGTATTCCGAGTAAGGATCGATATTCAGCATAAGGATTTATTCCGCATAGGAATAGATTCCGAATAGGGTGTTATTCCGAATAACCAGGTTATTCCGCATAGAAAATATATCCCGCATAGGGGATTTTCCGAATAGCTTGGGTATTCCGCATAGGGCCTTTTATTCCGGATAGGCTGATATTCCGCATAAGGCAGACATTCCGAATAGGCTGCATTGTTCCAAATAGAGGGTATTATTCCGGATAGGTGACATATTCCGAGTAAGCCTAATATTCCGAATAGGGTTTATTCCGGATAGGGGTGGTTTTCAGTTTCTTTCATTTTAGTCATAAATTTTCTTAATTTTGAGCTTTAATTTTCCCGCCTTTTTACTTAGTCGCACTTTAAGTTTATTTGCCTTAGATTTATTTTAGCTTTGCCTTAGTTTTAGTTTTAGTTACGTTTTAAGTTTGCCTTAGTTAGATTTAAGTTTGCGTTATTTATATTTAGTGTCCTTTAATTTTAGTCACGCTTTTAATTACTTGCACCATTTACTTTTAATTAGATTTAGATTTACTTTACTCGCCATTTTCTTTAATTGTTTTTGCACTTTTATTTTAATTTACTACAACGACACACTTTTGTTTCACCAAAGAACAACTGAGTCACACATTAAACACAATTTTTCAATTCGAAGAGACATACTTAAACGAATCTTTTTACCTGGCCAAAAATCTAGTATTAAATGGCGCCGCTGCCGGCTCTTTTCGTAAAGATTAACGGTTTTCTGTGAGAGACGCGTTGCTTTTTGGGATCCGTTCACTTGTGAGCGGTAGTTTTCTTGCATTAAAAAATTCAAAAAATCATAAAAATTAAAAATTGATAAAAAACCATAAAAAATTAAAAATTTCAAAAATCCAAACAGATTTTATTTTTATTGTGTATATATATTGTCTTTGTGTTTGGTTTCTTTTTCTTTTTCATTTTCAGGTGTATGCGTACTAGATCTTCTAATTATCAAGAGCCCGAGACTCAAGAAGATTTAGCTATGTCAGGTGTCAACAACAATATTCCACCGCACCTCAATAATAACAACAATGTTCTTCCACAGCCCGATCTTCAGACAATGGAGGAACTTTGTCAACCTACCATGTTTGGACGAGGAGGACCAATTGCGCCGATACAAATCAACGGTCCTAAGTTTTCGTTGAAGCACCACATGATTCAGCAAGTGCAAACTAACCCATTCCGTGGATTGCCTGATGATGATGCCAACAAACATCTCGACAAGTTCATTACAATCACCCAAAGCATGAAGTTGCCTGGTGCCACAATGGATGTTCTTCGCCTACAACTCTTCCCACATACTTTATCGCATCATGCCGAGAAATGGTTTGATCGTCTCCCAAAGAACTCTATTCACACTTGGGATGACATGACTCAACGCTTTTTGTCGCGCTACTTTCCACCATCCATGGTCATAAGCCTTCGCAATCAAATCAGCAGTTTCATGCAAGACCCCGATGAATCTCTTTTTGATGCTTGGGAGCGATATAATGTCTTGATCGATAGATGTCCAAACCACAACATGCTTCCAGTCACATTGATTGATACTTTCTACAACGGATTGACTTTTCGAGATCGTGACACGATTAATGCAGCCGCCGGTGGCACATTCATTAAAAGGAGACCCGAGGAGTGTAGAGAGCTAATTGAGAACATGACTACTCACCACAAAAACTGGGATTCCACCGCTTCTTCAAGGAACAACCCGAGAGTCAATGTTTCTTCTACTTCAGCAAACCCTGAGATGACCGAACTCACCCGCATGATGACTGAAATGAGCAAAAGTATCACGCTTCTCGCTTCAAACCAACAACAAAAAGTTAAAGCGGTTGCACCTTCTTGTGAAACATGCGGCGGTCCTCACTCATACACTGATTGTCCTTCTACACAAGGAAATCCGGAAAATGTGTATGCAGCTTATGGTAATTATTCACCGGAAAATTACCAAGCTCGACCTCAAGGGGATAGAAATCTGCTGAGTTACCGGTCCAACAACTACCTTTCACCCGGTTTTTCTCCTCAAAACCAAAACCCCGCCAACAACTACAATAGAAGCAACCAAATCCCACCAAGAGCTTCTAATCCGTATCACCCACCCGCCCAACAAACCCCACCCTTTACTCCCGATGTTGAAGCTATCATGAGAACCCAAGGTGAGCAAATCAAGAATCTTCAGAGCCAAATTATCAATCTAAAAGGAGATATTACCAAGCAAGGAAATGAGTTAAGATCCGAGCTTCGAGATAATATTCAATCCTCCTTCAGCACTCAAACGCATGATTTGAAGAATATGCTTGCTAGTTTCTTGCCCGCAGCTCAACCTTCTTCTTCGAGTTCTCTACCTTCAAACACCGTCACCAATCCGCGAGCGAATGTGAGTGCTATTACTACTCGTAGTGGAATTACCATTGTCGATCCACCAATCCCACCCCCATCATCTACACCTCCTCCACCACCATTTATCCCTACTCCTCCTACACCTAGTATTAGTGCACCATTACCGTCTCTGCCTCGCCATGACGATGTCTCTAGGAAGGACCCTTCAACATCTCAACCTCTACCTGCTACACCTACACCTGCACCCTCACCACCCAAACCCAATATCCTTTATCCTTCTCGTTTAGGCAAGAACAAAATGCTAACCAAAGAGGACTCTTAAGTGACGAGCTATATCAAGATGATTTCTCAAATGAACTTCAACATTACCTTTCTTGAAGCACTTGTCCACATGCCCAAATTTGTCAAAGCATTTAAGGAATTGCTTAACAAGAAAGAGAAGTTGCTTGAACTCGCCAACACACGCTTAAATGAAAACTGCTCTGCAGTTATTCTTAAAGAACTTCCGGAAAAGCTTGGAGATCCCGGTCGTTTTGTGTTGCCTTGCGTGTTCAACAAAACCGAAGAATTTACTGCCGTTGTTGATCTCAGGGCCAGTATAAATCTGATGCCTTTGAGTGTTTGGAAAACACTATCATTGCCCGACCTCACTCCAACAAAAATGACTCTTGAACTTGCAAATCGTACTCTCGCTTACCCCGTTGGTATAGCCGAAGACGTGTTTATTAAAGTTGGCACATTTACTTTCTCGGTCGATTTTGTCGTTGTTGATTATGAAATGGACCCTCGTATTCCTTTAATACTTGGTCGGCCATTCTTGCGAACCGGAAGAGCTTTAGTGGATGTGGCCGAAGGTGAGTTAATCTTAAGATTCGGGGATGATGCACAAGTTTTTAAAATGGGGAAGCTCACAAGTAAATCCTTTGGAGGCAGAGAATCAGTGAATATGATTAACGTGCATGATGACTTTGTTGTCTACAACAATCCTCTATTCGATTCTTGCATCGATAATCCACTTTTTCATGATGATGTGGATGATTCTCTCCCTATTTTGGAAGCTTCTCCCATTTATGATTCTCCACCGATCTTTGATGCTTATGATGATGAGTCTAGCTCAGATTCGGATGATTATGCTGACCTTACTTCTGAGTATCTCAAGCTGCCTACATATGATGATTTTGATGAGGCTGATACTCTTTCGAGCGATTCTTCACATGATGAAGATCCTCCACCTAGATCACTCGAACCTACTTTGGACGATTACTCATTTGAGGAAGACTTCTCTATGTTTCTCAACACTTACTTCCCTCATGAGAGTGATGCTCCTCCTTTGGACTTTGAAGATTATCGTCTTGATCCTACTTTGGATTTGAAGCACATTCTTTCAAAGGAGAAGAAACCGGTCGACACCAATATCCGCATCACGTATGATTTAACACCTCTTTGTCCCACTCCTGAGGACGAGGTTGTGCTTCTTCGCGGATCTTCTTCCCATTCTGCTGAGCCTGAGTGCTATTTTCCCTTAAAGGAAAAGGTGTTCGACCCCGGTATCGATGTTCTGCAGCCATCTCAGTATCCACCTGATGAAATAAAAGGAAATATCTTTGGAACTTATGGAAATCTGCTTGCACTACTTCACCCTTGCTTCCACCGTACTCCATCGCTGCTTAAGGGAACCTTGCCTATTCTTCTTTGGCTTGCCTTGTTCGCCTTAAGCATGTGCTATTTGATGGACGAAAACTATGTCTTTGATCCTGGTGGATATGTTTCATGCTTCTTCCGTTGATGATCAAGGTCGAGTCAGGCTCACGACTTGGTTAACAAAAATCAAGCGCTTCTTGGGAGGCAACCCATGCATCTATCTTTTCACTTTCTTTATCATAAGTGTAGGGGGAGACCCTTTGGTTTGCTATTTCCTCTCCTCCCTTCTTATAATCAGGGATTCGAGCTTCACTGATCCACTCTTGATGACCCGTGATTCCATGTCTCCATTATCCCGGTTCTATCCTAAACTCTTTTCGATTCACTATTTTATATTCTCTCAATATTAAAATAGGAATCTCTTTAGTTGTCTTTTCCTTAGCGAGATTTAAACAAAGTGCACAATGTCCTAAGTGTAGGGGAGTTTACTCCCACATGCTTAAACATTGAGGGCAATGTTTATCTTAAGTGTGGGGGGACTTCTATCGAAGTTAAGTGGTTCTTTTCCTTGTATTTGTCCTCATTTTAACCGGAAAATCAATTTTTCGACATTTTTCAAAAATTTTGATCTATTTTGGCCCGTTAGTTTTTCCCTTTGTATAGTTATTTTCTTGCCTTATTAGAATAAATTTTTAATAAAGTGGTTTTAATTTTCAAATGTTGTGAATCTTTTGACTCAACCCGAGTTTACTTATCTAAGTTACTCTAGCTAGTATCCTTAACGTGTTTAAGTCAAGTTTTGCTAGGCTTTTATATAGGGAGCTATAAAACGCGAAAGTCTTAACTCTCACAGGTTAAGAACAAGAACTTTTCGCAAGTTCCTATAATTGATCCTAGAGAGTCGTTTATCAAGGGAACTTTAAAATGCGATTCCTAAAACTTGAGAAAGTCTAAGAATTTGCAAGATCCTATAGGCGACTCGAAAACCCAAAACTTTGACTTAATTTGCTAAGCATCCACGAGTCTCATTCCTTGAGATTTTAAACTGTGGAGAACGAGAGATGATAGAGCCAATAATAAGTTCGGTATTCTTTCGAGAATTTATGTGAGTTAATTATAAGCCTATTCTCCCATCGCTTGCTGATAATTTTATCTAAAATAAATAAGGTTGTACGATTTGAAAAGTTACTTAGCTTCTAGCCCAAGATCGTTTAAAAGTTGCTCGGTATGGATTAGAGTTCATAGCCAAAGCATAACTTATTGAAGCGGGATGCGAAGATTGGCAAGTCCAAAAAGGCCCTAACAAGGCATGAGGGCTATATTTTGTTGCTAAAGATCCAAAGTGATGTGAAGAATCATTTATCGAAAATCAATATGAAGGATCGAGACACACGACGAAAAGCAAAAACTCCCCAAAAGTCATGGAGAAGTGCATCCGAAAAGACCCTAGCAAGGTATGAGTATAAATAGATCCAAGTCATAAAAGGAGGCGGATCGTTGTATATCAAAGTCCAAAATAAAGATTGGAGAAAAATGAAGAAGTCGTGGTCCAAATATGAAGAATCTCTCAAAACTTCAAGTGAAGAAATTCCTATTATGAAGAGAAGGCCATTATTTCATGAACGTCTCTCAAGGTTTGAAGTATGAAGTCGCTGCCAAATATCGGTCCGAGAAAGGTCTCAAATCGCGAAGCTAGTTATGCCAAGATTTGAACTCTATGAGGTCCCGAGAAGCAGTTTTAAAAGATTTTGTCCTTTAGCTAACTATTGATTAAATCGTTCACTTTATTTTCGGCCTTAATAAATTATCGAAATAAGTCAAAAATGCATCCTCGTGATAATTCAAGACAACAATAAAATAAAAGAGATACACCTAGGAATAAGGGAGTCTAAGTGAATAATTGGCCCACATGAGTTCGTGTTAGTCTGCTAACTTATAATAACAATGATCTCGTTTTTAAGCTTGGTTTGGAGAAAGTGAAAACTTGAGGATGATGATTATTCATGACATTTCCAAAACCCAAGGTATGCTTTTGATTTCTTTACTTTGAATGTTTATCTCTTTAATAAAGGCCAACGTGGATTGATTATGATGAAAAGTGTAAACATGCTTTGTAACTTATGCATTGCATGAGGACATTGCAATGGTCAAGTGTAGGGGATTTGATAGGTGTGTAAACACCCATCTTTTCTACCACTTAATTACAATAATAACCGAGCCAAAACGTGTATTTTATGTCTTTTATGACGGAATTATGCGTGGTTTGTGTTTTTGTTGTGATTTAGGACGAAATTGTGAAAAGTGGGGAAAACACGGCATTCACGGGCTTTTATTGAAGAAAAGGATGAAAGATGAAGTCGAGAAGTCAAGAGTGCAAAAAGAACGGAAGTCCAAGACCAATTCTGAAGATTTATCGAAGAAAAAGTTAAAAGACGGAAGTTCACTAAAAGCCGAGGAACTCAAGTCTATTTTATTGAAGAATTAAAAGACGAGTTTAAAAGAAATCCCAAGCCACAAGTCATTAGAGTCCAAGTTTAAAGAAGATTACAAGGAAAAAGGACTAATGGTGCAATTAATGAAGATTAAAGGCTTAAGGACCTAATGACGCAATTAAGAAGAAATGAAGAAGGGGAGGAAGCTTCCTAATCCTCCCCTATATATAGATTAGATCTTAATTACTTTCATTTTGTTGGCTAATCGTGACAATTAGTTCTTCCACTTTTAATTACCTTTTCATTTAAATACTTGTCAAATTTAAATTCTTGTCTTGCACCTTAATTACCATTTAATTTCAAGTAAGTTTTTCTTTTAATTCTTGTTAATCTTTATCTTTATCTTGTTAATCTCATTCTACCTTTCTTAATCTTTATGTTGATTTGTTTATGTTCATGTTCTTGATTTTTGTGGATTTATTTAAGTGGTTTTGATTATTTTGATTAGTTTTGTGAGTTTGATTGTTTTGGATTAATTGTTTATGCTTAATAGTTGTTTATTAATTCGTTTGGTTTAATCTTGTGGTTGATTTAGCTTAATTTTTATTAGATTCGTATAGTTTTTGTTCCCTTGTTCTTCGGGGTATTTGTTTCTGTAATTCCCAGGAGCTGATCTCCAGTATTCCGAGTAAGGGCTTTTAAGAGTTCTCTATTCGGAATCTCCTTTATTCAGTATAAAGGTTTTGAAAGGTAGTCCATGCGGAATATTTGATATTCCGCATAAGGGATGTATTCCGAGTAAGGCTCGATATTCAGCTTAAGGATTTATTCCGCATAGGAATAGATTCCGAATAGGGGGTTATTCCGAATAACCAGGTTATTCCGCATAGAAAATATATTCCGCATAGGGGATTTTCCGAATAGCTTGGGTATTCCACATAGGGCCTTTTGTTCCGGATAGGCTGATATTCCGCATAAGGCAGACATTCCGAATAGGCTGCATTGTTCCAAATAGAGGGTATTATTCCGGATAGGTGACATATTCCGAGTAAGCCTAATATTCCGAATAGGGTTTATTCCGGATAGGGGTGATTTTCAGTTTCTTTCATTTTAGTCATAAATTTTCTTAATTTCGAGCTTTAATTTTCCAGCCTTTTTACTTAGTCGCACTTTAAGTTTATTTGCCTTAGATTTATTTTAGCTTTACCTTAGTTTTATTTTTAGTTGCGTTTTAAGTTTGCCTTAGTTAGATTTAAGTTTGCGTTATTTACATTTAGTGTCCTTTAATTTTAGTCACGCTTTCAATTACTTGCACCATTTACTTTTAATTAGATTTAGGTTTACTTTCCTCGCCATTTACTTTAATTGTTTTGCACATTTTATTTATAAACAACCAAAAATATTTGTTTTACCAAAATCAACTGAGTCGTACTTTAAGCCGGAAATCAATTCGTTAAGACTGGAACAACGAACTTTTCAACTAGCAAAATCGTAGTATTAGTGTATCTTTTAAATAAGAGAACTTTTCCTCATAAAGAGAAATTCATCTTTCTCGGTCATGAGCTTTACGTTAAAACATTCAAAAGTTTTTCAAGCTCATGAAAATGACTTCTAAGTAAATATCAACTTAGAACTCGTTCTTTAGTTAAAAGGAAAGTTTATCGCCGATGGTAACTTATCCTTAACAACGGGAAGTTTACAACTTCTCGGACTTGAGCTCATTTAATAAGATATTAAAATTCTTAAGCTCAAGTAATTGGTTTTCAAAACGTTGAACACAATTTTTCAAGAATTTTTTAAAAGGTTTTTCTAGATCTTTCAAAATTATGTGTTCAAAATATTTTTGATAAAAAGAGCATGTCCTATGGAATCGATAATATTTACGATTCTAGAAATGTCGTTCAATAATGACACAAGGTTGTAAAAAAAGTTCGAGCAGAAGTTTAAATGTCTTAAAACATGCTCAAAATGGCTTGTAGTTATTTCAGACTACAACCTGCGTTATATATTAAAGTCAAGCATTTCACCAGAAAGCTATGACTCAACAACGGGAATTAATTTTCTCGAGCATGGTTTATTTTATAACCATGTAAGGGATTGTGTTACGTAATAACACAATCTAACACGAATCTATGTACGTGTCAGTGCATTTATATGTTAAAACAACATAAATCTTGTTTTTATGAAGTTATCATCTCCACATCCGCAACAATTTACAATTGATATCTACATACTCGACGATGCGGCTACTCAAACGGCGGCTGCAGGTCTTTCGATAGAACACGGGTCAATAATTGAGGGGAAGCAATTGTCAAGCATTCAAAATCTTTGATGCCGAAAGTGCCAAGTTCACAAATTGGTGTCAAGACAACGATATCAATTGTACACGTGGTGTCAAGAGATAACTTCAGACGTGATGAGGCGACCAACATTCGTGAACAAGAACCAAGTGATTCTATAATATGATGTTCTCCATCATTCAGGTCCAACCTCGTAAATAATAAATCTTGTGAATACATTATCATATATGATCTTTGCACGTGATAATACCTTACACCTGTGTTTAAAAGGTATTTAATTTACGTTTCAAGTACACCCTCATTAATTTGAGGGGGAGCTTGTGATAATTCATGAAGATAATTGGATTTGCATTTTTCTTCCCAATATTTCTTAACATTTCATTAAATCAGTTGATATTAAAAACATGGATTCGGTTAATATTTTTAATAGGGGGGAGAAAATGTGATTTAATATTGAGATCAATAATGGTTTGACTTAATGTGCTGGCTCATGCCGACATGTGCGAAATGTTTTTGAATATCGTGGCATATGTTAAGGGGGATCAAAATGGATTTGTACATCAAAAATGGAATTCATAGTGATTTATACTTACCCACAACCCATTTATTTCACGACAATGAAGATTGTGGTGACAAAAGGATGGTAGGATAGGTTAAGTCTAATGATTCTTCCAAAACCGGAGGTATCTTCCCAAGGACATTCCATAGCTAGAAATAGTAGTCCTTAGGATAGATGGAGAAAGATTGTGAACGTAGCTGAATGCCGACCAAGTACTTAAGTTAGCACTGGAACAATCACAACAAGGTGCTAGTTATGATGTATTGGTAGGTATTGAAGGGGTTGAAGAATGAAAAAGAATTGTAAAGATAAAGGGTGAAAAGAAAGAATCCCTCCTTACAACATAGGCATAAACCGGGTCAACACATATGCTATTCAGATCATTTTTTAATGATGCTTAATATTGAAGATACACATCATGGACCCACTGATGCAATGCACAACCTATCCCAGCTAACTCAGATATCTCTTAAAAGGTATTTGTTTTAATCACACGAAGACAACGCATTATCTATTGATTTATTCACTCCGAATAAATTGGTATTGAAATGGTGGCACTCCTCTCCAGCCTCCGATCACTAAAATCCAAAATGCACGATCGAGTCTAGAGCCATTTGAGATCATCAAATACCTCATTAGGATACACTTTCATAAATACTTGCTTCTTCACACACTGTGAAAAGTAAGAAAGATCTTAAGAGTCCTACGCAAAATCTTCATGATCTTGCTTGAACATCCGAGTAATACGAAAGTATTTACAATGAAGATGGAAATACTTCTTGAGTGAATATCAAAAAGCTCATGGTAGGTGACTTGTGCGATTATTTATGAATCAAGCTTGTGATAACTAGAAAACAACAGTGGTTTAATTCTTAATTGAACTTAAGCACGTTCCAGGCCTCTACGCAATATCTTAGTAATCTTGCCAGAACACTCAGAGTGAGATTCTATAGTGTTCACAGTGATGAGTGTAAATCCTTCTAGTGTTAAAATCAAACAACACTTGGTAGGTAACTTGCAAGATTCTATATAAATCAAGATCGTGACAACTAGAAAGCAACGATGGTGCGATTTTTTAATGTATCAACTTGTTATAGGAATCGGATTTGACGGCTTCAATCACGCGGATAATTTTATCCTAATGATTCACTCTTTACGTTCGCAGTCAGCTTTGGATGGTCGAGTAAAGAGAACGGGTTTACCCGCGAAATCTTATCAAGGGGGTTCTTAAGTGAAACTACCTGCCACAAGTACGATATTTTATATCGTCCAACGATTTTCACCGACTGGAGGTAAAATGCTACCGAATTAGAATGAAATGTTGAAAGCCATTTCATCCGTGTATATGTTTTGTTGCTAACTGTCTTATGCAGCGTAACAAGAAGGTGGCATTGCGGTGTACAATCCAGAAGAAGTCGTCCCCACATGCTATACTTTCTGAACTTAATATGTCAACAAATTCAAGAAAGCCTAAAAGTCAAGTCTTCTGCTATATCAAACTCTGAAGCTTTCAAGAATTCATCGAGGTATAAGTATGTCGAACATGAAGTCACGAGGAGGCGAATATCACAAGTGATAAATGCACAAGTTCAAGGCAAGGAAACATGCTCAAGACTAAAGTCAAAGATCACATCAGCATATTCACAAGAACAAGATCGAAGACTCAAGCATTGTATGCTAGGTTTAAGATGTGACAATTTGTCAATTTATGGTTGATATTTTATTCTCAAGTGTTATTTAAAAACATTATTTTAATGTTATATTATGAACTCACTTATTTTTGGGAAGAAATTTGGATTTACGTCTTGAAGTAGCATCGACTACGTCTAAACCGGAGGATTCTACGTTGCGTGCTTACGTTTACATACACCGTTTTGGTGACAGTCCAACATTTCAGGAAATAAATCTATCCGTGAATATTAATTTGGAATTTTAAATTTGTGTCGGTTCGTAAACTCACAAATTTACGAGAAGAAATTAGGACTTACGATTATAATTTAACGTTCTTTACGACCAAACTGGAAACCTTAGGATTACGTATTTACGTTTTTGAACTCCGTTTTTGATGAAACAATTTTTATTAGATTCGTTTTGTGACGTTCATTCATAATTTATAAAAACATTTTTCGTAAAATGACCCGAGGGTACGCAAATCGAGGAAACTAGAATCGAGGAGTACCCGTATTTAAATGGGGATGAGACAAGATAAACTTGCCCCACCCCCACACATGGGACGACAAGTATAAGCTACAACACACCATGAGGTGTCAAGCTTACATGGTAAGCTAAGACACTTGTCTTAGTTTACTTACACCAAACCACTAGCACTCAAAACCAACTCAAGCCAAACTAGCAACTCATTTTTCCACTCATGCAAAACACACAATCCTCTCATCTCTCTCTCAATATTGCCGTCCACTTTTACACCCATATCACCCATTTTGATCATGATTCAACCATAAATCCTATGTTATTCACACATATGATGAAGTCCTATTGAAGACTGGAGGTGATTCTAACATCCAAGGAGGTGATTTGATGATGTCTAAGGGATGATTTCTACATAAAGTTTACAAGTATTGGTGGCCTTGAAGATTGGTGTTGATTTATCACAAGTTGTGTGATCAAAATCTATGTCTTGATCACAACCTACATAATCTTGGTGGTATAAAGATTGTTCTTCCCATCCTCTTATTATTTTGATTATGTAATCATGTAATTTCTTTATTTATGTATATGTATATGATGATGAATGATGATAAAAATATTATGTGAGAATTTGGTGTTGATAAACATGGGTAAAAAGATGGAAAACCACATGTAAAATGGTTAAAATTTGGCTTAATGTGATGGCTGTATAAAAACAGTAAGTAACAAAATGTTAAACTGATAAAATGGTAAATTGGAATCAATATAAAGTAAGTATTAGGTGTTATACACATGTGAGAGTTGGCCATACAACGAAATCATAAAAATGAGTAAGATATGATCAAAACAAGTTTAGAGTGCAAATCTGCCTACACTGTTTTGGACGAATTTATTAAAATATTTAGAGGTTAATTCATCAGTATCTATAAAGGCATAAAATGAAGCACATATCATGTAGTTTCTGTGATAAAAATTTTAGGTCCTATCTCTATATATAAGTCTAGATATGGACATTTTAGTGGATTGAAAATTTAGGACAGATTTGATAAAATAAATAGTATATAATATAAGCACTCAAAATTTTGTATTTATAAAATATACATATATAAAACCCACTATTTGAATAATTATAAATAAAGAGGTATATATATATATATTGATATTAAAATAGGACATGTTATATAAATTACAAGTATAAATGTTTTTCCAAGTTATAAAACTCTATACTAAGTTTTACGTCTTTTCGGCTAAAACCGAAATATTAACGTTTTTGTCAAATAAAACTTAGACGGTCGTACCCGTCTAATGTAAACCTTTATAAACTCACATATTGATATATGAACTTATATAACATGTAAAAACGGATAAAACCCGAACTATATAACATACGGACATTAACGGGCTAAGTTAGCATTATTGGACTATTAATCCAACGAAATGGGCTAAACACTTATAAATTTACTTATTGGGCTTAACCCACTTGGGCCCAACATGTAAAGTATAATACTGATAATAAAAATATAAAATGGATTAATACAAGTTAATGGACTTATAATAGGCTTATTGGACCTAAAACATGTAAATATGTAAAACTAGTAAACTAGTATAAAAGTTATCAACACATAACACTAAAATGAGTAAATGAGAATGTATAAACTCACGTGATCATCATCATATATATAAAATCATCGTATGTATACATAATTGTTATTTTTATAAAGTGATTGGACAAAAGTCTATGACGAGTATTATTTGTCTAGGTTTCCGTGATTGAAGCACGTACCGTACATCCGAATTTCCGATAACTCGCTTTCCCACATCAATGTGAGTTCATAGCCTCACACTATTTTAAATGCTTTTATGAAATGTTTTATAAACCCACGAGGGAGATAACATGTTAGTTTTACTAAAATAGGACACCACTTATCCCGATTGTTTGTTTATTGATTTGGACCCGAATGATTATATGACCCGATGAATTATTATATGACCCGATGTATAAAATAAAATGGATTACTAAAGTTAGGTTATGTCACTAAAAGTCCCATTAGCATGAATTGTGAACTACCGGGATTTGGTAGACGCTTATGCATATAATAGTACTATTTGGGGACGATCACCCCAGTTCGCGCCTTGACGATTGATCCCCGTCGTGCCACATTGATTGGTAAGCGAATTTATGTATGAGAAGATTTACACAAGCGTGATTATTGTGACGACACGCTAATTTAGATGGGCAAATTGAGTTTCGGGCTAGCTACCCGTTGTTTGTTGTAGTAAGGTAACAATGTCATGCGGCTTATAATAATCCAAAATAACAAAATACTTCTATACGCACTGAATAACAATGAATTGCCTGACTAGCAATACGTGGTCTTATTATTTATTTTATGTTCGTGTTTTGGTTTTACATAACCATATTTATATAAAGGTTTTTATTTAACTTTATACAATGCTATAAAACGTATTGTATGATGTTTTTACGACTTTGGTTCGTATAATTATTTTGAAGGCAAAAGCCTATATTATGATTTTTGATAATGATTTGTATAAAATGACTTTGGCTATTTTATGGCCTATTACAAGGATTTGTACAAAATGATTTTCGGTAATAATTTTATACAGATGTTATATTAATGGTTTTATTAAACTCTATGAATTCACTCGGCGTTATCGCTGACCCTTTTCTTTTAACATGTTTTGTCTCAGGTACTTGAAAGTAATTATCGGGAAGACAACAAGAATTCATGGCCCGCACTTAAACAACAATTTCCATTCAAATGCTTTGTAAAACTTGTATGAAATATAATGACTTGGGACCTATGTAAATTTGATATTTATGAATGGAAATGCTTTATTATTAAACGACGCGATTTTTATGCGTTGTCTATGATGTGAGTAATGTGCTATCCCGTAACACCAACGAGTCTTCCGCTGTATTGAATTGTGTAAATTTGGGGGTGTTACAGTTTGGTACCAGAGCTCTCTTTATAGAGAACGAAAGATTTTTAAAACCAAGGTTTTGAATAAAACATTTCAATATCTTTTAACTATAAACATTTTCTAAAAATGTCTAAAAATCTTTTGACTATAACGGTGCCGAAGAATTCCCGAGTTACCGACAAGGCCAGACTGAGAAGTGTTATTTAAATATATATATAACTTGGATTATATATATATATATATATATATATATATATATATATATATATATATATATATATATATATATATATATATATATATATATATATATATATATATATATATATATATATATATATATATATATATATGATGTAATTTGATTACATGATTGTTTGATGATAATTTTAATATTTATACGAGGAATTTATACGACGTAAATTGTCACAAGGAACCCTAAATCCCGTAGTAAATTAATCTAAGCTATTCCCGTAGGAATTCTAGCTATTCCCGATCTAAACCAAGTTGTGGATATTTATGATCCCAACAAAATGGTTGATATTCGTAGAAATGTAGATATTAGTTGATTGTGATCTTGAAGAAGAATTGACGTTTTTACCCAAAAAAAAGAAGAATTGACGAGATTAAATCTGATATCGATGACATGACGATCTTTCTTTATAGAGTGGAGTTTGATAAAACGTTACCACCTGGAAAGGTGTCATCTGATTCGTTGTCACCCAATTCTTAAATTGAAATCGAAAGGGTGAATGTTGCACTTGAGGCTCTCATTGGAACCATTACCCAAAAGCCTCATGCCACTAATACCTTTCCGAGAAGTCTGATTAAATGTGTGAGTCATTTAATACTAGTGACTCATCTGATAATTGTTGTTGTAAGAGCTATAGGATTAGAAATTAAGTGTTGTTCATATCGAGCTTTTATTGCCCTTTTAAGGTTTATGAATAAGGGTGAAAGTATTGGAAAATGAGGTAGGATATCGCATTGAGTATAAGTTGATTGAAACTTGAATAAAGTAAAATTTAACTTGTATGGAATAAGAAATTGTTAAGATGAAGTTGTTAAGTTCTGTGATTGAACTATAAGGTTTTAATTGATTGTTGATTCGTGTTAAGCATTGTTCCTAGACCATTGTCCACTAATGAGGATGCCCAGTATCCAAGAAATAAATTGAAGAAATCTTCTTCTGAATTGGGACCGATGGATTTTTCGGGACACGTGGAACACATAATGACTCTTGTAGATTAGCATTCATTGTGGTATCTTTTAAAAATAATCCCTAACTTAACTGAGACATCAGTTGGTAGGATGAGTTCTTGGAATTGTATGACATAGTGACACGTAATGTGTTACGGTACAATTTTGACTTGTTTGTGATTAATGAAAAGACTACCTTTGATTGCTAAATTCTACCTGTATCGATATTATCTATCTTTTATTGCTTCATCCTAATGTTCGCATTAGTGATGCAACCATTGAACAAGTACTCATCTCGAATTGAGTTACGTTGTGAATTATTCTTTTTGAGTGCCATCGAGGTCCTGAACCTCATGATTATTTGGCTAAGCTCATTTCCTAGCATATTGTGGTTAGTTCTTGGTGAACAACTTTTCATCACTCTTTTGCAGATCACTCATTGTTTTATAAAGATAAAATAGTATCCTTTGAGAAAATTGAATTTTCATCACTATAAGGATTATTCAAAGTGAGGTTTATAAATAATCGTTATCGAAGTAAAGTTGTTTATGAAACATCTTGGAAAACTTAATTTTTTTCATAACAAATAAAAATCTTTGTAAATTTATTTTTGATTCTTATTTAAGAATTAAGCATGAAAATGTTTTTATTATAAACATGATGATAAAATTTTGACGAACTGAGTATTGCATCGTTAATCTTGAAATTGTATATAGTTGCGCGCCTACATACAATTTAGAAGGGACCATGCAAGACTGATTAGTAGTCACCATAAAATTGATTAATAAACACTACATTTTCTTTGAAGTTGTGAAAGATTAAATTTTATGAGATCTGCAAGAAGTGTAAAACTAGGGACATATTGTTAAAGACACCTACATATGTGCCCGTACCATTTATTCTTCTGAATCGAATTTACTCATCTATAGATATTGTCTTAATTGACAATTGATATTCCCTTCTTGTCCAATTCTCCCGTGGTGAGATTCTTTGAAAAAGTATCTGATTACCGAGTGTTGATACCCGACTGGATGTATCGACGTTCCTATCATTTCTTTTGATTGGATTCATTTGAATGACCTGGGTAACGATCTGAGGATCTTTCGAATGCATACTCAAATTATGAAAACATGGAATATATTCATGTTCGTTAAATGTTTTCGTCTATATCTGATTTGAAATTCTCTCGCGTAGATTATGCGTTGACCTTACTCTTTTAAGGTTAGTTATGTCTCTAGATATCCTTGAATTGTGAAGGATTATGAGTTATTATTAATCTTTTGAGAAGATCACATCTTGTCAACGGTAATGAAACTGGAAAGTTGATAGTACCAGTAGAATGAATTGATTAATTATGACATTACGACATTGTATTAATTGATGGGAACTCGAGTAGAATTCCCCTAAAAGATAAGATGTTGATTATCAAAAGTGATCTAAATAATTCCCGATAGGTGACCATATCCTGCATTTAGACTTGAAATTATACCGTGAATGGTTGTGAATTAGTCCTAGATATTATAATCTAGAAAGAACCTAATATGAATTTGTTAACAAGATGTTTCCGTTATTTGAAACTTTAGGAGGTATTTATTGGTGAATTACCAAGGCAAGTTGAAATTTGTATTGATTATATTCTCGGTGCTGCACCTGTGGCTTGTGCACTGTACGTCAGCACCATCTAAATTAAAAGAATTACCGTACAACTGAGAGAGTTTCCTGAGGAAGCTTTTATTATACCGAGCTCGTCATTATGAAGAGCTATGGTATTATTATTCCTTATATTTATTGATTACCGTAAACTAAGTAAATTGACGATCGAAATCGATATCTACTACCCAAGATGATAGATTTGTTCGATCATTTACAAGGTTCTAGCGTATATTCAGAGATTGATCCACGACATGGTTATCATCAATTTTGCGTCCACGAAAAAGATTATCTATTCAAATCACTACATCCAGAACTTGTAATAAACATTATGAGTTTCATGTGATGTCGTTTGGATTGACCAATGCACATGTAGCATCCATAAATTTGGTGAATCACGTGTGTAGGCTGTAATTTGATAAATTCATGCTTGTGATCATTAAGGACTATTTGTTTGTTTATATGAATAAGAATGAGTTAATAATTATTTATAGATTGCCCTGAATTGGCCGAATAATAAAAACCTGTACCTTGAATTTTCAACATGTGATTTAGGCTTGATCCTTTACATAAAATGACCGTGTAATCAATGGTAATGAAATCTATATTGACTCTTCAAAGATTAGAGACATTTAAGACTTTGGGTTTTACCAAAAAGAAAGTGCAATTATGTTTTGACAAATGTTTTATCAAAAGAATTTTTAAGGGATTATCCCCTCATACTCAAATCATTTAACTAAACTCCTGTTTAGGGGTAAATGTTTGTGTATACCTCAAGACAACCTAAGAGGGATTTAGGAAACCATTTAAACCATGACTTGAAATTTAAAACAACAATTTTTGCTTGTCAACTAAGAAAATTTTGACCAAAGTATAACCAAAGATTTTTCGAACATTTATGGATCTTATTAATTATTTTAATTATTTTTGATAAATTAACAAAAATTGTGTTAACAAAATTCAAATTGATTTTAAACATTTTTCTATAACTGGACGAACTGAAAAAATTTAAAACTTTCACGAATACGTTTCGAAAAATTTAATATTTATTATTTAATTACTTGTAGTAATTATCGACGCTTTAAACGTCAGATTGAGCAAAACTGATAAAAAATGATAAGTTGAGATGAAACTAAAACTTAGAAAATGTAAAGAAAGAATTTTTGAATAAATACGGTCATGATATTTATTCCATTTAGGAAAGTGAACGTAATTGCTGACACATTATGTAAAAAGGATAAAGAATCAATTAGAATGTGTTCCTTAATAATGACTGTGCAAAATAAATTGTTGAACAATTTAAAATAAACGATGTTTGTAAAAAGGATAATATGCATAATAAAAAGGGGGTTCGCGGCTAATGTGAACCATTAGAATTGAGAAGCCGATGGCGTTAAATGTTTTAAAGGGACACTTATGATTGTCTAAATATGGAGGATTGTGAGATATAGTTATGCTGGAATCTAGTAAGTATAAGTGTTCTATTCATGTCATTCTGATTAAATGTATCTATACCTGAAGAAGTTGTACTAATGGCAAATTATGAAGGCAGACATCGCCTCATACGTTAGTAAACGTCTAATTATTGCAAAGATCATCATCTGAATTTGATTCGATTCGGGTCATCATCGAGAGACTGACCAAATCTGCTAATATCATTCCTGTTAATGATAGATTCTCAATAAAGAAATTGACTCTTTGTATTTAAAGGAGTTGTGTAAACATAGTGTGCGTGTATCGATCATCTCTATCAAGATCCTCGCTTCGCATCGAATTTCTAGAGATTTGCTCAGAAGTCATTGGGAACGAACCTTGATGAGGGTACTGTTTACCACCCCAATCGAAGGGACGAGGTAACGTAATGATACAAAACACTAAAAGTGTTATTTTATGCTTGTATGATTGAACTTTGGTAATAAATCGTATAATCGCTTTCCTTTGCATAGACTATCATTGATAATTATCGTGTTAGGATCGAGATCGAATCTTGTTACGATTTAAATGTGTGAGCATCTGTAAGCAGGAGTTGGGATAAAGACACCCGACATACACCCATTGTGAGTTGGACATGTCTTTTAGGTTTAAGGTTTCCTATGATGGCGAACCTAACCTTGCAAAATACTCGACCCACGAGACCTGAAATGATTGTTGAAATTAGGATCTGATTATTGACTGCCGGTATTGGGTAGGAGGTTATGTGAATATGAAATGTAGATCTTGAAGTGCCAGATGGGTAGCGAAGTTATGCCAAAAATTTTAACCATGGAAAAATGAATTGATGATCTGAAAGTTCATTGGATATAAGTCCTCGTAGTATGGGACAATAGAGATGATGTAAAAGTTGGTTTGAAAGGCATATAAGCTGGATCTACCCTAGGACTTCAAGGGCTGCGTTAATTATGTTTCATATATCGAACTTGATAAAATGTCTATCAATCGAAAATCTGAATTCTTCTTGATAAAGTTTAGATCGGCGAAAGGGTGCATTCATCAAAAACCCATGAACATCATGGATAGAGAAAGTAAGTCAACATTAAGCCTGATCTTATTCCCGTAGTTATGTTTGATGAAACTCGCGTATTGTAATGAATTACACTTGTGAGAAAAGACCGAATGTGGAGGAAATACCCACATGGCTTTAACTCTATAAGAAGCGAGTAGTAAGATAAAATGATCTTTGAGGACAAAGATCCTGTTTAGGGGTAAATGTTGTGACAACCCGTCAATTTATGGTTGATATTTTATTCTCAAGTGTTATTTAAAAACATTATTTTAATGTTATATTATGAACTCACTTATTTTTGGGTAGAAATTTGGATTTACGTCTTGAAGTAGCATCGACTACGTCTAAACCAGAGGATTCTACGTTACGTGCTTACGTTTACATACACCGTTTTGGTGACAGTCCGACATTTCAGGAAATAAATTTATCCGTGAATATTAATTTGGAATTTTAAATTTGTGTTGGTTCATAAACTCACAAATTTACGAGAAGAAATTAGGACTTACGATTATAATTTAACGTCCTTTACGACCAAACCGGAAACCTTGGGATTACGTATTTATGTTTTTGAACTCTGTTTTTTATGAAACAATTTTTATTAGATTCGTTTTGTGCCGTTGATTCATAATTTATAAAAATGTTTTTCGTAAAACGACCCTAGGGCACGCAAATCGAGGAAACTAGAATCAAGGAGTACCCGTAATTAAATGGGGATGAGATAAGATAAACTTGCCCCACCCCCACACATGGGACGGCAAGTATAAGCTACAACACACCATGAGGTGTCAAGCTTACATGGTAAGCTAAGACACTTGTCTTAGTTTACTTACACCAAACCACTAGCAATCAAAACCAACTCAAGCCAAACTAGCAACTCATTTTTCCACTCATGCAAAACACACAATCCTCTCATCTCTCTCTCAATATTGCCGTCCACTTTTACACCCATATCACCCATTTTGATCTTGATTCAACCATAAATCCTATGCTATTCACACATATGATGAAGTCCTATTGAAGACTTGAAGATTGGAGGTGATTTTAACATCCAAGGAGGTGATTTGATGATGTCCAAGGGCTGATTTCTACATAAAGTTTACAAGTATTGGTGGCCTTGAAGATTGGTGTTGATTTATCACAAGTTGTGTGATCAAAATCCATGTCTTGATCACAACCTACATAATCTTGGTGGTATAAAGATTGTTCTTCTCATCCTCTTGTTATTTTGATTATGTAATCATGTAATTTCTTTATTTATGTGGGGATTTGGTGTTGATAAACATGGGTAAAAAGATGGAAATCCACATGTAAAATGGTTAAAATCTTGCTTAATGTGATGGCTGTATAAAAACAGTAAGTAACCAAATGTTAAACTGATAAAATGGTAAAGTGGAATCAATATACAGTAAGTATTAGGTGTTATACACAAGTGAGAGTTGGCCATACAATGGAATCATAAAAACGAGTGAGATATGTTCACAACAAGTATAGAGTGCAAATCTGCCTACACTGTTTTGGACGAATTTATTAAAATATTTAGAGGTTGATTCATCAGTATCTATAATGGAATAAAATGAAGGGCATATCATGTAGTTTCTGTGATAAAAAATTGAGGTCCTATCTCCATATAGAACTCTAGATATGGACATTTTAGTGGATTGAAAATTTAGGACAGATTTGATAAAATAAATAGTATATAATATAAGCACTCAAAATTTTGTATTTATAAAATATACATATATAAAACCCACTAGTTGATAATAATTATAAATAAAGAGGTATATATATATTGATATTAAAATAGGACATGTGATATAAATTACAAGTATAAATGTTTTTCCAAGTTATAAAACTCTATACTAAGTTTTACGTCTTTTCGGCTAAAACCGAAAGATTAACGTTTTTATCAAATAAAACTTAGACGGTCGGACCCGTCTAATGTAAACTTTTATAAACTCACATACTGATATATGAACTTATATAACAAGTAAAAACCAATAAAACCCGAACTATATAACATACGGACATTAACGGGCTAAGTTAGCATTATTGGACTATTAATCCAACGAAATGGGTTAAACACTTATAAATTTACTTATTGGGCTTAACCCACTTGGGCCCAACATGTAAAGTATAATACTGATAATAAAAGTATAAAATGGATTAATAAAAGTTAATGGACTTATAATAGGCTTATTGGACCTAAAACATGTAAATAGGTAAAACTAGTAAACTAGTATAAAAGTTATCAACACATAACACTAAAATGAGTAAATGATAATGTATAAACCCACGTGATCATCATCATATATATAAAATCATCATATGTATACATAATTGTTATTTTTATAAAGTCATTGGACAAAAGTCTAAGACGAGTATTATTTGTCTAAGTTTCCGTGATTGAAACACGTACCGTACATCCGAATTGCCGATAACTCGCTTTCCCACATCAACAAGAGTTCATAGCCTCGCACTCTTTTAAATGTTTTTATGAAATGTTTTATAAACCCGCGAGGGAGATAACATGTTAGTTTTACTAAATTGATTTGGACCCGAATGATTGTATGACCCGATGAATGATTATATGACCCGATGTATAAAATAAAATGGATTATTAAAGTTAGGTTATGTCACTAAAAGTCCCATTAGCATGAATTGTGAACTACCGGGATTTGGTAGACGGTTATGCATATAATAGTACTATTTGGGGACGATCACCCCAGTTCGCGCCTTGATGGTTGATCCTCGTCGTGCCACATTGATTGGTAAGCGAATTATGTATGAGAAGATTTACACAAGCGTGATTATTGTGACGACACGCTAATTTAGATGGGCAAACTGAGTTTCGGGCTAGCTACCCGTTGTTTGTTGTAGTAAGGTAACAATGTCATGCGGCTTATAATAATCCAAAATAACGAAATACTGCTACATGCACTGAATTACAATGAATTGCCTGACTAGCAGTACGGGGTCTTATTATTGATTTTATGTTCGTGTTTTGGTTTTACATAACCATATTCATATAATGGTTTTTATTTAACTTTATACAACGTTATAAAACGTATTGTATGGTTTTTTACGACTTTGGTTCGTATAATGATTTTGAAGGCAAAAGCCTATATTATGATTTTTGATAAGGATTTATATAAAATGACTTTGGATATTTTATGGCCTATTACAAGGATCTGTACAAAATGATTTTCGGTAATAATTTTATACCGATGTTATATTAATGGTTTTATTAAACTCTATGAATTCACTCGGCGTTATCGCTGACCCTTTTCTTTTAACATGTTTTGTCTCAGGTACTTGAAGGTAATTCTCGGGAAGACAACAAGAATTCATGGCCCGCACTTAAACAACAATTTCCATTCAAATACTTTGTAAAACTTGTATGAAATACAATGACTTGGGACCTATGTAAATTTGATATTTATGAATGGAAATGCTTTATTATTAAACGACACGATTTTTATGCGTTGTCTATGATGTGAGTAATGTGCTATCTCGTAACACCAACGAGTCTTCCGCTGTATTGAATTGTATAAATTTGGGGGTGTTACATAAGATTTTGTAAAATGGTGTGACCTCCCTTAGGGGGAGATTGTTGGAAATACGTTTTTCCAAAGAAAGTCTTGGTCACATCATTATTAGCATAGCTAGCTAAAGATCACGAGTTATAGACTATTTAGAACTTTGTAACTTGGAGTGACCTCCCTTAGGTGGAGATTGTTGGAAATATGTATTTACGTATTTAGAAAGGATCGGTCACTCCAACGATATATACGTAGTATGGGCTCGTGATCTAGTTATGTAACATATAACCAATCAAGGCCACATGTAGGGTGGGCTATATATACCCCCTCCTAGCATGTTCGGAGGGGTTCGTTCTCATTTTTCATTAATCAAACATTCCTTTCTCTCATCCTCTCCTTTCTCTCTCTAGTTCTTCACCTCTCTCCCTCTCTTTAGATCATTATAACACATAAACAATCCAAGGATTACGTAGACCTGCAGCATTTACGCACCTATAAAGATCGTTTTGTAGCAAAAGGTCTTATACAAACTTCTGATGTTGATTATGAGGAAACATTTTGTCTTGTTGAAGATTCAAGAGCTATTAGGATTCTCATAGCTATAGCGACATACTATGACTATGAGATATGACAAATGGATGTAAAAACCGCGTTCTTGAATGGTTTATTAGAAGAAGAAATCTATATGGAACAACCTGAAGGTTTTGTTGATCCTAAGCATCCTAAAAAGTATGTAGGCTTCAAAGATCCATTTATGGACTTATGGAAGCATCAAGAAGCTAGAATAAAATATTTGATGAAGAAATAAAAAAGTTTGGTTTTGATCAAAATCTTGATAAGCCATGCATATATCAAAAAGCTAGTGGGAGTAATGTTGATTTCCTAATCTTATATGTTGATGATTTAATCATTATGGAAAATCATATTCCAAGTTTACAAGAGGTAAAGAACTATCTTGGGAAGTGTTCAATGAAAGATTTAGGGGAAGCAACATTAATTTTTGGAATCAAAATCTATAGAGATAGATCAAAGCGGTTAATTAGACTAAGTCAAAATGCATATCTTGATAAGATCTTGAAGAAGTATAGAATGGATAATTTAAGTGGGGTCTCATTCTTATGCAAGATCATTGTGACTTAAGTAAAACACACTATGCGATTACATATGAAGATATGAAGCATATGGATAATGTTCCTTATGTTTTAGCTGTAGGATCTATTATGTATGATGTGAGGTGCACTAGACGCGATGTTGCGTTTGTGTAAAATATTACAATCCGATTGAAGCAAAATCCAGGTGAGAGTCACTGGACTACTGCGAAAAATATTCTTAAGTATTTAAGACATACTAAGGAAAATTTTTTATTTATGGTGGAAATCTTAAAGCTGTTGAGCTACAAGTTAACTGTTACTGTGATGCTGGATTTGAAACAGATAAAGATGATACTAAATCTAAAAATGGGTATGTTTTCTTTTGGAACGGAGGCGTGGTAGTATGGAAGAGCTCCAAACAAAGTACTATTGCACAATCTGCCACAGAAGCCGAATATAACGCTGCTTCTGAAGCTGCAAAGGAAGCTGTTTGGATGAGGATGTTTATTGGAGAACTTGACGTAGTTCCTACCAATGAAGAACCTATTAAGATTTATTGTGACAATCAAGTGCAATCGTCAAAGCTAACGAACCGGAAGTTCAGAGAGGCGCCAGACACTACCAAAGGATACATCACTATATTCGTGAATGTATCAAATTGGGTGAAATAGATCTTGTTAAAGTTAAATCATATAATAATCTAGCAGATCCTTTTACGATGGCTTTACTTGGTAAAAAGCTTACTCAACATACTAGGAGCATGGGACTTCATCCTGCTAGTAGTTTCATGTAATCGGTTTTAGTATTTGGATAAATGATATTATTAAACAATATTTATTTTATGAATTGAAGTATTATATATGTTCGTTTTCTTTAATATTTGTTGGTCTTATCTTTTGCATGTTTAAATCCTTGAATAATATGTTATTCTTAATTGTCTATTTCTATTGATTATATGGGAATATAAATTAATTAAGACATATATGAGAGATGGTAATATTCGTAGAATATGTAAGAACGGTTCACCAACTCATACAATATTCAAAAGTTGTATATTGGACATCTCCTACTAACAAGTCAATCACTTTATGGATCGGCGTCTTTAAGTGAAACTTATAAATGATTTACATTACTAAATGTTTAGACTTGAGATGCAAGTAGGTCTTATATATGTGGATGATACTTGTTACTATAGTTCTAACGCTATCCTGAATAAGGTAGTAATAAAAACTATAATCATTTGTATCTTGAAGCATGTAAGAGGCACGTGTAGTCAAGATAGAATTTGTTCATTCAACTAGGTTTAAATAATCATGCTACTAGGCCCCTCGTTAATTAATTAGATATTTGTACGACCATAACTAATGGTAATCTAGATTTGTCTCGATTAGATTGGTAATCTATATTAATTATGTAACACGAGAAACAAAATAGTTAAAATGGAATGACTTTGATCCATATCCATTCTTAACACAACATTTGAGAAACAAAGGGATTGTAAATGTTTTAAGTCATTAAAATGTAATTTATGAAAAACTACACTCGAGAGTTTCTGGGAGCATTGGCGTGTTACTAGACGCTAACCAATGTTATTATATTATTATCACATGTCCAAGTGGGAGCTGTAGGAATATGTACATGGAATTCGTCCGGGCCTAAGGAGACGCACACGTAAAACGTTAAGTAATAATAATTAATATTGGGTTAATATTAATTATATGTTAAACTAATAAACGAGAGAGGTAAGCCGAGGAAAGGAAACAAAGGATCCTTCCTTTGTTGTATTGTCGGCCAACCCAACTCATGGGCTTGGGTTTGGTTGTGACTAGTATTTAAGGAGGTATATGGCACCTCATCATTCACAAGTTATCACAAGCATTTCCTCCCTTATCCTCTTTTTCCGATCGACCAACACAAACCCACAAGGGGTGTTCGATCGTTGGTTTTCGACAAAGCAAAAAGAAACCCTAATGTTTCTTAGTTGATTGATTCAAGAAGTGTGGTTTATTGTTTGGTTTAACACTTACGTACTACCATACTTATTGATTGTTAACGTATTGTGTGCGTATACTTAGAGAGATCATTCTTTGATCTTATATTGGGTTTTTGTTTATTTGGTGGTTTAATAATGTGATTTAATCCATTGCTAAAAGGTACATAATTCTTTATCGTTTATGTTAATTACTTATCTATACGTGATCCTTTATTCCACTGTGTACTCGTGTTATTAATATGGTTAAGTGTTACTTAAATTTCAACAAAAAACCATATGGTTATGTATTAACAAAATGATTTAGATAAAAATGAGAAACGGGACAAATTGAAATCAAATTTATCGATATACATATGATACGTGACTTATGATTAAATACCAAGAAATCTTAAAAAAAGAAAAGTCAGAAATTGCATCTCTAATCTTTTATATGGACCTTAATAATTTTTTAGCCGCAACAGCAGATCATTTTGAACTCCCTTAAAGTTAAGAAGATGATTTAACATTAGTGCACACGACACACATGTGGGCAATATCATGCACATATTGATGTGAATCTAATTACACATCTTATTTCCTTGTAAATCAGACGAAAAACGGTAAAAATATAATCATAAATGCCAAATATATGCTTGTTTTGTTGTTCGTGTATGTGTAGGCATGGATATTAAGAAATCACAAGAAAATGACAAAGTCAAGATAAAACGGACACGAGAAACGAAGACGTACATGAAAAATGAAGTTGGAACGTCACTTAACGAACTCTCAAACCTAATTCTCTAAAAATGACCATAATGCCCTTGGATATGTTCAAAGTTACTAAATACCCTTCTATTAAATCAATGGCCCTTAAAATTATGGGAAATTTCAATTCCAGTCCTTTTGGATCAGTACCATGTCCTTGGTCTCAGGACTAATGGTGCAAAATGGTGTACATTTGGGAAATTAGTGTTAAGATAACAAGTGCTAAGTCTGTGTTATCCAAGCCCACTACCATCTATCATAACGAAACCTAGTTCACTCATTAATACAACCTGTCGAATCAGTCAAACTTTGAGAAAAAGAGGGAAACATAGTTTCACAGTAATTATTCAAAAAAAAGGGAAATTAGAAATTAACCATATCAAAATACAATTCACCTGTCATAAAACTATCCCATGTGGGATTGTTGTCCAAGTCAGCATAAGGGATAAGACAAGGCCAACTTTTTGAAGAACAAGACAAAGAAGAATGAAGAATCAAAGGACATGATTGATTCCCTTGCTCTCCACATTCATCAAACGGTTCTAAGGAGCTTGCAAATGGATTTCGACATACCAAAGCATCTACGACATTAGATTTTAATCAAGAATCTCCTAGAAGTTCATCCAAAGCTTAGATTGTCTCTAAGAGATGTAATAGTGACCACATTAGGGTTTTTGGTTTTTCATATTCACATTGTATAAATAGGATAGTCTTATTTTCAATTAAGTTGTTCCAAAAAATTTTATAATTCACGAATCTTTTGTGTTCCACATTTAGATTTAAATGCAGTTTATTTTCTTGTCCTTTTACATTTCCTTGCAATTTATAGTTCAGCAGTTGTTCCATTTCCATTTTCCTTATTATTTACTATACAAGTTCAACAAAAACAAAAATTTCATTTGGTGGTACTGTAGTATAAGCTGTTTGGATTAGCTTATTGACAACAAGCTTTATTTAGAGGGTTTTTTTCAACGTTTTAAGTATTTAAGGCTTGTTAAAAGCCTTGGTAGCTGGTTTCAAGAGTTTAGAAATCATTTTTCATAGCTCTCTTTGGTTTGAATTGGTGATAAGCTAGTTATAAGCACTTTAAGATTGAATGGGTATTGATTAGGTTGAAATAAGGGGTAGAGTGCTTATGAGTTGTTAGGTCAGAGCTTAAAGCTTGGATTCCTTTGAAAGTTTTGTCATATCCCCTTTCAAGTTGATGATTTGAAAGTTTGGTTTTAGCTACCTATACTCAATCGTTCTCGGTATCTTATCGAATTGATCACAGTCTATAGTGGAATTATTGTAATTGGTAACTAAAAGGGGGAGCTTTTGGTTTAGCTATTTCTACTTGTAAAATAAACGTGAAAATTATCAAATGTAAATATAAAGGAAATGAATAAATTTGAAACTTAGTTAAAAGTAAATTTAAAAATAAAACAAAACGAGGCAGGAAATGACGGGAAAGAAATAAACTTGAAAAAGAAAAAAACTAAGTAAATACCAAGGTATTGCGATGGAAGGTGTCGGAATGTGTCGGAATGTAAAGGCTATCGGAATGTAAAAGTTATCGGAATATAAACCCTATCGCAATGTGTAAGCTATCACAATGTTACTTCTATCGGAATATTCAAAACGGATTCTATCGCAATGCATAAACTGTCGCAATGTGGCAATCTAAATTTGGGCAGCGTTTCGTCGCAATAAGCCTTAAAACCTGATCGCTATCCACGATGCCAGGGGCTATCGCAATCCTCAATCAGAATAAAGAGATATCGTAATACTTCGATCGCAAAGTAGAACCCCTAGGGTTATTGCGATCGCAATAAAGCTGTCGGAATGAGCCGTCGGAATGTGCTATCGCAATGTAGAAACCTGTTGGAAATACGTTTTACGTATTAAGAAGGATCGGTCACTCCAACAATAGTCCATGTAATAGCTCGTAGTTTAGTTACTTATCTTAATTAAACAAACAAACCAAAGCCTAGCCTACAACATGTGTAGGCCGGCCCAAATGTAAGCCCAAGCCCATGACAAGGGCTTGGGTATATAAACCCTCTCCTTTGATGGAGAGGGTGTGTGGTTAATCATTTTCACATAGTTCTTATTAAGTTTCTCTCTCTAGAAGTGTGTGTAATCCACCATCTCTCTATCTCTTTCTCTCTCTAAAACATAAGCAAGATTTACATATCCTACAAATGGTATCAAGAGCCATGGGATGATTGTATTGTTCATGTGTTTGTGTTCTTGATTCATACGCCATTTTTGATCCATTTTCACACGTCCAAATTTTTTTTGTGTTTTTGATGGTTTTTTCTTGATACAAATCTTCATAGTTGTGGTAGGGATTTAGTATAGTTACTTTGGCTAAAAACACAAAATTTTTGGGTGTTTTGATCATTTTTTGGCTTAAAATCACGAATTCGTTGAGTTTTGTCCGAGAAAAGTGGGAAATATTCCGATCTAGTCATCGGAAAGGGGTTTATAGTACATTCCGATCAGTGTAATCGGAATAGGGTTTAGGTATTCCGATTGGTATTCAGATTGGGTATTCCGATCACGGCATTCCGATTGGTATTCAGATTAGATACATTCCGATTGGTATTCAGATTGGGTATTCCGATCACGGTATTCCGATTGGTTTGTATTCAGATTAGGTACATTCCGATTGGTATTCAGATTGGGTATTCCGATCACGCATTCCGATTGGTATTCAGATTTGGTATTCAGATTAGGTACATTCCGATCAAGGTATTCCGATTTGGGTGATTCCGACTGATATTCCGATCACTATTCCGATCACTATTCCGTGTGTAATTTTGACTTGGAATTTTTGGTTTGTTGAGAACATATTTTAGGGGATTTTAACATTGTTTCTCGACTTCAACTCACAACAACAAACACATTTACTTTCTTTCATTGATCGATCAACGTTTGTAAATCTTAACTTATTGAAATGGAGTACACATCTCTTACGGATAAGTCCATCCTCTCGGGTACAGATAATCGTCCACCAATGTTGGTGAAGACTATGTATGAGGAATGGGCTTCCCGAATGGAACTTTATATGTTGAACAAGGAGAATGGACATCTAATTTGGGCATCGGTGCTCAATGGACCATTAGATTATGGTACAGTGACGGAAGGTACGACTACTCGTCCTCGCACAACGGGTGAGTTGACTGGAGATATGAAGATTCAAGATAAATGTGATAATTATGCTACAAACATCATTCTACAAACTCGTCAGCAAACACAAAGTTGCCAAAGAGTTATGGGATAGAATTCGGGTTCTAATGCAAGGCACCTCGTTAACAAAACAAGAACGAGAGTGTAAGCTTTATGATACTTTTGATAAGTTTGCCTATGTGCCAGGGGAGACTCTCAATGATTACTATCTGAGATTTACCCTATTGTTGAATGAGCTCAATATCTATGGCATGACAATTCCTACCTTTCAATTGAACACCAAGTATTTGAACACTCTTCCTCCAGAATGGAAAAAATACGTGACGGATGTTAAATTGGCTAAGGACTTGCATAACACCAATGTGGATCAACTTCAAGCTTTTCTTTAACAACATGAATGCCATGTGATCAAGGCTCGGTTGTCTACACCTCAAGTTCATGATCCACTTGCAATGTATGCTTCTCAACAAAACATGGCTTATACTTATCAACAACCATCATACTTGCAGCAGCCACCACCACACATCTATCAGCAACCATCCTATCAACCACCAATGATGCCACAGCAAGAATATCAACAAAGTGTTCATCAACAATCTTTTCCACAGCAACCACAATATCAGACATCACCATCACAAGCCAACACTTCTCCAATGGGCTATACTCCTCAGCAAGGATATTTTCCAATAGAAGCACAACCAGCACAGGCTTTTTACTCTAATGAACTTCCACCAATCCAAGCACCGGTCTTTACTCCAAATGATGTTGGGAATAAATTAAGGCCAGATCACTTGAACGCTGACAAGAACAACTCAAGCGTTGACAAGAGCAAAGTGAGCGCTGACAGCATAAGCGTTGACAAGTTAAAGTCAAGCGTTGACAGATTGAAGACAAGCACTGATGGAAGATGTGAGCTACACGTTTATTATATTCTAGAATACTTCTAGTAAGGATAGAAACGACAATGTATTTTCTATGTTTATCTTTACCTAGAATAGTTGATACGTAGCTTATTGTACAAGGCTTCTTAGTCTATAAAAGAAGGCCTTTAGGTTAATGTTTAATATCAAGTTTTCATTAAGTTTTCCATTCGTAAACATATTTCATTCTAAGCAAGTTCGACATTGATAATCAAAGTGAAAGTATTGTTTACATCTTGTGTTCTTGTTTAAGTATTAAATTCCGCATAATACTTAGATTCACAAAGCATACAACAAAGGTTTCTCTACGTGTTATACTTGATCTAATCTCGTATACACAAAGCTAATCGATCTAAGTTTGGGATCAACAAGTGGTATCAGAGCTTGTTGAGGAACTTTTGATCTTTGAAGAACACCAGAACGATATACGAACACCAAAACCCTAATTTTCTCAAAACCCTAAAAACATCATGTCTGAAGCAAACATCATGTCCTCCTCTTCATCCTTACCAAACATCAAGATTCCCATGCTTGATGCAAACAACTTTGACTTATGGAGGTTCAACTTTGAACAATATCTGGGGATCTTTGACTACACACTCTGGGACATTATTGAATATGGAACTTCATTCAATAAAGCTCAAAAGATTCTGAATGCCATTGCGACAAGAACAGCTGTTGAAGGATGTCCTGAAGAAGATAAGAAAGAAAAACTTGGAGATGGTAGAGCTGTAAGTGCTGAAGATATTGCAAAGAAAAGGGCTGACATGAAAGCCCTAAATATTCTGAAAGTGTCTTTGGGACAAGAAAATCAGCACAAATATAGAAGCTATGAATCTGCTAAGGATCTTTGGGAAGCAATTGAAGTTGCATATGGTGGTAATGCAGAAACTAAGGAAGAAAAGAAAAAGCAACTTCTGCATGATTATGCTGTCTTCAAAGCTCAGCCCAATGAGAAACTGAGCAGTGTGAGAAGCAGATTGCTTGACATCACAAGCAAATTGTCCTTCATGGGGACACAAGTTGGTGATATTGACATCAATGCTACTTTTCTGAAAAGTCTTGGTGAGACATAGAAGATTGAGGCAAGATCTATTCTTGCCAATAATACTCACAAGAGCTCTTCGTTTGATGACATCTACAACAAACTAAGATTGTTGGAAGATGAAACTCTTTCAAGCAAAGCTAGCACCAGCAACATGGCCTTCTTTTCTCATAGTGAAGGTCAATTCAATCAGCAGGACTCCATTATGCATCCAGTTACTGGATCACCATTTGTCAGCGCTGGAACAAGTCCTGTCAACGTCTCCTTTTCAGACGCTGACCCATTCATGAATGACTCACCAAGAGTTAAACCTGCTGGTTTGGATTTGGATACTGTTTGTGCTTACATTGCTTCTTTGCCCAATGGTTCAGTGATTACATATGAGGACCTTGAGCAGATAAGTGATGAACACTTGGAAGAGATGGACATCAAGTGGAACATGGCTCTTGCTAGTATAAGAGCAAATAGGTGGAACAGGAGGTTCAAGAAGAAGATGACCTTCAATGCTAAAGACACTGCTGGATTTGATAAATCCAAAGTTGAGTGCTACAACTGTCATCGCATGGGGCACTTCATGAGGGAATGCAGATCTCCTAGAAGATCTGATGCTGGTAAACCCTCAAGTCAGGTTGTTAAAGCTTAAAACTCCAAAGCCATGGTTGCAGTTCAAGGAATTGATGGTACTGGATGGGATTGGAGCTATCTGGCCAAGGATGCTAAAGAGTACAAAGCTTTGATTGCTGACATTGAAGAAGAAGAGCATGTTGAATATGCTCTCATGGCACACTCCTCCTCTTCATCTGATAATGAGGTATATGATGATGCTTTTTGTAGCAAAGGTTGTAGGTTAAACACTGACAGACTTAACAAAGACGTGTTAAAACTAAAAGAGGATATGAGCACTGAAAGGTGTAAATTATCCAATTACCAACTAGCTCTTACTGAAACTGAGAAAACCGTTTCTGAATACAAGAAAATGGAATTTGATTTAAAAGATAAGATAAATATCTTAAAACATGAGCTAGAGGGTAGTATGGATGTTAGAAATATCATGTCAAAAGTCAATAAAGACCTACAGGCTAAGTTAGATGAGGCCATTAAGAATAAAGATAATGTTGACCTCAAGATTCAAAGATTTGATAGAGCCACCCAAGCCCTAGGAGACTGTGTAGCTAAACAAAGAGATCCTAAGGATATGAATGGGCTTGTGATGAATGAGAATGATTACTCTCTGGTTCCACCACCAGCTGATGACTTCTATGGTGTCCTTAGAAAGGACTTATCTTGGACTGGTATTCCAGAATGCCAAGAAGAGGAATTTATTCCTCCACCAAGAGTTGTCACCCCAGTAGAAGAGTATCAACAAAAACTGACTGACCTAAATGAGTGGAAGAAAGCTAACCCTACTTTATTTGTTAAGGGAGGTTTGCTGTGTGAAAGTCCAAATGAGCCCACACCAATCACGAGCCATGAATCCCCACCCATTAAGGTTACTCACCCAGTTACTGGTAAAGCTGTTGACCTAGGCTCCAACACTGTTAGAAGACCTACCATTAAATATGCAGAGATGTATAGAAATAATAGGTCACCCAAGAGCCAAGTTAACAATCATGGAACAGGTTTCTTTGCTTCTAGACCTAAGAATGTGTCTAAGAAAGCCTGTTATACTTGTGGTAGCTTTTCACATTTGGCATACAAATGTGTCAACGCTCCCAAAGTCAGCACTGATAGGAACAATTTCAGCGCTGATAGGAAGAAAGTTAACGTTGTTAGGAAGTTAAACGTTGTCAGACCCAGACCTGGTGTGCAACAAAGTCCACAACTGATTAGACCAGCCCCATTCTTTACTAGAAGGTCTAACACTCATGGACAAAGACCTTTTCAAAAGACAAATACCTGGTCAAATAGGCAATGGGTTCCTGTAGCAAACCCTAGGTTCAACGCTGATAAGGGTAAATTCAGCGTTGACAGGACAAAATCCAACGCTGACAGAAACGTGACCAGACCTAAGTATTTGCAGCCACAAGGTAAGGGGTCTAAAGCTTCTTCAAGCTTAACATGGAGACCCAAGAAAGATCAACACCCTAATAATGATGTAATTTCAATGACTTGCAACAGGTTTAACTATATTTCAAAAGTCATTACAAAACCAATTGGGGTTAACTGGGTATTTCATCCTAAAAGGGATGAGAATGGGGTTGTTGTGAGAACTAAGTCTGTTCTTATTGAACAACCAGATGAATCCAAGTCTTCTGAGACTTGGATTCCCAAAGAAAACTAAATTGTTTTCTTTATGTGCAGGGCATTCAAAAGCAGATCAATGACTATGGATATTGGGATAGTGGATGCTCAAGGCACATGACAGGAAAGGAAGACTATCTGACGAACTTCTCTCCTATTGAAGATGGTGATAAGGTATACTTTGGAGGGGGATATGGAACCATCACAGGAAAAGGAACCCTTATCACCAATAATCTACGTTTTGAGAATGTCTTCCTGGTAAAAGAACTGGACTATAATCTGTTTAGTGTATCACAAGTGTGTGATAACAAAAATAAGGTTCTTTTCACTGATACTGAGTGTTTGGTGTTAAGCAAGGATTTTAAGATCCCTGATGAGAAGTATATTGAGTATAGAAAACCTAGGCATAAGGACATATACAATGTCAATTTAAATGGGATTAAAGTGAATACAAATATGTCTTGTTTTTATGCTAAGGCCTCAGTAGATGAAAGTAATTTGTGGCACAGGAGACTAGGGCACATAAACTTTAAAAATATAAATAGACTTGTGAGGCTTGGTTTAGTTGATGGTTTCCCTGAGAAGGCCTTCCACAATGACCACTCTTGTGTTGAATGTCTTAAAGGCAAGCAGCACAAGGTCTCATTCAAGTCCAAGCAGGTGCATACTAGTTCCAGACCTCTTCATATGCTTCACATGGACCTCTTTGGTCCAACTAATATAGAAAGTTTGAATGGCAAGTCATATTGTTTTGTTGTCACTGATGACTTTTCTAGGTTTACTTGGACATTCTTTCTAGCTATGAAGAGTGACACAGCTGATGTTGTTATTGCATTTATCACTCAAATTGAGAAAAGGTCTGGCAATGAGGTTAAGATGCTTAGGAGTAATAATGGTGGAGAATTTAGGAACAAGAAGCTAGATGATTTTTGTGCCAGGAAGGGAATTACTAGACAGTTTAGTATTGCTAGAACCCCACAACAAAATGGGGTTGTTGAAAGGAAGAATAGAACCCTAATTGAAGCAGCCAGAACAATGTTGGCTGATGCTCACTTTCCCATAGCCTTTTGGGCTGAGGCTGTTAATACAGCATGTTATGTGCAAAATAGAGCATTGGTTAACAAAATTCAGAACAAGACACCTTATGAGTTACTTTGGGGAAGAAAACCTAATATTGGTTTTCTCAGACCTTTTGGATGTCATGTAGTAGTCTTAGACACTAGTGATGCCTTAGGGAAGTTTAGTGCAAAAGGTGATGAAGGTTACTTCATGGGGTATTCAGTGCAGAGCAAGGGTTATAGGGTTTATCTTAAGGAAGACAAATGTATTGTTGAAAGAGTACATGTTAGGTTCTTAGAGAATAAACCTAGTGATCCTGAAAGTGGTCCTAATTGGTTGTTTGATTTGGAACCCTTATCTAGAACTTTAAATTATATGCCTGTCACTAATCCAGACATTATGAAGGTAACTTCAAATGTTGTGGAGGAACAAGTTGTTCATGTTTCAGGTACACTGGTTGATGAAAGGGTTGGATCACAAGCAGAAAAGGCATCTCCTACATTTGAATATGTCACAATTCCCATTTGGACTGATGCTTTTGCTGCTGCTGCTGCTGCTGGACAAGATAATGGTGGTTTCCAAATACCACCAGATACAAACATGCATGGTTCTTCAGGCACTGACAAAGGAAAATCAAGCGCTGACAAGAGCAACTCAGACGTTGATGGCTCAGACGTTGACAACAATAGTTCAAGCGTTGTTAGCCCAAGCGCTGACAAACAAGGTTCAGACGTTGACAACACCTTTGCACATCTTTTCTCTTCAAATTTTGAACAAGGTGGACCTTCCAATGTCCATGGAGAGATCCCAGTTGATCAAAGAGAGTCTGATGAAGAAGATATTGGCAACATGGAGCGTGAAGTTGAGGACACCAGACTTTTTGAAGGAGGAGTTCTCACTTCCACAATGAAGAATCACCCCCCATCTCAGATCATTGGTGATGTTATGACTCCAGTTCAGACAAGAAGATCCCATCAAAGTCTTGGTGGATTTATTGCCAATATACACAAGAAGGTAGATACCCCTCTTGTTCAAGCATGTTTGTTTGCTTGTTTTCTGTCACAAGAAGAACCCAAGAAGATATTTGATGCTCTCAAAGAACCAAGTTGGGTGGAAGCAATGCAGGATGAGCTTCACCAATTTGCTATTCAGGATGTTTGGGAGCTGGTTGATTGTCCTAGATATGTCAGACCAATTGGGACAAGATGGGTTCTCAGGAACAAAAGAGATGAAAGATGTATTGTGGTCAGAAACAAGGCAAGATTAGTGGCTCAAGGTTATACACAAGAGGAGGGGATAGACTATGAAGAAGTCTTTGCACCAGTTGCAAGGATTGAGGCTATTAGGATTTTTCTAGCCTATGCATCTTGCATGGGCTTTACAGTCTATCAAATGGATGTAAAGAGTGCATTCTTGTATGGCACCATTGTTGAAGAAGTTTATGTCATGCAACCTCCTGGTTTTGAGGATCCTGAACATCCAGACAAAGTGTATAGAGTCAAAAAGGCTATGTATGGCCTTCATCAAGCCCCTAGAGCATGGTATGGAACTCTGTCTACCTATTTGGTGGACAATGGATTCAAGAGGGGCACCATAGATCAGACACTATTTACAAAGAAGAAAGGCAAAGATGTGTTGCTTGTGCAGGTCTATGTTGATGATATCATTTTTGGGTCTACTGATCCAAAGATGAGTGAGGATTTCTCCAAGCTCATGACAGACAAATTCAAGATTAGTGCTATGGGGGAGATGAACTTCTTTCTTGGTTTACAAATTCAGCAGAAAGAAGAGGGTATCTTCATCTCCCAAGACAAATATGTTGTTGAAATCTTGAAGAAGTTTGGCTTTTCTCCACATGAAAAGAGGGCTTCTACTCCTATGGATAGAGAACACCCTTGGGGAAAGATTGGAGATGGGAAAGATGTTGATGTCAGGCATTATAGATCCATGATTGGATCCTTGATGTATCTTACTGCTTCCAGACCTGATATCATGTTTGCTGTGTGTGCATGTGCACGCCATCAAGTGACTCCCAAAGAATGTCACCTTTATGCTGTGAAGAGAATCTTTAGGTATCTAAGATGTTATCTAGATCTTGGTTTGTGGTACCCAAAGGATTCACCATTGGAGCTGATTGCATATTCAGATAGTGATTATGGTGGTGACAAGTTTGATAGGAAATCCACAACTGGTGGATGTCAATTTCTTGGGAGCAGATTAATATCTTGGCAATGCAAGAAACAAACAGTGGTGGCTAACTCTACAACTGAAGCAGAATATGTGGCTGCAACAGCATGTTGTGGTCAAGTGTTGTGGATTCAGAACCAGCTGTTGGATTATGGGTATAACTTCATGCATACTAAGATATTTGTTGACAATAATAGTACTTTATGCATCATTAAGAATCCTGTGCATCATTCTAAAACTAAACACATAGAAATTAGACACCATTTTATAAGAGATTGCTTTGAGAAAGGTTTAATACAACCAGATAGGGTTGACACTGAGGAAAATGTGTCAGATTTGTTAACTAAACCTTTTGATACTCGAAGATTTCAGTACTTGGTAACAAGTATTGGAATGGTTAATCTCACTTAAGTATGTGTTTTGGATTCTTTTTGTAAAAGTATGTACAGGATGATGCATTATTATTATTGGTCTTATTGATAATTTAGATTTTCCACTATATTTTTCTAACACTGACAAAGGTTGTTTGAACACTGATAAGTGTTTTTGCAACGTTGTCAGCAATATAATTGTCTAACGCTGACAAAGCTTCCTTCAACGCTGTTAAGTGTTATCGGGGCGTTGTCAGCAACAATGTTAGTTTTGTGGTTTTCAATCTAAATATGCAGATGGTGTTAGCAGTATACCATTGGATACAGAGTTGCTTATGGATCAAAGGAGAAGCATTTGGACATGTTTTTGTTTATGGATGATGGTTGGAATATTTCATTCCTATCTTGACATAAATTTTTTTTATGTTCATGCATATTTTTGGCAAACTCTTTGTATCTTTGTTTAAGGGGAGGTTTTAGGAACCTTTAGGATTTTTGGGTATCCATATGATACTCTTATCACAATTCTAGATTGTGTCCACAGGTGAGTATGGGTTAGTTTTACTAAACCATGAGGCACTGTAGCATGTATAGTATATCAACTTTGCATGCTGCCAAGACATTTTTGGCCTAGAATTGGTTGTGGTCTGTTGGGAGACTTGGGAATTACTTTGTTATGGGTTTTACCTGGGAGTAACAAGGATTTTATAAGGTAACTTGGTTGTTAAGAATTTTGGTTAGCAAGGGACACTAGAGGACTGTTATGTCTATCTTGCTTATGCAAGTGTGCATAACTGGACAGTGCTTGCCGCCCTATGATAATTATCAGCTTTTGGTTATCTTCTCTAGGATAAATTACTTGTTAAGGTCATTTTTCACTTTTTAAAACAATTTTATTTTTGGACGCTGACAAGATTTTTCCAAGCGTTGTTGTGACCAAATTGGACGCTGACATGGCTTTAGGCGAACGTTGACAAGATTATAGCCGTTGGGCGTTGATGGGTTATTTTTGACCGTTGACAATCAATGGGACCTACCCAGTTGTTACTTTTTGACATATTTTCAAGCCGTAATTTTAGGAGTTGTTACTTTCATTAAATGCATGAGATAACTTATAACTTTTTCAATATTTTCATGATTAGTTTTTGAAAATCTTTGCCTATTTTTGGGCCAATCACATGCCTTCATCCACTCCTATAAATTTGGCTCCTATTTTTAAACAGGGTATCTATAATTCTTGTCTAACTCTTTTCTCTTATCAACCTTCATCTTTTATACTTCAAATTAACAGCTTTCATCAATGGCACCAAAATTTAACTCAGCAGAATTGGATTTGGGGTTCAAGTCTCAACACAACATGATTGCTTATCTTGTTGCTGATAATACTTTGTTCCCTCAATACACACAAATGGTGCCGTATTTGAACGCATCCCCATTAAGGTATGCTCTTTCTCATGCACCACTCATTCCAGTCACACACATTAAACAGTTTTGGAACACTGTCAGTTCCTCAACAGTTAATGGAGTGACCACATTAACTTCTATTGTTCATGGGAGATCTTGGGTGGTTACTGAGGCCTTGGTACGCCAGGCCTTGCATCTTAATGATGCTGATGGTATAACCATTCTTCCTATATCTGAAATAGAACAAGGGCTTAGGGCTTTAGGATACCCTATTCCTGATGAAGGTACTCTTAATAAGTACCATAAGCAGGAATTTCCCCCAGCCTGGAAGTACCTCATTCACATTCTCCTTCAATGTTTGAGTCCCAAATGTACTGCACACAATGAGATCAATAGATCCATTGCAACTGCTATTGTGTGTATTGCAACAGGGCAAAAATATAACTGGTCTAAAATGATTTTTGAAGGAATGTGTAAAAACAAGGGGACAAAAATGACTTTAGCTTATCCCCGTTTTCTGCAAATGATTTTTGATGCTCAAAGATATTGTTCAAGGGATCACAATGATTTTTATAAAATCCCTGAACAAAAGAAAGCTATTTTTACCAAGATGAATTCCCCACCTCATAGAGACCTACCTTTAACCCCAACCATGCTTGCTGTTATTGCAGCAGCACAACCCCAACCAGACCCCCAACCTCATATTGACCCTCACCCACAACTTGAACCTATTCCTTAACCTTTACCCTCACCTGACCAAATGCAAATAGACCAAAATCCCTTTGACGCTGACACATCTACTGTGGGCGTTGATGTGCCTATTTCCACCGCTGACACCCAACCATCACAATCCCAAACACCTCTTAACCAACCCACATCTACACCTTCTTCTACACCATCTTCCACACCACCTGAATATAGGTTGTTTAAACGCCAAAGGACTGCTGGAGAGTTCTCCTCTGGTGGTCCTAGCCATGAAGCAGAGAGAACCACCACCACAAGTGTGGCTGGTGACCTGGATGAGGCTGGGACTATTGGTTCTGGCTTAGCAGCTGGCCAAGGCAGTCCCACCATAATTAATTCCTCATCCATGCCCAATGAACCTGACTTGGGAGGTCAAATCCCCATTTTGGAAGAGGGCAGACTGGAACCAATGACGCTTTTGGAATTGACGGCTGTCTGCATTAGCTTGCAAAAGCAGAATGCAGACTTAGTACAAATTGTCAGTAACCAAGGCCTTGAACTCAAGGAATTGAGGGAGAGGATTGTTGTTTTGGAGAGTGCTCATGCAAAGGGAGGTATGGAGGAGTCTTCCAAAGGGGAGGAAGATCAAAGAAATCTGAGTGATAAGAGCAGTCAAGATGGTCAATCATTGGATGTTGTTGAAGCTCTTACTACTTTGAAGGAACAAACAGGTTTTGATACGTTCTTGATCACTCCAACCAATTTAAATTTATCATTTACAGATATGTTGAGAGAGGTTACACAAGGCGCTGAGGGAAAATATTTGAGCGTTGACAAGACAAGTTTGGACGCTGATAGAAGTATTTTAGGCGCTGATAGAGGAAATTTGGGCGTTGACAGATCTGCATATGGAGGTGATGTATTCCAGTCATCATCTATCATCAAGGATGTTTCTACTCAGGTATTACCATCTACCTTACCAACAATTGCACCATCAGATAAGGGTAAGGGTAAGTTGGTAGAAGAAATTGTTCCAAAGAATGCAGCTCAGGTTGAATTTGATAGAAGATTGGCTGAGCAAATGATGGAACAAGGTGAAAAGGAAAAGTCACCATTTGTTGTGACTTCTGAAGAAGAAAGTGATGGAGCAAGCTCAGATTCAAGTGTGATGATTGTTGAACCAGAAAGACTTGAGTATGGTGATGAGCTTGCTAGGGAAAAGCTGAGAGATTTAAAGTTGCAGATTGATTTTGATATGCCAGAGGTGGTTCAGATGTACAATTCTTGGGAAGAAAGCTGTATGGATAATCCAGACTTGACCATTTCAGATCAGATATGGGGTTTGGAGATTCTTCTTAGAGTTCAGAAGGATTGTAAGGTGATTTTGAAACACAAGGCAAGCAACATTCTTTCAGAGTTGAAAAGGGATAGAAGGAAGCTCTACTTTATGTTGCTCAAATGTCATGGAGTTGGATGGACACATCAGAAGCTGAAGGCTTTGACATTTGATGAGCTGGAACATAGGGCTTATCCTATTTGGGTGAAAGTGCAAGAAGAAAACACTTTCAGACTTCTTTCAGACTTCTTTCAGATGAAAGAAAGGAGCAACTTGCAGAAGAGATGGCAATCAAGAAAGCTATGATAGTTCCTAGACCAGTAAAGAAGGGATTTATTCTTGAGTTTCCAAAAGATATGAATCAACTATATCCAAGTGAAGCAGTTATTAGAAAGAGCCTCAAGCTCTCCCCATTAGAAGCTTCAGATATGGTGCATGTGTTACCACTAGATTCCAGGAATCCAATTGTGAGTTATGATGAAGATGAATGTGGATTCTGGAAGATTGGAAGATTTGGCAAGGAGGTACACACTTTTACCACTCTCATATCTTTATTTACAAGTTGTGATAGAGAAGACTTGGTGGACCTTTGGAGGTTGCTAGAGACCAAGTATGAGGCTGAAGCACCAACTTCAGCCAATGGAATAAAAGTTTGGACCACATTTAAAAGAATGTGTGGGACAAAAGAGGAAGATCCTGAAATATGGAAGGATCTTGAAGATGACCTCAGTGGTCTTCAATAGAGGTTATATTCAGCTGCTGGTGTATACCATTTGAGTTCTACAAAGTTTGCTGAGTATTTACTTGTAGATGCTCAATATTTCATATCCAAGGCTGTTTTGGAAAAGATGAAGGACACTCAGTTGGAGATAGACTATACAAGTGACGTGGCAAAGAATTTGATCAGATTTATTTATTACCAATATGATAAGGTTTGTCAGACTCCTCCAAGTTCTTAATGTTTATTCAGAAACTTGATCATAAGAGTGGATATCAAGTTTAGGGGAGGATTGTTGGGAATAAATTAAGGCCAGATCACTTGAACGCTGACAAGAACAACTCAAGCGTTGACAAGAGCAAAGTGAGCGCTGACAGCATAAGCGTTGACAAGTTAAAGTCAAGCGTTGACAGATTGAAGACAAGCACTGATGGAAGATGTGAGCTACACGTTTATTATATTCTAGAATACTTCTAGTAAGGATAGAAACGACAATGTATTTTCTATGTTTATCTTTACCTAGAATAGTTGATACGTAGCTTATTGTACAAGGCTTCTTAGTCTATAAAATAAGGCCTTTAGGTTAATGTTTAATATCAAGTTTTCATTAAGTTTTCCATTCGTAAACATCTTTCATTGTAAGCAAGTTCGACATTGATAATCAAAGTGAAAGTATTGTTTACATCTTGTGTTCTTGTTTAAGTATTAAATTCCACATAATACTTAGATTCACAAAGCATACAACAAAGGTTTCTCTACGTGTTATACTTGATCTAATCTCGTATACACAAAGCTAATCGATCTAAGTTTGGGATCAACAAATGATACGCCAGCTGATGTTCTAAACCGTCTCACTAATTACTTGTCAAAACTTGTTGCTACTAGAGGATTTCCACCAACAAACAATCAGCTCCGCACCTCTTCAAATCCTCGACAACAAGCCACTGTTCAAGATGGTCAAGTGACGGTGCAACCTATTCAGGGAAGGCAAAATTCATATGGACCTCCTACAAGGACTGGGAACAATCAAGCTGTGAATTCTCAAGCTAATGGAAATGGAAGTCCTAGTGGTCCTAAAAAGGTTGTGACTTGCTACAATTGCCGAGGACAAGGTCATATGGCTAGGGAATGCACTCAGCCGAAAAGGAGGAGGAATGATGCATGGTTTCGTGAGAAGATGTATTTGGTTGATGCTCAGTCTAAGGGGAAGATCTTGGATTCAGAGGAGTTAGCATTTCTTACGGACCCAGGGGCAGCAGATACTGAAGGCATTGCAGTCGTTTCTACTTCTAATGCAGCTTATCAAGCAGATGACCTTGACGCATATGATTCTGATTGTGATGACATTCACTCTGCCCAAGCTGCTCTCGTTGCTAATCTCTCTCACTACGGTTCTGATGTCATCAGTGAGGTACCAACCACATCTAATAATATTGATGATAACCAACATCAAGTTGGGCATGAAAATGACAACCTCGAACAGCATTCGGGAACTAGTAATTCAAATGATGTGGTACCCAATCCAACACATTTAAGTGAACCTCAACCAAATGCTACGACGGGTATGGAATCTTATGCTCAACATGATTTGGTCATGGTGCCTAAACATATTATTGATCAAATGCATATGGCCCTCAGACAATCCGTAGATACCAATTCCACCCTAACTGCTGAGCTTGCGTTGCATAAAGAAAAGGTCAAAGCTTTTGAAATGGTCCCTCAAGCAGAGAAAATAACATGTTCTGAATTTGACCAATTTCGTTTTGAAAATATTGAACACTTGAAAGAAATAGAATCATTAAAAGCTAATCTTTCCAATGAATTAAAAGCAAAAGAGTCGGTTGTCAATGATTTTCAGAAACTTAAAATGGATTTCGAAACTCTCGAGTCTAAAAAGGTTGAATCAGAAATTAATGCTACCAAACTTCTTAAATTCAAGGAACAACAACTTTTAAAACAATACGCTTCCACAGAAAAGGTTCATCTTTTAACTAAATCATTTCAAGAATTCGAACTTAAGCGTCTTCAAGATTTACCACCTAATCCCGGTTATGCAAAACAAGCTCAGGAATATATTCCCGGTCTTTATGATATGACCATAATTGGCAAATCGAAAGAAGCACCTTTTGTTCGTAGTTCTGACGCGACTCAGTCACTTACGGATGAAACTCATTCTAAAATGCTTTCAAAATTCCATACAATTGATTATGATCAACATAACAAAGATCAATTTTCTAAAAAGACCCGCATTCGCTTACAAAAGGAATTAGCTGAATTGACAGTTCTTCTGCCCCAAAGTTTGTCAAATGAAAACCCTCCCAGTACGTCTCCTACACTTGTCAAAAAGGATTTAACGAAGTTAATTCCACCGGTAAGTAAGCCGTCCGTTAACTTAAATGCGGTACACCAACACTTAGCCGATTTTGACAAGGTCATTTTGGAACGTACGACGGCTTCGGCCATAACGGAAGGTGAATGGAACTTTGAGCACACTAGAGCTGCGTTTCGAGACGAAATTATTCCATTTGTAAAGAATGTTAAAGCTTGTCTTAGTAATCTTGATCAAGATTTGTATTTGGAAATAGAAGAAGTTAAACGTGTTTTCAATGAAATGGATGACGCTTATGAAAACAGTTTACTTGAAATAGAACGAGTTTCACGCCAAAATGATCAGCTTCTGAAGCAAGTGATGTCTCATGATATTGTTTCCGTCTGTGTGAATAAACGTGTTGATAATGATTCTACTGTGCATAATGTTGAAACTGTGGATAATGTGGTAGATAGTACTTGTCACGAATCTGACGCTGAATTTTTAAAGCTTCAAGATTCATATTCTTCGCTTTCAAAACGTTTTGATGAGATTCAAACACATTGTATTTCGCTTGAATGCAAGCAACAATTTATTCAAGAAATCTTTGAAACGTCATTCGAAGGTGTTAATATCGATGATGCAAACTTTGAAAAGTATTTTCGATTGAATTTACAATCAAAACAGCGTCAGCCAAGTGACAAGGTTGCTCAATATTTGCCGATAGACATAGAGAAATCTAAGGAGCTTAACTGTGTGAACGTACTTGAGGCCACTGAGAATCTTAAACTTGATCTAGATAATCGAGTTTCCAAGATTTTGTCCAAAGTTGATAACTTAAAACAGAAAAATACATGACTCTTCGATTCAGTAAAGCCCGCATGTGCTAACACCACTGCACAGAATCAATCATTGATTGAACAATTGAATCGAAAGTCGGTGGAAATATCTGATTTGAGGGAACAAATTTGTGATAAGAATCTGGTCTTGGCTGAGTTAAAGGAAACACTTCGTACTCTAAAAGGTAAGAATGTTGTGGATAACGCAGCCACTGTCTCAGCATCGTCCTCTAGTGCAATCAAAAGGAACCTTATAGCCGTCACACCACTTAACAAGGGCCCTAAGACTAAACCATCTCAAACTTTGGTCACTAAAGATAAGGCGGAATCAAAATCAACTTCTAATATTCCCGTGTTGCCTTCTACAGGAGTAAGCACCACTACTAAGGCTCAAAGATCTAAGTTTAAAAGAAACAAGAAGAATGATAGGATCTTGCCCCCATCTAGTAGTCAAGTGAAGAAGAAAGTAGAAGCCCATCCTAGGAATGTTATTTCTGTTTTGAATAAAAAGAATCATGTAGCTAAACCTAAAGGCTCTGCGGTTGTGCAGCGTTCTAAGCCTAGTGTGAATTCTAATTTGAAATGTTGGAATTGCAATGAATGTATGTTTTCTAGTCGTCATGATTCTTGCCTTATTGACCATGTGAATGAGATGTATGCCCGGAAACATGGATTAGAATGGAAACCGACTGGGAAAGTGTTAACCCAAGTTGGTTGGATGTGGCGCCCCACTGGTAGAACTTTCACTATAGTAGGAAATACGTGCCCTTTGACTAGGATCACTCCCACTAAAGCGAAGAAAGCGTGCCCTTTAACTAGGTGTACCAAGGCTACGAAAACACAAGCGTGTCCTTTAACTAGGAACACCAACACTACTGTAGTAACAAAGTGCCCTTTAAATAGGTCTACTCCCACTGTAGTGCCCACTAATACTCCAAAACCTCAGAAAATTGGAACAGTAAAACCTGTAAATGCTAAAACTCACATTAGAAAATGCAGGAAATCTAAGGATAACAAAAATGTTAGCAATTCTGATAATAACATATCTGTATCTGCTAACACTCCGGAACCAATAGTTTCCAATGCATTGTCTACTGTTGTGATTTAAAACAGGTGGTCCAAATTGTTCTCTGGTATTTGGACTCTGGTTGCTCCAAGCATATGACCGGAGATCGCTCTCAGCTCAGAAATTTCGTCAGCAAGTTTCTTGGTACGGTTAGATTTGGAAATGATCATATTGCAAAGATAATGGGTTATGGTGAATATCATATTGGTAATGTTATAATTTCAAGAGTGTATTACGTGGAAGGTCTTGGTCACAACTTATTTTCTGTGGGACAATTTTGTGATGCAAACCTAGAAGTTTCTTTTCGAGAGCATACCTGCTTCATTCGTAATTTGGAAGGGGTTGATTTACTGAAAGGTACTCGAGGGAATAAATTGTATACTTTGTCTCTACAAGACATGATGGCCGCTTCTCCCGTATGTCTTCTCTCCAAAGCATCGAAGACTAAGTCATGGTTATGGCATCGACGGTTATCTCATCTTAACTTTGACGTTATTAATCACTTGGCGAAAAACGAACTTGTTCGTGGTCTTCCTAAACTATCATTTCACAAGGATCATTTGTGTTCCGCGTGTACAATGGGGAAAAGCACTAAGAAATCTTACAAACCCAAGACGGAAGACACCAACCAAGAGAAACTTTATCTGTTGCATATGGATCTTTGTGGGCCAATGCGTGTTGAAAGTCTTAGTGGCAAAAAGTACATCCTCGTCATTTTCGATGATTACTCTCTGTTTACATGGGTGAAATTTCTTAAAGCAAAAAATGAGGCACCTAAATTCATCATCGGATTTCTCAAGATGATTCAAGTGCGTCTCAACACTACTGTCCGACGCATTCGTACAGATAATGGAACCGAATTTGTGAATCAAATCTTGCGTGATTATTATGAAGAAGTTGGAATATCTCATGAAACATCCGTTGCTCGCACTCCACAACAAAACGGTGTCGTTGAAAGGCGAAATCGCACACTTATGGAAGCTGCTCGAACGATGTTAATTTACGCAAAGGCTCCATTGTTCTTATGGGAAGAAGCAGTATCTACAGCTGTGTACACCCAAAACCGGTCACTAATTCGTAAACGCCATGGTAAAACACCTTATGAGCTTCTCCATGCAAAAGTACCAGATTTATCATATCTTCATGTATTTGGTTCTCTTTGCTATCCAAATAATGATGGTGACAATTTGGGAAAACTTCAACCAAAGGCTGATATTGGTATTTTCATTGGTTACGCCCCCGCAAAGAAGGCATACCGAATCTACGACCGTAACTCTCGCAAGATCCTCGAAACTATGAATGTTGATTTTGATGAGCTGACAGCAATGGCTTCTGAGCAAAGCAGCTCTGAACCCGCACTTCATGAAATGGGACCCAGTAACATTAGCTCTGGTCTTGTCCCAAACAACCCTACTTCATCATCATTTACACCACCTACTAGGAATGAATGGAATACGTTGTTTCAACCGTTCTTTGATGAATTCTTTACTCCTCCAACTATTGTTGCTCCAGAACCTGAGGTAATAGCTCCGGTAACCGAAGTTGTCGCTCCAACAACCGAAGCACAATCAGATACATCTGCACCTACAATTGGTCAAGATATACCATCCACAAGTAATTCTCAACCAACACATGTAACAACTACCCACGTCATGCCTATTGATGATGAAGAGGATGATGATGATCACGATTTGGAATTCGCTCAAATGCGTGAACTTCCATTCTTTGGTGTACCTATTCCCGACCCTAATCAAGCCGGGTCGTCCACCACAGAGGAAGCTCCTTCTACAGTTTACTCCAATCCACGGATTCGTGAACATGACAGCAAGTGGACAAAGGATCATCCTATAGATTCTATTATTGGTGACCCTAATCGTCCGGTATCCACAAGAAGTCAGTTACAAGAAAGTGCAATGTTTTGTCACTTTGATGCTTTTCTCACTGAAGTTGAACCTAAGACATGGAAAGAAGCTTTTACTCAATCCTGTTGGATAGAAGCTATGCAAGAAGAACTTAATGAGTTTATACGTCTTGAAGTATGGGAACTTGTCCCATGCCCGGATCAAGTGCAGTTACTCACTTTGAAATGGGTTTACAAGGTGAAACTCGATGAGTTAGGCGGAATATTGAAAAACAAAGCTCGACTAGTAGCTCGTGGATACAAGCAATTATTGGGCGTCGACTTTATGGAATCCTTTGCACCTGTTGCCCGTTTGGAAGCTATTAGACTATTCCTCGCTTATGCAGCACATATGAATATGATCGTCTATCAGATGGATGTGAAGATGGCATTTCTTAATGGTGAAATCAAGGAAGAAGTCTATGTTCAACAGCCGGATGGTTTTGTGAATCCTAATTATCCTAATCATGTGTACAAGCTTAAGAAGGCTCTCTATGGGTTGAAGCAAGCTCCACGCGCATGGTATGATCTATTGTCACAATTCCTCATTACTCAAGGCTTCGCAAACGGCAAGGTGGATCCCACGCTGTTCATTCAGCAACGAGGTAAAGATATGATTATGGTACAAATATATGTTGATGATATTATATTTGCAGCCTCGACCCAAACCTTATCGGATGAGTTTGGGACACTCATGTCTTCCAAGTTTAAGATGTCAATGATGGGCAAGGTATCATTCTTCTTAGGTCTTCAGATATCTCAGAGTCCCAGAGGCATCTTTATTAATCAATCCAAATATGCCCTTGAATCTCTTAAGAAATATAAGATGGAATCTTGCGACCCCGTGGACACTCCAATGGTGGAGAAATCTAAGCTTGATGCAGATCCACATGGAGTTGTCGTTAATCCGACACTTTATCGTGGAATGATCGGTACTCTTCTGTACATCACAGCCAGTCGACCTGATCTTCAGTTTGCTATATGTATGTGTGCCAGGTATCAAACTAGGCCTACTGAGTTACACTTAGCTACTGTTAAAAGGATCTTTCGATATCTTAAAGGAACCATTAATCGGGGACTTTGGTATTCGAAGGACTCTTCTATTGCACTAATGGCATATGCAGATGCGGATCACGCGGGTTGTCAAGATACAAGGCGTAGCACGAGTGGAACTTTGCAACTATTAGGAGATCGACTAATCAGTTGGGCATCGAAAAGGCAGAAAAGCGCTGCAATTTCAAGTACGGAAGCAGAATACATAGCTATGTCCAGTTGCTGTGCTCAAATTCTTTGGATGAGATCGTAATTAACCGACTATGGTCTAGGTTTCAACAAGATTCCGATGTACTGTGACAACAAGAGTGCAATTGCCTTATGCTGCAACAACGTTCAATTCTCCCGGTCGAAGCATATTGACATTCGCTACCACTTCATTAAGGAGCAAGTGGAAAATGGAGTAATCGAGCTTTACTTTGTCCGATCTGAGTATCAATTGGCGGATATTTTCACGAAGGCTTTAGATCGCGCTCGAATTGAATTTTTGGCCGACAAGCTAGGAATGAGAACCTTCTCGCCTGAGACTCATAAGGAACTAGCAGATGAAGCGAAAGAATAGTGGTGGTAAAACTATTCTCCGTATCCTTGGTGATCATTTGTATATATTGTTTATATTTTTATCCTCAAAAGCAAAATACAAAAATATAAAACCATATAAAAACCATAAAAATTGAAAAATTCAGAAAAATCCAAAAATATTTTTAATTTATTTTTCAAAGGCATGTCTTTTGGTACGATAATATTTACGGCCTTAGAAATGTTGATTAATATCGACACGGAGCCATAAATAGAGTTCGTACAAAATTTGTAAATATTTCATAAAACATGCCTAAATGGCTTGTAGTTATTTCAGACTGCAACCCGGTTTTTCACATTAACGTCAAGTATTTCTTATGAAAGATTTGGCTCACAACGGGAATTAATTTTCTCGGGCAAGGTTTACTTTAAAACCTTGTAAGGGATCAAGTTTACTTTATAACTTGGTCTAACACAAATCTATGTACGCCTGAGTGCATTTATTTGTACAAACAAGAGAAGTCTTTTTTTTATGAAGCTATCATCTCTACAACCATGCTATCTACAATTGGTATCTACATACTCGACGATGCGACTACTCAACCGACGACTACAGCTCTTTCGATAGAACACGGGTCAACAATTGAGGGGGAGCAATTGTCAAGCATTCAGAATCTTCGATTCCGAACGTGCCAAGCTCACAAGTTGATGTCAAGACAACAATACCAATCGTACATGTGGTGTCAAGAGATGACTTCAGACGTGACGAGGCGACCAACATATGCTGACAAGAACCATTTGATCTTATCATATGATGTTCTCATCTATCAGGTCCAACCTTGTCAATTCTTTCTTAATATGGTGAATATGTGATCATGTTACAAATCGATATCATATCTCATACATTTGGTATTATGAAGATAAAACGGACTTGCATTTTTCTTCCCAAAACCTTTGTTAAAAACTTCATTAAATCAATTGATATTAAAAACATCGATTGGGTTAATATTTTTAATATGGGGGAGAAAATGTGATTTAATATGGGATATTATCACAAATGGTTTGACTTAATGTGCTGGCTCATCCTGACATGTGCGAAATGTTTTCGAATATCGAGGCATATGTTAAGGGGGAGCAAAATGGATTTTCTATATCAAAATAGATTTTCATGGTGACATATACTTACCCAAACCTCATTTAATTCACGACGATGAAGATTGTGGTGACATAAGGATGGTAGGATAGGTTAAGTCCAATGATTCTTCTAGAACCGGAGGAATCTTGCCAAGAACATTCCATAGCTAGAAATAGTAGTCCTTAGGAAAGATGGAGAAAGATTGTGAACGTAGCTGAATGCCGACCAAGTACTGAAGTTAGCACTGGAACAATCACAACAAGGTGCTAGTTATGACGTATTGGTAAGCATTGAAGGGGTTGAAGAATGAAAAAGAATTGTAAAGATAAAGGGTGTAAAGAAAGAAGCCCTCCTTACAACTTTAGGCAGAAACCGGGTCAATACATATGCTATTGAGATCATTTTTAATGATGCTTGATATTGAAGATAAGACATCATGGACCCAGTGATGCAATGCACAACCCATCCCAGCTAACTCATATATCTCTTAAAAGATATTTGGTTTAATCACACGGAGACAACACGTTATCTATTGATTTATTCACTCCGAATAAATTGGTATTGAAATGGTGGCACTCCTCTCCAGCCTCCGATCACTAAAAATCCAAAATGCACGATCGAGTCTAGAGCCATTTGAGATCATAAAATATCTCATTAGGACACACTTTCATATTTCCTTGCTTCTTCACACACTGTGAAAAGTAAGAAATTTTTTAAGAGTCCTACGCAAAATCTTCATGATCTTGCCTGAACATCCGAGTAATACGAAAGTATTTACAATGAAGATGGAAATCCTTCTTGAGCGAATATCAAAAAGCTCATGGTAGGTGACTTGTGCGATTCTTTATGAATCAAACTTGTGATAACTGGAAAGCAACAGTGGTTTAATTCTTAACTGAATTTAAACACGTTCCAGGTCTCTACGCAATATCTTAGTGATCTTGCCAGAACACTCAGAGTGATACCTTAGTGTTCACAGTGATGAGTGGAAATCCTTCTAGTGTTAACCTCAAACAGCACTTGGTAGGTAACTTGCAAGATTCTATACGAATCAAGCTCGTGACAACTGGAAAGCAACGATGGTGCGGTTCTTAACTGAATTTCACTTGTTCCAGGAACATGAATTTGACGGCTTCAAATCATGCAGATATTATTATCCAAATGATTCACTCTTTATGTTCGCAGTCAGCTTTGGACGGTCGAATAAAGAGAACGGGTTTACCCACGAAATCCTGTCAGGAAGTTACTTAATTGAAACTATCCGTCACGGGTACGATATCTAATATCGTCCAACGGTCTTCACCGACCGGAGGTAAAATGCTACCGAATTAGAATGAAATGTTCAAAGCCATTTCGTTCGTGTCTACTTATGTTGCGGCATTTGAAGACAGTGGCGTTGCGGGATCCAAGAAGAAGTCGTCCCCGTATGCTTATACTTTATGCACTTAATATCTCATCTAATTCAAGAAAGCCTAAAAGTTAAGTCTTCCGCTGTTTCAAACTCTGAAGCTTTCAAGAATTACGAAGGTATAAGTATGTGGGACGTGAGGTCACGAAGAGGCGAAGATCACAAGTGATGGATGCACAAGATCAAGGCAAGAGATTAACGCTCAAGATTGATATCAAAGATCACATCAGCATGTTCACCAGAAAAGAAAAAGAAAAAGAAAGACGAAGACTACGAGCTCAAGACAAGCATAGTATGCTAGGTTTTTTTCATTATTGTAACTCGGGTAACGCCCTTGTTTGGAGTGACCTCCCTTAGGGGGAGATTGTTGGAAATACGTTTTACGTATTAAGAAGGATCGGTCACTCCAACAATAGTCCATGTAATAGCTCGTAGTTTAGTTACTTATCTTAATTAAACAAACAAACCAAAGCCTAGCCTACAACATGTGTAGGCCGGCCAAAATGTAAGCCCAAGCCCATGACAAGGGCTTGGGTATATAAACCCTCTCCTTTGATGGAGAGGGTGTGTGGTTAATCATTTTTCACATAGTTCTTATTAAGTTTCTCTCTCTAGAAGTGTGTGTAATCCACCATCTCTCTATCTCTTTATCTCTCTAAAACATAAGCAAGATTTACATATCATACAAAACCCTAATGATATTGTGATGGAAAGAACACAATATTCGGATGGAGTAAAAATAAGCATAAACCCGAATAAGCATTTTTGCAATAAGCACTTATCAAAAACTTAACCAACTCAATTCTAGGAAGAACACAATAAGCTACGTATGCAAAAATTATCAAAACACTAAATAAAGAAAATTTATAAAATAAACTTTTGAAAATACTTAAAAGAGAATAAGCTAAACACTAAATAAGCTAAAATCTCAAAAAGGTGACCACGAATACTAGACTAATGAAGACACTTGTAAAGCTTTAACACACGAATCAAGAAACATAAAAGGTAGAAATCTTTATGTGGCGTGTAGAAAAACAAGGTGAAAAAGATGACGAACACGAAATCGTAACTAACAAGAAAGATTAAAAAGATGAAGATTAACACAAGATTAAACTTTAAAAAGTAAAGATTAGATTAAACCAAGAAAGAAAATAAAAGATGAAGTTTTCCTAGTGAGAGAAAGTTAAACACTTTCTCTCTGTAAAAATAAAAACTACAAAAGAAAAATGAAGACTAACTCTAAAAATGAAGACAATAAAGACTATTGATTGTAGGAAGGGATGTGGTGTGTTGCTTCATTCTTTCTCTTTTCTTCTCGTCTTTTAAATAACTTGCTTTCTCGACTTTGTCTCGAGATTAGCCGAATAATAACTTGAACTTGTCTTCTAATTTTCTTCTTTTAGTAGACTTGTTTCTTCGACTTTGTTAAACTTCCGTCTTTAGACTTTTTCTTAGATAAATCTTCAGAATAGGCCTTTGACTTCCGTTCTTCTTGCACTTTTGATCTTTTGACTTCGTCTTTTGTCTCTTTCTTCGATAAAAGCCCGTGAAAGCCCGTGATTTCTTCCTTTTTCATATTTTGATCCTAAAACACAATAAAAACACAAACCACGCATAATTCCGACTTTTAGACATAAAATACACGTTTTGGTCTTGTTATTATTGGAAATAAGTGGTAAAAGGATAAGTGTTTTCACACTTATTAAATCCCCTACACTTGAACATTGCAATGCCCTCATGCAATGCATTAATTTCAAAAAGCACGTTTTACATTTTTCATCATAAATAACCCACCTTGGTCTTTATTAAATACTAAACATTAAGGAAATTTAAAAAGAAGAAAATTGCAAAATATTTTAAAGGAAGAATAAGTAAAGAAATCTAAGACATAGATTAGGGTTTTCGTTGTCATGAATGTTTATCACCCTCAAGTTTCACGTTCCCCACACCAAGCTTATAAACGAGATTTAATAAGTGTGAAAACACTTATCCTTTTACCACTTATTTCCAATAATAACTAGACCAAAAACGTGTATTTGATGTCGTAAAACTCAGAATTATGCGTGGTTTGTGTTTTTATTGTGTTTTAGGACCAAAAGATGAAAAAGGAAGAAAACACGGGCTTTCACGGGCTTTTATCGAAGAAAACGAGAAAAGACGAAGTCAAAAGATCAAGAGTGCAAAAAAAACGGAAGTTTAATGAAGTCGAAGAACTCAAGTCTAAATAAGTGAAGAATTTATAAGACGAGTTTAATTAATCACGAGACGATGTCGAGAAAAGTCGAAGAACTTAAAAGACGAAGAGCCGAGAAGAAAGAAAGAGGAGGCAACACATGCACCTCCCCATTTCCCTATAAATACCCTCCTAAACACATTAAGAGGGTGGTTAGCTAGTTTCATCTTCATTTTTCTTTCTAGTTTTTAGAGAGAGAAAGTTTTAAGCTTGCTCTCACTAAGTTTTAATCTTTTCTTTCTAGTTAAGTTCTTTTTAATCTTTGTACTTCAATTTCATTAATCAAAAAGCTCAAGTTAAGTCTTTAATCTTTTATCTCTTTCTACCTTTCTTGATTTCACTTTAATTTTTGATCCGAAAATTACATTTCATACGGTTTGATTTTGATTGATGATTTCGTGATTGAAAGGGTTATTTTTTTTTTTTTGCTTTTCTAAGTCTTACACGGATTAAGCTTTAAGCTATTCATGCTTATTGGCTTATTGGTGTTTAGCTTATTTTTTTTAGTTTTCTCAAAAAGTTTAATCTTTTTAAAGTTCCTTTTATAAAGTTTACGAATTTCATATTCCAAAAGTTGTCAAATTTATGCTTATTGAGTTGTTTAAGATTTGGTTAAGTGAGCTTACTGGAACTGCTTATTGAAACTTTGGCTTATTTTTCATTTTCGGATTGTTGGTGTCCATCGCAATATTAAGATTGTACACATTCCGATGTGAAGCTTGTTTGTATCGCAATAACCCTTAATGGTTCTACTTTGCGATCACTTGGTTTTAACCCCTTATTCCGATCTGGGATTGCGATCGCTCATTGCGATCGCATATTCCGATGGGACTTATGGTCATTTTAAGTCAAAACTCTGCCCAATTTTAGTTTGACACATTGCGACACCTTGTATTCCGATCTAAACATTCCGATAGCTTTCTCCCTTATTCCGATCTGGACTTTGCGATAGAACAACATAGCGACAGATTTCTCATTTCTTACATTCCGATGGATTTGTTTTTATATATATTCCGATAGAAATGATTTAATTATTCCGAAGGTTCTAATTTTGGTGCATTCCGATAGAAAGGGCTTGTTACATTCCGATAGATTAAATTATTAAGTTTTTAAGTATTACAAAGTTTTATGTTTTAAATGCTTTTCTAAATAACTTTTAATTTAATTTTTAAAAGCTTTAATTTTGCTCAACGACATTTTCATACTTGCTTTTAGATTAAAATAGATAACCAAACCATTTTATTTGTCCACCAAGAACAATTGAGTCGCACTTTCTACCATTAATCAATTCGAAAATATCGGAACAACGAACTTTGATACTTAGTAAATCTTTGTATTAAATGGCGCCGCTGCCGGCTCTTTTCGTTAAGATTAACGGTTTTAAGTGAGAGACGCGTTGGATTTTGGGATCCGTTCATCTTTGAACGTTATTTTTCTTGCTTAAATTTTCAAAAATCCAAAAAAATATAAATTTTCAAAAATACAAAAAAATAGAAAAACATATAAAAACCAAAGATATTCTTGACTATCTTTATTTTATTTTGTAGGTGTGCATGCGTACTCGTGCTCGTAAGAATAAAGTAGCTCAAGCCGAAGTCATTACTCCACCTATTGTCACCATGGACAATCAACCAATGATCGAGCTTTTGCAATCGCACGTAGAGGACAACACCGATGCTATTGTCATACCTGAGATTGGAGCCAACAATTTTGAACTTAAATCTGGCTTCATTCAAATGGTCTCTGCTCAACCTTTCTTGGGGCGTTCGCTTGATGATCCTCATGACCATATAAAAAGGTTCCTTCAACTCACTAATACGGTCAAGTATAATGGGGTTTCACAAGAAGTGATTCGCTTTCAACTTTTTCCTTTCTCCTTAGAGGGACAAGCTTGGAATTGGCTTGATAAGGAACCACCACAAAGTATTCTTACGTGGACGGATTTAGAGACTAAATTCATCAACTATTTTTTCCCACCCTCACGTACTACCGCTTTGCGGAATGAAATCATTACTTTTGAACAAAAGTACGGTGAGACATTTAGTGAATCTTGGGACCGTTTTAAGGAACTTTTAAGAAAGTGTCCACAACATGGTTTCACAAAAGTACATCAAATTAATACTTTTTACAATGGTTTAAGCATGAATGACCAAGATTCACTAAATAGTGCCTCGGGGGGTAACATTTTGGTTAAGTCTTCTAATGTCGCTTGGGATATTATTGAGAACAAGTCTAGAGTGCAAACCAAGAGTGTTCGGACTAATGTGGCTAGTGCTAGCACTAATGAGAGTGACAAGAGAATTGATAAGCTTACTTTGCTTGTTGAATCACTTGCTCTCCAAACCGCCAACAATGCCAAACAAATCACTGCCCAAGCTAATGCTTTGAGTCAATCATGTGAAATATGTGGGGGATCTCACTCATACACCGATTATCCTTCGACTCATGACAATCCGGAAAATGTGTATGCCGACAACGGTAACTTTGCTACGGGAGGCTATCAAGCACGTCCTCAAGGTGACCGCAATTTGCTCAGCTATCGCTCAAACAACTTTCTTTCACCACCCGATTTTCCCCCACAAAACCCAAACAACCTCAATCGCAACAATCAAAACCAACCTCGTGCTCCAAATCAATATCAAAACCAAAGAACCCCATATGCACCTCAAAGAAACAACCAAGTTTACCAATAACCCGCTTATCAACCACCTGCCTACCATGCTTTTCCTCCCAACCAACCCACCGCATTACATCAAGACGTTGAACCTTACATGAGGAATAATGATGTGATAGTGCAAAATCTTCAGCGGGAAATGGCCAACATGAAAGCAGATATGGTGAAACAAGGAAATGATCTTCGAGCCGATATGCAAAACTCTTTGGCAAGTCAAACGAATGATTTAAGGAACATGATGGCTAGTTTCTTCCCAAGTAATCAACCCTCAGGTTCGGGTCCTCTTCCGAGTAACACCGTTGCTAATCCAAGAGGGGAGATGAAAGCAATCACCACTCGTAGTGGAAAAGGTTTAAAGGAACCCGAGATTCCTACACCTACACCGGTGATTGTGACAAAGGAAAACGAGTCTACTTTTCCAATTCCTCCACCTTCTATTTCTCCACTTCCTCCAACTTCTACTTCTCCAATTCCACCAACTTCTACTTCCACCCCTCCACCACCCAAGGATGTGAGTGAGAATTCCATCCCAAAGCCTTCATCTCAACCCAATATACGTTATCCTTCAAGGTTGAGGAAAGAGAAACTGAAGAACAAGGATGATATTCAGGTTTCTAACTTTCTCAAAATGTTTAAACAACTGAATTTCAATATCTCCTTTGCTGAGGCTCTCGCTCACATGCCCAAATATGCTAAAATGTTTAACGATCTTCTCAGTGATAAGGAGAAACTTCTTGAAATCACTCAGACCCAACTTAATGAGAATTGCTCTGCAGTGCTCTTAAGGAAATTACCCACCAAACATGGTGATCCAGGTCGTTTTCTCATTCCTTCCAACTTTCCCGGGGTAGAGAATTGTATGGCCCGAGCCGATCTAGGTGCTAGTATAAACTTAATGCCATTAAATGTTTGGAAACAATTATCTCTACCCGAGCTAGTCCCCACACGAATGACTTTGGAATTAGCTAACCGTACGGTTGCTTATCCAGTGGGGATAGCCGAAGACGTCTTCGTTGGCGTTGACAAATTCACCTTTCCGGCGGATTTTGTTGTCGTTGACTACGAGATGGACCCCCGTGTACCATTAATCGTTGGACGTCCATTCTTGAGGACCGGTCGCACTCTCATTGATGTAGCCGCGGGCGAATTAATCATGAGAGTTGGTGACGATAAAATCGTTTTCAACATGGGTAAACTTTCTAAGCAGCCTTCGGAAAACGAAAGTGTTAATTTCATTGACGTTCTTGATGAGGCTTGTGAAGAACATTTCAAAGACGCTTGTAAAAGTGGTTCTTCTTCTCTACTGATTGTTGAGACTGTTGCCTCTATTGCTCCATCACGAACTCTATTTGGAGAAAGTGAGTTCATTTTTAAAGACTATGAAGCAACTTTGGGAGATGTGGACTTAAAATATGACGATACTCCCTCCAATTGGGATGAAGACATTCGTACCATTGAGAAACTTCTCAATGAGGACCATATTTCTCCACCATCTCCTAAAGATATCTCTATCGATGAACCGAATTTGACTACGCCTTCCATCGAAAATCCTCCGGATTTAGAGCATAAGGACCTACCGTCTCATCTCGAGTACGTTTTCCTTGAAGACAATAAGAAATCACTCGTCATTATCACAAAGGACTTGAAAGAGGAAGAAAAATCTCGACTTATCGCCGTGCTGAAGAATCACAAGAAAGCGATTGCTTGGAAAATCTCCGATATTCGTGGAATTCACCATGGGTTAGTCCCATCCATTGTGTGCCTAAGAAAGGCGGAATCACCGTTGTGCCCAATGAAAACAACGAGTTGATTCAAACTCGTCTCGTTACAGGGTGGAGAGTTTGTATAGACTATCGCAAACTCAAGATGCTACGAGAAAGGATCATTTTCCCCTTCCTTTCATATACAAAATGCTTGAACGTCTAGCGGGTAATGGCTATTACTGCTTCTTAAACGGTTTCTCGGGGTATTTTCAAATTCCCATCGATCCCAAAGACCTAGAGAAAACCACAATCACTTGTCCTTATGGAACATTTGCTTACAAACGAATGCCTTTCGGCTTATGCAATGCTCCGGGGACGTTCCAAAGGTGTATGATGGCTATCTTCCATGAAATGGTTGAAGAAACTATGTAAGTCTTCATGGATGATTTCTCGGTCTATGGTGATTCCTTCTCTACTTTCCTTGCCAATTTGGAACGCATGCTTATGCGGTGTGAAGACACTCGCCTTGTTCTGAATTGGGAAAAATGCCATTTCATGGTAAAAGAAGGCATTGTGCTTGGACATAAAATCTCCAAAGACGGTCTTGAAGTGGACCGTGCTAAAGTGGATGTCATAGCCAAATTACCTCCACCTTCAACCGTGAAGGGTGTGAGAAGTTTCATTGGTCATGCGGGCTTCTATCGTCGATTCATTCAAGATTTTTCTAAAATCACTCGCCCGATGACCCACCTCTTGAATCCTTCAATCTTCTCAAGGATAAGCTAACTAAGGCACCGGTCTTGGTTACCCCTAATTAGGAGCTACCTTTTGAATTGATGTGTGATGCTAGCGATTTTGCTATTGGAGCGGTTTCGGGCCAAAGAGTGAACAAACACTTCCAACCAATCCATTACGCTAGCAAGACAATGACGGCGGCTCAATTACATTATACCACTACCGAAAAAGAGCTTTTAGCTGTAGTATATGCCTTTGAAAAGTTCCGCCCCTATCTTGTTCTTTCTACCACAATCGTGTACACAAATCATTCCGCGTTGAAGTACTTGTTAACTAAGCAAGATTCTAAGCCAAGACTTCTTCGTTGGGTTTTGCTCCTTCAAGAATTTAACATTGAAATTCGTGACAAAAAGGGAGCCGAAAACCTAGCCACGGATCATCTAAGTAGACTTGATGATCCTTATCAAGGGGATCATCCAAACCAAGAGATCAATGACTCTTTTCCCCTTGAGACCTTAATGTCTATAAATTCCAATCTTGATGAAACCCCGTGGTTTGCGGACATTGCAAACTACTTAGCGGGTAAAATTCTCAAGGAAGGGTTAACGTCCCAACAAAATAAAAAGTTCTTTAAAGACTTTGAACACTATTTTTTGGACGACCCTTACCTTTTCAAACAATGTGCGGATCTTGTCATTCGTTGATGTTTGATGGGCCGGCAGCTTTACAAATCCTTGATGCTTGCCATAAAGGACCCACCGGTGGTCACTTTGGTCCCAATTACACTGCGAAGAAAGTATTCGACTCTGGATTTTATTGGCCCACCATTTGTCATGACGCTCATGAAATGGTTAAACGTTGTGATGCTTGCCAAAGACAAGGCAAGATCACACATAAAGATGGGATGCCTCTAAATTTCATACAAGAATGTGAAATATTTGATGTATGGGGCATCGACTTTATAGGGCCATTTCCATCATCTAAAGGGAACAAGTACATCCTCGTAGCCGTTGACTACGTTTCTAAATGGGTTGAAGCTAAGGCTCTCCCTACGAACGATGCGAGGGTGGTTGTGAACTTTTTGAAGCAGCTTTTTGATCGATTCGGTGTTCCTCGTGCTATAATCAGGGACCGCGGGACTCATTTTTGCAATGATCAATTCGCAAGAGTCATGGCTAAGTACGGTGTGAATCACCGTCTTTCCACCGCTTATCATCCCCAAACCAATGGTCAAGCCAATATTTCTAACCGCGGATTGAAGCGAATGCTGGAACGTACTGTGGGAGAGCATCGTGCCTCGTGGGCCGATAAGTTAGATGATGCTTTGTGGGCGAAACATAAGGCATACTGGAAGGCATGCCACCTCCCGCGGATTGAAGTGAATTCTGGAACGTACTCTGGGAGAGCATTGTTGGTGTTCACCTTATCGTCTTGTGTACGGGAAGGCATGCCACCTCCCTATCGAGCTGGAACATAAGGCATACTAGGCCTTGAAATGGGCTAACTTCGACATCAACAAAGCCGGCGATCTTTGGAAGATTCAACTCAACGAGCTAAATGAATTGAGGAATGAAGCTTATGAGAACTCGTTGATCTACAAGGAGAAGACCAAGATCATCCATGATGCTAGGATTAAGAACCGAGAGTTCCACGTTGGTGATCAAGTCTTACTCTTTAACTCTCGGTTGAAGATCTTCTCGGGAATGTTGAAGAGCCGTTGGTCTGGTCCATTCACCGTCACCAAAGTCTTCCCATATGGCACCATTGAGCTTTCTCAGCCAAATGGGCCCAATTTTAAGGTGAATGGCCAGCGCGTGAAGTTGTACTTTGGTGAGGACATCTTTCATGAGATGATTCCATCCCTCAGCATGTTTCCCTTGAATTAAGTTTTGGGTCGAGTCAGGCTCGTGACTCGGATAACAAAAACAAGCGCTTCTTGGGAGGCAACCCGTTCATCTATCCTTTACCGTTTTCATAATAAGTGTAGGGGGGAGCTCCGTATGTGTTTGTTGTCTTGTTTCTTCTTCTGTGCAGGGATTAAAGCTTCAAAGATCCATTCTTGATGACTTTTGACGAACCGTGATGCCGTGTTCCCGTCTTCCCGGTTCTATCCTAAACTGTCGTGATTCAATTTTTCATATCTTATATGTTCACATTGAAATTACTATAGTTGTCCTTTCCTTAGCAAGATTTAACAACGTGCACAATGTCCTAAGTGTAGGGGAGTTTACTCCCACATGCTTAATCATTGAGGACAATGTTTATATCAAGTGTAGGGGGACTTCTATCGAAGTAAGTGGTCTTTTCCATGAATTTGCCCTCATTTTAACCGGAAAATTTGATTTTTCGACATTTTTCAAAATTTTTAATCTATTTTGGCCTTGTAATTTTCCTTTTTTTAACGTTATTTACTTTCTTTGCTAGAATAAATTTTCAATAAAGTGGTTTTAAATTTTTTAAAGTCGTGAATATTTTGACTCAACCCGAGTTTACTTATCTAAGTTTACTCTAGCTAGTATCCTTTACGTGTTTAAGTCAAGTTTTGCTAGGCTTTTCTATAGGGAGTTTTAAAACGCGAAAGTCTTAACTCTCACGGGTTAAGAACAATAACTTTTAGCAAGTTCCTATAATTGATCCTAGAGAGTCGTTTATCAAGGGAACTTTAAAATGCGATTTCTAAACTTGAAAAAGTCTAAGAATTTGCAAGATCCTATAGATGACTCGAAAACCCAAAACTTTGATTTAATTGGCTAAGCATCCACGAGTCTCATTCCTTGAGATTTTAAATTGTGGAGAGCGAGAGATGATAGAGTCAATTATAAGTTTGGTATTCTTTCGTGAATTTATGTAAGTTGATTATAAGCTTTTTCTCCCATCGCTTGCTAATAAATTTATCTGCAATAAATAAGGTTGTACGATTTGAAAAGTTACTTAGCTTCTAGCCCAGGATCGTTTAAAAGTTGCTCGGTATTAATTAGAGTTCATAGCCAAGGCATAACTTATTGAAGCTGGATGCGTAGATTGGCGAGTCCGAAAAGGCCCTAACAAGGCATGAGGGCTACATTTTGTTGCTGAAGATCCAAAGTGATGTGAGGAACCATTTATCAAAAATCAATATGAAGGATCGAGACACACGACGAAAAGCAAAGACTCCCCAAAAGATCATGGAGAAGTCTATCCAAAAAGGCCCTAACAAGGTATGAGGATAAATAGATCCAAGTCCTAAAAGGAGGCGGATCGTTGTATATCAAATTCCAAAATAATGATTGGAGAAAAATGAAGAAGTCGTGGTCCAAATATGAAGAATCTCTCAAAAACTTCAAGTGAAGAAATTCCTATTATGAAGAGAATACCATAATTTCAAGAATGTCTCTCAAAGATTCGATATATGAAGTCGCTGCCAAATATCGGTCCGAGAAAGGTCTCAAATCGTGAAGCGAGTTATGCCAAGAAATGAACTTTAAAAGGTCACGAGAAGCAGTTTTAAAAGATTTTGTCCTTTAGCTAACTATTGATTAAATCGTCCCACTTTATTTTCAGACTAAATAACTATCGAAATAAGTCAAACAATGCATCCTCGTGATCATTCAAGCCAAATTAAAATATAAGAGATACGCCTAGGAATACGGGAGTCTAAGTAAATAAATGGCCCACATGAATTCGTGTTAGTTTGCTAACTTATAATAACAATGATCTCGTTTTTAAGCTTGGTATGGGGAACGTGAAACTTGAGGATGATAAACGTTCATGGCAGCCAAAACTCCAATGTAAGTATTTGATTTCTTTACTTGTTTCTATCTTTTTATTTTCCTTAATGTTTAGTATTTAATAAAGGCCAAGGTGGGTTATTTATGATGGAAAATGTAAACCGTGCTTTAAAATTAGTGCATTGCATGAGGGCATTGCAATGGTCAAGTGTAGGGGATTTAATAAGTGTGAAGACACTTATCCTTTTACCACTTATTTCCAATAATAACTAGACCAAAAATGTGTATTTGATGTCGTAAAAGTTGGAATTATGCGTGGTTTGTGTTTTTATTGTGTTTTAGAACCAAAAGATGAAAAAGGAAGAAAACACGGGCTTTTATCGAAGAAAACGAGAAAAGACGAAGTCAAAAGATCAAGAGTGCAAAAAGAACGAAAGTTTAATGAAGTCGAAGAACTCAAGTCTAAATAAGTGAAGAATTTATAAGACGAGTTTAATTAATCCTGAGACGACATCGAGAAAAGTCGAAGAACTTAAAAGACGAAGAGCCGAGAAGAAAGAAAGAGGAGGCAACACATGCACCTCCCCATTTCCCTATAAATACCCTCCTAAACACATTAGGAGGGTGGTTAGCTAGTTTCATCTTCATTTTTCTTTCTAGTTTTTAGAGAGAGAAAGTTTTAAGCTTTCTCTCACTAAGTTTTAATCTTTTCTTTCAAGTTAAGTTCTTTTTAATCTTTGTACTTCAATTTCATTAATCAAAAAGCTCAAGTTAAGTCTTTAATCTTTTATCTCTTTCTACCTTTCTTGATTTCACTTTAATTTTTGATCCGAAAATTACATTTCATACGGTTTGATTTTGATTGATGATTTCGTGATTGAAAGGGTTATTTTTTTATGCTTTTCTAAGTCTTACACGGATTAAGCTTTAAGCTATTCATGCTTATTGGCTTATTAGTGTTTAGCTTGTTGTTTTTAGTTTTCTCAAAAATTTTAATCTTTTTAAAGTTCCTTTTATAAAGTTTACGAATTTCATATTCTAAAAGTTGTCAAATTTATGCTTATTGAGTTGTCTAAGATTTGGTTAAGTGAGATTATTGGAACTGCTTATTGAAACTTTGGCTTATTTTTCATTTTTGGATTGTTGGTGTTCATCGCAATATTGAGATTTTACACATTCCGACGTGAAGCTTGTTTGTATCGCAATAACCCTTAAGGGTTCTACTTTGCGATCACTTGGTTTTAACCCCTTATTCCGATCTGGGATTGTGATCGCTCCTTGCGATCGCATATTCCGACGGGACTTAAGGTCATTTTAAGTCAAAACTCTGCCCAATTTTAGTTTGACACATTGCGACACCTTGTATTCCGATCTAAACATTCTGATAGCTTTCTCCCTTATTTCGATCTGGACTTTGCGATAGAACAACATTGCGACAGATTTGTCATTTCTTACATTCCGATGGAGTTGTTTTTATATATATTCCGATAGCAATGATTTAATTATTCCGACGGTTCTAATTTTGGTGCATTCCGATAGAAAGGGCTTGTTACATTCCGATAGATTACATTTTTAAGTTTTTAAGTTTTACAAAGTTTTATGTTTTAAGTGTTTTTCTAAATAACTTTTAATTTAATTTTTAAAAGCTTTAATTTTACTCAATGACATTTTCATACTTGCTTTTAGATTAAAATAGATAACCAAACCATTTTATTTGTCCACCAAGAACAATTGAGTCGCACTTTCTACCATTAATCAATTCGAAAAGATCGGAACAACGAACTTTGATACTTAGTAAATCTTTGTATTAATCATTGTTATTATAAGTTAGTAAACTAACACGAACTCATGTGGCCCAATTATTTGCTTAGACTCCCTTATTCCAATGTGTATCTCTTATATTTTATTTTTGTCTTGAATGATCACGAGGATGCATTGTTGACTTATTTCGATAGTTTATTTAGGCCGAAAATAAAGTAGGACGATTTAATCCATAGTTAGCTAAAGGATAAAATATTTTAAAACTTCTTCTCGGGACCTCTTAAAGTTCATATCTTGGCATAACTCGCTTCACGATTTGAGACCTTTCTAGGACCGATATTTGGTAGTGACTTCATACTTCGAATCTTGATAGACGTTCATGAAATAATGGTCTTCTCTTCATAATAGGAATTTCTTCACTTGAAGTATTGAGAGGTTCTTCATACTTGGACCACGACTTCTTCATTTTTCTCCAATCTTTATTTTGGATTATGATATACAGCGATCCGCCTCCTTTTAGGACTTAGATCTATTTATCCTCATACCTTGCTAGGGTCTTTTTGGATAGACTTCTCCATGATCTTTACGAGAGTATTTGCTTTTCGTCGTGTGTCTCGATCCTTCATATTGATTTTTGATAAAAGATTTTTCACATCACATTGGATCTTTAGCATCAAAATGTAGCCCTCATGCCTTGTTAGGGCGTTTTTGGACTCGCCAATCTTCACATCCCGCTTCAATAAGTTATGCCTTGGCTATGAACTCTAATTAATACCGAGCAACTTTTAAACGATCTTGGGCTAGAAGCTAAGTAACTTTTCAAATCGTACGACCTTACTTATTGCAATTAAATTTATTAGCAAACGATGGGAGAAAAAGCTTATAATCAACTCACATAAATTCATGAAAGAATACCAAACTTATAATTGACTCTATCATCTCTCGTTCTCCATAATTTAAAATCTCAAGGAATGAGACTCGTGGATTCTTAGCCAATTAAATCAAAGTTTTAGGTTTTCAAGTCATCTATAGGATCTTGCGTCTTCTTAGACTTTTTCAAGTTTAGAATTCGCATTTTAAAGTTCCCTTGATAAACGACTTTCTAGGATCAATAATAGGACCTTGCGAAAAGTTCTTTTTCTTAACCCTTGAGAGTTAAGACTTTCGCGTTTTAAAGTTCCCTATATAAAAGCCTAGCAAAACTTGACTTAAACACGTTAAGGATACTAGCTAGAGTAAACTTAGATAAGTAAACTCGGGTTGAGTCAAAAGATTCATGACATTTGAAAAATTAAAACCACTTTATTTAATTTTTATTCTAGCAAAGAAAGTAAATAACGATAATAAAGGAAAAACTACTATACTACTAGGCCAAAATAGATTAAAATTTCTTGAAAAATGTCGAAAAATTAGATTTTCCGGTTAAAATGAGGACAAATTAATGGAAAATCCAACTTAACTTCGATAGAAGTACCCCCTACACTTGATATAAACATTGCCCTCAATGTTTAGGCGTGTGGGAGTAAACTCCCCTACACATAGGACATTGTGCACTTTGTTTAAATCTTGCTAAGGAAAGGAAAACTATAGTGATTTCAATGTGAACATATAAGATATGAAATATTGAATCACGACAGTTTAGGATAGAACCGGGAAGACGGGTACACGGGATCACGGGTCGTCAAATGTCATCAAAAGTGCTATTTGAAGCTTTAATCCCTGCACATCATAAGAAACAAGAAAACAAACCCTATGTAGCTCCCCCTACACTTATTATGAAAACGGGCAAAGGATAGATCAACGGGTTGCCTCCCGATAAGCGCTTGTTTTTGTTAACCGAGTCACGAGCCTGACTCGACCCAGAACTAATTCAAGGGAAACGTGGTGAGGGATGGAATCATCTCATGAGAGATGTCCTCACCAAAGTACAACTTCACACGCTGGCCATTCACTTTAAAATTAGGCCCATTTGGTTGAGAAAGCTCAATGGTGCCATAAGGGAAGACTTTGGCGACGGTGAATGGACAAGAACAACGCCTCTTAAGCTTGCCCGAAAAGATTTTCAACCGAGAGTTAAAGAGTAAAACTTGATCACCTATGTGAAACTCTCGGTTCTTAATCCTAGAATCATGAATGAGCTTCGTTTTCTCCTTGTAGATCAATGAATTCTCATAAGCCTCATTCCTAAGTTCATTAAGCTCGTTGAGTTGGATCTTCCTTAGATCATCAGCTTTGTGGATATCAAAATTAGCCCACTTCAAGGCCCAATAAGCCTTATGTTCCAACTCAATGGGGAGGTGGCATGCCTTCCCGTACACAAGACGATATGGAGTGCAACCAATAGGTGTCTTATATGTGGTACAGAAATCCCACAAAGCATCATCTAACTTATCGGCCCATGAGGCACGATGCTCTCCCATAATTCGCTCTAAGATTCTCTTATGTCCACGGTTTGAAATCTCGGCTTGACCATTTGTTTGTGGATGATACGCGGTAGAAAGACGGTGATTAACACCATACTTAGCCATGACTCGAGCAAATTGATCATTGCAAAAATGAGTCCCGCGGTCACTGATGATAACACGAGGAACACCGAATCGAGAAAATAACTGCTTCAGAAAGTTCACAACCACCCTCGCATCGTTAGTAGGTAAAGCCTTGGCTTCAACCCATTTAGATATGTAGTCAACGGCTACGAGGATGTACTTGTTCCCTTTAGATGATGGAAATGGCCCCATAAAGTCGATGCCCCATACGTCAAAGATTTCACATTCTTGGATGAAATTTTCAGGCATCTCATCTTTATGTGTGATCTTGCCTTGTCTTTGGCAAGCATCACAATGCTTAACCATTTCGTCTGCATCACGATAAATGGTGGGTCAATAAAATCCAGAGTCGAAAACTTTCTTCGCGGTGTAATTGGGACCAAAGTGACCACCGATGGGTCCTTTATGGCAAGCTTCTAGGATTAAAAAGCTGCCGGCCCATTAACACACCGAAGAATGACAAGATCCGCACATTGTTTGAAAAGGTAAGGGTCGTCCCAATAATAGTGTTTAATGTCCTTGAAGAACTTTTTCTTTTGTTGGGACGTTAACCCTTCCATGAGAATTCCACCCGCCAAATAGTTTGCAATGTCCGCAAACCATGGGGTTTCATAAAGATTGGGGTTAATAGACATCAAGGCCTCAACGGGAAAAGATTCATTAATCTCTTGATTTGGGAGCCCCCTTGATAAGGATCCTCGAGTCTACTAAGATGATCCGCGGCTAGGTTTTCCGCTCCCTTTTTGTCACGAATTTCGATTTTAAATTCTTGTAGGAGTAAAACCCAATGGAGAAGTCTTGGCTTGGAATCTTGTTTAGGTAACAAGTAATTCAACGCGAAATGGTCGGTATAGACAATGGTGGTGGAAAGAACAAGATAGGGGCGAAATTTTTCAAAAGCATACACTACAGCTAAAAGTTCTTTTTTGGTAGTGGTATAATGCAATTAAGCCCCCGTCATTGTCTTGCTAGCATAATGGATTGGTTGGAAATGTTTTTTCACTCTTTCTCCCAAAAACGCTCCAATAGCAAAATCGCTAGCATCACACATCATATCAAAAGTTAACTCCCAGTTAGGGGTAACCAAGACCGGTGCCTTAGTTAATTTATCCTTAAGAAGATTGAAAGATTCGAGACACTCTTTAGAAAAGATAAAAGGGGTATCTTTTTCCAAGAGGTGGGTCATCGGGCGAGCGATCTTAGAAAAATATTGAATGAATCGACGATAGAAGCCCGCATGACCAAGGAAACTTCTCACACCCTTCACGGTGGAAGGTGGAGGTAATTTAGCAATCACATCAACTTTAGCACGGTCGATTTCAAGACCGGCTTTGGAGATTTTATGACCAAGAACAATGCCTTCTTGTACCATGAAATGGCATTTTTCCCAATTAAGAACGAGAGGAGTGTCTTCACATCGTTTAAGCATACGTTCTAAATTGGCAAGGCACGTAGAGAAAGAATCATCATAGACCGACAAAATCATCCATAAAGACTTCCACAGTTTCTTTAACCATGTCATGGAATATAGCCATCATACACCGTTGGAAAGTCCTGGGAGTATTGCATAAGCCGAAAGGCATTCTTTTGTAAGCAAATGTTCCATAAGGACAAGTGAATGTGGTTTTCTCTTGGTCTTTTGGAAAGATGGGAATTTGAAAATACCAGAAGAAACCGTCTAAGAAGCAATAGAAGTCATTACCCGCTAAACGCTCGAGCATTTGATCCATGAAAGGAAGAGGAAAATGATCCTTGCGAGTGGCATCATTGAGTTTGCGATAGTCTATGTAAACACGCCAACCCGTGACAAGTCGAGTATCAACTCGTTGTTGTCATTGGGAACAACGGTTATTCCGCCTTTCTTAGGCACACAATGGACAGGACTAACCCATGGCGAATCCAAAATAGGGTAAATCATTCCGGCATCTAGAAGTTTGATAACTTCTTTCTTGACGATGTCATGAATTTATGGATTAACCCTTCTTTGGCTTTGGATTACGGGTTTAAAGTCATCTTCCATGAGAATTTTATGAGTATAAAAGTTCGGATCAATCCGCGGATGTCGGAAATTTTCCAAGGAATTGCTTTCTTATGATTTTTCAGCACGTCGATAAGTCGAGACTTTTCATCCTCTTTCAAGTCCTTTGAAATGATGACGGGTAACTTCTTTTTGTCTTCAAGGAAAACGTATTCGAGATGAGACGGTAAATCCTTAAGCTCTAAATCCGGAGGAGTATCAATGGAAGGCTTAGTCAAATTCGGATCATCGATTGTAACTTCCTTAGGAGAAGGTGGAGAAATATAGTCCTCATTGACAAGTTTTTCAATGGTACGAATGTCTTCTTCCCAGTCGGTGGGAGAATCGTCATATTTTAAGTCCACATCCCCGAAAGTTGCTTCAAATTCTTTCAAAAGGAAATCACTTTCTCTAAATGGAGTTAGTGATGGAGTAATAGAGGCAACGGTCTCAACAGTGGGTAGAGAAGAAGAACCACTTTTACAAACGTCTTTGAAATGCTCTTCACAAGCCTCATCAAGTACGTCAATGAAATTAACGCTCTCGTATTCAGAAGGTTGCTTAGAAAGTTTACCCATGTTGAAAATGATTTTATCGTCACCAACCCTCATGATTAATTCGCCCGCGGCTACATCAACGAGAGTGCGACCGGTCCTCAAGAATGGATGTCCAACGATTAATGGAACACAGGGATCCATCTCGTAATGAACAACAACAAAATCCGCCGGAAAGGTGAATTTTTTGACACCGACAAAGACATCTTCGGCTATCCCCACTGGATAGGCAACCGTACGGTTAGCTAATTCCAATGTCATTCGTGTGGGGACTAGCTCGGGTAGAGACAATTGTTTCCAAACACTTAAAGGCATTAAGTTGATACTAGCACCTAGATCGGCTAGGGCCATACAATTCTCTTCCCCAGGGAAGTTTCAAGGAATGAGAAAGCGACCCGGATCACCAAGTTTGGTTGGTAATTTCCTTAAGAGAATCGCGGAGCAATTCTCATTAAGTTGGGTCTGAGCAATATCAAGAAGGTTTTCTTTGTCACTAAGAAGATCTTTAAACATTTTAGCATATTTTGGCATGTGAGCGAGAGCCTAGGCAAAGGAGATGTTGAAATTCAATTGTTTAAACATTTTAAGAAAGTTAGACACTTGAATATCATCCTTGTTCTTCAACTTCTTTTTCCTCAAGCTTGAGGGATAAGGTATGTCGGGTTGAGATGAAGGCTTTGGAATGGAATTCTCAATCACATCCTTGGGTGGTGGGGGGTAGAAATAGAAGGTGGAGGAATTGGTGAAGGGGGCTCGTTTTCCGTTGTCACAATTACCGGTGTAAGTGTAGGAATCTCGGGTTCCTTTAAACCTTTGCCATTTCGGGTGGTGATTGCTTTCATCTCCCCTCTTGGATTAGCAACGGTGTTACTCGGAAGAGAACCCGAACCTGAGGCTTGATTACTTGGGAAGAAACTAGCCATAATATCCCTTAAGCCATTCATTTGACTACTCAAAGAGTTTCTCATATCGGCTCGAAGATCATTCCCTTGTTTCGCCATATCCCCTTTCAAGTTGCTGATTTGACTCTGAAGATTCTTCACTAGCGCGTCATTAGTCCTCATGTAAGTTTCAACCTCGTGATTAAATGCGGTGGGTTGGTTGGAAGGAGGAGCATGGTAAACAGGTGGTTGATAAGCGGGTTGTTGGTAAACTTGATTATTTCCTTGAGGTGGATATGGGTTTCTTTGGGTTTAATATTGATTAGGAGCTCGAGTTTGGTTTTGATTGTTGCGGTTGAAATTGTTTTGGTTTTGAGGAGGAAAACCGGGTGGTGAAAGGAAGTTGTTTGAACGATAACTAAGCAAATTCGGTCACCTTGAGGACGAGCTTGATAGCATCCCGTGGAAAAATTACCGTTCGCGGCATACACATTTTCCGGATTGTCATGAGTAGAAGGAAAATCGGTGTATGAATGAGAACCCCCGCAAATCTCACAAGAAAGTGCTACAGCTTTAACTTGTTGTTGTTGATTCGTAGCTATGAGTAGTATGTTTTTGTTCATTTCGGCCATCATGCGGGTGAATTCGGTCATCTCGGTGTTTGATAAAGTAGAAGAAACATTGGCCCTCAGGTTATTTCTTGAAGAAGCGTCTAACACCCCCACCAAATGCTATGCACAGCGGAACTACAACATTTGGGTGCTAGGCAGTTATCATCACACACAAGCTATTTCTAACGACTCAAAGAGACGTAGGAATTTTAACATAAATTTAACATTGTTAAAACATCAATGTCTACAGCTTTCCAAACCCCAAAAGAATTACAAAACAGAGTTGCGTTAGGTCCCAACTGAATCTCAACCCAAAAGTACGTTTTCGTTCACATGACATAATATAAAACTTTTAAGTGCTAAAAGGGAGGAAAAACAAAGTGGACCGCCAAGCCACAACAACTTCCATCCTCGCATGCTCCGCTGCTATCAATCTTGATTACCTGAAACACATGCTTAAAATCGTCTAAAATCATCAACACAAAGGTTGAGCGAATCTATAGGTTTATCAAATCATAAGTTAAACATAAGTATTAAAACCAATCATGACCATTCAATAGCATTATCGCACATGCAATCTATTATTCAAGGATATTATATTTAGCAATAGCTAATAATTGTGTTTAAGCTCGTGACACTAATCCGTTAACTCAATCACCCGCGTACATTTACCGGCATGATTAAGATGAAACCAGTGCCCCTTCTAAAGGCATTAGTTGTAATTATACCTTATTTCTTATCACAAGTTATCCGTCCGCAGAGGGTACTCAACGTACTAGCTCTCGTCTCGGATAGGGTCGTCAACCCCATAGTACTATCAATTGTATAAGCGGCTATCTCCAACCCACACAAGGGCAAGAAATAGTTAATAGTTCACGAATTTAGGGACTTTTACAACTAGGTACTTAACACAATTCAAGGCAACATTCGGGTCCAACAATCATTCATGACTTATGTTCTTTTCATTTAAATAGCATGCATCCCCCTCGCGGGTAAAAACGTTTGAAATAGGTAAAGAGCGAGGCTATAGACTCACCTGGCGTAGTAGTAGTGGTTCTAGCGAAGACGTAACGAGAAATGTCACCGACGACGTGGATGCCCGGGAACATCTAACACTTGACCTAAAATCAAGGTACGAAAACCAAATCAACACTCCATGTACATTATTGTACTAAACACACGCATATGCAAAAACACTTAATGTTTATGAAAACTCACGCCAAAATCCAACAAATAGTTGTTACTAGACTTATACCATTTATCCACGTAATTAAAGTTGCCTCCTATTTTATAACTTTGCCGGTACTTATCATAAGTACGGGCTGTTTACTAAGACTTAAGCACTTTTATAAATTACAAGAAAATTCACACAAATACCTCATGACCTGTATAAAACTCGTATTTAATCCCATAATAAGTTTTCACTTCTATGACTCGTTTCATAACACATTACTAGATGTACACATTTTTGGACTGATTTTGCAATTTGACTATGTTGGACTTGTTTGACCCATTTAAAATACACCATTTACCAATCGAACACCTAAGTCTAAAAATAGACTCACAAATGCAGGTTTGAGACCAAAGAACAAGCTTCAACTCTTTATAAAACTCTAGCTATAGTCCCCGGGATTTGACCCAAAACGAAACATAATTTCGGATTATGTTGATTCTCATCTCCCGGTACACGAACTTTCAAAATAGCATAACTTTTTACTCGTTTGGAGTCATAAGCTCTACCTTATACCAAAACGAAGCTAAGAAAAAGCTCTACAATTACATCTAATGCTTATGACCTGTTTAAAAAATTAAACCCACGAAAAACAAGCTTGAACAATCTGCCTAAATTTTCCTCTTTCAAAATCAATCTAACACTTGTTTCTAATCCAATATAACATCACCTAAACCTATATTAACCACTTACACCCATTTCCATTCACTCTAATCAGTCTAGAACACTATGAACCTCAAATCCTAATCAAAACCCAATCCTAAATCACACATGCAATAAGTTTAAATCATTTAAAAACACTAAAAACATCACTAAAAACACAAACCAGAAACACATTTCATCAAACACTATGAACCCACCAAACCACATTTCATGGGTTTTGGGGGCTGTAGAACACCAAGAACATAAACTCCATCTTGTTTTATGGATTAATTAACATTACTAATACACTAATTAAACATCCCACTAGTTTAATTAGATTAAAACATGTTTTTGAAAAATCATTGATTCTTGAAAAATTAATGTTATTGCATGTTGGATTTAATTATGTAAAAATACTTACAATGATTAATTGAGAGGTGGTCTAAGATTGGATTTAATCAAAACAAGTTGGAAAAATTTTGGTGGTGGTGGAGTGGTGGAAGCCAACGGCTAGGGGAGAGGAAGAGGTAGGAGAAAAAAAAATTTGTGGAGTGTTTGGTTTGTGTTTTTGGTTTTCCTCCTTTTTGTAAAGTTTGAGGTACTAAAATTGACAACTTAACTATCTTTTGGCCTCATTTGTAAATGACACCAATAATTAGCGGGAAACGACCTACTAGTCGGTTTTAAAATTTTGCGGGAGTCAGGGGGTCACCCCGAACACTCGAAAATACTTTTAAATGGTTCAAACGCACATAAAACGAATATACATATGGTTCCGACTCGACTTAACACGTAATAAAAATAAAATCTCGAAAAAATCAAATATCGATCAATCGATAATACAAGGTAAATTTTGGGCATCCGTCGGTATCGTAGTCGTCGTCGGTTCTTCTTAAATCGTCAAATGTTAAAATTACGACCTTAAACGTTGGTTTCACTTAAACCGTCAAATATATAGCAAACGAAATTTCTTAAAAATTTCAAAAATATTCGTAAAATAGGATTAAATAAATGACGTTGGGCTCGGGATATCACATCCTCAAGTGAGTCGCAACTTAAGACGGATGCTCACACTGAACAGCTCTTGAGACAATAGCTTAACATCATATGGCACATTCACGGGTATCAAATCCTCCCCTCCTTAAGGGAGCGACGTCCCGGCGCTCTCCGGTTCTTATACTCGCATTTCGTACTACTAGAAAGATGGGGGTACTTCTTCCTAAAAGGGGTCTTCACGTTCCGATGTGGACTTCGGTTCACGTATCAGGTTCCATCACACCTTCACAATGAGTATTATACCTTGCTTAAATCTCTTAACATCTCGATCCATGGTCTCCACTTCAATTTCCCAAATTCTTCCTACGGTTATCAACACATCTCTTCTCACAGCTTCTTGCGGTCAACCAGTGATTCTTAGTCTACACCATCTCTTCCGTAGCCTCTCGAACCCTTTCAAGTCCATTCAACTGACTTTTTCCTACTTCATTCCATCCAACTGGTGATCTATATTTTCATCAACGTAATTCTTCAAATGCTACACATTCACTACTAACTTGGTAAATGTCGTTGTACAAAGATACTACCAACAGCAAGTGTCGATCTCAACAACTACCAAAATCAATCACACATGCTCGGAGCATGTCTTCCAACTTTCAAATCGTCCTTTCACTTGGTTCATCGTCTCATAAAAACAATTAATCACAAAGAAAAAAAATCACACGGGTCGAACATAACCCCATCAAAAACGTTCAAAATATACAAGACGGAGTAATCAATACTAGTCGTACAAAATCACCTTATTGCAATATTAGGTACAAACAAACCTATTTCATGAAAAACGAATTCATCGATACAATACTTGTTCGACGTATACATAACTCTCTCAAAAACATCGCAATCCAATCAATCACAAAATCCATTAAGAAGCAAATACAACCACATTACGACATGTTTGCAACATAGCCAAACCATGCCAAGTAATAAGGATATTTGACATGATTCTCGGATGAGTCCAGTCAAAAGGAAATTGCAAGTTAAAGAAGGTTCACAAGCTTGCTAGCTAAGGATGCATATCCAAAAAGAAAGAAAAAAAATACATACATATGTCATCGTAGGGTGCTCACACACGGATCCATACCTAAAAGATATTACGAGAACACAATCTCACTTTCGTCCAAAACATGGTCAAAATCTCAATAAGCATCATCGTTCACAGTTAAAAAGGTATTACATGGCACGTGGTCTCCATGATCGGACGTCATTGGACAATGTCGTCTCAAGTTCTCACAACTTTCGATCACTTGACTAGATCACATACAACATAAACACATAAAAGACAAGGGTTCACCATAAAAAATCAACTATGTTTATCCGTCGTTTAACCATCGATAATCAAGGATGGTTGAGTTAAGCAAAGAGGATTCCTCACTTAAATAAACGAAGACGGTAATGGAATTGTCTTCCAATTACCGATGCACAGTTGGTAAACTTCAACATTTTATCGCGTGTCGTTTGACATATCAAAAGAACAAGAAAAGATAATAATTAAGGTACGATGTATTTGATGTAAGAGAAGTCTTCGTTATTTCCCTCGGAGTTACCTGAACTCGGATTTCCTCTACTTTGGCATTTTTCTATTTTTGTTAAAATTCCTTCCAGTGTCGGTACGAGTCCCTTTGGTATTTCATCAACACCCTAGCGATTCCGATAAATTTCACACGTTAGACACAACACATAAAAACATTTTCCAAAATTACCCGGTCACGGTGACTTACTAAGTCAACGCCAAACAAAAAGAAATGATTTCAAGGAACACAAGAAAATTCAAAAAATTTCTTTAGGAATCAACGAGAATACGATTACTTGCATAAGGATCCACCATCTAAAAAAAACGTTCTCATCCAAACATTTATCAAAACACTACAAGTTTCAAGATGACCAATTTGTTTGACACGATAGTGCCCTTCCTAAACTATGCATAATTAGCCAGATCATGCATACTTAAGGATCAAGCAACAACAACCAACAAAACATGACTCTTCCCGAATTATGCATAGTTAGCTAAGTTGTGCATAATTGAGGATCGAGTGACGACACAAACATTATTATTACACACCAAATATGACTATGAAAGTTTTCGACCTATACTTCCAAAATAATTAAATCATTTGAAATGGAATTTGAAATGGGAAAATATTGTTACTATCGTTTTAAGAAACACATCAAACATTTTTCGTCCAATTTGGAAACATACTTTTGCTTTGCCTTTTTATAAGGAAAATAAATAAATCATTAAATAAATAAATCGACACTATTTGCATATGATTGAACGAACAATTTAACACACTCATACATATTTTCAAAATAGAATATTCACAAAATAACGGTAAGGTGGTTCAAGATTAAAGATCATTGCAAGCACAACAAGAAATAAAATCAAAAATCAATGAGATCGAACAAGGTAAACGAGCAATATAATCGCCAACTAAAATTAACTACATTAGAAATGAAAATACTTCAAATATATGACAAAAGTCTCGGGATAACAACAGCGATCTACAACTACATAGAGTAAAAATTGAATATCAACACAATCGTCAAAAATAAAACAACGATCATAATTCCCATCGTCTCGAGTTGCACACATATTCCACCAAGGGTATACGGGGAGAGGAGAATAATCACCTGGTCGAATAGAAACAATCTCACCAGGGAGATCGAGTTCTTTCACCTCTACAATTCGGTAAAGCGGCTTCGCCTCCTCGCTTTTGTTCAATATAAATAAATAACCACTTTAATTAAGATTTATATCATCATTCAAGTAAGTACATAATTTTTGGTTCCATTAACCGAAAGAAGAAAAGTTACGGCGTCCATGAACAGGACAAAATACACTGGGGGGACATACCCTTATTATCATGTAATAGTGAAGTAGCGATTCAAAAATAAATATAATAATAATGGTTTTATACCATAGACAATATTAAAATGAACAATCACATGACTACTCAAGTTTAGATATAGACTCGCAAAATCAAGGAAGGGATGTCGTACTATCGAACCATCGTGACTCAATACATTATACATACATCTTTATAAAATATCATATAAGTAGGCATGTGTTGGGTAATCCATTTTCATTTTCTAATTAATGTAACCATGTACCTTGTAAAAGCGAGCATTTACACATTTTCAATTTGTGTTACACCATTAAAGAATTTGTACCTTTCATTTTTCAATCTTTAAGAAGTTTTCATTTCTAGAAAAATTACAATTTCAAGAAAAAAAATCTAACATTGGTTGATTTGGTGACTTGGTTATTATAATTGGTAAAATCATTAAGTTAAAAAGTCTCGCTACTTGTGTCAAAATGTCATTAATGTTCATATCTTAAGTACCAAAAACGTACATAGTAAGAATTTTCAAAGTTTCACGTTATTATTATTACGACTTATCCTATCACATATATACCTATCCAACACGACTCAAACTAGTCCAATTGACTCTTAAAATTAACCTTGAATTTTTATTATACACATGTCTTCCTTGAAACTGATTTGTCAAATCATATTCACGCGATTCGACTCAAATGCTAAAGAGGTTTCATGTAGTATTATCTCGGATAAATTAATAATTTTAGTCGACACTTGAATCTCGATAATAATAGTAATGAAGTAGGTGATCAAAATGCTTATTTCAATAATTCTAAAATATAGAAAATTCAACTTTTAATCCTTAGCTCATTATCAAACGATTTTAAAATTAACACATGTCTCAGCGGAATATAATAACGTTCCATTAAGATTTAATAATTTGTTTCAAGCATTATAATTTCTCACTTAAAGTGTACATTCCGATTTTGTCACAATTTATTTACTACAACGAGTTATGAGTTCAAGTTTATACCAATGCATATAACATGACCTTATGTTTAAAATAAAGCCAATTTTACAAAGTCTCTAGCTCCAAAATACGTGGCCAATTCTTCTACGCATGTTTCATATTACAAAATACGTCCATAGTTTAATGACCTAAAATTAATTCATATTAAATCCAAAGTTGCATATACTCAATAGTCATATCGTTATTCTTTATTAATAACTCCTTTTTCAAATTATATTAAACAAATTCTTGACAAATCCATCACAAGCTTCTAGTATCAAATTATTAATATATGAAAACAAGGGTTTTACGAGTAATAATAATTACTTATCATGATCTACCAACCAAAGTTAAAAGAAAAATAATTTCACTTTCTCCATTTATTCTCTATAAAAAAATTACTTGTTACAAGACACACCCTAGGTCATTTTTATCCAAAAGTTTCATTCACCAAATATTAAATATGTAAAACACTTTATGTCTAAACCATTCAATCAACAAAGTTTAGTGCTTATTTAACTCGCACAAATGTCGGACCTCGTCATGTATAATCGAATTGAAAATAATAAAACAACAAAAACAAAATGAAATAAACGAAGCAAGAATACGTATGTCAACTAAGTGTTGTTATCGGCCTCGGATGAGTCTCGAAATCGTACCCCACAAAATTAACACAAACCAACCAAACTTCAAGCTATCACGCTTGATCACAACGCTAGTCTATCCTTAAAACGCATCTTTAAATTTGAGTAGAATGATAAAAACGATTAAATGGCGATACACCTCAACCATGGTTTACAATAAACACATATGATTCCCCGCTACGGTGTACGCATCATCGATTATACTTCGGCTATATTATAGTTACGCGAACTAATATATCAAACCCATAAGAATAAGGGAAATAAAAATAGTACGTTAATAATTTACGTTCCAAAAAAAGGTGTCCAAGAATGACACATCACGGTGCGATAACGACAATCGGGATCAATCTAGTCAATATACAATATGTTACGAGGCGTTATTTACGTATCTAGGGTATCAAAATAGGTTCACACTCGGTTATTCGAACAATAAATTAATTATCAAGATTGATAATTAGCGGTAAGGCCGAATTCTCAACAAAACCGCATTTTAAATGTACGATAATCACACGAGGACCATTGTTTCGCGTGCAATGCCTCCAAATACCACAGTATATACATACCTATCCATACAATCATTCCTACATACATAGGATCACAACGCAGTGTTGCCATGTAATGCAATGTAGCCCGTATGCCAATTACATGCAACACATATGATAGCCGTATAAATGTTTGCAAATTACGATATTAAGTACTCGACGTACACAAAAATATATCTCAATATATATCATAGTATTTACTTACTAAATACTAGGGAATTCATGTCAGTTTGAGGGATACATCTAAAATATAAAGCAATGCTAAAGAAATCTTACCGGAGCCATGCAGGATAGTTATGTGCTTGGACAATTTCTTACGACACCAAAAGTTATAGTTTAGGGTATTTCAAAATGACCTAGTTCTCCATAACTCATGGCTCTGATACCAATCTCTAACACCCCCACCAAATGCTATGCGCAGCGGAACTACAACATTTGGGTGCTAGGCAGTTATCATCACACACAAGCTATTTCGAACGACTCAAAGAGACGTAGGAATTTTAACATAAATTTAACATTGTTAAAACATCAAAGTCTAAAGCTTTCCAAACCCCAAAAGAGTTACAAAACAGAGTTGCGTTAGGTCCCCACTGAATCTCCAAAAGTACGTTTTCGTTCACATGACATAATATAAAACTTTTAAGTGCTAAAAGGGAGTAAAAACAAAGTAGACCGCTAAGCCACAACAACTTCCATCCTCGCATGCTCCGCTGCTATCAATCTTGATTACCTAAAACACATGCTTAAAATCGTCTAAAATCGTCAACACAAAAGTTGAGTGAATATATAGGTTTATCAAATCATAAGTTGAACATAAGTATTAAAACCAATCATGACCATTCAATAGCATTATCGCGCACACAATCTATTATTCAAGGATATTATATTTAGCAATAGCTAATAATTGTGTTTAAGCTCGTGACACTAATCCGTTAACTCAATCACCCGCGTACATTTACCGGCATGATTAAGATGAAACCAGTGCCCCTTCTAAAGGCACTAGTTGTAATTATACCTTATTTCTTATCACAAGTTATCCGTCCGCAGAGGGTACTCAACGTACTAGCTCTCGTCTCGGATAGGGTCGTCAACCCCATAGTACTATCAATTGTATAAGCGGCTATCTCCAACCCACACAAGGGCAAGACAATAGTTAATAGTTCACGAATTTAGGGACTTTTACAACTAGGTACTTAACACAATTCAAGGCAACATTCGGGTCTACCAATCATTCATGAGTTATGTTCTTTTCATTTAAATAGCATGCATCCCCCTCGTAGGTAAAACCGTTTGAAATAGGTAAAGATCGAGGCTATAGACTCACCTGGCGTAGTAGTAGTGGTTCTAGCGAAGACGTAACGAGAAATGTCACCGACGACGTGGATGCCCGGGAAAATCTAACACTTGACCTAAAATCAAGGTACGAAAACCAAATCAACACTCCATGTACATTATTGTACTAAACACACGCATATGCAAACACACTTAATGTTTATGAAAACTCACGCCAAAATCCAACAAATAGTTGTTACTAGACTTATAACATTTATCCACGTAATTAAAGTTGCCTCCTATTTTATAACTTTGCCGGTACTTATCAAAAGTACGGGCTGTTTACTAAGACTTAAGTTCTTTTATAAGTTACAAGAAAATTCACACAAATACCTCATGACCTGTATAAAACTCATATTTAATCCCATAAAAATTTTTCGCTTCTATGACTCGTTTCATAACACATTACTAGACGTACACATTTTTGGACTGATTTTGCAGTTTGACTATGTTGGACTTGTTTGACCCATTTAAAATACACCATTGACCAATCGAACACCTAAGTCTAAAAATAGACTCACAAATGCAGGTTTGAGACCCAAGAACAAGCTTCAACTCTTTATAAAACTCTAGCTACGGTCCCCGGGATTTGACCCAAAACCAAACATAATTTCGGATTATGTTGATTCTCATCTCCCGGTACACGAACTTTCAAAATAGCATAATTTTTTACTCGTTTGGAGTCATAAGCTCTACCTTATACCAAAACGAAGCTAAGAAAAAGCTCTACAATTACATCTAATGCTTGTGACCTGTTTACAAAATTAAACCCACGAAAAACAAGCTTGAACAATCTGCCTAAATTTTCCTCTTTCAAAATCAATCTAACACTTGTTTCTAATCCAATCTAACATCACCTAAACCTATATTAACCACTTACACCCATTTCCATTCACTCTAATCAGTCTAGAACACTATGAACCTCAAATCCTAATCAAAACCCAATCCTAAATCACACATGCAATAAGTTTAAATCATTTAAAAACACTAAAAACATCACTAAAATACAAACCCAAAACACATTTCATCAAACACCATGAACCCACCAAAAACCCCCACATTTCGTGGGTTTTGGGGGATGTAGAACACCAAGAACATTAACCCCATCTTGTTTTATGGATTAATTAACATTACCAATACACTAATTAAACATCCCACTAGTTTAATTAGATTAAAACATGTTTTTGAAAAATCATTGATTCTTGAAAAATTAATGTTATTGCATGTTGGATTTAATTATGTAAAAACACTTACAATGATTAATTGAGAGGTGGTCTAAGCTTGGATTTAATCAAAACAAGTTTGAAAAATTTTGGTGGTTGTGGAGTGGTGGAAGCCGACGGCTAGGGGAGAGGAGTCGGAAGGAGAGAAAAATTTTGTGGAGTGTTTGGTTGTGTGTTTTTGGTTTTCCTCCTTTTTGTAAAGTTTGAGGGATTAAAATTGACAACTTAACTATCTTTTGGCCTCATTTGTAAATGACACCAATAATTAGCGAGAAACGACCTACTAGTCGGTTTTAAAATTTTGCGGGAGTCGGGGGTCGCCCCGAACACTCGAAAATACTTTTAAATGGTTCAAACGCACCCAAAACGAATATACATATGGTTCCGACTCGACTTAACACGTAATAAAAATAAAATCTCAAAAAACTCAAATATCAATCAATCGATAATAAAAGGTAAATTTTGGGCATCCGTCGGTATCGTAGCCGTCATCGGTTCTTCTTAAATCGTCAAATGTTAAAATTACGACCTTAAACGTTGGTTTCACTTAAACCGTCAAATATATAGCAAACGAAATTTCTTAAAAATTTCAAAAATATTCGTAAAATTTGATTAAATAAATGACGTTGGGCTCGGGATATCACATCCTCAAGTGAGTCGCAACTTAAGAGGGATGCTCACACTGAACAGCTCTTGAGACAATAGCTTAGCATCATATGGCACATTCACGGGTATCACAAAGCGGATGAATCCTAATTTTTGTGGTGAGTGGTCATGTTCTCTATAAGCTCTCTACACTCCTCAGGTCGTCTCTTCATGAATGTACCACCGGCGGCAGCAATAATCGTATCACGATCACGAAAAGTTAAACCATTGTAGAAAGTATCAATCAAAGTAACGGGGAGCAAATTATGGTTCAGACAACGGTCGATCAAGAAATTATAACGTTCCCAAGCATCGAAAAGCAACTCATCAGGTTCTTGAGTGAAACCACTGATTTGGTTACGAAGACTAGTGACCATGGATGGTGGAAAGTAGCGCGACAAAATTTTTTGAGTCATCTCATTCCATGTATGAATTGAGTTTTTGGGAAGACGATCAAACCATTTTTCGGCATGGTGGGATAAAGTGTGTGGAAAAAGATGAAGGCGAAGAAAATTCATGGAAACACCGAGCAATTTCATTCTTTGAGTGACGGTTATGAATTTGTCGAGATGTTTGTTGGCATCATCATCCGGTAATCCGCGAAATGGACAAGCGTTTTGAACTTGTTGGATCATGTGATGCTTCAACGAAAATTCAGGAGCCGTGATTTGCATCGGCGCAATCGGTCGTCCGCGTCCGTTCATTGTTGGCTGACAAAGCTCCTCCATTGTGCGTAGGTCGGGTTGTGGGCCATTGTTGTTATTATTTTTCATGTTGTTGTGAGGTGGGTTGTTATTATTGTTATGCACAACGGCCATATCTATGTCTCTAAGAGTCTCGGGCTCAGAATAAGAAGTAGATCGAGTACGCATACACAATGAAATAAAATATTTTTGGTTTTTTATCTTTTTTTTTATTGTTTTTGGATTTTTGAGAATTTTATATTTTTTAGGATTTTTTGGAAAATTTGTGTGCTTGAAAATAACATTCCCAAAAGAACGGATCCCAAAATCTAATTTTTTTTCACACTAAAAACTGTTGATTTTTACGAAAAGAGCCGGCAGCGGCGCCATTTGAAAGTTTCGCCATATCCCCTTTCAAGTTGATGATTTGAATGTTTGGTTTTAGCTATGTATACTCAATCGTTCTCGGTATCTTATCGAATTGATCAATGTCTATAGTGGAATTATTGTAATTGGTAACTAAAAGGGGGAGCTTTTGGTTTATCTATTTCTACTTGTAAAATAAACGTGAAAATTATCAAATGTAAATATAAAGGAAATGAATAAATTTGAAGCTAAGTTAAAAGTAAATTTAAAAATAAAACAAAAAACATGGCAGGAAATGTCGGGAAAGAAATAAACTTGAAAAAGAAAACAACTAAGTAAATAACAAGGTATTGCGATGGAAGGTGTCGGAATGTGTCGGAATGTGTCGGAATGTAAAGGCTATCGGAATGTAAAAGTTATCGAAATATAACCCCTATCGCAATGTGTAAGCAATCACAATGTTACTTCTATCGGAATATTCAAAACGGATTCTATTGCAATGCATAAACTGTCGCAATGTGGCAATCTAAATTTGGGCATCGTTTCGTCGCAATAAGCCTTAAATCCCGATCTCAATCCATGATGCCAGGGGCTATAATAAGTGTGTAAACACTTATCCTTTTACCACTTATTTCCAATAATAACAAGACCAAAACGTGTATTTTATGTCGTAAAAGTCGGAATTATGCGTGGTTTGTGTTTTTATTGTGTTTTAGGACCAAAAGATCAAAAAGGAAGAAAACACGGGCTTTCACGGGCTTTTATCGAAGAAAACGGGAAAAGACGAAGTCAAAAGATCAAGAGTGCAAAAAGAACGAAAGTCCAAGGCCTATTCTGAAGATTTATCGAAGAAAAAGTCTAAAGACGGAAGTTTAATGAAGTCGAAGAACTCAAGTCTAAATTAAAGAAGAAAATTATCAAGACAAGTTCAAATCCCGGGACGACGTCAAGAAAAGACAAAGAATTAAATCGAGTCGAGAAGACGTGAAGAAAGAAAGAAAGAAGATGCAACACATGCACTCCTTCCCATTTTTCCCTATAAATACCCTCCTAATACACATTAGGAGAGGAGTTAGTTTTTAGTTTTTAGTTTTTCATTTTTCACTTTTCTTTCTAGTTTTTAGAGAGAGAAAGTTCTCCACTTTCTCTCACTAAGTTTTCATCTTTCTTTCTTTTAATCTTTCAAGATTAAACATTTGTGTATTGTTGATTTCATTAATCAAGTTCTAGTTAAGCTTTTAATCTTTCATCTCATTCTACCTTTCTTTGATTTTTAAGATTAATTTTGGTGCGAATTTCATTTGATCCGTGTCGTTCTTAATGATTTCGTGCTTAAAAAGTTAATCTTTTTATGCTTACATAAGCTTTCATTCGATTAAGCTTTAAGATTTGTGTGCTTATTGGCTTATTCGCTTCTTTTAGCTTATTTACTTTTTAAAAGTTTTTTTAAAAAGTTTATCTTTTTATGGTTTGATTCAAAAGATTGATTACTTTAAGATTGGATAAGTTGTTATTCGTGCTTATTTAGCCTTTTGCATATTTGATTCGTTCTAGTTTTGGTGTTGGCTTATTCCTATAGCTTATTACCTTGGCTTATTTTCGAATCCCTTATAAATCGGAAAAGGTATAAACCCTTTTCCGATTTGGTACTTTCCGATTAGCACACCCCCCTTTATTCCGATCGTCTTATCGGAAAAGGGTTTTGAACTTTCCGATTGTGGGTATTTTAACCCATTCCGATTGCAGCTCCAATATTCCGATCCTTTGATCAGATTAGGGTTTTGAAGATTCCGATTAGGGTGGTTTTGTGAGATTCCGATTTGAATTTTTGTTAAACATTCCGATTGAGTTGGTTTTGTGGATATTCCGATTGGGTGTTATTCCGATTGGGGATTTTTGATTATTCCGATTGCAGCAGTATTCCGACCAGCACATTCTGATTGGTGATTGTTTCCCATATTCCGATTGGACCTATTTTCCATGTATTCCGATCAGCTTATTCCGATTGGCCTATTCCGACAGGATTCCGACCAAGGGTTCCGACGGACTTAATTTCTTGTTTTTTTACAAAGTTTCCAAGTGTTAGTTTTATTAATTGTTCAAGTATTTTTCTAATCTTGCCTTTAAGTTTTCAAGCATTTAATTTTAACTCATTATTTTTAGTTTAATCTTTAAACTTCGACTTTACTCAACGACACTTACTTATTTGCTATTAGTTTAAAATAGATAATCAACCAAACCATTTTCATTTCCACCAAGAACAATTGAGTCGCACTTTGAACTAATAGTCAATTCGAAAAGTTTCGGACGAAAAGATTTTATACTTGGTTTCAAAACCATGTATTAAATGGCGCCGCTGCCGGCTCTTTTCGTTAAGATTAAAGGTTTTTAGTGAGAGATGCATTGGATTTTGGGATCCGATCATCTTTGAACGTTATTTTCCTTGCTTTAAAAATTTCAAAAATCCTAAAAAAATATAAAATCTTCAAAAATACAAAAAAATTAAAAAACCATAAAAACCAAAAATATTTCCTTTCTATTTTTCTAATCCTTTTGTAGGTGTGCATGCGTACTCGTGCTCGTAAAAAGAGAGTAGCTCAAGCCGAACTCATTACTCAACCAATTGTCACCATGGACAATCAACCAATGATCGCGCTTTTGCAATCGCACGTAGAAGGCAACACCGATGCAATTATCATTCTTGAGATTGGAGCCAACAACTTTGAACTCAAATCTGGCTTTATACAAATGGTCTCTGCTCAACCTTTCTTGGGACGCTCACTTGATGATCCTCATGACCACATTAAAAGGTTTCTTCAGCTTACCAATACGGTTAAGTACAATGGGGTATCACAAGAAGTGATTCGCTTGCAACTTTTTCCTTTCTTCTTAAAGGGACAAGCCCGTAATTGGCTTGATAAGGAACCGTCACAAAGTATTCTTACGTGGACGGATTTAGAGACCAAGTTTATCAACTACTTTTTCCCACCATCACGTACTACCGCTTTGGGGAATGAAATAATTACCTTTGAACAAAAGTACGGTGAGTCTTTTAGTGAATCTTGGGACCGTTTTAAGGAACTTTAAGAAAGTGTCCACAACATGGTTTAACAAAAGTACATCAAATCGATAATTTTTATAATGGTTTAAGCATGAATGACCAAGATTCACTAAACAGTGCCTCGGGGGGGTAATATTTTGGTTAAGTCTTCTAATGATGCTTGGGATATCATTGAGAACAAATCTAGAGTTCAAACCAAGAGTGTTAGAACTAATGTAGCAAGTGCTAGTTCTAGTGATGCCGACAAAAGAAATGATAAGCTTACTTCGCTTGTGGAATCGCTTGCTTTACAAACTGCCAAGAATGCCAAACAATTCAACGCCCAAGCTAATGTTTTGAGCCAATCATGTGATATATGCGGGGGATCTCACTTATACACCGATTGTCCTTCGACTCACGACAATCCGGAAAATGTGTATGCCGCCAACGGTACCTATGCTACGGGAGGCTATCAAGCACGTCCTCAAGGTGACCGCAACCTGCTTAGCTATCGCTCAAACAACTTTCTTTCACCACCTGGTTTTCCCCTACAAAACCCAAACAACCTCAATCGAAACAATCAAAACCAACCACGTGCTCCAACTCCAAATCAATATCAAAACCAAAGAAACCCATATCCACCTCAAAGAAACAACCAAGTTTACCAACAACCTGCTTATCAACCACCCGCCTACCATGATCATCCTCTCAACCAACAAACAGCCTTACACCAAGATGTTGAAACCTACATGAGGACTAATGATGTGATCGTGCAAAATCTTCAGCGGGAAATGGCCAACATGAAAGCAGATATGGTGAAGCAAGGAAATGATCTTCGGGCTGATATGCGAAACACTTTGGCAAGTCAAACGAATGACTTGAGGAATATGATGGCTAGTTTCTTCCCTAGTAATCAAGCATCTGGATCGGGTTCTCTTCCGAGTAACACCGTTGCTAATCCAAGAGGGGAGATGAAAGCAATCACCACTCGCAGTGGAAAAGGTTTAAAGGAACCCGAGCTTCCTACACCTACACCGGTGATTGTGACAAAGGAAAACGAGTCTCCTTCTCTGAATCCTCCATATTATATTCCTCCAACTTCTACTTCTCCAATTCCACCACCTTCTACTTCTACCCCTCCTCCACCCAAGGATGTGAGTGAGAATTCTATCCCAAAGCCTTCATCTCAACCCAATATACCTTATCCTTCGAGGTTGAGGAAAGAGAAATTGAAGAACAAGGATGATATTCAGGTTTCGAACTTTCTTAAAATGTTCAAACAACTGAATTTCAATATCTCCTTTGCTGAGGCTCTCGCTCACATGCCAAAATACGCTAAAATGTTTAAAGATCTTCTCAGTGATAAAGAGAAACTTCTTGATATTGCTCAGACCCAACTTAATGAGAACTGCTCCGCAATGCTCTTAAGGAAATTACCCACCAAACTTGGTGATCCGGGTCGTTTCTTGATTCCTTTCAACTTCCCGGGAGTAGAGAATTGCATGGCCCTAGCCGATCTAGGTGCCAGTATTAACTTAATGCCATTAAGTGTTTGGAAGCAATTATCTCTCCCCGAGCTAGTCCCTACACGAATGACTTTGGAATTAGCCAACCGTACGGTTGCTTATCCAGTGGGGATAGCCGAAGACGTCTTCGTTGGCGTTGACTAATTCACATTCCCGGCGGATTTTGTTGTCGTTGACTACGAGATGGATCCTCGTGTTCTATTAATCGTTGGACGTCCATTCCTGAGGACCGGTCGCACTCTCATTGATGTAGCCGCTGGCGAATTAATCATGAGAGTTGGTGACGATAAAATCGTCTTCAACATGGGTAAACTTTCTAAGCAGCCTTCGGAAAACGAGAGTGTTAATTTCATTGATGTTCTTGATGAGGCTTGTGAAGAACATTTCAAAGACGCTTGTAAAAGTGGTTCTTCTTCTCTACCCAATGATGAGACCGTTGCCTCTATTGCTCCGTCATTGACTCCTTTTGGAGAAAGTGACTTGGATGATTTTGAAGCTAGCTTGGGTCCTCTCGATCTTAAGTATGATGGTTCTCCCACCGATTGGGATGAAGACATTCGTACCACTGAGAAACTTCTCAATGAGGACCAAACTTCTCCTCCATCGCCTACGGATATCTCTACCGATGATCCGAAGTTGACTACGCCGTCCATCGAAAATCCTCCGGATTTAGAGCTTAAGGATTCATCTCGAGTACGTTTTCCTTGAAGACAACAAGACGTTACCAGTCATCATCGCTAAGGACTTGAAAGAAGAAGAAAAATCCCGACTTATCGCCGTGCTGAAGAATCACAAGAAAGAGATTGCTTGGAAGATCTCCGATATTCGTGGAATTGATCCTCACTTCTGCACACACAAAATTCTCATGGAGGACGACTTCAAACCCACTATTCAAAGCCAAAGAAGGGTGAATCCTAAGATCCATGGCGTAATAAAAAAAGAGGTTATCAAACTTCTTGATGCGGGAATGATCTATCCTATCTCGGATTCACCGTGGGTTAGTCCCGTCCATTGTGTTCCTAAGAAAGGCGGAATCACCGTTGTTCCCAATGAAAACAACGAGTTGATTCCTACTCGTCTCGTTACAGGGGGTAGAGTTTGTATAGACTATCGCAAACTCAATGATGCTACGAGAAAGGATCATTTTCCCCTTCCTTTCATGGACCTAATGCTTGAACGTCTAGCGGGTAATGACTATTACTTCTTTTTAGACGGTTTCTCTGGGTATTTTCAAATTCCCATCGATCCCAAAGACCAAGAGAAAACCACATTCACTTGTCCCTACGGAACATTTGCTTACAAACGCATGCCTTTCGGTTTATGCAATGCTCCTGGGACATTCCAAAGGTATATGATGGCTATCTTCCATGACATGGTTGAAGAAACTATGGAAGTCTTCATGGATGGTTTCTCGGTTTATGGCGATTCTTTCTCTGCTTGCCTTGCCAATTTAGAACGTATGCTTAAGCGGTGTGAAGACACTCGCCTTGTTCTAAATTGGGAAAAATGCCATTTCATGGTAAAAGAGGGCATCATGCTAGGACACAAAATCTCCAAAGCCGGTCTTGAAGTGGACCGTGCTAAAGTCGATGTTATTGCTAAATTGCCTCCACCTTCAACCGTGAAGGGTGTGAGAAGTTTCCTCGGTCATGCGGGCTTCTATCGTCGATTCATCCAAGATTTTTCTAAAATCGCTCGCCCGATGACCCACCTCTTGGAAAAAGATACTCCTTTCATCTTTTCCAAAGAGTGTCTTGAAGCCTTCAATCTTCTCAAGGATAAGCTAATTAAGGCACCGGTCTTGGTTACCCCTAATTGGGAGCTACCTTTTGAGTTGATGTGTGATGCTAGCGACTTTGCTATTGGAGCGGTTTTGGGCCAAAGAGTAAACAAACACTTCCAACCAATCCATTATGCTAGCAAGACAATGACGGGGGCTCAATTGCATTATACCACTACCGAAAAAGAGCTTTTAGTTGTAGTGTATGCTTTTGAAAAATTCCGCCCCTATCTTGTCCTTTCTACCACCATCGTGTATACCGATCATTCCGCGTTGAAGTACTTGATGACTAAGCAAGATTCTAAGCCAAGACTTCTTCGTTGGGTTTTGCTTCTTCAAGAATTCAACATTGAAATTCGTGACAAGAAGGGAGCCGAAAACCTAGTCGCGGATCATCTCAGTAGACTTGAGGATCCTTATCAAGGGGATCATCCGAACAAAGAGATCACTGACTCTTTTCCCCTTGAGGCCTTAATGTCTATCAATTCTAATCTCGATGACACCACGTGGTTTGCGGACATTGCAAACTACTTAGCGGGTGGGATTCTCAAGGAAGGGATCACGTCCCAACAAAAGAAAAAATTCTTTAAAGATATTGAACATTATTTCTGGGACGACCCTTAATAAGTGTGTAAACACTTATCCTTTTGCCACTAAAATAAAGTAAAAACAAGACCTAATCATGTGTTTTATATCATAAATGTCGGAATTACGCGTGGTTTTGTGTTTTTGTGTTAAAATAGGTACAAATGCTCAAAAGAAGAGAAAACACGGGATTTCACGGTCAAATGTCGAAGAAAAGTCAAGAAAAAGTCAAAGACAAGATCAAAAGACCTAAAGTGTGCCGAAGATCGCGAAAACCGACAAAGCCGACTTAATTTTGAAGAAATGATCAAGAAAATCGGAATCGAGCTCGACTTTAGCGAATTTCATTATTTATCAAGAAAACGGGCCAAGTGGGTCCCACATATGGATATTGGGCCTTTAAGCCCATTTATGGACTTAAGAAGTTATTTGTTTGATCAAAGCCCAATAGGCCCAAAACCATAATCAATAGACGGATGGTAGTATTTTAAAAAAAAAGGTCCAAGCAAATCAAAGATCACAAGCCCATGAAGCCCATCAAAAGAAAACTGAAACGAAGGAAAGTTGCTTGGTCAATCAGTCAACCCTCACCCCTTATTATTACTTTTCGTTACTATCAAAGTCACACACACAGTTTTACTGTGTTCTTCTCCTCTCCACAAAACACTTCCCATCCCCTCAAAACCCTAAATTTTTTTACAGCAAAAAAATTAATCACTCAAATTTGGGCATTTTACCCTAGAAGGGTAATTAACACCAATGGGAATTAAATCCCCCAATATTTCGGGATGAACACTCACCAGGTCCTCATTCTCTCTCCAACGTGGCGTCCTTTGAGTGGCCAAGACACCTCATTAGTCCAATCCCACCAATCAGAGGCTCTAAAAGAAACACAAATCCATGACATGATGGCAATCCGTGGCACTCGAGTATTATTAGCCGTTTGATCAAGCAAGATTAGAAGAAAGAGAGAGAGAATGAAGATTAGCGGCCAAGATCGCAAGCCGTGGTCACCAAGGATGCCTAGAAGGTTCGGGGGATCCCTATAAAAACCCCCCTCCATCATGTAATTGATATGCTTTTCCTTTATTTTAATTTTCAGAAAATAGATTAGGGTTTTCAATATTGTAATTTCTTTTTCCAAGTATTGTAAGTTTGAATTTAAATTAATGAAAAGAAAAGTTTGTTTTAATTTTGTCTCGATTTAAATTTTCGGTTTCTGTTTTTAATCAGTTTATAAAGTATTGCTAATGTTCTGTTCTCGTTAATATATAAATAAAAAAAAATAAAAAAAAATAAATAGAGGAAAGTAAATTTGATTTTCCCCACTGGGAAATCAATTAAAGAGCTATTGTTCATCCGAAGTAAAAAGATCGAAGGGTTTGTTTGGTATTATTTTGGTTCGAAGTTTGAATTAGTTTCGAAGTATTATGGTTTAAGATGATGATGTTGACGATTTGAGAAGTTGTTTCGATTTCGGTATTAAGGGAGCTCAGCGCTCACCTTCTGCTCAAAGGCTTTCGACACTAGGTTCTCGTCTTTTTTTTTATTTTTGTTAAGTTTTAGTTTATAAAATCTGCTTGTGTTTATTTGATAGTAGTTTAATCTGCTAGTTTGAATTTAATTTAGTTGTTTATTATTAGTTAGATATTAGATTGCTTGAACCTGCTTATTATTTAGAGATAACTTTTTCTGCTTTTGGTTTATTAGATATTTGTTGAATCTGCTTAGTTTCTAGTTATTGGGATTTGCTTATTTAGACTATTTGTTATCAGCTTAGTTGCGTTATCTGCTTATTGTTCTTCGATTATGTTTGGATTCGGTTTAGATTAATAGCGTTAGAATCTGCTTATTTAGTTTTGTTTAGATAAGCTTATTTGAGTTTCCTGCTTAATTTAATTTCAGCTTATAGGATTTATATAGTTAACTGTTTGGTTTTGGTTTTCAGCTTATGTCTGCTTATTTGTTATCAGCTTATTTGGTTTCTGCTTTTTAGTCATCTGCTTAATTGGTTAGCTTTTCTACGCTGTCATCTGCTTATTCTGATATTGTAACATCCCGCCTACTCGGACCATAATATTGTCCGCTTTGCCCACAAGCTCACGGCTTTGCTTTGTGGCCCTCTTGTGAAGACTTCCCGGCAGGTCACCCAAGCCAGTACTACTCTTCCATGAGCACGCTTAACTGCCAGTTTCTAAGAACCCCACGTGCAGTAGACCACAAAACGCGTTGTGTGGTCTACTGCACGTGGGGTTCTTAGGAACTGGCAGGTAAGCGTGCTCATGTCAGAGTAGTACTAGGTTGGGTGACCAACCGGGAAGTACTTACAAGAGGGCCACAAAGCAAAGCCGTGAGCCTACGGGCAAAGCGGACAATATTGTGGTATGAGAAGGCCGGATGTTACAAGTGGTATCAGAGCCTGGTTAAAACAGATCTCTCCTAGCGTAGGATCTTATGTGATACAAAATTTTAGTGTAGGTCCTCTCCTTTATGCGTAAACTTAGCCATGAAAGGCTGATCGTGAGAATTGTCGGGGATTTCCGCGGTAGTAGTTTTCTGAGTTCTAGAAATTTTGTACTTCGTTCACAGCCGTCGGTCGGGACCATCAGGTGATGGCCTTAACCTTCACAGGATTGTCCGAAATTGCTTTCTGTTGAAATAGGGTGGCTCATAATGCCACTTTGTTCATCTGGGATATATGTTAGCAAAACTACTCATATAATTTTCTCCTATCTAAGAATCTGCATGTCCGTGAGAAGATGATCTCGCGTTCTTCTTTAGGATTTAGTAGATCAGAAAGTGATCAATGAATATACTGACGATTTTGTCTGAGAATTCATGGGAAAAATTTTATTCATAAATTCCATAATATAGTTGGAGCATTAGGGAGCTCAGAAGTATAATTAAAAATTTTAGAGACTATAACGTGTGCAACGGTAGTCTAGAATACCTCATGTTCTTTCTCTCACTACTAATGGTAGCATGATTGGAAATTGTTTTGGAAAATATTTAAGACGTCGTAGCCGATCAGATAAACCTGCTATTCATGGAATGAACATTGATTAAGAATGGTGATCTTGTAAAAAAAATAAAAAAATTTCAGTGGTAGATACATGATTTCATGTTACCGGCCTTATTTCTGATAGACATAACAGGGTGTACCTTCTAGTGGTGCCCTAGGGCGAATAAGCCTCGTTCCTGTAACTCTTGCAGCAATTGCTGTAACTCTTTTAACTTAGCTGAAGTCCTGAAATAACGAGTTTTGAAAATAGGTTCTGTTCTTGAGACTAGTTCGACGTTAAATTCTGTCTCGTGGTTAGGAAGGAATTTCTTGAAAACTTTCTGAAATTAAATCTGGAAATTTTAGGATAATCTGCTGATCATGGATTCGAGGAATTTCAGAAGTGAATTTATAACTGGTAGCTAAAAGTCTTCGTAACTATGGACTGATAAGTCACGCGCTTGTAAGGCAGAAATAATTTGTACTAATTTTTCTGGCAGAAGTATGATGAATATATTTGGGATTTAGTAAGACGGATCTCGTCGTTAACTGAAAATAAGACTTTAATAAATATGGTGATACTGTTGAGTCCTTTCTGGCTGAGAGGTAGGTAACTACCTGATTTAAGATAAAGCTGACATAGGAACACGTGAAGTAAACATGGCTACTTTTCACTAAATGTGTTTGTCTGTAACCTCACAGAATGAACTCTGCGTGTTTAATCTGAATAATACTCTAGTAGTGGTAACTGAGTTTTAATTATCTGATTTAGGCGTGCCATGACAAAAACGATATACTCCCTTGGAGGGTGCCCTGAATTTCTGAGAGCCTGATTTAGCAAACATACAGAGTTACGAGTTCTGACTCGTACTCTGAGAAGATATTCGTATGACGTGTACCATGACTGGTGTCCTGATATGTGTCTTCCGAAATGATACATGAGACCTTTGTCTAAACTGTTGTCTGGACATGTATTTTAATTGTGAGTCTGGATAAGGTTAAGAATTTCTGGTAACTGCTAGGATTGGCGAACCGGCTAGACTACTGACCTCTGTATTTATGGTCACGTACGTTCTGGAGTTCTGATGGTTATTGACTGATTATTTTAAGCACGGTGATTGTCACTACTGCTTTCTCTGTCATTTATGATGGTCATTATCATGACCGTGATTCATGTAACTATTCTGCTGAGTGGCCGGTTGGGTCCCGGTTCTCACTCTTCTGAATGAACGGTTAGCTGAGTGAAGTGTGACATCTAGCTGAGATGATCAGAGTATGGAATAGAATGGTAGTTAGCTGAGTGAAGTGTGACAAATTTATAGTTTTCGTCCTTGTTCTGCAGAGTCTTCATAGTATTAACTGCATCAGTATCTTGAGAAATCTCCAAAGTATCAGCAGCATCAGCAATTGTGAGGTCTTCAAAGTATTAGCAGCATCAGAATCTGGTAAAATCTTCAACTCACGAGCAGCATCAGCACCTGGTAGAATATCAACAAGTGGAAACGCCCGCGATGATTAAGGAACAATCAGCAATATCCATGGAGTAGGGTACCTAGAGTACACCTGGACTACTGTACATGAAGTATAAAATGAATACTGCACATGGTGCATATCTGAGACACTGTACGTGGAGTACACATGAAGTACTGTATATGGAGTATAATCTAAGACACTGTACATGGGGTACATATGGAATACTGCACATGGCCCTGGTGGAAATTTTATGGGATGATCGATACTGGTGTCGCTCGTCTGACATGATCACGAAAATAAATTGATTTAAACGGTAGTAAACTGATCTGAAATAATAACATGATAGGCTGACAATTCCTGCGTCGACTTACTGCTGGTTTTTTCGAGGCTGAAAAGTATGATAAAATCAAAGTCCCAACAGTGGTCCGCATGAAGCATGATCAATCATGATTTATCATGAAATCGGGTTTTTGTTGAGGTTCTTGTGTATCTTAACATGAAAACATCATTACTTGGCTGAAAACATAATCCTCGTAAGGAGACATGAAACTGAATCATCATGAAGACGACATCAACGTGAGGGTATGAAAATTTGACTGTTACAAGGAACATAAAAATTCAATCAACTGAGGTGTAATATCCACTGATGTGGACGGCTATGGTTCAATCCACAGAATTCAAAGTGGGAAGCATGTGACTACGTATGGGCGATTCTGTTTCGATCCATACTTGTCAAAATTTTCTGAGAACTGTCATGTATAGAAATTTATAATCTGGGACTAAATATGGTTGGTTGTAGTCCAATCCATACTTGTCAAAATTTATGAAATGTCATGATATGACAAATGTAAACAACTATGGATCGTTTCACAAAACAACATTCGACTGAAAAGCATGAAATTTGAACTGAGAAATGGTGAACGCATATGTGTCAGTTCACCTAATAACATTCGACTGGGAACATGAATCTATCATGAGTAAGGATGAACGCCATTGGGTCGGTTCACCAATACGAAAATCTGAATGGCAAGGGTGAACGTCTATGGGTCGGTTCACCAAAACAATTTTCGCAGAAAGCACATGCGACTAAATATGGCTAGTCATGTACCAACCTTTTACATAGTCAAAAACTTTAAGAAAACCGACTGATAACTGAAGAAAATTGACTGATAAGTGCATGAGAAACATGGAAGATAACAACGCCAAAATCTGGGAAATTCCTGGTGACTACCCACTAGTCACAGGTCAAGTTTTAGAGCCTACAGGTCGAACCTTGCGCTCTGATACCATAATTGTAACACCCCACTTGGATAAGTGGACCGTTACGTGTATTTATGGCGTGTCATCAAAGCATAAGGTAAATGTCCTAACACATTAACTGACCATAAAGGAAATACCGGTATCAAACTTCGGCAATCCAAACATAAGCCCAAAAACATGAAAATAAAATACTGAAATGAAAGGACTAAACAATGTCCAGATAAGCAGAATAACGTAAGAACTGCATAAAGTAAGAAGTCTGTATAGCTTCCATCCAAATGCACATTTTCTTAGAATCCTAAGCGTCCTGGTGTACCTGCCGTTAGAACATGAAAGGAACTACGGCTGAGCATAACGCTCAGTGAACGGATATGAAACATGATAAGGAATTACTGAAATGAAGTAGATGATAAATTCTGAAGCTGTAAGACTGATAAGTAAAGTTGCAGCGGAAATCTGTAAAAATCTGTAAAGTGTGATTTGTAAATAATAAAGCTGAATCGTTATCTGATAAATCTGAAAACATGCATTTACTGTATTTTAATTGCCAAGAGCTTATATAGGTCATGTGCTGTAACAACTGCTGCATGAATACATAGAGGGTGACCTCGTCATGCTGTAGAGGGGTGACCTCTAAATAACTGTGCTGGGTGGAGGGATCAGCTCCAATGTGAAGGATGTAGAGCACACACCACATTCACCTGCTAAACTGTAAACTGTAGCCTAGGATGCATCCATATGCCCCACTAATAATAATGATAAAATGGCCAAGCTGAGCTGAGTGGGACGATGCAGGATATCACTCTCCTGCATGTGAGTCACGACACCGGTTCCTCTAGTGCCGTGGTTACGGTACCTCCGTAACTAGTACATAAACTAATCATGCTTGTATATAATGCTCAGACAATTTATTTAATTCTTAACATAATTACTGATGAGTTTAACCATATACTGGGGAAAACATTTGGCTGAAGATGGGGAATCCTAATCATGCATAGAAAGGAAGTCCTTACTGAAAGGACGGGAAATCCGTACGAATCTGACAAATAATCGTAGAGAGATAAGAATATCCGTACCTTGTCGAACTCGGTGCTTAAACAAAATCCAATTTATTTCTCGTCAAATAATCTACATTAATTATAAAACAATTACTATTAATTAACTCGATTACTTTTTTGGACTAACTTTGAAGGCTATATAAAATGTCATGGGCTAAGTATGTAACTTTAGAATTTGTAATATCAATTGGTAATTAGCTTTAAGATCAGGGATCAAATGTGTAGTTTAGAAAGTGAAACTCCATGCCATAACTGATTAATTCATCTTCTTCATTTACGTTATGCTAAAGTCTATATTGCAAGTTTCTTTGTTTCTTATAAGTTTATAACATAATATCAATGTTATCGTTTGAGGATTACCTCCGAGCCAAAGGAACACAAACAGAACACCAACTCGAGGACGAGTACTAAAACGAACGAGGTATGATCGAACCTGCAAGTATACCGACGACCGACCCGAACCGTCTTCCCACCATGAGACTCGATCAAACTTAACTCGTGCAGCCCTCAAACTCGAACACAATCACGAATACCAACACAATCGTAGCAATCACATGTATACGAAGCCACCCGTAACTGAATCACATGTATACGGATAGATGAACCCAAGTACTCAGCGCACCACAATCTTTAACGCATCAGCGAAACAGAAACCTTAATGCGAGCCGAAACGCGGTACAATCGTCCGGACGTATACTAACAGTGGAATGAAGCCGCAGCCTCACGGTTAACCGAACTATATCGACACCAAAACAAGAACAAGAACGCTAAGATTAACGAGGCATGGTCGAAACGAAAGAACGACATTACATGCTTAGCCACCTGTGTAACAGTCGCGAACTATACTCCTCCAACGAATGAGATCACAACGAACTACCAGAACACGAAGCAATAGTCACCATACTGTAACTAAGCCATCGGGAACCCAACTTATTGAGTTTTTTATTTTCCTACGTTTGTATGCATGGAAGCATAACTTTTAATTCAGAACTTGTGATTTGTTTGAAGACAATAAATGTAGAAAGAGTAAAAGCAATATGCGATTTATATGGACATCTGCGTACTAGTCAGCGAAAGTTATGTAATTTGAGGATATATGATGGAGCGTTTTCTGAGCTTTAAATGGGTCAATGAATCAAAAGATCACAATGAGTTAATTATGGCTACTATTTTGGTTGACTCGTGTATGACAGTTTCAAAAGATGACTAGGTTTAGCATCACAACTTGCAAATGATAAAACTAGTAATGCCATTATAGAGATATTTGCTCAAAATAAACTATATAGATATAGACGTGTAATTATTGTCTTAATGGATTTTTAAAGCGGGTTTTACGCGTAATATCTGAATTTATACTGTTATTTATTATCTGAATAATAGTTACGCAACGTTTAAACTAAAGTTATGATTGTTCATAATTAGTGTTTCTGGACTTTTAAAGTGGGTTTTACAATTCTTCGCTTCTAAAAAAAATAATTCGTCCTCGAATTAAGGATGCGATTATGCTGCGGTTTTACATTTCTCCCTCTCTAAAAAGAAAATTCGTCCTCGAATTAAAGATAATAAACTAATGAAGTTATAAGAACTAGAAGAACACGTATACTGAGAAGACAAATAAGCTGAAGTATAATTTGTCTTCTAATTAAGACATAATGTTGTTGATAGGTTTAAACCTGACAAGACTTAAATGATCATGTAACGTGACATGGCTGAAGAGAACATGAAACATGACATGACTGAAAGGTCCTAACTGAATTTATTGAAGAAAAGGATGAGAGGTCCGGATGGAATCCTCCGTTTCGAGTAGCTTCCCGCTCGAAACGATTCCTTCAAGGGTCTAAACATAATTAAAATCTTGGTCCTGATAACCATGACCTGATGAATACTGAATAGTTCTTGATTCCATACTTAAGATGGATTTTCTGAATCTGATAGAATGAACAAGCTATAGCATGTGGATACATGAAATGGTACGTATAAATATCCTGAAATATAACATTTACATATCTGAGCAAGCTACTGAAAACATATAAGGGCGACTACGTGAACAATTTCGAACGTACAACGTGAGCAATTGTGAACGTGGTTCATAATTATATAAGGTACGCTCAGCATGGATTATATCATGAATGTGATACGCGAAACATACTGTGAACGTGGTACTAGAATGTATCATAGACGTATGCTGACTGAGGAAAAATTCCAAACAATACAGCCTGAGACGTGAAATGTCTGCCTGAGTATGGAAAAGCTGTGCTAACTCGAGTCTGGTTTCTTAAGCTTTGTGTGACCAACTCCGGTACCAGACCTGGAACGTATCCACGGAGATGGAAACATAAACCTGAACGTGAACAATGTCATGAATGCGAATCGTGAATTTAAATCATGAGATGAACTGAGACAATATCATACTGTGAATAAGACGTGGTTGTAAAAGTGAAAATAACGTGAACGTAAACATATACGTGATCGTGAAAATATATTATGTCTGATATAATGGTCGTTGGAATACATTGAATTCATACACTTTACTTGAAATTTTTCTGTAGGTCCGTTACTGCGTGATCCTTTCAGATGAAAGAAACGCGCAGGCTGGTTACATGGTTGACGATAACTTAGATAGTCTCATACTTTTCTGTGTTTGTGGTAACTAATAACAATTTCATGGAATTTTGTCTCATTTCTGCTCAGAAATTTCTAAGGATTGTAGTAACTCACTAACATGACGGCGTTCTATCTCGAACCTGCGGTATGTTAGGCATCTAGATATGAACTTAGCTGCATCAACGTGTGATACTGTTTCTATCAAAATTTTGCCGGGAAATATGGAACATTCTGGTGGAAATCTGATTGAATAGTCATGAAACAATTTTGAGCCTTCTAGACTACTGAAATCATGTAAACAACTATGGATCGTTTCACAAAACAACATTCGACTGAAAAGCATGAAATTTGAACTGAGAAATGGTGAACGCATATGTGTCAGTTCACCTAATAACATTCGACTGGGAACATGAATCTATCATGAGTAAGGATGAACGCCATTGGGCCGGTTCACCAATACGAAAATCTGAACGGCAAGGGTGAACGTCTATGGGTCGGTTCACCTAAACAATTTTCGCAGAAAGCACATGCGACTAAATATGGCTAGTCATGTACCAACCTTTTACATAATCAAAAACTTTAAGAAAACCGACTGATAACTGAAGAAAATTGACTGATAAGTGCATGAGAAACATGGAAGATAACAACGCCAAAATCTGGGAAATTCCTGGTGACTACCCACTAGTCACAGGTCAAGTTTTAGAGCCTACAGGTCGAACCTTGCGCTCTGATACCATAATTATAACACCCCACTTGGATAAGTGGACCGATACGTGTATTTATGGTGTGTCATCAAAGCATAAGGTAAATGTCCTAACACATTAACTGACCATAAAGGAAATACCGGTATCAAACTTCGGCAATCCAAACATAAGCCCAAAAACATGAAGATAAAATACTGAAATGAAAGGACTAAATAATGTCCAGATAAGCAGAATAACGTAAGAACTTCATAAAGTAAGAAGTCTGTATAGCTTCCATCCAAATGCACATGTTCTTAGAATCCTAAGCGTCCTGGTGTACCTGCCGTTAGAACATGAAAGGAACTACGGCTGAGCATAACGCTCAGTGAACGGATATGAAACATGATAAGGAATTACTGAAATGAAGTAGATGATAAATTCTGAAGCTGTAAGACTGATAAGTAAAGTTGCAGCGGAAATCTGTAAAAATCTGTAAAGTCTGATTTGTAAATAATAAAGCTGAATCGTTATCTGATAAATCTGAAAACATGCATTTACTGTATTTTAATTGCCAAGAGCTTATATAGGTCATGTGCTGTAACAACTGCTGCATGAATTAAGAATTTCTGGTAACTGCTAGGATTGGCGAACCGGCTAGACTACTGACCTCTGTATTTATGGTCACGTACGTTCTGGAGTTCTGATGGTTATTGACTGATTATTTTAAGCACGGTGATTGTCACTACTGCTTTCTCTGTCATTTATGATGGTCATTATCATGACCGTGATTCATGTAACTATTCTGCTGAGTGGCCGGTTGGGTCCCGGTTCTCACTCTTCTGAATGAACGGTTAGCTGAGTGAAGTGTGACATCTAGCTGAGATGATCAGAGTATGGAATAGAATGGTAGTGTCTGATGGTTGAAATTTATGCTTGTCAGAAATTTCAAATTTATAGTTTTTGTCCTTGTTCTGCAGAGTCTTCATAGTATTAACTGCATCAGTATCTTGAGAAATCTCCAAAGTATCAGCAGCATCAGCAATTGTGAGGTCTTCAAAGTATTAGCAGCATCAGAATCTGGTAAAATCTTCAACTCACGAGCAGCATCAGCACCTGGTAGAATATCAACAAGTGGAAACGCCCGCGATGATTAAGGAACAATCAGCAATATCCATGGAGTAGGGTACCTAGAGTACACCTGGACTACTGTACATAAAGTATAAAATGAATACTGCACATGGTGCATATCTGAGACACTGTACGTGGAGTACACATGAAGTACTGTATATGGAGTATAATCTAAGACACTGTACATGGGGTACATATGGAATACTGTACATGGCCCTGGTGGAAATTTTATGGGATGATCGATACTGGTGTCGCTCGTCTGACATGATCACGAAAATAAATTGATTTAAACGGTAGTAAACTGATCTGAAATAATAACATGATAGGCTGACAATTCCTGCGTCGACTTACTGCTGGTTGTTTTGAGGCTGAAAAGTATGATAAAATCGAAGTCCCAACAGTGGTCCGCATGAAGCATGATCAATCATGATTTATCATGAAAACGGGTTTTTGCTGAGGTTCTTGTGTATCTTAACATGAAAACATCATTACTTGGCTGAAAACATAATCCTCGTAAGGAGACATGAAACTGAATCATCATGAAGACGACATCAACGTGAGGGTATGAAAATTTGACTGTTACAAGGAACATAAAAATTCAATCAACTGAGGTGTAATATCCACTGATGTGGACGGCTATGGTTCAATCCACAGAATTCAAAGTAGGAAGCATGTGACTACGTATGGGCGATTCTGTTTCGATCCATACTTGTCAAAATTTTCTGAGAACTGTCATGTATAGAAATTTATAATCTGGGACTAAATATGGTTGGTTGTAGTCCAATCCATACTTGTCAAAATTTATGAAATGTCATGATATGACAAATGTAAACAACTACGGATCGTTTCACAAAACAACATTCGACTGAAAAGCATGAAATTTGAACTGAGAAATGGTGAACGCATATGTGTCAGTTCACCTAATAACATTCGACTGGGAACATGAATCTATCATGAGTAAGGATGAACGCCATTGGGTCGGTTCACCAATACGAAAATCTGAACGGCAAGGGTGAACGTCTATGGGTCGGTTCACCAAAACAATTTTCGCAGAAAGCACATGCGACTAAATATGGCTAGTCATGTACCAACCTTTTACACAGTCAAAAACTTTAAGAAAACCGACTGATAACTGAAGAAAATTGACTGATAAGTGCATGAGAAACATGGAAGATAACAACGCCAAAATCTGGGAAATTCCTGGTGACTACCCACTAGTCACAGGTCAAGTTTTAGAGCCTACAGGTCGAACCTTACGCTCTGATACCACTTGTAACATCCCGCCTACTCGGACCATAATATTGTCCGCTTTGCCCACAAGCTCACGGCTTTGCTTTGTGGCCCTCTTGTGAAGACTTCCCGGCAGGTCACCCAAGCCAGTACTACTCTTCCATGAGCACGCTTAACTGCCAGTTCCTAAGAACCCCACGTGCAGTAGACCACAAAACGCGTTGTGTGGTCTACTGCACGTGGGGTTCTTAGGAACTGGCAGTTAAGCGTGCTCATGTCAGAGTAGTACTAGGTTGGGTGACCAGCCGGGAAGTACTTACAAGAGGGGCACAAAGCAAAGCCGTGAGCCTACGGGCAAAGCGGACAATATTGTGGTATGAGAAGGCCGGATGTTACAAGTGGTATCAGAGCCACTCCTGAGCCGTTCGGGATGGTGGGGCAAACCTCATCGAGGATGATGAGTCCTGAAGGGGGGGTGATTGTGACACCCTAGGCAAATCCCACATCGGCTGTGACCAGGAGAGCTCCATGGTTCATAAGATAATAGTCTCCTTTTCATGACACAACGCGTTTTGTGGTCTACTGCACGTGGGGTTCTTAGGAACTGGCAGTTAAGCGTGCTCATGTCAGAGTAGTACTAGGTTGGGTGACCAGCCGGGAAGTACTTACAAGAGGGCCACAAAGCAAAGCCGTGAGCCTACGGGCAAAGCGGACAATATTGTGGTATGAGAAGGCCGGATGTTACAGATATCGTGTAGTTTCAATATGTTTAGGATAGTTTGTTTTTGTTTAATTTGGTTTAGTTTTAATCTGCTTGTGTCGATCTTATGTGCTTATTTGTTATCAGCTTTTAAGTACTTATCTGCATTTTGCTGCTGTCTGTTTCTTTTGTATTACTGCATTGCTTATTCTCAAGCCCAATTGGCTTGAGTTTCATCTGTCCAAAAAGTATAAAGCTCAAAAAAAAAAGAAGTTCAAAAATATTAACATATTTCAGGTCCGCTGGGGTTCGAACCCGTGACCTTTCGTTCACAAACCCAACGTGATAACCACTGCTCTAGCAACCCTTTTGAGTATTAGTCTGCATCACTTAATTAATATAGGATAGTAATTGTTGGCAGTTAATTTTAATTAAAATTAGCTAAAGTTTAAGTTTAATTTATATTAATTAAAAAGTTTTGTTTAAATTCAGTTTATTTTATAAAATAATAAAAAAAAATTATATATTTTAATTACTTTTAAAATTCTTTACATTTTATTAGATTTAAATTAAAACGTTTTTAGGTTAAAATTAATTAGGTTTAAAGTTTTATTAAAAATAGATTTCATTTAAAAAGTTTTTATTAGCTTAATTTTTAAATTAGATTAGTTTTATTTAAATTGTTTTATTAGTTTTTAATATTAAATAGATAAAACATCAAAAATATTGTTTACCAAAAACAAAGTTAAGTTGAAACGTAAAACCGGAAATCAAATTCGAGTCGAATCGAGGAAAAACGAACATAATTTAAAGGACTAAAAATCCGAGTTTCAAAATGGCGCCGCTGCCGCTTCGCTCGTACGATTGACGATTTTTTCGTGAAGACGTTTGGATTTTGGGATCCGTTCATCCTTTGAACGTTACGTTTCTTGCACAAAAAAATCAAAAATTCAAAAAAATCAAAAACTTAAAAATACAAAAAAAATAAAAAAATCACAAAAACAATTTCTTTCCTAAGAATTGCACCAAAAAAAAATTAAAAAATCAAAAAGTAATACGTTTTCCTAAACGTATTACAACAAAAATATTACGTATTATTGTTATTTTTCTTATTCGATTTCTTTCGTTTTTCTTATGAATATATATTTTTCTAAAAAAATACAAAAAGATTTTTCTTTTACTATATTATATTACGTAGCAGAATAAATTACCTACTTATCAAATAAGGCCTTAGTTGGGATTTCATCACCTAACTATTGTATTCGAATCCATAACGAGAAAAAAGGGCAAAATAGATAAATACTAGTAAGACGTTTGAACTCGGCATATACAAACTATAAGGTGGGTATAAGGCGACGCGCTATAAAAGGCCGTCTAAGGAAAAAGGTTTTTAAGTGCTTTGTGCCACCTCGTTTCCCCGCTTGCTTGTGCGTATATTGAGAGGGACGACCGATTATTGGCTTGCCAACTCAAGTAGTATTTACGTATATATTTTTGTAGATTTTTCATATTTGCTCCTCGAGAGGGAAAATCCTTTTCCTCTCAAAGTCGACCGAGGTCACCTACCTCATTCCAAAGTTTTAATTGTATGCGCACTCGCGCGCATACATACATACCGATTGGTGTACCAAATACTTCTAATTCTTCTAAAAAGAAGAAGAAGAAAAACAAAAAGACCGTCATTAAAGCCGATCCCGAGTATCGAGCTTTCAACAATACGATGGCAACGGATAATCGACCAATGATTGAGATTCTACAATCTCACGTTGAAGGAAACGATGATGCGATTTTGGTGCCGAATATTGGAGCTAATCATTTCGAACTTAAATCGGGTTTTATTCAAATGGTTTCCGCTACACCATTTTTAGGCCGTACTAATGATGACCCACACGCTCATATCAAACGTTTCATCCAATTAGCTAATACCGTCAAATACAATGGGGTGCCCCAAGAGGCCGTTCGCCTCCAACTTTTTCCTTTTTCCCTCGAAGGACAAGCCCGGATTTGGCTTGATAAGGAACCACCCCAAAGTATTACCACATGGATCGACTTAGAGACCAAGTTCATTAACTACTTTTTCCCACCATCACGGACCACTTCCTTAAGGAATGAAATAATCAACTTTGAGAAAAAATATGGGGAAACGTTTAGTGAGGCTTGGGATCGTTTTAAAGATCTTTTGAGAAAATGTCCACAACACGGTTTTACTAAAGTTCATCAAATCAACACGTTTTATAATGGTTTAACTCTAAACGACCAAGACTCACTTAATAGTGCCGCGGGGGGCAATATTCTTGTGAAAACAATGAACGAGGCTTGGGCCATTATTGAGAACAAAGCAAAAGTGCAAACCAAAAGTGTTAGGGCTAATATGGCAAGTGCTAGTACGAGTAATATTGAGGTGAATGATCGAATTAATAAGCTTACTTTGCTTGTTGAGACACTCGCTTTAAAAAACGACGCCCTCACTACACATGTTCATGCCGTAAAAGAAATAAGTGAGACGTGTGAGACTTGTGGTGGACCACATTCATACTTTAATTGTGACAAGGTTTACAATGATCAACAAGAAGTTTATGCTTATAATAACAATGAACTTGATCGGGTTCAATTCAAACCAAATGTTGATGTTAACCATTTGTCTTACAAGTCTAATAACTATTTGGCTCCCCCGGGTTTTGTAGCACCACAAAGACCACCCCCACCCGCCCAAAATAGGAACCAAGCTCCTCAACGAGGTAATTTTCAAGGAAGTTCTAATCAACGGGGTTTTAATCAAAATCAAGGGAATTTTCAAGGGCAAAACCAAGGGTTGAATAATCAAGGATATAATAACCAAAGTTTTCAAAATCAAGGATTTAATCACGGTTCTAATCAATATCAAAACCAAGGTTTTAATAATCAAGGTTACAATCAAATGAATATGCATAATCCTCAAATGGACTTGGTTCTTCAAAAATTATCCGACCATGAACGAATGATGAGAGAGATGCAAGAATCGACCGATAAGAAGTTTTTGACTATGATTCAAACCTTTCGTCCCCAAGGTACCCTTCCCTCGAACACCGTGACCAATCCTAGGGCTAATGTTAATGCTATCACTACTAGGAGCGGTAAGACCACCGTAGAACCTTCCCCACCTAACCAAGGACCCGAGATTCCTTCTTCTTCGACACAACCTCCTTCTTCTTCCACTTGTGACATACCTCCCGTTATGCATTCGTCTACACCTTATGTTCCACCGATACCCAAATTTTATACCCCACCTTCGGTTCCAAAACCGGTTCCTTTACCTTCTATTTCTACTCCTCCTCCTCCTCCTCCAAAGGATGTGAGTGAGCAATCCACTCCAAAGCCTTCATCTCAACCCAATATACCTTATCCCTCAAGGTTGCGGAAAGAGAAATTGAAGAATAAGGATGATATTCAAGTTTCGAACTTCCTAAAAATGTTCAAACAATTGAATTTTAATATCACCTTTGCCGAGGCGCTCGCTCACATGCCTAAGTACACTAAGATGTTTAAGGATCTTTTAAGTGATAAGGAAAAATTGCTAGATATCGCCAATACCCAATTGAATGAGAATTGTTCCGCGGTTCTTTTGAGAAAATTACCGGTTAAATTAGGAGATCCCGGTCGATTCCTTATTCCTTGTAGTTTTCCGGGTGTTGAGAATTGTAGGGCCTTGGCGGATCTCGGAGCGAGTATCAATCTTATGCCATTGTCCGTGTGGAAACAATTATCTTTACCCGAGCTAGTCCCCACTCATATGACATTGGAATTAGCTAACCGTACGGTTGCTTATCCGGTGGGGATAGCCGAGGATGTTTTCGTAGGAGTCGACAAATTCACTTTTCCCGCCGATTTCGTCGTCGTCGACTATGAAATGGATCCCCGTGTTCCCTTAATTGTGGGACGACCCTTCTTGAGAACCGGGCGTACATTAATCGATGTAGCCACGGGAGAACTTATCATGAGGGTCGGGGATGACAAAATCGTCTTTAACATGGGTAAACTTTCCAAACTTCCCAATGAGCCCGAATCCGTGAATTTCATCGATGTGCTTGACGAAGCATGCGAAGAACATTTTCATGAGGCTTGTAAGAGCGGGATTTCTCCTTTACCTCATGTTGAGACCGTAGCTTCTATTGCTCCTTCATTGACTCCATTTGGAGAAAGTGACTTAGATGAGTTTGAAGCTAGCTTAGGTCCTCTTGAGATTAACTATGATAATTCTCCCACCAATTGGGATGAAGACATTCGTACTATTGAGAGACTTCTCAATGAGGACAATATCTCTCCACCTACTCCAAAAGAAGTTACAAACAATGATCCTACTTTGACTAAGCCTTCCATTGACAATCCGCCGGATTTAGAGCTTAAAGATTTGCCGTCTCATCTAGAGTACGTTTTCTTAGAGGAGGATAATAAGTTGCCCGTCATTATTGCTAAGGACTTAAAAGAAGATTAAAAATCCCGACTTATCAATGTGCTTAAGAATCATAAGAAAGCAATTGCTTGGAAAATCTCCGACATTCGCGGAATTGATCCTAATTTTTGTACTCATAAAATTCTCATGGAAGATGACTTTAAACCCGCGATCCAAAATCAAAGAAGGGTGAATCCAAAAATTCATGAAGTCATTAAGAAAGAAGTTATCAAACTTCTCGATGCCATAATGATTTACCCTATCTCGGATTCGCCATGGGTTAGTCCCGTCCATTGTGTGCCTAAGAAAGGCGGAATCACCGTTGTTCCCAACGAAAACAACGAGTTGATTCCTACTCGACTTGTAACGGGTTGGCGAGTTTGCATCGATATCGTAAGCTCAATGATGCCACTCGTAAGGATCATTTCCCTCTTCCTTTCATGGATCAAATGCTCGAGCGTTTAGCGGGTAATGATTTCTATTGTTTCTTAGATGGCTTTTCCGGATATTTTCAAATCCCTATCGATCCAAAAGACCAAGAGAAAACCACATTCACTTGTCCCTATGGAACATTCGCTTACAAAAGAATGCCTTTCGGCTTATGCAATGCTCCCGGACTTTCCAAAGGTGTATGATGGCGATATTCCATGACATGGTTGAAGAAACTATGGAAGTCTTTATGGACGATTTCTCGGTCTATGGTGATTCTTTCTCTTCTTGCCTTGCTAATTTAGAACGTATGCTCCAGCGATGTGAAGACACTCGTCTCGTTCTTAATTGGGAAAAATGCCATTTCATGGTAAAAGAAGGCATCGTCCTTGGTCATAAAATTTCCAAAGCCGGTGTCGAAGTCGACCGTGCTAAAGTTGACGTCATTGCTAAGTTACCTCCGCCTACCACCGTCAAAGGAGTTCGAAGTTTTTTAGGCCATGCGGGATTTTATCGACGTTTCATCCAAGATTTCTCGAAAATAGCTCGTCCAATGACTCATCTCTTAGAAAAGGATGCTCCTTTCATCTTCTCTCAAGAATGTCTCGACTCTTTCGAACTTCTTAAAGGTAAATTAACTAAGGCACCGGTCTTAGTCTCTCCAAATTGGGAGTTACCTTTCGAGCTTATGTGCGATGCTAGTGATTTCGCGGTAGGAGAGGTTTTAGGTCAACGAGTTAACAAACATTTCCAACCTATTCATTATGCTAGTAAGACAATGACGGGGGCTCAATTGCATTATACCACTACCGAAAAAGAGCTTTTAGATGTAGTGTATGCTTTTGAGAAATTCCGCCCCTATCTTGTGCTTTCCACCACTATTGTTTACACCGACCATTCCGCCTTGAAATACTTGTTGACCAAGCAAGATTCTAAACCAAGACTCCTTCGTTGGGTTTTACTCCTACAAGAATTTAAAATAGAAATTCGTGATAAAAAAGGAGCGGAAAACCTAGCCGCGGATCACCTTAGTAGACTTGAGGATCCTTATCAATGGGAATCTCCAAATCAAGAGATTAATGAATCCTTTCCCCTTGAGACCTTAATGTCTATTAATTCCAATCTTGATGATACCCCATGGTTTGCCGACATTGCAAACTATTTGGCGGGTGGTGTTCTTATCGAAGGGTTAACGTCCCAACAAAAGAAAAAATTCTTCAAGGACGTTAAAACGTACTATTGGGACGACCCTTATCTTTTCAAGAAATGTGCGGACTTAATCATTCGTAGATGTGTTGATGGGCCGGCGGCGTTACAAATCCTTGAAGCTTGCCATAAAGGACCTACCGGTGGTCACTTTGGTCCTAATTACACCGCTAAAAAAGTGTTCGACTCCGGATTCTATTGGCCCTCCATTTATCATGATGCACATGAAATGGTTAAACATTGTGATGCTTGCCAAAGGCAAGGCAAGATCACACATAAAGATGAGATGCCTCAAAATTTCATCCAAGAATGTGAAATCTTTGACGTATGGGGCATCGACTTTATGGGGCCTTTTCCATCATCGAAGGGAAACAAGTACATCCTCGTAGCCGTTGACTACGTCTCAAAATGGGTTGAAGCAAAGGCTTTACCTACTAATGATGCGAGGGTGATTGTTAACTTCTTGAAACAATTGTTTGCTCGATTCGGTGTGCCTCGTGCTATTATTAGTGATCGCGGGACTCATTTTTGCAATGATCAATTCGCACGAGTCATGGCTAAGTATGGTGTCAATCACTGACTTTCCACCGCGTATCATCCTCAAACTAATGGACAAACCGAGGTTTCTAACCATGGTCTTAAAAGAATCTTAGAGCGAACCGTGGGAGAGCATCGTGCTTCATGGGCCGATAAATTAGATGATGCTTTGTGGGCTTTCCGTACCGCTTATAAGACACCTATAGGTTGTACCCCTTATCGCCTTATGTACGGAAAGGCGTGCCACCTCCCCATTGAGTTGGAGCATAAGGCTTATTGAGCCTTGAAATGGGCTAATTTTGACATAAACAAAGCCGGTGATCATAGGAAAATCCAACTCAATGAACTCAATGAACTTAGGAATGAGGCTTATGAGAATTCATTAATCTATAAGGAGAAAACTAAGCTCATTCATGATTCCAAGATTAAAAACCGAGAGTTCCATGTTGGTGATCAAGTTTTATTATTTAACTCTCGGTTGAAAATCTTTTCGGGTAAACTTAAGAGCCGTTGGTCCGGTCCATTCACCGTTGCCCATGTCTTCCCTTATGGCACCATTGAGTTATCCCAACCAAATGGGCCTAACTTTAAGGTGAATGGCCAACGGGTTAAGTTGTACTATGGAGAGGACATCTCTCACGAGATGATTCCATCCCTCTCCACATTTCCCTTGAATTAATTCGGGAAATCGAGTCGAGCTAGAGACTCGTGATAAATAAATCAAGCATCGTATAACTAGGTTAGATTTTTTTCCCTTTACCATCCTTTCCACCCTTTTTCACCTTCATCCATTGTCCACCAATAAGTGTAGGGGGGAGCCAAGTAGGTTGTTTGTGTGTGGTGATTGTATGCAGGGACATATGCTTTGATGATCCACTTTTGGTACTTTTGATGAGACCCGTGATCCCGTGTTCCCGTGTACCCGGTTCTATCAAAACTATTGTGATTCATACTTGTATATAAATAAAACGAATAAATGTAATCACTTTAGTTGTCCCTTCCTTAGCTCGATTTTAAACAACGGACTCAATGTCCTAAGTGTAGGGGAGTTTAGTCTCCCACATGCTTAAACATTGAGGACAATGTTTATATTAAGTGTAGGGGGACTTCTATCGAATTTTAGTGGACTTTTCCATGAATTTGACCCTATTTAACCGGAAAATTTAAAAAAATTTCAACGTTTTTCAAATTTTTGATCTATTTTGGCCTAGTAGTTTTTATTTTCTTTCCTTTTATTATCGCATCATAATAATTTCCATTTCAAGAATAAAGTTAAAAAATAAATAAATAAATAAAATAGTTTTAATAAGTTTAGATATCTTTGATATATTAGGCCCGTCGTGAATATTTTGACTCAACCCGAGTTTACTTATCCAAGTTTACTCTAGCTAGTATCCTTAACCATATGGACCTTAATTGGTTTATTAGGCTAAGCATCCACGAGTCTCATTCCTTGAGATTTTAAATTGTGGAGAACGAGAGATGATAGAGTTAATTATAAGTTCGGTATTCTTTCATTAACTTATGTCAGTTAGTTATGAGCTTTTTCTTCCATCACTTGTTAATAAATATATTTGCAATAAATAAGGTTGTACGATTTAAAAGGTTACTTAGCTTCTAGCACAAGATCGTTTAAAAGTTGCTCGGTATTAATTAGAGTTCATAGCCAAGGCATAACTTATTGAAACGGGACGCGAAGATTGGCTTATCCAAAAAGGCCCTAACAAGGCATGAGGATACCCGAGTCCAAAAAGGCCCTCACAAGGCATGAGGATTCACTTTTTGCTAATGATCCTAAGATGATGTGAAGATCATTAATCCAAATCAATATGAAGGATCAAGACACACAACGAGAAGCAATTACTCCCCTAAAGATCATGGAGAAGTCTATCCAAAAAGACCCTAACAAGGTATGAGGATAAATAGATCCAAGTCCGAAAAGGAGGCGGATCGTTGTATATCAAAATCCTAAATAAAGAAGAGGATAAATGAAGAAGTCGTGGTCAACGTTTGAAGCATCTTTCACTCCTTATGAAGATGTATACCAAAATGAAGAGAAGACCATAATTTCAAGATCGTCTCTCAAGATTTGAAGTTTGAAGTACAAGCCAAATATCGGTCCGAGAAAGGTCTCAAATCGTGAAACGAGTTATGCCAAGATATGAACTTTTTGAGGTTTCGAGAAGCAGTTTTAAAAGATTTTGTCCTTTAGCTAACTATTGATTAAATCGTCCCACTTTGTTTTCGGCCTAAATAAATTATCGAAATAAGTCAAAAATGCATCCTCGTGATCATTCAAGACAAAAATAAAATATAAGAGATACACCGTAGGAATAAGGGGGTCTAAGTGATTAACTAAACCACATGAGTAAGTGTTAGTAGTGCTAACTTGTAATAACAATGATCTCGTTTTTAAGCTTGGTTTGGGGAACGTGAAACTTGAGGGTGATTTATATTCATGACACCAAAGCCCTAATTCAAGTCTTAGATTTCTTTACGAGTTTCTTCCATCTAATAATTTCCAAGTTAATAAAATAATCATTTAATTTTTGTTTCCTTTAAAGTTTTTATCATTTCATCATAGTAGTAGTAGTAGTAATAAAGGCCGAGATGGATTGATTATAAGAAAAATGTAACTTATGCTTTATAACTATGCATTGCATAGGGTCATTGCAATGGTCAAGTGTAGGGGATTTAATAAGTGTGTAAACACTTATCCTTTTGCCACTAAAATAAAGTAAAAACAAGACCTAATCATGTGTTTTATATCATAAATGTCGGAATTACGCGTGGTTTTGTGTTTTTGTGTTAAAATAGGTACAAATGATCAAAAGAAGAGAAAACACGGGATTTCACGGTCAAATGTCGAAGAAAAGTCAAGAAAAAGTCAAAGACAAGATCAAAAGACCTAAAGTGTGCCGAAGATCGCGAAAACCGACAAAGCCGACTTAATTTTGAAGAAATGATCAAGAAAATCGGAATCGAGCTCGACTTTAGCGGATTTCATTATTTATCAAGAAAACGGGCCAAGTGGGTCCCACATATGGATATTGGGCCTTTAAGCCCATTTATGGACTTAAGAAGTTATTTGTTTGATCAAAGCCCAATAGGCGCAAAAATATAATCAATAGACGGATGGTAGTATTTTAAAAAAAAAAAGGTCCAAGCAAATCAAAGATCACAAGCCCATGAAGCCCATCAAAAGAAAAATGAAACGAAGGAAAGTTGCTTGGTCAATCAGTCAACCCTCACCCCTTATTATTACTTTTCGTTACTATCAAAGTCATACACACAGTTTTACTGTGTTCTTCTCCTCTCCACAAAACAGTTCCCATCCCCTCAAAACCCTAAAAATTTTTACAGCAAAAAAATTAATCACTCAAATTTGGGCATTTTACCCTAGAAGGGTAATTAACACCAATGGGAATTAAATCCCCCAATATTTCGGGATGAACACTCACCAGGTCCTCATTCTCTCTCCAACGTGGCGTCCTTTGAGTGGCCAAGACACCTCATTAGTCCAATCCCACCAATCAGAGGCTCTAAAAGAAACACAAATCCATGACATGATGGCAATCCGTGGCACTCGAGTATTATTAGCCGTTTGATCAAGCAAGATTAGAAGAAAGAGAGAGAGAATGAAGATTAGCGGCCAAGATCGCAAGCCGTGGTCACCAAGGATGCCTAGAAGGTTCGGGGGATCCCTATAAAAACCCCCCTCCATCATGTAATTGATATGCTTTTCCTTTATTTTAATTTTCAGAAAATAGATTAGGGTTTTCAATATTGTAATTTCTTTTTCCAAGTATTGTAAGTTTGAATTTAAATTAATGAAAAGAAAAGTTCGTTTTAATTTTGTCTCGATTTAAATTTTCGGTTTCTGTTTTTAATCAGTTTATAAAGTATTGCTACTGTTCTTTTCTCGTTAATATATAAATAAAAAAAATTAAAAAAAAAAATAGAGGAAAGTAAATTTGATTTTCCCCACTGGGAAATCAATTAAAGAGCTATTGTTCATCCGAAGTAAAAAGATCGAAGGGTTTGTTTGGTATTATTTTGGTTCGAAGTTTGAATTAGTTTCGAAGTATTATGGTTTAAGATGATGATGTTGACGATTTGAGAAGTTGTTTCGATTTTGGTATTAAGGGAGCTCAGCGCTCACCTTCTGCTCAAAGGCTTTCGACACTAGGTTCTCGTCTTTTTTTTTATTTTTGTTAAGTTTTAGTTTATAAAATCTGCTTGTGTTTATTTGATAGTAGTTTAATCTGCTAGTTTGAATTTAATTTAGTTGTTTATTATTAGTTAGATATTAGATTGCTTGAATCTGCTTATTATTTAGAGATAACTTTTTCTGCTTTTGGTTTATTAGATATTTGTTGAATCTGCTTAGTTTCTAGTTATTGGGATTTGCTTATTTAGACTATTTGTTATAAGCTTAGTTGCGTTATCTGCTTATTGTTCTTCGATTATGTTTGGATTCGGTTTAGATTAATAGCGTTAGAATCTGCTTATTTAGTTTTGTTTAGATAAGCTTATTTGAGTTTCCTGCTTAATTTAATTTCAGCTTATAGGATTTATATAGTTAACTGTTTGGTTTTGGTTTTCAGCTTATGTCTGCTTATTCGTTATCAGCTTATTTGGTTTCTGCTTTTTAGTCATCTGCTTAATTGGTTAGCTTTTCTATGTTGTCATCTGCTTATTCTGATATCGTGTAGTTTCAATCTGTTTAGGATAGTTTGTTTTTGTTTAATTTGGTTTAGTTTTAATCTGCTTGTGTCGATCTTATGTGCTTATTTGTTATCAGCTTTTAAGTACTTATCTGCATTTTGCTGTTGTCTGTTTCTTTTGTATTACTGCATTGCTTATTCTCAAGCCCAATTGGCTTGAGTTTCATCTGTCCAAAAAGTATAAAGCTCAAAAAAAAAAGAAGTTCAAAAATATTAACATATTTCAGGTCCGCTGGGGTTCGAACCCGTGACCTTTCGTTCACAAACCCAACGTGATAACCACTGCTCTAGCAACCCTTTTGAGTATTAGTCTGCATCACTTAATTAATATAGGATAGTAATTGTTGGCAGTTAATTTTAATTAAAATTAGCTAAAGTTTAAGTTTAATTTATATTAATTAAAAAGTTTTGTTTAAATTCAGTTTATTTTATAAAATAATAAAAAAAATTATATATTTTAATTACTTTTAAAATTCGTTTACATTTTATTAGATTTAAATTAAAACATTTTTAGGTTAAAATTAATTAGGTTTAAAGTTTTATTTAAAAATAGATTTCATTTAAAAAGTTTTTATTAGCTTAATTTTTAAATTAGATTAGTTTTATTTAAATTGTTTTATTAGTTTTTAATATTAAATAGATAAAACATCAAAAATATTGTTTACCAAAAACAAAGTTAAGTTGAAACGTAAAACCGGAAATCAAATTCGAGTCGAATCGAGGAAAAACGAACTTTAATTGTTAAAAATAGGATTGCAAAATCTCTAGTTTCAACCCTTACCTTTTCAAACAATGTGCGGATCTGATTATTCGTCGATGTGTTGATGGGTCGTAAGCGGTTCAAATCCTTGATGCTTGCCATAAAGGACCCACCGGTGGTCACTTTGGTCCTACTTACACCGCGAAGAAAGTATTCGACTCTGGATACTATTGGCCAACCATTTATCGTGACGCTCACGATATGGTTAAACATTGTGATGCTTGCCAAAGACAAGGCAAGATCACAAATAAAGATGAGATGCCTCAAAATTTCATACAAGAATGTGAAATCTTTGATGTATGGGGCATCGACTTTATAGGGCCATTTCCATCATCTAAAGGGAACAAGTACATCCTCGTAGCTGTTGACTACGTTTCCAAATGGGTTGAAGCCAAGGCTCTCCCTACGAACGATGCGAGGGTGGTTGTGAACTTTTTGAATCAGCTCTTTTCTCGATTCGGCGTTCCTCGTGCTATCATCAGTAACCGCGGGACTCATTTTTGCAATGATCAATTTTCAAGAGTCTTGGCTAAATACGATGTTAATCATCGTCTTTACACCGCTTATCATCCCCAAACCAATGGTCAAGCCGAGATTTCCAACCGCGGGCTGAAGATAATTCTGGAGCGTACTGTGGGAGAGCATAGCGTCGCGTGGGCCGATAAGTTAGATGATGCTCTGTGGGCTTTCCGTACTGCTTATAAGACCCCGATTGGTTGTACACCTTATCGTCTTGTGTACGGGAAATCATGCCACCTCTGTTGTCCCTTGTATTTGTGATGATTAAGCAATGAAGAGAGAAAGAAATAGATGAAGAAGAGATGAATTCCTAGAGAGAGAAAGTAGTGAGAGAAAGTAGAGAGAGAGATGATTAACTTGGTGAGATTAGATTAAGAAAAGAAGTTGTTACAAATGACCATCCACCCTCCTAACATGCTAGGAGGGTAGTATATATAGTCCACCCACATGCGGGCTTTAATGGACTATATATTGGGTCGGGCTTGTCTTTTGGACTTTAATTAGTTTAAATCCAAGCCCGTAAACCACGACTAATTAACTATCTATTACAACGTTCTAATAAATATTACACTAGAAACCTATGACCGAACATTCTTGTTTGACTCAATATTATGAGGCTAACAATCTCCCCCAATGTGAGGTCATTCCTCTTTGATATTTGGATTCCAATGGAGATTTATGAATTTCGTCATAAATGAGTCTTGAACGTGTAACAGTAGTTTTGTTCCTTCATGCTGTGATCTTTGAGCCTTTGTCGTTGTCTTTCGACTTTGTCTTTAAGTCTTGAGATCTTCAAATCATTCTTGACTTGTCTTTGCCATCTTGTGATCTTGTGTCTTTATCCACATGCTCACACTATCAATTGTTGGATAAGTCTTTGGGCATGAATATGTGGTTGTGAATCTTTGACTTCGCTGAGTACACCGTGACGCCACCTTCTCGAGACAAAACATAGACACGGACTGAATGGCTTTGACATTCGTCCTAAATCGGTAGCGTTTTACCTCCGGTCGGTGAAGACCGTTATACGATATTAAACATCGTACCTGTGATCAGGTAGATTCAATTAAGAATCTCCTTGACAGGGTTTCGCGGCTGTACTAGCCGTTCTCTTTAATCGACCGTCTCAAAGCAAGACTGCGAACATAAAGAGTGAATCAATTGGATAGATATCCGCTTGATTAAAGTCGTCAATTCAAATTCCTGGAACAAGTTTGATTCATTAAGAATCTTACCATTGTTGCTTTCCAGTTGACACAAGTTTGATTCATAAGAATCTCACAAGTCACCTACCGTAGCGCTGTTTGATGTTGACGCTAGAAGGATTTCCATTCGTCACTGTGAATATTAATAAATATCACTCTGAATGTTCTGGCAAGACCATAAAGATATTGCGTAGAAACCTGAAACGAGTTTGAATCAATTCAGAATCAAACCACTGTTGCTTTTCAGTTTTATATATGTTCAATTCATAAAGAATCTTGCATTTGACCTACCGCAGTGTTGTTTGATGTTAACACTAGAAGGATTTCCACTCATCATCGTGAATACTAAGTAGTATCACTCTGAGTGTTCTAGCAATATCACAAGGATATAGCGTAGGACTCTCTTGATCTCCATCCGTGTGTCCTAACGAGATTTTATTGATCTCTTGGCTCTAGACTCGATTTGTGCACTTTTAGTGGTCGGAGGCTGGAGCAGATGCCACCTATTCAATATCAACTATCTCGGAGTGAGAAAGTCAATAGAAGTCGTGTTGATCTCCGTGACAATAAAACAAACTTCTTTTGAGAGAAGTCTGAGTAGCTAGGAAAGGGTTGTGCTTCACATCACTGGGTCCATGATGAGTTTGTCTTCATGATGAGTTGACCCGGTTTCTGCCTAAGTTGTATGGAGGGCTTCTTTCTTTACACCCTTTATCCTTACATTTCTTTTTCATTCTTCAACCCCTTCAATGCTTACCAAGACATCATTACTAACACCTTGTTGTGATTGTTCCAGTGCTAGCATCAGTACTTAGTCGACATTCTGCTACGTTCACATTCTACTCCATCTTTCCTAAGGACTTCTAATAATCTATTGGATTGTCCCTGGGAAGATCCCTCCGGTTCTGGTTGGATCATAGGACTTAAACCTAACCACCCTTTTGACACCAATAACGTCGTGAATTAAAGATGTTGTGGGTATTTGATCGTAACCATGAAAACCACTTTAAATTCTAACAAAGTATGTGAAAAACATTTAACACCTTGCTAGTTTTGTCGTTTCATAAAAACTCCCCCTTCACATGTGCATCGATAATCGAAAGTGTTTCGCACATGTGGGTAAGAGTTAAAGTGCTTGAGTCTTATAGATCACATTTTAATCACATTTTCTCCCCTATCTCTAATATATAAAATCTTTTGATATTAGAGATACCAAATTTGATTAAAATATATTTTGAAAAATAGTCTTGAAAATCTTCGGGAGAAACATGTGTCAAACTTAGCATGAATTTTGGAACGCTCCCCCTCAAAAATTGATCCAATGGAATTGTCATTACGAGGATTTGATCCACATTAAACTTTTGAGTCTAGGAGTTGTTGAACACACAATTTTTGAAAGATTTGAATATCATTGAGAAATTCTTGAAAAAATTGTGTTCAACGCTTTTTGAAAAATCAATTCTTTTTGACGAAAAGGTTTTTCTAAAGCATAAACTTGAGTTCATAGACTTTGAATGTCTTGACGAATCCACTCAAGTGTAAGAAGATTTAACTTCTTTTGCTAAGGGTAAGAGTACAAAAGCGTACACTCCCCCGTGAATTTAGATCCGGGTTGCAATCTGAAAGTGATTACAAGCCATTGTGTTGAGCTCAAAACGTTGAATGTTTTGTGACAAGCTCAACCCAAGATAGATTGCTCTACTCGTTGTTGGAAATATTGTCCAAAATAGACAATTTCCTTTTGAAAAGATAGAAATGACATGTTTTGAAAAATATTTACAACTTTCATTCGAGCTTTATGTACACACCCGTGTCGTTATTGAGCGACATTTCTAGGTACGTCCATATTATCGATACTGAAAGACATGTCGAGAAGAATATTTTTGGATTATCGAAGATTTTTTAATTTTGTATTTTGCTTTTTGATTAATATCTACAGGTAGATGTTTGATAAATGAATCAAGCAGGCTTCTTTGCCAGAACCTCCAGTTCTTCTGGAGTCAAACATCTCATACCAATTTGCCTAACTAGATACACAAACCTCTCTTTCGAAAGAGCTTTTGTAAACAAGTCAGCTAATTGGTAATCAGTTCCAACAAAGTATAATTCAACAATACCTCTTTCAACTTGTTCCTTAATGAAGTGATATCTGACATCAATGTGCTTCGTGCGGGAATGCTGAACCGGATTGCAGGGGATGGCTATGGCCGACTTTGAGTCACAGTACATAGGTACTTTATCAAAATGGAAGCCATAATCCGTGAGTTGTGTTCTCATCCAAAGAACTTGAGCACAACACGCAGATAGAGACACATACTCCGCTTCGGCTGATGAAAGTGACGTGCAATCCTGCTTCTTGGAAGACCATCCCACAAGCTTGTCTTGACCTAGAAATTGTGCACCACCAGAAGTACTTTTACGTGTATCAAGACACCCTGCATGATCAGAATCTGAATAGGCCGTTAGAAAGAAACCGGTTTCCCTCGGATACCAGAGTCCCATGTGAATGGTATTCTTAAGGTACAGAAAGATCCGTTTAAGCTCCTTGAGGTGCTTTTCAGTGGGTCGTGCTTGATATCGTGCACAATAACACGTAGCATGATGAATATCAGGTCTGCTTGCTGTCAAGTACATGAGGGACCCGATCATGGAACGATATCTCGTTTGATCTATGGGTAATCCCTCCAAATCAGCATCTAGGGATGTGGTTGATAACGGTGTCCCAACGGGGTCACATGATGTCATACCATGCTTTGTGATTATCTCTTGACAATACTTAGCTTGGTTAATAAAGATACCACTTGGGGATTGGTGAACTTGAATTCCTAGAAAGAATTTTAGTTCGCCCATCATAGACATTTCAAATCTGTTGTGCATTACTTTTTCAAACCATTTTGAAAGTTTTGGGTTTGTAGACCCGAAAATAATGTCATCAACATAAATTTGCACAAGCAGAATGTCCTCCCCGTATTTATAAGTGAACAAGGTTAGATCAATGGAACCTTTTGAGAAACCTTTGGAGACCAGAAATTTCGAGAGCTCGTCGTACCACGCCCTTGGAGCTTGCTTGAGTCCATATAGTGCTTTGTGGAGACGATACACCTTGTCAGGATAATGAGGATTGACAAATCCTTCCGGCTGCGTGACATAAACTTCTTCCTTCAAAGGACCGTTAAGAAACGTCGTCTTTACGTCCATTTGATAGACAATGAATCCCTTATGTGCAACATAAGCAAGGAAAATCCTGACCGCTTCCATTCGAGCTACTGGTGCAAATGATTCTTCAAAATCAATACCCTCTTTCTGTCCATACCCTTTAGCCACTAGCCTAGATTTATTCTTGATGATCGTGTTTTCTTCATCCATCTTGTTTTTCCAGATCCATCGAAGATTTAATGGTGTTACATCGTATGGTCTGTCAACAAGTTCCCAGACTTTAAGTCTTTCAAATTGTTGAAGTTCATCCGTCATCGATTCAATCCAAGCATGATCAGCTAATGCTTCTTTGATGTTTTTCGGTTCAGCTGAACTCACGGCGAGTGCGAACATACAAACATCGGCATCGATGTTAAGCTGTCGTCTTGTGCGAACGGGCTGTGAAGGGTTTCCAATGACATGAACCATAGGATGATCTCGGGTCCAATGATGTGTTGACGGATGTCGTTGATAGAAAGTATGCATATTTGACGGATCAACATGGCGAGTAGAAGACTCTCCAGTTTCGTGTACCGGTGTACCGAATGGGTTGATAAATTCGTCTTCGTCAGATAATGCATTGTCTGCTTGATTTGTGATCTCTGGAGCAATGACAGTAGTTGTGGATGTTGTAGGATCGATTGTTGAAGTGATATTCTGAGGAGGTGAATCTGCAGCAACCCGTGTTGAAGTAGATGAAGTTGTATCCAGTTGTTGACGATGATTGGTATCATCATTCTTATCATGAGTGACAGCGGAAGACTTCGATACAACTTGTTTCTCCCCCATGAAATATTCATCATACATTGGTCCATATAACATTTCCAACTCTTCAATTGTCGTGTCGACTGTCATATCAGCTCTAGGAACATTTTCTGGAACCAGCGTTGAACTTGACGATTCATTGCTGTGGTCTTGAGTTTCGAGTTCCGTGCGGTTGTGAACGGAAGTCGTTTGTCGTTGTGGATCGGGACTTAAACTGTTTTGTTCAAGTGCCATCTCTTGAGATTCATCAAATCGGATGTGAATTGTCTCGACAATCAATTTTTTTCTTTTGTTGAACACTCTATATCCCTTAGACTGAGTTGCATATCCCACAAGAATACATGCATCGCCTTTTTCTTTCATCTTATCCAAATTTTCACCATCTCGTATAATGTAACAAGTACATCAAAAAACATGAAGGTGTTTGAGTGAAGGTTTTCGATCATGAATTATGTGATATGGTGTCTTTTCGTGTCTTCGGATAATTAAGGAGCGGTTTTGTGTGTAGCATGCGGTTGACACGGCTTCGGCCCAAAAGTATAGTGGATGTTTTGAAGCGGATAATAATGTTCGAGCAGCTTCAACCAAAGTATGGTTTCGTCTTTCAACAACGCCGTTTTGTTCGGGTGTTCGAGCAATAGATGTTTCATGTTCAATCCCTTCGGCTTCAAAATACTTTCTCAGATTAGAATTCAAAAATTATGTACCTCTGTCAGTACGAACCACTTTAACTTGAGCTTGAAGACCACGTTGTATCAATTTTAGGAAGCTGATGAGAACGTCGGGTGTTTCATCCTTGGACCTCAAGAAGTGAGTCCATGTGTACCTTGAGTAATCATCGACAATTACCAGAATATATTTTTTTCCATTGATACTCTGAACACGCATTGGACCACGCAGATCTATGTGAAGAAGATCTAACCGTCCTTTAGAGCTTGGTGTTGTCTTTGTTTTGAAGCTACTTCGTTTAGCTTTACAAAGTTCACAAGAAGAACAAAGATGATCTTTTATGAATTTCAAGCTTGGAAGGCCTCTCACAATATCTTTCTTGGAAAGCAAGTTAATGGTATCAAAGTTGAGATGAGAAAGACGTTGATGCCATAACCATGCCTGAGTCGTTGAAGCTTTAGCCATGAAGCAAATTGGAGTTGATGAAGTTGTGTCTTGAAGTGAAATTGTGTAAAGATCAGTACCTCGTGTACCGGTAAGTAAGTCATTCCCATCATAATCACGAACAAAACATGTCTTCTTTCTGAAAGCAACTTCCAAATCCGCATCACAGAATTGACCAACCGAGAAAAGATTGTGATTGAGCCCTTCGACGTAGTATACCCTTTTAATCGTGATATTCCCCTGAACCAAATCTCCATATCCTAGGATCGGTGCAAATTGATCATTTCCGAATCGGACCGTACCTAGGAACTTCTCCACGAAGTTAATTAGAAGCTTGAGATTCCCCGTCATGTGCTTCGTGCATCCGGAGTCCATTATGAAGAGAATTATTTGTATCACCTGCAGAAGAGTTAGAACACGATGGAGCATTTGCTAAATTGGATACCACAGTAGTTGTGATAGTAGAATCATTAGTGTCCTTATCAACATTTAAAGGCAAACTAACACTCGTTTTCACATTTTCTGTCCTAACTTTAGGCATCCATTTATATCCGGGAGGACATTGATTAGCAAACCACCATTTCCAAGACTTACTGGCAGACTCATATAATTCCTTAATTTTGCTTCTAGGATTCTTAGTGGTGGAGTCTGATGCATTACTTTTCTTAGTGGGGGTTGCACCAGAATAGTTCACTTTGCGTTTGGGTTTACTGGCTCTAATAGGCATTGCAACTTGCTTCTTAGTTCTAGTATCTACGCCTTTGACTTTATTTATAGCACACATAGAATGATTAGCATTAGCACACTTGCCACATTTGACACAAACAAATTTCACATTCATAGCATTCAAATCATTCACAGCATTCAGATCGTCATTACATGCGATAACAGACTTTTTATTCTTAAAAACATTCAAATTCCTAGGGTGTTCTTCTACTTGCTTCATCTTCCCTTGATTCTTGTGTTTCCAGACCTTATCATTCTCTTGAGTGCTCTTAAGCTGAGGCCGGCTAACACTAGTAGTGGAGACTATTCCTGTAGTAGAAGACACACGAATATTAGTGTTTCTAGAAGTCTGAGGCGAGTGAGTATCTTTGTTTGTGGGCTTAGTGGGCATTCTATACATCCCTGGTTTAATCACATTATTGTTTAATTTGGTGCTACAGGATTCCTTATGGGTTGAGCTTGTGGTAACCTTTCCTTTCCATCCATCTTGGGGGCAAACACAGGTTTTACAAACGAGGAATTAGATAAAGCAGATGGTTTTCCCAAGATATAGGATCTATTCTCTTTAGAGGCATTGGGTTGTCTAACAACATTTTTCTTAATGCTAGGTTCCACAATTTTTCCACCCATTTTAGCAATGAGTTTCTGCAACTCTGCTATCGCTCTGTCCCTGTCTTGTAATTGAGCTTTAAACTCTTTAATTTCCAAATTCTGTTCATTCATTTCTCGAAATGTTTGGGAAAGTTTTTCTTGCAATTTATTATCATGTGAAAAACGACCAACGTCTTTTTGCAAAGCAAGTTCAAGTGAATGACAATGTTTTTGAAGGAAATCAGTTTTGTGTTGAAGTAACTCAAAAGCCTTTTTGTCGACATTTTCTTTCCGTTTCGAAAGCTCAATTTCAAGACGTTCACATTCTTTGATCTTATCAAGATATTGGCATGCAACTTCAGAATATTCATCAATATCAGCACAAGATGTAAAATAAGCACACATAATATCTTTAGAAACGCATTCTTGCAAGAGTAAATCATATTCATCAGAGAAAACGGACTTGTCCATTTGAAGATCATCAATTGCTTTCTCAAAAGACTCAACATATTGTAAATCATCAAACATTTCAGACCGAATTAAGCTTTCGAATTTAAGAACATTTTCTTTTAGTGTTGCCGCGTTCGGTATTAAGATTTGTTTGACAAGCACAGTTATGTCTTGAGAAATTGGTTTCTTCCACTCGTCATTTTGTCGTTGTTTCCAATCATTATCAACAATGGACTTAATATTATCTATGTAATGAGTAAGAAACCCAAATATCTGCCTACTCTTGCTTTTAGAAGCATCTAGGGGCAAGTAGTTGATGAACTTAGAAACGTTTGTTTTCTTAGTGGCAAACACTTTCTTCCATTGAATTCTCTTTTGCCTGCATTCGAAAAATACTTCCTCACGAGATTGCTGAGTTTGTTTGTGGAACAGACCATAAAGACTATTTTCATAAGCATAATTATATGGTTTCACAAACTCCTTATTAACTGATGGTTGACTATCAGCATCCCAAAGGGCAGTCTCTTCACTATTGGCACTTAGAGGCATGCAATCAAGATCTGTCCTTTCAGTCTCATCAAGATAAAGATGCGGGTTCGCAGCTTGAGCTTTGGCAAGGTACTCAGGACTTGCAAAGCTAGCTTGACCCTTAAACATCGATGGAGGTGCTAGCATTCTTACGGATTGAATAGAATCATGCGTTTTATAAACAACGTTCTTCAAAAAGTCAACTTGTGCTTCTAGTTTCGTAACTTTTTCGGTTTCTTTATCATATCTACTTTTGAAGTCTTGTTTTAACGCATCTACCTCTTGTTTCTTATCCTCTAGAATTTTAGCAGAATCAGTAGTGGTCATAGAGAGCTTTTGTTCAAGTTCATTAACTTTGGTATTGGCAAGGTACGTTTTTTGACGTTCATCCATTAAGAAAACATTATATTAACGCTTCTCTTTAGCTAATAACTCAAGAGTGGTATTATATTTGTTTTCAAAATCGTCCTTTTGACTTTTTAACGCACTTCCCTTGTACCCCTCAAGCTCTTTGGTTTTCTGAAGGAGCTCATCTCTATAGCTTTCAGTCATCTCAGTAGATTTGATAAGAGCAGCTTTACATTCTTCAAAACTTTGAGTGAGCGTAGCGTTTGCCTTCTTTAATTGCTTTTGACTCTTTTTATTTTCAGTGACATCTTTTTGTAAAGTAGCAATTAAATTAGCAAGCGCAATACGTTCCTCTTCATCATATTCATTTGCATGTTGATCATCCTCAGACTCATTATTGCACATGTTTGATGAATCGGGTGTGGTATTGCTATCAACCGTTTCCATCCTACACGTGTCATTAATGGCATTGGGTAGATCACTATGCTCAGGAATATCACCAAACACATTATATTCATCAGTAGTGTGTACCTTATCGATTGGCTCAGTGTCAAAGATAGGGCCATTGTCATCTTCAGTGACTTTGAGAACTTCTTCAACCTTTGCCATGTACGAGTAATGTGCATCAAGATCTTGATCAGAATCTTCATCATCAGTATCATCAAGCATGGCTCCTTCCTCAGCTGACAGTTTGACCCCTGCTTCCATCTTCTTGCATAGCAGCATCTTTTCCTTATGGTAGCTAGAGTCTCTAACCCTTTTCGGCTTCCTGCATTCCTTTGCCATATGCCCATATCCTTGGCAATTAAAACATTGAATCCCGCCCTGCTGAACCACTTGACTTCCAACCGTTTCCCTATTCCCAGTAGCAGCAGCAATCCTCTGAGTATCATACTTTGCAGTTTGTCGATCATATCTTGCAGAACCCTCAACATGCGTTGGATTATGTCGATCATACCTAGAAGGACTTTCACCACGTCGACGTGTGTCATACCTTGGAGGACTCTCAACATATCGGTTCTTTGTGTTAGATGATGTGCGAAGATTGTTGTTGGTGGGTTTGTAGATTTTCTTGTAAGTCTTCATAATGTAATCAATTTGTTGTTTCATCTCTCGGTTCTTTTGAGCTTGGTCTTCATCACTATCTTCTTCAGATGAGGACTCAGATGGTGGTGATGGTGCTCTTGGCGCTTTACCTCGAGATTTTGTGGAAGATGAAGACTTAGATGTTGTGGAATATCGTGGTGAGGATGATGTATTGGAGTATGGCTTAGGAGCACGAGAGTGAGGATCTTGAACATGTTGAGTGGTAGTTAATAAAGCAAGTGGATTAGCCGTCTTTGCAACTCGTTCAGCTCGAATCTCATTTGCTTCATGCTGAAATTGTTTCAAGATATCAAAGAGAGTGTGATAGTTTACCTTGTCTAACTGCTTCTGTTGTTTCACCAAAGTGACAAAACGTGTCCACTCTGGTTGGAGTTGTTGTAGAAATTGCACATTGACTTGCATGGTGGAGACTTCTAAGTTGTTTCTTGTCATATCATTCATCATCTTGTAAAATCTTGAATAATAGGACTCAATTGATTCTCCATCCAATGCATTAAACTTACCAAAGTTCCAAAACAAGTTTGTTTTGACATCTTGCTTGTTGAGAGACTCTCCTTGTTGCAAGCGTTCAATGGCCGTCCACATTTCTTGTGCTGTAGGACATGCATCCACTGTGGAATAAATATCATCTCCAATTCCACTTAGAATCATATAGATCGCTTCTTTTTCTGCATCATGCCAAGCACGTTTCTCGGGTGTAAGGTCAGATAAAGTTTCCTTTTTCTTTGTTGCAGGTACTTCTGGACATGTGTCTGTGGCTGGTGTATAAGGAACATCAATTTCAGAAAAGACATATGGGCCATGGTTAATACATTGTCTCAAGGCATCACCATTAGGTCTTGTATCAAGATAGCGAAGAAAGCGTGATTGCCATTGAGCATATCGACCAGCCACAAGCATTGGTGGTCTCTCTTTATTACCCGCGACCATGATGTTGTTGTTCGTCACACGATATTCTGCAGTAGAATCCATCCCAAAATTCTCTGAAATGATGAAGTGAATATGGATCTTAAGTAGATTTGTTGTGATTGTTGTTGTGGTTTAAATTCCGAAAATTGCAATTTTTCTCCAGTCCGACAATAAATTCTCCAGTTCGACAAAAACGGTAGTCCAAAAATTTTGTAATCGCCAAAATTTGAAATCGAGCTAGAAATGTCCTAAAACTAGTATGGAAAAAATCTGAAACTAGTCTAGATAGTGGCTAAGTCTAAAAAATACACAAACAAAATTTAGCAAAAACACATCATCGGAATCACTTCATCGGAGTAATCTAATCGGAATAACCAATCGGAATGTTATCGGAATGCACCAATCGGAATGTTATCGGAATGCACCAATCGGAATGAGCTAATCGGAATACACCAATCGGAATGAGCTAATCGGAATACACCAATCGGAATGAGCTAATCGGAAAACACCAATCGGAATGTGCTAATCGGAAAACACCAATCAGAATGCAAATCGGAATGCCAATCGGAATATTGTTGTCCAATCGGAATGATGGTCGGAATGTTGAAACCCTTTTCCGATTGCACAGATCGGAATAACTGATCAGAATATATCCCCCTTTTCTCGGACAAAACTCAACCAATACGTGATTTTAAGCCAAAAAATGATCAAAAAACCCAAAAATTTTGTGTTTTTAGCCAAAGTAAATATACCAAATCACTACTACAACTATGTAGAAGATGTAGATGAAGAAGTAGAGCACAAAAAACACAAAAAAAAATTAAATCCGAGATGATTTATGGATTAAATCATTCGAATCAAATATAATAACAACAATGAATCACAAATCTACCCCATGGCGATTGATACCAAATGTTGTCCCTTGTATTTGTGATGATTAAGCAATGAAGAGAGAACGAAAATAGATGAAGAAGAGATGAATTCCTAGAGAGAGAAAGTAGTGAAAGAAAGTAGAGAGAGAGATGATTAACTTGGTGAGATTAGATTAAGAAAAGAAGTTGTTACAAATGACCATCCACCCTCCTAACATGCTAGGAGGGTAGTATATATAGTCCACCCACATGCGGGCTTTAATGGACTATATATTGGGCCGGGCTTGTCTTTTGGACTTTAATTAGTTTAAATCCAAGCCCGTAAACCACGACTAATTAACTATCTAATACAACGTTCTAATAAACATTACACTAGAAACCTATGACCGAACATTCTTGTTTGACTCAATATTATGAGGCTAACAACCTCCCCATCGAGCTGGAACACAAGGCGTATTGGGCCTTGAAGTGGGCTAACTTCGACATCAACAAAGCCGGTGATCATCGCAAGATTCAACTCAACGAGCTAAATGAACTGGGGAATGAAGCTTATGAGAACTCGCTGATCTACAAGGAGAAGACCAAGATCATCCACGATGCTAGAATTAAGAACCGAGAGTTCCACATTGGTGATCAAGTCTTACTTTTTAACTCTCGGTTGAAGATCCTCTCTGGCAAGTTGAAGAGCCGCTGGTCTGGTCCATTCACCGTCGCCAAAGTTTTTCCAATTGGGACGATTGAGCTTTCTCAGCCAAATGGGCCCAATTTCAAGGTTAATGGCCAGCGTTTGAAGCTGTACTTTGGTGAGGACATCTCGCATGAGATGATTCCATCCCTCACCACGTTTCCCATGAACTAAATTTGGGTCGAGTCAGGCTCGTGACTCGGTGAACAAAAACAAGCGCTTCTCGGGAGGCAACCCGTGCTCTATCCTTTACTGCTTTCATAATAAGTGTAGGGGGAGCCCCGTATGTGTTTGTTGTCTTGTTTCTTGTGTTGTGCAGGGATTAAAAGCTTCAAAGAGCATCTTGATGACATTTGACGAACCGGGATCCCGTGTTCCCATCTTCCCGGTTCTATCCTAAACTTTTGTGATTCAATATTTCATATCTTATATGTCACATTGAATTCACTATAGTTGTCCTTTCCTTAGCAAGATCTAAACAAAGTGCACAATGTCCTAAGTGTAGGGGAGTTTACTCCCACATGCTTAAACATTAAGGACAATGTTTATATCAAGTGTAGGGGGACTTCTATCGAAGTAAGTGGTCTTTTCCATGAATTTGCCCTCATTTTAACCGGAAAATTTGATTTTTCGACATTTTTCAAAATTTTTAATCTATTTTGGCCTAGTTGTATAGTTGTATTTTCCTTTGTTTGGTTTATTTTCTTTCCTTGCTAGAATAAATTTTTAATAAAGTCGTTTTAAATTTTTCAAAGTCGTGAACATTTTGACTCAACCGAGTTTACTTATCTAAGTTTACTCTAGCTAGTATCCTTAACATGTTTAAGTCAAGTTTTGCTAGGCTTTTATATAGGGAGCTTTAAAACGCGAAAGTCTTAACTCTCACGGGTTAAGAACAAGAACTTTTCGCAAGTTCCTATAATTGACCCTAGAGAGTTGTTTATCAAGGGAACTGTAAAATGCGATTTCTAAACTTGAGAAAGTCTAAGAATTTGCAAGATCCTATAGATGACTCGAAAACCCAAAACTTTGATTTAATAGGCTAAGCATCCACGAGTCTCATTCCTTGAGTTTTTAAACTGTGGAGGACGAGAGATGATAGAGTCAATTATAAGTTTGGTATTCTTTCGTGAATTTATGTGAGTTAATTATAAGCCTATTCTCCCTTCGCTTGTTAATAAATTTATCTTCAATAAATAAGGTTGTACGATTTAAAAGGTTACTTAGCTTCTAGCCCAAGATCGTTTAAAAGTTGCTCGGTACGGATTAGAGTTCATAGCCAACGCATAACTTATTGAAGCGGTATGCGAAGATTGGCGAGTCCGAAAAGGCCCTAACAAGGCATGAGGGCTACATTTTGTTGCTAAAGATCCAAAAGTGATGTGAAGAATCATTTATCGAAAATCAATATGAAGGATCGAGACACACGACGAAAAGCAAATACTCCCCTAAAGATCATGGAGAAGTCTATCCAAAAAGGCCCTAACAAGGTATGAGGATAAATAGATCCAAGTCCTAAAAGGAGGCGGATCGTTGTATATCAAAGTCCAAAATAAAGATTGGAGAAAAATGAAGAAGTCGTGGTCCAAATATGAAGAATATCTCAAAACTTCATGTGAAGAAATTCCTATTATGAAGAGAAGACCATTATTTCAAGAACGTCTCTCAAAGATTCGAAGTATGAAGTCGCTGCCAAATATCGGTCCGAGAAAGGTCTCAAATCGTGAAGCGAGTTATGCCAAGATATGAACTTTATGAGGTCCCGAGAAGCAGTTTTAAAAGATTCTGTCCTTTAGCTAACTATTGATTAAATCGCTCACCTTATTTTTGGCCTAAATAACTATCGAAATAAGTCAAGCAATGCATCCTCGTGATTATTCAAGACAAAAATAAAATATAAGAGATACACCTAGGAATAAGGGAGTCTAAGTAAATAATTGGCCCACATGAATTCGTGTCAGTTTGCTAACTTATAATAACAATGATCTTGTTTTTAAGCTTGGTATGGGGGACGTGAAACTTGAGGATGATAAACGTTCATGGCTGCCAAAACCCAATGTAAGTCTTTAATTTCTTTACTTGTTTCTATTTTTTATTATAAAGGCCAAGGTGGGTTATTTATGATGGAGAATGTTAACCGTGATTTAAAAATTAATGCATTGCATGAGGGCATTGCAATGGTCAAGTGTAGGGGATTTAATAAGTGTGTAAACACTTATCCTTTTACCAATTATTTCCAATAATAACAAGACCAAAACGTGTATTTTATGTCGTAAAAGTCGGAATTATGCGTTGTTTGTGTTTTAGGACCAAAAGATCAAAAAGGAAGAAAACACGGGCTTTCACGGGCTTTTATCGAAGAAAACGGGAAAAGACGAAGTCAAAAGATCAAGAGTGCAAAAAGAACGAAAGTCCAAGGCCTATTCTGAAGATTTATCGAAGAAAAAGTCTAAATACGGAAGTTTAATGAAGTCGAAGAACTCAAGTCTAAATTAAAGAAGAAAATTATCAAGACAAGTTCAAATCCCGAGACGACGTCAAGAAAAGACAAAGAATTAAATCGAGTCGAGAAGACGTGAAGAAATAAAGAAAGAAGATGCAACACATGCACTCCTTCCCATTTTTCCCTATAAATACCCTCCTAATACACATTAGGAGAGGAGTTAGTTTTTAGTTTTTAGTTTTTCATTTTTCACTTTTCTTTCTAGTTTTTAGAGAGAGAAAGTTCTCCACTTTCTCTCACTAAGTTTTCATCTTTCTTTCTTCTAGTCTTTCAAGATTAAACATTTGTGTATTTTTGATTTCATTAATCAAGTTCTAGTTAAGCTTTTAATCTTTCATCTCATTCTACCTTTCTTTGATTTTTAAGATTAATTTTGGTGTGAATTTCATTTGATCCGTGTTGTTCTTAATGATTTCGTGCTTAAAAAGTTAATCTTTTTATGCTTACATAAGCTTTCATTCGATTAAGCTTTAAGATTTGTGTGCTTATTGGCTTATTCGCTTCTTTTAGCTTATTTAATTTTTAAAAGTTTTCCTAAAAAGTTTATCTTTTTATGGTTTGATTCAAAAGATTGATTACTTTAAGATTGGATAAGTTGTTATTCGTGCTTATTTAGCCTTTTGCATATTTGATTTGTTCTAGTTTTGGTGTTGGCTTATTCCAATAGCTTATTACCTTGGCTTATTTTCGAATCCCTTATAAATCGGAAAAGGTATAAACCCTTTTCCGATTTGGTACTTTCCGATTAGCACACCCCCCTTTATTCCGATCGTCTGATCAGAAAAGGGTTTTGAACTTTCCGATTGTGGGTATTTTAACCCATTCCGATTGCAGCTCCAATATTCCGATCCTTTGATCGGATTAGGGTTTTGAAGATTCCGATTAGGGTGGTTTTATGACATTCCGATTTGAATTTTTGTTAAACATTCTGATTGAGTTGGTTTTGTGGATATTCCGATTGGGTGTTATTCCGATTGGGGATTTTTGATTATTCCGATTGCAGCAGTATTCCGACCAGCACATTCTGATTGGTGATTGTTTCCCATATTCCGATTGGACCTATTTTCCATGTATTCCGATCAGCTTATTCCAATTAGCCTATTCCGACGGGATTCCGACCAAGGGTTCCGACGGACTTAATTTCCTGTTTTTTTTTCAAAGTTTCCAAGTGTTAGTTTTATTAAGTGTTCAAGTATTTTTCTAATCTTGCCTTTAAGTTTTCAAGCATTAAATTTTAACTCGTTATTTTTAGTTTAATCTTTAAACTTCGACTTTACTCAACGACACTTACTTATTTGCTATTAGTTTAAAATAGATAATCAACCAAACCATTTTCATTTCCACCAAGAACAATTGAGTCGCACTTTGAACTAATAGTCAATTCGAAAAGATTCGGACGATAAGATTTTATACTTGGTTGCAAAACCATGTATTAGGCTATCGCAATCCTCGATCAGAATAAGGAGATATCGTAATAATTTGATCGCAAAGTAGAACCCCTAGGGTTATTGCGATCGCAATAAAGCTGTCGGAATGAGCCGTCGGAATGTGCTATCGCAATGTAGAAACCCTAATGATATTGTAATGGAAAGAACACAATATTCGGATGGAGTAAAAAAAGCATAAACCCGAATAATCACTTTTCTAATAAGCACTTATCAAAAACTTAAACAACTCAATTCTAGGAAGAACACAATAAGCTACGCATGCAAAACTTATCAAAACACTAAATAAGCAAAGTTTATAAAATAAACTTTTAAAAGGTTAAACTTTTCAAAATACTTAAAAGAGAATAAGCTAAACACTAAATAAGCTAAAAGCTCAAAAAGGTGACCCCGAATACTAGACTAATGAAGACACTTGTAAAGCTTTAACACACGAATCAAGAAACATAAAAGGTAGAAATCTTTATGTGGCGTGTAGAAAAACAAGGTGAAAAAGATGACGAACACGAAATCGTAACTAACAAGAAAGATTAAAAAGATGAAGATTAAAACAAGATTAAACTTTAAAAAGTAAAGATTAGATTAAAACAAGAAAGAAAATAAAAGATGAAGTTTTCCTAGTGAGAGAAAGTTAAACACTTTCTCTCTCTAAAAATTAAAACTACAAAAGAAAAATGAAGACTAACTCTAAAAATGAAGACAATAAAGACTATTTATAGTAGGAAGGGATGTGGTGTGTTGCTTCTTTCTTTCTCTTGTCTTCTCGTCTTTTAAATAACTTGCTTTCTCGACTTTGTCTCGGGATTAGTCGAATAACTTCTTTGAGTAGACTTGTTTCTTCGACTTTGTTAAACTTCCGTCTTTAGACTTTTTCTTCGATAAATCTTCAGAATAGGCCTTTGACTTCCGTTCTTCTTGCACTTTTGATCTTTTGACTTCTTCTTTTGTTTTTTTCTTCGATAAAAGCCCGTGAAAGCCCGTTTTTTCATCCTTTTTCATATATTGATCCTAAAACACAATAAAAACACAAACCACGCATAATTCCGACTTTTACGACATAAAATACACGTTTTGGTCTTGTTATTATTGGAAATAAGTGGTAAAAGGATAAGTGTTTTCACACTTATTACCCTTGTAAGTAACTTTTCTTCTTTATCGGTTTTTTTACTGTACTAGCTTATTTGCTTGATTAAACTACTTATTTGCTTTAAATTATTGCTTCTTTGTTGTTATTAGTTTTATTCTTTACTTTGCTAATTTGTTCCTTATATTTCATAGTCTTAGCTTTAAGTGACTTATCTCACTTATTTGCATCTCCTTAAGGGTTGTTTGGCTTAAGTTTATTTTTAAGCTTAAGTTAAGCCTTAGATCTTTATTGTCTTTTTATCAGACTTGTTAGGTTAGCTTAAGCTTTCTTTTGCGTCAATTAAAAATAGAAAAACAAAGAAAAAGATAGGGTTTTTAGAGTTCATATTTTTGTTCAAGGTTTTGTAGACTTAGGATTAATGGGATAGTTTTAACTATTATTACTATTCTAAGTAGGGTTGTTTATGCTTATTATCTGTTTGTTTGAGGTTTTTGGTGTTTTGCCTTAGGTTTTTACCATCTTAGCATAAAATTAGTTCACACTTAGCCAAAAATTGACCAAATCTTTGTCAAGTGCACCAGGTAGAATTAGAGTGCCTAAATCTAGGAGTTAGGTCTTAAAGTTTGATAATCACTTATATTAGGAAAATATCGTATTCGGTTTTTGGTTTTTAGTTAATTTAGAGCTTATTAGAAGCTTATTTTTTAAGATGGATGTTTGAGGTTTCCACCGCTAGGCTTGATATTACACTAGTAGTACAAACCCATTCCCGCGGCTAGTTCATTTTCCTTTGCTTTGTTCTATTACTTATTCTTGTTTATTTCTTAGTGATTTGATTAGTTTTTTGGTTTTGTGTGTTGAATTCTTACTTTAGATTGCCACAAATAAGCCAACTGCTTATTTATGAGATTATTATATAAGCCAAAAAATAATAACTAAGCAAAAAAATATATAAGGGGATTAAACCTTTAGACCCAAGCACACACACAACACTTAACAACCATCACTAAACGATGCCACTCCAACTATTTTTCTATAATAGTTTGGTTTTTAATTCCATTTATCCCCTTTGTTAGGCTAATGAAATTTCTAACTATGGCCCAACCTAGATTTGATTTAAAATAGACTAAGTGTTATGAGTCGCTAATAGAGTACAACGACAGTGACAATGACCAACTGCAGGCAAAGCTTCATATGGCACTAAGCACATTCAATTCTGAGACATCGTCAGGTAAGACAAAGATTATCTAAAGACATACTCATTAGCTATTATGGATAACAGCTGGGATGTAGAAGGAATGTGCTAGTGTTCGAGGACCTTTGAGGTGACAATACTCAGAGGTTACTCCAGACCCTTTGAAGACTTAGCAAGTAGAGACTTGCATTATCTCTTTATAGTTTAGGAGGGAGAATCTGATAAAGCACTTTAGGCGGGATAAAGTGAAGATTTGAGTTAAAGGGACCTAGTACGACCTAGTAAGAAAGGTGAACATTTGGCATAACTTTTCATTGAAAGTCGGTTAAAGCATGTCCATGAATAGACATTCATTTAATGTTGTCTACGTCTTCCACTTAGAAGATGACATGTACTAACTGCCTCCACTAAGAAAGCAACCTCGTGCGATTATAAATAGAGAATGTGAAAGGGAGAAAAAGTATCACTTATGGTTGTATTTTATGACAACCCATAAATTTCACAAGTATGTTATATGTTATGATTGAAAGAATGTGGAAAATCCATTAGAAAGTTTTGCTTTTTGTGTCTTACTTGGTAAAACGAACTCCCTTTCACAACCTGAACTGCCATATCAACATACTCCTATATGTTTTAAATACTATGTATATATCAAGCATGAGTTCTAAAAAGTAATCTAATAAGTATATTATGGATAAGAACATTTCAAGTATAACCATGATACCCTAAATCCCTAGAAACCCTATAAATGAGTGGTAAACTCAAGAATTATGAACGTATGAATACACTACCCATATGAATAAGTGATCAAGAAATATAAACAAGATATGAACTGTCATATGAAAGTATAAAGGTATCCTAGGAAAATAAGTACAAACCATACAAAGCTAAAGTACAAATAAATGTACATAATAGTCTAGATCATCACCTAGAAATTCTTTGTATACTAATATATCGAACCATATAATTACCCAATACCTATCTATGAATATTAAATACAAATGTATAAGTTATAATTTACCATATAGAAAAGGTATTTGACTATAAGACACTAAGTGTAAGTAATCTAAAGCTAATTACAAATGTAAGACCTAGTAACTAAGATTAGCACATAAAATCCATATCATATTGAATTACAGCCTAATTTTTTGAAGACAAATATAAAACTCAATTAAGTACCATATTAAGATTATACTTTTACCTCAAGTTGAGTTACAAGTTACTTAAGCACAATGTACAAGTTATTGAAGCATAGAATCTTAAGCTAGCTTATTTATACCTAGGATATGATTACCCAATATAAACCCTTAAACTAAGTGCCTAGAATCATTTGAAGTCATAAACATAACGTATAAGACCTAGAATAAGCGTACATGATGATAAAAAATCTAATTACCCAAGACAGAAATTCATTAGGATTAGTGATTTAAAAACCGTTATATTCAGCATTCTACATAGAATCAATACCTTAGGACTAGTCTACCAACACTCATATCATTACATTAAAGTTATAACATTATTTCAAATCAATGTAAAAGTACCCTCAAGCACAAGGTACAAGATTTCAATGCATGACTTGTAAATTAGGTCAAAATATGTATTTTCACTCTTTAGACATATTTACTTAGAATAACCTATTAAACCAAGTGTGGAACAACTTTAGATACTTAAAACATAATGTCTAAGACCTAAATTGAGTTTACATCAGTATTTAAGTGAAGGATAATGAGTTTTATTAAGACCTAACCCTAGATTATTTGAAACCCTAATATACATAATTTTTCTTCCCAATTTAACTTCAAACCTTTGTTCAAGTTCAAACCAAGGACCCAAACTTTCTAAACACAATGTTTAAACCCTAATTATACCCTAATATATCACTAATCACATTCCTAAACAATTAATTACCAAAATCACAAACCATTAACTAACAAGCCCTAGTTTTAGACCTAGTTTGGTTTTCCCTCCAAAACCTTGTTTAAACTCCTTCCCTCCCAAATTCAAACCTAAACTCAGATATTTAGGATGTTCGTAGATATTTTGTATTTTCAATAAGGAGGTGCATCACCTAATTGAAGGCTACACATCACCATTTCTATCCATAACATGCCGTGACATATTCTAAGCCACAAGTGCAAGATATTTTGAAACTAGACTCTATAAACTTACATAGATCTTCCCTAGCTTACCTTAGTTACTAATATATCTAGGACTCGCACCCCATTTCTCTTATTTACTAATATACCTTAGTTACTAATATATCTTGGAGCCTAAGTGTTGGAAATACTATAAATAGGGGCGAATACACAACCTTAAGTACTCGCACCCCATTTCTCTTATATCTCCATACCCATTCTCAAATTCACTTCTGCAAAAGTTCTAGGACTCTTAGAAGACCAGAAACCAGGTCTAGAAGGAAGCCATTGAAGCTCTTGAAGCTTTAATAGTAAGTAGTGTTCATAGGAAGCCATAAGGAGCCATTTTGGAGCTACCTAGGTAATCTCTATGTTAACTAATATTTTATCTTGTTATAATGTTTTCTTAGACTTCTTATAATTTTTATATGATGTTAGAAAACTAATCTAAAAGAAATTAGATCATATGAACATTTAAAATGAAAATTATAAGCTAAAGATGTCTTAAAACCCTAGTTTTGTAATTTACATGAAATAATGAGCAAAAACCCATTTCAAAAGCTATAATTCTGAAGAAATATTTTTATTATGATTATAAAAGCATTCATAAACTTTGTTTCAAGTCTCAAGATCATTTGGAGTATTTTTGAGCTTGTTATGTAATTTTAAACAAGTCTAGGGACTAAAACTGTCATTTTTGAAACAATTAACATTTTGGGCCAAAAGTATCATTTTTTCAAAGTTAAAACTATAATGATTAATATTGCAAAGTTTGAAGCCCTAAGGTTAATATTTAAAGGTTGAAAATATAAATATTAAAACTATATACTTTAGGGGTTAAAAGTGTAAATATGCTAAACTTATAATATTATGTGTTAAAAAGGTAAATATTTCAAACTTATAAATTGAAGGATCATTTTGGTCATTTATGAAACTATATGGGTGTATGTTGTATAATAAAACCTATTTTCTATAGATATATAAATTAGAAGGACTATTTTTGTCAATTATGAAACTAAAGGATGAAATATATAATAATTAAAGAATATACTAATCTTTGAAAAATTTTACTATATTAATGTATCATGTTAGTAGGGAGCTTTGTGCAAAGATGTTCCATCTTGATATTACGTTCTGACTGACTGGTTGGGTTTACGATTTAAAGTGCCCTCGCTCCTCAAACATTTATACAATGACTTCTGAGTATGATGGCCCGAACAATGATGCTATATATATAAGAGGTTATAACTTCAATAATACATAATTAGTACTTAAAAATATTGAACTCAGAATCAAAGACTAGATATTGTGCAAAATATGTTAATCCAGGTTTGTGTGAGACCAAGTTGTTGTTTGTTAGCCCAAGTGGTTCTTTGTGACATAAACCTGCCAAGATACAGAAATTACTAGATATAAGGTGAGTTCATAGCCTCACTAAAGTACTAATTTGAAAACCCGTGAGGGGGATACATGCTAAACTAGAATACAAATGTTTTGTATGCTGCCAGACATGATTATTAACATTATGTTTACTTATTGCCATTAAGTCCGTTTTCAATCGTGACCGTTAATCATTTCTAGAGAATGAGCGCTAATATTGTGAATAGTACTATTTGAGGACTGATAATAAGTAGTTTTAAGTATATCGTTTTTCTCTCGGTCTTATCGAATTGAAATACGGTTTTACAAGTATGACTTAATTTTTTTGGTTAAAGATAGTTATTTGGTATTTAAGCTACTTCGCAAATAAAGCACGTAAAAATGTAAAAATACTATCTAGATATGTATACGTACTAAGCTAAAAACAAATTACAAATACCGTAATTAAATGCACAAAATATAAGAAATGTAAAATGCAAATTTTTTTTACAAATATAAAAAGTAAAATATAAATGCACGGAAAACAAGTTAACATATTAATTCTATAATATTCTAAACTAAGCTAATACAATATCTATCCTAAATGGCATAGAGCGCGCTACATTAGTAAAATTGCATAAGAAACGCAAACTAGAAATTCAGTTGCCTAAATTTCGCTTAATAAAATTCCAACTATTGGGCCAACTATATTAATAGAAGCCCAACAAATTATTCAAACGACCAATACTTATCTTGCCACTAACTGCTAACTACAAGGCCAAAAAAATGGAGTATTAGCTGAAGGACTAACGAGAGTTGATGCTAAATGTCTTGGATTGTGACTGATAAGTCACGTATCACCCTGAAGGACCTAGTGCGTACATCACTGAAACTTGACCAATTGCATTTGTAGAAAAGTACAGACTACAGAGAATCATTTTAGGGTCCGTTTGGTTTAAGGTCGGGTTTTACTTTTGATATGGTTTTAAAAAGTAGAAGGTTTAGGATTCGGTAAGATTTGGTTTTGATTTAGTTTTTATTAAGTAATATAAAAGAAAAAATAATAATTTATTATTATAAAAAAACAAAGAAAAAAAATATTGTGTGACTGTAATAAAAAGAGGGCCCACAAATTTATAAATACAGTATAACAAAAATAAAATCCCAACCCCCACCCTGGTTTTTGAAATGCTGAATTTAAATGATTTAATCCCAAATTCTGGGCCCACCGATGAGTACCAAACAACAATTTTCTACTTTGTGTCAAAAACGGATCTTAAACCCCGTGTACCAAACGTCTCCTTAAACTACCTGACAACATCACTCGCCTCTTAAAAACTGAATTAAACAATCAACCAACTCTAAAAAAACAAAGAAAACGTTTCCTATTATAGCTAGATCTATGGTTTGAATATAAAGAACTGCACTTTCACATCTCAAATTATCTTTATAGAGTTTAAACCCCTTGGACCACACACATCACTGACACGACTCACAATATACTACCACAATTTTATAACATATTGTACTTACCAAAACACTACCACAATAACATCTCTTTCACACAGATTTACACACACTTGTCTCTTTCACATTTTTTTCATTATTTTCTTCTAAACATCACAAATGACCATATCCAAAGATTAAAGATAGATCCGTTGCCGGAAAATACTGTTAGTGCCACCGGGTCAACTCAGCCGCCATCTCTGTTGGTGTGTCTTCTCAGCCGCAACCACTGCCGTACCGACGCCACCATCACTATACGACCCATTGCCATACCACCGCTGCCATTACAAATTTACAACCATCTACCCACCACTGCGGCCTACAACCAAACCACCACCCTCGCCGACCACTAACTCCGAACAACCACTGCCACCATCGTCCGACACCTTCACCACCATTTATCAAACCCAAAATCAATCTAGATCCAAATACAAACCAAACCCAAACAATCAGATATGGGATTTATAAAAATTAGATCTAAGATTGATTTTTTTAGATTTCATTTAAGGATATGATTTTGTGTATTCCACGTCCACCACCTCCACCGTCGTGATTATGTGGTGACCTACTGGACCTCCTTCGACGAGTGATGGTACCCACACACAGTGTTTGAAACACCATTACCAGAATGTCATAACCCACTCCACTCTCTGTTTGACATTCTGTTTGAAACACAGGCATGTAGTGGTGGTAGAGAGTAGTAAGAATGAGTGATAACAGAGAAAGCAATTGTTAACTTGTTTTAGGTTAGAGAAAAGAAAAAGAATATAATTATATTATAAATAAATTCAATAGTTTTTGGTAGGAGTTTTTATTGATGAGTGTGAAATAAAAAATGCATTTTTGGTAGGAGAGGTACATCTTTCTGTTTGACATCTCGTTTTCATGTAAGTATTTACTCCGTTATGTATATATGTGAATCATTAGTGGTCTGCATAGGTGTTTTGCTACCAAACAGTGGGTGTCTAAACCCACAATCCCTTATTATATCAGAATTGTTGATTTACCTTTATAGACCAATTCGTATATCATCATTTAACCAAGCAATATTACTACTCCAATAAAAGAACAACAATTAAAAACAGCCCTAATGTTCTTAATCCCAACAGATTGCTAGTTCAATTCTAGACTCCTCCCATTTTTACTTAAACACTGATTTATTGTGAAATTATTACACTATCTTATCTATCCTACCAATTCTGAATTACAATACAAATACCCTATCATCAGATCAAATCAAACACCTAAAGCTGCCATAGCCAAACTGCTATCTTGATTGCCAAACACAAGTTACTGAATTCAGAAATATTGCAACACTAAATCCTATGAATTAACGCAAGATTATTGACCAGTCAACTAACATGTAGACTACTAGCAATTACAGCAGTTAACAATTGAATTTACACTACTTTAACTCTATTAACAGGTAGAACAAATATCGACAGAAAAATAAAATGTGCTTAACCGTAAACTTCTAAGCCAGCCCGTTGATGAAGCTTTACTTGCTTTTGAACTGAAACCACAACCGAATCTCCAACTACAACTTGAATTAATCTGCAAAACAAAAGTAACCTTCAAATTGAACCAAGAACATTTTATCATAATATGTCTACAATATCATCTTCTAATAACAGCTTCTAATGCATTTGATCTATACTTATATTTTCACAAATAAATTGAAACACATCTTATTCTAGTTCCCTAATAAGCGCAATTGATTTTAAACGGCTACGATTCAAAAATAATTTTTGGAAACTTGAAAAGAGATTCAAATGATCAGTAACAATCAGTAACTAACTCAGACATCTCGTATGAACTGTAACAATACGGAACAATAACAAACAATACAAACTCAAATGGACATCATCTTACTCTTAACCAAAAGATTGAAGGAAAGTAATATGAGTTTCAACAAACAAACTAACTAGCTATGTGACATATCATAACAGAAATATAAAGAAAGTAACATAAAGTATTTAAGTACTTCATCAATAGAGAAAAGTCACAATCAGTAATAACAAGAATCAGAAAAGAAGATTAAGAAAGCTAAATATTTCATTAATGGCAGAAAGTTTGTTACAAAATTAACAAAATTCTTAACCGAAAATAGAATGAGTTACAATGTGAAATTGACTAACTGATTAACTACACTACTCCAAACTAAATAATTTCCTAAACTAAACTAACTGCGTGTAAACACTACTCCTAATCTAACTTGTACTAATGAGGATAAATCCTTGGTATTTATAGATTGAGAGGATTCAGGGAGAGGTGCTGACGACGCGTCTCTTCCAATCCCTAATTGCCACGTGTAAATACGAGGATTAGGGTTCTTGATAAAAACTCCAGAATTTGGCCTTTTTTCTTCAATTGATTTAATTCAATCACATCATCTTGTAGAGGATGATGTGATGAATATTTTTGCTTTTATATGTTTCCTTTGAAATCTTGTAATTACTCCTTGAATCTGGCTTGAAGACCTTGAAGAATAAAAGAACTCGTCGTCTTTCTTTTTATGAAGTTTCTTTAATTTCTCTCTCTTGAAAGAAAATGTTGAGGGCTAGAATGATGCTTCTTTATTTTTTATTTTTTTATTAATAATAAGTTTATTCTTTATTAGCCCTTGAACTTCCAATTTTTGGCAAGTCTTTTAATCTTTATAAAGAAATAAAAAATTATCAACTTTAGTCCTTTAGATTAAGAGATTTGGCAATCTTGGTCCTCAGGGCATCTTTCGTCTATTCTTCAGTCTTTTCTTCAGATAAATCATGTATAAGTACGCGTTTGTTCCTTTTGTACCTATCTTGCCTAAAAACACACAAGCATACAATACACGCATAATTCTGACAATTTAAAGTATAATATAATGTATTTGTCCGTGTTTTAAATGGTTTTTAGGTTATAAATGATGTGTGTTTTCACACTCATCAACTGCCCCTCCACTTGACTATTGCCATGCCCACATGAAATGCAATGTTTTAAAGCTCTAGAGTATACTTTTCGCATAATTAATCCACCTTGGCCATTTTATGATTTAATATACTATGCTTTATGATACATGATTTTAATTTTTAGAATGCAACGCAAGATATAAACTCTATTTATTTATTTTTGTATTTTCTTTAAATGGTTTGATGGAAATAACTTGTAAAGAAATCAATGACTTTGATTAGGGATTTTGTACCATGAATGTCTATCACCCTCAAGTTTCATGTTTCCCATACCAAGCTTAAAAACGAGATCATTTTCATTCATAAGTAAAAGTAAATCGACTTATTCATAAAAATTAATTGTGTTACCATATACCCCCACTTTATTTTGCCTCTATCTAATTTTATTTGATCAAATTGCTTTTGAGCGAATTTGTCTTTATTTGGCATGAAATATAAGAAATGCAAAATCTAAAAATAAGGAAGCATAATTTTAATGATAAATAATCATCTTATCCATTACTCGAAAAACCGCCCAAAATAAATATAAGTCCGACCTAAAATAATGGAATTCAATAACTACTATACTTAACACCACACTGCCCCTCTTGGGAGTCTTGAATATTTTTTTTTCTAGCCACTCATTTTTTTAAGCCGCTCTTATTTTTCTTTATTCCTCACAAATAAAAGAAAAATAATTAAAAGAAAAAACACTTGCTAAGTATTAAGCATGATAAAATTCTAGTACACATAAGTCATTCTAACTTAGAATCTTAAGACATACTTATACCAACCACGAATGATTAGTAAAAAATGCATAAGAGACAACAAACCGATTAAAATCGTTCTTGATTATTTATTAACAATATATACATGCGTTGACCAGAAAGTAAAGGTCACGAAAGGGGGTAAAATAGACACAAGTAATTAATATGAGGTTTATCTAGCCCTTTATACTTACTTAAAACTCTATCATTTCTCGTTCTCCACAATTTAAAATCTCAAATAAAGAGACTCGTGGATGCTTAGCCTGATAAACCAAATGAAAGGTTTACATGGTTAAGGATACTAGCTAGAGTAAGATTGGATAAGCAAACTCGGGTTGAGTCAAAGTATTCATGATGGGCCTATTATGTCAAGGACGTCTAAACAAGCAACAACCATATCCTTTATTATAATTTTTTACTTTCTATTATATGTTTTGGAATAAACAAAAGAAAATACAAAGTGTATGCAAAAAATGAAAATGATTTGCAAAAAATAATGAATGCAATATTTTTGTGGCCAAAGTAGATAAAAAATTTGGAAAATGTTAAAAATTTAGTTTTTCCCAATTATCATGAAGGCAAAGGCAATGGTCTAGGCAAGGTCACTTCGATAGAAGTCTCCTCTACACTTAAGATCAACATTTTCCTCAATGTTTAAGAGTATTGGAGTGTAAACTCCCCTACACTTATGACATTGATTACTTTGTTTAAATCGAGCTAAGGAAAAGACAACTAAAGTGAATTCATTTTAAGCACAAGTTTTGAATATCACAATAGCAAAAACAAATCAAAGTTAGCCGGATACACGAGCCCCCTCCATAAGTTCCATCAATGAAATGAGAGAGACCAACCCTAGAAATAAACACCAAAAGACGAAGAAAGTCACACCCCTCCATTTCAACTCTAATATATCACCTTCTAATTGATGGAAAATATCTAAGAAATCTAACTCTAGTTATTCGATGCTTGATTTTATTCCTAGTCTCTAGCTCGACTTGAACATCAAGGAGAATAAAGGATATACACTTAGAAGCACATCTCACATGATACAACTCAAACTTAGCACGTTGCCATTTACAATGAGATTTACAATATCCGCCTCGATATATGGACCGGTCCAACGTGTCTCAAGTTTGTCCAACATACGAAAGCTCTCATATAGTAAGAACCACAGGATCAAATTCATAATTTCCATCTCTACACTTGAACAACTCCAAAGTAGGTAGCATCAACAAAGTAAGCTCATACAAGAATCCCATATCAATATAAATCACACTCTTAAGTGTAGGAGATAAATGCCAATATTTCCTAAACATACGGACCCCATGATCATAAACTTTTCCCATCATGGGAAAATAAGAAGATGAGCTCGTATCAACTATATGAGATTCCCCCTTAGTTATCAAATCATCATGAGACAATGAGGGTGTAGGAATTGAAACATTCATACTGATGATCTCCATGTCGTGCTCCTCTCCATCGTCAAAAGGTGGGGAATCCTCCGTAGAAGGCATCATGAAAGGAGGATCAAGAGTAATAGTGTCTTGTGGGAGAGGTGTAGGCTCTATGTTCCCAAAAAGCAAGTTCTCAATACGACGAATATCCTCTTCCCAATTAGAAACACTATCATCTACCTCTAATTTAGTATTTGAAAGAGATGCCTTGATGATGGCATCAATATCCATAAGAGAATCTATATCAACGGTTTTTGGTTCTAAAGGTTCCTTAGGTGAAATATTATCAATCTCTAAGAGTATATCATCTTCTTCATTAACAACCAACTCTAAGGGTGGAAGTGTGGGAATAGAAGGCTCAAATGTAGGTATATCAATGAGATAATTACTCTTATGGAAGATATGATCATGAAAATCAATAGGTAGATCCTCAAAAACCGGTGTAGAATGACCAATCAAGGGTTCTTCTTGTATAGACGCATTATTAGGTTCTTCACACTCCTAAAAAATTAGGTTATGAAAACATGTCTTAAAAATAGGGTTTTAATGCATCACAAAATCATTAGAAAGAGTAGGTGGTTCATCTTCAGAAGCAAATAACTCATGACTATCAGAATAATCATCAAAGGGGTCATCACAATAATCATCATCACTCATGGTGTCAAGCTCATAAGATGGGAGAGGAGAAGAGCTCAATGTATCTGTGGGTGTCAACACCTGTGGTGTAGTAAAACTCATGACAGTCTCAAGGGCTTGTCTCTCCCTTATTGGTGGAGAGATGGAAGGATCCACATTGTCTATAGAAGAAAACTCTTCATCCAAATTAGGAATATGATCTTGACTAGACAAGTCATCAGATAATATCTCATAAGATGCTTCACTAGTATCATGTTCATCATCCTCTGTTTGTGGTAAGTCTTGCAAAAACACTTCCTCAATCTCATTATCCCTTTATTTGAATAATTCATCAAGATTGAAGTCACCAAAATCAGTAGTAGAAGCATGAATGTCATCATGTGATAAAATATCAATGTGATCATGGAGACAAGACGTATTACCACAAGACTCGTGACATGGTTCATTGGAAATACCCTCAAGCTCTCTTGGGATTGGGATAAGGTTCTCGACACTAGAGGTGATTAATTCATCCGAATTGGTGATCATAGTAGTTCTAAGAGGCTCGTTCCTCATGGTTAAAGACTTTTTGGGTTCCATGTGAGATAAAGGTGAGGGAAGGTGTGTCATCGTGAAGTGTCATACAAATCAAACTACGTCATCATCGTCATAGAAGATTCTAAAAGGCATGCGAGCACGAGTAGCAAAATATTCTTCTTCTATGTGTTCACCTTCCTTTTTATCAATCTCGAAAAGTAAATTAGCTAAATCTTTCTCGAGGCGACGAGATAAAATGTTCAACGCTTCACTATATTCATCACTAATTTCCTCTTTATTATATCGCTTGTTCATTGCATCATAACTAAGAGACTTAAGTTCCTCTATTATCCGCCACTTTTCATCTTTCATTTCCTCGAGGCTCATTTCTTTCTTACGATTAAGCTCCTTTAAAGAAGAATCTATGATTTTACCATGGACATCGTTCAACTTTCGTAGTTGCCCAAGTAAAGAATAAAACTCATTGGAAATATTAGGTGCATAGGAAGGCGGATCCCTTGGTCGAAAATCATAACCATAATGAGGTTCGCTACCACAAAAATCGAGCGAATAAGTCGAAGAATAGGGGGAGGTAGATTCCATAATTAGGTGGATTATAGGTTTGAAAAGGGCTTTGATTATGAAAGTTCTCTTGATTATAACCTTGAAAACTCCCTTCATTTTGAAAACCCTCATGATGTAAAAATCATTGATTTTGAAAGATATCTTGATTATAGCATAGAAAATTTTCATCATTTTGAAAGCCTCCATAATTAGAAAATCCTTGGTTTTGATAAGGCCCATTAATGGTCTGATCTTGAAATGACGGTGGAGGTTGTGATGAAAAATCGGAATATCCCATATAGTCATTACAAGTGTAGTCCATTTTAAAGTTAGGTTGAAAATTAGGGTTCTAGGTTTCATTATAAGCATAACCCTCCCCATAATGGCCATTGTTTTGAGCACATAAATAAGTATCAGGTGGACCACCACAATTCTAACAAGGCGAATAATTAGCATTGGCGGTTTGTTGTTGCAAAATCTCCCACATAAACGAGTATCCATGTGTATCAAGGTGATCAGATGTATATACAAGTGAACCACGTTTTAACGCTTCCTCGGGGAAGGAAGTAATACATCTAATGATATGTTTACACGCATGCGAGTACATGTGTAAGTAAAATCGAGGAATAAGGGAGGAGCCGTTGGTGACTTTTAAAGGGAAAGGATTATCCCAATTGAGGTTAGATAATTAATATCCACAAGAAAATATATACGTAATACTAATTCGGTGGCACACCACGTGCTACTATCACTCTTAAGAGAATCACATGGAAGCGGAGAAACGAGGCGGTGCATAGCACTTAAGAGCCTGATTCTTTAGAATGTGGAATACACTCGCCTTATACCCCCCACACAGTGACTTCTCTCTCAAGATCAAATAGATTGCAGTATTTATCTATTGTGCCTTAATTAAATTTGATCGATACACGTAAATGGCACCGGAACACCGCCACAAACGATGTATTGCAATGCAATACTTATGGTAATAAGTGTGTTGGTTGTTCGTATACGTATACGTAATAATTACTTATAGTAATATAGAGAAAATATTTTTGTGTTTTTTATTTTGTAAAGAGAATATATTCACAAGAAAACCGAGAGAGAAATCGAAGTAGAAAAATTAATATGTATAGTAATATGTACGTAGTATTTCTGGTGTAACTCTTAGAAAAGAGTTACTTTTGTATTTTTTTAACTTTTGTTGGTTCAATTCTTTAAGAAAATATTGATTTTTTTTTAATTTTTAAATTTTTGAATTTTAATTTTACTTTTTTTTTATATTTTTGATTTTTTATGAATTTGATTAGCAACAAAAAAATAACGTTCACAAAGTGAACGGATCCTAAAATCCAATATGTATCACTAGAAATCGGCAATATTCACGAAAAGAACCGACAGCGGCGCCATTTAATATTTCGTTTAAGTATATCGTTTTGGTCTCGATCTTATCGAATTGAAATCCGGTTTTACAAGTGTGGCTTAATTGTTTTTGGTTAAAGATAGTTATTTGGTATTTAAGATACTTGGCAAATAAAGCACGTAAAAATGTAAAAATACTATCTAGATATGTATACGTACTAAGCTAAAAACAAATTGCAAATACCGCAATTAAATGCACAAAATATAAGAAATGTAAAATACAAATTTTTTCTACAAATATAAAACGTAAAATTTAAATGCACGGAAAACAAGGTAAAATATTAATTCTATAATATTCTAAACTAAGCTAATACAACATCTATCCTAAATTGCTTAATGCGCTGCATTAGTAAAACTGCATAAGAAATGCAAACTAGAAATTCAGTAGCCTAAATTTCGCTAAATTTCAAAAAAAAAAAAGCCCAACAAAGTATTCAAACGACCAATACTTATCTCGCCACTAACTGTTAACTACAAGGCAAAAAAACCTGGAGTATTAGCTGAAGGACTAACGAGAGTTGATGCTAAATGTCTTGGGCTGTGACTGATAAGTTATGTATCACCCTGAAGGAGCTAGTGCGTACATCACTGAAACTTGACCAATTGCATTTGTAGAAAAGTACAGAATATAGAGAAATGTTTTAAACTATCTGACTACATCACTCGCCTCTTAAAAACTGAATTAAACAATCAACTGAACTCTGAAAAAACAAAGAAAACGTTTCCTATTGTAGCTAGATCTATGGTTTGAATATAAAGAACTGCACTTTCACATCTAAAATTATCTTGCTACTACTTTTATTATATCAAAATTCTTGATTTACCCTTATAGACTAATACCTATATCATCATTTAACCAAGCAATATTACTACTCCAATAACAGAACAAGTATTAAAATCAGCCCTAAAGTTCTTAATCCCAACAGATTGTAGTTCAATTCTAGGGTCCTACCATTTTTACTTAAACACTGATTAATTGTGAAATTATTACACAATCTTATCTATCCTACCAATTATTAATTACACTACAAATACCCTATCAGCAGATCAAATTAAACACCCAAAGCTGCCATAGCCAAACTACTATCCTGATTGCCAAACACAAGTTACTAAATTCAGAATTATCGCAACACTAAATCCTATGAGTTAATGCAAGAGTATAGAACAATCAACTAACATGTAGACTACTAGCAATTACAACAGTTAACAATTGAATTCACACTATTTCGACTCTATTAACAGATAGCACTAATATCGGCAGAAAAATAAAACGTGCTTAACCGTAAACTTCCAGGCCAACCCGCTGATGAAGCTTTACTTGCTTTTGAACTGAAACCACAACCGCAACTGAATCACCAAATGCAACTTGAATTAATCTGCAAAACTAAAGTAACCTTTGAATCGAACCAAGAACATTATATCATAATATGTCTACCATATCATCTTCTAATAACAACTTCTAATGAATTTGATCTATACTGATATTATCACAAATAAACTGAAACACATCTTATTCTAGTTCCCAATAAGCGCAATTGATTTTAAACGGTTACGATTCAAACATAAATTTTGGAAAACTTGAAAAGAGATTCAAATGATCAGTAACAATCAGTAACTAACTTACACATCTCGTATGAACTGTAACAATACGGAACAGTAACAAACAATACAAACTCAAATGGATAACATCTTACTCTTATCCAAAAGATTGAAGGAAAGTAATATGAGTTTCAACAAACAAACTAACTAGCTAATATGACAAGATTTGTATGTGTGGAGTTTAAGTGTTGTTCGTACTCGATTCAATTAGAATAGATCACGGTTTAGGGTTGATTTATTGTTTTTGGTCACTAAAAGGGGAGCTTTTGATTATCTATGTCTACTAATAACATAAACGTTAAAGCTATTAAACATAAAAGTGAAAATAAAAGGAAGATATCTAACCTTGATTGCTTACCCGGAATGAACGATGCACGGTAATACTTGGTAAAAATAACGAAAGGGTGATTATCTTTTTTAAAATAAAGTTGAAACTTTTAAAAGATTAAACTAAAAATTAAAACTTTAAAAATAAATGACAAAAGGTTTAAACTTTATGAAAAGTAAATACTAAAAATTAAAACTTTATAAAATTAAACTTTATAAAATTAAACTTGAAATTAACTAAGATAAAACACTTACGAAATAAATCTTAGGAAAAATTGGCGGGAAAAATAAACGTTTAAAAATAAGTGGGGAAACCAAATCCAAACATAAGTCTGAGTACACTAAAACAAAAGCTAATCCGGAATAATCAAAAGACTTACCTTATCCGGAATCTATATTCTGGATAGAATTCGAAATCAAGAAAGATGGCCTTAATCCGGAATACTAGAAAATCTAGCTTATCCGGAATACAAGAAATTTACTATTCGGAATCCAACACTTGTTTCTTATCCGGAATGTGGGGTTTACAAGCTATCCGGAATCAAGAATTTCAGACTACAATCCGGAATACGTAAAACACATGCAATCCGGAATAATAAATACTAGTCTTATCAGGAATAATGAAAAACTTACACTATCCGGAATAAGCAAAATGCTTATCCGGAATCCCATATCCGGGTTCCTCTCTTATCCGGAATAAATGTTATCCGGGTTACCTCCTTATCTGAAATTTGTATTTGAAGGCAATCCGGAATGTCTAAAACTGGTGCTTATTCGTAATAATAAAAAAGGGTAATATCCGGAATATAAAGAACTAATGTAATCTGGAATAAAGTGTATGCTTGTTATCCGGAATGTTTAAAATGCATGTTATCTGGAATGTTTAAAATGCTTGTTATCCGGAATGTTAGGGTTTTTAAACCCGGATAGGCTAAGAAATGAAAATAAGCAAAATCAAGCTAAGATCTAATAAGCACTTAACTAAAACTTTAACCAAATCAACTTTAAGAAAAAACTAATAAGCCAGAATTTATAAACTTTGAAAACACTAAATAATCAAAATATTTAAAGTCGACTTTTTATAAAAATATTAATCTACCAAAATCAACTTATTTAAAAACTAGAAAAACATAAAAAATAAGCAATAAGCACAATAATCTAAAAACATCAAACACACCAAATCGATAAGCACAATCTAATAAGCAAATCAATCACACAATCAACAAGATTAAATCAACTACATGATTAAAGAGACAAAACAATAGATTATGATTAAGAAAGGTAGAATGAGAATTAATTAAAAAGCTTGATTAAATTGAAGATTAAGATTCAAATTACAAGATTAAAAGATGAAAGATTAAACAACTTGAAAGAAAATTATAGAGAGAGAAAGTAACACCTACAGCTAATTACCTTTTAAAACTAAAAAATAAAAACTAACTCTCCATTAGGAAGATTAGGAGACTAATTATAGGAGAAGGGGAGGGTGTTGTTTCTTCCTTTCTTCTTGTCGTCTCGTCTTTTAAATAACTCGTCTTTCTCGACCTTGTCTCGGGATTAGTCGAATGATGAAATGAACTCGTCTTCTAATTTTCTTCTTTTAGTAGACTTGGTTCTTCGACTTCGTTAAACTTCCGTCTTTAGACTTTTTCTTCGATAAATCTTCAGAATAGGCCTTTGACTTCCGTTCTTCTTGCACTTTTGATCTTTTGACTTCGTCTTTTGTCTTTTTCTTCAATAAAAGCCCGTGAAAGCCCGTGTTTTCTTCCTTTTTCATATTTTTGTCCTGAAACACAATAAAAAAGACAAACCACGCATAATTCCGACTTTTACAACATCAAATACACGTTTTGGTCTTGTTTTTACTATAATTAAGTGGTAAAAGGATAAGTGTTTTCACACTTATTAAATCCCCTACACTTGACCATTGCAATGCCCTCATGCAATGCATTAATTTCAAAGCATGATTTACATTTTTCATCATAATTAACCCACCTTGGCCTTTATTAAATAAAAGACAATAATGAAACTAAATAAAAATAGAAAAGTACAAAATAATTGAAGGAAGAACAAGTAAAGAGATCGAAGACTTACATTAGGGATTTGGTTGTCATGAATGTTTATCACCCTCAAGTTTCACGTTCCCCAAACCAATATTAGAAACGAGATCATTGTTATTATATGTTAGTAAGCTAACACTCACTCATGTGGCTCAATTATTCACTTAGACTCCCTTATTCCTAGTTGTATCTCTTATATTTTATTGTGGTCTTGAATGATCACGAGGATGCATTGTTGACTTATTTTGATAATTTATTAAGGCTAAATATAAAGTAGGACGATTTAATCAATAGTTAGCTAAAGGATAAAATCTTTTAAAAATGCTTCTCGAAACCTCATAGAGTTAATATCTTGGCATAACTCGTTTCACGATTTGAGACCTTTCTCGGACCGATATTTGGCAGTGACTTCATACTTCGAATCTTGAGAGACGTTCTTGAAATAATGGTCTTTTCTTCATAATAGGAATTTCATCACTTGAAGTTTTTGAGAGATTCTTCAAACTTGGACCACGACTTCTTCATTTTTCTCCAATCTTTATTTTGGATTTTGATATACAACGATCCGCCTCCTATTAGGACTTGGATATAATTATCCTCATACCTTGATAGGGTCTTTTCGGATAGTCTTCTCCATGATCTTTAGGGGAGTATTTTCTTTTTGTCGTGTTTCTCGATCCTTAATATTCATTTTTGATAAATGATACTTCACATCACTTTGGATCTTTAGCAACAAAATGTAGCCCTCATGCCTTGTTAGGGCCTTTTCGGACTCGCCAATCTTCGCACCCGCTTCAATAAGTTATGCCTTGGCTGTGAACTCTAATTAATACCGAGCAACTTTTAAACGATCTTGTGCTAGAAGCTAAGTAACTTTTCAAACCGTACAACCTTACTTATTGCAATTATATTTATTAACAAGCGATGGGAGACAAAGCTCATAATTAACTCACATAAATTCATGAAAGAATACCAAACTTATAATTGACTCTATCATCTCTCGTTCTCCACAATTTAAAATCTCAAGGAATGAGACTCGTGGATGCTTAGCCTATTAAATCATAGTTTTGGGTTTTCAAGTCATCTATAGGATCTTGCAACTTCTTAGAGTTTTTCAAGTTTAGAATTCGCATTTTAAAGTTCCTTTGATAAACGAATTTCTAGGATCAATTATAGGAACTTGCGAAAAGTTCTTGTTCTTAACCAGTAAGAGTTAAGACTTTCGCGTTTTAAAGTTCCCTATATAAAAGCCTAGCAAAACTTGATTTAAACATGTTAAGGATACTAGCTAGAGTAAACTTAGATAATTAAACTCGGGTTGAGTCAAAAGATTCATGACGGGCCTAATATATCAAAGACATCTAAACTCATTAAAACTATTTTATTTAACTTTATTTTTCTATTTTGACTTTATTTTTGAAATAAAATATATACATACGATGCGATAACAAAAGGAAAGAACATAAAAGAGAATAAATGAAAAATACTACTAGGCCAAACTAGATCAAAAATTTTGAAAAATGTCGAAAAATTAAATTTTCCATTTAAAATGAGGACAAATTAATGAAAAAGCCCACTTAACTTCGATAGAAGTCCCCCTACACTTGATATAAACATTGTCCTCAATGTTTAAGCATGTGGGAGTAAACTCCCCTACACTTAGGACATTGTGCACTTTGTTTAAATCTTGCTAAGGAAGAGACGACTATAGTGATTTCAATGTCAACATATAAGATATGAAATATTGTGTGACAATCCGTCAATTTATGGTTGATATTTTATTCTCAAGTATTATTTAAAAGCATTATTTTAATGTTATATTATGAACTCACTCATTTTTGGGAAAAAAATTGGGTTTACATCTTAATGTAGCATCGACTATGTCTAAACCGGAGGACTCTACGTACGTGCTTACGTTTACATACACCATTTTTGGTGACAGTCCAACATTTCAGGAAATAAATTTATTCTTGAATATTATATTGGAATTTTAATTTGTGTTGGTTCATAAACTGAAAAATTTACGGGTTGAAATTAGGACTTACGTGCATAATTTAACGTCCTTTACGACTAAACCGGAAACCTTAGGCTTACGTATTTACGTTTTTGAATTCCGTTTTTGATGAGACAATTTTTATTAGATTCGTTTTGTTCCGTTGATTCATAATTTATAAAAACATTTTTCGTAAAATGACCCGAGGGCACGCAAATCGAGGAAACTAGAATCGAGCAGTACCCGTAAATTAATAGGGGATGAAACAAGTTACACTTGTTCCACCTCCCACTAATAACCGGCCAAAACAAGCCAAAAAACACTTTGGTGTCACTTTTATACAAGTGCAAGGACACATGTCCTCATACTTTCCTAAACCATTAAACAAAAACCACTAACTCTTTACCACTTTCACACATACATGCAATCTTCACAAATAAGTTTTCAAAACTCTCTCTTTTCTCTCTATGATGCCGTCCATACTCCACCACAAAACACCATTTGATCAAAAATTTAAACCATGAATCTTGTGTTTAACTTGCACAAGATGAAAACCTATAGAAGACTTGTTGATTGGAGGTGATCTTAACAACTAGAAAGGAGATTTCATGAAGATCAAGGACTTATTCATCCAAAAATCTCAATCTTTCATCTTATTGAGTGGTATAGAGATTGTTTCTTCCTATCTTCTTATTATTTTGAATATGTATTCATGTATTCTCTTCAAAAATGTATATGTATATGATGATGAAGGATGATCAAAGTATTATGTGGGGATTTTGTGTTGATAGATTTGGTTAAAAAGACAAATATCTATATGTAAGGATGTTAAAATCTTGACTAAAATTATAAGTTGTATAAAACAGTAAAAAACCATATGATAACCTGATAAAATGACTTAGATTATTGAATATACAGTAAGGTATATGATTTTTACATATGTGTAGAGTTGGCCACTCAATGGAATCCATAAAATGAGCAAGATATGATCAAAACATTATTAAGGTTCAAATCTGTATAGTCTGCTTTGGACGAATTATTAGAGACACTTAGAAGATGAATGAGCAGTAGCTAAATCGGAGTTAAATGTAGAACATATTATGTAGTTTGTGCTGCCCAAAATTTATCTTCTATCTCCTTGTAGAACTCAAGATATGGTAAAAATGGTGAAAGTGAGTTTCATAATCAGATTTAGAAAATAAAAGTATATATTATAAAATAAGCACTCAAGGAATACTAATAAAAAATACATACCTAAAACCCACTAACTTATATAATACTTATAGATAAGTTATATACTTTGATAAGTAAATCTGACATTTTATAAAATTACAAATTGATATGTTTTATATGTTATAAAACTATACATATAAGTTTTACGTCTTTTCGGCTAAAACCAAAAGATTAACGTTTTCGTCAAATAAAACTTAGACGGTCGGACCCGTCTAATGTAAACTTTTTATAACTCATCTACTGATATGTAATTACATCTTACAAGTAAAAACCGATAAAACCCGAGCTTTATAACTTATGGACATTAACGGGCCAAAGTAGCCTTATTGGACTATTAGCCCAACTAGATTGGCTAAACACTAATGGACTTACTCATGGGCTAAACCCACTTGGGAACAACATATGAGTATAGGCCTGGTATTAAAAGTAAAAATGGACTAATATAATGTATTGGGATTTTAATGGGCTTATTGGGCCTCAATATATAAATAAGTTGAAACTAGTATAACTAGTCAAAAATTTGACTAACACATAACACTATAATGTGTATGAAGAGATAAAATCCCACTTGATCATCATCATACTTATAATGTCATCATATATACATAGCCATTGTTTTTATAAAGTCATTTGGACAAGAGTCTAAGACGAGTATTATTTGTCTAGGTTTCTGTGATTGAAGCACGTACCATACATCCAAATCACCGATAACCCGCATTTCCCAATCAACGTGAGTTCATAGCCTCGAACTCTTTTAAATGTTTTATGAAATGTTTTATAAACCCGCGAGGGAGATAACATGTTAGTTTTAATAAAATAGGACACCAGTTTTCCCGATTGTTTGCTTATTGATATGGACCCGAATGATTATATGACCCGATGAATGATTATATGACTCGATGAATGAAATGAAATGGGTTATTATAGTTAGGTTATGTCACTAAAAGTCCCATTAGCATGAATTGTGAACTACCGGGATTTGGTAGACGCTTATGCATATAACAGTACTATTTGGGGAAGATCACCTCAGTTCGCGCCTTGACGGTTGATCCCCGTCGTGCCACATTGATTGGTAAGAGAATTTATGTATGAGAATATTTATATAAGCGTGATTATTGTGACGACATGCTGTTTTAGAAGGGCAAATGAATTTCGGGTTAGCTACCAGTTGTTTGTTATAGTAAGGTAGCAATGTTATATGACTTATAATAATCCAATATTGAAACTACTGATGTACGAATTGAATTATAATATATTGCTTGACTAGCAAGACGGGTCTTATTATTGATATTATGTTCGTGTTTTGGTTTTACATAACCCTTATCATATAACGGTATTTATTAAACTTTATATAACGTTATAAAACATATTGTATGATGTTTTTACGACAATGGTTCGTATAATGGTTATGAAGGCCAAAGCCTATATTATGATTTATGACAAATATTTGTATAAAATGTCTTTGGCCTATTTTATAGCCTACGACAAAGATTTGTACAAAAATGATTTCGTTAATAAATATATATCGGTGATATATTAATGGTTTTTATTAAACTCTATGATTTCACTCGGAGTTTTCGCTGACCTTTCTTTTTAACATGTTTTATTTCAGGTACTTGAAGGTAATTCTCAGGAAGATGACAAGAATTTATGGCCCGCACTTAAATAAAAATTTCCATTCAAATGTTTTGTAAAATTGTATGAAATACTATGACTTGGGACTTATGTAAATTGATATTTATGAATGGAAAATTCTTTATTATTAAATGACGCGATTTTTAAGCGTTGTCTATGATTTGAGTAATGTGCTATCCCGTAACACCAACGACTCTTCCGCTGAACTAAAGTATGAATATTTGGGGGTGTTACATATTGAATCACAAAAGTTTAGGATAGAACCGGGAAGACGGGAACATGGGATCACGGGTCGTCAAATATCATCAAAAGTGGCTCTTTGAAAGCTTTAGTCCATGCACATTATAAGAAACAAGACAACAAACACCTATGTAGCTCCCCGTACACTTATTATAAAAAACGGGTAAAGGATAGATCATCGGGTTGCCTCTCGAGAAGCGCTTGTTTTTGTTAACTGAGTCACAAGCCTGACTCGACCCAGAACTAATTCAAGGGAAACGTGGTGAGGGATGGAATCATCTCATGAGAGATGTCCACACCAAAGTACAACTTAACACGTTGGCCATTCACTTTAAAGTTTGGCCCATTTGGTTGAGATAACTCAATGGTGCCATAATGGAAGATTTTAGCAACGGTGAAAGGACCGGACCAACGGCTCTTAAGTTTTCCAAAAAAGATTTTCAACTGAGAGTTAAAGAGTAAAACTTGATCACCTATGTGAAACTCTCGGTTCTTAATCCTAGAATCATGAACGAGCTTGGTTTTGTCGTTGTAGATCAATGAATTCTCATAAGCCTCATTCCTAAGTTCATTAAGTTCATTGAGTTCATTGAGTTGGATTTTCCTAAGATCACCGACTTTGTTGATATCAAAATTAGCCCATTTTAAGGCCCAATAAGCCTTATGCTCCAACTAAATGGGGAGGTGCCATGCCTTTCCGTACACAAGGCGTTAAGGGGTACAACCTATTGGTGTCTTATAGGCGATACGGAAAGCCCGCAAAGCCCGCAAAGTATCATCTAACTTATCGGCCCATGAGGCATGATTCTATCCCATTTACGCTCTAAGATTCGCTTAAGTCCACGGTTAGAGATCTCGGCTTGACCATTAGTTTGTGGATGATACGCGGTGCAAATTCGGTGATTGACACCATACTTAGCCATGACTCGAGCAAATTAATCATTACAAAAATGAGTCCCGCGATCACTAATGATAGCACGAGGAACAACGAATCGAGCAAATAATTATTTCAAAAAGTTCACAACCACCCTCGCATCGTTCGTAGGTAAAGCTTTTGCTTCAACCCATTTGGATATGTAGTCAACGGCTACGAGGATGTACTTTTTCCCTTTGGATGATGGAAATGGCCCCATAAAGTCGATGCCCCATACGTCAAAGATTTCACATTCTTGGATGAAATTTTGAGGCATCTCATCTTTATGTGTGATCTTGCCTTGTCTTTGGCAAGCATCACAATGCTTAAACATTTCATGAGAATCATGATAAATGGTGGGCCAATAAAATCCAGAGTCGAAAACTTTCTTCGCGGTAAAGTTAGGACCAAAGTGACCACCGGTGGGTCCTTTTGGCAAGCTTCATGGATTAGTAATGCTGCCGGCCCATCAACACACCTACGAATAAAAAGATCCGCATATTGCTTGAAAAGGTAAGGATAGTCCCAATAATAGTGTTTAATATCCTTAAAGAATTTTTTCTTTTGTTGGGACGTTAACCCTTCCATAAGAACACCACCCGCTAAATAGTTTGCAATGTCCGCAAACCATGGGGTATCGTCAAGATTGGAGTTAATAGACATTCAGGCCTCAAGGGGAAAAGATTCATTAATCTCTTGATTTATAAGTTCACCTTGATAAGGATCCTCGAGTCTACTACGATGATCCACGGCTAGGTTTTCCGCTCCCTTTTTATCACGAATTTCGATGTTAAATTCTTGTAAGAGCAAAACCAAACGAAGGAGTCTCGGTTTAGCATCTTGCTTGGTCAACAAGTATTTTAAGGCGGAATGGTCGTTGTAAACGATGGTGGTGGAAAGCACAAGATAGGGGCGGAATTTCTCAAAAGCATACACTACAACTAAAAGCTCTTTTTCGGTAGTGGTATAATGCAATTGAGCCCCCGTCATTGTCTTGCTAGCATAATGGATCGGTTGGAAATGTTTGTTCACTCGTTGACCTAAAACCGCTCCTACCGCGAAATCACTAGCATCGCACATGAGCTCGAAAGGTAACTCCCAATTTGGGAGACTAAGACCAGTGCCTTAGTTAATTTACCTTTAAGAAGTTCGAAAGAGTCGAGACATTCTTAAGAAAAGACGAAAGGAGAATCCTTTTCTAAGAGGTAAGTCATAAGTCGAGCTATCATAGAGAAATCTTGGATGAAACGACGATAAAACCCCGCATGTCCTAAAAAACTTCGAACTCCCTTGACGGTGGTAGGTGGAGGCAACTTAGCAATAACGTCAACTTTAGCGCGGTCGACTTCAATACCGAATTTGGAAATTTTATGACCGAGAACACTGCCTTCTTTTACCATGAAATGGCATTTTTCCCAATTAAGAACGAGAAGAGTGTCTTCACACCATTTAAGCATAAGTTCTAAATTGGCAATGTAAGATGAGAAAGAATCACCATAGACCGAGAAATCGTCCATAAAGACTTCCATAGTTTCTTCAACCATGTCATGGAATATAGCCATCATACACCTTTGGGAAGTCACAGGAGCATTGCATAAGCCGAAAGCCATTCTTTTGTAAGCAAATGTTCCATAAGGAAAAGTGAATGTGGTTTTCTCTTGGTCTTTTGGATCGATAGGAATTTGAAAATATCCGGAGAAACCATCTAAGAAGCAATAGTAGTCATTACCCACTAAACACTCGAGCATTTGTTCCATGAAAGGAAGAGGAAAATGATCCTTACGAGTGGCATCATTGAGCTTGCGATAGTCGATACAAACTCGCCAACCCGTGACAAGTCGAGTATCAACTCGTTGTTTTCATTGGGAACAACGGTTATTCCGCCTTTCTTAGGCACACAATGGACGGGACTAACCCATGGAGAATCCGAAATAGGGTAAATCATTCCGGCATCTAGAAGTTTGATAACTTCTTTCTTGATGACGTCATGAATTTTTGGATTAACCCTTCTTTGGCTTTGGATTGCGGGTTTAAAGTCATATTCCATGAGAATTTTATGAGTGCAAAAGTTAGGATCAATTCCGCGGATGTCAGAAATTTTCCAAGCAATTTCTTTCTTATAATTTTTGAGCACATTGATAAGTCAAGATTTTTCATCCTCTTTTAAGTCCTTTGCAATGATGACGGGTAAATTTTTATTGTCTTCTAGGAAAACGTATTCAAGATGAGACGGTAAATCCTTAAGTTCTAAATCCGGAGGATTGTCGATGGAAGGCTTAGTCAAATTCAGATCATCATTAGTAACTTCCTTAGGAGAAGGTGGAGAAATATGGTCCTCATTGAGAAGTTTCGCAATGGTACGAATGTCTTCATCCCAATCGGAGGGAGAATCGTCATATTTTAAATCCACATCCCTTAAAGTTGCTTCAAATTCTTCAAAAGAAAATCACTTTCTCCAAATGGAGTCAATGAGGGAGCAATATAGGCAACGGTCTCAACAATGGGTAGAGAAGAAAAACAAATTTTACAAGCGTCTTTGAATTGTTCTTCACAAGCCTCATCAAGTACGTCAATGAAATTAACGTTCTCGTGTTCATAAGGTTGCTTAGAAAGTTTACCCATGTTGAAGACGATTTTGTTGTCACCAACTCTCATGATTAATTCTCCCATGGCTACATCAATAAGAGCGCGACCGGTCCTCAAGAATGGACGCCCAACGATTAATGGAACACTGGGATCCATCTCGTAGACAACGACAACAAAATCCACCGGAAAGGTGAATTTGTCGACACCGACGAAGACATCTTCGGCTACCCAACCGGATAAGCAACCATACGGTTAGCTAACTCCAATGTCATTCGTGTGGGGACTAGCTCTGGTAGAGATAATTGTTCCAAACACTTAATGGCAATAAGTTGATACTAGCACCTAGATCGGCTAGGTCCATACAATTCTCTACCCCGAGAAAGTTGCAAGGAATGAGAAAGCGACCTGGATCACCAAGTTTGGTTGGTAATTTCCTTAAAAGAACCGCGGAGCAATTCTCATTAAGTTGGGTTTGAGCAATATCAAGAAGTTTTTCCTTATCACTTAGAAGATCTTTGAACATTTTCGCATATTTAGGCATGTGAGCGAGATCCTCGGCAAAGGAGATGTTGAAATTCAATTGTTTAAACATTTTAAGAAAGTTTGAAACTTGAATATCATCCTTATTCTTCAACTTCTCTTTCCTCAACCTTGAAGGATAAGGTATGTCAGGTTGAGAAGAAGGCTTTGGAATAGATTGATCAATCACATCCTTGGGTGGAGGAGGGGTAGAAGTAGAAGGTGGAGGACTTGGTGAAGGTTGCTCGTTATCCCTTGTCACAATCACCGGAGTAGGTTTGGGAATCTCGGGTTCCTTATAACCTTTTCCACTTATGGTGGTGATTGGTTTCATCTCCCCCCTTGGATTTGCAATGGTGTTACTCGGAAGAGAACTCGAAGCAGAGGGTTAATTAATTTGGAAAAAAATAGCCATCATATCCCTTAAGTCATTAGTTTGATTGCTTAAAGAGTTTCTCATGTCATTCCTAAGCTCGACTCGAAGATCATTTCCATGTTTAGCCATGTCACCTTTCAAGTTAATAATTTGGCTCTGAAGATTCTTCACCAGTGCGTCATTAGTCCTCATGTAAGTTTCGACCTCGTGATTAAATGTCATGGGTTGGTTGGGAGGGGGAGCTTGGTAAGCGGGTGGTTGATATATGGGAGGTTGGTAAACTTGATTATTTCCTTGAGGTGGATATGGGTTTCTTTGGGTTTGATATTGATTAGGAGCTCGAGGTTGGTTTTGATTGTTGCGATTGAGGTTGTTTTGGTTTTGAGGAGGAAAACCGGTTGGTGAGAGAAAATTGTTTGAGCGTTAACTTAGCAAATTGCGGTCAACTTGAGGACGTGCTTGATAGCCTCCCGTGGAAAAGTTACCGTTAGCCGCATACACATTTTCCGGATTGTCATGAGTAGAAGGACAATCGGTGTATGAATGAGGACCACCGCAAGTCTCACAAGAAAGTGCTACAGCTTTAACTTGTTGAAATTGGTTCGTAACCATGGTTAAGAGATTTTTGTTCATCTTGGCTAGTTGGCGAGTGAGTTGAATGAGTTCGGTTATCTCGGGGTTTGATGAAGTAGAAGAAACATTGACCCTCGGGTTATTTCTGGAGGATGCGGATGAATCCCAATTTTTGTGATGAGTGGTTATGTTGTCTATAAGCTCTCTACACTCCTCGGGTCTTCTTTTCATAAATGTACCACCGGCGGCTACATTAATCATATCACGATCACGAAAAGTTAAACCATTGTAAAAAGTATCAATTAGAGTGACGGGGAGCATATTATGGTTAGGACAACGATCGATCAAGACATTATAATGTTCCCAAGCATCGAAAAGAGACTCATCGGGTTCTTGAGTGAAACCACTGATTTGATTCCGAAGAGTAGTGACCATGGATGGTGGAAAATATCTTGACAAAACTTTTTGAGTCATCTCGTCCCATGTATGAATTGAGTTTTTAGGAAGAAGATCAAACCATTTTTCGGCATGGTGGGATAAAGTGTGTGGAAAAAGATGAAGGCTGAGAAAATCCATGGAAACACCGGGCAATTTAATGCTTTGAGTGACGGTTATGAATTTATCGAGGTGTTTGTTGGCATCATCATCCGGTAATCCGCGAAATGGACAAGCATTTTCAACATGTTGGATCATGTGATGCTTCGACAAAAATTTGGGTGCCGTGATTTGCATCGGCGCAATCGGTCCTCCACGTCCATTCATAGTCGGTTGGCATAGCTCCTCCATCGTACGAAGGTCGGGTTGAGGGTCATGGTTGTTATTATTCACAACGGGGTGAGGTGGATTATTATTATTATGCACATCGGCCATATCTAGGTCTCTACGAGTCTCGGGCTCAAGATTAGACGAAGATCGAGTACGCATACACTAAAAATTAAATACAATATTTTTTATTTTTTATCTTTTTTTTGGATTTTTTGAAAATTTTATATTTTTTAGGATTTTTTGAAATTTTATGCTATGAAAATAACATTAAAAAAAACGGATCCCAAAATCGAATTTTTCTCACAAAAAACCGTTAATCTTTACGAAAAGAGCCGGCAGCGGCGCCATTTTAATATGAAAAGATTCGTGTGTGGAGTTTAAGTGTTGTTCGTACTCGATTCAATTCGAATTGATCACGGTTTAGGGTGGATTTATTGTTTTTGGTCACTAAAAGGGGGAGCTTTTGATTATCTATGTCTACTAATAACATAAACGTTAAAGCTATTAAACATAAAAGTGAAAATAAAAGGAAGATATCTAACCTTGATTGCTTATCCGGAATGAACGCTGCACAGTAATACTTGGTAAAAATAACGAAAGGGTGATTATATTTTTTAAAATAAAGTTGAAAATTTTAAAAGATTAAACTAGAAATTAAGACTTCAAAAATAAATGACAAAATGTTTAAACTCTATGAAAAGTAAATACTGAAAATTAAAACTTTATAAAATTAAACTTGAAATTAACTAAGATAAAACACTTATGAAATAAATCTTAAGAAAAATTGGCGGGAAAAATAAACGTTTAAAACTAAGTGGGGAAACCAAATCCAAACATATGTCTGAATACATTAAAACAGAACCTAATCCAGAATAATCAAAAGACTTACCTTATCCGGAATCTATATTCTGGATAGAATCGGAATCAAGAAACCTTAATCCGGAATACTAGAAAATATAGCTTATCTGGAATACAAGAAATTTACTATTCGGAATCCAACACTTGCTTCTTATCCTGAATGTGGGGTTTACAAGCTATCCGGAATCCAGAAATTCAGACTACTATCCGGAATACGTAAAACAAATGCAATTGGGAATAATCAATATTAGTCTTATCCGGAATAATAAAAAACATACACTATCCGGAATAAGCAAAATGCTTATCTGGAATCCCATATCCGGGTTCCTCTCTTATCCGGAATAAATGTTATCCGGGTTACCTCCTTATCCGGAATTTGGATTTGAAGGCTGATTGTAGTGTTTTACCACACCTTTAGGAAAAGGAGGTAAATAGGGAAAGTATTAAATACGACGGTTTAGGAAAACCGTGTACAAATGACCCAATGGAGTTCCAAGTTCGTTTCCCAAGGAGGTATATGTGTGTGACTAGAAATTAACAAGATTTGAGATTAATATTTGAGAGAAGCGGATGAGAAAATAGAATGACGAAGACGTGAAATTAATTACTACGACGACTAAACGTAAAACCGTAAAAAGGGCTAAAATGAAAATTAATTCTAAAAATTCCCAAAACAATACCAAAAATCAAAATAAATAAACTAAGTGTTTACCAATGATCAAAACTTTTTCAAACCTTTTAATTAATTAAATATTAATTTTTAAATGCTAATTAAAGCCCTAAAAATCAAATTAATTATCAAAAAGCCCAAATAATGATTTTCCAATTAGTAAACCTCTAAAATGACCTAAAAAGATTAAAAACTATTTTTATAAATTTTTAAACTAAGAAAAACTATTTAAAATGATTTAAAAACTATTAAAACTTAAAATAATTATAAAAATTAATCTAATGAAGATAAAATTAATCTAAGAGTTGCAAAAATCCTATTTTAATGAATTAAAGCTAAGAAAAATATAAAAAGTGCAAAAATGTGAAATTTGAAAAATAATAAAATAATATTAAAATAATATTAAAAATCTAAAAATTATAAGAATTTATAAAAACTTACAAACTAGTTTATTTTAACTTAAATAATCAAAAAATGAAAGTGAAATGACCAAATTACCGCTAATGGGCCCCGAAATGGGCTAAAACCAAAAACAGTCAACCTTAATGGGCTTTTGGGCCCAAAAGTCAAACTAGGCCCAAATGACCTGGAATAGCCCTATCTGACTTAAAACTTAATTCTATGCACAAAAGTCTAAATGTCCAAAAGCTAGTTTTGAGCTTATCACAACTTAAATAGCCAACAACTTATTATTATTGGGCCAATAAGCCCATTAAGCAATAAGCCAATGCCATAAGCTCTACTTAAACACATAACCTTCTTTTGAGATGCCTAACAGAACTGTGAAAAGAAATTTTGAAAAAGTACACTCAATAAGCCAGAAATAAGCAAAGAAAAATTTCACAAAAGGACAACATAGTTGACTTGGAATTCTAGACCACCTCAGGACTTGATTCAACTTGCAAAAGACTCTAAACAACTTAATTAAGCCAAATTAATCAAGAAAAGTTCAATAAGTAAGGCCAAATAAGCTGGATAAGCCAATAAGCACTTATGAAAAAGTCAAATGAGTTGGTTTTCTAGTCAAAGCCTAAAGTCAACCCTCCAAATGCTCCAGTATGAACAAATAGGTCAAATAAGGAGCATCTATTACAAAATTAAAGTTGTTGCACGTTTGAATAAGCTGGAATAGCTTATTGATAAGCTGAACACCAAATTACACTAGCAGGGGGAACTTTCAGTAGGAACTGGTTCCCACTGCTTTGACTTTTTGACTTGTGATTTGTGAGAGATTTACTATGATTTGTTGGAAAACAAAGGCACCCTTACAACCAGTGAGTTGTAAGGAGTCACAATCAAGCAAAATATCACATTTCCAATAAGCCAATAAGCACAGAATAAGCCAACAATGCCTAGATATGATACAGACTTAACAAATAAGTAGTTATGCACTCTTAAGCAATTTTAGCATGAATAAGCGAACCAGAATGAACCAAATGCATACACAAGCTATAATAACTGTTAATAAGCAGAAACAAACTTGTTCCAATCACTGAATCAAAGATTACAAGCAGATCAAAGCATATGCAGGTTACTGATATGAACTTCAAGAACACAAATGCTTTTTCTGATATAGATGACCACAAATCCAAGTTCAACACTCAAATCCTACTTCCCTGGTTGTATTAACTTAGATTTAACACTTGTTAACGCTAGTCTATGATCAGATCTAGGTGTCCTCTAAATTTCAGCCAATATTACCAAGTAATCAAGATTTTATAGCCTATTGTTTGATTTGGTTGTTCAAGCCCACAAAACTTGTAGATAATGAACACTTAAGAACAGATAAGCATGTACAAACTCAATAGAACCAAGTACCACAACAAAGGAAGCCTTAAATCCCTTTGAATCAGTTAACCCAAACACCCCTTTGGAATCTGATTTTGTAATCTTCCAAAGGATTGTTGTGATTTAACCTATAAAAAAAGATCTAATCCACCCTAACAACTATTAATCAACCTCAGAAACTCAAATCAAGCATAAAAACGTAGATTCACAATAAAACATGCATAACCACCAAAAATTCAATGAAAATCAGAAAAATGAAAAGGGAGAGAGATGCAAACCTCCAAGACTTACATCCAAGCCTTGGAATGTTTGAGCTGAGGTGCTAGCAAAACAAGCACCAGCTTCCTTGTACCTACTAAGATCAACAAACCACAACGATGAACACAAACTATGAAACTTGATCTTTTTGAAACAAAAGCTTTATTACTTAAAACCTTGCCTCAAAAACCATCAAAACAGATAAATGGAACTCAGATTTTATCTTCTCAAACACCAAACTTTTATCAAACACAAAGAGAAATCATAAATTATCAGAAAATCAACCTTTTATTTAAATAAAAAGGAATTACAAAGATTAAAGATAAAATCTGGAACAAGGAACTCTCACAAGTTGAGGTCTCCTTATATAGGCACTAGTAGACGATTCTAGAATGAAAAATAAAAAAGAAACCCTAGCTATAAACTTCCAGGAATGCCCTTGAGTGCTTGCTGTTGTTGAGCTGTCTATTTTGATCAAAATCATTCATTTTAGCTTTGGGGTTAAGCTATGAGTCTAAGCTGTTGATTTGGCCACGTCAGATTCCTTGGAGAGTAAGTTGTGTTTTCATTGGTGGACGAGGTTGAGTGTGGGGTCACTTGGGTAGTGGGATTGAGGGTTTTGTGTATGGGATGGGTTTCTGCTTGTGTGAATTAAGCGTGTGTTAAGGTAATTTTGATTTACCCTTTGTTAAGTGGAAGTAAATCCTGGGGATGAAGAACATGAACAGTGGTAACTTTTGATCCGAAAAAGGTGGGTTAATGTGTTTTGCGCGTGTTTGTGCCAGTTTGAGCTTTGGGTATTGACATTAGTAGCCCTTGTATTTTGGGAAATCTGGTAAAACAAGTTTTTAAGCCTTCTAACCCGTTTTCCTTTGTTATTTAAGTTTTCACTTTCACACTTTTGACACAAAACTTTGTAATAAGGGTTTTAAGGGTTTGTTTTGCCAATTTTGAATATTTGAGGGACTGATCTTGGACATTCTTGATCTTCAAAGGTCTTCATTGTATCTTTGACTTCATGAGGGAACATTATTGGCAATTTAGAATTGATGAGGGACTAAACTTGCCAATTCTTCAAAGTTGAAGGAACATTTTGTAATTTTGACAAACTTAAGGGACCAAACTTGTAATTATGAATATACAAGGGTTTTAAGTGTCATTTCTTCATATTATGAGGATCAATCTTGTACATCTTTAAGTCTTCAAGGTTTTTTCTTGGATAATTCATGAACTAGGTCACGGTTCTTTGTACGGCTTCGTTTCTCGTGTCCGTTTTTCCTTGTTTCTTGTGATCTTTTGTCTTTTTCACGATATCCATACCTAAAACACACAAGTAAACAAATACAAGCATATATATGGTATTTTATGACATTTTAATGCATTTAAAGACCGAAAAGAACGATGAGATCATGTATAAATGCCATCTCATCACTCCCCCATACTAAGCCATTGCTGTGCCCTCACATAATGCTAGAATAAAGTATCTAAGCATCACCAAAATTAAATTTTATTAACCCTTTATTGAAAAGTAAAAGACTTGCAACAATACTACTAAGATGTGTAAAGACATAATGTATGATTTTCATCACGAATGTGACTTTTAGGGTCAATGAATTGAAACAAGTAAATCTCCCATAGAGTAAATTTCGTCATCCTTGATTGTCCTACATTCCATGCTAAGTGCAAAAACGAGATCATTGTTGGTACAAGTCACAATGCTAACACTACTCATACGTCCAAATTGTGTAATACTTTTTCTCCCCGCAATCCTAGTTATTATAAAAGGAAATGGGTTTCTAGAATTTTTAACTACTTGTCATGGATCACAAGTGATTCATATTGACTTATTTGAGTATTTATTAGTCCGAAAGTAAAGTAGCACGATTTAATCGATAGTTAGCCGAAGGACAAAATCTTTTAAAATGGCTTCTCGTGTATCTCCTTAAGTTCATATCTTGGCATAACTCGTTTCACGATTTGAGACCTTTCTCGGACCGATATTTGGCATGTACTTCGTACTTCAAATCTTGGGAAGACGTTCTTGAAATTATGGTCTTCTCTTCATATTTTGGAATTTCTTCACTTGACGTTTTTTAGAGATTCTTCATACTCGGACCACGACTTCATCATTTTTCTTCAATCATTATCTTGGACTTTGATACACAACGATCCCCCTCCTTTTAGGACTTGGATATATTTATCCTCATACCTTGTAAGGGTCTTTTTGGATAGACTTTCTCCATGATCTTTAGGGGAGTAATTGCTTTTCGTCATGTGTCTCGATCCTTCATATTGATTTAGGAATAATGATACTTCACATCATCTTGGATCTTTAGCAACACAATAGAGCTCCTCATGCCTTGTTAGGGCCTTTTTGGATCTTCACCAATCTTCGCGTCCCGCTTCAATAAGTTATGCCTTGGCTATGAACTCTATTCAACCCTTAGCAACTTTTAAACGATCTTGTGCTAGAAGCTAAGTAAACTTTTAAATCGTACGACCTTACTTATTGCAATTATTTTTATTCCTAATGCATTGATCTTATGGGAGAAAAACCCACAATTAAAAACATATGAGTTTTTGAAAGAACATTTTCATGTTCTACGTTTAGCATGATCACTTGTCTAACTCTATCATCTCTCGTTCGTGAATACTTAGCCATGCAAGTAAAAATTAAGCCAAATTTGGATTAGCTTTCATTAAGACTATATCAAATCAAAGTTTTGGGTTTTCAAGCCACCTATAGGATCTTGCACTTTCTTAGACTTTTTCAATTTTAGAGAATGCATTTTATAGTTCCCTTGATAAGTGACTTTCTAGGATCAATTATAGGAACTTACGAAAAGTTCTTGTTCTTAACCCGAATGAGCTAAGACTTTCGCGTTTTAAAGTTCCCTATATAAAAGTCTAGCAAAACTTTAATTGAGCGGGTTAAGGAATGCAAAGGGATCCAAATGCCCATCAAGTCAAAAATTAGCTCTTATTCTACCCATCGAAAAATATACATTCGTGTCTTAAAAACACTTATTAAAACTAAGAAAAATTTTAAAATTTGGCCATTTTTAGCCTTATTAGCAACAAAACAAAACAAAACATTGAAAGTTGGAAAGTGTGATGGCGTAGCAAAGAAAGTATCTATTCACCCCCCATACTAAAAGTAAACATTGTCCTCAATGTTTCGAGTCTAGAGGTGGAGCACCCATACTAGAGACGAAGAGTTGAATGCTTAGGATCTAGCATGGAAAGGGTGATCAACAATATATCTAAAGCCGTTTATGAATTATGCTAAAAGATAATTGTTAGAACAATAAAGGATATGTCATGTATTCGTGAAAAACTTATTCAAGCAAACGATGGAGGCTCACGTAAACGAACACGAGAGTCTTCAATCGTAGATGATGATGATGATCTAGATAACACAATCACAAACAACCACGAGACAACGAGTTGGAAGGGCACAAATCCCCTCTCATTATTTATTAGAAAGCATAAAAAGATAAGCATGGGATCTCCCCCACGAGGCATCTCGTTTTTGATTACCGAGTCATGAGCTCGTCTCGATCCCCTCAATGCTAATTATCATTGGGGAAGGTGACTTGGTTGAGGTCATCCAATGAAGGAATTTCCGCACCAAAGTAGGGCTTAAGCCTATGTCCATTCACCTTGAAGTTAGGACCATCATCTTGAGCTAGCTCGATGGTCCCATAAGGAAACACTTGTGTAATGGTGAATGGACCCGACCAATGAGATTTCAATTTCCCGGAAAATATCTTAAGTCTAGAGTTAAAAAGTAAAACTTGATCACCAACATTAAAAACTCGGTTTTTAATCTTTGCATCATGAAACTTTTTAGTCTTTTCTTTAAAAATCAATGAATTTTCATAAGCATTGTCTCTTAATTCATCCAATTCATTCAATAGTATTTTCCGGTGATCTCCCGCGGTCTTCAAGTCAAAGTTTGCATGCTTAAGGGCCCAAAATGCCTTGTGCTCCAATTCAATGGGCAAATGACAAATCTTTCCATAGACTAACTTATAAGGAGTACAACCGATAGGTGTCTTATAAGCGGTCCTAAAGGCCCATAAAGCGTCATCGAGTTTGTCGGACCATGAAGCACGGTTTTCTCCAGTTGACCTCTCTAAAATCCTCTTCAAAGCTCGGTTCGAAACCTCGACTTGCCCACTCGTCTGCGGGTGATAAGCCGTAGAAAGACGATGAGTAACTCCATATTTCTTTAAGACCTTCTCGAATTGGTCATTATAAAAATGGGTTCCACGATCGCTTATAATAGCACGAGGGGTTCCGAACCGAGAGAATAGTTGCTTCAAAAACTTCACTACCACACGAGCATCATTAGTAGGTTAAGCCTTAGCTTCCACCCACTTAGAAAGGTAGTCGACGGCGACGAGGATATACTTGTTACCATGAGACGATGGGAACGGCCCCATAAAGTCTATGCCCCAAATGTCGAAAATCTCACACACTTGAATTATGTTTTGCAGCATTTCATCACGTTGAGACGATTTTCCTTGACGTTGGCACGAGTCACACGACTTCACAAGTGCGTGTGCATCACGATAGATAGAAGGCCAAAAGAAGCCGACATCGAACACTTTCTTGGCCGTGAGATTAGCACCATGGTGACCACCCTTGGGTCCCTCGTGACAAGCTCTAAGTATGTTAGAAATTATTTCTAACGAAGCATTCACGTGTTCTTATTCTATGAACCTAAACGTCCCATTTTGCGATGAAAATCATACATTATGTCTAAAACGCAAATAGTAGCAATAGTAGTAGTGTAGCTAGTTTATCATTCAATAAAAGTGAATAAAAATGAATTTTGGAGGTGCTACGATACTTTATTCTAGCATTGCGTGAGGGCACGACAATGGTTTAGTATGAGGGAGTGATGAGACTACTTTTATACATAGTCTCATCGTCCAAAAAGGGCTTTAAATGCATAAAATATCATGAAAAATGGCCAAATATATGCTTGTGTTTGTTTCTTTTGTATTTTAGGTACGAAAATCGGGAAAATGACAAAAGATCACAAGAATCATGCAAAAACGAACACGGGAAATGAAGCCGCACATTGAACCAAGCCCTAATGAAGATTTTCCAAAGAAAACCCTTGAAGATTTGAAGATTTATGAAGAAGGGTCCTCAAATATTGAAGAATTGACACTTTATACCCTTGTATCTTCATAATTACAAGATTGGTCCCTAAAGTTTGTCAATATTGCAAAAGGGCCCTCCACTTTGAAGAATTGGCAATTTTAGTCCCTCAACAAAACTAAAATGTCAATATTAATCCTCCTCAAAGTCAAACATACCATGAAGGACTTCAAGTTACCAGAAATTAAAAGTTTGGTCCTTTGAAAATATCAAAATTACCTAAAGGACCATTGACTTTGAAGAAATGGCAAAAATAGCCCCTCATTAATCATGACTTGGCAATTTCAGTCCTCCAAGAAGTCAAACAAATAAGTCAAGACCATTATCTATGAAGAAAATGCCAAATCAGTCCTTTAAGAATCAAGAAATGGCAAGAAATACCCCTGAAAATACTTTGGAAAAGTGTTTGGGGCAAAAGTGTGAAAATGAAAACTTCATTACAAAGGAAAACAGATTGTGGGCTGTTTATTTACAAAGTGACAAGAAGAAAGGAATTGAGGAGTTATTCTTGGCAGACAAGGATTGTTACCTAGACCAGTGAGTGGGTGACACCTGTCCCACTCACACTCTCCACCAATCACAACACACCATTACTCCACCTCACCCATCCACTAAACCCGGTTTAATACTTGTTTAATCTTGGCGCCTTAAAATAGAATTAAATCCTAATCACCCCTAAAACAGATTAAACACACCCACTATTCACTCAAGAACATAATTAGGGGTTTACTAATTACTTGTAATTAGCCCCTAAATCTTTCTAGATTAGTGATTAATGATCCTTTAAACATATCCCAACCTTAAAAACACATACCACTTTACCCCACATGCCACATGGGACATGCCCTGCTACACGTTTGAGGAAGAAGACAAGAGTGAGCCAGCCATCCAACGCCTCACAATCTTGCTTACATCCTAAGCTCATTCTAGACCCCCTGATCACTTTTCAACAGCTCACCACTCCACAAACATCCAAAAGAAAGTCACATGAAATTCAAAGTTCAAACTACTCAAAGGGCAAATTTAGAACTTCATTAGCTAGGGTTTCATGTTTTTTAGCTTTCATAGTTCACTTGTATGCCTATATAAAGGCCTTAGGGTGCTTCATTTTTACTTTGCTCTTGAATTTTCCATTGTTCACAAATCTGTAAATCATATATTCATGCAATGAAATGTGTTTAAATTTGGTGAAGAAAACTCAAGCGCCATTCATATTATCTGCATGTTATTGTTCTTTGTTTGTTAATCTTTAATCCTAAACCTGTTTTCAAAAGGAGTGTGCAAAAGTTTGCACATTTTCCACTTTTCTTGATATTTTGCTAAGTCTAGTTCAAACCTTGGATTTCTTGGGCTATAAAGCTGATCATAGCATCCTGATATTGAGTTATCAAGGTGTGGTGAAGCCTATAACTTGGGGATAATCAAGTATGGGGAACTAAGGTTGCATTAATCAAGAATTTTTCACTTTTCTACTTTTGATATTTTGCTCTTAACTTTTTTAAATCCTAGCAGGCTTTATTGTGGAAGCTTGTGCTTGTTCTTGCTAGCACATAAGCTCAAAATTTTTGGGTATGGATGTACATCCACGAGGTACACATCATCCTACTTAAAATCTAATAAAAATTTGGATTTTTGGTGATTTAGTGTGTGACTTGTGTTCTTGTTGATATTATGGTCTAATCTTCTTCTAATCTGCATATTACATCTTTATTGTGCTTATTTAGGCTTGGGTGGTCTTGGATAACACTTTTTATTTGAAAATTGTGATTTGAAAAGTTTAAAGGGTGTTTGGGATTACCTGTTTGAGATCATAAGTTGATATTCTGTTGTTGGAAGTTTGTGTTTGTGCTTGTTATCTGTTATTGGCTTCGTTGAGTGCTATTTGCTACAAGTTTTTGGGTTTAAACCCTTGAATCAAAGATTGTGCTATAATTATTTGAGTTTGACTGTTTTTTACCTAAAATCTTGGTAATACTTAGAGTATATGCATGTTTAGGGATATAAGCTGTTAAATCAAAGTTATCATAACATATATTAGAGATCTGAGTGTTTGAATTTGGCTTGTTGGTCAATTGCGTCAGCAAAGTAAAATCTGCTTGTGTTAAGTGTTCATCAGTAACTTGTTGTGCTTGAATCTTGACCTATACTTTGAATCAGTGCATGAAACCTGTTTAGACTTGTTCATTTAAGTTTATTATTTCTTGTGAATGCATTTGGTTAAGTTTGGCTGGCTGAATTGTGCTATAAGTGCTTATTGAACCATAATTACTTATTGTTCTAAGTCTGGTACATGTTTGGTGATCAAATGAATTAACTGTACTACTGGCTGTTAGTGATTGTGATTTATTTGTTGTTATTAACTCCTTATGATCCATTGATCATTTGGGTTCCTTTGTGAAACTTGAATCTCAAAAAAGTCACTAAAGACAAAAAGTCAAACAAGTCAAGCAGTGGAGACTTTTCCCACTGCTCAGACACCAAAACTAGCCCCTGCTAGTGTTAATTTTCAGTTAGCTTATTTATAAGCCATATTGGCTTATTTAGACCTGCAACAACTTATTTTTGTGATTAATCTTCCTCATTTGACCCATTTGTTTGAACTGGAGCTTATTAGACTTTGACTTTGACTTTTTGCTAGAAAACTCTTAAAGTTGACTTTTAAAGAAGTGCTTATTTACTTATTTCATCTTATTGAGTGAACTTATTTGAAAACTTTTTGTTGATTAAGCTTAGTTAAGTCATTTAAAAGCTTTTGAAACTTGAATCAGCTCTTGGGATAGCCTAGAACTCGAAAACGACTATTTTGTCGTTTTGTGAAGATTGCTTATTGCATTTTCAGGCTTATTCCTTGGACTTTTTTCAAAATTCTTTTTTTACAAAAGTCTTAAGTAACTCAAAAGAAGCTTGTGTGTCTAATTTGAGCTTATGGCATCAACTTATAGCTTAATGGGCCAAAAAGCCCATTAAGAATAAGTTGTTTGATATAAGCCAACTTATTTCACATTTTCAGCTTTTGGGCCTTTGAAAAATTGCGTTCAGATTCAAATTTTGAGTCAGATAGGAGCTTTTGGGCCATTTTTATAAACATTTTTCTTATTGGGCTTATTTTGGCCCAATAAGGGTCTGTTTTGGACTTTGGCCCATTTGAAGGCCCATTAGGGGTATTTATGTAATGTCAACTTCATTTCTGTGTTAATTAGGTTAAAATAAGCTAGTTTGCAAGTTTTTAGAATTTTTTATAAATTTTGGATTTTTAATATTATTTTATTATTATTTTTTTATTAAAAATTAAAATTTAGATTTTTCAAGTTTTTATATTTTTCTTAGGTTAAATACATTAAGTTAGGAATTATACAATTTTTATAATATTTTTATTGTCCTTAGATTAATTTTCATAATTATTTTAAGTTTTAATAGTTTTTAATTGTTTTTAAATAGTTTTAATTAATCTTAAAATTTTCAAATATAGTTTTAAATTAAGTTAGGTAATTTTAGAGGTTTACAATTGAAAATTTTCATTTTGGGCTTTTTGTTAATTAAATTGATTTTTTGGGCTTTAATTAGCATTAAAAAATTATTATTTAATTAAATAAAAGGTTTGGGTGATTTTTGATTTTTTGTAAACTCTAATTACATTATTTAGGATTTATTGCAATTTTCTAGGAATTTTTAGGGAAAATTTTAATTTTGGTACTTTTTACGGTTTTACGTGTACGACCTTTTCGTCTTAGTATAACTCGTCATCGTAACCGTCATTCTCTTCTTATACCATTTCTATTTTCTTTGCTAAAAATCAATATAATCACATAATTAATCATCCCTTAACACAGACACCAAGCCTCCTTGAGAACGATCCCCACTTTGGGTCATAACTTGTGATTTTCCTAAATCACTTGTTAATACTTACCCTAATTACGCTCTTTTTCCTAAAAGAAGTAAACTTACAACTATCATTTTGGCGCCGCTGTCGGGGAGGCGTGTTGTGTTTTGATTTGGAAATTGTCGTTTTTTTATATAGCCATAATATCTATTTGTATTAGTAGCACTCTACTAATACGTATTATCGGTTTTTCGTTTTTTGTGTGAATATTACTAATATATTGTATACGTAGAAGAATAAATTCACAAGTACTCCAAAAGTGTGAAAACACAACCTTGACTTGGGAGGTCATTACCCAATCATTGTATTCGAATCTCAAACAAGAAAGAAAAGGCAAAAATAGATAAATACTTTCGTGAAGCTCGATTTTGAAAAATACAAACTATAAGGTGGGTATAAGGCGGGTATTATAAAATATACCCTAACGAAAAAGTCTCTTAAGTGCTTCGTGCCGCCTCGTTTCCCCGCTTGCTTGTGAGTATTTTATTTTGAGAGCTAATCGAGGGTTTTGCCGCCCAAAGTATTATTAAGTATCATATATACTTTCTTGGTTTCATTGATTAAACCCTCTTTAACGTTTTGGTGTTCCATCAACGTTCTAAAGTCATCGAAGGCGTTCACTTCACGTGATCGTTTTAATTCCTTGAGGCTTCTTTAATCAAGAGATTTGATTAAGGAGGAGATTTGTAGATTTTGGTCTACTTAATACAATCACAAAAATCCAAAAAAAAGTAAAAACAACCAAAAACCACAAAAATTGGAAAAATACAAAACACCAAAAAGAATCTTCTTTGCTCATCCCCTCGTTGTACGTGACGTTTATGCAAACCAGCAACCAAGCAAGACGTGCACGTAAACGAAGAAACCGAAAGGAGTCAACACCTACTCCTAATCTTTCTAGTGAAGAGTCTCCTATTGACGAACCCATTGTATGAGAGGAACCAACCATGGAGAATCGAACTATGATGGAGTTACTTCAAGCACCCACCGAGGGTTATGGAGAGGCTATTGTGATTCCCGCTATCCTTGTAGAGAATTTTGAAGTGAAAACGGGTTTGTTGTCGATGATCCAAAACAACAAATTCCGTGGTGATGAAAAGGACAACCCGCACAACCATATCCGCCAATTCAATCATCTTACCGCCACTTGCAAATTTAAGGATGTTGCTAATGACTCAATTAAGATGATTCTTTTTCCGTATTCCTTAGCGGGGCCCGCTAAAATTTTGGTAGAGAAAGAGCCACCCAGTTCTATATTAACGTGGAAGGATCTCGTTTCAAAGTTTGTGAACCAATTTTTTCCGCCCTCTAAGACTACGCATTTGAAAAACGAGATTTCAAAATTTTCACAAGAATTTAATGAAAGTTTTTCAACGGCTTGGAATAGGTTTAAGGAAATGTTACATGAGTGTCCCCATCACGGTTTTTCCGACTTGCATCAAATTGACACGTTTTACAATGGACTTAATGATCATGAAAGGGATTATCTAAATGCCGCCGCGGGTGGTAGTTTTTTGTGTAAAACGGTTGAGGAAGCTTTGGTGATAATTGAGAATAGATCTAAGGTGTATAGTCCTCGTAGCACGTCGAGTGTTCGTAAGCCTTCGTCTTCGGCTTCACCTTCTTTGTTTAATACCATCGATGCTTGCCAAATTGAGGCGAACTTCGAAAACAAAACCTTTGATAAGCTTAAAGGACTTTTAATTGAATTCAAAGTTGGAGAACAAAGTGCTCCCGCTACGGCCAAAGCGGTTGAGGCTTCATGTATGTATTGTGGTGGAGGTCATGATTTCTCCGAGTGCATTACCAACGGTGGTAACACTTCGAGTGCCTACGCGACCACGGGAACTTACAACCAAAACGGTCAAGTTACCCGCTCTAATAAATTGACTCCACCGGGTTTTGGTTCAAGTCAAAATGCTAACAACAACTATCAAAACAATCAAGTTGGTTTCAAAAACAATTACAACAAAGGAAACTATGGTAATCAAGGGGCTAATAATCAAGTTTCAAACAAAAATCAAAGTGATTTTCAAAACAACAACAAAAGTTTGCAAACTTTGAAAGATCTTCCAAATGAATTTGTTGAATACGCTAATGGAAACGATGCTAGGTTTGACAACATTCAAAGAGAAATCATTAGCCTAAGATCCGAGTTTAAGAATGACTTGAAGAAAGAGTTGAAAAACGAGTTAGCAAATGAGCTTAAAATCCATACAAACAAGATGGAAGGAAATGTAATTAGGTTACAACAAAACCAACAAAAAATGGAACAAGGGAAACATGAAATTAAGCAAGAAATGATTAAGGCCGAGAAGAGGCAATCCATATTTGAGGACAAAATTTCATCTATGTTTGAGGCAATTATGTGCAAACCGTCTTCGAGTAGTCTTCCTAGCAACACCATATCGAACCCTAAGCGAGAGATGAAAGTGATTACCACACGTAGTGGTAAGACACTTAAGGAACTGAATCCTCAACCAATTGCTCCTATGGAGTATGCAATTGAGGAAGAACCCGAGGTGGTGGTCGAAAAGGAGCATGTCCAAATCCCACGAAGTACCGCTCATGCCACACCTACGGTTGACCCATTACCAACATTAGAACCTGAGATTCCAAAGGCTATGCCTATGCCTCAACCCACACCACCCTTTCCCTATCCATCGAGACATAGAAAGGAGAAACGTCAAGAGCGCGACAATTACCAATTTGGGCTTTTTATGAAAATGTTTCGTGATTTGCACTTTAATGTGAGTTTCGCTGATGCTTTGGTCATGATGCCTCGATTTGCCGCTAACTTTAAGAGTATGTTGAAAAACAAGGAGAAAGTGCAACAATTGTCTAGTTGTTCATCGGTTTATCTTAATCGCATACCTCAAAAAGTCGGTGATCTCGGTAAATTCTTGATCCCTTGTGCAACCAAAGATATGGAAGAATGCTATGCCTTGGCCGATCTTGGTGCTAGCGTTAACTTGATGCCACTTGCAATCTTCAAGTCTCTCAATCTTCCTAATCTTACTCCTTCACTAATGTCTATCGAGTTGGCCGACCATTCCACGATTCCCGCATGTGGACTGGCGGAAGACGTTTTTCTGAAAGTGCGGAAGTTCTATTATCCAGTAGACTTTATCGTTGTCGATATTCTCACGGATCCTCAAGTTCCTCTCATTTTAGGTCTTTCGTTTTTAGATACGTCTATGGCTTTGATCGATGTTCATGCTAGAAAGATCACCTTACGTTTCAAAGATGAGGAACTTGTTATAGACGCAACTCAAAACTCTCAAATTTCTCATGTTTATTCCGTTGAAACCATAAACCTCGTTGACATGATTGACGTTGTTTGCGAGGAATTTTCACAAGAAGTTATAGGTTTTGGTGATGATGAAAATAGTGGCAATCCCACTATGTTAGATCCCATTCTTGATAACTCGACACCAACCTTCACTCCATTTGAAGGTGGTGGTTTTACGTTGGAATAATTCGATGTTCCACGTACTTGTAACGAAGACCTAGACAATAATGAGGACTTCTCGATTATCAAGGATTTTCTTAACGATTTCCCATTTCCTCCACCCGAGGAGGTTATGAGTATCGAGCCCAAATCTTCAATTGAGGAACCACCTATCCTCGAGTTGAAAGATTTACCTCCTCATCTCGAATATGTCTTTTTGGAGGAGGGCGACAAGTTGTCGGTTATTATTGCGAAAGAACTTTCGGATGATGAAAAAACCGCACTTGTCGATGTTCTAAAGATTCACAAAGGGGCAATTGCGTGGAAGTTATCCGACATTAAGGGGATCGATCCAAAATTTTGTACCCACAAAATCTTAATGGAGGAGGATTACAAGCCCGCAATCTAGTGTCAAAGAAGGGTGAACCCCAAATTCACGACGTCATCAAAAAGGAAGTCCTAAAACTCCTTGACACGGGAATGATTTACCCTATTTCCGATAGCCCTTTGGTGAGTCCTATTCATTGTGTCCCTAAAAAGGGAGGAATGACCGTTGTGCCAAACGATGCCAACGAGTTAATTCCCACTAGACTCGTGACCGGATGGAGAGTGTGCATTGACTATCGTAAGTTGAATAAAGCCACTCGAAAAGACCATTTTCCCTTGCCCTTCATGGACCAAATGTTGGAGCGTCTTGCGAGAAACAATTTCTATTGCTTTTTAGATGGTTTTTCCGGTTACTTTCAAATCCCCATCGATCCCCGTGATCAAGAAAAAACTACGTTAAAGTGTCCATATGGAACGTTTGCCTATCGTAGAATTCCATTCGGACTTTGCAATGCACCGGGAACCTTTCAAAGGTGCATGATGGCTATTTTTCATGATATGATCGAGAAGACGATGGAAGTCTTCATGGATGACTTTTCTGTGTTTGGTAGTTCGTTCACTTCGTGTTTGTCGAATCTTGAGAGAATGTTGAAGCGTTGTGAGGAAACCAACCTTGTGCTTATTTGGGAAAAATGTCATTTTATGGTTAAAAGTGGAATCGTCTTAGGGCACAAGGTTTCGAAAGCGGGGATTGAGGTAGATCAAGCTAAGGTAGACGTCATCACCAAATTACCTCATCCCAAAACCGTTAAGGGAGTTAGGAGTTTCCTATGCCACGCGGGCTTTTATCGTCGATTCATCAAGGATTTTTCAAAGATCTCTCGACCTATTACACATCTTCTTGAAAAAGAGGCACGTTTTGTCTTTGACGAAGGTTGTGTACGAGCCTTTGAAATCCTTAAGAGGAAACTTACCGAAGCTCCCATTCTTGTTGCTCCCAATTGGAACCTCCCCTTTGAGCTCATGTGTGATGCTAGTAACTACGCTATTGGGGCCGTATTGGGGAAAAGTCATGAAAAGCACTTCTTTCCTATTCACTATGCTAGCAAGACGATGACCGAGGCTCAACTAAAATACACTACAACGGAGAAGGAGTTCCTTGCCGTGGTGTATGCATTTGAGAAATTCCGACCTTATCTCATCTTGACGAAATGCATCATGTATACGGATCATTCGGCTATCAAGTATCTTATGGCTAAACAAGATGCAAAGCCGAGATTACTTCGTTGGATTCTCCTCCTTCAAGAATTTGATCACAAAATTGTTGACAAAAAAGGAGCCGAGAATCTAGCGGCCGATCATCTTTCTCGTTTGGAAGATCCTCACCAATGTGTTAACGAGCCCAAGGAAATCACCAAAACATTTTCGCTCGAGACACTTGGTGTAGTGAATTCTAATCTTGATTCTTCCACCCCATGGTTTGCGGACTTCGCAAATTATCATGCGGGCAACTTCATCATCAAGGGTATGACGACTCAAGAAAAACGAAAATTCTTTCGTGACGTCAAGTTCTACTTTTGGAACGACCCTTACTTGTTTCGGACTTGTGCGGATCAAATTATCCGACGTTGTGTCTTTGGTACCAAAGCTTCTAATATCCTTAGAGCTTGTCACGAGGGACCCACGGGTGGTCATCTAACACCCCACCAAATGCTATGCGCAGCGGAACTACAACATTTAGGTGCTAGGCAGTTATCATCGCACACAAGATATATCGAACGACTCCAAAGAGACGTCAAGTTAAAACTTAAATTAAAAATTGTTAAAAGATATATGCCTACAGTTTTTCCAACCCAATTGATACAACAGAGTTTCGCGTTTTCGGTCCCCATGAATCTCAACCCAAAAGTTATAGTTTTCACAACAACATGACATTAAAGTTAAAAATGTTTAAGTAATAACGGGAGGAAAAACAAGCAGACTCCAAGCCATACACACAACATCCATCCCATGCACGCTCCATGCTACACTTCAGCGGTTACCTGAAACACATGCTAAATTTGGTCAACGAAAATGTTGAGTGGAATTCCTAGGTTTTACAATTCATTTTGAACATATGTGAAATAAAAACCATTCACGATCATTCATAGACTTGTCGATCAAACAATCTATATTCAAGATACTGGCAATTGTGTTTAAGCTCATGACACTAAACCGTTAACTCAATCACCCGCGTAATAATTACCGGCGTGATTCAGATGAAACCAAGGCCCCTACTAAGGCATCAGTTGCAATTATACCTTATCTCTTATCACAAATTATCCGTCCGCAGGAGGTATCAACGTACTAGCCCTCGTCTCGGATAGGGTAGTCAACCCCATAGTACTATCACTTTGTATAAGCGGCTATTTCTAATCCACGCTAGGACTAAACAATAGTTAATAGTTCATGAATATAGGGACTTTTGCAACTAGGTACTCAACACAATTTCAAAGGCAACATTCGGGTCCAACAATCATTCATGACATATGTTCATTTTAAAAACTAGCATGCATTTCCCTCGCGGGTAAAACAGTTTGAAATAATAATAAGCGAGGCTATAAATTCACACCTTATATAACAAGTAGTCGATAGTTCGAGAGACGGTCACTGACGACGATACGGATGCCCGGGTAAATCAACACCTATCAAACCAAATAACGCGTAATGAGTAATCTCATTTTAAAACCTTATGGTACTGTATAAAATACATAAATACTAGTCACTTGTGAAAATTACAACTCACGCCAAAACAAAACGACAAGTGTTACTTGTTTCATACCATTTATCCTTATTATTAACGTTATCCGTTTTTATTCATTTTTTACGATACTTACCAAAAGTACGGACTGTTTTACCATACTTAACCATCTTTATAAAATTTGACAAAATTCTCAAAAATACTATAAGACCTGTAGAAAACACATATTTAATCCCAACAAAAATTTTTACTTCTACGACCCGTTACTCAACACTTTTCCAAAAACTACGTTTTTCGGACTGAAATTGTACTTTGACCAAGTCGGACTCATTTGACCCGTTTAAAACACTCCATTGACCCATTTGACACCTAAGTCCTACAATAGACTCAAATGTGCAGGTTTGACACCAAAATTCAGCCCTTGACCATTTACCAAACTAGACTTATAGTCCCCGGGATTTGACCTAAAACCAAGCATAACTTCGGATTATGACGGTTTTCATCTCCCGGTACACGAATTTCAAAACGTCGTAACTTTTGACTCGTTAGGAGTCGTAAGCTCTACCTTATATCAAATCGAAGCTAAGAAAATGCTCTACCAATCTATCCTTTCCACAAGACCTGTTTTCAAAATAATTTTTACGAAAATGCCTTAAACTTTCTACCTAAAATCAACCATACCAAAATCACACTAACGCTTGTTTCCAAACCCATTTATCATCACTAGACATCATCCTAAGCATCCCTAATCGCAACCAAACAATGTTTTCAGTCCCTAACCCCTATTGATCATCAACCTCATAAAACTAAAATCCTAAAAACAAACATGCAAGTAAATGTACCCATCTACAACATCTAAAAACATGATATTAAACATAGAATCAAGCTCAAAACATGAACCACCATGATCCCCAAACACCCCCCATTAAGCCGTGGGGTTTGGGTGATCAAAACCCACCAACCAAATTGATTTTGGTTGATTTGTTTGGTGTTCTAGCATCCTTTTAGCATGAATTAAACATGCAAAAGCCCAATTAACATCAAAAACGAATTTGAAAAATCTTGAAATTTTTGGATGAATTTTTGTTAATGCATGTGTGAAATGAGCATGGATTAACACTCACTAGATGATTTTAGGAGGTGGTCTATGATTAAAATGGATCAAAACTAAAAAAATGAAGTGGTGGTGGTTTTGTGGGTTTGGCCGTCGGCCTAAGAACACAAGGGAGAGGGGTGTTTGATTTTTTTTTTGTAAAGTGTTTAGTGTGTGTGGTGTTTGTCCCCTTTTGTGAAATGGGAAGGACCTAGGTGCAATTTTTGCATTCTTTTGGCCTTAAGCAAAAACGACACCAAAACTTTGCGGGATTGACTCACTAGTCATTTTAGAAAATTTTACGGGAGTCGGAAATTATCCCAAACACTCCAAAATACTTTTGGGATACTTTAAATGTACCCGGAAAGCAATAAAACTCACCCGACTCGACTTAACACGAACCGTAAGTAAAATTCTCGAAAAATTACATTATCGATAAAACGTCAATAATTATAGAAATTTGGGCATCCATCGGGATCGTATTCGTCATCGTCCTTCTTAAATCGTCAATCGTCAAAATTATAACCTCGAACATCGGTTTAAACCAAAATACTAAAATATATAGCAATTAAAATTTATTAAAAATTTCAAAAATTAGCGTAATTTAGGGTAATGTTAGTGACCTCGGTTCTAGGGTATCACATCCACCCCTCCTTAAAGTGAGCGACGTCCCGGCGCTCGCCTCTTCTTATACTCACATTTCGTGCCGCTAGAACAGATGAGGATACCTTTCCTTGAAAAAGTCCTCACGTTCCCAAGTGTATTGCGGTCCACGCCTAGAATTCCATCGAACCTTCACAATAGGAATTCTACTACGTTTCAGCCTCTTGACCTCTCGGTCCATAATTTCCACGGGTTCTTCCACAAAATGCATTTTGTCGTCCAGTTGAATCTCGTCCAAAGGAATCACCAATTCCTTATCCGCCAAACTCTTCTTCAAGTTCGATACGTGAAACGTGTCGTGAATAGCACTAAGCTCGCTCGACAACTCTAACTTGTACGCTACTGGTCCAATTCGTTTAACGATCTTAAATGGTCCAATATACCTCGGACTCAACTTTCCTTTCTTCCCAAAACGAATTACACCCTTCCACGGCGATACCTTAAGCATAACCATATCTCCGACTTCAAATTCCAACGGTTTTCTTCTGTTATCGGCATAACTCTTCTGTCGGCTTCTCGCAGCAAGTAGTCGGTTTTTGATTTGCACAATCTTCTCGGTCGTCTCTAAAACCATTTCGGGTCCAGTCAATTGACTTTCTCCTACTTCACTCCAACACACAGGCGATCTACACTTTCTTCCATACAATGCTTCGAACGGTGCTGCCTTGATACTCGCATGGTAACTATTATTATACGAAAACTAAACTAGAGGCAAGTGGCGTTCCCAACTTCCTCCAAAATCAATCACGCGCGCTTGGAGCATGTCCTCCATCGTCTGAATAGTTCGTTCACTCTGGCCGTCAGTTTCCGGGTGATAAGCCGTACTTAAATTCAATTCAGTGCCCATCGCACGTTGAAGCGATTTCCAAAATTCCGAAGTAAATCTACTATCACGATCCGAAATGATCGATAACGGCACTCCATGTCTGCAGACGATCTCCTTCACGTACACACTGGCCAGCTTTTCCATACTGTCCGTCTTCTTCATAGGTAAGAAATGAGCAGATTTCGTCAACCTATCCACTATTACCCAAATCATATCACATCCACTAGGAGTTCTGGGTAAACCCGTCACGAAATCCATAGCGATCTTCTCCCATTTCCATTCTGGGATCTCTGGTTGTACCAACAACCCAGACGGTTTCTTATGTTCTGCCTTAACCTTCGCGCAAGTCAAACACTTACTAACGTAACGAGCAATATCCGCCTTCATATTCGGCCACCAATAAACTTTCTTCAGATCATGATACATTTTATCCGATCCAGGATGTATCGAATACTTCGACTTATGAGACTCGTTCATAACCAAATCTCGTACTCCAGGCTTTCCTTCCTCAGATGAACACAATGGTAACCAAATCCGATTCTCGAAATATCTCAATCCGTCTGACCTAATCACAAAAAGAGGTTTCAACATTCTTCCCAAGTTCTCCGCATCAACATTCCCTTTCATTAATCCCCTCTCTTGAGCCTTCAGTATAGTTTCGGTTAAATCAACACTCTCAGTTATCACCAATGCTCTGACTCTCAAAGGTTTCTCTCGTTCCTTCCTACTAAGTGCATCCGCTACAACATTCGCCTTGCCAGGATGGTAGCGAATTTCACAGTCATAGTCACTCAGTAATTCTACCCATCGTCTCTGTCGCATGTTCAACTCCTTTTGATCTAAAATGTGTTGCAAACTCTTGTGGTCAGTGAACACAACACACTTCGTCCCATACAAATAATGTCTCCACAATTTTAACGCAAAAACTACAGCTCCTAATTCCAAATCGTGCGTCGTGTAGTTCTCCTCATTCTTCCTCAGTTGTCTCAACGCGTAAGCTATCACCTTTTCACGCTGCATCAATACCGCTCCATAACCTTTACGAGATGCGTCACAATACACTACAAAGTCTTCGGTTCCTTCAGGCAATGACAATATCGGTGCGGAACATAACTTGTCCTTGAGCGTTTTGAAAGCGAATTCTTCCTCATCTCCCCATTCATACACCCTATTCTTTTCGGTAAGCCTTGTCAATGGTTTTGCAATCAACGAAAATCCTTCAATGAATCTCCGATAATACCCAGCTAAACCAAGGAATTGTCGAACTTCAGTCGGCGTTGTCGGTGCCGACCATTCCCTGATCGCTTCGACCTTGGCAGGATCCATGCGAACTCCTTTGCTATCAATCACGTGACCAAGGAATTGCACGGATTCTAACCAAAACTCACACTTCGAGAACTTCGCATACAACTTCTCTTTCTTCAGCAGATCCAATATCTTTCTCAGGTGCTTCTCGTGCTCCTCCTTACTCTTAGAGTAAATAAGAATATCATCGATGAAAACAATAACAAACTTATCTAGATACGGCTTGCATACGCGATTCATAAGGTCCATGAATACAGTAGGCGCATTTGTCAACCCAAACGGCATCACTCGAAATTCAAAGTGTCCATACCGCGTACGAAAGGCAGTTACAGGAATATCCTCCTCTCTTACACGTAGTTGATGATACCCTGACCTTAAATCGATCTTTGAGTATACACTGGAACCTTGCAAGTGATCAAATAAATCGTCAATCCTCGGCAATAGATACCGATTCTTAACCGTCAGCTTGTTGAGTTCTCTATAGTCAATACACATCCGAAATGAACCATCCTTCTTCTTTACAAACAACACTGGCGCTCCCCATGGTGATGAGCTCGGCCTAATAACTCCTTTGTCCATCAACTCCTTCAGTTGATCCGATAACTCCTTTAACTCTGATGGTGCTAATCGGTAGGGTGCACGCGCAACCAGCGCAGCTCCTGGCACCAAATCGATTTGAAACTCGACCTCACGGGTGGGTGGTAAACCTGGCAGCTCGTCTGGAAAAACTTCCGGATATTCGCAGATAACAGGTACCTCTTCAATCCTCGCCTCTAAATCACCATCACTCGAAACTTGTGCCAAAAACACATCGCATCCACTCTCTACATACTTCATCATTTTCAAACAAGAAATCACTTTCAAACGAGAAGTGCATTCGTCCCCCTTCACAGTCAAGACTTTATTCCTCAACGGGATCTGAACTAATCTCTCGCCACAGACGATCACAGCACTGTGCGCCATTAGCCAATCCATTCCCACAATCACGTCAAACGATCCTAGCTCTATAGGCATCAAGTCGATTTTAAAAGCGTAATTTCCTAACTTCAGGGTACACCCCTTCAGTATAGAATTCGTACTAACAATTTTCCCATCAGCTAACTCAACGTTATAACTAGTCGCTAACAACACCGGTTTTCTATCGATATGACGACTAAATTTAACATCTACGAAACTCTTGTCGGAACCAAAATCAAACAAAACACTAGCATAACAAGCGTCTAGCAAAAACGTAACGGTAACCACGTTAGGACCCTGTGGTTTATCAGCCGTCCCTACTTGATACACGGCAGCAGCATTATTACCTCCTTGCTTGTTTCCTGCCTTCGGGCAATTCCCTTGCTTATGGCCTCTCTCTCCACATCCAAAACAACCCATCACTCTTGTAGCATTCGCCCCAGTGGCTACCCCTTTGGTTCGACAATCAGACATCCTGTGACCCGCTTTTCCACATTTGCCGCACGCAGGCGGGCAATGCCCTACGTGATACAAGTTGCATCTAACACAGTGGGGATTCACCTTCGCTCCTCTGGGGTTTGTCACAGCTCTCATCCCTTCATTCCTTCGTTGGTTAAACTGCTGATTGCGGTTCTGACCATTGTTGTTTCGGTTTCCACCTCGGCTTTGACCCTGGGATTGGTTGCTCTGTGCCGCTTCCCACTTCCTCTTATTTCCCTCAGCAATGAAGTTCTTCTTGTCCTGGAGTTTGACATCCATCAACGCGTGAGCCATCTGGACCGCTTCATCAAATGACCCAGGTTTAGACGAAGTCGTCTCACCCTTGATATTACTGGATAGACCTTTGATGTACTGTTTCATCTTCTTGGTATCATCGGCAAAAGTGTCTGGACACAAAAGGCTTAGTTCATTAAACCTCCTGGTGTAAGCAGTGATATCATTGTTCTTCAAAGTCAGGTGCCTCAACTCATCTTCCAATTGACCTAACTCCTCTTCAGGACAGAACTTCTTGGTCAAAAGAGCTTTAGTTGCAGTCCATGTTCTTGCATTCGCTACTGCCAATCCAACAGTGGCTACTTGGGTGTTCCACCAACTCAATGCATCGTCAAGAAATATAGCAGCCGCAAACTTGACCTTGTTCGCTTCTGAACAATCACTAATCTCGAAAGTACTTTCAACCTTTTCTAACCATCTCCTGAGTTCTAGAGCTCCACCAGTTCCACGAAATTGCGTGGGACCACATTTTATGAAACTAGAGTAAGTACATTCTCTTGGGGCTTGCTGTCTCCCCGCATTTCTGCCCTGGTCTGGATTCCTTCCTGCTCGATCTGCTTCTAGCGCATTCGCAATGGCTTCCTGAATCATCGTGTTCACACGGGTTGCGGTTAGTTTTGGAGGCATGGTGCGTTATCAAATATACCTTTCTGTAAAGACAGGGAAAATAGAAAAACAATGTAAGTATACACATCAAGATTAAGATGGATTTCTCTTTGAAGACATAATATAAATACAACGACACATCACTACAGAGTTACTAATATTCATCAATTCACATCACAAAAGATCAAATTAAAGACTTATCACAGATCATGAAAGGTAAACGTGGATTGTATTGATAATCAACCAAAATTGTGACAAGTATTGCCACTACAACCATTCACCATAAAACTTAAGTCCTCAAGTTTTTCGTCATAATGCCATCATACAAAAGTCTAAAACAGTTCTATTACAACGATCAAAGATAAAATACAAGACAAGCAACTAGGCATGTGGTGATCCACACGGCCTCTTGGATGGCGGTTCATCATCATCTTCCTCGGGTTGCTCGTCGCTATCATCCTCGTCCACATCATCCATTTTTCACTTTCCTTTGTCGTTCGGCCCACATTCAGTCTCTTTTTTCGTCCCTGACGTAGACCCACACTCAACCGCTACATGATTTCCCACAGTGATACAAGCACCTCTGGCAGGTGGCTGGATCATGAAGTCATTAGCTTCCATTTCCAAATCGTCCACAAATCTCCAATCTGGGGGCAATGATGCTCTCACTCGATGCTCCCAACTCTGCATCCTAGACAATCTCACTTGATCTTCCCTAACATGGTCAAGACTGGCGCTCAAGTTCGCGATCATCGATCTTAGACTGTTGATATCACTTTTATTTGCATTTCCATCATACTCAATTCTTGTAGTCCTTTCCAATAGTCCTTGGTGTGCCCTTTCATTCTCGTCGAATCTGTCGATCACCCTCGATTCCACTATGTACCGCTCGGCCATCGATTCATCCAATCTTCTCACAATGCGTCGTACGTCATGAAACTCTTGGTCCGGGGCAGTAAACTCTTGAGATGCCCTGATGAAGAAAATTTGCGCTCGCTGCACCTTCGGATCTCCTAGGGATACCTGGTGCACCAACCAGATGAGAAGTACGCATAGGCCTGGGGCAAGTAGTTCTCCTTTGGTCGAGGTCCTGGGCTTGCACATTGTTCGCCTCAACTTGTCCTTCAGCAGCTGTTCCAACACTTCCCCCTTCGTGACCCACGACGTAATCGTTTCCATTACCATTAGGCGGTACCTCGGCCATTCCTGCAATAACAGAGAATTTCGGAGGGTACGTAAGATAACTATACAATATTTATAAATACATGCATGCAAATGCAATGCAAAGGTGGTACATATGCCCAAAATGCAATAATATGATGCTCATGCATGATTAATACAAAAATTACGGTGTCGGGTATTCCACGTATAATTTCAACGTCTACATATAGTAATTTCCATACTTACGTAATAAATACCCTCATATATACTTCAACTCAAAAGTATACGTCAAATGCTATGAATACAAAAATAAACCTTACCGGAGCCATGCAGGATAGTTGTGTGTGCTTGGACAATTTCTTACGACACCAAAAGTTATAGTTTAGGATTTTTAAAACGACCTAGTTCTCTATAACTCATGACTCTGATTACCAATCTCTAACACCCCACCAAATGCTATGCGCAGTGGAACTACAACATTTGGGTGCTAGGCAGTTATCATCGCACACAAGATATATCGAACGACTCCAAAGAGACGTCAAGTTAAAACTTAAATTAAAAATTGTTAAAAGATACATGTCTAAAGTTTTTCCAACCCCAATTGATACAACAGAGTTTCGCGTTTTCGGTCCCCATGAATCTCAACCCAAAAGTTACAGTTTTCACAACAACATGACATTAAAGTTAAAAATGTTTAAGTAATAACGGGAGGAAAAACAAGCAGACTCCAAGCCATACACACAACATCCATCCCATGCACGCTCCATGCTACACTTCAGCGGTTACCTGAAACACATGCTAAATTTGGTCAACGAAAACGTTGAGTGGAATTCATAGGTTTTACAATTCATTTTGAACATATGTGAAATAAAAACCATTCACGATCATTCATAGACTTGTCGATCAAACAATCTATATTCAAGATACTGGCAATTGTGTTTAAGCTCATGACACTAAACCGTTAACTCAATCACCCGCGTAATAATTACCAGCGTGATTCAGATGAAACCAAGGCCCCTACTAAGGCATCAGTTGCAATTATACCTTATCTCTTATCACAAATTATCCGTCCGCAGGGGGTATCAACGTACTAGCCCTCGTCTCGGATAGGGTAGTCAACCCCATAGTACTATCACTTTGTATAAGCGGCTATTTGTAATCTACGCTAGGACTAAACAATAGTTAATAGTTCATGAATTTAGGGACTTTTGCAACTAGGTACTCAACACAATTTCAAAGGCAACATTCGGGTCCAACAATCATTCATGACATATGTTCATTTTAAAAACTAGCATGCATTTCCCTCGCGGGTAAAACAGTTTGAAATAATAATAAGCGAGGCTATAAATTCACACCTTATATAACAAGTAGTCGATAGTTCGAGAGACGGTCACTGACGACGATACGGATGCCCGGGTAAATCAACACCTATCAAAACAAATAACGCGTAATGAGTAATCTCATTTTAAAACCTTATGGTACTGTATAAAATACATAAATACTAGTCACTTGTGACAATTACAACTCACGCCAAAACAAAACGACAAGTGTTACTTGTTTCATAACATTTATCCTTATTATTAACGTTATCCGTTTTTATTCATTTTTGCCGATACTTACCAAAAGTACGGACTGTTTTACCATACTTAACCATCTTTATAAAATTTGACAAAATTCTCAAAAATACTATAAGACCTGTAGAAAACACATATTTAATCCCAACAAAAATTTTTACTTCTACGACCCGTTACTCAACACTTTTCCAAAAACTACGTTTTTCGGACTGAAATTGTACTTTGACCAAGTCGGACTCATTTGACCCGTTTAAAACACTCCATTGACCCATTTGACACCTAAGTCCTACAATAGACTCAAATGTGCAGGTTTGACACCAAAATTCAGCCCTTGACCATTTACCAAACTAGACTTATAGTCCCCGGGATTTGACCTAAAACCAAGCATAACTTCGGATTATGACGGTTTTCATCTCCCGGTACACGAATTTCAAAACGTCGTAACTTTTGACTCGTTAGGAGTCGTAAGCTCTACCTTATATCAAATCGAAGCTAAGAAAATGCTCTACCAATCTATCCTTTCCACAAGACCTGTTTTCAAAATAATTTTTACGAAAATGCCTTAAACTTTCTGCCTAGAATCAACCATACCAAAATCACACTAACGCTCGTTTCCAAACCCATTTATCATCACTAGACATCATCCTAAGCATCCCTAATCGCAACCAAACAATGTTTTCAGTCCCTAACCCCTAATGATCATCAACCTCATAAAACTAAAATCCTAAAAACAAACATGCAAGTAAATGTACCCATCTACAACATCTAAAAACATGATATTAAACATAGAATCAAGCTCAAAACATGAACCACCATGATCCCCAAACACCCCCCATTGAGCCGTGGGGTTTGGGTGATCAAAACCCACCAACCAAATTGATTTTGGTTGATTTGTTTGGTGTTCTAGCATCCTTTTAGCATGAATTAAACATGCAAAAGCCCAATTAACATCAAAAACGAATTTGAAAAATCTTGAAATTTTTGGATGAATTTTTGTTAATGCATGTGTGAAATGAGCATGGATTAACACTCACTAGATGATTTTAGGACGTGGTCTATGATTAGAATGGATCAAAACTCAAAAAAAATGAAGTGGTGGTGGTTTTGTGAGTTTGGCCGTCGGCCTAAGAACACAAGGGAGAGGGGTGTTTGATTTTTTTTTTGTAAAGTGTTTAGTGTGTGTGGTGTTTGTCCCCTTTTGTGAAATGGGAAGGACCTAGGTGCAATTTTTGCATTCTTTTGGCCTTAAGCAAAAACGACACCAAAACTTTGCGGGATTGACTCACTAGTCATTTTAGAAAATTTTACGGGAGTCGGAAATTATCCCAAACACTCCAAAATACTTTTGGGATACTTTAAATGTACCCGGAAAGCAATAAAACTCACCCGACTCGACTTAACACGAACCGTAAGTAAAATTCTCGAAAAATTACATTATCGATAAAACGTCAATAATTATAGAAGTTTGGGCATCCATCGGGATCGTATTCATCATCGTCCTTCTTAAATCGTCAATCGTCAAAATTATAACCTCGAACATCGGTTTCAACCAAAATACTAAAATATATAGCAATTAAAATTTATTAAAAATTTCAAAAATTAGCGTAATTTAGGGTAATGTTAGTGACCTCGGTTCTAGGGTATCACATCCACCCCTCCTTAAAGAGAGCGACGTCCCGGCGCTCGCCTCTTCTTATACTCACATTTCGTGCCGCTGGAACAGATGAGGATACCTTTCCTTGAAAAAGTCCTCACGTTCCCAAGTGTATTCCGGTCCACGCCTAGAATTCCATCGAACCTTCACAATAGGAATTCTACTACGTTTCAGCCTCTTGACCTCTCGGTCCATAATTTCCACGGGTTCTTCCACAAAATGCATTTTGTCATCCAGTTGAATCTCGTCCAAAGGAATCACCAATTCCTTATCCGCCAAACTCTTCTTCAAGTTCGATACGTGAAACGTGTCGTGAATAGCACTAAGCTCGCTCGGCAACTCTAACTTGTACGCTACTGGTCCAATTCGTTTAACGATCTTAAATGGTCCAATATACCTCGGACTCAACTTTCCTTTCTTCCCAAAACGAATTACACCCTTCCACGACGATACCTTAAGCATAACCATATCTCCGACTTCAAATTCCAACGGTTTTCTTCTGTTATCGGCATAACTCTTCTGTCGGCTTCTCGTAGCAAGTAGTCGGTTTTTGATTTGCACAATCTTCTCGGTCGTCTCTAAAACCATTTCGGGTCCAGTCAATTGACTTTCTCCTACTTCACTCCAACACACAGGCGATCTACACTTTCTTCCATACAATGCTTCGAACGGTGCTGCCTTGATACTCGCATGGTAACTATTATTATACGAAAACTCCACTAGAGGCAAGTGGCGTTCCCAACTTCCTCAAAAATCAATCACGCACGCTCGGAGCATGTCCTCCATCGTCTGAATAGTTCGTTCACTCTGGCCGTCAGTTTCCGGGTGATAAGCCGTACTTAAATTCAATTCAGTGCCCATCGCACGTTGAAGCGATTTCCAAAATTCCGAAGTAAATCTACTATCACGATCCGAAATGATCGATAACGGCACTCCATGTCTGCAGACGATCTCCTTCACGTACACACTGGCCAGCTTTTCCATACTGTCCGTCTTCTTCATAGGTAAGAAATGAGCAGATTTCGTCAACCTATCCACTATTACCCAAATCATATCACATCCACTAGGAGTTCTGGGTAAACCCGTCACGAAATCCATAGCGATCTTCTCCCATTTCCATTCTGGGATCTCTGGTTGTACCAACAACCCAGACGGTTTCTTATGTTCTGCCTTAACCTTCGCGCAAGTCAAACACTTACTAACGTAACGAGCAATATCCGCCTTCATATTCGGCCACCAATAAACTTTCTTCAGATCGCAACCAAACAATGTTTTCAGTCCCTAACCCCTATTGATCATCAACCTCTTAAAACTAAAGTCCTAAAAACAAACATGCAAGTAAATGTACCCATCTACAACATCTAAAAACATGATATTAAACATAGAATCAAGCTCAAAACATGAACCACCATGATCCCCAAACACCCCCCATTGAGCCGTGGGGTTTGGGTGATCAAAACCCACCAACCAAATTGATTTTGGTTGATTTGTTTGGTGTTCTAGCATCCTTTTAGCATGAATTAAACATGCAAAAGCCCAATTAACATCAAAAACGAATTTGAAAAATCTTGAAATTTTTGGATGAATTTTTGTTAATGCATGTGTGAAATGAGCATGGTTTAACACTCACTAGATGATTTTAGGAGGTGGTCTATGATTAGAATGGATCAAAACTAAAAAAAATGAAGTGGTGGTGGTTTTGTGGGTTTGGTCGTCGGCCTAAGAACACAAGGGAGAGGGGTGTTTGATTTTTTTTTTTGTAAAGTGTTTAGTGTGTGTGGTGTTTGTCCCCTTTTGTGAAATGGGAAGGACCTAGGTGCAATTTTTGCATTCTTTTGGCCTTAAGCAAAAACGACACCAAAACTTTGCGGGATTGACTCACTAGTCATTTTAGAAAATTTTACGGGAGTCGGAAATTATCCCAAACACTCCAAAATACTTTTGGGATACTTTAAATGTACCCGGAAAGCAATAAAACTTACACGACTCGACTTAACACGAACCGTAAGTAAAATTCTCGAAAAATTACATTATCGATAAAACGTCAATAATTATAGAAATTTGGGCATCCATCGGGATCGTATTCGTCATCGTCCTTCTTAAATCGTCAATCGTCAAAATTATAACCTCGAACATCGGTTTCAACCAAAATACTAAAATATATAGCAATTAAAATTTATTAAAAATTTCAAAAATTAGCGTAATTTAGGGTAATGTAAGTGACCTCGGTTCTAGGGTATCACAGGTCACCACAGTGCTAATCTTACGGCTAAGAAGGTCTTTGATTCCGGTTTCTTTTGGCCTACTATTTACCGAGATGCACATGAGCTTGTGAAGTCGTGTGACTCATGCCAACGACAAGGAAAAGCCTCACAAAAAGATGAAATGCCACAAAATATCATCCAAGTGTGTGAGATCTTTGCCGTTTGGGGCATTGACTTTATGGGGCCGTTCCCATCATCTCATGGTAATAAGTACATCCTTGTCGCGGTTGACTACCTATCTAAGTGGGTGGAAGCTAAGGCTTTGCCCACCAATGATGCTCGTGTGGTAGTCAAGTTTTTTAAAAGCTTGTTTTCTCGGTTTGGAACCCCTCGTGCGATCATAAGCGATCGTGGAACCCATTTTTGTAACGACCAATTCGAAAGGGTCCTAAGGAAATATGGGGTTACACATCGTCTTTCCACGACTTATCACCCACAAACGAGTGGGCAAGTCAAGGTTTCAAACCGAGCGTTGAAGAGGATCTTGGAGAGATCCATTGGGGAAAACCGACAATCTTGGTCGGATAAGTTGGACGATGCTTTATGGGCCTTTAGGACCGCTCATAAGACGCCCATTGGGTACACTCCCTATAAGCTTGTGTATGGAAAAAATTGTCACTTGCCAATTCAATTGGAACACAAGGCTTGTTGGGCCCTTAAGCATTGTAATGATGATATGGAGACCGCGGGAAAACACCAGAAAATGAAATTAAATGAATTAGATGAATTAAGGGATATTGCTTATGAAAATTCATTGATTTACAAAGAAAAAACTAAAAAGTTTCATGACTCAAAAATTAAAAACTGGGTTTTTAACATTGGAGATCGAGTGTTGCTTTTTAACTCTCGTTTGAAAATATTTTCCGGTAAGTTGAAATCCCGTTGGTCCGGTCCATTCACTGTGACTCAAGTTTTTCCATATGGGACCATCGAGCTAGCTCAAAATGATGGCCCCAATTTCAAGGTCAATGGACGTAGGTTGAATCACTACTTTGCCGGGAAGTTCCATCCTTGAACTACCTCAACCAAATCACCTTCACCAATGATAATTAGTATTGAGGGGATCGAGTCGAGCTCATGACCCGGTAATCAAAAACGAGGTGCCTCGTGGGGGAGTCCCATGCTTATCCTATGTACATATTATCGCTTTCTAATGTAGTAACGTGTGGGGATTTGTGCCCTTCCAACCTTTGTTCCGTGGTTGTTTGTGAATTGTGGTTTTTAGATGATCATGATCTTCACGATTGGAGCCTCTCGTGTTCGTTTTATGGGAGCACTCGATCGTTTGCTTTGAAGACTTTCTCAATATCCATGATATATCCTTTGATGTTCTAACCTTAGGTTTATAGCACACTTCATAAACGGCTTTAAATTTAACGGTTATACCCTTTCCATGCTAGATTAGGCATTCAAATACGTCTCTAGTATGGGGGTGTTTGCACCCCTAGACTCGAAACATTGAGGGCAATGTTTAACTTTAGTATGGGGGGGGGGGGGGGGGGGTGAATAGATACTTGCCTTGCCAAACCTTCACGCTTTTCAAATTTTATCTTTTTGTTTATCGTTTTGTTGCAAAATAAGGCTAAAAATGGCCAAATTTAAATTTTTTTTGTCATGTTTTGTAAGTGTTTGAAGACACGAATGTAGATTTTCCGATGGCGAGAATAAGAGTGATTTTTGACTCGACTGTGCGTGTTGAGCACTTAGCTTTGATTCCTTAACTTCACATTAGGCTAAGTCTCTTAAATGAGGACGAGAAATGATAGAGTTAATTATAAGTTACTATGCTAAACATAGAGTACTCGTATTCTTTCAAAAACTCATGTGTTCTCGTTGTTTGCTTATTCTCCCTTCGCTTGTAAATATTTTTTGCTTAATAAATATTGACTTAGCGGTTTAGTCTTGATTGTTGGGTTTCTAGTCTTTTCTAGTAGCTTCCGTGTAATTAAATTGGGAAGACATTAAGGTATCGCCAACGTCACTATTTTGATGTATTGGCACCCGAACAATCGAAAGCTTCACCCAATAATAAGATTTCAAGTGCTCACCTAAATCAACCAAAAAAATTGAAGCTCACAAGGCCGAAAAATCTATGCAAAATTGAAAGTGAATCAAGCCTTAATCTTTGAAGCTTTAAAGATCCAAAATTCGCCTTAGCGTGAGGATATACGTCTTTGGTTAATAAAACCACCGATGAGGTGGATAATAAAAGGCAAGGCAAGACCAAAGTCATAATAAAAGCTTCATGGCGAAGTTGAATAAAAGATAGAGGTAAACCTATGATAATAAGGCCCTTCCGTTAGGGGGCGTATAAAAGTCTTGGTAATAAGTCTCATGTTCAAAACCGTTATAAAACCGTGTTTATCGATCCTTCTTGTTGACTTAATTTTTTGACATCGTTGTCTATTAGGACGAGTTATTGATTTGATGGCCTTGGTTACACCGTTAGGACTCTATTTTTAGACCTAAATCTCTATTATCGCATAAGTCAAACAATGTATCCTCGTGAAACATTCAAGACATAATAAAATATAAGAGATACAACTTAGGAAAATGGGAGGATAAGTACGTGATTAGGGCATATGAGTAGTGTTAGCATTACTAACTTATAATGACAATGATCTCGTTGCACGCTTGGCATGGGATTGGGGTGAAAATCGAGGAAGATGAAATTATTTCTAACGAAGCATTCACGTGTTCTTATTCTATGAACCTAAACGTCCCATTTTGCGATGAAAATCATACATTATGTCTAAAACGCAAATAGTAGCAATAGTAGTAGTGTAGCTAGTTTATCATTCAATAAAAGTGAATAAAAATGAATTTTGGAGGTGCTACGATACTTTATTCTAGCATTGCGTGAGGGCACGACAATGGTTTAGTATGAGGGAGTGATGAGACTGCTTTTATACATAGTCTCATCGTCCAAAAAGGGCTTTAAATGCATAAAATATCATGAAAAATGGCCAAATATATGCTTGTGTTTGTTTCTTGTGTATTTTAGGTACGGATATTAGGAAAATGACAAAAGATCACAAGAATCATGCAAAAACGAACACGGGAAACGAAGCCGCACATTGAACCAAGCCCTAATGAAGATTTTCCAAAGAAAACCCTTGAAGATTTGAAGATTTATGAAGAAGGGTCCTCCAATATTGAAGAATTGACACTTTATACCCTTGTATCTTCATAATTACAAGATTGGTCCCTAAAGTTTGTCAATATTGCAAATAGGGCCCTCCACTTTGAAGAATTGGCAATTTTAGTCCCTCAACAAAACTAAAATGTCAATATTAATCCTCCTCAAAGTCAAACATACCATGAAGGACTTCAAGTTACAAGAAATTACAAGTTTGGTCCTTTGAAAATATCAAAATTACCAAAATGGCCCTTGACTTTGAAGAAATGGCAAAAATGGTCCCTCATTAATCATGACTTGGCAATTTCAGTCCTCCAAGAAGTCAAACAAACAAGTCAAGACCATTATCTATGAAGAAAAAGCCAAATCAGTCCTTCAAGAATCAAGAAATGGCAAGAAATACCCCTGAAAATACTTTGGAAAAGTATTTGGGGCAAAAGTGTGAAAAGGAAAACTTCATTACAAAGGAAAACGGATTGTGGGCTGTTTATTTACAAAGTGACAAGAAGAAATGAATTGAGGGGTTATTCTTGGAAGACAAGGATTGTTACCTAGACCAGTGAGTGGGTGACACCTGTCCCACTCACACTCTCCACCAATCACAACTCACCATTACTCCACCTCACCCATCCACTAAACCCGATTTAATACTTGTTTAATCTTGGCGCCTTAACATAGATTTAAATCCAAATCACCCCTAAAACAGATTAAACACACCCACTATTCACTCAAGAACATAATTAGGGGTTTACTAATTACTTGTAATTAGCCCCTAAATCTTTCCAGATTAGTGATTAATGATCCTTTAAACATATCCCAACCTTAAAAACACATGCCACTTTATCCCACATGCCACATGGGACATGCCCTGCTACACGTTCGAGGAAGAAGACACGAGTGAGCCAACCATCCAATGCCTCACAATCTTGCTTACATCCTAAGCTCATTCTGGAGCCCTTGATCAGTTTTCAACAGCTCACCACTCCACAAATATCCAAAAGAAAGTCACATGATCTTCAAAGTTCAAACTACTCAAAGGGAAAATTTGGAACTTCATTACCTAGGGTTTCACGTTTTTTAGCTTTCATAGTTCACTTGTATGCCTATATAAAGGCCTTAGGGTGCTTCATTTTTACTTTGCTCTTGAATTTTCCATTGTTCACAAATCTGTAAATCATATATTCGTGCAATGAAATGTGTTTGAATTTGGTGAAGAAAACTCAAGTGCCATTCATATTATCTGCTTGTTATTGTTCTTTGTTTGTTAATCTTGAATCCTAAACCTATTTTCAAAAGGAGTGTGCTTTGCACATTTTTCACTTTTCTTGATATTTTGCTAAGTCTAGTTCAAACCTTGGAATTCTTGGGCTATAAAGCTGATCATATCATCTTGATATTGAGTTATCAAGGTGTGGTGAAGCCTATAACTTGGGGATAATCAAGTGTGGGGAACTAAGGTTGCATTAATCAAGAATTTTCCACTTTTCTGCTTTTGATATTTTGCTCTTTACTTTGTTGAATCTTAGCATGCTTTATTGTGGAAGCTTGTTCTTGTTCTTGCTAGCACATAAGCTCAAAATTCGTGGGTGTGGATGTACGTCCATGAGGTACACATCATCCTACTTAAAATCTGATAAAAATTTGGATTTTTGGTGATTTTGTGTGTGACTTGTGTTCTTGTTGATATTATGGTCTAATCTTCTTCTAATCTGCATATTACATCTGTTATTGTGCTTATTTGGGCTTGAGTGGTCTTGGATAACACTTTTTATTTGAAAATTGTGATTTGAAAAGTTAAAAGGGTCTTTGGGATTACCTGTTTGAGATCATAAGTTGATATTGTGTTGTTGGAAGTTTGTGTTTGTGCTTTTTATCTGTTATTGGCTTGGTTAAGTGCTATTTGCTACATGTTTTTGGGTTTAAACCCTTGAATCAAAGATTGTGCTATAACTATTTGAGTTTGACTGTTTTTGACCTAAAATCTTAGTAATACTTAGAGTATATGCATGTTTAGGGATATAAGATGTTAAATCAAAGTTATCATAACATATCTTAGAGATCTGAGTGTTTGAATTTGGCTTGTTGGTCAATTGCATCAGCAAAGTAAAATCTGCTTGTGTTAAGTGTTCATCAGTAACTTGTTGTGCTTGAATCTTGACCTATACTTTGAATCAGTGCATGAAACTTGTTTAGACTTGTTCATTTAAGTTTATTATTGCTTGTGAACGCATTTGGTTAAGTTTGGCTGGCTGAATTGTGCTATAAGTGCTTATTGAACTATAACTGCTTATTGTTCTAAGTCTGGTACATGTCTGGTGATCAAATGAATTAACAGTACTAATTGGCTGTTAGTGATTGTGATTTATTTGTTGTTATTGACTCCTTATGATCCACTGATCAATTGGGTTCCTTTGTGAAACTTGAATCTAAAAAAAGTCACTAAAGACAAAAAGTCAAACAAGTCAAGCAGTGGAAACTTTTCCCACTGCTTAGACACCAAAACTAGCCCCTACTAGAGTTAATTTTCAGTTACCTTATTTATAAGCCATATTGGCTTATTTAGACCTGCAACAACTTATTTTTTGTGATCAATCTTCCTCATTTGTCCCATTTGTTTGAACTGGAGCTTATTAGACTTTGACTTTCCTTTTTGCTAGAACACTCTTAAAGTTGACTTTTAAAGAAGTGCTTATTTGCTTATTTCAGCTTATTGAGTGAACTTATTCGAAAACGTTTTGTTGATTAAGCTTAGTTAAGTCCTTTAAAAGCTTTTGAAACTTGAATCAGCTCTTGGGATAGCCTAGAACTCGAAAACGACTATTTTGTCGTTTTGTGAAGATTGCTTATTGCATTTTCAGGCATATTCCTTGGACTTTTTTCAAATTTCTTTTTTATAGAAGTCTTAAGTAACTCAAAAGAAGCTTGTGTGTCTAATTTGAGCTTATGGCATCAGCTTATAGCTTAATGGGCCAAAAAGCCCATTAAGAATAAGTTGTTTGATATAAGCCAGCTTATTTCACATTTTCAGCTTTTCGGTCTTTGAAAAATTGTGTTCTGAATCAAATTTTGAGATAGTTAGGATCTTTTGGGCCATTTTTATAAACATTTTTCTTATTGGGCTTATTTTGGCCCAATAAGGGTATGTTTTGGACTTTGGCCCATTTGAAGGCCCATTAGGGGTATTTTGTAATTTCAACTTCATTTCTGTCTTAATTAGGTTAAAATAAGTTAGTTTGCAAGTTTTTAGACTTTTTTTATAAATTTTGGATTTTTAATATTATTTTATTATTAAAAATTAAAATTTAGATTTTTCAAGTTTTATATTCTTCTTAGGTTAAATACATTAAGTTAGTAATTTTACAATTTTTAGAATATTTTTATTGTCCTTAGATTAATTTTTATAATTATTTTAATTTTTAAGAGCTTTTAATTGTTTTTAAATAGTTTTAATTAATTTTAAAATTTTCAAAAATAGTTTTAAATGAAGTTAGGTCATTTTAGAGGTTTACAATTAAAAAAATCTCATTTTGGGCTTTTTGTTAATTAAATTGATTTTTTGGACTTTAATTAGCATTAAAAAATTATTATTTAATTAAATAAAAGGTTTGGGTGATTTTTGATTTTTTGTAAACTCTAAATACATTATTTAGGATTTATTGCAATTTTCTAGGAATTTTTAGGGTAAAATTTTAATTTTGGTACTTTTTACGGTTTTACGTGTACGACCTTTTCGTCTTAGTTTAATTCGTCATCGTAACCGTCATTCTCTTATTTTCTCCTTTCTATTTTCTTTGCTCATAATCAATATAATCACATAATTAATCATCTCTTAACACACACACCAAGCCTCCTTGAGAATGATCCCCACTTTGGGTCATAACTTGTGGTTTTCCTAAATCACTTGTTAATACTTACCCTAATTACGCTCTTTTTCCTAAAAGACGTAAACTTACAACTATCAATCCACACAAACCCGAAAGAGATAAGGGTCGTCCCAAAAATAGAACTTGACATCACGAAAGAATTTTCGCTTTTGTTGTGTCGTCATACCCTTGATTATGAAATTGTCCGCATGGTAATTTGCAATGTCGGCAGACCATGGGGTGGTGTCTTTAGAATTCACTACACCGAGAGTCTCGAGAGGAAATGTTTCGATGATTTCCTTTTTCTCGACAACATCTTTGTGAGGATCTTCTAGACGAGAGAGATGATCGGCCGCTAGATTCTCGGCTCCTTTTTTGTCAAGCACAGTGACATCAAATTCTTGGAGGAGGAGCATCAAACGAAGCAATCTCGGCTTAGCATCTTGCTTAGAAGAGATAATTGATAGCCGAATGGTCGGTATACACGATGCTTTTAGTTAAGACGAGATAAGGTCGGAATTTCTCAAAAGCATAGACCACGGCAAGTAATTCCTTTTCCGTTGTGGTGTACTTTAATTGAGCCTCGATAATCGTCTTACTAGCATAATGGATAGGACGGAAATGCTTTTCATAGCGTTGCCCTAAGACGGCCCCGATAGCATAATCACTTACATCGCACATGATTTCAAAGGGTAATTGCCAATTAGGAGCAACAAGAATGGGAGCTTCGGTAAGTTTCCTTTTGAGAGTTTCGAAAGCTCTAACACAATCCTCATTGAAATTAAAAGGAGCATCCTTCTCGAGAAGCTGTGTCATAGGTCGAGAGATTTTCGAAAAGTCCTTGATGAAACGACGATAAAAGCCCACGCGACCTAGGAAACTCCTAACTCCCTTAACGGTTTTGGGATGAGGTAACTTGGCGATGACGTCTACCTTAGCTTTATCGACCTCAATCCCCGCTTTCGAGACCTTATGTCCTAAGACGATTCCTTGTTCACACATAAAATGACATTTTTCCCAATTAAGCACAAGATTGGCAGATTATCACTCTATTGCACTTCTTAAACAAGAACTAGCAACATACAATAGCAAACACTTAACCAATAACACTATGACTTTAATATGAAGTTGATCCAAACACCCCTTTATATTTTCAAATCAAGATTTTCAAATCAAAAGGTGGATTTAGGTTAGCACATGCATACATAAGCATCAAAACATCAAACTTAAACAGAAACAACAAGATTTGGAGCCCAAGAACAACACATACACAAGCAGAACTCAAATATCACAAATATCCAAATTTTTGACAGATTTTGAGATTAAGGGTTCAAACCTCATGGATGTACATCCACAACCACGTATGTTTGAGCTGATGTGCTAGCAAGAACAAGCGCAAGCTTCCAATAACAAGCTGCAAAGATGGAACAAAGTTAGAAGCAAAAATATAAAACAGAAAGGTGACAAAATCTTGATTAATGCAACCCTTGTACCCCACACTTGATTATCCCCAAGTTATAAGCCTCACAACACCTTGATAACAAAATATCAGGATGCTATGATCCACTTATAGCCCAAGAATTCCAAGGTGTACAAAGGAACTTAGCAAAATATCAAGGTTTTAGAACTTTGAGCAATTTCTTGCACTAAGCTTAAAGAAAACGTTTTGAGATTCAAGTTTATCAAACATATAACAATAACCAGTAACTAGAATGATTGGCACTTGGATTTCTTCAAAGATTCAAACACAATTCATTAAACATGGAAATGGATTTACAGAACTTGAACAAAGGAAAAACCAAGAGCAGTTGTGGAAATGAGACCCTATGGCTTTATATAGAGCCTTACATGTGAACTAAGAACAGATAAAAAACACTAAACCCTAATGCTTGAAGTCCCAAAAATGCCCTTGTAGGTTTGAATATCTTGGAATCATGTGACGGATTCTTAGCTGTTTGTTGAGCTGACAAGTGATGGAGTTTTGATCAAAGGCCCAAAATAAGCTTAAAAATGAAGCTAGGATCTTGGACGTTGGATGTGACAGGGTTTTTGGCATCTTCTTCAAAGGGTGGGACAAGAGGGTTTATCATGTGACAATGGGGTGACGTGGCAAGGGTTTTAGGGGTTGGAATATGATTAAGACTAGCTTAATCATATTTCTAGATAGTTTTATGGCTTAATTACAAAGCAATTAAGAAAACCCAAATCGTGTTCTTGAGTGAATAGTACCAGTTTTGATTTGTTTTTGGGTTTAAATGTTGTGTTTAGCGCCAAAGATTAAACTAAAAAGGATTAGTTATAACCGGTTTTTAGTAGAGTGTGAGGTGGCAAATGGGAGAGTTCCCATTGGTGGAGAGAGTGAGTGGGGGCACGTGTCACCCCACCACTGGTCTATGTAAGTTTTGTTGTCTGCCACGATGGTCCCCTGTCTTCCTTTCTCTTTTCACTTGAAGTTTATTTAGCCAAAACCAAATATCATTTGTATTTGAAGTTTACTTTTTCATACTTTTGCCCCAAATACTTTTCCAAAGTATTTTCAGGGGTATTTTCAAGGGTTTTTCTTGGAAAATCTTCATTAGGGCTTGGTTCATTGTGCGGCTTCGTTTCCCGTGTTCGTTTTTGCATGTTTCTTGTGATCTTTTATCATTTTCTCAATATCCGTAACTAAAATACACAAGTAACAAACACAAGCATATATTTGGCATTTTTGATGATATTTAATGCATTTAAAGCCCGTTTTGAACGATGAGACTATGTATAAATACAGTCTCGTCACTCCCCCATACTAAACCATTGTCGTGCCCTCACGCAATGCTAGAATAAAGTATCGTAGCACCTCCAAAATTCATTTTTATTCACTTTTATTGAACGATAAACTAGCTACACTACTACTATTACTTCTACTTGCGTTTAGACATAATGTATGATTTTCATCGCAAAATGGGACGTTTAGGTTCATAGAATAGGAACACGTGAATGCTTCGTTAGAAATAATTTCGTCGTCCTCGATTTTCACCCTAATTCCATGCTAAGCGTGCAACGAGATCATTGTCATTATAAGTTAGTAATGCTAACACTACTCATATGCCCTAATCACGTACTTATCCTCCTATTTTCCTAAGTTGTATCTCTTATATTTTATTTTGTCTTGAATGTTTCACGAGGATACATTGTTTGACTTATGCGATATTATAGATTTAGGTCTAAAAATAGAGTCCTAACGGTGTAACCAAGACCATCGAATTAATAACCCCTCCTAATAGACAACGATGTCAAAAAATTAAGTCAACAAGAAGGATCGATAAACACGGTTTTATAATGGTTTTGAACATGAGACTTATTACCAAGAATTTTATACGCCCCCTAACGGAAGGGCCATATTATCATAGGTTTACCTCCATCTTTTATTCAACTTCGCCATGAAGCTTTTATTATGACTTTGGTCTTGCCTTGCCTTTTATTATCCTCCTCATCAGTGGTTTTATTATGGCCAAAGACATATATCCTCACGCTAAGGCGAATTTTGGATCTTTAAAGCTTCAAAGATTAAGGCTTGATTCTCTTTCAATTTTGCATAGATTTTTCGGCCTTGTGAGCTTCAAATTGTTTGCTTGATTTAGGTGAGCACTTGAAATCTTATTATTGAGTGAAGCTTTCGATTATTCGGGTTGCCAATACTTCAAAACCGTGACGCTGACGATACCTTAATGTCTTCCCAATTTAATTACATGGAAGCTACTAGAAAAGACTAGAAACCAACAATCAAGACTAAACCGCTAAGTCAATATTTATTAAGAAAAAAATATTTACAAGCGAGGGGAGAATAAGCAAACTACGAGAACACATAAGTTTTTGAAAGAATACGAGTACTCTACGTTTAGCATAGTAACTTATAATTAACTCTATCATTTCTTGTCCTCATTTAAGATACTTAGCCTAATATAAAGTTAAGGAATGAAAGCTAAGTGCTCAACACGCACGGTCGAGTAAAAAATTACTCTTATTCTCGCCATCGGAAAATCTACATCCGTGTCTTCAAACACTTATAACGATAAACAAAAAGATAAACTTTGGAAAGCATGAGGGTTTGGCAAGGCAAGTATCTATGCACCCCCCCATACTAAAGTTAAACATTGTCCTCAATGTTTCGAGTCTAAGGGTAGGATACCCCCATACTAGAGACGTAGTCGAATTCTTAATCTAACATGGAAAGGGTGTAACCGTTAAATTTAAAGTCGTTTATAAAGTGTACTAAAAACCTACGGTTAGAACATCAAAGGATATATCATGGATATTGAGAAAGTCTTCAAAGCAAACGATCAGGTGCTCCCATAAAACGAACACGAGAGGCTCCAATCGTGAAGATAATGATCATCTAAAATCTACAATTCACAAACAACCACGGAACAAAGGTTGGAAGGGCACAAATCCCCACACGTTACAACATTAGAAAGCGATAATATATACATAGGATAAGCATGGGACTCCCCCACGAGGCACCTCGTTTTTTATTACCGAGTCATGAGCTCGAATCGAACCCCTCAATACTAATTATCATTGGGGAAGGTGATTTGGTCGAGGTAGTTCAAGGATGGAACTTCCCCGCCAAAGTAGTGCTTCAACCTATGTCCATTCACTTTGAAATTGGGGCCATCATTTTGAGCTAGGTCGATGGTCCCATATGGAAAACTTGAGTCACGGTGAATGGACCGGACCAACGGGATTTCAACATACCGGAATTTTTTTTAAACGAGAGTTAAAAAGCAACGCTTGATCCCCAATGTTAAAAACCCGGTTTTTAATTTTTGAATCATGAAACTTTTTAGTCTTTTCTTTATAAATCAATGAATTTTCATAAGCAATGTCCCTTAATTCATCCAATTCATTTTATAGCATTTTCCGGTGTTTCCCCGCGGACTCCATATCATCATTACAATGCTTAAGGGCCCAATAAGCTTTGTGTTCAAGTTCAATTGGCAAGTGAAAATTCTTCCCATACACTAGCTTATAAGGAGTGCACCCGATGGGCATCTTATGAGCGGTCCTAAAGGCCCATAAAGCATCGTCCAACTTATCCGACCAAGATTGTCGGTTCTCCCCAGTAGATCTCTCCGAGATCCTCTTCAAAGATCGGCTTGAAACCTCGACTTGCCCACTCGTTTGTGGGTGATAAGCCGTAGAAAGCCGATGTGTAACCCCATATTTCCTTAGGACCCTTTCGAATTGGTCGTTACAAAAATGGGTTCCACGATCGCTTATGATCACGCGAGGGGTTCCAAACCGAGAAAACAAGCTTTTCAAAAACTTGACTACCACACGAGCATCATTGGTGGGCAAAGCCTTAGCTTCCACCCACTTAGATAGGTAGTCAACGGTGACAAGGATGTACTTATTACCACGAGATGATGTGAACGGCCCCATAATGTCAATGCCCCAAACGTCAAAGATCTCACACACTTGGATGATATTTTGTGGCATTTCATCGTTTTGTGAGGCTTTTCCTTGTCGTTGGCATGAGTCACACGACTTCACAAGTGCATGTACATCTCGGTAAATAGTAGGCCAAAAGAAACCGGCATCAAAGACCTTCTGAGCCGTGATATTAGCACCGTGGTGACCACCCGTGGGTCCTTCGTGACAAGCTCTAAGGATGTTAGAAGCTTCGGTACCAAAGACACAACGTCGAATAATTTGATCCACACAAGTTCGAAACAAGTAAGGGTCATTCCAAAAATAGAACTTGACGTCACGAAAGAATTTTCGTTTTTCTTGAGTCGTCATACCCTTGATGATGAAGTTGCCCGCATGGTAATTTGCGATGTCCGCAAACCATGGGGTAGAAGAATCAAGCTTAGAATTCACTACACCAAGTGTCTCGAGCGGAAATGTTTTGGTGATTTCCTTGGGCTCGTAAACACTTTGGTGAGGATCTTCCAAACGAGAAAGATGATCGACCGCTAGATTCTCGGCTCCTTTTTTGTCAACGATTTTGTGATCAAATTCTTGAAGGAGGAAAATCCAACGAAGTAATCTTAGCTTTGTATCTTGCTTAGCCATAAGATACTTGATAGCCGAATGATCCGTATACACTATGCATTTAGTCAAGACGAGATAAGGTCGGAATTTCTCAAATGCTTACACCACGGCAAGGAACTCCTTTTTCGTTGAAGTATTTCAGTTGAGCCTCGGTCATCGTCTTGCTAGCTTAGTGAATAGGCAAGAAGTGTTTTTCATGATGTTGCCCCAATACGGCCCCAATAGCGTAGTCACTAGCGTCACACGTGAGCTCAAAGGGGAGGTTCCAATTGGGAGCAACAAGAATGGGTGCTTCAGTAAGTTTCCTCTTAAGGATTTCGAAGGCTCGTACACAATCTTCGTCAAAGACAAAACTTGCATCTTTTTCGAGGAGATGTGTAATAGGTCGAGAAATCTTCGAAAAATCCTTGATGAATCGACGATAAAAGCCCGCGTGGCTAGGAAACTCCTAACTCCCTTAACGGTTTTGGGATGAGGTAATTTGGCGATGACGTCTACCTTAGCTTGATCTACCTCAATCCCCGCTTTCGAAACCTTGTGCCCTAAGACGATTCCACTTTTAACCATAAAATGACATTTTTCCCAATTAAGCACAAGGTTGGCTTCCTCACAACGCTTCAACATTCTCTCAAGATTCGACAAACACGAAGTGAACGAACTACCAAACACGGAAAAGTCATCCATGAAGACTTCCATCGTCTTCTCGATCATATCATGAAAAATAGCCATAATGCCCCTTTGATAGGTTCCTTGTGCATTGCAAAGTCCGAATGGCATTCTACGATAGGCAAACGTTCCATATGGACACGTAAACGTAGTTTTTTCTTGATCACGAGGATCGATGGGGATTTGGAAATAACCAGAAAAACCATCTAAAAAGCAATAGAAATCGTTTCCCGCAAGACGCTCCAACATTTGTTCCATGAAGGACAAGGGAATATGGTCTTTTCGAGTGGCGTCATTCAACTTACGATAGTCAATGCACACTCTCCATCCGGTTACGAGTCTAGTTGGAATCAACTCGTTGGCATCGTTTGGCAAAACGGTCATTCCTCCCTTTTTAGGGACACAATGAATAGGACTCACCCAATGGCTATCGGAAATAGGGTAACTCATTCCCGCGTCAAGGAGTTTTAGGACTTCCTTTTTGATGACGTCGTGAATTTTGGGGTTCACCCTCCTTTGACATTGGATTGCGGGTTTGTAATCCTCCTCCATTAAAATTTTGTGGGTACAAAATTTGGGACCGATCCCCTTAATGTCGGATAACTTCCATGCAGTTGCCCCTTTGTGATCCTTTAGAACATCACAAGTGCGGTTTTTTCGTCATCCGAAAGATCTTTCGCAATAATAACCGGCGACTTGTCGTCCTCCTCCAAAAATACATATTCGAGATGAGGAGGTAAATCTTTCAACTCGAGGATAGGTGGTTCCTCAATTGAAGATTTGGGCTCGATACTCATGACCTCCTCGGGTGGAGGAAATGGGAAATCGTTAAGAAAAACCTTGATAATCGAGAAGTCCTCATCATTGTCGAGGTCTTCGTCACAAGTACGTGGAACATCGAATTCTTCCAACGTAAAACCACCACCTTCAAATGGAGTGAAGGTTGGTGTCGAGTTATCAAGAATGGGATCTAACATAGTGGGATTGCCACTATTTTCATAATCACCAAAACCTAGAACTTCTTGTGAAAATTCCTCGCAAACAACGTCGATCATATCAACCAGGTTTATGGTTGCAACGGAATAAACATGAGAAATTGGTGAATTTTGAGTTGCGTTTATAACAAGTTCCTCGTCGTTGAAACGTAAGGTGATCTTTCTAGAATGCACATCAATTAAAGCCATAGACGTATCTAAAAACGAACGACCTAAAATGAGAGGAACTTGAGGATCCGTGGGAATATCGACAACGATAAAGTCTACCGGATAATAGAACTTCCCCACTTTCATAAAAACGTCTTCCGCCAATCCACTTGTGGGAATCGTGGAATGGTCGGCCAACTTGATAGACATTAGTGAAGGAGTAAGATTAGGAAGATTGAGCGACTTGAAGATTGCAAATGGCATCAAGTTAATACTAGCACCAAGATCGGCCAAGGCATAACATTCTTCCATATGTTGGATTGCACAAGGAATCAAGAATTTACCAGGATCACCGACTTTTTGAGGTATGTGGTTAAGATAAACCGATGAACAACTAGACAATTGTTGCAATTTTTTCTTGTTGTTTAACATACTCTTAAACATAGCGGCAAATCGAGGCCTCATGAACAAAGCATCGGCAAAACTCACATTAAAATGAACGTCACGAAACATTTTCATAAAAAGCTCAAATTGGTAATTATCGCGCTCTTGACGTTTCTCCTTTCTAAGTCTCGATGGATAGGGCAAAGGTGGTGTGGGTTGAGGCATCAGCATAGCCTTCGGAATCTCGGGTTCCAAATGTGGTAATGGGTCAACCGTATTTGTGGCATGAGCGCTACTTCGTGGGATTGGGACATGCTCCTTTTCGACCACAACCTCGGGTTCTTCCTCAATTGCATCCTCCGTAGGAGCAATTGGTTGAGGAGTCGGTTCCTTAAGTGTCTTACCACTACGTGTGGTAATTACTTTCATCTCTCCCTTAGGGTTTGATATGGTGATACTAGGAAGACTACTCGAAGACGGTTTTTACATTATAGCCTCAAACATAGATGAAATTTTATCCTTAAACATGGATTGCCTCTTCACGGCCTTAATCCTCTCTTGTTTTATTTCATGTTGCCCTTGTTTCATTTTTTGTTGGTTTTTTGTAACCTAGTTACATTCCCTTCCATTTTGTTTGTATGGATATTAAGCTCATTTGCTAACTCGTTTTTAAACTCTTTCTTCAAGTCGTTCTTAAAATCGGATCTTAGGCTAATGATTTCTCTTTGAATGTTGTCAAACCTAGCATCATTTCCATTAGTGTATTCAACAAATTCATTTGGAAGATCTTTCAAAGTTTGCAAACCCTTGTTGTTATTTTGAAAATCATTGTTTTGATTTTTGTTTGAAACTGGATTATTAGCCCCTTGAATCCCATAGTTTCCTTTGTAATTGTTTTTAAAACCAACTTGATTGTTTCGATAGTTGTTGTTAGCATTTTGATTGGGAGCAAAACCCGGTGGAGTCAATTGATTAGAGCGGGTAACTTGACCGTTTTGGTTGTAAGTTCCCGTGGCCGCGTAGGCACTCAAAGTGTTACCACCGTTGGTAATGCACTCGGAGAAATCATGACCTCCACCACAAAATATACATGAAACCTCAACCGCTTTAGCCGTAGCGGGAGCACTTCGTTCTCCAACTTTGAATTCAATTAAAAGTCCTTTAAGCTTATCAAAGATTTTGTTTTCCAAGTTCGCCTCAATTTGGCAAGCATAGATGGTATTGGACAAAGAAGGTGAAGCCGAAGACAAATCCTTACGAACACTCGATGTGTTACGAGGACTAAACACCTTAGATCTATTCTCAATTATCAACAACGATTCCTCAACCGTTTTACACAAAACATTATCACCCGCGGCGGCATTTATATAATCCCGTTCATGATCATTTAATCCATTGTAAAACGTGTCAATTTGATGCAAGTCGGAAAAACCGTGATGAGGACATTCATGTAACATTTCCTTAAACCTATTCCAAGCCGTTGAAAAACTCTCATTTAATTCTTGTGAAAATTTTGAAATCTCGTTTTTCAAATGTGTAGTCTTAGAGGGCGGAAAAAATTGGTTTACAAACTTAGAAACGAGATCCTTCCACGTCAACATAGAATTGGGTGGCTGTTTCTCTAACCAAATTTTAGCGGGACCCGCTAAGGAATACGGAAAAAGCATCATCTTAATCGAGTCATTAGCAACATCCTTAAATTTGCAAGTGGCGGTAAGACGATTGAATTGGCGGATATGGTTTTGCGGGTTGTCCTTCTCATCACCACGGAGTTTGTTGTTTTGGATCATCGACAACAAACCCGTTTTCACTTCATAGTTCTCTACAAGGATAGCGGGAATTACAATAGCCTCTCCATAACCCTCGGTGGGTGCTTGAAGTAACCCCATCATTGTTTGATTCGCCATGGTTGGTTCTTCTCTTACGATAGGTTCGTCAATAGGAGACTCCTCACTAGAAAGATTAGGAGTAGGTGTTGACTCCTTTCGGTTTTTTCGTTTACGTGCACGTCTTGCTTGATTACGAGTAAGCATAAACGTCAAGTACAACGTGGGGATGAGCAAAGAAGATTCTTTTTGGTTTTTTTAATTTTTCCAATTTTTTTGTGGTTTTGGATTATTTTTACTTTTTTTTTATTTTTGTGATTGTATTAAGTAGACAAAAATCTACAAATATCCTCCTTAATCAAATCTCTTGATTAAAGAAGCCTTAAGGAATGAAAATGATCACGTAAAGTGAACGCCTTCGATGACTTTAGAACGTTGGTGGAACACCAAAACGTTCAAGAGGGGTTAATCAAATGAAACCAAGAAAATATATATGATACTTAGATAATACTTTGGTTGGGAAACCCTCGATTAACCCTTTTTATCTAAACACGCACAAGCAAGCGGGGAAATGAGGCAGCGCGAAGCACTTAAGAGCCTTTTTCCTTAGGGTATATTTTATAATACCCGTCTTATACCCACCTTATAGTTTGTGTTTATCAAAATTAAGCTTCACGAAAGTATTTATCTAATTTGCCTTTTCTTTCTTGTTTGAGATTCGAATACAATGATTGAGTAATGACCTCCCAATCAAGGTTGTGTTTTCACACTTTTTGAGTACTTGTGAATTTATTGTTCTACGTATACAATATAGTAATAATATTCACACAAAAACGAAAAACCGATAATACGTATTAGTAGAGTGCTACTAATACAATTAGCTATTATGGCTATATAAAAACAACAATTTTCGAAATCAAAACAGAACACGCCTCCCTAGCAGCAGCGCCAAAATGATAGTAGAGTAAAATACGTCTTTTAGGAAAAAGAGCGTAAAAGTGGAAAGTATTAAGTGTCGGTTTAGGAAAACCAAGCACTAATGACCCAAAAGTGGGGATCGTTCTCAAGGAGGCAAGTACGTTGTGTTAAGAAATGATTAATGGTTTATGATTATATTGATGAGAAAAGAAAGGAGAAAAGAGATTAGAAGTGAATGACGGTTACGATTATGAATTAAACTAAAACGAATAGTCGTGCACGTAAAACCGTAAAAAGTGACAAAATTAAAATTCCTAGAAAATTGCAATAAATCCTAAAAAATGTAATTAGAGTTTACAAAAAATCAAAAATCACTCAAACCTTTTATTTAATTAAATAATAATTTTTTAATGCTAATTAAAGCCCAAAAAATCAATTTAATTAACAAAAAGCCCAAAATGAGATTTTTTTCACTTGTAAACCTCTAAAATACCTTCAAATTTATAACTATTTTTGAAAATTTAAAAATAATTAAAACTATTTAAAAACAATTACAAACTATTAAAACTTAAAATAATTCTAAAAATTAAGCTAATGACAATAAAAATATTCTAAAAATTGTAAAATTCCTAACTTAATGTATTTGATCTAAGAAAAATGAAAAAACTTGAAAAAACTAAATTTTAATTTTTAATAATAAAATAATAATAAAATATTAATAAAAATCCAAAATTTATAACAAATTCTAAAAAGTTGCAAACTAGTTTATTTTAACCTAAATAATACAGAAATGAAGTTGAAATTACAAAATACCCCTATTGGGTCTAGAAATGGGCTAAAAGTCCAAACAGTCCCTTAATGGGCTCAAATTGGCCCAATAAGAAAAATGTTGTCCAAATAAGCCCAAAAGCTCCTATCTGACTTAAAATTTGATTTTAAGAACAAAAATCTAGAGGCCCAAAAGCTGAAAATGTGTATAAGTTAGCTTATTTCATTGTAGCTTATTCTTAATGGGCTTTTTGCCCCATTAAGCTATAAGCTGATGCCATAAGCTAAAATTTGACACACAAGCTTCTTTTGAGTTACTTAAAAGATATGTATAAATAAAATTGGACAAAGCACAAGAAATAAGCCTGAAATAAGCCAAGACTCTCTTCACAAAACGACAAAATAGTCGTTTTTGAGTTCTAGACCACCTCAAGTGCTGATTCCACTTTCAAAAGCTTTTAAATGACTTAACTAAGCAAAATAATCAAAAAGTTTTCAAATAAGCACAAGCAATAAGCCAGAATAAGAAGATAAGCACTTGTTTAAAAGTCAACTTAATGAGTTTTCTAGAAAAAAGTCAAAGTCAAAGTCTAATAAGCTCCAGATCGAATAAATGGGTCAAATGAGGAAGATCTATCACAAAAAATAAGTTGTTGCAACTCTGGATAAGCCAAATTGGCTTATGAATAAGCGGAATGATGTTTTACACTAGTAGGGGCTAGTTTTGGAGGTTGAGCAGTGGGAACTTTCCCCCCTGCTTGACCTTTTTGACTTATATGACCTTTTTGTGGATTCAAGTTAAGGAAAGGCACCCAAATGATCAGTTAATCATAAGGAGTCAATATCAATCACAAAAACACAATTTCAAACAGCCAATCAGTGCAGTTAATTTAAAAGATCACCAGATATGACACAAACATGAACAATAAGCAGTTTGGGTTCAATAAGCACTTTTAGCAAAAATCAGCCAACCAAATTGCACCAAAAGCATACACAAGCTATAAATAATTCAAATGAATAAATTTAAACAGGTTTCATGCAATGGTTCAAGGTCTAGATCAAGATTCAAGGACAAAAAAGTTACTGATGAACTAAGAACATGCAGTTATGAACACTTGCTGATATACTTGACCACACAGCCAAATTCAAACACTTAAATCTTCTTAACAGGTTATGTTGGATATGATTTATCACTTTTTATCCTAAGTCTAAGCCTAGAACTAGGTGTGCACCAAATCACAGTCCAAAATATCAACAAATCAAGATTTTATAAGCATATGTTTGAATTAGGTGTTCAAAAGCATACAACTTGTAGATTATCACTCTATTGCACTTCTTAAACAAGAAATAGCAACATACAACAGCAAACACTTAACCAATAACACTATGACTTCAATATGCAGTTGACCCAAACACCCCTTTATATTTTCAAATCAAGATTTTCAAATCAAAAGTTGGATTTAGGTTAGCACATACATACATAAGCATCAAAAACTCAAACTTAAACAGAAACAACAAGATTTGGAGCCCAAGAACAACACATACATAAGCAGAACTCAAATATCACAAATATCCAAAATTTTGACAGATTTTGAGATTAAGGGTTCAAACCTCATGGATGTACATCCACACCCACGTATGTTTGAGCTGATGTGCTAGCAAGAAAAAGCACAAGCTTCCAATATCAAGTTGCTAAGATGGAACAAAGTTAGAAGCAAAAATATAAAACAAAAAGGTGACAAAATCTTGATTAATGCAACCCTTGTACCCCACACTTGATTATCCCCAATTTATAAGCCTCACAACACCTTGATAACACAATATCAGAATGCTATGATCCACTTATAGCACAAGAATTCCAAGGTATACCAAGGAACTTAGCAAAATATCAAGGTTTTAGAACTTTGAGCAATTTCTTGCACAAAGCTTAAAGAAAACGTTTTGAGATTCAAGTTTATCAAACATATAACAATAACCAGTAACTAGAATGATTGGCAGTTGGATTTCTTCAAAGATTCAAACACAATTCATTAAATATGAAAATGGATTTACAGAACTTGAACAAAGGAAAACCAAGAGCAGTTGTGCAAATGAGACCTTATGTCTTTATATAGAGCCTTACATGTGAACTAAGAACAGATAAAAACACTAAACCCTAATACTTGAAGTCCCAAAAATGCCCTTGTAGGTTTGAATATCTTGGAATCATGTGACGGATTCTTGGTTGTTTGTGGAGCTGGCAAGTGATGGAATATTGATCAAAGGCCCAAAATAAGCTTAAAAATGAAGCTAGGATCTTAGACGTTGGATGTGGCAGGGTTTTTGGCATCTTCTTCAAAGGGTGGGACAAGAGGGTTTATCATGTGACAATGGGGTCATGTGGCAAGGGTTTTAGGGGTTGGGATATGATTAAGACTAGCTTAATCATAACTCTAGATAGTTTTATGGCTTAATTACAAAGCAATTAAGAAAACCCAAATCGTGTTCTTGAGTGAATAGTACTAGTTTTTATTTGTTTTTTGGTTTAAATGTTGTGTTTAGCTCCAAAGATTAAACTAATAAGGATTAGTTATAACCGGTTTTTAGTGGAGTGTGAGGTGGAAAATGGGAGAGTTCCCATTGGTGGAGAGAGTGAGTGGGGCACGTGCCACCCCACCACTGGTCTATGTAAGTTTTGTTGTCTGCCAGGATTGGTCCCTTGTCTTCCTTTCTCTTTTCACTTGAAGTTTATTAAGCCAAAACCAAATATCCTTTGTATTTGAAGTTTCCTTTTTCATACTTTTTCCCCAAATACTTTCCCAAAGTATTTTCAAGGGTATTTCTTGCCATTTGTTGATTCTTGAAGGGTTGTTTTGGCATTTTCCTCATAGATAATGGTCTTGACTTGTATGATTGACTTTTTGGAGGACTAATATTGACAAGTCATGATTGTTGAGGGACTATTTTTGCCAATTCTTCAAAGTGGAGGGTCCTTTTTGTAAAATTGACAAACTTTAAGGACCAAACTTGTAATTATGAATAAACAAGGGTTTAAAGTGTCAATTCTTCAATATTGGAGGACCCTTCTTGCATAATCTTCAATTCTTCAAGGGTTTTTCTTGGAAAATCTTCATTAGGGCTTGGTTCATTGTGCGGCTTCGTTTCCCGTGTTCGTTTGTTGGGAATCTAAGTTTGTTAGATTCCTTGATCATAGATTTAAACACAAATTAAGTTGTTAGATAGTCACTTGCCTGTGCCTAGGAGGCGGGCAAGTATCGCAAGACTCACAGAGATCCAAGTCTCTGTGAGCAACCTCAGAGGAGTCCATGTCAGAGACATTGCCAAGGAAGTCGAAGATTACTTGAAGACATACTCATTGGCAATGATGGATAACAGCCAAGATGTATCAGGGACTCTAAGGGGTTGAGGGTTAACAGGGGTGGCAATACCCTGTTAACACTCAACACACTTTGGACATGCCATTTCCTTAAAGCATTATGACAGACTACCAAGAATAGAAGAGCATCTTGTGACAGATGTTTGAAAAGTGAATGTCTTCTGTAGTCACCATCAACTAGTACTTAGGTCAACCTCGTATCACTATAAATAGGATGTGTAGCCCAGCATTAATGTTTAACACCTTGAGAATATTCACACCATTAATGCTTAGAACTTATTGAATCAAACAACTGTGACTGTATTCATAAGTTAGGGTTTATAGTTGTTCAAAGTGTGCACAACACCTTGTCATCAAACGGTGTTATCCATAACACTTGTAATTCTTTATTATACAATAATAAGATTACGTTTGAAAAGTAATAACTTGTGTTGATTAGTTAAGTTTAGTATTTCTAGCATTGATTAGGGACTTTCAATTGGTATCAGAGTGGTGTTTGATACTAAAACCGTCAAGAAACATCGTTCTCAGTTTTATAATCAAGATCCACCATGCCAGAAACTTCTAACCCACCACAATCACCTTCTGGAAACAACAACAATACATCACCATCTTCACCAAGACTCACCCCTCCACCTCCTAATGACGATGATCTACCCTAACTTCTTGACTCAAGAGGCGGATCACATGTCACCAGCGTACCAGTCTTTGATGAAGAAGATTTTGCTTGTTGGAAGAGTCAATTCCTTGTGTATCTCGATGGACTTGAACCATTTCTTCTAGAAATTCTAGAAAATGGTCCTTATGTTCCCATGGCGCTTACCTCTACTGAAGAAAACCCTTTTCCCAAACCTCTCAAACAATGGACTCCAGCTGATAGAAAATTGGAAAACCAAGATAAACGTCTCAAAAGCATCATCATATCCTGTCTTCCCAAACACATCATGAAGTCTGTCATTCAGTGTCCCACAGCCAAGCAAATGTGGACAGACCTCATCCTTGGCCATGAAGGACCCTCTGAAACCAGAGAAACCAAGATTCAGGCACTCAGACTTCAGTTCTATGCTTTCAAGTAACTTGAAGGTGAAAAGATTCAACAAACCTATACAAGGCTGAAGATTCTTCTCAATCACCTCGCTATGAGTGATGTCACCATTGGTCAAGCTGAGATTAATGCCACCTTTGTCAACAGCCTTCCAAGAAAGTGGCTGAGTATGAATCAGACTCAGAGAGCCAATAACTCAATCAAGAATGACACCTTAGCTCAGCTTTATGGAAAGTATAATTATGAAGAAGGGCTGATTGATACTATATACAAGTCAGAGACTGAAAGATTTGTAGTTCAAGGAGCAACTTCCAAAGCCTTGATCTCTGCACCACATCCTCATGACAGCAACTCTGATGTTGAAGAAGACACCCGCAGCAGCCAAGAGTTCTTGACAGACCTTAATGCTGAGTTTCATGAAAGAGCCTTGCTCAATCAAAGAAGATTCTTCAAAAGATCAGGGAGAACAGGATCAGCTAGTAAACAAACTAACAGATCAAAAGAAACTTGTTTTGCCTGTGGAAAGCTTGGACACTTCCAAAAAGACTGTCCTTCCACCAAGACATCCTCACCTTCCTATCCATCATCTTCCACCAAACCTTACAAGTTCAAACCACAATACAACAACTCATCTCACCAATCCAACTCATCAGACTATGAGAAGAAGGATTACAAGAACAAGTACAAGGCACTTAAAGCTGAGTTAGAACAGATGAATTTGAAGCTTAAAGCTCTGTCTAAGAAGGAAGGAGGTGATAAAAAGACAGAGAAAGGGTTGGTAGCTGAAGCATATGATTGGAATGATGAGCCGCTGACTTCAGATGAGGAAGATACTACTAGAGTCAGGGCTTTCATGGCTATAGCTGAGGATGAACCAGCTGTTGGGAAAGGTGATGCTTGATCAGGACAATATGTTGACATCACAATGAAAAAGGTACACAAGCTTTTATCTATGTCTGATAGTGATGAACGCAAACATGTCCTTGATTACACCATTGTTGATTTGCACTTTGTTGAGGAACAAAGAAAGAACCTGCTTGATAAGTTTCACTCTGTTAAAAATGAACTGCTAAATGCTAAATCTGAATGTGAAACTCCCAAACGGGTTAATTTAGAGAAAATATCCCTTTAAAATGAAGTCAGTAGGTTAACCTTCAAGAATAGTGCCTTAAATGATCAAGTATCTAAATTAAACAAGGTTATTGAAAAATGGCTGTGTAGTAGGTTCACTATAGATCAATTGCTTAATGATGAACTGCCTGCTGACATTAAAAGGGATGTATCTGCTAAGAAAAATAAGCTGAAAATTCTCACCAAACCCAAAGAGATTGTTTTTAAATCTACAGAGACTATTCATATGTCAGATCCCATTTTGACTGATGACCCTGTCTCTGAAGATGTGGCTGAATTACCACCTTTACCTAAACTCTCTGGAGTTGAACCCAGCAGTTCCTCAAGAGGAGCTAAGGGTGAACTTAAAACAGATGTTGAGAAACCACCAGCTAAAATATTTTATGTACCTGCTAAACAATCTGTTAAGCAAGTTGCATTTAAGCCTGTCTTAACAAAAGCTGTGAACAAAGTTGACTCCTCAACTGAAGAACGCCTGTTGTCATTAATGAAAGAAGTAGAACTCTTAAAACAACACATTAAGCCTTCCGCTGAATGCTCTACTTCTCGTGAACCTAAGTCTGTCCTAGGTGAACCCAAGGGGGAAAGGTTAGTCAAACCTTATTGCAATATCTGTAAGAACTCTCATCACATGACCTTAGGCCATGATAGACAAATGGCTGTTAAGAGAGCTCAAACACCTTCTAGGGAAAGACAACAGGGTTCTAAAAGACAACAAGGGAACTACAAACCTTATCCTCCCTGTAAATTCTGTGGATTCACAGACTGTGACAATCCGTCAATTTCAGGTCGTTATTTTAATCTCGACTATTACGTATTACGTGTTTGCTTTAATGAGAATTTTAAATTATCGACTAACCGAGAAGGTTATGACTTGAAACTAGCGTAAGAATGTCGATTAGATGAAAACCGACAAGGAATATGTTAGGTATCGATATTATATTCTCAAATAATCATAATAATGATTTTTATTATATTTAATCTTTATTTCTCGTATTTTACGTTTTAACGAATGACGATAACTATTAGTGATCGCGATACCGACGGATGACCAAAAATTTACGTTTTATTATCGATTGTCTCGATATTGTATATTTTCGACGTTTTCGATTTAATTGCGTTTTAAGTCGTGTCAAAGCTTTATTATTATTTTTATGAAGCGTTTTAACTTTCGAAAAGTATTTTTACGAAACCCGAGCCCCGTAAATATTTTTAAAATTTACAATTTACATTTTCTACCTTGTAAACTATTTACTTGCATGTTTGGACCAAAAGAATGCAAATATGACAAAATCCACCCTCACCCCACTATATAAGGTTTTTCCACTAACCATTTTTTCATTTAAAAATTCATTTTACAAAAAAAAAAAAAATCTCTCTCTCTCCCCTTTGTCTTAGTCGTCCACCCCCATCATCAAATCCATCCAATTTTTTTTATTTCTACTTTGAATCAAGCAAATCTAAAAGAAGACCCATCTTGGAAATTTGATAAGCTTTCTATTGGTATAAATTTTTCCCACATGTATCCACTTAATTTTTATTTTCAATTTTTGATGATGAACATCATGTTTGATCCATTTTTATGGTGATGAATGTGTTAATATTATTATATTAGTAGTGGGTTGTTGTTGCATGTAAGGTTTTTAATTATTTAATTTTTGTGAGATTAAATTTGAGGGTGTTATGAATTAGTTAGATGTGTTAGTATGATATTAGAATGATATTAGGACCATAGGAATTGTTGGAATGGGTTGAAAAAATTGTTTTGGTATGATTTTTAGATGGTCTATTTTGGACAGTAACTTTAAGGCTATTTTTGAAATAGTTACTGTAATAAACTTGGTAAACAAATAAGATAGGGTTGTAGAGAATTTCGTTAGCTTCGATTTGAGCTGAAGTAGAGCTTCTAACTCATTACGAGCGAAAAGTTATGCTACTTTTAGTATTTGTGTACCGGGAGACGGGTATCAGCACAATCCGAAAATTGTTGTCGATATTTGGATCGAATCTCGGGGACTATAAAATGAGTTTTAAAAATATTCAAGGACTGTTGTAAGTTTCTAAACCTCAGGTCATGAGTCTATTTTCTAACCCGAGTGTCGGTTTTGCAAACGGAATTGTTTAGATATGTCAAAATGGTTTACAAGTCAAAGGCGTAAAACTGTCTGGTTTTTATAACACGAAGGTGTGTCGGACAGAAGGTCTTAGAAGTAATATTTTTGAATGAAATTTAAACTGAGTCTTATTCATATTATGTGTGAGTTTGTCACCAAGTTTGGAGTGTACATGCTGATTGGTATTTTGGACACGTAGTTCAATACTTGTATGGCGTGAGTTGAGTATTCACTATTAGACATGGTGACTTACTCAAGTGTTAGGTCATTATATAAATGACTTAGTTACTGGTCCGAGGTAAGTAAAATGATGGTTTGACTTGCGTTGACTTGGCGTCTTATGACGGGTCAATGTCGAGAGTCCAAGTTATTAAATGAATAAGTGTTGAATAAAAGGGTATAGTAGTACACTTATATTTTTCTTAATTTTTCGGGATTTTTCATGGTTATATGAAATTAAGTTTCATATTATTTAAGTATTAAATATACTTGAGTCGTTTATTAACGAACGCGCCTTATTTGGTAGGTTGCGGTCTTCATGTTTAACGGGCATCACAAATCGTCGGCGATCGTCGCATTACTACTATCGTACCAAGGTGAGTCTATAGCCTCGCTTTAACATGTTTACTTGTTTTATAAAACCCGCGAGGGGGATAACATGCTTGTTTTATTAAAATAAAAGAGGTACACCGAGAAGTTGTGGAAACCCTTATTATTGGAAAAGCATTTATTATAAATGAAGGGTACATCGAGAAGTTGTGGTAAACCCTCTTTCTTTTAAAAATTGAACACAAAGGACCCGATTGTATGCTTAGATGAAAGTTGTTATAAAAGTTTGTTTAGCCTGAAAAGACCCATGAATCGTGAATTATTAATCGAAAGGAACGCAAATACTATGGATAGATCTATCGGGGTGACACCCAGTCCGGTCGCGACTAGCTATCGCGTGGTGTTGTGATGCACCAGTAATGAAACATCGGATGCAATTGTATAAGAGAAATATACGCACTTGGCTAGGTGTGTTGGGCTGAAATAATATATGTTAACGTTCAATTTCACGAGACTTATGAAATAACAACGATAATTATGTCTGATCCACATGATTGTCAACCACGGAAGGTTTATTCAGAATACTTGTGTTCGTTTATTTAATTTTAAACTCTGTAGATTCACTCAACATTTTTGTTGACTTTATAGCATGTTTTATCTCAGGTCCATGAAGAAGGCACTCAAGGAAGGCGGTTTCACGTAGCTTGCTTAACTAAAAAATGTTTTGGCCCGCTTTTCTAAACTATGTCCATTCTAAGAAACCTTTATTGCTTGGTTGGTTGTGTAAACTTTAAAACTATTTGGGACCGTGTGTGAACTGTTTTATCTTTAAACAAATAGATGGATGTATGTTTTGTTAAAACGACTCATTTTGAGGCGTTTTCTATGATATTGAGGTTGAACCATGATAGTAACACCCAATGACCCTTCCGCTGCTATGACCCGAAATTGGGGGTGTTACAGATTGGCATCAGAGCTCAAGTTGTAGAGAACGAAAAGATTTTCCAAAAATAAAATTTTGAAATCTTTTCACTATAACATCTGCAAGCGAAACCTCCGAGTTTCCAATGGACGAGAATAAGAAAAGTATATATATGTTATACATATTTAATTATTAATTATGCTTAAAGCATAATGAAATTACATTTATTTATAAATGTTTATTATTTGATTATTATATTACTAGTACGTGATTTACAAACGACGCTGATTGTCACAATAGAAATCCCTGTCTTTTGACTCATTCCTCGTGAATCTTCGTTCCTTGTCTAAATTCTACTCTTTGTTCTATCATCCATTATTGTTTCTTTTCATCTATTTATTCTTATTTCATGTTTTGTTATCACAAGCGTTGAATGAATACTCATTTTGATGTGAATTGTGAAACAGGATCATGCCGCCAAAACAGTTGACTGAGACTCAGTTACGTGCTATAGTAGCTGATCAATTTCAGGTATCTATGAATGCATTTATGGCAAATTTGAATAATGGAGCCGGTGGATCTGGTGGAGCTGGTGGATCTGGTGGAGCTGGTGGATCCGGTAGAGCTGGTGGATCTGGTGGAGCTGGCGATACTGGAGCTGGCAACACTAGAACTGGCACTACTGGAGCTGGTAACACTGGAGCTGATAATACTGGAGCTGGTAATACGGTAGCTGGCAATGCTTGTGCTGGAACTGGTGATGCTGATAGACCAGTGATTCCTGAAAACAAGAAGTGTAATTATACCTCGTTCATGAAATGCAAACCTCCAACTTTTAAGGGTACTGAAGGTGCTGTTGGGTTAATGCAATGGTTTGAGAAATTGGAATCCATGTTTCGATTTAGTGGAAGTGAGGAAGGAGACAAAGTGATGTTTTCCTCTGCTACTCTTCAAGGGCGAGCATTAACTTGGTGGAATGGAAGAATGGCATCAATGGGTATGGATGCTGCTTATGCTATACCTTGGGTTGAAGTAAGAAGGTGGATGACTGAGGAATTCTGTCCAAGGAGTGTTATTCAGAGGTTAGAACAGGAACTGTATCAGCTGAGACTGAAGGGTACTGACATCGATGGATACACAAACAGATTCCATGAACTTGCTCTACTTTGTCCAAACAAAGTTAACCCAGAATAGTTGAAGGTAGAGCAGTATATTCGAGGCTTACCGACCAACATCCGTGGTGATGTGACCTCATCTAAACCTGCTAATATTGATGAAGCTGTTCGTATGGCCTACCAACTAATGGGTCAAATCATCCAAGACAAGGATGATGGTGTTTCTGAAGGTAATAAAAGAAGAGCTGAAAATGATAGTGATGATCGTGGTGATAACCGTCAATCTCACAATAGGAATCAAAACCGAAGGATGGGTAATGCTAATGCGATGACTGAAGTTGCAACTGCTGATAAGGGAACCAGATGTCAATGCTGTAAGAAGTCTCATACTGGTGAGTGTGCTAAGTGTGGAAAGTGCAACAAGTTAGGTCACAAGACTGAAGACTGTTGGGGACCAGGAAAGAAGGGAGTGACGTGCTTTAACTGCCAAGGTAAAGGTCACATGAGGAACCAATGCCCTCAACCTCCAAAGAATGCACGTGGTGGAGATAACCAGGGAAAAGCTTATCAGTTGGGTGAAGCCGAAGCGAAGCAAAACCCGAAAGTTGTCACTGGTACGTTTTTACTGAACAACCGTTATGCTACAGCTTTATTTGATTCTGGTGCGGACAAAAGCTTTGTGTCTACAAGTTTTAGTACCTTAATTGATATCAAACCGGTCGAATTAGACGCGAGTTATGAGGTAGAACTAGCTGATGGTAAATTAGTGAGTACCAATCGTGCGCTCCTAGGATGTTCTCTTAATCTCTTGAACCGTATTTTCAAAATAGATTTGATGATTGTCGAATTGGGAAGTTTTGATATTATTATCGGAATGGATTGGCTATCCAAGTATAACGCGTCTATCTTGTGTGGAGAAAAGAAAGTTAGGATTCCCTTAGATGACAAGACCATGGTTATCGAAGGTGATCAACGTAATTCACGACTGAAAATCGTTTCGTGCATTAAGGCTCGTAAGTATATCGAAAGAGGTTGTGAGTTATTCCTAGCTAAAGTAGTGGAGAAGGAATCGAAGGAGAAGCGTGCTGAAGATGTACCTGTTATCCGTGACTTTCCTGAAGTGTTTCCGGAAGATTTGCCTGGACTTCCTCCTCCAAGGCAAGTAGAATTCCAAATTGACCTAATTCCTGGTGCTGCACCCGTGGCTCGTGCGCCATATCGTTTAGCACCATCCGAGCTGAAGGAGTTATCTGTGCAATTGCAAGAGCTATCTGATAAGGGTTTTATACGACCAAGTTCGTCACCTTGGGGAGCTCCTGTCTTATTCGTTAAGAAGAAAGATGGTTCGTTTCGTATGTGTATTGATTACCGAGAACTGAATAAGATAACGATCAAGAATCGTTATCCTCTTCCAAGAATTGATGTTGATGATTTATTTGATCAACTTCAAGGTTCTCGTGTTTTCTCCAAGATTGATCTTCGTTCTGGTTACCATCAACTTCACATACGTGAGGAAGATATTCCTATTACGGCGTTTAGAACTCGTTATGGTCATTATGAGTTTCTGGTTATGCCTTTTGGTTTGACTAATGCACCTGCTGTATTCATGGATTTAATGAATCGCATTTGTAAGCCGTATCTTGATAAATTCGTGATCGTTTTCATAGATGATATTCTAATCTACTCCAAGAGCAATGAAGAGCATGTCGAACACTTAAGGATTTTCTTGAACTTGTTAAAGAACGAAAAGTTGTACGCTAAGTTCTCAAAGTGTGATTTTTGGCTTAATTCTGTACAATTTCTCGGACATGTGATTGATAAAAGTGGAGTACATGTTGATCCTGCAAAGATCGAAGCCATCAAGAATTGGAGTGCTCCGACTACTCCAACTGAAGTACGACAATTTCTAGGTTTGGCTGGTTATTACCGAAGGTTTATTGAAGGATTTTCTTTGATATCAAAACCATTAACTAAGCAGACTCAGAAGAATAAACCGTATGTGTGGGGCGATGATGAAGAAGAAGCTTTCCAAACCCTGAAGATGAAACTCTGTAGTGCGCCGATTTTATCGTTACCTGAAGGAAGTGAAGACTTTGTTGTTTATTGTGATGCATCTCTTCGAGGATACGGTGCTATTCTTATGCAACGTGAAAAGGTGATCGCATATGCCTCTAGACAATTAAGGAAGAATGAGGAGAACTACACTACCCATGACTTGGAATTGGGCGCTGTGGTTTTTGCTCTGCGACTTTGGAGACATTACCTGTATGGCACGAAGTGTACAGTATTCACTGATCACAAAAGCCTACAATACATACTGGATCAAAAGGAGCTGAATATGAGGCAACGTCGATGGGTTGAACTCTTGAGTGATTATGACTGCGAAATTCGTTATCATCCAGGAAAGGCGAACGTGGTCGCTGACGTGTTAAGTCGAAAGGAAAGGGAGAAACCGATTCGAGTGCGTGCTTTGGTGGTGACAGTTCATAATGACTTACCTGAGCAGATTCGAAACGCACAAATTGAAGCATGCAAGAAGGAAAATATTGCAGCCGAAAGGTTTAGAGGAGACGGTGAAACATTTGAGACGCGAGCTGATGGTATCAAATGTTTGAGAGGTCGAATATGGTTACCATTATATGGTGGACTGAGAGACTTGATTATGTTAGAATCTCATAAGTCCAAGTATTCTATCCATCCTGGATCGGACTAAATGTACCAAGACTTGAAAAAGTTATACTGGTGGCCGAATATGAAAGCTGATATTGCAACATACGTCGCGAAATGCTTAGCATGTGCAAAAGTGAAAGCTGAATATCAGAAGCCGTCAGGATTACTTGTCCAACCTGAAATTCCAATCTGGAAATGGGAGCGAATTACGATGGACTTCATCACAAAACTCCCAAGGACACCGTCTGGGTTCGATGCAATTTGGGTTATTGTCGATCGTTTAACTAAATCCGCTCATTTTATTCCAATCAACGAGAGGTTCGGTTTGGAGAAACTCGCCGATATTTATATGAAGGAAATCGTGTGCAAGCATGGTGTTCCGATTTCAATCATTTCCGTTAGAGATAGTCGTTTTGCTTCTGGATTTTGGAGATCACTTCAAAAGTCATTAGGAACCAATTTGGATATGAGCACAGCCTATCATCCACAAACTGATGGGCAAAGCGAAAGAACAATCCAAACTTTGGAGGATATGCTACGTGCTTGTGTGATAGACTTTGGAAGTAGCTGGGATAAGCACTTACATTTGGCCGAATTCTCGTACAATAACAGTTATCACGCGAGTATTAAAGCTGCACCTTTTGAGGCACTTTATGGGAGGAGATGTAGATCACCCGTTAGCTGGAGTGAGGTTGGAGATGCCCAACTCACTGGACCAGATTTGATTAGAGAGGCGACGGATATGATTGTGCAAATCAAGAATAGGTTGTTGTCTGCTCGAAGCCGACAGAAGAGTTATGCGGATGTGAGAAGAAAACCATTGGATTTTAACGTGGGAGATAAGGTTATGCTAAAGGTATCACCATGGAAAGGTGTTGTACGATTTGGAAAACGTGGGAAGTTGAGTCCTCGTTATATCGGACCATTCAAGATTTCATCTAGAGTGGGACCCGTGGCATACCAACTTGAACTACCACAAGAACTGTATGGGATTCATAACACTTTTCATGTGTCGAATCTGAAGAAGTGTTTATCCGATGAAGAACTCATTATACCGTTAGACGAGGTTAAGGTTGATAAAAAGTTGCACTTTATTGAAGAACCAGTCGAGATCATGGATCGCGAGGTCAAGCAACTGAAGCAAAGCCGAATACCTATTGTCAAAGTTCGATGGAACTCTCGAAGAGGACCGGAGTTTACTTGGGAACGAGAAGAACAAATGTGGAAGAATTACCCTCATCTCTTTGATTTCAACAAGCGATCGGGAAAGAACGCGAGTTGATCTTCGAGGGCGAAGATCCTAATTTGGTGGGGATGATGTGACAATCCGTCAATTTCAGGTCGTTATTTTAATCTCGACTATTACGTATTACGTGTTTGCTTTAATGAGAATTTTAAATTATCGACTAACCGAGAAGGTTATGACTTGAAACTAGCGTAAGAATGTCGATTAGATGAAAACCGACAAGGAATATGATAGGTATCGATATTATATTCTCAAATAATCATAAAAATGATTTTTATTATATTTAATCTTTATTTCTCGTATTTTACGTTTTAACGAATGACGATAACTATTAGTGATCGCGATACCGACGGATGCCCAAAAATTTACGTTTTATTATCGATTGTCTCGATATTGTATATTTTCGACGTTTTCGATTTAATTGCGTTTTAAGTCGTGTCGAAGCTTTATTATTATTTTTATGAAGGGTTTTAACTTTTGAAAAGTATTTTTACGAAACCCGAGCCCCGTAAATATTTTTAAAATTTACAATTTACATTTACTACCTTGTAAACTATTTACTTGCATGTTTGGACCGAAAGAATGCAAATATGACAAAATCTACCCTGACCCCACTATATAAGGTTTTTCCACTAACCATTTTTTCATTTAAAAATTCATTTTACAAAAAAAAAATCTCTCTCTCTCCCCTTTGTCTTAGCCGTCCACCCCCATCATCAAATCCATCCATTTTTTTTATTTCTACTTTGAATCAAGCAAATCTAAAAGAAGACCCATCTTGGAAATTTGATAAGCTTTCTATTGGTATAAATGTTTCCCACATGCATCTATTTAATTTTTATTTTCAATTTTTGATGATGAACATCATGTTTGATCCATTTTTATGGTGATGAATGTGTTAATATTATTATATTAGTAGTGGGTTGTTGTTGCATGTAAGGTTTTTAATTATTTAATTTTTGTGAGATTAAATTTGAGGGTGTTATGAATTAGTTAGATATGTTAGTATGATATTAGGATGATATTAGGACCATAGGAATTGTTGGAATGGGTTGAAAAAATTGTTTTGGTATGATTTTTAGATGGTCTATTTTGGGCAGTAACTTTAAGGCTATTTTTGAAATAGTTATTGTAATAAACTTGGTAAACTAATGAGATAGGGTTGTAGAGAATTTCGTTAGCTTTGATTTGAGCTAAAGTAGAGCTTCTAACTCATTACGAGCGAAAAGTTATGCTACTTTTAGTATTTGTGTACCGGGAGACGGGTATCGGCACAATCCGAAAATTGTTGTCGATATTTGGATCGAATCTCGGGGACTATAAAATGAGTTTTAAAAATATTCAAGGACTGTTGTAAGTTGCTAAACCTCAGGTCATGAGTCTATTTTCAAACCCGAGTGTCGGTTTTGCAAACGGAATTGTTTAGATAAGTCAAAATGGTTTTACAAGTCAAAGGCGTAAAACTGTCCGGTTTTTGTAACACGAAGGTGTGTCGGACAGAAGGTCTTAGAAGTAATATTTTTGAATAAAATTTAAACTGAGTCTTATTCATATTATGTGTGAGTTTGTCACCAAGTTTCGTTGAAATCGGACAAGTCTAGATAGGTTAGATTGGTGTGTACATTTGGAGTGTACATGCTGATTGGTATTTTGGACACGTAGTTCAATACTTGTATGGCGTGAGTTGAGTATTCACTATTGGACATGGTGACTTACTCAAGTGTTAGGTCATTATATAAATGACTTAGTTACTGGTCCGAGGTAAGTAAAATGATGGTTAGACTTGCGTTGACTTGGCGTCTTATGACGGGTCAATGTCGAGAGTGCAAGTTTTTAAATGAATAAGTGTTGAATAAAAGGGTATAGTAGTACACTTATATTTTTCTTAATTTTTCGGGATTTTTCATGGTTATATGAAATTAAGTTTCATATTATTTAAGTATTAAATATACTTGAGTCGTTTATTAACGAACGCGCCTTATTTGGTAGGTTGCGGTCTTCGTGTTTAACGGGCATCACAAATCGTCGGCGATCGTCGCATTACTACTATCGTACCAAGGTGAGTCTATATCCTTGCTTTAACATGTTTACTTTTTTTATAAAACCCGAGAGGGGGATAACATGCTTGTTTTATTAAAATAAAAGAGGTACGACGAGAAGTTGTGGAAACCCTTATTATTGGAAAAGCATTTATTATAAATGAAGGGTTCAACGAGAAGTTGTGGTAAACCCTCTTTCTTTTAAAAATTGAACACAAAGGACCCGGTTGTATGCTTAGATGAAAGTTGTTATAAAAGTTTGTTTAGCCTGAAAAGACCCATGAATCGTGAATTGTTAATCGAAAGGAACGCTAATACTATGGATAGAGCTATCGGGGTGACACCCAGTCCGGTCGCGACTAGCTATCGTGTGGTGTTGTGATGCACCAGTAATGAAACATCGGATGCAATTGTATAAGAGAAATATACGCACTCGGCTAGGTGTGTTGGGCTGAAATAATATATGTTAACGTTCAATTTCACGAGACTTATGAAATAACAACGATAATTATGTCTGATCCACATGATTGTCAACCACGGAAGGTTTATTCAGAATACTTGTGTTCGTTTATTTAATTTTAAACTCTGTAGATTCAATCAACATTTTTGTTGACTTTATAGCATGTTTTATCTTAGGTCCATGAAGAAGGCACTCAAGGAAGGCGGTTTCACGCAGCTCGCTTAACTAAAAATGTTTTGGCCCGCTTTTCTAAACTATGTCCATTCTAAGAAACCTTTATTGCTTGGTTGGTTGTGTAAACTTTAAAACTATTTGGGACCGTGTGTGAACTGTTTTATCTTTAAACAAATGGATGGATGTATGTTTTGTTAAAACGACTCATTTTGAGGCGTTTTCTATGATATTGAGGTTGAACCATGATAGTAACACCCAATGACCCTTCCGCTGCTATGACCCGAAATTGGGGGTGTTACACAGACCATCACTCAGATGAGTGTGGTGACTTCCCAGGTTGTGATATTTGTGGAATTTTAACCCATGAGACAACAAATTGTCCTTCCCATCGCCAAAAGTTCTATAGGAACTCAAGAGTTGCTAATCAGCAATTCACGGAACCCACTGGAAAGTGGGTTCACCATAGGAACTAACTTGTTTCTATGTATCTGTGCAGAAACATCTTAAGGAATCGGTATGGTATCTAGACAGTGGCTGTTCTAGACATATGACAGGGATTCAACAATACCTGCACAGATACTCAAGGGAGCCATGTCCTAAAGTAGTGTTTGGAGATAATTCTTCAAGCGACACAGAGGGATACGGCTCAGTGAACTGCAATGGGATAACTTTTACAAGGTATGCATATGTGAATGGTCTTAAACACAATCTCATTAGCATCAACCAATTGTGTGATGCTGACTACAAGGTTTTGTTTACTAAGACTCAGGGAACCATATTCAACAAGAACAATGATGTAGTGCTTATTACACCAAGAAGGAGAGATGTTTATGTCATCAACATGGCTGCTTGCTCTGAAGACAGCTCAAATTTTTTTCTAGCTAAAGCCTCTGAAAGTGTCAATTGGCTGTGGCACAAAAGACTGTCTCATCTCAACTTCAAGAACATCAAAAAGATAGCCACACAAAACTTGGTTGCTGCTCTAACTTCAGTGATGTTTTCTAAAGACAAGACTTGTTCTGCTTGTGTCAAGGGAAAGCATCACAGGTCTTCTTTCAAGACCAGGCAATCATTTTCTATTGACAAGTGCTTACATCTCCTTCACATAGATTTGTTTGGGCCTGTCAAACCTCAGACCATTAATTACAACAAATACACCTTGGTCATAGTTGATGAGTTTTCAAGGTATACATGGGTTTTCTTCCTTAGAAGGAAAAGTGATGCAGCTGACACCATCATGTCCTTCATCACACAGGTTGAAAATATGAATGATGTTAGAGTCAAAGCTCTAAGAAGTAATAATGGTACTGAATTCAAGAATCATCAACTTGAATCTTTTTGTGATGAAAAGGGAATATCACAAAACTACTCTTCAGCAGGCACCCCTGAACAAAATGGTGTGGGTGAAAGAAGAAACAAGACTTTGATTGAAGCAGCCTGAACTTTATTGAATGGTGCAGCTTTACCAAAGCAATTTTGGGGAGAAGCTGTTCACACTGCCTGCTATACCCAAAATAGATCAATCATTGTCAAAAGACATGGTAAAACTTCCTATGAAGTTTTCAAAAACAGAGCTCCAGATGTCAGCTATTTTCATGTTTTTGGATGCCCTGTGTTCATTTACAACTACAGGGATAAACTTGGAAAATTTGATGAAAAAGCTGATGATGGTTTCTTCTTGGGATACTCTCTAACAGCCAAAGCCTTCAGAGTATTTAACATCAGAAGACAAGAAGTAGAAGAAACCTTTCATGTCAGATTTAATGAAGATGATGATGTCATACAAAGAACTGGAACAGAGGGTGATGAAATTGATTTTAATGAAAATGTTTCATTCCCAAGTGATGAATTCTCCGAACCAAGACCTACCTGTCATCATCATCATCTCTCCAACACTCTCACTCCTTATGTTCCTGCTTTTGACCCTCTGTCTACACACAACATTGAAGTTCCTACCTCTCAGGAACTTGATGAAGAAGAACAACATCCTTCTTGTAGTCCTTCTTCCTCTACTGCTATTGATGACTCACCAATTCTTCAAATCCCTAAAGAATCTCCTGCTGATAATGAACTTGTACCCCTTCATATGGCTGAAGTAGACTCAGACACTGAAGTAATCTTTGAAGAAAGCCCTCCTAGTCAGCAGGATGAAACTCAAATAGTACCAGCTATTCCCACAAGTGTCTCTGTCCATGATTCCCCAGCTCCTCAAACCAAGTGGTCAAGAGATCAACACATTCTTCTTGTCAACATCACTGGGGAACCTAATGCAGGGGTTACTACTAGACAGCGAATTCATGACTCAGAGTCTGCCTTAGCCAATGAATGTCTCTTTGCTGAATTTCTCTCTCAAATTGAACCTAAGAGAGTAGCTGAGGCTCTTGTAGAAGATGGATGGGTAGCTTCTATGCAGGAAGAAATCAATCAGTTCAAAAGGAACAAAGTATGGACACTAGTACCAGCTCCACCTGGTAAGAATATCACAGGCACTAGATGGATCTACAAAAATAAGATGGATGAAATTGGAAACATCATCAGAAACAAGGCCAGACTTGAAGCCATCAGAATCTTCCTGGTTTATGCTGCTTATATGAACTTCACTGTGTATCAGATGGATGTTAAGAGTGCCTTCCTCAATGGAGATTTGGCTGAGGAAGTATATGTTGAAGAACCTGAAGGATTCGAGAACAGCGAGTTTCCCAATCATGTGTATAGATTACACAAAGCCATGTATGGGTTGAAACAAGCTCCAAGAGCATGGTATGAAACTCTTTCTAATTTCTTAAATGAAAACAAATTTCTCAGGGGTTCTATTGATAAAACACTCTTTACCTTCAAGGATAAGAGTGATTTCATCATTATGCAGATTTATGTAAATGATATCATCTTTGGGTTAAAAAATGTTAATCTTAGTAAATGTTTTGCTAAATTAATGACCAAGAAATATGAGATGAGTATGATGGGTGAATTAACTTACTTTTTGGGTTTTCAAATTAAACAATGTCCTAAGGGAATTTCAATTTGTCAAGAAAAGTATGTTAAAGATTTACTTAAAAAATATGACTTAGCTGATTGTGCATCAGTGAAATGCCCCATGCTTCCACCCACCAACTTGGGTCTTGATGAGTCAGGGGTCTCTGTTAATGAGACTTTATACAGAGGCATGATTGGGTCACTCATGTATCTAACAACTAGTCGTCCTGATATCCAATTCTCCACATGTCTCTATGCAAGGTAACAAGCTAACCCAAAAGAATCCCATCTAGTGGCTGTTAAGAAAATTTTTCAGGTATCTCAAAGGAACACCCTCCCTAGGTCTATGGTATCCCAAGGAATCAGGCTTTGATCTCAAGGCCTATTCAGATTCAGACTATGCTGGATGTTGTATTGACAGGAAAAACACCTCAGGTAGCTTTCAAATCCTAGGAGGAAAATTGGTTGGATGGAGTGCTAAGAAGCAAAACTCTGTGGCCATGTCATCAGCTGAAGCAGAATATGTCGCTGCTGCCAGCTGTTGTGCTCAGGTGCTCTAGATGAAAAGTCAATTGACTGACTATGAAATCTTATATGACAAAGTGCCAATCTTTTGTGACAACACCAACGCCATTGCCATCTCCAACAACCCTGTTCTTCACTCTCGTACCAAACACATTGATATCAGGTATCATTTTATTAGGGATCACATAATGAAGGGAGATATTGAGCTGCACATTGTTCCCACAGAGCTGAAACTAGCTGATATTTTCACAAAGCCTTTGGCTGAACCTTCGTTCAACAGGCTAGTTGCTGAGCTAGGGATGCTCAATATCTCAAAGCCTGTGGCTTGATAATAAATGTGTTCATTAAATGACTGATTCTATATTAAATGTTTTTCACATGAAACTAGGTAGTTACTTTCCAAGTAAATTCTAAAAAACATTCTCAATATTTAATCATTTATTTTCGAATAACGAGGAGACAAATAAGTTTTGAAAAGTCAAGGGACCCACATGAGCAGTCATTTTCCCACTTTGCATTAAATGCGGTTGAATAACTGTTTTCATATTTGAATATATATTGTCTCACGTCTCTCCTCACCTACCACTATTCTTATTTCACAATTATCTCTCTCTCTAAGCTTTCTCTCTTTAAACCCATCCTCCATTTTCGCTCTTCTTCAACCTTAAATCCATGGCATTCCCAGTTCCCAAGGCAGCAAACGTCAACTTTGACCTCAACGAAAGCATTCTTGCATCGAACAACTCCATTGGATGGCTCAAGGCTCCAAATGAATCCTACTCAGATCTGGTTAACTTCATGCAAAATTGTGATGCAAGCGAAGCATTCACAAAATCCCCAACCACCTTCTACCAAGAATACCTTAGGGATTTCTGGTACTCTGCTGAAGTCGTTGATGACACCATTACCTTTAGCCTCTCTTGCAACGAACACCCATTTGCCTTCTCACTCAAAGACTTTTCTAGTGTGGCTGGGTTAAAACATGGTGATGAATGCCTAAAGGTGATTGACAAAAAGGCTGTTAAGGACGACCTGGATACACTTAAACCCTTTCATGTTGTGAACCCTGCTCTTACACCTGCTGAGGTCCTCTCCAAGTCACCTCTGAAGATCAAGTATTTTACCCCTATGTGGTGTGTCCTCTTCACCCACATAGTTAAATCCCTGGGAGGAATGCAGGGATCCCAAGATCAGATGTCCTTCAACCACCAATCTATTGCATATGGGCTCATCTGGGGAGCTGATGTTGATGTAGGAGTTATTCTCTTCTCCAATCTAGTTGAATAGCTGAAAAGAAGGAACCAAGTCAGGGAAAACAACATATGTTATGTTCGCTTTCTATCGCTGATCTTCGAAAGCCTGTTGGGTGACAGCTATCATAACTCTGCACTCACTTCTCTGAAGCCCTATCGCATCACAGGTGCCATCTACAAGGAAAGTGGAGCTGAAGATGTCCCTGTCACCTCCCACATGCTTAACATTGCAAACAAACAACCATCTGCTGAGAAGTCCTTGCTCCCTTCATCAGAGAAGGTGATTACCTCTGGTGTGTCTGGCAAGTCTAATTCTTTGACCTCTGGGCAACACACCACGACGTCCAAGGCTTCAACTGGCCAACAGCCTAAGATAAAGAAAAACCCATCTTCCTCCCACACCAAAACTGTTGCAAAGGATAGGGGAAAGAAGACTGTGAACCTCGACACCTCCTCTGTTCTAGATACTCATGTGGAATCAGAGACTTCAGCTGACCAACAACAAGGGTCTAGTGTCTCGATGTCAGCCGAGACAACAGGGAACCAGCCGAATTCCGCTGATATCACATAGGTAATCAGTGTAAATTTTTTAGAGGTCCACAAGCAGCCACTCTCAAATTTCTGTAGGTGAGAGTGGTGAAGTTAGGGTAATCCTCGACCCATAGAAGTCTGTCTATGCACGTAGAACTCTTTAAGACTTCTGTACACCCTGTCTATGCACCAGGGAATGATTCATTTGTGTTTATAAAGCACCCCGATGACCTTGTACCCTCTAGACAGTATTCAGGCAAACTACAACCTGAATACATATATGTCTTGACCTTGACCTGCTGTACCTCACACAGCCTCTTGGTTCCCTCAGAAAAAGAATCCTAAAAGTTTTACTTTTAGGGGAGCTGAATAATCATCCTCAGCTCTTCTAGGGACAGCGTAACAAGACGATCTTAACCCATATCTTTTTCACTCTAAAAGAATCCCAAAGGATTTATCCTTTTCAGGGGGAGCTGAATCATCACCCTCAGCTTTCCTAGGGACAGCGTAACAGGCGACCTTCACCCACATATGTTTCATCATTAAAAGAGTCCTAAAGGTTTCTTAACCTTTTGGGGGGCTGAATAATCACCCTCAGCCTTCCTAGGGGCATCGAATGGCGATCCTTAACAACATATGTTTCACAATCAAAAGAGTCCCAAAGGTTTTAACCTTTTGGGGGGGCTGAATAATCACATTCAGCTTTCCTAGGGGCAGCGAATGGCGATCATTAACCATATAATTTTCACCCTTAAAAGAATCCCAAGGATTTATCCTTTGGAGTGGCTGAGTAATCACCCATAGCCTCTCTGGGACAACAAAATGGCGACCATTCCCCTTACTTATTTCCCTGTTACTAATAAAAACAACTTGCAGGCTGAAATTGTACAGCCAGACACAGAATCCCTGGAGCAACAAGATAAAGAGGCTGATACAATCATTCAGGATCAACCAAATGACGAAGAGCCCCTGCTTGATATTGAAGAAGAAGTGTTGTCATTAGTTGATGATCTCTCTGAACCTGAATCGGTGCCTGAGGATGAAATCCCTGAGGGGATGTTTGAGGAGGAGGATGAAGAAGAAGAAGATGATCAACAATCTGTGTCTCCTGCCAAAGAAATAGTTGTGTCCACACCAGCTGATAATAACACTCCTCCTCCCAAGGAAGCTGTTGTCACTCCCACCTCTGCTACCTCCACCACAACAGTCTTCCAAAGACCTGCTTATGATCCAACTGCTGAATTCCTTATGTTTGATCATCCTGCCCAAAACAACTTTGATCTTTTGCTAAGTGGGGATGATTATGCTCAACAAAGCCTGAACATCCATAATCTTCAGCCTGTTCATCATCAATCAGATATTGAACGCCTATCAAGAAAGCTGGATGTTATCAAGTCTAAGATTTCACTGTCACATTTCCAGGGATCATCAAGCAGACAATCACTGATGCAGTCACTGAACCCATCAAGAATGGTGCAAGAAAAGGCGTATCACAAGGACTTAGTCATTTGTCCACAAGAATCAAGGATGCCATTGTCACAGAGGTCCCTACTCTCTTTCATGAACATGAGTTAACAATGCACAGAGTTTGAAGCTGTTCGTAGCAGGCAATATCGTCATACAAACTTCATCATTAATCGTGTTTAGTGCAACACAAATGGAAATTGCAACCTTCTACTGAAGATTGCCAGAGCTTCAAGGACAAGGCAACGTGCTATGGCTGCCTCTGTTGAACAGATTGCAAGGCACTTTCAAACACGTTCATCTAAACGTCTGAAGAGACAGGCTCAACGTGAGGGGGAGAAGGAAAAGGTACTTAACGTTGAATCTACCAAACAGGGCTCAACATCTGCTGACAACAACATTTCTTCACCTGTCCCCCTCCAAGTCATCACACCTGTAATCGTACCTGATAATGAGGATGAAACTCAGGGGAAGCAACATAATAATGATGGAGTTGATTCATCAAAGTCCCTGACTTTGGTTAACACCAGCAAGTCTGGGGATGATGGTGAACCAGCTGCCAAGAAGCTAAAGTTCACTGTTAGCTCCTACCCAAAGCAATACAAACTCAAGCTCAGTTAGCGTTTATCAAAAGAGCTGAGGAGTTGAAAAATATGAGTATGGAATCCTCTGTCTCGAAGAAAGGAAAGGAGATATTTTTGGTTAACACAGACACAAAACTAAAAAAGATAGATGCGATGCTAGAGACAGGAGGATCCACCACAGACCTTTCCTAATTTTCAACCTTTACACCTTCCAATGAGAATCCTTTAACACCTGAAGAAATAGAGAAACAGGCTGAGGAATTCAAGAGACTAAATGAAATCAAGAAAGCCAAGGAGCCAAATGAGGCAACTCTAAGGAAGATGACTCCACCTGAAAGGGAGAAGCAGAGACAAAGGTTGAGGGAAATGTAAGCTAAACGGTAGAGGCACTAAGAAAAGTAAAAGCTGATTATGATGCCTGCGTTAACAACAGGTATGCACCTGGCAAGATAACCAAGTTCAAATATACAATTCACAAGTCCACCAACACACCACAGATGATTTTGTGGAGAGACAACCAACAAGGTAATATGAATGTATTTAAGGACTTCAGGTTAAAGAAACTTAGGTTATTTGAATGGTTTGAACTTGAAGCCTTGGCTGCCAAAAGAACTGGTCAGGAAAATTTCCTTCTGCTTAAAACTCTTAAGGCTAAGTTCACTTGGATCAAAGAAACAGCAGCCAAACTCAAAATAGATCCCCCACCACAGCTGTTTGAACAAGAACCCCTAAAGTCTGGCAAGAAAAGAAGAAGGGTTTCTCAACTTGTGAAGGAAACCTTTGTCACAGATGATGTTCAAGCGGATGGAATGCACAGGGATTTGATCCTACCAAATGGAATCGTTGGCCCTGTTGATGGTCAGACCTACACAGAGCCTGAAAGAGGTATGGCATTCATGAACAGAGCTTGCCAGTATGCATTCCAAAGAGAAGATGAGCTTGGCTTAGCATCAACAATTCAGCTGCTTTGTCTCAAAAAGGGACTCAAGATTAACTCAGAGTATTCCAAAGTTTTTGCAAAAGCTTTGCAGGCAGAATTGGATACTAGAACAGGCATAGCTGAAGCTGAAGAAAAGATAAAAAATGATGACTATTGAAGAAATTCACAGCTCAATTTTACCTTCACATTTTATTTCACTTTTGTAATGTACTTGTAATTTTCTTTAAGTATGAATAAAATCATGAGGTATGTTTGTTTAGATCTGTTATGAGTAAGAAGAAGTTGTTATCTCACTTACCTTAACTTAGATAGATCTAGCTATATTTATGTTTAAATAAGGGGAGATTGTTGGGAATCTAAGTTTGTTAGATTCCCTGATCATAGATTTAAACACAAATTAAGTTGTTAGATAGTCACTTGCTTGTGCCTAGGAGGCAGGCAAGTATCGCAAGACTCACAGAGATCCAAGTCTCTGTGAGCAACCTCAGAGGAGTCCATGTCATAGACATTGTTAAGGAAGTAAAAGATTACTTGAAGACATACTCATTGACTGTGATGGATAACAGTCAAGATGTATCAGGGACTCTAAGGGGTTGAGGGTTAACAGGGGTGGCAATACCCTGTTAAGACTCAGCATACTTTGGACATGCCATTTGTGTGTACGAGACAATGAAGAAAAAGGAAACTGTTTCAAGATCTGTTTCCTTAAAGCATTATGGCAGACTACCAAGAATAGAAGAGCATCTTGTGACAGATGTCTAAAAAGTGAATGTCTTGTGTAGTCACCATCAACTAGTACTTAGGTCAACCTCGTATCACTATAAATAGGATGTGTAGCCCATCATTAATGTTTAACACATTGATAATATTCACACCATTAATGCTTAGAACTTATTGAATCAAACAACTGTGACTGTATTCATAAGTTAGGGTTTATAGTTGTTCAAAGTGTGCACAACACATTGTCATCAAATGCTGTTATCCATAACACTTGTAATTCTTTTTTATATAATAATAAGATTACGTTTGAAAAGTAATAACTTGTGTTCATTAGTTAAGTTTAGTGTTTCTAGCATTGATTAGAGACTTTCAGTTTTTGCATGTTTCTTGTGATCTTTTGTCATTTTCTCAATATTCGTACCTAAAATACACAAGTAACAAACACAAGCATATATTTGGCATTTTGATGATATTTAATGCATTTAAAGCCCGTTTTGGACGATGAGACTATATATAAAAGCAGTCTCATCACTTGGTGACCGAATATGTGTTTTGGGAGTATTCTGTGGTAACCTATCCTTCCCATCCGTCTTGTGGGCAAATTCAGGTTTTACAAATGCAGAATTAGAGAAAACAGATGGTTTTCCCAAGACAGAGGGTCTAGTCACTTTGTGCGCGTTGGGTTGTCTTGCAACAGGTTTCTTAACACTAGGTTCCATAATATTCCCACCCATCTTAACAACCAGTTTCTACGACTCTGCTATCGCTATTTTCCAGCCTTGTAACTGAGCTTTCAACCCTTTAATTTCCACATTCTATTCATTCATTTCTCGAAACGTTTTGGAAAGTTTTCTTACAAGTTATTATCATGGGGAAAACTACCAACGTCTTTATGCAAAGCAAGTTCAAGAGAATGACAATGTTTTTGATGGAAATCAGTTTTATGTTGAAGTAACTCAAAAAGCCTTTTTATCAACATTTTATTTACGTTTCGAAAGCTCAAGTTCAAGACACCCACATTCTTTGATTTTATCAAGATATTTGCATGCAACATCAGAATATTCATCGATATCAGCACAAGATTGAAGAGTAACACACAAAATATATTTGGAGAGACATTCTTCTAAGAGTAAATCATATTCATCAGAAAAACGGACTTGTCCATTTGAGATCGTCAATTTCTTTCTCAATAGACTCAACATATATTAAATCATCAAACATTTCAGACCGAATTAATCTTTCAAATTCAAGCATATTTTCTTTTAATGTGGTCGTGTTCGGTATTAAGATTTGTTTGATAAGCACAGTTATATCTTGAGGAATTGGTTTTTTCCACTCGTTATTTTGTCGTTGTTTCCATTCATTGTCAACAATGATTTAATATTATTAGTGTGATGTTGTATAAACCCAAATGTCTGCCTACTCTTGTTTTTAGAAGCATCAAGAGGCAAGTAGTTGATGAACTTAGAAACTTTTGTTTTCTTAGTAGCAAAAGCTTTCTTTCATTGAATTATTCTTTGTTTGTATTCTAAAAACAATTCCTCATGAGACTTCTGTTTTTCTGTAGTGAAAAGTCCATATAGACTATTCTCATAAGCATAATTGTATGGTTTCACAAACTCTTTATTGACCGGTGATCTACTCTCCTCTTCCCAAAGGGATGTCTCATCATAACCAAGAGGATATTCAGGATCGGTCCATTCGGACTCATCCATATAAAGGCGCGGGTTCGCAGCTTGAGCTTGGGCAAGGTACTCAGGACTTGCAAAGCTAGTTTGACCCTTAAACATAGACGTAGGTGCTATCATTCTAACGGTTTGAATAGAGTCATGCGTTTTATAAAAAACTTTCTTCAAAAATTCGACTTGTTTTTCTAGTTCTGTTACTTTTTCTGTATCTTTTTCATGTTGACTTTTGAAATCTTGTTTTAACGTTTCAACCTCTTGTTTCTTAACATCAAGAATTTTAGCAGACTCGGTGTTATCCATCAAAAGTCGTAGTTCAAGTTCGTTAACTTTGATGGTAGCAAGGTACTTTTTTGACGTTCATCCATTAATAAAACATTAATTTGACGTTTCTCTTTGGTTAATAACTCAAGATTGTCGTTGTATTTCTTTTCAAGATCGTCTTTTTGACTTTTTAGCGCACTACCCTTGTAACCCTCAAGCTCTTTAGTCTTTTGAAGAAGCTCAAAACTATAACTTTCAAGGGTCTCATTAGATTTAATTAGAGCGGCTTTGCATTCTTCAAAGTTTGAGTGAGCGTTGCGTTTCCCTTCTTTAATTGTTTTTGACTCTTTCTAGTTTCATTGACATCTTTTTGCAAACTAGCCATTAAATTAGCAGGCACGACACGCTCCTCATCATCATACTCATTTGCATGTTGATCATCCTCAAACTCATTATTGCACATGTCTGATGAATCAGGTGTGGTATTACTATCAACCGTTTCCATCATACATGTGTCATTAATGGCATTGGGTAGCTCACTATGCTCATGAATATCACCAAACACATTATATTCGTCAGTGGTGTGTACCTTATCGAGTGGTTCAGTGTCTAAGATAGGGCCATTGTCATCTTTAGTGACTTTGAGAACTTCTTCAACCTTTGACATGTATAAGTAATGTGCTTCTAATTCTTGGCCGGAGGCGTCATCATCAGTGTCATCAAGCATTTCTCCTTCCTCAGCCGACAATTTGACCCTTGCTTCCATCTTCTTGCATAACAACATCTTCTCTTTATGATAGCTAGAGTCCCTAACCAGTTTCGGCTTTCTGCATTCCTTTACCATATGCCCATAACCTTGGCAATTATAACACTGAATCCCACTTTGTTGAACCACTTGTGTTCCAACAGTTTCCCTATTCCCAGTAGCAGCAGCAATCCTCTAATTATCATACTTGGCAGTTTGTCGATCATACCTTGCAGAACCCTCAACATGTGTTGGATTATGTCGATCATACCTAGAAGGACTTTCACCACGTCGACGTGTGTCATACCTTGAAGGGTTCTCAACATATTGGTTCTTTGTGTTGGATGATGTTTGAAGATTGTTGTTGGTGGGTTTGAAGATTTTCTTGTAGGTCTTCATAATGAAAGCAATTTGTTGTTTCATTTCCTGATTCTTCTGAGCTTGATCTTCATCACTATCCTCTTCAGATGATGACTCAGATGGTGGTGATGGTGCTCTTGGTTCTTTTCCGCGTGATCTTGTGGAGGATGAAGACTTGGATGATGTGGAATATCGTGGTGAGGATGATTGAAAGTTCGTTAATTCCAGTCTTTTCGAATTGATTACTAGTAGAAAGTGCGACTCAGACGTTCTTGGTGGAAAATAAAAAAGTTTGATTATCTATTTTAAGCTAAAAATGAAAATGTCGTTGAGTGAATAAATAAAAATGAAAGCTTGAAAATTTAAACTAAAAATAAAAACTTTTAAAAATTAAAAAGTAAATGATGAAAACTTATAAAAATGTAAACATTAAAATTTAAACTTAAAACAAGACAAGTTAAAATAATGCTAAGTAAAAAGGCGGGAAAAATTAAAGTTTGAAAAATTAAACAGTAAACTAAAAATGAATCTAATCCGGAATAAGGATTATGACCTTATCCGGAATACCTTGTTGTACAGCTTATCCGGAATGTTATCCGGAATGAATATCTGACGGCTTATCCGGAATCTGTGCTACACAAGCTTATCCGCAATACTACTTTTGAGGTTTATCCGGAATCCTCGACAAATCCCTTATCCGGAATCGTATTGTGATGCTTATCCGGAATATGAACTTCTGAAGCTTATCTGGAATTCATCTGTGGCTCTTATCCGGAATCTGGTCTTTGTGTGCTTATCCGGAATTAGGGTAATGCTCCATATCCGGAATATAATTGTGCAGACTATCCGGAATCAGTAAAACTTCTTATCCGGAATGTACTGAAACTTATCCGAAAATTAAACTTGGTGTATATCCGGAATCTGTTCTTCTTGGTCTTATCCGGAATTTGAGAAAAGCTGCATATCCAGAATGATGAAAGTGTAACTATCCGAAATTCAAAATTTAGGGTTCTTATCCGGAATACACGGGAGGATGCTATATTCGGAATAAAGGGGTTTTAAGGAAACCCGGATAACACCAATATTAATCAAATAAGTAAATCTAAAATAAGCACTTATCAAAACTTAAACCAAAAATATTTTTAATAAAAACTAATAAGCCACAATTTAAAAACTATTAAAACACTAAATAATCTAAATATTGAAAATCAACTTTTTATAAAAATATTAAACTTATCAATATCAACTTATTTTAAAAACTATTAATCATAATAATTAAGAAAATAAGCACTTTAATATAGAAACTTTTAAACCCACCAACTCAATAAGCACAATCAAATAAGCTAAACAATCAAATCATCAACAAAATTAAATAAACTACATGATTATCAAGATTAAAAAGATTAAGAAAGGTAGAATGAGAATTAAGAAATAAGCTTGATTAACTTGAAGATTAAGATCAAAAGATTACAAGATTAATGTTTGATAACTTTGAAAAAACTAGAGAGAAGAAAATTAAACACACGTAAAAATAAAAACTAAAATTGACTAAAAACTAACTAACAACTAACACCCTCCTAATGACATATTAGGAGGGTATTTATAGGAGGTGGGGAGGTTAAGTGTTTAAGCTTCCTTCTTTCTTTCTTCTCGTCTCGACTCTTATTAATTTCTTTGTCTTTCTCGTCGTCGTCTCGGGATTTGTCGATATAGATTGAACTTGTCTTATAATTTTATTCTTCTATTAGACTTGAGTTCTTCGACTTCATTAAACTTCCGTCTTTAGACTTTTTCTTCGATAAATCTTCAGAATAGGCCTTAGACTTCCGTTCTTTTTGCACTCTTGATCTTTTGACTTCGTCTTTTCTCGTTTTCTTCGATAAAAGCCCGTGATAGCCCATGTTTTCTTCCTTTTGCATACTTTTATCCTGAAACACAATAAAAACACAAACCACGCATAATTCCGACTTTTACGACATAAAATACACGTTTTTGGTCTTGTTATCATTGGAAATAAGTTGTAAAAGGATAAGTCTTTTCACACTTATTAAATCCCCTACACTTGACCATTGCAATGCCCTCATGCAATGCATTCATTTCAAAGCACGATTTACATTTTTCATCACAAATAACCGACCTTGGCCTTTATTAAATACTAAACACTAAGGAAATTAAAAGAACAAAACAAGTAAAGAAATCAAAAACTCACATTGGGGTTTTGGCTGTTATGAATGTTCATCATCCTCAAGTTCTACGTTCCCCATACCAAGCTTAAAAACGAGATCATTGTTATTATAAGTTAGCAAACTAACACGAACTCATGTGGCCCAATTATTCACTTATACTCCCTTATTCCTAGGTGTATCTCTTATATTTTAATATTGTCTTGAATGATCACGATGATGCATTGTTTGACTTATTTCGATAGTTAATTAGGCTGAAAATAAAGTGGGACGATTTAATCAACAGTTAGCTAAAGGACAAAATCTTTTAAAACTGCTTCTCGGGACCTCTTAAAGTTCATATCTTGGCATAACTCACTTCACGATTTGAGACCTTTCTCGATCCGATATTTGGCAGCGACTTCATACTTCAAATCTTGAGAGACGTTCTTGAAATTACGGTCTTCTCTTCATAATAGGAATTTCTTCACTTGAAGTTTTGAGAGATTCTTCATACTTGGACCACGAATTCTTCATTTTTCTCCAATCTTTATTTTGGACTTTGATATACAACGATCCGCCTCCTTTTAGGACTTGGATCTATTTATCCTCATACCTTGCTAGGGTCTTTTCAGATAGACTTCTCCATGATCTTTAGGGGAGTATTTGCTTTTTGTCGTGTGTCTCGATCTTTCATATTGATTTTTGATAAATGATTCTTCACATCACTTGGGATCTTTAGCAACAAAATGTAGCCCTCATGTCTTGTTAGGACCTTTTTGGACTCGCCAATCTTCGCATCCCGCTTCAATAAGTTATGCCTTGGCTATGAACTCTAATTAATACCGAGCAACTTTTAAACGATCTTGGGCTAGAAGCTAAGTAACTTTTCAAATCGTACAACCTTATTTATTGCAATTAAATTTATTAACAAGCGATGGGAGAAGAAGCTTATAATCAACTCACATAAATTCACGAAAGAATACCAAACTTATAATTGACTCTATAATCTCTCGTTCTCCACAATTTAAAATCTCAAGGAATGAGACTCTTGGATGCTTAGCCAATTAAATCAATGTTTTGGGTTTCGAGTCATCAATAGGATCTTGCAAACTGTTAGACTCTTTCAAGTTTAGAATTCGCATTTTAAAGTTCCCTTGATAAACGACTCTCTAGGATCAATTATAGGAACTTGCGAAAAGTTATTGTTCTTAACCCGTGAGAGTTAAGACTTTCGGGTTTTAAAGTTCCCTATATAAAAGCCTAGCAAAACTTGACTTAAACACGTTAAGGATACTAGCTAGAGTAAACTTAGATAAGTAAACTCGGGTTGAGTCAAAATATTCACGACTTTGAAAAATTTAAAACCACTTTATTAAACTTTATTTTTAGCAAGGAAAGTAAATAACGATAACAAAGGAAAATACAACTATACTACTAGGCCAAAATAGATTAAAAATTTTGAAAAATGTCGAAAAATCAAATTTTCCGGTTAAAATAAGGACAAATTCATGGAAAAGCCCACTTACTTCGATAGAAGTCCCCCTACACTTGATATAAACATTGTCCTCAATGTTTAAGCATGTGGGAGTAAAATCCCCTACACTTAGGACATTGTGCACTTTGTTTAAATCTTGCTAAGGAAAGGAAAACTATAGTGATCTCAATGTGAACATATAAGATATGAAATATTGAATCACGATAGTTGAGGATAGAACCGGGAAGACGGGAATACGGGATCACGGTTCATCTAAAGTCATCGAGAATGGATCTTTGAAGCTTTAATCCTTGCACATCATAAGAAACAAGACAACAAACACATACGGGGCTCCCCTACACTTACTATGAAAACAGTAAAGGATAGATCAACAGTGTTAATGCAAGCGATGCCTAAAAACATTATTAGTGTTAACTAATCTTTCTTAGTTTTGATCACAACAAACCATACAACACATTTAGTGTAAAACACAAAATGAATTATTTAACTAACACTATCATCAAGGTAATAATCATATCACTAACCTTTCTTAATCATACTTAGTGATCATCAAAATGATTATCCTTAAAACTCACTTTTGTTAAATATGACAAACGACTTTTTAATAAACTTTCTTTTTTAGAAAATGTTTTATTAAAATGGAAAATGAAAATTTGAAAATAGCATATTCCAAATGCTGTTAGAATATCCTTTGAAGGTTTCAAATACCTTAGATATTCCCACCCACTAAAGACAAAAAATGAAGCGTAGTCTAGTGGCGGTAACTTAAGTACCTACGCGGTTCCTTAGCGATATGGAACCGCGGGGTGAGATAAGGTACCGCGCACAGCTAGCCGTTATAGATCCGTTATACTTTGTCTCCTTTAAATAGTGGGTCAAATCTCATTTTCCAGCAAGCCTCTTAGACGTTTTTCTCAGCTCTCTTTCTATTTTCTATAGCATAATCATTAGTAAATGATCACTTAAATTGTTAAGGATGTTTACATATGATTATCCTCTTGATCCCCTCCTTTACCTTGTCCAATGAGAAGATCACGCACTCACTAGTGTTGTGATAAAGATGAATCTATGAGCTAGTCATATTCATCATGATACCCTTTTTGTTTTAGGTCAATCTAATGTATTTATGAATACTTGGACTAGGTGTGTTCATCCAAGTTATTTGTGGATACTTGGATTTGTTGTGTACATCCATTGCATATGTGTTTTCTTGGATTTGTGTTGTGTAAATCCAAGATACATGTGTGTACTTGGATAAGTCTAGTTGAGTTGTAATAGATTTGATTAGGAGTTCTCACTAAACTATAAAGTGATGTGGTTGTGTCTTGTGAGTTCTCACTAAACTATAAAGTGACTAGTAGTTGTGTTGTGTGAAGTTCTCACTTAGCTTCAAAGTGAAGAGTCGTGAAGATTGGTTCTAGCTTTCGATTAGAACTCGACATCTAGCCTTGTGTCGTAAAATGGTGAAGTAGGCAACGTCGTGAAGATTGGTTCTACCTTAAGATTAGAACCCGACATCTAGCCTTGTGTCGTTAAATTGTGAAGTAGGCAACGTTGTGTAGATTGGTCTAGCTAAAGATTAGGTCTCGACATTTAGCTTAGTGTCGGAAAATAATGTAAGCAACGATGTAAGGTTTTCTCCACCGAGAAGGGAGCTTGTGGATATAGTGGAAATCTCGAGTAGGTGTACTCGAGGAGTGGAGTAGAAACGAGGATAGAGCCTCGTTGTCGAACCACTATAAATCTTGGTGTCTTCCCACTAGGTTATCTCCTTCCTTACTCTTTACTTATTTCATTATCATTACACTTACCTATTATCTTTGCTAGTGCATTTGAATTGAACCTAATCATTATGCAACTTAGCCTCAAGTAAAAGATAGTTTTGATACAAACCAAATTGAAAGTAACTTTAATTTGGTCACCAATCGAAGAGAAACTATTCAACCCCCCCCCCCCTTCTAGTTTCTACAATTGGTATCAGAGCGATGGTCACTCAAGATCTTTGAAGTATTTTGTACTTTGAAACTTGGATCGATCCATTGTCTCCTCAAATTAGAAGGTCTAGTTGTACTAAAGTTTCTCTTTGGTCAAAATTATTTTTTCCTTTGAAAATAGGTCTTTTAATTGGTAATATTGCATCCCACTTAGATTAGTAGCCTTTATACATTTTAGATCTACTCTTGAAATGTATCTACTAGATTGCATCTTGTTTTGTGTAGGTACTCATGAAGATCAATCATTGAATTGGTTGCGGATTGAGTTACTTGCACTTGTAGAAGACTTATCAAAATCGATTTTCAATATCTTTGAATGATGAGTGGGATTGATACTAGTCATTAAAGACTTAGTATTCATGATAGTCACTCTTGGGGTTTGCATTGATGGATTGGAATGCTCTTGTGGCCAAGGTACGCTTTCGTTCTTCCACACGCCCTTTTGATCATTATTTTGATCATTACTTGACTATGTGCTTGTTCTCGGCATCCTTGCCTTGACATTTATTTGTGGTTTGTGTTTCTTTTCCTTTATCCTCTCAAACCCTTCATTGCTTGGATACTTGACTCATTATGGTGATGTAGAGTGAGTTAGTAGAAGCTTAAAGTATCAAGCATGATTTCCATGGTTTGCACCCATACGGTTAGTAAGCCTTTCGTGGGAGAGAAAGTGAATCAATGCCTTGCTCATATATTGACTTAGACTAAGACTATTATTAAAAGTGATCTTGCCTATGCTTCAATATTTGCTTTGTGTTTGTTCATTACCAAAGCCGTTTAACACTTCACCGGAAAGGCACGTCTTTAACCACTATATATGACACAAGCTCTTCGTTTCCATCATTTGAAGATTGTCATTATTCCCTTGATCATTTTTCCTAGTCTTGATTCACTTCCCTTGTCTTCTCTCCACTTAGTCGTTTTGCTACGAGTAGTCGTTTGTCCGTTTCGGTTCTTTTCGATCTTGATTTAACTCGTAATCCTTCGTTAAGGCATATTGCTTAGTGTTATGATGATCCAATGATATTCTAAAAGGCTCATGATTTAATCTTAAGTATTTTAGAAAAACTTGGTTTTCAAAATTTGGCGTTTTTCATAGATAAAAACCTGCCTCTGTAGGCGGTTCCTTATCTAGGCGGCTCAAACCCGCGGTACCTTATCGATAAGGAACCGCGGGCAGAAACTTTTGTCAGAGCGCCAGTTTGAGTATTTTATTCTTTTTCAAACAAACCCTCTCTCTCCCAAAAACACACAGCCGACGGGTTTCTTGTTCTCCACCATTGTTGAAGCTTCCAAAACCTTCAATCACTCAAATTAATTGATTCCAAGTTGTGGGTTTCACTCATCCATCTTCTAACATCAATTAATTGTAAGTATTTTCTTTCAATTTCATCTATTTTGTTCTAGGGTTCATCCTTTCATAATTAGGGATTTTTAAAACTGAAATTGAATTAAAACCTTAATAGGAATGTCGGTTGACATGGTTATTTTACTATGATTCCTTAGGTTGATATTCATTAAGATTTCACTAAAACCCACTTGTAGAACAAATCCTAATTTTGATTAATTATGTTTGATTAGAAGATGGATTTGAGATGAACCCATGAACAAGTAGGTAATGACATTGTTAATGCTTACCTAAAAACCTTGTTTTGAAAAACCAATGTTCTAATCCATTGTTGATCTAACATAGATCATGTGTTCTTGGTTAATGATGGATTAGACACATTGTGAACATGAGAATGATATGGATTCAATCCTATGTTTGTCAAGAAATTGATGTAACACATTCTCATATTTTTTATCTTTGATTTTATTTTTCATATGAGTGATTGGAGAAATATTTTCTTGTGTTTATTTAGGTACTAATCATGCCTTCTCAATATCAAAAAGATCATCAATTCACTAGAAACTATATGCCGGACATTTCCCAAACCTATGCTTCCCCTCAACTTCAAAACTCTTTTCCGTCCCTTTCCTCTCGTAATTTCCATGAGGGTAGGATCATAGATTCAAGAATAGCGGGAGATAATTATATCAACTCTATGTTCGAGCTTATTGGGTTTGATTGTTTGCTCTACATAGACGAGGTAATTTATCCCTTGTTTCTTCTTGAGTTCTTTAGTACTTACTCCATGCTTGAAATCAACGACCAAATCTTTATTCGTTTCTTGTTGAATGGTTAAATCATTCAATATTCCCTCGATGACTTTGGTGATATTCTTGGTGTGCCATTTGAAGGCACTTGTCGTTTTACGGATAAGTGGAGACTAGATGCTCTCTTGGAGTCTAACGATAAACCTCCAAATGACACCACCGAAGTTGATCTAAATTTCATCCTTGAAATCATCACGAAAGAGCGTAGTGGAAACGTTGTGAGAAGCCTTCATACTAATGTGCGAAATGTGAACCGCTATGAAGTGCTCTCAAGTGACCTTAAGGACTTCATGGTCCAATGGGCTAACATCCTTAGGGAGAATGTGTTTTGTCTTGGTGGAAACCGAGATCATATCCCGGCGTGTATGGTGCATATGTTGTTTTGCATCTTTACATCAACCGAGTACAACTTAGCATTCTACATCGCTCGACGTATAAATTATGCTCTTTCCAAACCCAAAACAAACCTTCCATATGCTATGCTTCTTACTCGCCTTTTTAGAAGGGTTGGTGAAGATTTTCCTCATCTCGATATTTCTCGCTTTCACCCGGTTCAACGGGTTATGTTACCTATTCAATAGGTATATGAACGAAAGCCTAGAAGTGACCGAGGTTCACGAAAATCCAATCATCAAGAGCAGGATTATAAGGACATCGATATCCCAACAAGTGATGGTGATGGCGTCGGTACTAGTTCTCATTTCCACTCTTCGAGTAATTCCCATCCATCCTCGAGCCCATTCGAGGATGAATTTGAAGACCTAGCTCCCCCACCTCATTACTCCTCTAGTGAAGTATCGGAAGATCTTAACATGGAGCATCTTTACCGTGAAAACCTTAGGACTAGAGGTGAATTGCATGAACACCGGGTTGAGTCAAAGAAGGGTTTCAAGTTCTTGGGGAATATGATCAAGGGATTGGGCAAAAAGAGAAGGTGAAAGCTTTGAAGTATTTCAAAGAATACATGTTGGTAAACATGTAATGTTGAACAATTTTATTTTATCTTGGATGTGTATTAACTTATTATTACATGTTTGGATTATTATTATGTTGATCCTAATTATTGCTTATGCAATGATGTTTGTGATTTACATAGCTTTGTACATGCCTTATGATAGTTAGCTTATTAGATTATGATCTGTAGTTAACTTTGGCTTGTGAATCTTTTGGTAAAAATCTTGGTTTATCAAAAACTAGGATGGGAAACTTTTGAAAGCCCTCTGGTCGCGGTTCCATATCGACCCGCAAATCCTTATCGATAACGTACCGCGGGTCCTAGATAAGGAACCGCCGGTCACTGTGCACGACAACATCTTTTGCTTTACACTGTTTTCTTAAATCTATGTAAACCTTGCATGATTTTCAGTAATAAACTGCACATTTCCTAAACTAGCTTACCTAAATTCATTATTCACCTAAAATGATTTTAACCCATTACTAGTTTGGATCATTCCCTCACCCATTTAAACCCACCTTGTTAGTCATGTTCTTTACACATCAAAACATCCTTCCCTAAACCTTAAACCACCCTTGTCAACCATGGTGTGTACCAAAACCTCAAACACTTCCAAGACCTTCACCCCAAGGAAAACACTAAAAATAAGGATTAAGGTAGCCAAGCCTAACTCCTCACCTTTCCACACACCTAAGAATGAGATGGTTCCTATCCTAATTTCTTCATCACCTTCCCCACCTCTTGCTCCATGCAAGACATCATCCACCCATGGTACTAACCACTCCATTGGTTCTACCTCCTCTTCATTCAACTAAAGAATGAATGAGCTCTCTTCACCCTTCACTCCAAGTGCACCCTTGGATGTGACCACACAACCCCAACCAATCCAAAGCATTCCTTTTGTGAATGACTTTGATGACACCTTGGTGACTTTACCATTTACCCATCTTAACTCACCCATTTCACCAACCTTGGAGAATTTACCTCCACACTCACCCATTTCCCCTTTAGGGAACATGCCTCCACTCTCACCCACATCACCCTTGGAGAACTTGCCTCCTCCACCTCCACCCAACTCAAACATTCCAATTTTGGGTGTTCCACTTTTCCTTCTTTTGGGTGATCCATACTATGGGTTTCAACAAACACATGGTCCTAATTTTCCATGTTGTCTTTACAACCACTACATCATCCATAACCTTAGGATGGAAATGTTTGGACTACATAGGAGGTTGCAAGAGTTCTTGCTTACCTTGTTCTCCATGCCTCCTCCTAAGAGATGAATGATGAAGTTTTCTAAATAAATGGTTTTCAACAAAACCAAGCCAAATAAGACTACTAATCTAGATCTAATGTTAAGCTAGCTTTGTTATAGTTAGTTGACTTAATTTTCTAGTTGTCATTTCCTTCATGTATGTTTCATGTTGTTGATCTATGGATTTAGCTTTATGTGTTTTCATCCTTATGTGCACATTAGTCAACTTTAATTTGAAATTAAAATTGAACCTAAATCTATCACAACCTCTAAAAACTTGACTAAAATTGGTTCAAAATGATATCTAAATTATTTTGTCACCCCTTGTCAAGAAATTCTTTGTGAATGTGTTGCTTTATGCAACGCTAGCATAATTTGGTGCTAATAGAGGTGAAATTCCAAGATTTGCATCTTTTGAAAAAGTATTAGTTTTTCCCAAAAACCTAGAAAAACATGGTTTCATGTCCACTGGACGCGGCTTAATAAAGTCGCGCGGTTCCTTATGTGCTAAGGAACCGCCGATCCCTTTAAGGTACCGCGGGCAGAAATTAGTTTTTGACGAATTTTTGGTCAAAACTTTTAAAACCCTATACCCTGTCAAGATTCCTTGTTTACTCAAATTGACTAAACATTCCTTGACACTTCACATTTTGTATTCAAATTCTTACCTTGATTACATTTTACTTATACCCCAACCTTGAGATTTCATCCTCACACCTTCCCAACCTTGAGAATTCCCTCTCACACAACCTAGAGATTTCATTCTCACACCTTCCCAACCTTGATAATTCATTCTCACATAACCTTGAGATTTCATTCTCACACTCTCACAATGCCTAACTCCTACATTCCTAACCTTGACATTTCTTTGTCACAACCCCACTCACCCAAATCTTCCTCATCCAAGCTTTCAAAGAAACCGAAAATCTCGGTTCGACCTATTTGGGTTAAGAAGAATGAACCATCTTCGTCCAAACCACCCAAAAACCCTAACTTCTCTCCAATCAAGTATTGGAATGAGACTTATACCATAAACCCCATCACCGGAGCAAAAGAAAATGTTCCCCCACCACCACAATCCTTCAATACCCCTCAACTCAATGACCTTTCAACCTTCCCAAACCTCACAAGGCATTGTGAAAACATTCCCAAACCCATTACCCCACCACCACCAAACCCTAAGTTTGATGCCATACCCTCATCAAACGATTTTGTATTGCATCATGGATCCTCGTGTGCTTGTTGTCGATTTCAACAAATTGAACTTGCTCATGTGTATGAGAAGTTAAATTTTCTTGAATTCCTCCTCACTCTACCTCCTATTCAAGTTTTCGTTCCGGTGGACAAAACTTCGAATGATGCATCGTTATCTTTTTAGTCTTTTTTTAGCAATCTTGGAAAATATCACTATTAGACTAGCTTATGCTTAGTGGTTTATTTTCCATATTTATTACTTTTAGATACTCATATTGCGTGTATGACTATCTTCTTTGTTGTGTCTTTTTCTTTTATGTAACCTTTGTGTTGTTTGTGTGTTATTTCATTAGTTCTATTTTGAGTTGGTCATGGTTAATTTTTACAATTGCTTATGGTGATTCCATCAATTCTAAACTTTAACCCATTGACAAGCTTATCATCTTCATCGGATTGAAGCTTGATTTTTTCAATTACCTCTTTGGACATACTTAGCAAAATACTTGCTTCTAATTTGAGATTTCTTCTCTCTCTCCCTCTCAAGTTACTTAGTAGGTAGTGACCATATATACATTGGTGTTTCTTTCCTTTCTACTAACCTTTGTGTAGCATGTCACCTTAGCTCACAAACTTGGTGCCCCAAGCAAGGGGGAGCTACTAGCAAAGTTCGATGTTCTTCAAAGACTTGTGCTAACCTTTTTGCTACGACAAAGGGGGAGAAATGATAGTGATAAACTAGTTAATAATTCCATATTTTGTGTTTCTACGTAAATGAGTTTATCGTTTGTCGTAATCAAAAAGGGGGAGATTGTTAATGCAAGTGATGGCTAAAAACATTATTAGTGTTAACTAATCTTTCTTAGTTTTGATCACAACAAACCATACAACACATTTAGTGTAAAACACAAAATGAATTATTTAACTAACACTATCATCAAGGTAATAATCATATCACTAACCTTTCTTAATCATACTTAGTGATCATCAAAATGATTATCCTTAAAACTCACTTTTGTTAAATATGACAAAATACTTTTTAATAAACTTTCTTTTTTAGAAAATGTTTTATTAAAATGGAAAATGAAATTTGAAAATAGCATATTCCAAATGCTGTTAGATTATCCTTTGAAGGTTTCAAATACCTCAGATATTCCCACCCCACTAAAAGACAAAAAACGGAGCGTAGTCTAGTGACGGTACCTTAAGTACCTACGCGGTTCCTTAGCGATATGGAACCGCGGGGTGAGATAAGGTACCGCGCACAGCTAGCCGTTATAGATCCGTTATACTTTGTCTCCTTTAAATAGTAGGTCAAATCTCATTTTCTAGCAAGCCTCTTGGACGTTTTTCTCAGCTCTCTTTCTATTTTCTATAGCATAATCATTAGTAAATGATCACTTAAATTGTTAAGGATGTTTACATATGATTATCCTCTTGATCCCCTCCTTTACCTTGTCCAAAGAGAAGATCACTCACTCACTAGTGTTGTGATAAAGATGAATCTATGAGCTATTCATATTCATCATGATACCCTTTTTGTTTTAGGTCAATCCAATGTATTTATGAATACTTGGACTAGTTGTGTTCATCCAAGTTATTTTTGGATACTTGGATTTGTTGTGTACATCCATTGCATATGTGTTTGCTTGGATTTGTGTTGTGTAAATCCAAGATACATGTGTGTACTTGGATAAGTCTAGTTGAGTTGTAATAGATTTGATTAGGAGTTCTCACTAAACTATAAAGTGATGTGGTTGTGTCTTGTGAGTTCTCACTAAATTATAAAGTGACTAGTAGTTGTGTTGTGTGAAGTTCTCACTTAGCTTCAAAGTGAAGAGTCGTGAAGATTGGTTCTAGCTTTCGATTAGAACTCGACATCTAGCCTTGTGTCGTAAAATGGTGAAGTAGGCAAACGTCGTGAAGATTGGTTCTACCTTAAGATTAGAACCCGACATCTAGCCTTGTGTCGTTAAATTGTGAAGTAGGCAACGTTGTGTAGATTGGTCCTAGCTAAAGATTAGGTCTCGATATTTAGCTTAGTGTCGGAAAATAATGTAAGCAACGATGTAAGGTTTTCTCCGCCGAGAGGGAGCTTGTGGATATAGTGGAAATCTCGAGTAGGTGTACTCGAGGAGTGGAGTAGAAACGAGGATAGAGCCTCGTTGTCGAACCACTATAAATCTTGGTGTCTTCCCACTAGGTTGTCTCCTTCCTTACTCTTTACTTATTTCATTATCATTACACTTACCTATTATCTTTGCTAGTGCATTTGAATTGAACCTAATCATTATGCAACTTAGCCTCAAGTAAAAGATAGTTTTGATACAAACCAAATTGAAAGTAATTTGAAGAGAAACTATTCAACCCCCCCCCCCCCCCCCTCTAGTTTCTACAAACAGGTTGCCTCCCGAGAAGGGCTTGTTTTTGTTAACCGAGTCACGAGCCTGACTCGACCCAAAACTAATTCAAGGGAAATGTAGTGAGGGATGGAATCATCTCATGAGAGATGTCCTCACCAAAGTACAACTTCACACACTGGCCATTCACTTTAAAATTAGGCCCATTTGGCTGAGAAAGCTCAATGGTTCCATATGGGAAGACTTTGGCGACGGTGAATGGACCAGACCAACGGCTCTTCAGCTTGACCGAGAAGATCTTCAACCGAGAGTTAAAGAGTAAAACTTGATCACCAACGTGGAACTCTCGGTTCTTAATCCTAGCATCGTGGATGATCTTGGTCTTCTCCTTGTAGATCAATGGAAGCTCTCCCACAGTACGCTCAAGAATTCGCTTCAATCCACAGTTAGATATCTCCGCTTGACCATTTGTTTGAGGATGATAAGAGGTGGAAAGACGGTGATTGACATCGTACTTAGCCATGACTCGAGCAAATTGATCATTGCAAAAATAAGTCCCGCGGTCACTGATGATAGCACGAGGAACACCGAATCGAGAAAAAAGTTGCTTCAAAAAGTTCACAACCACCCTCGCATCGTTCGTAGGGAGAGCCTTAGCTTCAACCCATTTAGATATGTAGTCAACGGCTACGAGGATGTATTTGTTCCCTTTAGATGATTGAAATGGCCCATAAAGTCGATGCCCCATACATCAAATATTTCACATTCTTGTATGAAATTTTGAGGCATCTCATATTTATGTATGATCTTTCCTTGGCGTTGGCAAGCATCACAATGTTTAACCATTTCATGAGCGTCATGATAGATAGTAGGCCAATAAAATCCAGAGTCGAATAATTTCTTCGCGGTGTCGTTGGGACCAAAGTGACCACCAGTAGGTCCTTCATGGCAAGCTTCAAGGATTAGTAAATCTGTTGGCCCATCAACACATCGTCGAATGACAAGATCCGCACATTGTTTGAAAAGGTAAGGGTCGTCCCAAAAATAGTGTTCAATGTCTTTAAAGAACTTTTTCTTTTGTTGAGACGTTAACCCTTCCTTGAGAATTCCACCCGCTAAGTAGTTTGCAATGTCCGCAAACCACGGGGTGTCATCAAGATTTGAATTGATAGACATTAAGGCCTCAAGGGGAAAAGAGTCATTGATCACTTGGTTCGGATGATCCCCTTGATAAGGATCCTCAAGTCTACTTAGATGATCCGCGGCTAGGTTTTCGGCTTCCTTCTTGTCACAAATTTCAGTTTTAAATTCTTGAAGGAGAAAAACCCAATGAAGAAGTCTTGGCTTAGAATCTTGCTTAGTCAACAAGTACTTCAATGCGAAATGATCGGTGTACACGATGGTGGTGGAAAGGACAAGATAGGGGCGGAACTTCTCAAAAGAATACACTACAGCTAAAAGCTCTTTTTCGGTAGTGGTATAATGCAATTGAGCCCCCGTCATTGTCCTGCTAGCATAATGGATTGGTTGGAAGTGTTTGTTCACTCTTTGGCCCAAAACTGCTCCAATAGCAAAGTCGCTAGCATCACACATCAATTCAAAAGGTAGCTCCCAATTCGTGGTAACCAAGACCGGTGCCTTAGTTAGCTTATCCTTAACAAGATTGAAAGATTCGAGACACTCTTTAGAAAAGATAAAAGGAGTATCTTTTTCCAAGAGGTGGGTCATCGGGTGAGCGATTTTAGAAAAATCTTGAATGAATCGACGATAGAAGCCCGCATGACCAAGGAAACTTCTCACACCCTTCACGGTTGAAGGTGGAGGAAATTTAGCAATAACATCGAATTTAGCACGGTCGACTTCAAGACCGGCTTTGTAGATTTTATGTCCAAGAAAAATGCCTTCTTTTACCATGAAATGGCATTTTTCCTAATTTAGAACAAGGCGAGTGTCTTCACACCGCTTAAGCATGCGTTTCAAATTTGTAAGGCAATGAGAGAAAGAATAACCATAGACCGAGAAATCATCCAAGAATACTTCCATAGTTTCTTCAACCATGTCATGGAAGATAGCCATCATACACCTTTGGAACGTCCCAGGAGCATTGCATAAGCCGAAAGGCATTCTTTTGTAAGCAAATGTTCCATAAGGACAAGTGAATGTGGTTTTCTCTTGGTCTTTAGGATCGATGGGAATTTGAAAATACCCGGAGAAACCGTCTAAGAAGCAATAATAGTCATTACCCGCTAGACGTTGAAGCATTTTTTCCATAAAAGGAAGGGGAGAAAATGATCCTTTCTCGTAGCATCATTGAGTTTGCGATAGTCTATACAAACTCTCCACCCTATAACGAGACGAGTAGGAATCAACTCGTTGTTTTCATTGGGAACAACGGTGATTCCGCCTTTCTTAGGCACACAACGGACCGGACTAACCCATGGTGAAACCGAGATACGGTAGATAATTCCCGCATCAAGAAGTTTGATTACCTCTTTTTTGATAACGTCATGGATATTAGGATTCACCCTTCTTTGGTTTTGAATAGTGGGCTTAAAGTCGTCCTCCATGAGAATTTTATGTGTGCAAAAGTGAGAATCAATTCCATGAATATCGGAGATTTTCCAAGCAATCGCTTTCTTATGATTCTTCAGCACGGCGATAAGTCGAGATTTTTCGTCTTCTTTCAAATCCTTAGCAATGATGGCGGGTGACTTCTTATTGTCTTCAAGGAAAACGTACTCGAGATGAGACGGAAGATCCTTAAGCTCTAAATCCGGAGGATTTTCGATGGAAGGTATAGTCAAATTCGGATCATCGATAGAGATTTCCTTAGGAGATGGTGGGGAAATATGGTCCTCATTGAGAAGTTTCTCAATGGTACAAATGTCTTCATCCCAATTGGAGGGAGAATCGTCATATTGCAAGTCCACATCTCCCAAAGTTGCTTCAAATTCTTTGAAAATAAAATCACTTTCTCCAAATGGAGTTAGTGATGGAGCAATAGAGGAAACAGTCTCAACAATGGGTAGAGAAGAAGAACCACTTTTAAAAGCGTGTTTGGAATGTTCTTCACAAGCCTCATCAAGAACGTCAATGAAATTAACGCTCTCGTTTTCAGAAGGCTGCTTAGAAAGTTTACCCATGTTGAAGACGATTTTATCGTCACCAACTCTCATGATTAATTCGCCCGCGGCTACATCAATGAGAGTGCGGCCGGTCCTCAAGAATGGACGTCCAACGATTAATGGAACACGGGGATCCATCTCGTAGTTAACGACAACAAAATCCACCGGAAAGGTGAATTTGTCGACACCGACGAAGACATCTTCGGCTATCCCCACCGGATAAGCAACCGTTCGGTTAGCTAATTCCAATGTCATTCGTGTGGGGACTAGCTCGGGTAGATATAATTGTTTACAAACACTTAATGGCATTAAGTTTATACTAGCACCTAGCTCGGCTAGGGCCATACAATTCTCTACCCTGTGGAAGTTTCAAGGAATGGGAAAACGACCCGGATCACCAAGTTTGGTTGGTAATTTCCTTAAGAGCACTGCAGAGTAATTCTCGTTAAGTTGGGTCTGAGCGATATCAAGAAGTTTCTCCTTATCACTGAGAAGATCTTTAAAATTTTTAGCATATTTCGGCATGTGAGCGAGAGCCTCGGCAAAGGAGATATTGAAATTCATTTGTTTAAACATTTTGAGAAAGTTAGAAACCTGAATATCATCCTTGTTCTTCAAATTCTCTTTCCTCAACCTTGAGGGATAAGGTATATTGGGTTGAGATGAAGGCTTTGAAATGGAATTCTCACTCACATCCTTGGGTGGTGGAGGGGTGGAAGTAAAAGGTGGAGGAATTGGAGAAGTACAAGGTAGAGGAATAGGAGAAGGGGACTCGTTTTCCTTTGTCACAATCACCGGTGTAGGTGTAGGAAGCTCGGGTTCCTTTAAACCTTTTCCACTGCGAGTGGTGATTGCTTTCATCTCCCCTCTGGGATTAGCAACGGTGTTACTCGAAAGAGAACCCGAACCAGAGGCTTGATTACTTTGGAAGAAACTAGCCATCATATCCCTTAAGTCATTCGTTTGACTGCTCAAAGAGTTTCGCATATCGGCTCGAAGATCGTTCCCTTGTTTCACCATATCTCCTTTCAAGTTGGCCATTTGGCGCTGAAGATTCTGCACTATCGCATCATTAGTCCTCATGTAAGTGTTAACCTCTTCATTAAATGCGGTGGGTTGGGTGGGAGGAAGAGCATGGTAGGCAGGTGGTTGATAAGCGGGTTGTTGGTGAACTTGATTGTTTCCTTGAGGTGGATATGGGTTTCTTTGGGTTTGATATTGATTTAGAGCTCGTGGTTGATTTTGATTGTTGCGATTGAGGTTGTTTGGGTTTTGAGGGGGAAAACCGGGTGGTGAAAGAAAGTTGTTTGAACGATAAATGAGCAAATTGCGGTCACCTTGAGGACGTGCTTGATAGCCTCCCGTAGAAAAGTTACCGTTGGCGGCATACAAATTTTCCGGATTGTCATGAGTCGAAGGACAATCGGTGTATGAATGAGATCCCCCGCATATTTCAAATGACTGAATAATAGCATTAACTTGCGCATTGATGGCTTTAGTATTGTTAGCGGTTTGTAGAGCAAGTGTTTCAACAAGCGAATTAAGCTTATCAATTCTCTTGTCGCTCTCACTAGTACTAGAACTAGCCAAATTAGTCCGAACACTCTTGGTTTGCACTCTAGACTTATTCTCAATAATATCCCATGCGGCATTAGAAGACTTAACCAAAATGTTACCCCCCGAGGCACTATTTAGTGAATCTTGGTCATTCATACTTAAACCATTGTAAAAAGTATTAATTTGATGTACTTTTGTGAAACCATGTTGTGGACACTTTCTTAAAATTACCTTAAAACGGTCCCAAGATTCACTAAATGTCTCACCGTACTTTTGTTCAAAGTTAATGATTTCATTCCGCAAAGCGGTAGTACGTGATGATGGGAAAAAGTAGTTGATGAATTTAGTCTCTAAATCCGTCCACGTAAGAATACTTTGTGGCGGTTCCTTATCAAGCCAATGTCGGGCTTGTCCCTCTAAGGAGAAAGGAAAAATTTGTAAGCGAATTACCTCTTGTGAAACCCCATTATACTTAACCGTATTATTGAGTTGAAGAAACCTTTTTATATGGTCATGAGGATCATCAAGTGTACGTCCCAAGAAAGGTTGAGCAGAGACCATTTGAATGAAGCCGAATTTGAGCTCAAAGTTGTTGGCTTCAATCTCGGGTATAACAATAGCATCGGTGTTGCCCTCTACTTGCGATAGCAAAAGCTCGATCATTGGTTGATTGTCCATGGTGACAATAGGTGGAGTAATGACTTCGGCTTGAGCTACTTTCTTCTTACGAGCATGAGTACGCATACACACCTACAAAAGGAAAAGAAAAATAGACAAAAAATATTTTTGGTTTTTTTTATGTTTTTCTATTTTTTGGATTTTTGAAATTTTTAATTTTTATGGATTTTTGAAAAATTTTAAGCAAGAAAAATAACGTTAAAAAATGAACGGATCCCAAAATCCAACGCGTCTCTCACTAAAAACCGTTAATCTTAACCAAAAGAGACGGCAGCGGCGCCATTTCAAGTTCGTTAATTCTAGTCTTTTCGAATTGATTACTAGTAGAAAGTGCGACTCAGTCGTTCTTGGTGGAAAATAAAAAAGTTTGATTAACTATTTTAAGCCAAAAATGAAAATGTCGTTGAGTGAATAAATAAAAATGAAAGCTTGAAAATTTAAACTAAAAATAAAGACGTTTAAAAATTAAAAAGTAAATGATGAAAACCTATAAAAATGTAAACTTTAAAATTTAAACTTAAAACAAGACAAGTTAAAATAATGCTAAGTAAAAAGGCGGGAAAAATTAAAGTTTGAAAAATTAAACAGTAAACTAAAAATGAATCTAATCCGGAATAAGGATTATGACCTTATCCGGAATACCTTGTTGTACAGCTTATCCGGAATGTTATCCGGAATGAATATCTGACGGCTTATCCGGAATATGTGCTACACAAGCTTATCCGCAATACTACTTTTGAGGTTTATCCGGAATCCTCTAAATCCCTTATCAGGAATCGTATTATGATGCTTATCTAGAATATGAACTTCTGAAGCTTATCCGGAATTCATGTATGGCTCTTATCCGGAATCTGGTCTTTGTGTGCTTATCCGGAATTAGGGTAATGCTCCATATCCGGAATCTAATTGTTCAGACTATCCGGAATCAGTAAAACTTCTTATCCGGAATGTATACTTCTGAAACCTATCCGGAAATGGAACTTTGTCTATATCCGGAATCTGTTCTTCTTGGGCTTATCCGGAATTTGAGAAAAGCTGCATATCCGGAATGATGAAAGTGTAACTATCTGGAATTCAAAATTTAGGCTTCTTATCTGGAATAAATGGGAGGATGCTACATTCGGAATAAAGGGGTTTTAAGGAAACCCAGATAACACCAATATTAATCAAATAAGTAAATCTAAAATAATCACTTATCAAAACTTAAACCAAAAAGATTTTTAATAAAAACTAATAAGCCACAATTTAAAAACTATTAAAACACTAAATAATCTAAATATTGAAAATCAACTTTTTATAAAAATACTAAACTTATCAAAATCAACTTATTTTAAAAACTATTAATCAAAAAAATTAAGAAAATAAGCACTTTAATATAGAAACTTTTAAAACCACCAACTCAATAATCACAATCAAATAAGCTAAACAATCAAATCATCAACAAAATTAAATAAACTACATGATTATCAAGATTAAAAAGATTAAGAAAGGTAGAATGAGAATTAAGAAATAAGCTTGATTAACTTGAATATTAAGATCAAAAGATTACAAGATTAATGTTTGATAAGCTTGAAAAAACTAGAGAGAAGAAAATTAAACACACTTAAAATTAAAAACTAAAATTGACTAAAAACTAACTAACAACTAACACCCTCCTAATGACATATTAGGAGGGTATTTATAGGAGGTGGGGAGGTTAAGTATTTATGCTTCTTTCTTTCTTTCTTCTCGTCTCGACTCGATTTAATTTATTTGTCTTTCTCGACGTCGTCTCGGGATTTGTCGATATAGATTGAACTTGTCTTATAATTTTCTTCAGCTATTAGACTTGAGTTCTTCGACTTCATTAAACTTTCGTCTTTAGACTTTTTCTTCGACAAATCTTCAGAATAGGCCTTGGACTTCCGTTCTTTTTGCACTCTTGATCTTTTGACTTCGTCTTTTCTCGTTTTCTTCGATAAAAGCCCGTGATAGCCCATGTTTTCTTCCTTTTGCATATTTTTATCCTGAAACACAATAAAAACACAAACCACGCATAATTCCGACTTTTACGACATAAAATACACGTTTTGGTATTGTTATTATTGGAAATAAGTGGTAAAAGGATAAGTGTTTTCACACTTATTAATGATTGAATAGAGTATGACTTTGGAGTACGAGATCGATGATCTTGAGTGGTAGACACTAGAGCAAGTAGATTAGTCGTCTTTACAACTCGTTCAGCTCGAATTTCATTTGCTTCATGCTGAAATTGTTTCAAGATATCATAGAGAGTGTGATAGTTTACCTTGTCTAGCTGTTTTTGTTGTTTCACCAAAGTAACAAAACGTGTCCACTCTTGTTGATGTTGCTGAAGAAATTGTACATTAACTTGCATGGTGGAGACCTCCAAGTTGTTTCTTGTCATATCGTTCATCATCTTGTAGAATCGTGAATAATAAGACTCATTTGTTTCTCCTTCCAATGCAGTAAACTTACCAAAATTCCAAAACAATTTTGTTTTAACATCTTGCTTGTTGAGTGATTCTCCTTGTTGCAAGCGTTCAATAGCCGTCCATATTTCTTGTGTCATAGGACATGCATCAACCGTGGAATAAATATCATCTCTAATTCCACTTAGAATCATATAGATCGCTTCTTTTTCTGCATCATACCAAGCACGCTTCTCTGGTGTAAGATCATATAAAGTTTCTTTTCTTGTGGTTGCGGGTACTTCTGCAGTAGTGTCTGTGGCTGGTGTATTAGGAACAGTGATATCGGAGAAAACATATGGTCCATTGTTAATACATTGCATCAATAAATCACCATTAGGTCTTGTATCAAGATAGCGAAGAAAACGTGATTGCCATTGTGCATATCGACCGACCACAAGCATTGGTGGTCTCTCTTTGTTACCCGCCACCATTATGTTGTTGTTCGTCACACGATATTCTGCAGTAGAATCCATCTTAATATTCTCTGAAATGATGAAGTGAATATGGATCTTAAGTAGATATGATGTGATTGTTGTTGTGGTTTAAATTCCGAAAAGTGCAATTTTTCTTCAGTCCGACAATAAATTCCCCTGTCCGACAAAACGGTAGACCAAAAAATTTTGTAATCGCCAAAATTTGAAATCGAGCTAGAAATGTCCTAAAACTAATATGGAAATAATTTGAATTTACTTGACGAGAAAATTTTAACTTCTTTTTTTTTGTTTTTTAATCTTCGTGTAAACGATATTCCGAAACTAGTCTAGATGGTGGCTAAGTCTAAAAAATACTCGAACAAATTTAGCAAAACATAGCATCGGAATGTCCATCGGAATGTGCCATCGGAATGTCCATCGGAATGTTGTCGGAATGTAGGATGTCGGAATATTGTATCGGAATGCTGTCGAAATGCTGTCGTAATGACCTGTTAGAATAACCTATCAGAATACAATCTGTCGGAATATGACATGTCGGAATACTGTCAGAATACACGATCGGAATAACCGTCGGAATGTTAAAACCCTTTTCCGATGGAATTCCGTCGGAATAAATGTGCCGTTCTGAAACTATAGGTAAAAAATGAGATTTTTGACAAGAAATCTATGATTTTAACCAACCAAAAGCAATCAAATCCCTACCACAACTATGTAGGAGATGTAAATTAGGATGCAGAGCATGAAAAACACAACAAAATTTGAATTCGAGATGATGTATGGATTAAATCATACGAATCAAATGATATAACAACAATCAATCACAAAACTACCCCATGGCGATTGATATCAATTGTTGTCCCATATATTTGTGATGATTAAACAAGAAAGAAAGGTAGATAAAAGATGATTCTAGAGAGAGAAAGTAGTGAGACAAAGTAGAGAGAAGTGTGTGAGAAACTTGGTGAATATTAGATTAGGAGAATAGAAAAAATAAGACAACCAACCTCTCCTTACATGCAAGGAGAGGTTTATATAGCCTTGCCTACATGTGGCATGATGGGCTATATGATAATGGGTCGGGCTTTCCTTTTGGGCTTTGGTTACTTATGAATGAACCTTAGCTTAAAGTTAAGCCCGTAATACACGACTAATCTACTACCTATTACAACGTTCTAATATACGATACATAATAAATATATGACCGAGCATTCTTGTTTGACTCAATATTTTGAGGCTAATATATATATATATATATATATATATATATATATATATATATATATATATATATATATATATATATATATATATATAGAGAGAGAGAGAGAGAGAGAGAGAGAGTTAGATTAATGTAGTTTATCTCTTTAAAATTGTTAAAATGAAACGTAGTATAAACCGTTGAATTAATTAGTTACTATTAGATATAATTAATGATGTATGAGTTGAATTAATGTAACTAATCTCTAGTCAAAGGATAATTAATAAATAAACCAACAATTAATTTTCATTTAAACAATATTATTTATTCTTTTAAGAAATATTTAATTTTCATTTAACCAAACTTTTTGATAAATAACGTTTTCTTGATACATTATTTATATTTATTCTTTTTTTTATATTTTTATTCTTTATATTAGGTAGAATTGATACATACAAAAGTTTTGATACATCATGTCTAAATAATAAGCTTTACAAGTCTACGCAACTAAATATTCAGTATTTTACAAAATAATAATATGATACATCAACAAGAAAATGAAGATACCTGTCTATCAACTCATACAAAAAATAGATATAATTTTCGTCACATCTAAAATTACAAACATGATGCTACATATTTTACATTTAACTCGTACACTAACTAAACAAATAAAAAATCATCATGTACCAATTGATATCCATAACTATAATTAATTAAATTAATCTAATATACACAAAATAAATTGTCTAAAATCGTATAAATTAAAATATGAAACAACATAAAAAACTAAAACTACAAAATTGTTGCTAGTACATAAATAAAATATACGTAAATAGAAATGCAATTAATTAAAGGCGTACATGTATGTTTGAAGGCGTACATGTTTGTAAAAACGCTGATAAAAACGTAAAAACGTAGTAATACTGATAAAACGTAAAAACACTGATGAAAACATAAAAAAATAGACTAAAACGTAACGGACGAAAATGTAAAAAAATCAGACAAAATGTAAAAAACCTGACTTAAACGTAAAAAATCGGATGAAGACATAAAAAAGATGAAGAAAATGTAAAAATCGGAAAAAACGTAAAAAAACCGGACGATAACGTAAAAATTAAGACAAAAACGTAAAAACCCGGACAAAATCGTAAAAATTCTGACGAAAACTTAAAAATTCGGAAGAAAAAGTAAAAGATCAGACGAAAAAGTAATAATTCGGATGAAAACGTAAATATTTTGACGAAAGCGTAAAAAAATTTGCGGAAAAGTAAAAATATTGACGAAAACCTAAAATTACTTATGAAAACGTAAAATACTGAGGAAAATTGACAAAATCGAAGAAAAATTAAAAATATTGAGGAAAACATAAATATACTGACGAAAACGTAAACATATTACCAAAAACGTAAACAACATATAAAAACTGACAAAACATTTAAAAAATGGCAAAAACGTGAAACATGAAGAAACGTAAAGAAAACTGACAAAAACATGAGAAACTATCAAAACGTAAAAGAATTTGAAAAAAAAACGATAAAAAAAGTGATGAAAACTTAAAATAGTGTTAGAAATAGACAGTGAACATGTTTTAATTTTATTTTGGAGAAAAAATAGAAAGAGTAATATGGGGTTTTCTAGTTTCTATTTAAAATTAGAACATGAAAATTTCATGATTTTTAGAAAATATTAAAAAAGGTGAAATAAACATGTTTTTAATCCGAAACTTAGAAAATATAAAAACTTGAAACTTAAAAAGAAAACTAATAACAAAAATTTCGAAAATTAAAAACAAAAAATAGAGGTATTCAATTTTAATGAGTTTAAGTATATGGGTTAGTAACATTTAAACAAAAACCTTACCATAGAAAGTTGGTAAGTTTGATTAACCCTAAACGAAAGGTCACTTGTTCAATTCTTGCAAATGGCATATTTTTTATAAAGAATACGGAAATAATCAAAAACTGCGTTTCCAAAACGCAATTTTCAAAATTACGTTTCCAAAACGCAATTTTCAAAATTGCGTTTCAAAAACGCAGGTTTCAAAACTGCATTGCTTCGAAAACGCAATTTCCAGAACAACGTTTCCAAAACACACTTTCAAAAAAGTTCCAAAACAGCGTTTCTGAAATGTAGTTTCAAAAAAGTGCGATTTCAAATAACACAAAACGTAGAAAATGGAGATTTTCTAGGAATTTCCCAAATCCTATTGGTTTAAAGATGTGACTGGGATATGACTGGATTAAAAAGTGTGGTTTCAAATCATAATTATACCTATATATAATATAAAGATATATATATATATATATATATATATATATATATATATATATATATATATATATATATATATATATATATATATATATATAGAGAGAGAGAGAGAGAGAGAGAGAGAGAGAGAGAGAGAGAGAGAGTTGGGTTAATGTGGTGTAGTAACTTAAAATTGTAAAAATAAGAAGCTATATTAACCATCGGATTTATTCAATTTATGTTACATCAGATTGGTAATTAATGAATGTCACTTGTTGTAAAAAAATGCTTCAAGGGTATTTTAGAGAAATGCAACCAAATATTGTCTACTATTACTTTTCATTCGTTATATATTTTCATCTTTATTTTTTTATATTTCCCTCACATTTGTTCAATGATGTGCTAACATTTTCATATTTATTGACTTTTTCTAACAGTCTGTTAATACCAACTTGATGTTGTTTTATTTATGCAAAAACATTAGTTTACAATGACATTTACATTGATACATTTCTATTTTTTCATATTAATTCTTATTTCAATAGATTCATTCGCTTGTTGCAGCCCATTTTCATGTGTCAATACGTAAGATTTCTTTGTTACATTTGGTTTTTTATTATGTACAATGGATAGTACTTGTGTATTAGTTAAATATAATTTTTTAGCATGTACCATCTGATATTTATTTGTATAGTTTTTTGTGGTTGTGTATAAAAAACATGCAATATTTTTGAAGAATATGAATGATACAATAGCTTTACTTTACAAGACCTTTTTTAATAATGGTATAACAAACAAGCCGCATGAACATTGAAATTCAAGAATGTAACAAACTCATACACAAGAGCAATAACCTCCCGTACACAAATACATATTTCGAAAATTTCTTACGATAGAAACTTGGGCTTCTTAGTTTTTAACCCGTATACTCGAGCACCGATATATTGATACACAAGTGCTAATATTGAATTAATGCCTACTAACTGATAGATAAACCTCAATACAATGAATGACTAATGGTGAACACAAGCCTTGCCACAACCAACTCATACACCAAGGTGTACATCATGAACTCGTACACCATGGAGAACGCGAGCCTCACCACACATGACTCAAAAACTACCGACTCTTACACCATAAACTCGTACACCATGATAAACTTGTCCCTCGAAAAAACGACTCGTACACACCACATGTGAAGATCGAAGCCTTTCCGGATAAAATTAGTGTATCAGTAGCTAAAAAACATGAGCAAATATATGTATTATTCCATTTGAATAACCCCTACTCATACACCATGTGTATTATTCCATTTGTATCAATAGAATAATAGATCTAACTGATGGGATAATAGATCTAAACTGATGTATCACTTTGGTAAATTATACAAACAAATGATACATGAGCATGCGTAATACATGATACATGAGAATCGATTTTGACAGCGGTTACGGTTTCGCCTGCAATGGTAACCCATAAAACCAAATCAGTTCGTGTCCATCCGGCAAGTCCATCTGATACACACGTGGCCGTCACCAACGATCAAGTGGAACCCATATATGATAATTAAAACACGGCCATCGAGGTTGTTTACGACCATGAAAAAGCCGTCATCGGGGCTTTTCACAGTGGCCTACTAAACGACGATTCATGAGAAGTCATATGTAGATGTATCAGGTGGTGATGGGCCATCGTATTAAGATTTTATGGTGGTTGGTTGGACGGATTTTCTGGGAAGCAGAGGATGTGGGTTAAGGAAGAATGTGACTTGTTGAGGTTGGAAAAAATAATAGGGTAATTTATTAGCGCATAGGGGTTATGAGTAAATAGGGTTTATGTATTTCCGAAATTGCCCTTCATGGTTTACTTTTGTTGTTAATTTAATTTTTAATGAAACTGATACCAGCTTACATCATTTGGAAGATCTAAAGGCTCTAAACACTTTTCATTTTAACAATTATAAGGTAATACACTATTTTAACCAAAATATATATATATATATATATATATATATATATATATATATATATATATATATATATATATATATATATATATATATATATATATATATATTAAAGTTGGGGTAAAATAAAACAAAACTTATAATAAAATAAATCACGTAGAACCACAAGCTGTCATGTGTCCCCCTCTTTTTCCAAAAAAATTGGTGTACGTTTGTAATTTTAGAAACTTCAGGGACCGTTTTCATAAAAATTCTTAAACCTATATAATTTGGTTTTTTTCATACACACATAATTCCTTGTTTTTGATCGACTGTTTCATATCCACCGTAACAAACCACCGTCTTCTCCACCATTTTCTCCGCCATCTTCTTCATCGTGAACCACCACCTTCCCCGCCTAGTCCATCGTCTTCCCCACCTTCGCCACCACTATTCACCTTTTACATTATGTATATCTACTTTCTCTCTCAACTCTCCATCACGCCATCCTCTAAACCGCACATTCAACATCACAACACAATCTGACCACCTTCTGACCATCGTACTTTCACCACCGCACCACTAGCGCCATTGTTGACAAGCGTTCCCCAGTTGGTATGTGGTTATATTTGACATAAAACTTTAAAAGTTTGATTCACATTATATCTTGTTTTTAATACATACATGTTCTTAGATCTATAACAAAATATAGAAAATGTGAAAGTTGCATACGAAGTATTTGATAAAATGTCTAAACTATACTTTATAACTGTGAAGCACTTAATTCACAATGTGATGCAGTAAGATATACAATAATGGAGTAGATCGTCACTGCAATGCGGTAGAAACATAAATGTGACGCAGTAGGATATAAAGTAATGTAGTAGAACGTAACAGTAATGCAGTAAAAGCTATTTATAGTGTTTTTATAGTTTTTACTAAATCACAACTTTAGTTCTACTACATTATATTTATACTCGGGTGCATATGCTTGAGTAGGAGAAAGTTGTATTTGAGGTTTTGTCAAAATTAAGTATTTGTATGTAATATAAAAGTGATTTGGTAAAATTATAACTGTGATGGAGTAGGATTAATAAGTGTGAAAACACTTATCCTTTTACCGCTTATTTCCAATAATAACAAGACCAAAACGTGTGATTTATGTCGTAAAAGTCAGAATTATGCGTGGTTTGTGTTTTTATTGTGTCTTAGGACCAAAATATGAAAATAAATAAGAAAACACGGGTTCTCACGGGCTTTTATCGAAGAAAACGGGGAAAGACGAAGTCAAAAGATCAAGAGTGCAAGAAGAACGGAAGTCCAAGACCTATTCTGAAGATTTATCGAAGAAAAAGTCTAAAGACGGAAGTTTTAACGAAGTCGAAGAACTTAAGTCTAAAAGAAGAAGAAAATTAAAAAGACAAGTTCAAATCCCGAGACGACAAAGACAAAGAATTAAAGTCGAGTCGAGAAAACGTGAAGAAAGCAAGAAAGAAGATGCAACACATGCACTCCTTCCACCTTCCCTATAAATACCCTCCTAATAGTCATTAGGAGGGTAGTTAGTTAATTAGCTAGTTTTTATTTTTCTTAGTTTTCTCTAGTTTTAGAGAGAGAAAGTCTTAAACTTTCTCTCACTAAATTTCATCTTCTTTCTTAATATTTCAAAATATATACATCTTTGTATTGCTTATTTTTATTAATCTAAGTTCATTTTAAGCTTTTAATCCTTAATCTCATTCTACTTTTCTTTGATTTAAGATTGATTTTGGTGCGATTATCAATAGATCCGTGTTGTTCTTAATGATTTCGTGCTTAAAAGGTTAATCTTTTAATCATTTCATAAGTTTTCATTTGATTAAGCTTTAAGACTCTTGTGCTTATTGGCTTATTTTTATGATTAGCTTATTTTTCTTATAAAAAGTTTCTTAAAAAGTTTATGATTTTATTGTTTGATCCAAAAAGTTGCTTAATTTGAGGTTCGATAGGTTGATTCTAGTGCTTATTTGACCTGTTTAGTTGGTTCGTTTTAAGTTTTGGGGATAAGCTCAATCTAATAGCTTATTTTCTAGCTTTTTAATCGAATCCCACCAATTTCGGAAAGGGTACAAACCCCTTTCCGACCGAGACATTCCGAGCAGCCACCCCTCTTTCCGATTGAGTCCAATCGGAAAAGGGTTTGTAGATTCCGACGGTAGCCATCTTAATATTCCGATTTGAGTGTTTCTGGTCATTCCGGTTGCTAGTCTTTCCCATATTCCGATTGTGGACAAGTTTAATATTCCGATTGTAATTGTTTTCCCATCATTCCGATTGGTGGCCTTCGTTGAACATTCCGATTTGGAACCTTGAATAGTATTCCGATTGACCCTTTCTTGTTACATATTCCGATCGCTGTCCTACCAACTTTCCGATCTACCGATCGGAATACATTCCGATCGGGACACCTTTTGGCTTATTCCGATTGAGTTGTTTTGGTTTATTCCGATCTTACTTTCTTTTAGTACTTTTCAACTAAGTTCTTATTTTTAGAGTGTTTTCCAAGTGTTAGTTTTATTTAGTGTGCTAGTATTTTTCCATTGTCACCTTTAAGTTTACAAGCTTTTATTTTTACTCGTTATTTTAGTATTAATCTTTATTCTTCCATTTTACTCAACGACACTTTAATTACTTGGTAATAGTTTAATTCAAACAAACCAAACCATTCTCTTGATCCACCAAAAGACGATTGAGTCGCACTCTTAACCAATTGTCAATTCGAAAGGATTCGGACGATAAGATTTTATACCTAGCCAAAAGCCAAGTATTAAATGGCGCCGCTGCCGACTCTTTTCGTTACGATAAACGGTTTCTAGTGAGAGACGCATTGAATTTTGGGATCCGTTCTTTGAACGTTATTTTCCTTGCTTTAAAAATTTTCAAAAATCCTAAAAATATAAAACTCTTCAAAAATACAAAAACATTTAAAAATCATTAAAAGCAATTCTTTTCAAAAGGTTTTGCACCAAAAAGATTATATAGATATTCTTTGTGTATATTTTTCTTCTGCAGGTGTATGCGTACTAGATCTTCGAACTATTCTGAGCCCGAGACTCGTGAAGATTTAGATATGGCTGGTGTTAATAACAACAATAACCACCCACCTCAACCCAATTTGAATAACAACAACAACAACAACAACAATGTCCTCCTACCTGATTTACGAACCATGGAGGAATTGTGCCAACCCACCATGAACGGACGCGGCGGCCCGATTGCGCCAATGCACGTCACGGCTCAGGAGTTTTCGTTGAAGCATCACATGATCCAACAAGTGCAAACGAACCCATTTCGTGGAATTTCGGATGATGATGCCAACAAACACCTCGACAAATTCATTACCATGACCCAAAGCATGAAGTGCTCCGGTGTTTCTATGGATGACCTTCGCCTTCAACTCTTTCCCCACTCGCTTTCTCACCATGCCGAAAAATGGTTTTACCGTCTTCCTAAGAATTCTATTCATACGTGGAATGACATGACTCAACGCTTTTTATCGCGCTACTTTCCCTCATCCATGGTCACTAGCCTTCGTAACCAAATCAGTGGATTCATGCAAGAAAATGATGAATCACTTTTCGATGCTTGTGAACGATACAATGATTTGATCGACCGCTGTCCAAATCACAATATGCTCCCCGTCACTCTCATCGACACCTTCTATAATGGTCTCACTTTTCGTGATCGTGAGATGATCAATGCCGCCGCCGGTGGTACCTTTATGAAAAGGAGACCGGAGGAGTGTCGAGAGTTGATTGAAAACATGACTACTCACCACAAGAATTGGGATTCATCCGCATCCTCAAGATCTAATCAGAGAGTCAATGTTTCTTCTGCTACTTCCAATCCTGAGATATCCGAACTTACCCGACAAATCACAATGATGCACAAAGATTTCATGTCCATAGCCACAAACAATTTTCAACAAGCTAAAGCCGTTGCTATTTCTTGTGACACATGTGGTGGTCCTCATTCTTACAATGATTGTCCTTCTACCCAAGGCAATTTTTCTGAAAACGTTAACGCAGCTTACGGTACTTATCCCACGGGAGGCTATCAAGCCCGCCCGCAAGGAGACCGTGGCTTGCTAAGTTATCGTTCCAACAATTATCTTGCTCCTCCCGGTTTCCCTCCTGCAAACCAAAACCAACAACAAAGCTATAACCGAAACAACCAATCCCAACCTCGTGCAAACAATCAATATCAATCACAAAGAAACCCATACCCAACTCAAGGAAATTCTCAAGCTTGCCAAGCTCCACCTCTCAATCAACCGATGGCAGTAAACCAAGACGTCGAGATGTTCATGAAGACTAATCGTGAGATGGTGACGAATCTTTAGAGTCAATTTGTCAACTTGAAGAATGACATGGTGAAACAAGGGAGCGATATTCGAGCCGAGCTAAGGAATGATATGGCCAAACACAGCAATGAAATTAATGCCAACATGCAAAACTCTTTTAATAATCAAGCGGTTCACCTTCGTGATATGATTGGTTCGCTCATCCAAAGTAATCAACCCTCTTCTTCGGGTACTCTTCCGAGTAATACCGTTGCGAATCCAAGAGGGGAGATGAAAGCAATCACCACTCGTAGTGGAAAAGGTTATATGGAACCCGAGCTTCCTACACCTCCACCCGTGATTGTGAACAAGGAAAAAGAGCAACTTTCCCCACCTCCTTCACCTTCTATCCCCATTTCCCCACCACCCGTGGTTGTGAGTGATCCTATTCCCTTAAAGCCTTCTTCTTCATCCAATATACCTTATCCTTCAAGGTTGAGGAAAGAGAAGCAAAATAGCAAGGATGATATTCAGGTTTCAAACTTTCTAAAAATGTTTAAACAATTGAATTTTAACATCTTCTTTGCCGAGGCTCTCGCTCACATGCCCAAATACGCTAAGATGTTTAAAGATCTTCTAAGTGATAAGGAAAAGCTTCTTGACATCGCTCAGACCCAACTTAATGAGAACTGTTCCGCAGTGCTCTTAAGGAAATTGCCCACCAAACTTGCTGATCCGGGTCGCTTCTGGATTCCTTGCAACTTCCCGGGAGTAGAGAATTGCATGGCCCTAGCCAATCTAGGTGACAATATAAACTTAATGCCTTTAAGTGTTTGGAAGCAATTATCTCTCCCCGAGCTAGTCCCCACCAAAATGACTTTGGAATTAGCCAACCGTACGGTTGCTTATCCAGTGGGGATAGCCGAAGATGTCTTTGTTGGCGTTGACAAATTCACCTTCCCGGCGGATTTTGTCGTCGTTGATTACGAGATGGATCCTCGTGTTCCATTAATCGTTGGACGTCCATTTCTGAGGACCGGTCGCACTCTTATTGATGTAGCCGCAGGCGAAATAATCATGAGAGTTGGTGACGATAAAATTGTCTTCAACATGGGTAAGATTTCTAAGCAACCTTATTCGTATGAGAGTGTTAATGCTATTGATGTTCTCGATGAGGCTTGTGAAGAACATTTTCATGATGCTTGCAAAAGTACTCTTCTTCTCTACCCAATGTTGAGACCGTTGCCTCAATTGCTCCAGCATTGACTCCTTTTGGAGAAAGTGACTTGGATGATTTCAAAACTAGCTTGGGTCCTCTCGATATTAAGTATGATAATTTGTCCACCAATTGGGATGAAGACATTAGTACTATTGAGAGACTTCTCAATGAGGACCCGTTCTCTCCTCCTGCTCATAACGAGGTGACTAATGATGATCCATCGTTAGTTTCACCATCTATTGAGGATCCTCATACTCTTAAGCTTAAGGACCTACCCCCTCATCTTGAGTACGTTTTCCTAGAAGACGACGAGAAGCTACCGGTCATCATCGCAAAGGATCTGAAAGAAGACGAAAAAGCCCGACTTGTCGCTGTGTTGAAGAAGCATAAAAGAGCTATCGCTTGGAAAATCCCTGACATCTGTGGAATTGATCCTCACTTCTGCACACATAAAATTCTCATGGAGGACGACTTCAAGCCCACAATTCAAAGCCAGCGAAGGATGAATCCTAAAATCCATGAAGTCATCAAAAAAGAGGTTATCAAACTTCTTGATGCGGGTATGATTTACCCTATTTCGGATTCACCATGGGTTAGTCCAGTCCATTGTGTGCCTAAGAAAGGCGGAATAACCGTTGTGCCCAATGCAAACAACGAGTTGATTCCTACCCGTCTCGTTACTGGGTGGAGAGTTTGTATAGACTACCGCAAACTCAATGATGCCACGAGAAAGGATCATTTCCCTCTACCTTTTATGGACCAAATGCTTGAACGTTTAGCGGGTAATGAATATTACTGCTTTTTTGATGGTTTCTCGAGTTATTTTCAAATACCCATCGATCCCCAAGATCAAGAGAAGACAACATTCACCTGTCCCTATGGCACATTTGCTTATAAAAGAATGCCTTTTGGCTTATGCAATGCCCCCGGGACTTTCCAATGGTGCATGTTGGCTATCTTTCATGATATGGTTGAGCAAACCATGGAAGTCTTCATGGATGATTTCTCGGTCTTCGGGGATTCCTTCTCTTCTTGCCTTGCCAATTTGGAACGTATGCTTAAGCGGTGCGAAGACACTCGCCTTGTTCTAAATTGGGAAAAATGCCATTTTATTGTAAAAGAAGGCATTGTGCTAGGACACAAAATATCTAAAGCCGGTCTTGAAGTCGACCGTGATAAAGTAGATGTCATAGCCAAATTACCTCCACCTTCAACCGTGAAGGGTGTGAGAAGTTTTCTGGGTCATGCGGGCTTCTATCGTCGATTCATTCAGGATTTCTCTAAAATCGCTCGCCCGATGACCCACCTCTTTGAAAAAGATACTCCTTTTATCTTTTCTAAAGAGTGTCTCCAAGCCTTCAATCTCCTTAAGGATAAGCTAACTAAGGCACCGGTCTTGGTTACCCCTAATTGGGAGCTGCCTTTTGAATTGATGTGCGATGCTAGCGACTTTGCCATTGGTGCGGTTTTGGGCCAACGAGTGAATAAACAATTCCAACCAATACACTATGCTAACAAAACAATGACGGGGGCTCAATTTCATTATACGACAACCGAAAAAGAGCTTTTAGCTGTTGTCTATGCTTTTGAGAAATTTCTCCCCTATCTTGTTTTATCCCCCACCATCGTATACATGGACCATTCCGCGTTGAAGTACTTGATGACAAAGAATGATTCTAAGCCAAGACTTCTTCGCTGGGTTTTACTCCTTCAAGAATTCAACATTGAAATTCGTGACAATAAGGGAGCCGAAAACCTGGCCGCGGATCATCTGAGTCGACTTGAGGATCCATATCAAGGGGATCATCCGAACAAAGAGATCAATGACTCTTTCCCCCTTGAGACCTTAATGTCTATAAATCTCAATCTTGATGGCACCCCGTGGTTTGCTGACATTGCAATCTACTTAGCGGGTGGTATTCTCATCAAAGGGTTAACATCCCAACAAAAGAAGAAGTTCTTGAATGATGTTAAGACTTACTTTTGGGATGACCCTTTTCTATTCAAAAAATGTGCTGATCTGATCATTCGTCGATGTGTTGACGGACCGGCAGCTTTTGACATCCTCCAAGCTTGCCACAAAGGACCCACCGGTGGTCACTTTGGTCCCAACTACACCGCTAAGAAAGTGTTTGATTCTGGATTCTATTGGCCCACCATTTATCGTGACGCTAACGAAATGGTTAAGCATTATGATGCTTGCCAACGTCAAGGCAAGATCACACATAAGGATGGGATGCCTCAAAATTTTATACAGGAATGTGAAATCTTTGATGTATGGGGCATCGACTTTATGGGGCCATTTCCATCCTCCAAAGGGAACAAGTACATCCTCGTCGCCGTCGACTACGTTTCTAAATGGGTTGAAGCCAAGGCTCTTCCTACGAATGATGCGAGGGTGGTTGTGAACTTTTTGAAGCAGCTTTTCGCTCGATTTGGCGTTCCTCGTGCTATTATCAGTGACCGCATATGTTTGTTGTCTTGTTTCTTGTGCTGTGCAGGGATTAAAGCTTCAGAGAGCATCTTGATGACTTTTGACGAACCGTGATACCGTGTTTCCATCTTCCTGGTTCTATCCTAAACTCTTGTGATTCAATATTTCATATTTTATATGTTCACATTGAATTCACTTTAGTTGTCCTCTCCTTAGCAAGATTTAAACAAAGTGCACAATGTCATAAGTGTAGGGGAGTTTACTCCCACATGCTTAAACATTGAGGACAATGTTTATCTCAAGTTTAGGGGGGACTTCTATCGAAGTAAGTGGTCTTTTCCATGAATTTGCCCTCATTTTAACCGGAAAATTTGGTTTTTCGACATTTTTCAAAATTTTTAATCTATTTTGGCCTAGTTGTATAGTTGCATTTTCCTTTATTATGTTTATTTTCTTCCCTTGCTAGAATAGATTCTTAATAAAGTGGTTTTAGATTTTTCTTAGTCGTGAACATTTTGACTCAACCCGAGTTTACTTACCTAAGTTTACTCTAGCGAGTATCCTTAACGTGTTTAAGTCAAGTTTTGCTAGGCTTTTATATAGGGAGCTATAAAACGCGAAAGTCTTAACTCTCACGGGTTAAGAACAAGAACTTTTCTCAAGTTCCCATAATTGATCCTAGAGAGTCGTTTATCAAGGGAACTTTAAAACGCGATTTCTAAACTTGAAAAATTCCAAGAATTTGCAAGATCCTATAGGCGACTCGAAAACCCAAAACTTTGATTTAATAGGCTAAGCATCCACGAGTCTCATTCCTTGAGATTTTAAACTGTGGAGAACGAGAGATGATAGAGTCAATTATAAGTTCGATATTCTTTCGTGAATTTATGTGAGTTAATTATAAGCCTATTCTCCTTCCACTTGTTAATAAATTTATCTGCAATAAATAAGGTTGTACGATTTAAAAGGTTACTTAGCTTCTAGCCCCAGATCGTTTAAAAGTTGCTCGGTACGGATTAGAGTTCATAGCCAAGGCATAACTTATTGAAGCGGGATGCGAAGATTGGCGAGTCCGAAAAGGCCCTAACAAGGCATGAGGGCTACATTTTGCTAAAGATCCAAAAGTGATGTGAAGAATCATTTATCGAAAATCAATATGAAGGATCGAGACACACGACGAAAAGCAAGAACTCCCCAAAAGTCATGGAGAAGTCTATCCGAAAAGACCCTAACAATGTATGAGGATAAATAAATCCAAGTCCTAAAAGGAGGAGGATCGTTGTATATCAAAGTCCAAAATAAAGATTGGAGAAAAATGAAGAAGTCGTGGTCCAAAGATGAAGAATCTCTCAAAACTTCAAGTGAAGAAATTCCTATTATGAAGAGAAGACCAGTATTTCAAGAACGTCTCTCAAAGATTCGAAGTATGAAGTCGCTGCCAAATATCGGTCTGAGAAAGGTCTCAAATCGCGAAGCGAGTTATGCCAAGATATGAACTTTATGAGGTCCCGAGAAGCAGTTTTAAAAGATTTGGTCCTTTAGCTAACTATTGATTAAATCGTTCACTTTATTTTCGGCCTAAATAACTATCAAAATAAGTCAAACAATGCATCCTCGTGATCATTCAAGACAAAAATAAAATACAAGAGATACACCTAGGAATAAGGGAGTCTAAGTGAATAATTGGCCCACATGAGTTCGTGATAGTTTGCTAACTTATAATAACAATGATCTCGTTTTTAAGCTTGGTATGGGGAACGTGAAACTTGAGGATGATAAACGTTCATGGCTGCCAAAACCCAATGTAAGTTTTTAATTTCTTTACTTGTTCTATCTTTTCATGTTTAGTATTTAATAAAGGCCAAGGTGGGTTATTTATGATGGAAAATGTAAACCGTGCTTTAAAATTAATGCATTGCATGAGGGCATTGCAATGGTCAAGTGTAGGGGATTTAATAAGTGTGAAAACACTTATCCTATTATCGCTTATTTCCAATAATAACAAGACCAAAACGTGTGATTTATGTCGTAAAAGTCGGAGTTATGCGTGGTTTGTGTTTTTATTGTGTTTTAGGACCAAAATATCAAAAAAAGAAGAAAACACGGGTTCTCACGGGCTTTTATCGAAGAAAACGGGAAAAGACGAAGTCAAAAGATCAAGAGTGCAAGAAGAACGGAAGTCCAAGACCTATTCTGAAGATTTATCGAAGAAAAAGTCTAAAGACGGAAGTTTTAACGAAGTCGAAGAACTTAAGTCTAATAGAAGAAGAAAATTAAAAAGACAAGTTCAAATCCCGAGACGACAAAGACAAAGAATTAAAGTCGAGTCGAGAAAACGTGAAAAAAGCAAGAAAGAAGATGCAACACATGCACTCCTTCCACCTTCCCTATAAATACCCTCCTAATAGTCATTAGGAGGGTAGTTAGTTAATTAGCTAGTTTTTATTTTTCTTAGTTTTCTCTAGTTTTTGAGAGAGAAAGTCTTAAACTTTCTCTCACTAAATTTCATCTTCTTTCTTAATCTTTCAAAATATATACATCTTTGTATTGCTTATTTTTATTAATCTAAGTTCATTTTAAGCTTTTAATCCTTAATCTCATTCTACTTTTCTTTGATTTAAGATTGATTTTGGTGCGATTATCAATAGATCCGTGTTGTTCTTAATGATTTCGTGCTTAAAAGGTTAATCTTTTAATCATTTCATAAGTTTTCATTTGATTAAGCTTTACGACTCTTGTGCTTATTGGCTTATTTTTATGATTAGCTTATTTTTCTTATAAAAAGTTTCTTAAAAAGTTTATGATTTTATTGTTTGATCCAAAAAGTTGCTTAATTTGAGGTTCGATAGGTTGATTCTAGTGCTTATTTGACCTGTTTAGTTGGTTCGTTTTAAGTTTTGGGGATAAGCTCAATCTAATAGCTTATTTTCTAGCTTTTTAACCGAATCCCACCAATTTCGGAAAGGGTACAAACCCCTTTCCGACCGAGAAATTCCGAGCAGCCACCCCTCTTTCCGATTGAGTCCAATCGGAAAAGGGTTTGTAGATTCCGATGGTAGCCATCTTAATATTCCGATTTGAGTGTTTCTGGTCATTCCGATTGCTAGTCTTTCCCATATTCCGATTGTGGACAAGTTTAATATTCCGACTGTAATTGTTTTCCCATCATTCCGATTGGTGGCCTTCGTTGAACATTCCGATTTGGAACCTTGAATAGTATTCCGATTGACCCTTTCTTGTTACATATTCCGATCGCTGTCCTACCAACTTTCCGATCTACCGATCGGAATACATTCTGATCGGGACACCTTTTGGCTTATTCCGATTGAGTTGTTTTGGTTTATTCCGCTCTTACTTTCTTTTAGTACTTTTCAACTAAGTTCTTATTTTTAGATTGTTTTCCAAGTGTTAGTTTTATTTAGTGTGCTAGTATTTTTCCATTGTCACCTTTAAGTTTACAAGCTTGTATTTTTACTCGTTATTTTAGTATTAATCTTTATTCTTCCATTTTACTCAACGACACTTTAATTACTTGGTAATAGTTTAATTCAAACAAACCAAACCATTCTCTTGATCCACCAAAAGACGATTGAGTCTCACTCTTAACCAATTGTCAATTCGAAAGGATTCGGACGATAAGATTTTATACCTAGCCAAAAGCGAAGTATTAAGGATTAACACTATGATTGAGTAGAATTAATATTATGATGGAGTAAAACTAATACTATGCATGTGATTTGGTAAAATTAGAACTGTAATAGAGTATGATTATTTTTAATGTGAATGTGCTTGAGTAGGATAAAGTTGTGATTGAGGTTTTGCCAAAATAAAGTATTTGTATGTAATATAGAAGTGATTTGGTAAAATTATAACTATGATGGAGTAAGATTAACACTATGATTGAGTAGAATTAATATTATGATGGAGTAAACTAATACTATGCATGTGATTTGGTAAAATTAGAACTGTACTGGAGTAGGATTATTTTTAATTTTAATATGCTTGAGTAGGATAAAGTTGTATTTTAGGTTTTGTCGAAATTAAGTATTTGTATGTAATATATAAGTGATTTGGTAAAATTATAACTGTGATGGAGTATGATTAACACTATGATTGAGTATAATTAATAATATGATGGAGTAAACTAATACTATGCATGTGATCTATAACAAAATATACAAAGTGTTTGATAAAATGTCTCATTTAAAATTTATAACTTTAGAAATTGCATTATGATGCTGTAGAAATTGCACTATGATGTTGTAGGATCTTTGTTGATGTTCATATGCATGAGTTAGACTTTATTAGTCTTTTTGTTTTCTATCAATAAATAAAAGTGATTATATGCATGTGATTTGGTAGAAGTTGAACCATGATGCTCATTGATCTTTGTTGATGTTCATATGCATCAGTTATGATATATTAGTATTTACCTTTTGTTCAGAAATAAGTAAAAGTGATTGATTTTTCATGTAATTTGGTAAAAGTTGAACAGTGATGCTCTAAGATATTTGTTGATGTTCATATTCATGAGTTAGGCTTTATTAATGTTTATTGTTTTTTGAAACTAAGTAAAAGTGATTGAATATGCATGTGATTTGGTAAAAGTTGTATTGTGATGCTCTAAGGTCTTTTGGTCATGTTCATATGCATAAGTTTCTTTATTAGTGTTTGTTGTTTGTCAAAAAATGAATAAAGTGATAGAGTATGCATGTGATTAGGTAGAAGTTGATCTATGATGTTGTAGGATGTATGTTGATGTTCACATGCATGAGTTAGGCCATAATTTTGTTTGACATGTTTCTGAAATTGAGTAAAAGTGATAAAGTATGCATGTGATTTGGTAGAACTTGCACTATGATGTTGTAGGATCTTTGCTACTGTTCATATCCATGTGATTTGATAAATATCCTACATGATAGTTTCTACTGAATTATAGTTTATGTTCTACCGAATAATAATTTATCTTCTACTGAATAATAGTTTATGTTCTACTGAATTATAGTTTATATTCTACCGAATTGTAGTTTATCTTCTACTGAATCATAGTTTATCTTCTATTGAATTATATCTTTTATAAGTTTCAGATGAAGGTTAAAATCAATAATCTAGGGTACGAAATGATAAAGCGAAGAACTGAAGTAACTGTTGAAGGACTAACCAATAGAAGGGGTTGTTCGACATATGGAGATAAATGAGGCCACAATTCCAGTTCTACGAGTTGTATAAATTATTGTTTGTATCGAAGAAAGCAAAGACACAAGATATGTCGAAGAAGGCTAGTTTAAGAGAATCTATACATCAAAAATGAATAGTTTTTCAATTTTTTTGTCATTTTTTACAAATAAAATTATGATTTTATGTTACAGCTTCAATGTAAAAATGAGTACGTTATAGTTTTTTATTTGAATGTGTTTTAGTGCATCACAACGTTAAATCTATTGCATTTCAGGATTTATCTCATTACAATTATGTTCTAATGCATTTTTGTTATTTTATATCCTACAACAGTTATTTTGTTAGTGTATCATTCCTTTTTTATAATCAAATAACAGTAACAAGTAAATATAATGTAGTAGAATATAAAATAGCAGCAATGTAGTAGCATATAGCTATAATGCATCAAATAAGCAAATTTTATTTTACTGCATTATATGATTATATCCTACTACATTAGTGTTTATTTTTACTCATTCAGTTTATATTATATTGCATCTAAGTTATATGTAAATTATAAGACTACAATGCGGTAAAATATAATTGTAATGTCTTAGAATATAACTATAATGTAGTAGAATGAAATATGGTAATGCAATAAAATAAACGATAATAATGTAGTAGAATATAAAATATTATTACAAACAAACAATGTCATCATTAAAATATACACTACATCGTATCAGGCATTTAATATTCCAAAGTATTACATCTAATAAAATTTAAACATTATTTTAAATGAAGCACAAGTATCTTCTAAGAATCATGTTGCGCGCCCAATGCATCCTTGTACCATTTCTTCCTTCAATTAGAGTATATCATTTGGTATTAGAGGAAGCTATATACTGTTTGCAGCTTATTAAATGCATCTTCCTTTGTCCCTAGGTTTTTTTCCTGTACCTTTTTACCTGTAGAATAGTTCAAGAATTATATACGAAAGTATCAATATATATTATGTGATGCATTAGAATTTAAAACTAGCATGCAGTTGAAATAAAGTTGTAATGTAGTAGAAATAAAGTTGCAATGTATTAAATCATGCATATGAACAACACGAGTAACCTACTGCATTAAATGCATTAGAATTTAAACCTTGATGTAGTAGAAATAAAGTTTTAATGCAGTAAATCATGCATACGAAGAATGTAAGTAACCTACTCCATTACAATGCATTAAACTTAAACTGTAATGCAGTAGAAAGAATATGGCAAATAACCTATTGCATTACAATGCATTAAAATTTAAACTATAATGCAGTAGATATAAGATTGTAATACAGTAAATCATGCATATGAACAACCCATGTAACATACTGCATTACGATGCATTAAAATTTAAACCTTAATGTAGTAGAAATAAAGTTTTAATGCAGTAAATCATGCATATGAACAATGGAAGTAACCTACTGCATTACAATGTATTAAAATTAAGCTTTAATGCAGTAGAAAGAACAATGCAAGTAACCTACTGCATTATAGTGCATTAAAATTTAATCTGTAATGCAGTAGAAATAAAAATGCAAGTATCGTACTACATTACAGTGCATTAAAATTAGACAGTAATGTAGTAGAAAAAACAATGCAAGTGACCTACTGCATTACATTGCATTAAAATTTAACTGTAATGCAGTAGAATAAAAATTGCTTATTATTATTAAAATTATACCAAATCACATGCATAGTATTAGTTTTACTCTATCATAATATTAATTCTACTTAATCATAGTGTTAATCCTACTCCATCACACTTATAATTTTACCAAATCACTTCTATATTACATACAAATACTTAATTTCGACAAAACCTCAAAATACAACTTTATCCTACTCAAGCATATTCACATTAAAAATAATTCTACTCCATTACAGTTCTAATTTATCAAATCACATGCATAGTATTAGTTTTACTCCATCATAATATTAATTCTACTCAATCATAGTGTTAATCCTACTCCATCACAGTTATGATTTTACCAAATCACTTCTATATCAAAGAGAACTTTATAATTCTCATTAAGACATTATATCAAACACATTTTATACATCAATCATAAACACACACTTGCAAAAAACCTTATATATGTTTGATATCCTATCGCATTCTAGAGCATTATAATTCATTTTTAACACATTTTCTACCTATGAACAACAAAAGTAACCAACTTCATTACACTATATTTTCTACCACATCAAACCCGTAAGTAACTTACTACATTACGGTCTCATTCCTAGTACATTAGAATGTTAAAGTAGTGCATCACAATTATGATGTCTTATTGAGACATTATATCAAACACATTGTATGCATAAATCTTAACCACACACTTACCCATTAAATTCATTAAATGCATTAGAATTTAAACCTTAATATAGTAGAAATAAAGTTTTAATGCAGTAAATTATGCATATGAACAATGGAAGTAACCTATTGCATTACAATGTAATAAAAATAATCTGTAGTGCGGTAGAAAGAACAATGCAAGTAACCTACTACATTACAGTGCATTAAAATTTAAACTGTAATGCAGTAGAAAGAACAATGCAAGTAACGTACTACATTATAGTCCATTAAAATTAAACTGTAATGTATTAGAAAGAACAATGCAAGTGACTTACTGCATTACAATACATTAAAATTTGAACTGTAATACAATAGAAATAACTGTAATGCATCTTAGTACATGTTCCACTCTACCACACACAATCCTATTTCATCTCTGACCACTTTCTAGTGCATCATACACAATCATACTACATTACATTTATAATTTTAGCAAAATACATTTATAAATCGTTACAACCTACTGCATTACATTTTAGATTTAACCACGTCACAGTTCTAAATTCTAGTTGAGACCTTTTGTCAAACACTTTGTATGCAAGTTGTTGAAAGACATTGCATCAGGCATTCAAAAGAAAAAATTGAACATACTAATAAGATAATGACGAGACATTCAAGATAATGTTAAACATTCACAAACTAAACTCATTTATATTCTAGAGCATTATAATATAAATTTTAACACAAATCATTAAAAAAGTTAATCGAAAACTTAAAAAAAATACCAGTAGGAGAAGGCGGTGATATTCCTATAAATGTGAGAACCATCTCGATGCAAGATGATTCAGTAGGTTTGATTCGAGAGGATTCAGTAGGTTTGATTTGGTTGATTTGGTGTATTCGAGAGGATTTGGTGTACTGTGTGTGTTTTGATCGGGTTTTTAGTCTGTGAAGTGTGTGTTTTTTGATCGAGGCCCGTTTTAATTTTCATTATTTTCAACAGTTACCCTTAAAGTTTGAGATTTAACAAAAAAAAGACACCATATTTTTATCATATTAGGTGATTTTGATCCAAGAGTTGAGATTTCACCTCATTTATTTTATTATAAGTTTTTTTAGAATAACCCCACTCTCTCTCTCTCTCTCTATATATATATATATATATATATATATATATATATATATATATATATATATATATATATATATATATATATATATATATATATATATATATATATATATATATATATATATATATATATATATATATATATATATATATATATATATATATATATATATATATATATATATATATATATATATATATATATATATATATATATATATATATATATATATATATATATATATATATATATATATATATATATATATATATATATATATATGTATATATATATATGTATATATATATATATATATATATATATATATATATATATGTATATATATATATGTATGTATATATATATATATATATATATATATATATATATATATATATATATATATATATATATATATATATATATATATATATATATATATATATATATATATATATATATATATGGGGCTAAGTTTGACATAGGATAATAAGATAGCGCCACCTCATATCCTACGTGGCATTATTTTATTTGCTATGGGTTATATCTAATTTATTTTAGAAACTAAATCTTTTTTTAAATCGACATATTTTAACTCAAATATAATTCTTTATATTATCAGGATCCTCAATATCATTCATTCGGTGTTTCATTCTTTCATTGTGCTATTCTCGAACCCTAATATCAAGATCCTCTTCTCAGCATCATTCATTCATTCAGTGAGTTTTTTTATATACTGATAATTATATGGCATATTAATCATGTACCTTTTGCTTATTTATCTTCGCATAATATAGTTTTGTTTGCAAATATTTGAGTATCACAGGTTACATGGATCACTCAAGGGTTCATCCCGCGTATGATGAGGTGCGTGAGTAAGTTGATGGTAGGTATAATTCATCGGAACAATAGGGATTTTTTTATCAACGAGCATACAAGCATATATTCAAGATCCTTATCAGGTTCCATTTTCTTACTATGTGTTTGTTCAATCGTCATTGGTTTATTTTTGTTTCTTTATTAGAATGTAATGGCTGGAAAAAAACTTAATTGAAATTACAGTGGTTCTATGTTAAGAGATAAACTCATGGTTTTTTTATCTTGAGTTGTGATTCTTTATATGTTTCGGGTTCTAAGTCATATTGACAAGCTTATCGATGACAATCAGTTTTATGCAAAAGTCCAAGTACACGTTTTGATTCACGTTTGAATGGATCACCACGTATATTGGGTGTGTATCTGTTATGTTTAGATCGTTTCGGGATCTTTATGTAGCAAGAGGACAAGCTTGAAGAAGATGCTGAAACCCTGATCAAATACATCTTCCAGGTTATTAAGGTCATGCGAGGGGAATGGGAGAAATATTTGCTGAGTAACAGGTACTTATTGCAAGCTTCTTACAAGAGAATGAAAAACAAAATTTATTTTAGGGGTTTTAGTGTTAAAGATTTGATTGCCATTGAAATTTTGTTTTTAGGGGCTGTTTTGATGTGTGATTAGAGAAGTCCTGTACTACTAATATTTATTCTTACTTGCCCCAAAACTCTATTTTTTGATCATGCTACGTCTGATGCATTGGATTTTAATCCACAAAGGTAAAGTCGTTAAGATCCTTCAAGCAAGAAGTATTAGAACATCATTGTGCATCATCCCTTTCAAGTAATCTCTGATTGAAACTAAAAGACAAGGATTATGTTGGTAACTATCCAAATCACACTCTGATGTAACTTCAATTTTCTAATCATGTTGTTTTCCTATTTTTCTGCCTAATTATCTAATTATATACCTTTTTCCATGTTTTGTATAGTGTTTGTGGCAGTGTGTATGTTATGCAGACTATAAATTGTTGTTTCGTGCGATAAATTGTTGACGGTGTTTCAAACCTTCTTAACAATAATCGGACATCGGGTGGTATTCGACCCATATCTTGGCTGGGAAAACTGATATTTGCAGCGTTTGATCCCCTTTTGTTCGATTGCTTCTGGTTTTTGTTACCTCATTGACAGGTAAAACTATTTTATAGGTAAGAATGTGTATAAACTGCTGTTATTATGCGTGCATAAGCTGTGCATCAATTGTTTATACGCTTATATAGTAGGTACGCCTTTTCCTCTTTTCCGTGACCGACTTGCTGGTATATGAATCTTAAGTTCTTAGGTCTACCCATGTAATATAAATTAGACCTCATACATATTGCCTCTACCTGCACCCAAGCTTCTAAAAGGCTTATGTATACTAAAAAATAACCAGTTGATATCATTAATAAAAATGCTCATATTACCAACAAAGAAAGTCTACTGATTTTCCTGTAGCAATTTCGTTAGTCAGACTTTGCTACAGTTCCTGATTGAATCAAAACAACAAAGAAAGTCCTTATTAAAATGTTATCTTATAAGTCTATAGATAACATAGACTATTGTAAACTAACTATCTAGGAACTGTCATTATGCATGTGTACAAGAGTAGATAACACAAACATACCAGTTAGAAAAGACAGACATTCAACACTAGGTGTACGTAGTTCCGCATATAACAGCCTGTTTGGGCAACCCAGTTATAAAAGACAGACATTCAACACTTCCGTCGAGCCCAGGTGTACGTAGTTCAACATAATAGCCTGTTTGGGGAACCCCGGTACTTATCCAGCGGCTCAACCGCACTCCTTAATTATGGGAATCTAAATTAGAGTGACTCACCAGGTTGTAATGTGTTTACCACCACATTTTCCCAATTTCGGATTTCACATTTATTCCCAAATGTTACTTAGGCTGGGTTTGCCTGTTTTTTCTTACTTGCAAAATAAGATGAATCAATTACATGTTAATAACCATACATAGTTTAATGTTGGGGTTGAGAATTTAATGATAGATAACTGATTTTAATGCTCGGTTTGAGATTTCTGAGATTCTCAACTATCTGATCTTTTTTCTTAAACTAGCTGCAAACCTCGATTGTAATTTTGCAGATGTATGTATCATCTGGAGTTTTAATATGACACAAAACATTATCAGAAGCCAGTGTGCCTGGAATTTTACTCAAGGTAGCACTACCCCTTATTGTAACGTAATGTAAATATATTTGTATTCTTTTCAGCGCCCATAGGCTGAGTTTTTGTCATTACAAGGTTCATCGATGGAACTACATCCGAAATCCAAGTAATCATCACAGACTTCAGGTTCAAAAGATTCAGCTTCTGAATACTACCATTGGAGTGGTTAACGAGGCGGCAGTCCTGTAGTTAACGATGTGGGGTCTGAACGTTGTCGTGTTGGAGGTGAGAAACCGTTTTTACTTGCTGTTCCAGATATGGTTTGTTCTATTATATCAACCATCTTTCATTTTTAGCTGGACAGGATTACCGCTTCGTAAAAGCTAAAAGTAAAGCTGAGTTTGCTTGCTGCTATCAGTGCAATTGGGTATGTTTGTAATCTTCCGAAAACACCCCATGACAGAGCAAACTTGACATAAAATAATAAATATGTATGGGCTTGGAAGCAGCCATTGAGGCATTAGCGGAGTTTTTAATAAGGCAGTGAAACCATTGTGTCAATTGCTTTTTATACTCTTACCCTTTTAAACCGAGACTAAAGTTCTGTTTCCAACACTTAAGAATAAGAACAGAGAAATAGTTGATTCTGTTAAGTTATTTAATAATTTTGTATATGTGATTTTGTTTCTTTTTGTGATTGATGGCAGGGACCCGAGCTCAGACAACTCCCCTTTTAAACTATCTGAGGCTGACATAACTTTGTCAAGGGTGAAAAAACATTGATGAGTTGTCAGTCTTGCATCATTCTCACACTTGTACTCTCACAGAAATCAAATTTGTCAAAATGGTTCTCCAACATGACTGTGCCTTCATTACCCACACTACTCGAGAAGCTTCAGAAAAAGTCACTGATGAACTCTGAAATAAGCTGGTCTTTGAAGGCCTTCACCTAAAACATGGAGCCAACCGCAAGTACCGAGGATCGATGGTGAGGGAGGCTCAAATGAAGGCATCATGAAGGCATCAAAGTTTACAAGTGAGCCTTTTTATCTTAGGATGATTTTACATTAAGAGACAATACAACTGTGACAAGACAATTGTTTTTCCATCCTGACTAAGATTTGTGAGGGTAAAGTTTAATTACTCATCATTGATATTATAAAGCCTATGATTTACATATGTTACTAATAAGCTGCAATTTGCTACCAAACTAAGCTGTTTAGTATAATTTTTTCTTTCAATGAGTAACCTTCAACCTCCGTACGCTGATGTTGAATATTCGGTTATTGAAGCACATGATGTTGTTTTGGGTGAACAGGGGACTTCTAAAATGAGGTGTCCTGAGTTTAATGTTAAGGTACAAGTGGGGAACCAAATGACGTGAAGTTAGTTGTGAAGTACACTTCCCTAGGAGGCCAGATTCTAAAGAAGCTGCTTCAAGGTCATATAATCTTTGATGGATGTAATCCAAATGACGTGATATTAGTTATGGGGTTTGCTTCTAGGAATCATTTACGAGATACACTTGATGGCGGTTATCATGTGCTCAATGAAGCTACCAAGTATAGTAGTGATGTACTGATGTTAGGCCTACGGCCAAAAAATTATGAAACGCACATATTGGTGTTCTTGAAATGGGTATGTTGGGGGCTTCTACTCCATTTACTTCATGATACGAGTCAAAATTAATTTTTCCACCTCATTTCATTGGCCTTTACTCTTCTGCCATTACATTTTTATTTCAACCGTTCATTGTTTGCTTATACGGCAATGTTTTCAAACTCGGGTCGACCCGGCCGTGTCAACCGGTTGACCCGGTTACGATAAAAAAACGGGTCATTTTAACTCGGGTTTTACATTTTTGAAACCTGGCTAGACCCGTCGGGTCTGGGGTGACCCGGGTCAACCCGGTTCTCGAGACCCCGCCGGGTTTCGATTTTCTCGGGTTGTTTACAAAAAAATATGTAAATTTTACGTATTTACGATGAAATTTTATTTTTACATATTATATTAGTTGGTAAACAATTGATATCTTAAATATACGGAAGTTTTTATTATTTTTATATATAATTTTTGCTAATTATTAAAAATATGAAAAACAATTTTTTTTAGAAACCGAGTTGACCCGAACACGATGACTTGACCGGATTGATTCAATAACCGGGTTTCAAAACATTGTTTATACCATTACTTACGTTCATACAAGGTGGTAAATATAAAATAGGGGACGGATAGTCATACCAATTATAAGACAACCAAGATGCAATCCCAACGAGTCAATGTTAATCAAAGTCATGATGTTGGTTGATGTGCATATTACGAAACTTAGTTTTTATTGGTTGGTAATTGTTTTTTAGTACTTTTGATATGTAAAAATAAATTTAACTTTAAAAAAAATGAATTTTCTTATTGATTTTTTCGTACTTTTTATTATAAACTTATTAGTACTTTTTATAATTTTTTAAAGATAAATTACGCTCTACTCTTTTAAAAAGTTTAAAATGTACTTATTTCTTTGAGCTTTGAAAAAATAAATATATTTTTTTGTAAGAAGAAAAACCATAAAAAATGTACAACTTTTTTTTAAAACTACAAAAAAATTGAGACTAATTAAAAGTAAGAAAATCAAGTATTTTTTTTAATTAATAATATCAAACAATTTCTTTAAAAAAACCAATATTAGTAAAACGAAAGATTACATCTGACAAAACAAGTCCGTTGGGTGGAAAGTGCCCTAAAAATATAAAAAAACAGAACCAATTAAAAATTCATTTAACAAAACAACTCCCATTTCAAAAAAAGAAAATAAATACACAAACATACTTCTAAATAAAAATGAAACAAACCCGTCAACATTAGCGAAACGAAAGATTGACATGGGACTAAACAAGTCCATAGGATGGGCCAAATCCTAAAAATATCAAAAACATATTTGTTTAATTTTTTTTAACAAAAACAAGACCACTACAAAAAAAATTCACAAACGTACTTTAACAAAATATAACAAAACAAACCCGCACATATTAGTAAAACAAAAAATTATCACGAGACTAAACAAGACCGTTGGATGGGCCAAACCACAAAAATATCAAAAATTAGTTTCGTTTATGTTTACTTTATATAAAAAAGAGTCCTATTGTAAAAAATATAATTAAACACAAACGTACTTTAAAACAATTATACGAAACAAACCCGCCCGTTGGGCGGGTTATGCCGCTAGTATATATATATATATATATATATATATATATATATATATATATATATATATATATATATATATATATATATATATATATATATAT